>CM066317.1:61236000-62523438 GCA_033807775.1 Saussurea involucrata
GTGAAAAGTTCAGGATACACTCTTACAATCAAATATGAACAATTAAGATCGTATTCACAGCAACTGGTCATATGATTTATTAACAATCTGTGAATTACAAGATATTACAATGAGTTTCTCTCTCAATAGATCTAACAATTTATGCGTAAAGAGTTATCCAAAAGGTTAGCCAAAGATTCTGTTAGCTACAGTTGCTAACTTCTATATATACTATTTAAGAAAGGCTAAAGCTACAGTACATATAAGAAACAGACTAATAGAACAATTACACGTGTCCTAATTAGTAACTGAATATAACAGATAATATCCCAAGATATGAATTCTGAACATACTTCTGAATAAGCGCTTCAGAACATTTGTCTTCATAGTCAGAAGTTCTGAGTCTCCTACTCAGAACTCTGAACCTTCTAGTCAGAATCCAACACTTAGAATCTTTTTGAGATTTCTCACTCAGAACTTCTGAGTCTTCAACTCAGAACTTCTGAGTCTTCTGAGTCTTCTTTAGTCTTCTTACTCAGAACTCAACACTTGTGTTTTTGACAAAACTCTAGACCTAACAATATGAACACGAAACCTTGTTATTCTTATTAGTTCTTCTAATCAATGAAATATATGAATTTGGTTTTAATGCTTTTGTGAGTTTGATCACCTTGCAAATTGATTTAATTGTTACGAATCCAATTCGAGAGAACGATTCCATAACTTGGCTTGAATTTGTATGCATATGGTTAGAAATTGGATAGAGATATACCAAGTAAACCTTAGTACTTGTTTTATAATCTTGTTCTTAATGAATTTCTGAAATCCTAGGTTGAGATCGAGAGATTAAACGTGCGTTTTCTAGAAATAACTTTGTTGTTGCTCTAGAGAGAATAACAATTATTTACGTGATTGTGTATTCAATTGATTGGATTAGTCGGGTAATTATCATAAGTGGAGTATTCTCTGTGAAACCATTGGGATTCCAACCCTCAACTACATTTCTCCCAAAAAATCCACATTTGTTCTTTGCTTTTACTCTAAAGTTTATTTATTTAATTTAGTTATTAATCGGTTATATTATCAACAACTCTTCCAATCGGATCGTCCAGTTAATAGTGATTATAGTCATTGTGATACTCCGTTCCTAGTTATTTGGTTCAATACTCGTACTTCCAAGTACATATTACTTGATTCGACTCATACACTTGCGGTTGGAATATTGTTAAATCCCAAATCTAGCAAAAGATAATGAACAAATGTAGAGAGAATCTAGATAGCAAATATGTCATCCATATATTGAGTTGTGAAAGGATTACAAAAGGTTTCTGAAGGTTACTAACAAATGAACTAGACAAGCCTATTTATACCCATGACATACAAGGTATAAAGGCCTTCACAATACTGTATAGACTCATACAGTACATTGACTTTACAGTAAATCTTGAATACAACAATGCTCTAACAATTTCCCCCTTTGGATTCAAGATTTAAAAAAATATGACAGCAGTCTTCAGCTCTTTGTAAAGTCAATCTTCTCCAACAGACACTTTATCAAACTATCTTCAAGTCTTGTACGTGAGAACAAATATTTACAGCTTTATCAGTCTTTAACAAACAGTAACTTCTCGTATCCTTCTTGATGCAAGAACCTTAGTTCTCATATTAACTTTAAGAATCCAAAATCATCAATTTGGATGTAGGCAGATCCGAAACCATCAATACGGATGCAAGAGGATGCAAAATCATATGATTTCGAATGTAGTTGGGTTCAAAACCATGAATTCGGATGATGAAGAGTTCGAAATCACTCAATTCGAATCATGAAGGGTTCGAAATCACTCAATTCGGATCATGTTGGGTGCGAAATCAGGACAATTCGAATTATGAAGGGTTCAAAATCAGTGAATCCATATTTTTGAACTTTTAGGTGTAAGCGCATTCCGAGAACCACTCAGAACTAAGATAACCAAATTCAGCAACATTTGGACTTCACATGATCCTTCTCCCCCTGATCTTCAGTCTTTGTTCACGAATCTTTGACTTGAAAGCTCTTTGACTTGAAATATCTTTGACTTGAAATGTATTTGACTTGAAAGCTCTTTGACATGAAATTGAATTAAACATTTCTCCCCCTTTTTCGATGAAAGTGAGCATCATTATCATCGAAAACCTTTTTCAATTTCAGTCTCGTCTCTTAGTATTACTAACAATCTCCTCCTTAGTGGATAACCTTGCTCCCCCTCAAAATAAGAATTCTGGAGGAATTTGTTTTCTCCCCCTGAAAGTATGCATATATTTCAATAACGCACAGTATATGAAATTGTAGCACAAATTTTAAAAAAAATACACAAGGAAAATAAAATTCATTGAACTTCATTTTATAACTACTAACATTTGATCATTTGAAAGCTGGACAAAAGAAATTCAGCGTAATGAAATTTAACAGATTTTTCATTCAAATGAAATCAAATGCATGTGTTTGGATTCAAAAACAAGACATCATTGCATATCAAGTTACAAACGTTCAGTTTCAACCCCTTTATTAAATCTATTTGGTGTGGTAGCATCCGAAATATGATTAGCAGCAAGCGTATGCAATTCTAAAACATATAATTTATGGGTTTAACGCGACTTTGTATTTTCCCCAAGTTTCAAGAGATGTGTGCTCTTTGGCATCTTTTGATTTTGTGCACATTGGCATCTTTTGATTTTGTGCACATTGGCATCTTTTGATTTTGTGCTCATTGGCATCCTTTGATTTTGTGCTCATTGGCATCTTTTGATCAAAAAGTTTAGTAAGAATAAGATACACCGTTAAACATGACTTTCTATCTGGTTCTATAGAAGGATTTGGGTTAGCAGATCCCAGACCAGTTAGCCTTAGGTGCTAAGTGACGAGCACCCCTTAGAACTTAATTTCCCAAACCAGAAAGGCCACATCGATATATCTTAAAACCATTTGTACCAGTAGAACATAGCTTTCTATCTGGTTCTATTGCAGGATTTGGGTCAGCCGATCCCAGACCAGTTGATCTTAGGGACTAAGTGTCGAGCACCCCTTAGGACTTACTCTCCCAAACCAGAAAGGCCACAAGCACAAACTTTCAAACTAAATGATAGTGCAACAATTTTATCTCAATCACTTGGTTCTAAAACATAGTGCTTCTCCCATATTTTCATTTCCATCCATCATTCTGACATTTAGGCTTTTTGATCATTATATTCTATATAAGTCCAGATTCACATAACTTTGAGCATTCAGCATAATTTCATTCATGTTTTGCTGACCTTTCGATTTATTTCAGAGGTGAAAGATGAAACAAATATAACTTAGATAAAACAAAAACACTTGTAAAATCATCTTTTAGAACACATTTAATTCATTAAATGAAAATTGAAAATCTCATCTCATTGAATTAAATTTGTAAAGATTCATGTTTTCAAAGCAGTAGAAACAAATATAATCCAATGTTACCTTTCATCAGTTGTTCCTTGAATTAAAAAGATATGACAGTTAAAGGATATCACCTGGGAAGTATGAGAAGTCTTAGTCTTTAAGGTACGGGTCCTGAACTGAATTGTTCAGAAGCCATAGTCGTTGAAGCACGGGTTTTGAACTGATATGTTCAAAAGACAAAAACATTGAAGCACGGGTCCTAAACTGATATGTTTAGAAACCATAGTCGTTTTAAAGTTCGGGTTCTAAACTGAAGTGTTTAGAAACCATGTCTCTTTGCTTCCCCTTAATGGTACAAATACTCTTCAAGAAATTCACCGCTTCTTTTCTGTTTTCAATCATGTGTGTGGTATATATGTAACATTCAGCACAACACATGATGAACCTACAAAACAGATTAAGCAGATTTTGGTACCCAACGGGACTTGGGTCCTAGTGGGTTAGGTGTAGATTTCTTACAAGGAATACTGTAAGAACCATACCAATAAGAAGTATAATCTTTATGCACAAAATCATTTGATCCACAGTAAGAACAACATATTTTCTTATGTGCCAACCTAATCAGATGATTTACAGAATGAATAGGATTAGGTTTAGCATAAGATTTACCTTTTGGCGCATTGTTCTTCTTTGCATTTGATGTGGATACAGATGATTTTAGGCACCTTAAGAATATCATCCGATTTATCAAACAGAGGATTATAGAAAAGATTAGAAGAACGAATCTGACCTTTTGAGAAATCTGTTGATCTATTAAATTGTTTAGAAGGAATGTTTTTAAAACTTGAACTTGAAGCAGTTTTAAAAGAACATTCATAATCATTTGAATCAACAAATGGAGTCTGAAAGATAGAATTATGACTGGCCTGCTTTGAGACATCAAATTTAAAAATGACGTCTTCAAGTTCTTTGACTTTGTTTATTAAAACATTTTTCTCTTTAGAAATTAGATCAAATTTCTTTTGGAGATCAGATTTGATCAACTGATCCTTCATAATATCAGCTGATAAACCAGATAATCTTTTGGTAAGATTAAGAATCACATCTTCAAAATATTCACGTTCCGATTCAAAATCTTTTTCCAAAAACTTTCTTTTATCAGTAATTTCTTTGAAAATTTCCATATTTTTCTTTTTAAGGGTTTTACTTTCCTTTTCAAAGAGATTTTTCTTTTCCGTGAAATCTTTTCTTTCCTTTTCCAAAAGATTTTCTAATTCAGAGATTTTCACGGAAAGTTCAGAACTTTTATTCTCAAAAGATTTTCATTCAGTTTCAAATTTAGCTCTTTCTTTTTCGAGCTTGTCTTTTTCTAAAAATAAAACTTTCTCAAGATCAGAAATTTGTTTTGAATGTTTTATATATTTAAGCTCAATTACTTCCTTTTCTTTAAGAACTTTCATTGAAGAAAGTGACTCTCTTTCACGTTCTGAAAGCTTCTTCTTCAATTCAACGTTTTCACCTTCCAACGTTGTTCTTTTCTCTTGAACTTCTTTTAATTGAGCATGTATCTTTAAGGTCCACTTCACTCTCTTTTCTTCTCTTCTCTTCAAATTGACATTTTCTTTTTGAAGAGTTGTTACTTTCTCTTGAAGATTCTCGATTTGATCGTGCAGACTTGAGTTGTCTTTCTTTGTTTCAAGATCTGCAATATAAACTTCAAGATCAATTATTCTTTTAGTAAGTTTAGCATTTGAAGAAGAAATGTCTAAAATTTGTCTTATCAGATCAACATTTTCTTCCTCCATTGCTTTAATTAAAATAGAAGTTGAAGAATTTGAAGCATTGTCTTTAACAGGAGTTTGTGATATTGGAGATGTTTCTGTTAAAAGAACTTGTTGTAAAATTCCATTATTTGACTTAACAGGAACATGTGGTTTAGAAGATGTTTCTATTTTAATAACTTGTTGCAACACTACATTATTTGGTTTAATAGAAACATGTGGTTTAGAAGGTGTTTCTGTTTTAATAACTTGCTGCAACACTTCATTATTTGGTTTAACAGAAACATGTGGTTTAGGAGGTGTTTCTGTTATAATAACTTGTTGCAACATTTTATTATTTGGTTTAACAAAAACTTTTGCAATTGGAGGAATCTCCTTTATCAGAGTTTGCTTCAAATCTTCACCACTGCTTTTAACAATAACTTGTTGTAAAACCATTTTGAATATTGCTAGAAATTGATCGTTCAGAAGATCAAGCAGAAAGTGTATGAAAATACACTATACAAAAAAATTTATATAAAATTTTTTCTTGAAAAGCTCTTACAGTGTATGAAATACACTATAGAAAAAATTTCGGGATAAAAAATTTTCTCAAAAGATTTCGGATGTATAAGGATTCGAAATCAATGAATTCGAATGAAGAAGGGTTCGAAATCAATGAATTCGAATGAATAAGGGTTCGAAATCAATGAATTCGGATGCTGAAGGGTTCGAATTCAATGAATTCGGATGCTGAAGGGTTCGAATTGAATCAATTCGAATGCAGAAGGGTTCGAATTCAATGAATTCGGATGCTGAAGGGTTCGAATTGAATCAATTCGAATGCAGAAGGGTTCGAATTCAATGAATTCGGATGCTGAAGGGTTCGAATTGAATCAATTCGAATGCATAAGGGTTCGAATTCAAGGAATTTGAATGCAGAAGGGTTCGAATTCAACACTTGTAAAAATCAAGAACACTCCGAATTGTCCGAAATCAAGTAGAAAATCCCTTGAATGGTCCGAATTCCGTATGAATGATCCGAATTGTGTATGAATGATCCGAATTCACCAAGAATGATCCGAATTCTACACTTCGAACTTCAAAATCATTGAATCTGCCATAACTTTTTCAATTCTTGATCAAATGAGATGAAACTTGTATCGATTTGTTCGAAATTGAAATCCGCACACTTTTCTTGTTGATCACAACTCGCAATTCGATCGATTTTAAACAACTTATGATCCAAAACAGTGAGTTTTGGGTTTTCGAACAAAAATCCAAGAATTGATCAAATCAGATGAATCTGTGCAGTTTTTGATGTTGATCCAAGAATTAAAGATGTTCAGTAATCAATTCCGAGTTCAGTGATGCTAAGAAATGATCCAAAAGATCAAAATCTAGAAAAAAATATGTGTCTTAATGATAAGTGATAAGATGAACAGTGAAGAACACCAGATCCGAATTCTTCAAGCTTAGTGTAAAAAATCTTCAATTTGGTCTTCGATCTGCTTGAATCTTCTGTTTAGCTCTGATACCAAATGTTAAATCCCAAATCTAGCAAAAGATAATGAACAAATGTAGAGAGAATCTAGATAGCAAATATGTCATCCATATATTGAGTTGTGAAAGGATTACAAAAGGTTTCTGAAGGTTACTAACAAATGAACTAGACAAGCCTATTTATACCTATGACATACAAGGTATAAAGGCATTCACAATACTGTATAGACTCATACAGTACATTGACTTTACAGTAAATCATGAATACAACAATGCTCTAACAAATATGTTAGAGCATTGTTGTATTCAAGATTTACTGTAAAGTCAATGCACTGTATGAGTCTGTACAGTATTGTGAATGCCTTTATACCTTGTAAGTTATGGGTATAAATAGGCTTGTCTATATCATTTGCTAGAAATCTTTTGTAACCCTTTAAAACAATATATGGATGACATATTTGCTCTGTAGATTCTCTCTCACTACATTCATATCTTATTGCTAGAGATCTGGGATTTCACATTTGGTATCAGAGCTAAACAGAAGATTCAAGCAAATCAAAGACCAAATTGAAGATTTCTTGCACTGAACTTGAAGAATTCGGATCTGGTGTTCTTTACTGTTCATCTTATCACTTATCATTCAGACACAGATTTTTTCTAGATTTTGATCTTTTGGATCATTTCTTAGCATCACTGAACTCGGAATTGATTACTGAACATCTTTAATTATTGGATCAACATCAAAAACTGCACAGATTCATCTGATTTGATCGTTTTTTGGAGTGTTGTTCGAAAACTCTAAATTCACTGTTTTGGATCATAAGTCGTTTAAATCGATCGAATTGTGAGTTGTGATCAACAAGAAAAGTGTGCGGATTTTGATTACGAACAAATCGATATAAGTTTCATCTCATTTGATCAAGAATTGAAAGAGTTATGGCAGAATCAGTGATTTTCGTGTTCGAAGTGCAGAATTCGGATTGTTCTTGATGAATTCGGATCATTCTTGGTGAATTCGGATCATTCATACAGAACTCGGACCATTCAAGGGATTTTCTACTTGATTTCGGACAATTCGGAGTGTTCTTGATTTTTACAAGTGTTGAATTTGAACCCTTCTGCATTCGAATTCCTTGAATTCGAATCCTTCTGCATTCGAATTGATTGAATTCGAACCCTTCTGCATTCGAATTGATTGAATTCGAACCCTTTTACATTCGAATTCCTTGAATTCGAACCCTTCTTCATCCGAATTGATTGATTTCGAATCCTTCAGCATCCGAATTCATTGATTTCGGATCCAACTACATTCGAATTCATTGATTTCGAATCCTTATACATCCGAAATTTTGAGAAAAAATTTTATTCCGAAATTTTTTCTATAGTGTATTTCATACACTGTAAGAGCTTTTCAAGAAAAAATTTTATATATAAATTTTTTTGTATAGTGTATTTTTATACACTTTCTGCTTGATCTTTTGAACGATCAATTTCTAGCAATATTCAAGATGGTTTTACAACAAGTTATTGTTAAAATCAATGGTGAAGATTTGAAGCAAACTCTGATAAAGGAGAGTCCTCCAATTGCAAATGTTTTTGTTAAATCAACAAATGAAATGTTGCAACAAGTTATTATAACCGAAACACCTCCTAAACCACGTGTTTCTGTTAAACCAAATAATGAAATGTTGCAACAAATTATTATAACAAAAACACCTCCAAAACCACATGTTCCTGTTAAGTCAAATAATGGAATTTTGCAACAAGTTCTTTTAACAGAAACGTCTCCAATATCACAAACTCCTGTTAAAGACAATGCTTCAAATTCTTCAACTCCTATTTCAAATCCTTCAGTTCCTATTTTAAATAAAGCATTGGAGGAAGAAAATGTTGATCTGAAAAGACAAATTTTAGACATTTCTTCTTCAAATGCTAAACTTACTAAAAGAATAACTGATCTTGAAGTATATATTGCAGATCTTGAAGCAAAGAAAGATAACTCAAGTCTGCACGATCAAGTAGGGAAACTTCAAGAGAGAGTATCAACTTTTCAAAATGAAAATGCTGATCTGAAGAGTAGGAAAGAAAAGAGAACGAAGTGGAACTTTCATTTACATTCTCAATTAAAAGAAGTTCAAGAGAAAAGAACAACGTTGGAAGGTGAAAACGTTGAATTGAAGAAGAAGCTTTCAGAACGTGAAAGAGAGTCACTTTCTTCAATGAAAGTTCTTAAAGAAAAGGAAGTAATTGAGCTTAAATATATAAAACTTTCAAAACAAATTTCTGATCTTGAGAAAGTTTTATTTTAGAAAAAGAGAAGCTCGAAAAAGAAAGAGCTGTTTTTAAAACTGAATGCAAATCTTTTGAAATTAAAAGTTCTGAACTTTCCGTGAAAATCTCTGATTTAGAAAATCTCTTGGAAAAAGAAAGAAAAGATTTCACGGAAAAGAAAAATCTCTTTGAAAAGGAAAGTAAAACCCTTAAAAAGAAAAATATTGAAATTTTCAAAGAGATTACTGATAAAAGAAAGTTTTTGGAAAAAGATTTTGAATCGGAACGCGAATATTTTGAAGATGTGATTCTTAATCTTACCAAAAGATTATCTAGTTTATCAGCTGATATTATGAAGGATCAGTTGATCAAATCTGATCTCCAAAAGAAATTTGATCTAATTTCTAAAGAGAAAAATGTTTTGATAAACAAAGTCAAAGAACTTGAAGACGTCATTTTTAAATGTGATGTCTCAAAGCAGACCAGTCATAATTCTATCTTTCAGACTCCATTTGTTGATTCAAATGATTCTGAATGTTCTTTTAAAACTGCTTCAAGTTCAAGTTTTAAAAACATTCCTTTTAAACAATTTAATAGATCAACTGATTTCTCAAAAGATCGGATTCGTTCAACAAATCTCTTCTATAATCCTCTGCTTGATAAATCAGATAACAAAACAAATGTGCCTAAAGTTAATACTTCCAAACCTGAAGAAGTTCCAGTCTTCAAGAAGGTGAAGATGGAATGGAGAGTCAAAGGCACAACAATTCCGAAGAAAGAAGTGCCAAAATCATCTACCTCCACATCAAATGCAAAGAAGAACAATGCGCCAAAAGGTAAATCTTCTGCTAAACCTAATCCTATTCATTCTGTAAATCATCTGATTAGGTTGGCACATAAGAAAATCTGTTGTTCTTACTGTGGTTCAAATGATTTTGTGCATAAAGATTATACTTCTTATTGGTACGGTACTTACAGTATTCCTTGTAAGAAATCTATACCTAACCCACTAGGACCCAAGTCCCGTTGGGTACCAAAATCTGCTTAAACTGTTTTGCAGGTATATCATGTGATGTGCTGAATGTTACATATATACCACACACATGACTGAAAACAGAAGAGAAGCGGTGAATTTTTTTAAGAGTATATGTACCATTAAGGGGGAGCAAAGACCTATGGTTTCTAAACATATCAGTTTAGGACCCGCACTTAAAAGAGATTTTGGTTTCTGAATACATCAATTCAGGACCCGTGCTTCAATGTTTTTGGCTTTTGGACATATCAGTTCAAAACCCGTTCTTCAAAGACTATGGCTTCTGAACAATTCAGTTCAGGACCCGTACTTCAAAGACTAAGACTTCTAAACAAATCAGTTTAGAACTCACACTTCTCAGGTGATATCCTTAACTGTTACATCTTTTTAGTTCAAGGAACAAGTGGTGAAAGGTAACATTGGATTATATTTTGTTTCTACTGCTTTGAAAACTTGAATCTTTACAAATTTAATTCAATGAGATGAAATTTTCAATTTTCATTCAATGAATTAAATGTGTGCTAAAAGATGATTTTACAAGAATTTTTGTATTATCTGAGTTAGATTTGTTTCAACTTTCACCTCTGAAATAAATCGAAAGGTCAGCAAAACATGAATGAAATTATGCTGAATGCTCAAAGTTTTGTGAATCTGGACTTATATAGAATATAATGCTCAAAAAGCCTAAATGTCAGAATGATGGATGGAAATGAAAATATGGGAGAAGCACTATGTTTTAAAACCAAGTGATTGAGATAAAATTATTGCACTATCATTTAGTTTGAAAGTTTGTGCCTGTGGCCTTTCTGGTTTAGGAGAGTAAGTCCTAAGGGGTGCTCGACACCTAGTCCCTAAGATCAACTGGTCTGGGATCGACTGACCCAAATCCTGCAATAGAACCAGATAGAAAGCCATGTTCTACTGGTACAAATGGGTTTAAGATATATCGATGTGGCCTTTCTGGTTTGGGAAATTAAGTTCTAAGGGGTGCTCGTCACCTAGCACCTAAGGCCAACTGGTCTGGGATCTGCTAACCCAAATCCTGCTATAGAACCAGATAGAAAGTCATGTTTAACGGTGTATCTTATTCTTACTAAACTTTTTGATCAAAAGATGCCAATGAGCACAAAATCAAAGGATGCCAATGAGCACAAAAACAAAAGATGTCAATGTGCACAAACTCAAAAGATGTCAAAGAGCACATATCTCTTGAAACTTGGGGAAAATACAAAGTCGCGATAAACCCGTAAATTTATGAAATTCTGATTTTGGACAAATAGTGTGAGTAGAGCAAAGTATTCTTATATGTTTTAGAAATGCATAAGCTTTATGCTAATCATATTTCGCATGCTAGCACACCAAATAGATTTAATAAAGGGGTTGAAACTGAACTTTTTTAACTTGATATGCAATGATGACTTGTATTTGATTCCAAACACATGCATTTGATTTCATTTGATTGAAAAATCTGTTAAATTTCATTAAACTGAATTTCTTTTGTCCAGCTTTCAAATGATCAAATGTTAGTAGTTATAAAATGTTGTTCAATGAATTTTATTTTCCTTGTATAAATGTTTTCTCTAAAGCACTGTATTTGAAATTAATACGTTATTGAAATATATGCATACTTTCATGGGGAGAAAACAAATTTCTCCAGAATTCTTATTTTGAGGGGGAGCAAAGTTATCCACTAAGGAGGAGATTGTTAGTAATACTAAGAGACGCGACTGAAATTGAAGAAGGTTTTCGATGATAATGATGATCACTTTCATCGAAAAAGAGGGAGAAATGTTTAATTCAATTTCATGTCAAAGAGCTTTCAAGTCAAAGATAATTCATGTCAAAGATATTTCATGTCAAAGATTCGTGAACAAAGACTGAAGATTAGGGGAGAAGGATCATGTGAAGATATTTTACTTGGTTCATCTTAGTTCTGAGTGGTTCTCGGAATGCGCTTACACCTAAAAGTTCAAAAATGTGGATGGTTTCACATCTTTCTGATCCAAACTCTAATAGTCTCTGATTCCTCTTGTTCCGAATTGATGGTTCTATATAAAGATATGAAATTCATATTCAAGACTTGAAGACAATCTATTGAAGATTGTATTGAAGAAGATTGCCTTTTCAAAGAGAAAGACAAAGACTTTTCATGTTTGTCTGAAGATTCTTCAAAGCTGAGTTTTTAAAGAGTGTCAAAGCATATAGTTCGCCGTGAACTAGTGGAGATAAAGCTACTTGAAGATGGTCTGACAAAGTGTCTGTTGGAGAAGATTGACTTTACAAAGAGCTGAAGACTGTTGTCATATTTTTTTAAATCTTGAATCCAAAGGGGGAGATTGTTAGAGCATGGTTGTATTCAAGATTTATTGTAAAGTCAATGTACTGTATGAGTCTATACAGTATTGTGAATGCCTTTATACCTTGTATGTTATGGGTATAAATAGGCTTGTCTATATCATTTGCTAGAAACCTTTTAGAAATCTTTTGTAACCCTTTAACACAATATATGGATGACATATTTGCTCTCTAGATTCTCTCTCACTACATTCATATCTTATTGCTAGAGATCTGGGATTTCACAGAATAGAAGGGTGTAAACCCGCCTATCATTTGTATATATGGGTGAATATATGAATGATATGTATGTATAGGTATATATGCTCCCGCTTTGCCTATATTGTGTCTGTGAATGTATATATAATTATGTGCTCTAGTGTGTGTATATATATATATATATATATGTATATGCAATGTGTCATGTGTATATATATATATAATGTATGTGTGTATATATTATCAAAAAGAGATGAGAGAGAGAAAGAGATGGACAAGGGTATTAATATAGTACATTATTGGTCTCTATAGTTTATAGAAAACAAAAAAAAAATCACGAAATGACAAAATTGCACTTCTAATTAATCTACTTAACATAATCATCTTATGGTGTTAGAGTAAAGGGACTAAATAAGTGAAAAATGTAAAACACGGGATGTTTTCTATAACTATTTCAAATTAAAGGTGTAGAACGTGATTTTGTATAAATCACAAAGACCAAAAATGTAATTTACTCAAACTTAAATGATTCTTTGGCTTGTGAAAAAACATAGTGATTGCCATTAGAAAGATAATTTTTTGTTCACATCATTTTTTTTAAACCATAAAGATAATGATGCATTTGGATTGTGTGAGATATAAGGGAACAAAGAAAAATTAGTTTCATGTTTGGTACGTTATGGGACAAAAATAAGTTTCATAGAACAAAGCGTAAGATTTTTTGTTTCATCAAAATAATTAGAACATCACAGAACTAATTTAAAAAAGGGAAATTAATTGTTTTAGCCATTTTTTCATGGTTCAACATCTTAGCCACATTCTCTTCAAGTTTACCAAAATGGCACCGGGTCTGCAAATATGAAAGATATTACGGACTTACTTAAAAAAACGAATCTCGTCAATCTGTTTTTATATTGCAGACCTAAGTCATTTTTATAAAGGTAAAACGATCAAATTTGAATCTTAGTATTTTTGAGATAGGTTCACAAAAATTACAGACCTAGTACTATTTTGATAAAGTGAAAGAAAATATAGATAAAAGATTTAACAATCATGAAAAAAATTGGCTAAAACAATTAATTTTCCTTTAAAAAATTACTATATTACTTTTTTTGTCAAAGAGATTCAATGGCTACTTTTATGTTCTGAATTTTGTTTCCATGCTTAGTTGCCTACTGCTTAATGTGAATTTTGACCATTGATAGAAAAAGCCCAAACAGATATATATATATATATATAGAAAAGCTCAAACATATATCTATCTATATCTATACTACTTATATATGCATTTACATCTAAAGTCTTAAAGACACGTTTTCATGCATAACGTACAAGCTTCTAAAGCACAAAAATAAGAAAACTCTTAATTACCATCGTTAAAGCATAATGTACAACTCTTTAATGCAATACATTTAAAACCTGGCCACAGTTGATTGCTTTCTAATCGACATGGAGGTCCATCCATGTAAAGCCTAACTCCAGCCCTACTTTCTGATCGACTCCCTTACCACCATCCCCTTATACCTCCAGCCATGCTTTTTGACCTCCCTTTCTACGGCTTCACAGTATCAGGCCATATGCTTCTACCTGCTACCTCCCAAAAACGTTGTATATAAACAATGTGAGAAGGGAAACAGTCAGAATCCAAGTGGAAGGGTTTTACAATTCAAATTTCTTCGTCCCTCGCTGCTTCACGAATCCCAGGTACTTCTCTGTCTCAAATTCACTCTCAGCTCTAGGGTTTCATCAATTTCCCTTCTATTTTGTGTGATTTTCATGGGATTTGAAGGTTTATTGAAACTTTATATTTTTCATCTTTTTGCAGGAACACTCATATTGATTTTGCAGACAGTAATGGGTTCAATCAAACACTAGAACTTGGTGGTAGGAGTGGAGGGAGACGAGGTAGGTTTGGTGGCCGAGATGGTGGAAGATCCGGCGGTGGGCATGGTTGTAGAGGTCGTCGACCTAGCTAACCAAGCATAAACGCTGTTGGCACAAATACATTCTTTCTTTCGTGTTTTTGGGGGTTTTCAACTTGAATTAACAACCATTTTTTATTCGTCTTCCTTTTATATTTTGCAGGAAAGAAGATGACCTTCGATGATGATTATAATTAAAAAAATAAAATCATAAGGTGATTACAAAGCACAAACATATTGTTGAATGATCCTAAAAGTTTTCTAATCAAGGTTTGATTGTTAGCTCATTAAATGACTAGGCTATTTGCAAGTTTTATACAACCCTGGATAATGTTGTACAGTGTTTTACAATTCTTTCTCCATAAAAATAGATCTAATGGGATCTGCTCCTTCGTATTTGCCGGTTGTTTCAACAAGGAATTTCATACATCCAGGACCAAGTTTCGTGTTGTGTTATTCTGATTCTATTTTTTTTATTCAGAGTTTTTTGATGTTTATTATCTCAGTTTAAACATAGGTACCAGAGTTCTTTCGAATGTGTATGTCATGTTTTGTATCAAATAGTTTAGATGTAAACCATTCTTTTAAGCATAGTAGCTTTGGTAGAGCATCTTTCTGTAATAAATAAAAAAAGTCATTGCTTTGTGATTTCATGATTTTTTTACTATCCAAGTTTTGTATAAAGTTTTGATGTAAGTTCGTGGAGGTTCCAACTTCTAAGGTAATCATGCTTATGTGGTGAATGATGGGAAATATACATTAACTGCAACTTGGGTTTTATTCAGATGTGGTTTTTTCAAAGGAGGTTTGTTTTAGCAATTTGTGATTATAGACTTGAATGGATTTTGGCCAGTCTTCAAAAGCCATTATGGACAATGTTTGCTTTCAAGTATTTGAGGTTTTGGGACTGGAGTGATAAGGGTGAAATTTTGTGCTCAAATTTGGTTTTTGTTGTGCTCAAATGATTGATATTTCCTCTTTCTTTTCTATAGTTTTGATGTAAGTTCTTGGAGTATGACCAGTTTACAACAGATATTTGTCCCAAGGTTGTTGTCTTGAGTTTTCAGGTTCATCTACATCAGTATCAACAGAACTATAGCTTTTGTTTACTGTTGGCCTATGGTGTATTCTTGGAATTTTGCTTAGGATTCTGACCCTTGTTTAATGTTTGTAAGGGAATACCTTTTTATGGTTCAATAGATCAGCTGCTGTCACTATTTGCTGCTATTTTACTTGGTTCATTGGAGTATGATCCGTTGCTCACCAAGTTTGGTTTTGTCATCAGAGAGCAGATTTGGTTATTTTGGTTTGATTTCCCTATTACATCATCAGTTTATCTACCTGTTGGATTTTGTCATTGTTATCCAACATTTGTCTTCTATCCCATCCTGTGGTCTATTAATTTTGTTTTATCGTTATCCAAGTCCAACATTTGTTATTATTTCGTAGTGAGTTCACAATGAGACAATCTTCCATGGGCGCATGCTGTTAAAGCAACATCAAGAGTACAACTTCTAGAATATCCCAAGCAGGAAGTTTAAGTCGAATAGTACAATCCTCAAGTACAATAACCCCATTCCTGCACCAGAAAACAAGTAATATTCCCTATTCTTATGGGATTCTTTTGTTGCATTGTGAACTTTCTGTTGTTCATAATTAGATACGAGGGTAACAAGATTACGAGATTGATATATTTTACAAACCAATGAAGTCAAGATCTTACCACAAGAGGTCTCAAGTCAAATTTAAGCGAAGGAGAGGTATAAATATATCTACAACTTGTATAATTTCCTTCTATTCTAGAGAGAAATATGATTGATTTTGGTGGTGTCATCAACCTCAACGAGCATTATGGAACTCTGGTTCCCACATCATACTATCGTGTAAGTGGCCTTTTACCAAAAGATTACCTGGTAAACATTTACCCAGTCACTTACCTTAGCAGCGGATGTACATGGAAAGTTCATAATCTTACCCGGTAAAAGCGTTGATAGGGACCGATAGTATTACTCGGGGTAAGTGACGGTGACGACTCTTACCCATTTTCATGGGGTAAATTTTACCCGGTAGGGTAAATGAGAGTATTGACTCCCATCGATAAGCGTTTACCGGGTAAGCATTTGGGTAAATGTTAGTCTCCATGGTTGCATTCTGTGCTGGCCACTCTATTCTTTATTTTGGTTATTGATATGCTTACATCTTTGTACTGCAATTGTGCTTAAACGTGGCGAAATATGTTGGCAAAGAAACCATTTGGTGTGGCAAAATATGGTGTATGGAGTATTTTCATTTTTATATCAATTGCAAGGTAATTTGTGTTCATTATCAATGTTTTATTAAGCTTTAAATGTGGCGAGATATGCTGGCAAAGAACCCACTTGGTGTGGAAAAATATGGTGTATGAGGTTATTTGCATTTTTAAATCAATCGCAAGTTTCCGAGGTAAATTTTGTTCGTTATCAATCTTTTATTAAGCTATTGCAAGTTTATACTATTTGGTTACTGACCTATAAATATTTGAACTAATATTTGTTGTGGTTATGCTCACAGCATTTGTAACTTCAAGCTATAGTTTTGATGGAGCCCACCTCTAGGAGACATAAGTGAGGAGACATTTCAGAGCTGACTAAGACTAACCAAGGGATTCAACCATGTCTCCTGCAGGATTCCACTTTGAATCTGTTATGTATTTAGGCAAAATCGCTCAACCCACTTGCCAAATGAGCTACGCGTTCCAGGGCTTTTAATTTACGATAAATTTTTCACACCTTTCTCACCCGATGCATTGCACGGGTTCACTACTAGTACTATATATATATATATATATATATATATATATATATATATATATATATATATATATATATATATATATATTCTACTATATAAAAAAGAATACTGGGACCGTTAACATTCAGTTTTTCAACATTCATGTTCTTCTCCCCTTTCTCTTCCCTACGATCTCCTTCAGTTTCTCTCCTAATCAATAATGAAGTCTTCCATTTTTCAAATCAACGAGAGAACACACGATTTCTCAAGAAAAAACAAACCCTAATCTACGATTTCTACTTCTTCTCCACCCACGATTTCTACACACTCATTTTGATTTCCTATAAACCAGGTTGGATTTCTTCGTATCATCAATTAGGGTTTCTCAGGTTAGTTTTCTACATGGTGTTTCTCGATTTTGGTTTGGCTCTATGGTTTCTTTGATTTTCGATTTCAGTTTCACGATTTTGGCTTAACTCTTAATTTTGATTTTGATTTTGATTTTGCTGGTTTCACGCTTACTTCGAATCACTAAAGGTTCTGAGATATGATTTCTCACCATCGATTTATTAGATTTTTGCACAAAGGTCCTACATGTTCGACTTTTGATTTCCTAAAATAACGAGGTCTGCATCTCGATTCGATTTCAAGGTCTCAATCAGCGTGCTCATCCCCATCTTATCTGATTTCATTTGATTCCTATTTGTGTTTTTTCACTAACAGATCCCAATTTGACAGATGCCAATATCTTCAAAAACGTGCTGTTAGGGTTCTTCATGTTCATCCTTGAATTTCAGCTTCTCTGGTATATACTTTTATCTGCCACTTCTACATGGAATATAACCTGAATGAAGAAGTAATATATGGAATTTGATGGTATGCAGGGACTGCAGGGATGAAGATGGAACCATGGGAAGATGAGTTGCTGGAGCAATTAAAAACTACACAAACAACTGCTAGACTATGGCAAGCAAACATCTTAACGAAAATCACATAATTCATCGCTTAATTCTTTGTACCATACTAGTAACATTATCTTTTAACTTTTAATTTGAAATTCTTTGCAAAAAAAGAATTCATAAGGGTCCTATCTATTAGCTCACACTACAATATTGATGTAAAATGGAACTGTAGCATGTAGTATATGTAAAAGTCCAGGATTTATACGAGTTCTGTAGTTGGAAAAAAAAACTATTTGACTTTTGACTTGCAGATAATGTCACAGAAGCACTGTTCTGAAAAGTTCCTCTCTAAAATGACGACTCTTTCCATTCCTCCATTCACGACTGTTGGCTACCACCGCTAATGTTGTATTTCAGAGAGCACCAAGCAAGTTCAACTCGAAATCTCCGCTTTTTGGGATGAGAAATGTTGGTATGTTAGTTCCTTCGCCTTGGTTTTGCTTGCAATATTTTTTAGCTTCGGTTTTTCTCTCACTACAAGCATTGTTACCATATTTTTGACATCTACAAAACCACTATATGTGCATCAAGAACAGAAAAGGGTTTCATACTTCAAAATTTATTGAATTTTTTAAATTGCTTCTACCGTTGATATTACAAAATTTTGATATAAAAAGTCTCTTTTTGACAAGGAAGGTGATATGAAGTCTGCTCTAGCAACCCATTTAACTTGGTGTTGTTTTTGTGCTTATCTTCTATGATTTCGAGTTACATCGATCTATTTCCACCAAGTTTCTATTTGGGTCTTATATACAAGTTTTTCATTCTCAGAAGCCAGTATCTTTGTTTAGCTCGGGGTGCATCAATGAGGATCTATACGTCACACTATTCTTATTTATGTGATGATTATTGATTGATTTAATTAACGATTGAATCTATATTTTGGTAATTTATTTACCAGATGACACCTTGAGGATCACCTGGTTCGATTGGTTAGGATTGGTTCAAGAGCAAATCAAAATTTAGGTTCTTAATTGTCATCTACGGTTGGTGAATTTTTGGGTTTTTAGTTGAGATTGTTCACTGAGCAAAAAAATTAAATGTATTAATGTATGTAATTAGCCAATAATTTTTATTTTATTAATTACAAAGTATTAATTTTTGCTAGAGTTATGATATTGTAATGAGAATTGCAGGTAAAAGGTTTTTGCAATGATGCTAGAGGCGAGTGTCTCTGTTACCAGAAAGTACAACACAACAGTTGGTCTTGGTTTTAGGTATGTAAAATCTTTCTTGATTTTTGGGTTTTGAAGTTCTTGATGACCGATTACAGATTTGGTTGGATATGTTGGTTTTTGGACTATTTTAGTTGCTTGGTTGCTTCAACTAGAGGATAGAATTTTGCTAATTATGGTTACTGATGGTGTTGGATTAGCTGCAAATTGATCTTTTCTTACATCTGCACCCTTCAGTTCCTGTTGTGGCTACTTTGTTTATTTCGTGTTTTAAATACCTATTAAAATCATTAAGATGATTTTAGAACCATTTATAGACAAACTTTTTTTTCCTGCCAAACAAGATTCACCTCTTAACGATTCAGAGGTTGCCTATTAATGGAACTATTAAGTGGTAAACAAACAACCCCTTAGTACCACAGTTATGTATCATGTTATGCATAAAGTTGTTAAGCTCTGAATTCTGATCTTCGATTATTCTATCTTCTTCACTTTTCCATTTTCAGGAACTCAAATTTGACCCTAAAGAAGCTCTTTATAACCTGGACGCTTTGCCAGTACGTGTTGATGTTGGAGAGTATCTTTTCACTTTTGAGGTACCCACTACTGTGCAACAAATTGATCTATTTCAACTTTGTCTTATAATAGAGTTGGCATTTATTTTTTTGGTTAGTTATATATTGTAACTAAAGTACTAAATGACCTGTGCACATATTTATAACTTCTACAAAACACACCAGAGGTTTAAACACCCCCCACCAACTAACTAACTAACCGGTCGAATAAAACAAACTAACTAACCGAAAATAAATACTGACTATTATCTTATACTCTTAGGGGACGTCTGGTTTGATGGAATGGTTTTGAGGGATTTGATTACGTGGAAGGATTTGAAATTTTTGGTGTGTTTGGTTTGTAGGATTTGGAATGGAATGAATTCCATTATTTATAAAAAGTTATAATTTTTTACAAATAATTAAATTATGTTTTTGTTAATTGGTTTTTACAAAACAAATGTTTTTAACACAATTTAAACCAATATTACATACAAATCCTGGAAAATCCCATGAAATACCAATATTTCTTTGAATTGTAGGAGTTGATTGGTGAGAATTTTTAAGTAATCTGGAAAAATAAGATACTAACAATATTTTAATCCTTATTGCAAGTGAAATCCCATATGAAAGTTTTGTCATGTGCTCTTCAATCGTTACCTTGTAGAGGGAAGAAGCTGTCAAGTTGATGCACAAGACATTACTAGTGCTAGGGGCTGTTTGGTTGGTTTTTCATCTTTGGTTGGTTTTTCATCAAGTCCCGTGGGGATAAAGTTGTATGTATGGATCGATTTACATGTATAGACATAAAGGTTTTTGTTTGTGAGGGTTTTTCCATTATGGAAGAAGCCACTTTCTATATCATTAAGCCAATACCAAAAGGTCATATAAAGCTGACTGAATAAGCTGCGAGTCTCATTAAGCTACTAACAAACATACACTTCATGTGAGATTAAGGGGTTGTTTATTTTTTATTTGTCCATTAAGCCTATGGTTTAAGTTGTTTGTTTGGACAAATATGTATTGTTGTTTGAGGGAACAAAGAGAGGGGTGGATTAATTCTAGAGCATTTTTTGGTGTTAATTTGTTTTTACAGTGGGACACGTGAGCGGTTATGGCTTATTTTGTATAATCATTTTAGCTTAATGGTTTAATAAATAAGGCGTAAAGAAACACTCTTGTATAGTCGAGCGAATAAGCCGCATAAACCATTAATTGTATAGTTGAGCGAATAAGCTGCATAGACCATTAATTTTATAGCTGAGCCAATAAGCCGCATAGACCATTAATTGTATAGTTGAGCGAATAAGCCGCATAGACCATTAATTGTATAACTGAGCGAATAAGCCGCATAGACCATTAATTGTATAGCCGAGCGAATAAGCCGCATAGACCATTAAGCTCATTAAGTTGTAAGTAAACATCCTCTTAGTGTTTAGTATAATATTTGGTTACCCCTTTGGAGATGGTCTTATGTTGTTTTTTAATGACTTATGGTTTGATATATAGCGTGAGATGACTGACTACAGGAATCATCAAGGAGCAACTTGCTACCATTGCACCAGATCTACAACAACTATGGAAGAAGAAACATGGAAGGATAAAGGAGTTCTAAGATGTGCAGACCCAGAAGATCTATGAAGAGGGCAAACATTAAATCCCAGTTTACTACTTTGCTGTACCAGTTGACTGTTAGCTGTTATTATGAAGATGATTTTGAAACTAAACTATAGTTCGTATGTTGATAGCTTAAGTAACAACGACTGTTTTAGGTCACTCTAGCTACTACTAAGTATATGAATACAGTGGATGTAACTTTTTATTTGAATTGTTGTGGTGAGTTCTATTGCTTTCTCTTTTCACCGATGGATGAGGACTGACGTAGGTGCAAATTTAAAAATGGTCATTGACCTATTGTATTAGGGTTTATCTTTTTAATTGGTGTATATTGATCATCTTTTTAAAATTCTAAAAAGTTATGTGGTTACATGTTCATATTATGGTGTTGTTGCATAGCGCTTTTGGACATAAAGAACTTTATACGCTTTAGTCATGTTCATAGTATGTATACCAAAAACATGGGTCAATGCCATTAGACACACTTTTAACAACTATGTATAGATTTAAAGACAATTATTACAGATTAACAAAATGACTACTCATTCAATCTTTCAAGAAATTATTTGGTAGTTTCGATCAAATTCTTATATTGCGATGCATGAAATGTGCAAGGTTGCTATATATTTGGGCCACGAGGAGTAATTTTGTTTGGTCTCACTACTCAATGTTTTACAATGTGATTGAAACGTGGTTTAGGATATGTATATTGACTTTCTTTCCACATATTTATCCTAGTTTACTCTTTTTATCCAATAAAAACCATCTTACACTCTTGACCTTTTATAGGTGTCGAGGCAGCATTCACAGTTGAGACCACTTAAAAACTTATTTGCATGTTCTTATCATACTTCATTGAAGTTTGGAGGCAATGCAGGTTCTTATTACCCTATCAATTCTATTGGTTGCTTATTCATATTTTTCTGTTCAATCTATTTTATCGCATTTATTGGTTTGTATTTTGGACTTGGTTATGTGGCACATACTTTTATAAATATATATATACATGCAAGAGATAAATGAAACTTTGCCATTTCTTGATGCATAGTATATTGATATCAATTCCTAGTTCTTATTTTTATTATTCTTTTGCATATGAAGCAGGACGATTGTTAGAACTAACTATTCATGATGAATGTCGTGATAGATTTTCATCAAGAAATTTATTCATAATGAAGAAATTCATGATGTTCACGTCTTCACGATGAGAGTACATGATATTCAAGATGAAAAGGCATGGTATCACGAGTAATCATATTTCCCATGCTAATCATATTTCCCATGCTAGCACACCAAATAGATTTAATAAAGGGGTTGAAACTGAACATTTTTAACTTGATATACAATGATGACTTGTTCTTGAATCCAAACACATGCATTTGATTTCATTTGATTGAAAAATCTGTTAAATTTCATTAAGTTGAATTTCTTTTGTAAAGTTTTCAAATGATCAAATGTTTGTAGTTATAAAATAAAATTCAATGAATGTTATTTTCCTTGTGTAAATTTGTTTTAAAATTTGTGCTACAATTTCAAATACTGTACGTTATTGAAATATATGCATACTTTCAGGGGGAGAAAATAAATTGCTCCAGAATTCTTATTTTGAGGGGGAGCAAGGTTATTCTGTAAGGAGGAGATTGTTAGCAATACTCAAAGACACGACTGAAATTGAAAATGGTTTTCGATGATTATGATGCTCACCATCATCGAAAAAGGGGGAGAAAAGTTTAATTTCAATTTCATGTCAAAGAGCATTCAAATCAAAGATATTTCAAGTCCAAGATTCGTGAACAAAGACTGAAGATTAGGGGGAGAAGGATCATGTGAAGTCCAAATGTTGCTGAATTTGGTTATCTTAGTTCTGAGTGGTTATCGGAATGCGCTTACACCTAAAAGTTCAACAATGTGGATGGTTTCACATCTTTCTGATCCAAACTCTAATCGTTTCTGATTTATCTTGTTCCGAGTTGATGGTTCTATATAAAGATATGAAATCCATGTTCAAGACTTGAAGACAATATGTTGAAGATTGTATTGAAGAAGGTTGATTTTTCAAAGAAAAAGACAATGACTTTTCATGTTTGTCTGAAGATTCTTCAAAGCTGAGTTCTTAAAGAGTGTCAAAGCATATAGTTCACCGTGAACTAGTTGAGATAAAGCTATTTGAAGATGGTTTGATAGAGTGTCTGTTTGAGAAGATTGACTTTACAAAGAGCTGAAGACTGCTGTCATATTTTTTTTAAAATCTTGAATCCAAAGGGGGAGATTGTTAGAGCATTGTTGTATTCAAGATTTACTGTAAAAGTCAATGTACTGTATTTGTTAGCTGTGCCTTTATACCTTGTATGTTATGGGTATAAATAGGCATGTCTAGCTCTTAGTTAGAAGTGAGTCTAGATCCCTTTAGAAACCTTTTGTAACTCAATATATGGATGACATATTTGCTCTCTAGATTCTCTCTCACTACATTCATATCTTATTGCTAGAGATTTGGGATTTAACACATTGTGTTTAGTCACTTTATAGAATAAGATTAAACCTGTGAAATGTACAGGAAGTATTAGTGAAAGTCCTGTCCCACGTGCTTCCAACAATCAAGAACGGAACTTTCTACACTCAACATGCTCGATGATGTTGTCGAGGGCATTATATTCTTCCGACGCGGGTACATTAGAAGTGGGTCCCACAGGTACTATCTTGATTGCATTATTAGGTTCTGGATTTGTTCTTTTTAGAAGGGTATCGTTGTTTAGAGATATTTATTTGTTTCACTGCAGAGGCTGCTAAGGAATTGTATGATAAATTGCCCAAATCCATGATAGAGCAAAGAACCGCACCTCCAAACAATTGGTTATGGACCCTCATAGAAAAATGCACCAATCGTGAAGACATCAAACTTCTCTTTAATGTCTTGGAGAACCTTCGAAAATTTGTTTGTTATATTCTTGTTGCTCTTTTGACTGCCGATCATTTAAACTTCTGATTTTATTTTAAGGTTGAAATAATTTAGTAGTATTCAACGCATTTCCATTGCAGAGGCTATCAAATATTCGAATTTTTTAAAACTTTAATGACAATCTTTGTCGGGAAATATCCAAGGCATGTGTACGAGTAGAGGCTATCGACTTCGGTATGATATAATATGTAATGCATGTGTCCATCCTTTCATATGAATGTTCATTTTTGTGATGCGAGGAGAATGAAGAAGTGATCTTGGGTCCCGGATTTCGATTTGATTAAAAAAGAGTACGGGACCCACAAAATGGAGAATAGAGGAATATGTTGTTGTAACATCCCAAATTTACAATAGGACAAACATAGCATTATGTCATAACATTTACAAATCTGGGTCCCAAAATTTCATTAAATTCAACTAAACTAAGGTTGGCGGAAACAACGTATACACAACTGAGAATAGTCTAGCTGCTACAAGTGGCTCATGCACTGTCTCTAGCTACATTTGTTCTTTATCTTCCTCTTGCTCACTTACCTGAGCCTTCTACTATTTGCTTACCTGAAAAGGTTTTAGTTTTGAAAAGCGACGGTTAGACTATGAGGTATAGTGAGTCCCCTCCATAAACAGTGTACAACAACGTTATAAAAATCATTTATAAAACTGTGCACATTCTTCACATAACATCAATCATGGTGCTGCACTGTCTAATGGATCACATAACATTCCGCGATCGGGGTCCCAGTAGGTTCCCTTCTCGCCTCTTCCGGAGCCTACACAGACTCCCCTTCCGGATCCTACGCAGACTCCCCTTCCGGAGCCTACTCAGACCCCCCTCTACCGAATAGGAGGGAATAAATTCCAACCTACCGGTCTGTCATACATATCCAAGGGGTCATCAGAACCCGAGGATCTATCTCTGATCCCACAATGCATACCATCATAGTCATAAAAGCATGAGATTTATAATACACCTTACAATTCGTTTCATTGCTGAATAATCTTTTCAGTAGAACATAATTTTCATGGGAAAGCATTCGTAAAACTGGTAAATAACTCATGTTCATAAACATACCCTGATCTGTGAAAATAATAAACGTTCATTTATGTAAAAATCATGTAAAACCCCAGGGTATTTCCACATAACAACGTTCCTTGGAAAAACACGCACAATCACGTATTTTAGTTAGAAAAACTCACTTGGCTTGCTTGCACCAAAACTTCTCACTTACACCTCCGATCCGTTCTTACACCTAAAGCATAACATAACAATATAAATCAGTGTCTACTGACTTACGCTCTTAGGCTTTCCCTTAGTCCGACTTTACATACTTAATTATAATATTGACTACGTACTAGGCCCTTATTAAATAGTTTTAGACCTTAAATAAACCAAGCCCAAAAGAGAATTAAGTGATCTCTCGGCCCATCATACTTTTGGCCCAACAAACCAATCTATGCCCAAGCTTGAGTTACGGTCAACTTCCGGAACATACTGACAACTTCCGGAACTACGACTTCCGGAACATACTGACAACTTCCGGAACTACGACTTCCGGAACACACTGACAACTTCCGGAACTACGACTTCTAGAGATGGGACTTCCGGAACTCGGCGATTTACGAACAGAAACCAAGTTCTTCGACTAATTCCTTACAAAATGACCAATTGATTCCTTCCATAAACATAGTGATACATTCCATCCACAAAGATTTACATACTAGACCCAAATAACCAATTAATGACTCGATTCTTAGGATTTAACCCATTTGGTTGTGACAACCGTCAAAACTGCGTTCAGGTTAGAACTGCACTAAACATATCAGATACAGTTATTTTATGTCACACTGTCTAGTTTTAGCAGTAAACCCGACACAGTAGGAAAAATTAGAAATTTGTGTCTAAAATCCCTCAAATTCGGAGATTATCCATACATCTCATAAAATGTCTACTAAAAATATTCATACACTTATATATATGTTTATATATATACAACCAACCAAAAATAAATACTAACAATTCAACTAGTTTTATTAATATTACCAATTAAATTCAATAATTCAACTAATTAAAAGATTTAATTAAAATTAAATTAAATACAACTTTAAACATAATCATTTTATACAAAACCACACTCCACACACTCTCACTCTCTCTCTAAAACTGGCCACCCTCCTCTCTCTCTCCTTAAAACCCCCTCACTCTCTCATTTCTTCATCTCTTTTCTCATTCTCTCATTTTCTCTCTAGAGTTTTCTCTCTTTTCTCTCTTTTTCTCTCCACTAAACCTTCAAAGTCCAGCCCTTTCACACTCAAGAACATCAAGAACACAAGTCTTCACAAGGTAAAACTTCATGTAGAGCAAAGCCTGCACTTCTTCTTGCATTGTTCTTCCATTTTCTTTAAGTTTCACCTACTTCTACATTAGTTTTACACATTGTTCATACTAAACATATCTTTGTATCCTAATGTTTGTAGATTCATCACCATAACACTATGCATGTTATTAAAAGTGTGATGAATCCATCATCAAACCAAGGTTAGTGATCATAGGATGTTTTACTTGAATGTTTTCATAAAAACTCAAGAACAACAAGTTTTGAAAGTATTTTGACAAGCTGATTTGTCTAAGTTCATTGCATGTGGATTGTGTAAACAAAAAGTAATGTTTTTCATCTGAAAATACTGGATTTGGGTGTCAAAAATCGTGGCTAAGCAAAAAGAACAAATCTTTGGAAGAACCAATAGAAATAAAGCATTTGTATAAAGAAGCTTTTCTAACAGCAATCTGTCAGATTTTACCACTGACTTTGCATGGCCATATCTCTCTAACAAATGCTCCAAATGGGGTGATGTTTCTTCTGGAATTTTCTTTTATGAGTTAAGAATCAAACCCAACTAGAATCTTTGAAAAACATTAAGTTTTCGACCTTCAAACAGCCTGCACAAAAACAGTGCGCAGCAGCAACATTTTTCTGTCACTGTTTACGTCAAGAATTATTTCATGCACTTAAGCTACTCTAAAAATCCTGAATCTTATGTCAAAAGTTTCCTAACACATGGAAGTACTTGGTCGTAAAATATCAGAACCTAACGATCTCTGGAAGTCATCCGAAAATTTACCGAAAGTGACTACTAATTCTGACTACTAACAACTATATTGTATTATAGCTATATGCTATCTCCTGATACTTTTCTCACATTTGGTGATGAAGTTGTGGTATATTTATATATATTTATATATATGTACAATATATACATACTTACTTATCCTAATCTAAACTTACTTACGCATTTTACTTTTACTCTAACAATCTAACACCTAACTATTAACCCTTTTCATCATTTTACGATGGGATTGTGGTATTTATATATATGTAACATATATAACCTAACTCCTAACTTTATATACTATACATATGACCCCTAATTATTAATCCTTTTCGTCACTTGTCATGACGAAATTTCGGTAATCTCGAATTATCATATGTAACGTTGTGGATATTAACTATTAATATTGATGAACCTATAAACAACATACAAACTAAATTTCATCAAAGGCATTTTATGTTGATTTGGATAATTACACGATACCAATGACTAAGGTTTAGAACATAGAATCTTACTAGTGTCCTTACGATTCGTAGGATCGGAGTAGGATCAAAGTACAAGTGAGCTTGTGAGCATCTCGGAAACACCTTCGCTTATCACGGTGAGTTTTCACAGCCCTTTTTTACTGTTTTATACGTTTTGGGGTGAAAAGCATGTCACGATTTTATTACGCATCGAATTCACTGTTTATTCAAAATACTGAATATTTTCTCCGTATACTTATGCGCTATGGTATGTATGCTTATGTTAGTTGATTCTGAGTTTTGCTATTAAGTCCCTGTTTATTCTACATTACCCATTAACTCACATTTTGAGCCGTT
Source organism: Saussurea involucrata (assembly GCA_033807775.1). Classification (NCBI taxonomy): domain Eukaryota; kingdom Viridiplantae; phylum Streptophyta; class Magnoliopsida; order Asterales; family Asteraceae; genus Saussurea; species Saussurea involucrata. The sequence goes on from CM066317.1 coordinate 61,264,387, forward strand.
AGTATTGTGGATAACGTTATTTGGTTGACACCCACTCACCTCGCGAGTGCATAATTACTATCTTCCGTAATTCCGTAATTCTGTATTTCCGTAAACATGTTTGTGAGGAACATGCAGTTTGGGGCATTCCGTAATTAGGTTTGGGTAGTGGGCTCATTACTTTAACATATAATTGCATACAATACTATACCTTGCACATGTTGACAACCGAATACTAAATCCATTGTGCGGATTTACAAAATGCTTTATTACTACAACTGAATACTATATCCACTTGTGCAGATTAAAACTGTTTTTCATGACAAACTTATATCCACTTATGCGGATTAAACGGTTCCTATGACAAACTTTGATGTACTCATAAAACATGTGAACTCACCAACTATTCAATAGTTGACACTCTCATTTACATGCTTTTCAGGAAATAGCAAGTAAGATTGGAACTTTAGAAGGCACCTCAAGTAGCTGCATTCAACACATTTTTCCTTGTCATGTCGATTTGTGTTTTGGACAAATTTTATATTTTTGGAACAAGATGTATCTCTTGTAAACTTTTTATGCTATGACGATTGTGTGTTGTCTTCAACCTTACGCAATGAAATCTTTAGCTGTGACATCCTGTATTTCCGCTTTAGCGGGGTGACAGAAATGGTATCAGAGCCGAAGGTTATAGAGAATACCGGTCTTTCATTTGAAAAACCCAACTATAACCAAAAGTCCAAAACTGACATGAAAATAACTAAACCTACTACTAGTATAACTAAGTCTGGAATGGCATTAACAGACTTTAATTAAACATAGCCTGATCACCTATGTTCGATTAAGGAAGGTTAATGTGAGGCTAGAAATAGTTATAGTAGGAGTATGTCGATTTTTACTTGCACTCTCTAGGAGCATGCTTAGTGCGTAGACATTGCATAGGATAGACATATCACTTATGCGATTAGTTACTAAGTACACTTTTGCTTCAGTTTTACTATGTCGTCATCGTCACCATCCTACACTCCCAATTCTTACTCGACCTATGTGTCGGATCACGTCACTTGTCAATCTCAAGTCAACCCACCCGACCTCCGGGAAGATGAAGATTCTAGTAGCACGGAGTCGGAACAAGAAGTGTCAAGTGCAGGAGACCCCTGCGATGAACCAAGAGTGCCACCGACCTTGGTACTACCTCGACCAACTCCCATAACTGTTCAACCAAGCCTTAGAGGACCACGTATAAGACAAACGGCAAGGAAAAGCATCTCAATCCCTAGACGAGTGACGTTTAGGCCGGAGCGTCCGGAAGCACCGGAGCCGCAATGAGTGATGACCGATGTGCCAATCGGACAAGTATCCGGTATGTTTTGGGCACGAGATCAGCACATAAGGGCCATGACGACCGAGCTACATAGTTGTCAGATGAGGATGACTCACCAAAGCCATGTCTTGACAAAGCCGGTAGAGCTAACACATCAATTGACCCACATATTGACTCAAGGTTTAGAAGGTGCAAGAATGGCTAGAAGAATGGCAAGGAGGGCGGAGTTCGAGTGTGTAGTTGCGGGTGTTGTGTTGTTGTTGTTGGTGCTTGGGATTCTGTTTGATGCACACTCGGGATGGTACTAATGCAACGTTGGAAGGATGGATTGTAGCATGTGGGAGGAACTTTTGAAAAACATTTTATTTGCTCGACATTTTCGATTCACGCATGTTAAGTATTCGAGTCGTTTGACTTATACTTAACCTTACTGTTTCAAAATTTCAAGTAGTAGCATAAACTTTTGGAAACTATCAGTTCAAGAATTTGTAAAATTTTTAAACAAAAGAATTTTGCAAATGTGTTTTAGCATCATGCCTCCAAGAAGATCTACACGCCACACAGGAGAGAATCCTGAAAACCAAACACCCGACCTTGTACGGATCATAGCACAACGCATACAAGAAGCAATACCCAACTTTGTCACACAAGTAACCGCTGGCATCAATGCTAACCATGGGAATGAAGGAGGTAGTGGAGGAAATCCGGGCAATAACAGTACCGGATGCAACTACAAGTCCTTCATGTCCTGTAAACCCAAGGAATTTTACGGAAAAGAAGGTGCTGTAGGATTGCTATCTTGGATCGATAGCATGGAGTCGGTACTCCATATTAGCAAGTGCTCGGAAGACCGCAAGGTGGAGTATGCGGCATGTCAACTCCAAGGCAGGGCACTAACATGGTGGAACATCCAAGTTCAAACCCGTGGAAGGGAAGATGCATACAGACTCACATGGGAGGAGTTCAAAAGGTTGCTAATTGAGGAGTACTGCCCTAAGAGTGAAATTCATAATCTAGAAGCTGAATTCTGGAATCATGCCATGGTCGGAGCTGACATAGACCGATACACAACTCGTTTTCACGAACTTGCAAAACTGGTACCTCACATGGTCACTCCCGAGAGCAAGAGAATCGACCGATACTTATGGGGATTAGCATCGGAGATCCGAGGAATGGTCACCTCAGCAAATCTGACCACCATCCAAGCTATTGTGGCCTTGGCAACTACTTTAACGAATGATGCAGTTAGAGCAGGAACTCTGACATCAGAGTGTCAGTCAGGAAGGAAAGTCTTTAGTAGTGCAAGCAAGGATAAGATAGTAGCGAGAAACTTTGGATTGAAGACTCAGGACCCCGGACAATACAATGGTCCACTCCCAAAGTGCAACAAGTGCAACTATCATCATGAGGGAGCTTTCCCTATTTGTAGCAATTGTAAGCGAGCGGGTCATTACACCAAGTATTGTTGGTTGGAAAGGGGTATCATTGATGGCAGAAGGGTATGTTTCGAGTGCGGAAGGCAGGATCACTTCCGGAGTAAGTGCCCGAGATTGGGTAAAAGGCCAAGCAATAGCAACAGTGGGAATCTTGCTAGGCAAGCCAATCAACGAGATCAAGGAGGTCATGCTTGAAGACGGGCATTCGTCATTGGAACTGACGAAGTACGTTGCGACCCTAATGTGGTGACAAGTATGTTTCTTCTATACAACCACTATGCATCCGTATTATTTGACACTGGGGCTGATAGAAGTTTTGTATCATTAGAATTTAGGCCACTAATTAGCTTGGAATCTAAGAAGATGTCGGATGCCTATATTATTAAGATTGCTAATGGTCCTAAATTTGAGACTAAGGATGTAATTCTAGATTGTACCTTGAACCTAGCCGATGAATTGTTTAGCGTTGATCTTATTCCTATTGAATTGGGGAGATTTGACGTAGTAATATGCATGGATTGGTTATCCAAGAATCGAGCGGAGATCGGTTATTTTGATAAGACGATTAGAGTACCGTTACAAGACGGAGAAACCCTAATCATACAAGGAAACAAAGTCGGAAAAAGTCTAGAGATAGTATCTAGTGTGAAAATACATAAGTATTTGAGGAAGAAGTGTGTTGCATTTTTTTTTTGAAACTCATAGTTGAGAAGAAGTCCGAGGAAAGGCAAATCCAAGACATTCCCGTGGTGAAGGATCAGCCGGAGGTGTTCCCCGACGATTTGCATGGACTTCCCCCGTTTAGACAAATAAGGATGACCATGAGTAGCACTTAAGATTAATTATAGAACTTCTTAAGGAACAGAAACAGTACGCCAAATTCTCAAAGTGTGAATTTTGGATTGGAGAAAAAGGAATCCACATAGATCCGGCTAAGGTGGAAGCTGTTAAGAAATGGGAAGCTCCAAAGACCCCAACAGAAATTCGTCAATTTCTGGGTTTGGCAAGTTATTATAGGCGATTTATCGAGAACTTCTCCAAAATTGCTAAACCACTCTCAACACTGACCCAAACGGGTAGGAAATTCATTTGGGAAGAGCCGCAAGAGGAGGCGTTCCGGCTATTGAAGAAAAAGCTGTGCAATACATCAATTCTAGCGTTACCGAAAGGAACCGATAACTTTGTGGCGTATTGCGACGCATCGCATCAAGGTTTGGGAGGTGTATTGATGCAAAAGAACAAGGTCATAGCATATGCCTCGCGACAACTAAAATTTCATGAGAAGAACTATACCACACGACTTGGAATTTGGAGTTGTAATATTCGCTCTTAAGATTGTAGACATTATTTGTATGGCACTAAGTGCACTGTTTTCATAGACCATAAGAGTCTTCAACACTGCCTATCATCCTCAAACGGATGGCCAGAGTGAATGAACTATTCAAACGTTAGAAGACATGTTTTGGGCATGCGTTTCAGACCTAGGAGGAAATTGGGATAACCACTTACCGTTAGTTGAGTTTTCCTACAACAATAGCTATCACACCAGTATCAAGTGTGCACCATATGAGGCACTGTATGGACGCAAGTGTCGATCACCTCTTTGTTGGTTGGTGATTGGAGATAGACAATTGTCTAGCCCAGACATCGTACAAGAAACCACCGACAAAATCACAATCATCAGGGATAGACTTAAAGCAGCTCAAGATCGTCAAAAGAGCTATGCTAACAACCGTAAGAAACCGTTAGAGTTTCAGATTGGATATAGAGTTTTTCTAAAAGTATCCCCTTGGAAGGGAACCGTCCGATTTGGAAAACGAGGAGAGTTGAGCCCTCGATACATTGGACCATTCAAAATCACCGAAAGAATCGGACCAGTAGCATACAAGATGGAATTGCCAACAGAACTAAGTGTTATTCACAACACCTTTCACGTATCCAATCTAAAGAAATGCCTAGTCAACGACGAGATAACCATACCTTTGGAGGAAGTCCAAGTGAATGAGAAACTGCATATCGTAGAAAAAAAACCAATCGAAATACTTGACCGAGAGGTCAAGCGTCTTAGGCAAAGCAAGATTCCAACAGTGAAAGTTCACTGGAACACAAGGCGTGGGCCTGAGTACACATGGGAACGAGGAGATTACATGAAACAAAAGTAATCTCACTTATTTGCTAAACAACCGGTTACGGACGAAAGTTCTTGAATTTCGGGACGAAATTCTTTTAACCGGGGGAGACTGTGACAACCGTCAAAATTGCGTTCAGGTTAGAACTGCACTAAACATATCAGATACAGTTATTTTATGTCACACTGTCTAGTTTTAGCAGTAAACCCGACATAGTGGGAAAAATTAGAAATTTGCGTCTAAAATCCCTCAAATTCGGAGATTATCCATACATCTCATAAAATGCCTACTAAAAATATTCATACACTTATATATATATATATATATATATATATATATATATGTTTATATATATACAACCTACCAAAAATAAATACTAACAATTCAACTAGTTTTATTAATATTACCAATTAAATTCAATAATTCAACTAATTAAAAGATTTAATTAAAATTAAATTAAATACAACTTTAAACATAATCATTTTATACAAACCACACTCCACACACTCTCACTCTATCCCTAAAACCGGCCACCCTCCTCTCTCTCTCCTTAAAACCCCCTCACTCACTCATTTCTTCATCTCTTTTCTCATTCTCTCTTTTTCTCTCCACTAAACCTTCAAAGTCTAGCCCTTTCACACTCAAGAACATCAAGAACACAAGTCTTCACAAGGTAAAACTTCATGTAGAGAAAAGCCTACACTTCTTCTTGCATTGTTCTTCCATTTTCTTTAAGTTTCACCTACTTCTACATTAGTTTTACACATTGTTCGTACTAAACATATCTTTGTATCCTAATGTTTGTAGATTCATCACCATAATACTATGCATGTTATTAAAAGTGTGATGAATCCATCATCAAACCAAGGTTAGTGATCATAGGATGTTTTACTTGAATGTTTTCATAAAAACTCAAGAACATGTTTTGAAAGTATTTTGACAAGATGATTTGTCTAAGTTCATTGCATGTGGATTGTGTAAACAAAAAGTAATGTTTTTCATCTGAAAATACTGGATTTGGGTGTCAAAAATCGTGGCTAAGGAAAAAGAACAAATCTTTGGAAGAACCAATAGAAATAAAGCATTTTTATAAAGAAGCTTTTCTAACAGCAATCTGTCAGATTTTACCACTGACTTTGCATGGCCATATCTCTCTCAAAAATGCTCCAAATGGGGTGATTTTTCTTCTGGAATTTTCTTTTATGAGTTAAGAATCAAACCCATCTGGAATCTTTGAAAAACATTAAGTTTTCGACCTTCAAACAGTCTGCACAAAAACAGTGCGCAGCAGCAACATTTTTCTGTCACTGTTTACGTCAAGAATTATTTCATGCACTTAAACTACTCTAAAAATCATGAATCTTATGTAAAACGTTTTCTAACACATGGAAGTACTTGGTCGTAAAATATCAGAACCTAACGATCTCTGGAAGTCATCCGAAAATTTACCGAAAGTGACTACTAATTCTGACTACTAACAACTATATTGTATTATAGCTATATGCTATCTCCTGACAATTTTTCTCACCTTTGGTGATGAAGTTGTGGTATATTTATATATATGTACTATATATACATACTTACTTATCCTAATCTATACTTACTTACGCATTTTACTTTTACTCTAACAATCTAACACCTAACTATTAACCCTTTTCATCATTTTACGATGGGATTGTGGTATTTATATATATGTAACATATATAACCTAACTCCTAACTTTATATACTATACATATAACTCCTAACTATTAACCCTTTTCGTCACTTGTCATGACGAAATTTCGGTAATCTCGAATTATCATATGTAACGTTGTGGATATTAACTATTAATATTGATGAACCTATAAACAACATACAAACTAAATTTCATCAAAGGCATTTTATGTTGATTTGGGTAATTACACGATACCAAGGACTAAGGTTTAGAACATAGAATCTTACTAGCGTCCTTACGATTCGTAGGATCGGAGTAGGATCAAAGTACAAGTGAGCTTGTGAGCATCTCGGAAACACCTTCGCTTATCACGGTGAGTTTTCACAGCCCCTTTTTACTGTTTTATACGTTTTGGGATGAAAAGCATGTCACTATTTTATTGCGCATCGAATTCACTGTTTATTTAAAATACTGAATATTTTCTTCGTATACTTATGCGCTATGGTATGTATGCTTATGTTAGTTGATTCTGAGTTTTGCTATTAAGTCCCTGTTTATTCTACATTACCCATTAACTCACATTTTGAGCCGTTAGTATTGTGGATAACGTTATTTGGTTGACACCCACTCACCTCGCGAGTGCATAATTACTATCTTCCGTAATTCCGTAATTCCGTATTTCCGTAAACATGTTTGTGAGGAACATGCAGTTTGGGGCATTTCGTAATTAGGTTTGGGTAGTGGGCTCATTACTTTAACATATAATTGCATACGATACTATACCTTGCACATGTTGACAACCGAATACTAAATCCATTGTGCGGATTTACAAAATGCTTTATTACTACAACCGAATACTATATCCACTTGTGCAGATAAAAACTGTTTTTCATGACAAACTTATATCCACTTATGCGGATTAAAACGGTTCCTATGACAAACTTTGATGTACTCATAAAACCTGTGAACTCACCAACTATTCAATAGTTGACATTCTCATTTACATGCTTTTCAGGAAATAGCAAGTAAGATTGGAACTTTAGAAGGCACCTCAAGTAGTTGCATTCAACACGTTTTTCCTTATCATGTCGATTTGTGGTTTGGACAAATTTTATATTTTTGGAACAAGATGTATCTCTTGTAAACTTTTTATGCTATGACGATTATGTGTTGTCTTCAACCTTACGCAATGAAATCTTTAGCTGTGACATCTCGTATTTCCGCTTTAGCGGGGTGTGACATTGGTGTTCTTTCACTCTTACACAGTGTAAACAAAGAATAAACTACACCTCTGATTTCCCAGTTAATTACTATGCAAAGATTTTCACAAAAGAAGTGAATACTAACCTCCAACAACAAGCTTCTCTTCAGCCGCCAACAACAATGAAATGGAGAACATAGGGTTCCATCTTATTTGAACTATCTCATTTCACCCTTGAACACTAAAGTTTCAATCTCCTCACTTTAGCCACCAAACTTTCAATACCAACTAGAAAAATCGGGTTGTTACAACACTCCCCCCTTAAAAGAATTTCGTCCCCGGAATTCCATATTGGGAAAAGATGTGGGTACTCTACCCACAACAATACTGATACAACCCCAAGGTAAATCCACTCTTGAATCAGTCAACCACCCTAAATTCGCAATGTGGAACATTGGGTGCATTCCCTTCAGTTCTTACGGTACTCTAACCTGTAGGCTACTGCTCCTACTCGATCGATCTTGACAACAGAAATTTGACTAAGACTTCTTATGTATGTATACTTCCTTTAAGGAGGAACTTGGTTAAATCCTCTGCCACAACACGAGATTTCTCTACCTAGAGACAACACACGCTTGACAGCTTGGCACAAGACCAAACCTGTACGCCCCGACAACTCACCACCCAGAGTTCCTTCATCGCAATACAAGCAATTCTAGATTACTTCTCCCCACCAACAATCGTCTATGCAGAGTGACATTTCCCTTTCTCGGGCCACCTCGACCATAGTTCATCGACTATGTCTCATATCCTCACCACTTCCCCACTATAGACTTATACGTAAATGAGAGTCGGAACCTCCAAACCCATCATTGCAATGTTCCCCTACTTGAATTAAACTTATCTTGAAACACAACCATTTCCTCGCTGATTGACACGCCCGTTCAGTCATATAAAACATAACACCGGTTACCCTCACACAGCTGGGAGGAGTAACCATGATCACACCATACTATTCTCTCTAGCTTTATCATTGCGCGACTAATTCGTTTGATCATTTCTCACCAAGTCACTAACATCACTTATTTAGTTGTCTCATCCACTTCTTTCCTGCACAAGGTCATACACGATTCCCTTCCTTGATACTCTTTCTAACGGTTCGCACACTTAACAATAACAATCTACACTACACTGCACCTTGCGGCATTCCTGCCAAATGTACTACTTTCATATTTACTCACTTAATCCGACATACTACCTTCACCTCCCCCACGTTAGCGTAGAGCAATGCCCATCAAACATTACTTGCTTTTCTCTCTCGACCTTTCTACATTTTGACATCACTTCCTCGTTACTTACATAACCAAACAGTTGCATCAATATCCTAACTTAAGGCATTCAAGCAAGTCGTCTTGAAACGACACTAGTGATCGACATCATTACACATTCTTTGATCTCCAACTTTTACATACATAAATCCTTCTTTCGCACATAAGTAATAGTTCACACTCTTTAAGGATTTCACATCTATTCCACTACAATTTGTCTAACACACCCATCATCTTCTTTAAACTTTCAATGATCCCAAAAATATGCTTACTTAGCGACTCTTACAACTAAAAACACTTGGTTTCTCCTTTGGGTTAACACCCACAACCACTCCGTCATTTTATTCCGAACATAATCATACCACAATGTCAACTTACACCTACGTGCTCAAACAATCTGGTTAACAAATCGTACATCTCATACAAAACCCCCAAAAGGCTTCTATCTGATGCTTTATTTCTCTCTGATATCACATCACTACGACACTAGATGGTACATTTAACTTGGCAAGTAATTCCATTACATATCTGTACATTATTCATTCATCACATCACACTGCAAACCAAATCTCTCATGGCTATTCTAACACAATTCATACTCGCCTTCACATGTTCTTGCACACACAATCGGGTCTATTTCTCTACTTTGTCCTTTCTCACTCTAGTTGAACTATAACTCCATAGTTCCCAATTAGCTCAAATTGTAATCGTTCTTGCTCGCTCTTTACGATCCGAGTCCTTACATAAGCTGGGCACAGTCCCTCACTGGACGATAAAATCTACACACTCGCTTCGCTCGTGTTACATACCTTATCATTCTACGAACCCTCCAAACTTCGTAAATAGAACGCTTAATCAGCAACAACGGCCTCTCACAAACGTAGCACCCCACAAGGTGTTCTATCTACTTTTGCTCTTCTGGTTCAAGCCTTCGGCCTTAACCATCTTGCACGACTGCCGACCTCTACAACAATAGATAACCTGTAACTACCTTCTTAACGTAGTCTTTAACATGTGTTCCTTACGGAGCCTAATGCTTCCAACATATCATAATTACTTCATGATCTGTCTCCCTCCTTTCGAAACCTACTCAAGTAACCTCGACATTACAAGCTCACCTCGAAACTCATATTCCTACGCCATAGACATTTCATTCTTCCTCGCCACACTACTCATAACGAGTTGCAAAAACCATCACCTTGAAGGCTTCAAATCCTTCCTCTACACACAATCGTCGCTTTACAACCGTACTTCCCGTTACCGAACAAGGGTGTAAACCCTCATACAACCGATACTATAATTCACTTCCGACTCTACCACTGTTCACCTTTCCTCTTGAACACAAATACTAAGGCTACAACATTCTTTCCTGATTTGTCCGACACTTCTCCACTCTTGAAGTTCTTCCTTAGATTAACATGCAATATCCTACGACCCAGGGAGTTCATAGCCTTCATGCATGACAACGCAATAGATAGATCATTTCGTACATTTTATCATTTAAAACAACACTAGAAAACATCTTGGGTACACCTGACCCATCACTCTTATAACTTCAATGCCTGTCAGGGTCAATTTAATGTTGATTTAAAGTTCAAGGGTCTGAATGTAATTCTTTATTTTGAGCCTTATTAGTGAACGGGTCATGGGCTTGTTAACCATGGGCCCGCCATATAAATAGATTGCTTAGCCTTAGAAAATAGGCTAGTTGTCTCATTTGCTTTCCTACTCGTATTGTAAACACTCTGATTGAAAGCATAATACATGGATGACCAGTTGAAATCATTGTTCTTATCGTTCATATTACTGATTTCATATTTGTTGCACGGATCTGGATTTAACAATTGGTATCAGAGCAGACAGACGGATTCGATTCAAAGCATTCAAGTTGACTTTTGGTAATTTCTTGACTTTTCTTGTCTGCCATATTCTTGATTTCTCAAATCTTTGATTATGAAAAAATTGTTCAATTCTGATTATTGGGTTGTGTTAGCATTATACTTAATAGTGATTCTGCAAATTTTCTCATCCCAATTCGTCCATTTGAGTATTCAATTAAGCAAATCAAAGTTCAAAGTTTTTGGTAGTGTTCTTCATCAAAAATCGAATTTTTATCATAAAAAACTTGTTGTTTTTTGCTTCAAAATCGATTGGGTTAGTGTTAGTTTTGTGTTTGGTAGGGTTTCTAATCTTTCAGGAACCTTCTTGAGCAACCCTAATCGAAAATCGATCGAATTGGATAAGGCAGTCGTGGTTTCCGGACGTTTGTGTTATTCCATCCGGACTCGTCATCTTTTCGGGTACATCATCATTTCCGGGTAAGTTCAGCATTCCGGGTAAGTATACTAAACTCCAATCTATCCGGGTAAAATTTGTTTCCGGAAACCCAAAGTTCCCGGTCATAATTCTTCCCGGATATCCTTGCATCCGGTAAGTACTTCTTCCGGAAACTCTTGTTATCCGGAAATCTTAAGCTACCCGGTAAGTATTGCATTGTTATTAATCTATTCGGACACTCATACTTTCTGGTAACCTTTGTTATCCGGAAAACTGATTCTATCCGGATTCTCTTAGTTATCCGGATTCTTTTGCATTTTTGAACTGTTTTCACGAATTCTGATCCGGACACTTTCAGATCAGACCCTTATTCGGATTCCTATCCAGTAAGATCACTCTTAGTTCATATCAGTCGTACAAACTGCGTTAGGATCCCACTTTTAGCTCCTTTCGTTAGGTTTACTCTTTGAATCAATTACACGTCTGACGATCACTCCGTTGCAACCTGTTAGCTTTATTAGCCCCTAATTTATATAAATGTTTTATAAAGAATAGTGTCAAGGACTTATTTGTATTTGTTGAGTGTCAAGGCTAAAATTGTAAATAACCAATTGTTGTATTGGTTATAAAGTCATGTTTTAGAGTAATTTTAGGTTAAGCCTCTATTTTCAATATTCATACATACGCAGAAAGCAAGAGAGCTTCAAAGAGAGAATGTTCATCAATCTTATCAAGTAAACTCTTCTCTTTATCAATCAATACAAAGATTATTGCTATTATTATTGTTACTTGTTATATCTGGGTTCCAACACAACCTACGATGACTTCACGTGACGCACTTGCTATTGAAACCGATTCCAAACCACCTTATCTCTATCAAGGTGAGTATAGCCAATGACGAGACAGATTCATGATTTTCATTGAATCTAAGGACAACTATGTGTACATCAAGAAAGCTCTTGATGAGGGTCCGATTCAATGGCCGAAGAAGACCATTGCACCAATTGCAGCAAATCTTGCGACTAGTTCTGAGGACAAGACTGAAGCCGAACTGACCGAAGAGGAAAGTGGCAGAAGAGAAGGCGAAAATCATGCCAAGAGATATATTATCCAAGCACTTCCCAACTCAATCTACCAAGCTATCGACAGCTACAAAGGTACGGCAAAAGGCATATGGGATCAAGTGGCTAGAATGATGCGTGAGAGTGTTGTTGGAAACCAACTAAAGATCAACAACGCAATTACCAAGTTCGATGGTTTCAAGCAACGCAATGGCGAGACTCTCACCCAAGCATATGAACGCTTATGCTTACTTCTCAATGAACTGAACAAGAACCAGATTGTTCGTTCCAACACGGAGAACGCGCTCAAGTTCCTTAGCAATCTTCTACCCGATTGGAAGGTGTTTGCTTCTCATGTTAAGCACAACAACTTGATAGAGAATCTTAGCATCAGCGAACTGTATGAGACGCTTCTTGAAGACGAAGATGAAGTAAATGAACTTTTGGGAGAGAAGAAGATTGAAGGAAAGCCAACTGTTGATCCTATAGCACTCATACCCTCAAAGAAAGAGAAATCTTCGGACCATCATTCTAAACGTGCTCAAAGGCAAAACTCTTCCGAGTCTGAAAAGGAAGACAGTGACTCGAATGATGAAGTAGCCGAATTCAAGAAAGTTGTTGCTATTCTCACTAAATCTTTTCAACAACAACGATTTTATAAGAAGCCAACATCTAATAATCAGCGCTACTCCACCGCCTCCAACAAGCGCCATGATTATCAAGACAAACACGAGGGAAAGAAGAAAGTTGATGAGCAGGACACGCCAGAGAAGAAGGAGAAGAAGGAGAAAGATGATAGAAAGAAGAGAGATGAACCAGTGACCTGCTACAACTGTGGAAAGCTTGGTCATTTTGCTAAAGACTGCAAAAAGACTATAGTAAAGAATTATCACTACTACAAGGCCAAACTGGCACTGGCTGAGCAGAAGGAAGCTGGAGAAGCTATGTTTGTGGAAAACGACTACTGGTTGGGTCGTTCTGATGATGAAAGCGATTCAGACTGTGCAAATGCTTTCATGGGCAATCATTCTCCAGCTGATGAAGAGAAGACAAGTCAAATATGTGATGTTCCTCAACAAGAGTTTCTGAATAAAATGTAATCCTTTAATGATCATGCAAATTCCTTTAAGACTACCACTAAAGAACAAAAGCTGGAGATTAGTTCACTAACTAAAAAGCTAGATGTTCAAACGCGATTAACTGATAAACATAAGTTTGAAAATGCTATGTTAAAGGAAAAATGCAAAATCCTTTCAATAGCACCCAAAGACATAAGGGCCAAATTATCTGATCTTCAGTCTCAGTTTGATAAGTGCATGAATGAGAAAGAAGAACTTGTTTATCAATGCTCCTCTCTTCAAATTCAGTACAAGGAGTTTGTTACAAAAATTCTTGATCTTGGAACCAAACTCCACAAAAGGGGTCAAATTGATCAAACCATCTTTCTGAATAAACCCAAAGAGTTCACGTACTTTAACAAAGAATGGGGTATCGGATATGATAACCCACATTATTTGAAAAAGGGAAGATGGCATGTACCCACTCTGTATGATTTTGCTTGTTTTGGATTAGATAAAAAGTATTCGGAATATGCCATTCAATGGACTGGTCCTCTTGAACCTGAAAAGGAAGGGGACACCGAGGAATATAAGCGCACACACAAACAAGGAATTCAGCTTCCGTTTTGTTATGAACCTTTGAATACTTCCTATAAAAAGAACAAAAAGTATCTCTCAAATGACTACTTTGACCCTTACAAGGTTGCTAAGCCCAAGGATTCCTCCAAAAAGGATGAGGACCATGCACCAGCAACCAAGACTGAGACGGACGAGTTTAAACTCTCTGATCCCCCTCTCATCTTGGAAGCAAAGATCGTCGAGTTGGAGGAGTCGTTTGAGAAAGAAAGGTCATTTTTTCAAAACGAGAAGAAAGCGCTAATTCAGGAACTTAAGAAACTCAAATCTGAGAAAACCGAAGGTGTGTCAAATGAAGGACAGGAAATCCTTCGAGGTGAAATTAATATGCTCACATCGAAACTGGCTGCTTTGGCAACAAAAAAGATGGAGGAGAATGCAACAAATGGTCAGCTCCAAGAGCAAATTGACCAACTCATATCTGAAAAACAGAATTCACCTGATCTTTCCTCTAACTCATCTGACACATCCTCGTGTAAAGCCTTCATCGGAAATATCGCTTCGCAAGAAAATAGTGTTTCTCAAGATGAGTGTGTTAAAAGGAATTTAAATTCTGATTTTTAAGCACTTCCGCACCAAGTTCCCCAAAGCATACAAGCACAATGTGTTCCTTGCCTTCCTCGACTGGTCCAAGTCCAGTAATTCCGGATGTCGATTTTTCAGCAGTCATGAACTCTGAAGGCAATTCTGGTGGAGAGTTTGAGTCATTCCCTTTCGACAACCCTCTCCCATGTCACACTGATTTTTTGTCTCCAGTAGTCAATCATCCGGTCAATTTTCTAAAGGGTAGCAGTTCTCAAACAAAGGCCACAGCTGTGATCAAGATTTCTCAATCAAAACCAACTTCCAAACCTGTTTCTAAAAAGCAATCACAGCCGAGGCAGGAGACCGGACCATTGTCTACCAAAAATACTGTTTCTTGTAAAGTCACTGACCATTTTGTCCCTGTTGTTTCAGATAAAAA
Source organism: Saussurea involucrata (assembly GCA_033807775.1). Lineage (NCBI taxonomy): Eukaryota > Viridiplantae > Streptophyta > Magnoliopsida > Asterales > Asteraceae > Saussurea > Saussurea involucrata. The sequence continues at coordinate 61,279,436 of CM066317.1, forward strand.
TGGTCGAGCAAAACCAGAAAAACCAAAGTGGCTAAACAAGGAATCTGTCAAGGATGCAGCGTCAAAGTCATTCTCTACTGCTTTCAATTCTAGAAAAAACAAAGACAATTGTGTTTGGAATAATTGGAATCGTTTTGAAGTTTCTTTCCCGATTTAACTTAATCCAGTTCGTCAATTGATTCAATTATCGCGTGATTGTTTAGTTTGTTCTAGATGTGGTTGGAATGATTTTGATCAAATTAACTTAAATGATTGGCATGGGTCACCTCACATGTTTAATCATACACCCAAACGAAACCATCACAAAACCAACAAGAAACACCATACTCAATGAGGGTACCAATCAGAGGTTAAACCACAGCGGGAGACCAAACCCAATGCAAAACGGGCTACTCCTACTGAGGTTAAACCGGCACCTAAGAGGCAACCTGCTAAAAATAACTTTCCTCCAAACAGTGTAAATTCTACACCAAGGAGGCAACCTGTGCCAAAACCAGTTCCCGCTAAAGGTGTACAACCTACACCCAAGGTGACCAAACGATTTAGACCCGAGAGACGTGAGGGTCCGAGAATGAGAGGTGGGAGGGCCCGACAAGCAGGTGCTGCCGGGCGGGGTGTGTTGATTGTTAGAGGAAGAGGAACTAGTGTGAGTGGTGCAGCGGTATCGCAACCCAGTTCCAGCCAACCCCGTCCAACAGACGAAGGCGGAGCATCGTCCTCACGACCGATGCTTCAACATGACTCCACACCATATCTTTCTGACTCGCCTTCACCTACCTTCCAGGTTCATAATGTAGAATCTGGCTCCGATACGGCATCTGACATGACCTGTGCCATTCGGCTATCTAAAATACCTCCCCGTATCGGACCAAACCCCGACTTCACCGAAGGCATACCACTTGACTCACCTACCCATGCTTCACCAAGGATTGAGGGAGTAGAAGGAGTTGAGTTATAAACTGCTAGTCGGAGAGAACTGCGTTCGAAAGCGACCCAGGAATGATTAGGCCATAAAGATAACGAGGCTCCTGAGCGAACCGAACCTAGCGATATCCGGGTAGCCACATCTGCTATCCCGTTTCATTTGTTGGGACAAGGTATTGAAGAAGACTCCGTGGACCCAGCGGAGCAATTACACGACCCCCTCATCCACTCATCCGTCTCTCAAAAGACGGATGTTTCAGTACATCACGGGGATATAGCACAACTCCCACCGACCTCTCACTCGGAGAGTGCTGGTGTTGAAACAAGCGACCAGCAGCCCCTGGTCGTGACTTCTTTTCGTTCACAATCGAGTCTAGAGCCATTTGCTATAGAAAATCCTTTGGCTAGGACACAAGAGGAGCAACACCAAGTCGAGAATCTTCGTGACTCGACCGGAACCACCGTAGTGTCTTCACCTCTAGGTGGAACACAAGGATCGGAGGGAAATCCTACCACAGCTACCGACATGCCAATTGTGAACGTAGGTGGCTCTACCTTTGCGGTAGATGCCTCAACGGGTAATCTAAGTGAACCCGGAGTTACTCACCCAGACTTTGTGTCACCAGGGTCCCTGGACAACACCCTTAAGGCTGTCTGCGAGGCAATAGAGCAAACTATGCAGCAACATGTAGCCGCTGAACTTGCCAAAGTTATGCGCGCAATCAAGGGCAAAGACAAGGTCGTCGATGCTGAATCTGCACATGTACCTCCACCGATCACAACTCAATCTATCTATTCGGCGGACACTCTAAAGATGATGCTACTGGCCCAACTGCTCCAAGAATCAGAAACAAACGCCTCAACCGAAGCAGACCTGATCACCGTTCTGAAAACACAGGTCACTGCTCCTTTGATTCATCAGACAGACCGCTACAGGATATGATAGATCCAGATTATGAAGCCAACCCAGAGACCGAAGATGCATGGTATGAAAAAGCCGTCAGTGCCGTAAATCTCCAGGTAAATTTGGTATTCCCCGCTGATGAAGACGATAACATCGACTATGATCAGTTCCTGCTCCAGAATTTCTACGGTACGTCTCCCGTTCACTATGCTCAACCCACTGGAACTTCAACAAAACTTGAGCCTACTACTGCCAACATTCCGACAACTCCTATGCAAACGACAACTTCTGATCTTCCTCCACTCCTCAGCAACAAATCCGTTGGGAGAAGATCATGGTACTTATCCCTCATCTGGAGGAATCTTTGAAGAAGTTGTTCGTCCACAAACTTCGCCCGATCGAGCCGACCTTTTGCCTTGGTATTTACAACCTCGACCCCGAATACCAACGACGTTATATCAGCGCAATGATGTGGTATCTTCCAGTCAGCCAAGTCAGAACCAAGCATCAAATCACAGAGGTACTTAACATCCATTCATGCCGCATCATGAGGATCGCATATCCAGTCTTTACTGTTTTCCGCGAAGATGGTAATGAATGGAAATTCTTTGAAGCCGACTTCCAGCACCTCCGACCGTTCATCTTCCTGGCTATTCTGAAATACCTTCGTACAAGAACCATCCGACCGCTTAAAGTTACAAAGGCGCTCGAAGCTGTTCGTCGATATCTGGTCCGTACCATTATGATGTCGAGAACAGGGCAAAGAAGGTAAATCTGATAAAGCCGAATCTAAAAGCCCCTGAATTGAATATGTATCCCGAGAATGATATACTTTTAGAACTAGAATTTGGGATCGTCTTCATTATTGAACAGAAAGAGAAAAGATTTCTGCGGTTCAGTCAGGTAGAAATATTTTGCAATGGCACACTCCTCAAAGTTCGAGATGCTCTTCAAAAGATCATTACACACGAGTCTGAAAATCCAAGGTATTCATATGTTCCGAATCCGAATGAAACAAATGCTCGGAATGCCTTGAAATTGGTTGAAGATCGCATCGACTACCGCCGTGCTATCAGATGGTTCGAGATTCACTTCGCACTTCGCAAAAGATATGTCTTCAACTGGCGAGAGCTAGAGCGCGAACTCAAAATTCAAATCAAAGGGGGAGATTGTTAGGGTCAATTTAATGTTGATTTAAAGTTCAAGGGTTTGAATGTAATTCTTTATTTTGAGCCTTATTAGTGAACGGACCGTGGGCTTGTTAACCACGGGCCCGCCATATAAATAGATTGCTTAGCCTTAGAAAATAGGCTAGTTGTCTCATTTGCTTTCCTACTCGTATTGTAAACACTCTGATTAAAGCATAATACAGGGATGATCAGTTGAAATCATTGTTCTTATCGTTCATATTATTGATTTCATATTTGTTGCACGGATCTGGATTTAACAATGCCATGCACAACGATTTGAGAATCACTTGCATGAATCTTTCGTGATCCTTAATCTTACTCCCTCCGAACGATGTTATTACGACAGGGATATAATGAATGAAAATCTTTTCATATGACACAATTCTGAAAGAATTTCCGACACAAAGTAAATCAGTCGGTGCTCACCCTCATTTATGCTATCAATAGGTCAAAAAGCATTTTGGTTATAAATGAATTGCAGGCAACCATATTCTTGACCTTTTGTAACAAATTTGACTTATCAATAAAATGTGAAATACTTTGCAAATAGTTAAGCTCAAAATTTCAATGCGTAATGTGAATGAGATCACCTTTTTCTTTAAATATACATGTGCACATTCTAACTTATTTTCGGTCAAAATTTATATTTACACATTTAACTTAAATCATGAAAAATTCATGTCACATAAAAAGAACACCATGCCTGAGACTCTACTTGCAATTGAAGGCTACTCACTCAATCAAGGTCGACCGCTTTACTCACGCAGCTTACCCTTGACACCTTACCTATGACCAATGGTCGCCCTATCGGTTTCATACTATTTCGTACTATTTCGTTTTAATCAACTATCTCACTTACTCAACTGTTTCATACTACTTCGTTTTAATCAACTATCTCACTTTCCACTTCTACATGGTTTCATTTCATTATAGGTATCTTATTTCATTTACCCTGCCATAGACAAGCTTGATTAAGAACTCAGAGCTCCATTGACACTTCAAGATTTTGACACAGTCTTTCCTTACCACCGCGACTGATCAATACCATGATTCGTAGAACTGGGGCTCTCCCGAAACAGGAGTCCTTCCCAAACTCCAACATTCATCCTCTTTGAATCCATGAAGAGCTACCTATAGACGACGCATAGCACTCTATACAACATTTCTTTTCTACGATGTATACATACATTACCACATAAATGACTTCTCATGAAACTTCCCCAACAAGGGGTCTTGGTCTACCCCTCAGGGATCTTGTTGACATTCTAACATACTGGAATACAACATAAACACTAGGTAGGTTAATAAGGTAGGTTAAGCACATACATGTACCTGTAAGTTCGCAATTTCACTGGCCAGGTGAAATCTCAAACTTACCTTACATGACACTCCTCAGTACCCTATTAGTCCTATTTCTACAATAGTGTACTCCTAACGCATTTCCCATATCTACATTAGTGCCCTCTTAACGCATTTCCTGATTCTCAGTTGTGATTTCTACTCCCAAGTTTAAGTTTAGGCTCGTCCGGTCACCTAAATCGCTTAAACTATGGCTCTGATACCATTTGTAACATCCCAAATTTACAATAGGACAAATATAGCATTAAATTATAACATTTACAAATCTGGGTCCTAAAATTTCATTACATTCAACTAAACTAAGGTTGGCGGAAACAACATATACACAACTGAGAATAGTCTAGCTGCTACAAATGGCTCATGCACTGTCTCTAGCTGCATCTGTTCCTTATCTTGCTCTTGCTCACTTACCTGAGCCTTCTACTATTTGCTTACCTGAAAAGGTTTTAGTTTTGAAAAGCGAGTGTTAGACCACGAGGTCTAGTGAGTCCCCTCCATAAACAGTGTACAACAACGTTATAAAAATCATTTATAAAACAGTGCACATTCTTTACATAGCATCAACCATGGTGCTGCACTGTGCAATGGATCACATAACATTCCGCGATCGGGGTCCCAGTAGGTTCCCTTCTCGCCTCTTCCGGAGCCTACACAGACTCCTCTTCCGGAGCCTATGCAGACTCGCCTTCCGGAGCCTACTCAGACTCCCCTCTACCCAATAGGAGGGAACGAATTCCAACCTACTGGTCTGTCATACATATCCAAGGGGTCATCAGAACCCAAGGATCTATCTCTGATCCCACAGTGCAGACCCACTCCACATAGCATTCACATAAACCATCATAGTCATAAAGCATGAGATTTATAATACACCTTACAATTCGTTTCATTGCTGAATAATCTTTTCAGTAGAACATAATTTTCATCGGAAAGCATTCGTAAAACTGGTAAATAACTCATGTTCATAAACATACCCTGATATGTGAAAATAATAAATGTTCATTTATGTAAGAATCATGTAAAACCATAGGGTATTTCCACATAACAACTTTCCTTGGAAAAACACGCACAATCACGTATTTTAGTTAGAAAAACTCACCTGGCTTGCTTGCGCCAAAACTTCTCACTTACACCTCCGATCCGTTCTTACACCTAAAGCATAACATAACAATATAAATCAGTGTCTACTGACTTACGCTCTTAGGCTTTCCCTTATTCCGACCTTACATACTTAAATAAACTAAGCCCAAAAGAGAATTAAGTGATCTCTCGGCCCATCATAATTTTTGCCCAACAAACCAATCCAGGCCCAAGCTTGAGTTACGGTCAACTTCCAGAATATACTGACTTCCGGAACGTACGACTTCTGGAACATACCGACTTCCGGAACATACTGACAACTTCCGGAACTACGACTTCTGGAACACACTGACAACTTCCGGAACTACGACTTTCGGAACACACTGACAACTCTCGGAACTACGACTTCCGGAGATGGGATTTCTGGAACTCGGCGATTTACGAACAAAAACCAAGTTTTTCGACTAATTCCTTACAAAATGACCAATTGATTCCTTCCATAAACATAGTGATACATTCCATCCACAAAGATTTACATACTAGACCCAAATAACCAATTAATGACTCGATTCTTAGGATTTAACCCATTTGGTGTTTTTTCACTCTTACACAGTGTAAACAAAGAATAAACTACACCTCTGATTTCCCAGTTAATTACTATACAGAGACTTTCACAAAAGAAGTGACTACTTACCTCCAACAACAAGCTTCTTTAATGATTTGTTGCCAAACGATTCCTCCTCTCCTATTGGCCTTTCTTCTCTTCAGCCACCAACAACAATGAATTGGAGAACATAGGGTTCCATCTTATTTGAACTCTCTCATTTCACCCTTGAACACTAAAGTTTCAATCTACTCACTTTAGCCACCAAACTTTCAATACCAACTAGAAAAATCGGGTTGTTACAGTTGTAAACAAATGACATTTCCATTTGTTTATATCATTTTCTTCATTCATCGTTTTCTAGTTTTCGACTCTTATCTTCATTTCTTCTCACATCAAAGCAAATGAGACTCACAATTATATTGTTATTTTCTTTGGCACCATATAATCGGGACGCTTAAAATGTGAACGTTAAATTGGTAAACCAGTAGTCTAAGTCCTTTCCATGTTTATATATAACAGGGAAGGAAACACAATGTGTACGGGTTGACTCCTAGTGTTGCATCTGCTCATAGTTTACTGGTATTTTATTTCTTCTACATCTTTTTAAAACTCCGATTCATTTCTTATTATTTATACTTCTTGATGATTTAATATCATGTTGTTGTAGTTGCATGCTAAAGAACACAATGATGCTAATCTCTTGGTGGACGTGATGAAACTCTTGAAAGCAAATGATGTGCCACTTCAACCTGGTACAACGGATATCGTATTTAGGTATGTAAAGGTCTTTTTTGTGATTCAAACATTCAACATTATATTTTTTTGATCATTGGATACTGAAGGCGTCTTCTATGTGCTTATCCTGGTGATATATATACTGTTATACCAAGACATGAGCTAAAGCATTGTGATGCATATGCAATAAAGTTTATTAGTTTACTAAAATTTGATGTGTGCTAAAGCCAAGGTGTTAAAAAGCGGAATTGGGCCTCAAGGTGGTCCGAGGTATAAGCCCTAAGGCAGGTATATATATATATAGATATATAGAGTCTCCGTAAAATGCAAACCTTGCATTTGTTGCACCCCTTACAAACCACAGTTTGCATATGTGCAGACTGGTTCTGCACATATGCAGATGAATAGGTGCAAGTATATACATATAATAGACATACATTCATATGGGGCAATGCATATATGCAGAACCAGTCTGCACATATGCATATTGTGGTTTGTAAGGGGTGCAACAAATGCAAGGTTTGCATTTCATTTGTACCCTATATATATACCTATATATATATGATACAATAGGGTTGGGTTCCGGTGAGAAGTTGAGGTTAACGTGAAAAGTGGTTATCAACCGTTGGATGAGAAATGGACGCACATTAGGATGAGATGCACCGAGATAAAATGCATCGAGATGCACCAAATCAATTCCCTTCTACGCTGCAATTCATGGGAGGGCATTTGTTTATAAGTGATCAATGGTTCAGATCCACTTCTCACTTCTCTCAAGTTAACCTCAACTTCTCACATGATCCCTCGTCTGATACAATATATACTAAATATATATAAAGTGGGAGTTAGGGATACTCTTCAAAGTGGGTAAGAATATATATATATATATATATATATATATATATATATATATATATATATATATATATATTTGTGATGCTCTTCAACTTTGGAGACCTACGAAGACGTTGGAGAAGACAATTCTTCCTCCGAATTTAATTCATGGGACCCATTTGTATGATGTGTCTAGTAATGAGTTTTATTGCGGGTTCTGTTTAGTTGATGTTAGGAGAATGTATTAAAAATCGCAAAGTAGAGGTGGAGGAAGATGGTGTAAAGTAACACATGAACCTATACATGTTTCAAGTTTGTTTTCTTATTTCTTTCATGATGTTATCGACATGTTCTTATGGATCCTATTTGCTCTATGTGAGCGAAAAAGAAGATGGTATCTATGATATTGAGAATGGAGGGAAACAATTTATATTATTTGCATATCCATTTTGTGAGTCTCATTTACCAAACAAAAAGATGGTTGTTGGCCCCAAAGTTGTTAAAGGCGTAAGGCGCACTTAGGCGCAAAGGGGTCCTAAGGCCTAGATGCGAGGCACAAAGGCGAGGCGCGGGCCTCACGAATGCGAGGCGCATCGTATAAAAATAATATATATAAATAAATACATATGTACACATAAACACATACACACATTGTAATACACAACACAAATACCATTATATAAAAAGTTGTAATATCAACTCAAGTACCCTTGTACAGTTCAATTTCAATTTCAAAAAACTAGTAACATGAATATCAAAGATATCTCAATAAAATCTTGACTAATAGGTCGATGCTCAATTCTCGTTACCATCTTCAAGTGTCTATTCTTCAATATTCACATCGGGTTTATATTCCCCAAATTGAATAGACATTTGAAGAGAGAATTGAAGAGACTTATCTAATAAATGTGTTTTGTAGAAGTCTAGGAGGTTAAAACACATAACTAATATTAGGTTTCGACTTATTTAATAAGTCTTCTGTTGTAGAAGTAAAAAATGTTTGAAATTTAGGGTTGATCTTCATAAGGCGCGCCTAAGCCAATACTGCGCCTCAAGACAAGGCGTTGCGCCTTGGTGCGCCTCAGTGAGCCGCTTCGCCTCGACAGAGAAAAAGGCCAACCCTTTACGCCTTATGCGCCTCAACGCCTAGGCGCGCCTCAGGCGCACTTTTCACAACTATGGTTGGCCCCTTTTAATTGTTGAGAGGAGATGTGACAGATAAACCCATACGTATCCATTTTATCCCATTCAGATGTAGGGCCTAAGGAGAATATGTTTTATGAAGATGGTGCAAGTGAACGAAATGTAGAAATCTTTCACATCACCATTTTTTGGGGCCCATAATGAAATGTTATCGTGGGTCCCATTAACTTGATACAAAGATGGTATCCATGAAACACAGAATGGAGAAAACCCGTATAAACGAATGGAATCTTACTTATTTCTCCAACGTTGTTATCGATATATATCATGTATCTTTCTTACTTGCAGCATTTGCTACAATACGGATAGGTGGGATTTGATGAGTAAGTATGCAAAACGGTTTGTCAAGGCAGGAGCAAAATTGCGACGAACTTCATTTTAAACTTGGATGACATTCTCCGCAAAACTAGGTGCTCATTTACATTTCTTCCTGAAAATATAATCTATTCATTTGTCAGTTCAAATAAATTTGGGTCAGTTAAAATCACCTATATTATTTATTGGGTGGGGACGGGATTGAGTGGGACAAAAATGCGTATTTTTGTCCCACCAAAATAGGTGGAACAAAAGTCAAGGATATCGAGACAAGATTGGTAAATTACTAAACTACCCATGCCAAACTAAAACTCTAAAATCTTCCGTAATTCTTTCACTATCGCCCGTCGAGTCCTGTCTGGGTACCAAACGCAATCTTAATGATCAATAATATCAACATCATTCTCATTTGTGTCCCATTTGATGTCTTTACAGGAGACGTTGATAATTTTTGGAAGATCAAGAAGTTGAGATCAGGATTGATGCAAACCCTCACAATTGGTAGCGGGTTTTCATGTGCCAAGGTATTAATCATCCTGATCATGTTCCCCTCTATTCAAAGTGTTTTATTTCAGATGAAGTTGTGGTTATTTTTAAGAGTGCGAGTGTTTCAGTTCTTCTTTTCTAAATTGAATTGGTCAACTTTGGTTCAATTTAGTTCCATGTATTAAATCGTTTTGTATGTTGAAAATAAGTTGAAATTATTTTTGACTTTTAGTAAATAAATGAGTCTCCTACAAAACCCTTGAAATAGTCGAACAACTTTGTTGTTTTTCTTTTCTCAAAACCTTTATACAAGCCAGGTGTCTTCACATAAACGGTCTCTATTCTTATGGCACACCCGTTTGTAGAACGTTAATGTATAATCACATGTGATTTTGCACATGATTTTACTGCTATCTTATTTTCATGTTTAGTTAATGTTCTTGTTTGAACCTATCTATCTCTCTCTCTCTCTCTTTCTCTCTCTCTCTCTCTCTCTCTCTCTTTCTCTCTCTCTCTCTCCCTATATATATATACTACATATATAAGCATTTACATCAAATGTCTTAAAGACAAATTTTAAAGCACAAGATACAATAATCTAAAGCATCAAATTCAAAAAAATCTTAAATACAAGATTTAATGCAAGATGTACAAACACTCAAAGCCATACCCAGTACCGTTTCTTGATCGTGTCCAGGAAGCCAGCAATACAAAGAACCAGCCATACTTTGCTTCACAACAGCCATACCCAGTACACTTTCTTCTCCCTTTTTCACGTCAGATGCCATACCCAACACCACCTATTCAAGTCAGATGCCATACCTTGGTACTTCTTCTTCTTCTTCTTCTTTCTTGCACGTCATGTTGCATATATATCAAGGGCATGGAGTTCTCCATCTTTTATCCGGTTTTGATAGGAAGCCATCGATACACAGTAGGTTTGTCTTCTTGATTTTGATTTTGGTGGTTTGTTTCTAATCGATACAGTAGCTTTGTGTTCTTCATTTTCAATTATAGTGAATAATTTTATTTTACTTTGGGTTGATTCTCATCTCCTTATGTTGAGCTAGGGTTCCAACTCGATCAAAGAGCGGTGCCACAACCATGGTCGTATTTTGGGTTGATTTTTTATTTCTAATTTCTAATTTTGCTTCTTTCATGTGGGATTTTTTTACGAGTTTTGGTAATTGTTGTTGCATCCTTTCAGGTATGCCTAAATCCTAATTCAAATGAATTTGACTGTTGAATGTATTTGGTACATTAGTATGTTTGACTGTTAATGGTATGCATATCTCTTTAATGGTACCTCAATATGAAATTGGGAACACATTTGTTAACTAGACCGAATTGAAACCCCTGAATTTAAAAATGTCTAATTGTCTATATAAACAACAAAAACCCAACTATTTGATATCTGATTTCTTTCCCAAAGTTTAAACCTATCATTCCTATCAAACAGAGTAGAATAAAAAAATAATTGTAGCTGGAATTCTCATATCCAACAGTGTTATCATATCAAAGTGTATCTTTTTGGTGAGAGTACTTCGATGTTCATCCAATTTCATCCAAAGAAGGCTTAAAATTCTTCTTATAGAAGTTAGGATGGTCCACATATCGGGCTCAACTTACCTCCATCACGTTTTTGTTTCAGACTCTCGTAAGAACCTTGAAGCTTCCATGGGAACCAATTGCTCCTTTAGAGATCTCTTACTTAGGGGCTGTTTACCAAATGCTTACCCGGTAAGTGCTTACCAAGTTGCATTACCCTACTGGATGAGTATGGTAAGAAAGGTCTTACCCGGTAAGAGCGAGACAAGGACCAAGAGTCTTATCCATCAAGTAACATATCATGTCGTTTTTATGGACTGAAATCTTACCCGGTAAGTACGCGATAGTATTGAATTTTAACGGTAAGTGCTTATTGGGTAAGTGTTTGGTAAACGGTGTGTTAGTTATACTATGTTCGGATAAAAGAAAAGTTTTACTACCCCAAGCATGTTACTCTCTAGCCACATAATACAACTATTGATTTTTCAGATAATATGTGTTTTACAATTGCCTACTATCTCAAAATACCTTATCTTATAGGCAGTCTTTGGATAGATATTTACCACATATAATAAGAAACTTGGGGAAAACCTTAACCATTTTGACAGATATTTGACTTCACAGTTCACCAAAGAGAGCTTGGTTCGACCAATTGTAAAATCAAATCTAATGATTATTATTATGACATGAGTTTCAAGATAAGTCGATGTTTTAACTACGGAAATGTAGCATCTACTTTTCCCAGAATGGAATATTTTGTTTAGGAGGCATGTCTTTAAAATACTGACTTGCTGAAGCATGGCACTTGATTATAGAGCAATAAGACGCGTTAGCGAGTCAGAGAGGAATGAAAAGAGAAAAATGTATCTTTTTGGTGATAATGCGTTTTCCCAATGTTCAAGTTATTGTTTATTGATGAATTTTGCTTTTGAGATGGACGCAACATTTAGATTTGCATAAATTAGTATCCTCTACTCTAATTTGTGGGTTCAGATATGCGCTTATATCAGTTCCTGCTATCCTTTCTTTTAATCTATGGTGCTACTCTAGATGGTTCATTCCTTTTCAATCAGTTGTTGTATTGGTTTCAATCTAAAATCAATTTAGGGGCTGTTTGGCAGTTGCTGGACGGTTTGGTGCAGAATGATTAAGAGGTTCTTATGATATACTTCAAACTCAAATATGGTAGTTTTGTAATTATTCAGAATTAAATCAGGGCGCTTAATGGTTAAGGGAAAAATTACAAAATCATTCAGAGAATTGTGCAATGGGCTCAATCTGTTCATTATGTAGTGATTTTTTAGAATGCTTCCCATTTGAACTTAACTTTATGTATATTGCAGGGTGAAATTTTGAGGACATGTTCATTAGTGTTGCTCATTAATTATTTGCCATTGCCATTGCCATGCTTGTTTTATTCTTCTCTTTTAGTTTTTTGCTTGGATTGTTTTTAAAACTGACCAGTTCTGTTAACTTTATGGAATATTGGGATGTTAAATGTGAAATTAACTAAACATGTTTTATGCTTTGCAGTTAAACAAATCAGGTACCAGACCTAGGCATCTTGGATTTATTGGTAACCGAGGATCATGATCTACTTTCCCAATTTTACAGCAATACACGAATAGCAGGGTGATGATGATAATTAAGGCAATATGTGTAAAGAGGCCAATCTATCTTCCCTTCATATTAGACACATTAAAATATCTTAAGAAGGAAACGTAAAGATGCATATATTTCTGTGAGTTATACAAGACAGAAAAGCTTCCAAGTAGAAAATTATTGGGACTGTTTCTTGCTAGGTATATCATATTATTTATATCTAACCAATTAAGCAGTTCAATTACTGATTTTCGATATTTCAAAATCTCACATGTATACAAACTTTTATATTGAAACAACCCTTGAACCTAAGGGTATGGAGACGTACTTGGTTGATTGTTTAAAAAGAAATGCAATGCTTAAATGTGTAGATATTTACTTCATTGCTATGTTTTTGCATGACATCGAGTCTTGTAGATATTTTCTTATTTTTATTACCTCATTGCTATGTTTTTGTATGTCATCGAGTCTTGTATTATTTTATCATGTCATTTCATTCACCTTTTTCAAAGCTCGAAAGATGAGTAGCATCCAACTATTCACCACGTTTTGATAGCGGGAGAATTTACGATGTAATATATTGTATATAGAAGAATGAAACTTATGTAAAGATTTGGTATAAATATTTGGTGTAAATCATATCATCGTTAAAATCTCCTCCAACTTCAAAATCGTTTATATTTACGACTTCCGCCGCATTGCGCGAGTACACAACTAGTGTGTGTATATATATATATATATCTATCTAGAGGGATAGTTCGTCTTCTAACAGGTTTTTATGTACTCTCTTTGCAAGGGTTTCTGCTTGAACGTAAACCTGAAGAATGCAAATACACACTTGTTGTTTAATGTGAATCCGAATGGATAGACGCCCTTGATGCCAATAAAACATGAATTTGGAAGAAAATGTTGTTTGATCCATGATTCTGCCATGCCATACTCATCCATAACCGATATCGTAAATCTTTTATTGGCTGCTGACATCACACAAAGCTTTCCATCCAACACGCCCAGACAATTGGGGTACTTTCCATTTCCTAGAGAATGAGGAAGAGGTATCTCACTGAAAGTCTCCAAACCCAAATCAAAAGAGACTATTGTTTTTAGATCCATTACACCTTTAATATGGGTATGGGTATAACCAAACCAATGAAGATGATGGTGATGAATTGGAAAGGGCTGAAATATATGCATTGGAAGCCTATTTGCTTGATTAATTTCTAGCTGAAGTTCTTCATACTATATACCTCTACTTGAAGCCTATTTGCTTTAACAAAAAAACGATGTGTTTCTATGGGTAGATTAAAGCTGAGCTTTAACTTGACAACTTTATAATCATCCGTTTTAGGATCATACCCGAACCGAAAATGTTTTCTACCGGGAAAGGGATCACATGACCGGAGAGTTTATACGGTGGAAAGAGTAGGGTTCCATATCTTAATGTCACCATATAACAGGATACGAAAACATATTAAGCCGTTAACAGAACCGATGAATCTTAAACAAGGCTCCATGGTGGATTTAGGTGATTGAAGTGACCAGAGTGGATATGGTCGACAAGGTGGGTAGAGTGGAGATGGTGACGTCGAGGTAGGATGGTTTTTCGTTTCTCTCTCGTCGATGATGCTCCTTGTATGTGTATGTGTATATATATATATATTGTTTGTTGATAACGCCATTTTTGGCATTATTTGTGTGTATATATATATATATATTGTTTGTTGATAACGCCATTTTTTGCATTATTTTAGCACCACTTTCCGTGATTAAATTGCTTGAATTCCAAACAAACAAAGCGTATTTCACGGTTTATTCATGATTTTTCAGGAATCCATGTTTCGAGAATAAACGAAGAATTTTGTTCGAAAGAAGCTAATTATAGACGAAAATGAAGTATCCGACGAGTTAATGACAAATGGAGGATGTACGAGTCAATTCGTGGGTCAAATGTAACAACCCTAGTTTCTAAAAGAAAATGAAAGGTTTGGTGGCAATTTTTTAATAAAATATAGTTGGAATTGAAGGACCTTCTAGCAATTTGAAGAAGTTATAAAAGGGTACAGTATTCTAGGTTTCAATCATTTGGAGCATTATTGTTTTGGATGGCGGCTGAAGAAAAGAAAGGTGAGGAGCAGTTTTCGTTCAGGCATAAATTGGGGAAGAGAGCTCAATTGTTTGGTAAGCATTCAATCACTCAATGTTAATTATTGCTTAGTGCATAGTTAGATAAGTTAATGTTCTATAAGATTTCTTGTTTAGCTATAATAATGTATCAAGCAATGTGGAGGTTTTGACTCACGAATGGGTTTGCTAATTAAAGAAATCAGTCGATTAGGGATTTTACTGGTTAAGGAGTAAATGGAACTAATTGGTAAGATTGTGCATTAAAAACCTCATTGATTGGAATGTTTAAGTAAGTTTGAATATTAGTAAAGTCTGGAATCGATATATGTTCGAACATGCAAGTGTGACACTTACAAAGAATCAGGTTTGGCGCAAAGTGCAGTTGGCGCAAACCTTACCTGGCTTATGCCAGGTTGGCGCAAACCTCAGCTTGCGCAAAACCCCGAGACCTGGACCTTTCGGGCTTCTGTTGACAGGCCCATTTCACATGAAAGTTGGGCCGAGGTTGGTTTAAGTTTGGATTAAGGTTAACGAGGCAAGGAAATTGATTATTGGACGTAGAAAAGAGTTAATTGAGACTAAGTTAAGAGAAGGAACTAGGATCAGAAAATTGAGACAGGCCTGATTAAATGATGATTATGCAATAGGTGCACGGTCGGTTCAAGGCACGAGGTTAGGAAGGAAACTTCTATCAGGTGAGTTCCCTAAAACCCTTTTTACGACGCAAAGTAATAAATGTTTTAACTGATTATGGTTTATCGAGCATGAAATGTTATGAACTAATTTGCATGATTTTCACAAAACATATATGTTTAATTAAAAGAAATGTTTAGCATGAAGAAATGAAAGGCATGACGTATGAATATTTTAACCTACATGTTTTCATGAATGTATGTGTATGCTATGTGGTGTCGGTCTGTACTGTGGGATCAGAGAAAGATTCTCGGGATCTGAGGATCCCTTGGATATGTATGAAAGGCCGGTAGGTCGGAATTCATTTCCTTCCTATCTGGTAGAGGGGAGTATGTGTGGGCTCCAAAGAGGGCGAGAATGGAGCCTAATGGAACCCTGATCGCAGAATGTTTATGTGATCCATGCACAGTGCAGTACCATGATTGATGATACTTTATGGTTTATTGATAAATGTTCTCCAACTGTTTTACATGTTGTTTTCGGAGGGAATTCACTAGGCCTTTTGGTTTAACCCTCACATTCAAAACTAAACCATTTTCAGGTAAGCGTACAACCGGTTCTTCTAGTAAGAACTAGGAAAGACAACATGAAGGACTTGGAGATTAGAGCAACTCCAGTTTTTGTTTATGTTATCTATAGTTAGTACTCGGTTGTAAATCTAGAGACTTCCACTGTCATGATTTGGTTTTGTATGTTTTAGCGATGATGTAAATACAAGCTTAATTATGATATTCCAATGCTTATTCTATGATATTGCATGTTTATGAAGTTGGGACGTTACATCAAAGGCCGAAGAGATGCATTAAAGAAACTCAAAAAGGTGCCACCGAGACGTGTAAAGTTGGACCGTCATGCAAATGGAAAATCTTAATTTTTGCAAAACAATGCCTACTGGTACTTAAGTCCCGCTGTAACTCCCGCCAGCCCAAAATTCAGGAAAACAGTGGTCATCGGTACTTTTGTCGGCACTTAACCCCCGGTGTAAGTACCGGGGACGAGCTGATACGTTCACGATATCGACTTGAGATAGGCAAGGGACGATTTTGGGGCAACTTGGGTCGATTTTCCATAGATTTTAACGCCGATTAACGCAACGAAATCATAGTGGAACGCTGAATTAACGAAGATCAATTCCTTGTTCGTGGGTATTGCAATTCAACAAAAGGGAGTTTGTTCATACATTGATTTCTTGTTCAAGAACCATGTCTACTCTACTTTCTCTCCTTTTTGCTTTGTGTTTTAACACCCCCAACATGAACTAATCTTTAGATTTGTTGGGGGGTGGATGAACTTTGGGTTGTAAGCATATGAACACGAAACCTTGTTATTCTTATTAGTTCTTCTAATCAATGAAACATATAAATTTGGTTTTAATGCTTTTGTGAGTTTGATCACCTTGCAAATTGATTTAATTGTTACGAATCCGATTCGAGGGAACGATTCCATAACTTGGCTTGAATTTGTATGCATAGGGTGAGAAATTGGATAGAGATATACCAAGTAAACCTTAGTACTTGTTTTACAATCTTGTTCTTAATGAATTTCTGAAATCCTAGGTTGAGATCGAGATATTAAACGTGCGTTTTCTAGAAATAACTTTGTTGTTGCTCTAGAGAGAATAACAATTATTTACGTGATTGTGTATTCAATTGATTGGATTAGTCGGGTAATTATTGGTCTCTATAGTTTATAGAAAACAAAAAAAATCACGAAAGGACAAAATTGCACTTCTACTTAACATACTTAACATACTCATCTTATGGTGTTAGAGTAAAGGGACTAAATAAGTGAAAAATGTAAAACACGGGATGTTTTCTATAACTATTTCAAATTAAAAGTGTAGAACGTGATTTTGTATAAATCACAAAGACCAAAAATGTAATTTACTCAAACTTAAATGATTTTTTGGCTTGTGAAAAAACATAGTGATTGCCATTAGAAAGATCAATTTTTTGTTCACATCATTTTTTTTAAACCATAAAGATAATGATGCATTTGGATTGTGTGAGATATAAGGGAACAAAGAAAAACTAGTTTCATGTTTGGTACGTTATGGGACAAAAATAAGTAAGATGATATGGGACTAAAACTTAGTTTCATGGCACCGTGTCTGCAAAGATGAAAGTTATTATGGACTTACTTAAAAAAACGAATCTCATCAATCTGTTTTTATATTGCAGACCTAAGTCATTTTTATAAAGGTAAAACGATCAAATTTGAATCTTAGTATTTTTGAGATAGGTTCACAAAAATTACAGACCTAGTACTATTTTGATAAAGTGAAAGAAAATATAGATAAAAGATTAAACAATCATGAAAAAATTGGCTAAAACAATTAATTTTCCTTTAAAAAATTACTATATTAATTTTTTTGTCAAAGAGATTCAATGGCTACTTTTATGTTCTGAATTTTGTTTCTATGCTTATTGCCTACTGCTTAATGTGAATTTTGACCATTGATAGAAAAAGCCCAAACAGATATATATATATAGAAAAGCTCAAACAGATATCTATCTATATCTATACTACTTATATATGCATTTACATCTAAAATCTTAAAGACAAGTTTTCATGCATAACGTACAAGCTTCTAAAGCACAAAAATTAGAAAACTCTTAATTACCATCTTTAAAGCATAATGTACAAATCTTTAATGCAATACATTTAAAACCTGGCCACAGTTGATTGCTTTCTGATCGACATGGAGGTCCATCCCTGTACAGCCCAACTCCAGCCCTACTTTCTGATCGACTCCCTTACCACCATCCCCTTATACCTCCAGTCATGCTTTTTGACCTCCCTTTCTACGGCTTCACAGTATCAGGCCATATGCTTCTACCTGCTACCTCCCAAAAACGTTGTATATAAACAATGTGAGAAGGGAAAAAGTCAGAATCCAAGTGGAAGGGTTTTACAATTCAAATTTCTTCGTCCTTCGCTGCTTCACGAATCCCAGGTACTCCTCTGTCTCAATTTCACTCTCAGCTCTAGGGTTTCATCAATTTCCCTTCTACTTTGTGTGTTTCTCATGGGTTTTGAAGGTTTATTTCTGAGGGTTTATTGCAACTTTATGTTTTTCATCTTTTTGCAGGTACGCTCATATTGATTTTGCAGACAGTAATGGGTTCAATCAAACACTGGAACTTGGTGGTAGGAGTGAAGGGAGACGAGGTAGGTTTGGTGGCCGAGATGGTGGAAGATCCGGCGATGGGCATGGTTGTAGAGGTCGTCGACGTAGCTGACCAAGCATAAACGTTGTTGGCACAAATACATTCTTTCTTTCGTGTTTTTGGAGGTTTTCAACTTGAATTAACAACCATTTTTTATTCATCTTCCTTTTCTATTTTGTAGGAAACAAATGACCTTCGATGATGATTAGAATTAAAAAAATAAAATCATAAGGTGATTACAAAGCACGGACATATTGTTGAATGATGCTAAAAGTTTTCTAATCAAGGTTTGATTGTTAGCTCATTAAATGACTAGGCTATTTGCAAGTTTTATTCAACCCTGGATAATGTTGTACAGTGTTTTACAATTCTTTCTCCATAAAAATAGATCTAATGGGATCTGCTCCTTCGTGTTTGCCGGTTGTTTCAACAAGGAATTTCATACATCCAGGACCAAGTTTCGTGTTGTGTTATTCTGATTCTATTTTTTTTATTCAGAGTTTTTTGATGTTTATTATCTCAGTTTAAACATAGGTACCAGAGTTCTTCCGAATGTGTATGTCATGTTCTGTATCAAATAGTTTAGATGTAAACCATTCTTTTAAGCATAGTAGCTTTGGTAGAGCATCTTTCTGTAATAATAAAAAAAAATCATTGCTTTGTGATTTCATGATTCTTTTACTATCCAGGTTTTGTATAAAGTTTTGATGTAAGTTCGTGGAGGTTCCAACTTCCAAGCTAATCATGCTTATGTGGTGAATGATGGGAAATATACATTAACTGCAACTTGGGTTTTCTTCAGATGTGGTTTTATCAAAGGAGGTTTGTTTTAGCAATTTGTGATTATAGACTTGAATGAATTTTGGCCAGTCTTCAAAAGCCATTATGGACTATGTTTGCTTTCAAGTATTTGAGGTTTTGGGACTGGAGTGATAAGGGTGAAATGTTTTGCTCAAATTTGGTTTTTGTTGTGCTCAAATGATTGATATTTCCTCTTTCTTTTCTAAAGTTTTGATGTAAGTTCTTGGAGTATGATCAGTTTACAACAGATGTTTGTCCCAAGGTTGTTGTCTTGATGTTTGCAAGGGAATACCTTTTTATGGTTCAACAGATCAGCTGTTGTCACTATTTGCTGCTATTTTACTTGGTTCATTGGAGTATGATCCGTTGCTCACCAAGTTTGGTTTTGTCATCAGAGAGCAGATTTGGTTATTTGTGGTTTGATTTCCCTATTACATCATCAGTTTATCTACCTGTTGGATTTTGTCATTGTTATCCAACATTTGTCTTCTATACCATCATGTGGTCTATTAATTTTATTTTATCGTTATCCAAGTCCAACATTTGTTATTATTTCGTAGTGAGTTCACAATGAGACAATCTTCCATGGGCGCATGCTGTTAAAGCAACATCAAGAGTACAACTTCTAGAATATCCCAAGTCGGAAGTTTAAGTCAAATATTACAATCCTCAAGTACAATAACCCCATTCCTACACCATAAAACAAGTAATATTCCCTATTCTTATGGGATTCTTTGTTGCATTGTGAACTTTCTGTTGGTTCATATTTAGATACGAGGGTAACAAGATTACGAGATTGATATATTTTTCAAACCAATGAAGTCAAGATCTTACCACAAGAGGTCTCAAGTCAAATTTAAGCGAAGAAGATGTATAAATATATCTATAACTTGTATAATTTCCTTCTATTCTAGAGAGAAATATGATTGATTTTGGTGGTGTCATCAACCTCAACGAGCATTATGGAACTCTGGTTCCCACATCATACTATCGTGTAAGTGGCCTTTTACCAAAAGATTACGTGGTAAACATTTACCCGGTCACTTACCTTAGCAGCGGATGTACAAGGAAAGTTCATAATCTTACCCGGTAAAAGCGTTGATAGGGACCGAGAGTATTACTTGGGGTAAGTGACGGTGACTACTCTTACCCATTTTCATGGGGTAAATTTTACCCGGTAGGGTAAATGAGAGTATTGACTCCCATCGATAAGCGTTTACCGGGTAAGCATTTAGGTAAATGGTAGTCTCCATGGTTGCATTCTGTGCTGGCCACTCTATTCTTCATTTTGGTTATTGATATGCTTACATCTTTGTACTGCAATTATGCTTAAATGTGGCAAAATATGTTGGCAAAGAAACCATTTGGTGTGGCAAAATATGGTGTATGGGAGTATTTTCATTTTTATATCAATTGCAAGGTAATTTGTGTTAATTAAGCTTTAAATGTGGGGAGATATGCTGGCAAAGAACCCACTTGGTGTGGAAAAATATGGTGTATGAGGTTATTTGCATTTTTAAATCAATTGCAAGTTTCCGAGGTAATTTTTGTTCGTTATCAATGTTTTATTAAGCTATTGCAAGTTTATACTATCTGGTTACTGACCTATAAATATTTGAACTAATATTTGTTGTGGTTATGCTCACAGCATTTGTAACTAATATTTGTTGTGGTTATGCTCACAACATTTGTAACTTCAAGCTATATTTTTGATGGAGCCCACCTCTACGAGACATAAGTGAGGAGACATTTCAGAGCTGACTAAGGCTAACCAAGGGATTCAACCCTGTCTCCTGCAGGATTCCACTTTGAATCTGTTATGTATTTCGGCAAAATCGCTCAACCCACTTGCCAAATGAGCTACACGTTCCAGGGCTTTTAATTTACGATAAATTTTTCACACCTTGCTCACCCGATGCATTGCACGGGTTCACTACTAGTACTATATATATATATACTAGTTGAATACCCGCGCAATGCGGCGGGGATGTTAATTTTCTATGAAGATACATTTAAGTTTTAAACATCAAATTTTGCAAAATATTTGGTGGTTCACATATTGTATTAAAAGTTTTTCACAATGCGACTGTGAAACGATTTATCAAGATTTATTCCTCTTTAAAATTCCAAATCATTTCAAGACGTCACAATGACAACTGCCTTTGCCATTGTAATTATGAAGGCAAATAATAAGAGTTTGAGAGAACATGTGGTCTATTGAAAGTTACACACGTCAATAGTGTTTTGGGTAACCACCGATATCAATTTAATCTCATTTGAAAATAAATAAATATTACAAGGGGAAAACATGCTCTTACAAAAATGGTGGCTCAAGTAGATATTATCAAGCAGGAGCTCAATTTTTTTTCCAACCTACTGCTCAGGATCGGATATCTTTTTAATGTTCACTCTCGAGCTCGATTCTTTTTGTTTTTAGTCTCATCATTAGACAATCTAGTCTTTGTTTCAAGTATATTTAGAGAAAGAAATACTGTCTCTAAAGCCTCAATTCTATTTATAAATTCATTATTTAAGTTGTTATTTTTTGTTACTCGTTTAAGAATTCTGAGTTACATGTAATGACCTAAAATTGAACTTCTAGAAGCTCGTTTATGGATCAAGCTTGGGATCGATTAACACTTTTTTCTTCGAGCTCAATCTTCTATTGCCTTCTTGAAAATAAGGGGCCGTTTACAAACGTTTACCCAAATAAGTGTTTATGCAAGTCACATTAGCTTACCGGATGAATATAGCAAGAACCAATAATCTTACCCGGTAAGAGCAGAATTAAGGACCGATAGTCTTACCCGGAAAGTGAATGTGACGACTCTTTCCACGGTTAGCGCTTACCGGCTATGTTGTTGCATACGATGTCATTTTAGTGGCCTAAAATCTTACCCACGGAGTAAGTGATAGTGTTGAATTTTACCGGTAAGCACTTACATGGGTAAGTGATTAGGTAAACGGCCCTAAGTGAAGTTTTATTCATCATTTTATAGAAATTCTCAACTTGAATGTAGTAAGTGGATTAGTGGTCATACTTTTACATATGGGACATTTACCAAACGCTTACCTATACAAGCGCTTATCAAGTCACATTACCTTACTGATAAATATGACAAAAACCATTAATTAATCTTACCCGGTAAGAGCTAAGGCAAAGATAAAGATAAATCCATTACGGATTCAAAGTATATTCTATATTACATGTGAGTTAGAACGGTGGTGATAATTCTTTCTAGTCAAGAACATCTCTCTCAAATAACCTGGAGTCCTTTGGTCTTGTTGTTTATTTCATCTCAAAGGAGACCAGACACAACTTGGGCTTTGCAGCATTGTGAAGGAAACAAGGAGTGAGCAAGAATAAATAAAGTACCATAAAACATATATAAAGATGAATTAATCTTCACTTCGATTCTTCACGTGCATAAGCGGATCAATTATTGACAGACAGACACCACATGTAAGATCGATGTAGCATGCAAAAGATGCCAGTGGCCAGCATCAAACATCATAAAACAATTATAGAAAAACTTAAGTAGAACAATGAAAAGCAATGTGAATATACTTGGCTACAAGCTTCTGTTTGTTCCATCAAAATAAGAGCAACTACAACTTTTAAAAATAGAAATAATAAACACATAACAATATGCACATTCACTGCCGTATATGCTTCATTCAGACCAAATTACACGTTTTTCACCTCTACCATTTTGATAATCAAGTCAATGAGATCATATAACATTAGATAACATTGGTAAAAAACGGAGATTAATAACACTGGAAAAGCTCTATAACCATCAATAAATTAAACAAAAATGATTAGATAACACTGGTAAATACATTTAACAATTTTGAAACTCATCACGTACCTTCATTGCCCTCTCAATCATTCGTTAACTCTCAATCTTCCTTGACAATTTCATGGGAAATAAAACAAAAAAAAAAAAAATACAGACATACATATTATAAAATACCTTCTCTGAGTCTGAGGGGAAGAAAGATTCGAACCCACATTTTGAGAGTCCTCCAAGCGTGTAAGTTTTTCGGGTACCAGTTTGCCCATATGCCATGAACGTTCCATTATATCCATCAAGAACACTCTGCACAACATACAACACATGATTGATTTTTCAAAAAGCACAAGATTTATGATTCAATATGAGCCCATCAAATCAAACCAGATGCATATACTTTATAGCGCTAACATTATCGACCATTAAATCGTGATAAAAATACAGTAAGGGGGTGTGTGGGATTGCTTATTTAAATGACTTTTTAGCTTATACAGGTGCCAAACCGGCAATAAGCTATTTTCAGTGTTTTGATGGGAAAAATAAAAAACTGCTTATACCGGTGCCAAACTGGTGAAAACCAGTTTTTCATAAGTCATTTGGTTCTAACTTATGACTTATTAAACTATTAGATTTCAAAACCAAATGACCATTTCACCCTCTTTTTTAACCCTAACATATCTGATCGTCTCCTCGACCGTCATCACCATCGACCGTCGTCTCGTAACCTGTTCACCTTAGTTCATCTCTCTTATCTTCAAGGTTTGCTTTCTCTCCATCTATAGGTCGATCTCTGTTTTCTGTTCGATTTCTTGTTTTTTGCTCGATTTTGTTCGATCAAACACTGACCCCATTTCATGGTTCTTGTTGTATTTTATTTTTTTGCTCGGTTTTTGTTCGATCAAACACATCAGTGAAATGGTAACCTGCTTCACCCACTACACAGATGGTAGAATTGACTATTATACATCTGATCATATGGTAGAATTGACTATTATAGAGGGTCCGTAAAATGTAAACCTTGCATTTGTTGCACCCATTAAAAACCACAGTCTGCACGAGTCTGCATACGTGCAGACTGGTTCTGCACATATGCAGAAGAATAGGTGCAAGTATATACATATAATGGACATACATTCATATGGGGCAATGCATATATGCAGAACCAGTCTGCACATATGCAGATTGTGGTTTGTAAGGGGTGCAACAAATGCAAGGTTTGCATTTGATTTGTACCCTATATATATATATATATGATACAATAGGGTTGGGTTCCGGTGAGAAGTTGAGGTTAATGTGAGAAGTGGTTATCAACCGTTGGATGAGAAATGGAGGCACATTAGGATGAGATGCACCGAGATGCACCAAATCAATTCCCTTCTACGCTGCAATTTATGGGAGGGCATTTGTTTATAAGTGATCATTGGTTCAGATCCACTTCTCACTTCTCTCAAGTTAACCTCAACTTCTCACATGATCCCTCGCCTGATACAATATATACTAAATATATACAAAGTGGGAGTTATGGGATACTCTTCAAAGTGGGTAAGAATATATATTTGTGATGCTCTTCAACTTTGGAGACCCACGAAGACGTTGGAGAAGACAATTCTTCCTCCGAATTTAATTCATGGGACCCATTTTTATGATGTGTCTAGTAATGAGTTTTATTGCGGGTTCTGTTTAGTTGATGTGAGGAGAATGTATTAAAAATCGCAAAGTGCAGGTGGAGGAAGATGGTGTAAAGTAACACATGAACCTATACATGTTTCAAGTTTGTTTTCTTATTTCTTTCATGATGTTATCGACATGTTCTTATGGATCCTATTTGCTCTATGTGAGCGAAAAAGAAGATGGTATCTATGATATTGAGAATGGAGGAAAACAGTTTATATTATTTGCATATCCATTTTGTGGGTCTCATTTACCAAACAAAAAGATGGTTGTTGGCCCCAAAGTTGTTAAAGGCGCAAGGCGCACTTAGGTGCAAAGGGGTCCTAAGGCCTAGGTGCGAGGCACAAAGGCGAGGCGCGGGCCTCACGAATGCGAGGCGCATCGTATAAAAAATAATATATATAAATAAATACATATGTACACATAAACACATACACACATTGTAATACACAACACAAATACCATTATATAAAAAGTTGTAATATCAACTCAAGTACGCTTGTACAGTTCAATTTCAATTTCAAAAAAGTAGTAACATGAATATCAAAGATATCTCAATAAAATCTTGACTAATAGGTCGATGCTCAATTCTCGTTATCATCTTCAAGTGTCTATTCTTCAATATTCACATCGGGTTTATATTCCCCAAATTGAATAGACATTTGAAGAGAGAATTGAAGAGACTTATCTAATAAATGTGTTTTGTAGAAGTCTAGGAGGTTAAAACACATAACCAATATTAGGTTTCGACTTATTTAATAAGTCTTCTGTTGTAGAAGTCAAAAATGTTTGAAATTTAGGGTTGATCTTCATAAGGCGCGCCTAAGCCCATACTGCGCCTCAGGATAAGGCGCTGCGCCTTGGTGCACCTCAGTGAGCTCAGCACCTAGGCGCGCCTCAGGCGCACTTTTCACAACTATGGTTGTCCCCTTTTAATTGTTGAGAGGAGATGTGAAAGATAAACCCATACGTATCCATTTTATCCCATTCAGATGTAGGGCCTAAGGAGAATATGTTTTATGAAGATGGTGCAAGTGAACGAAATGTAGAAATCTTTCACATCACCATTGTTTGGGGCCCATAATGAAATGTTATCGTGGGTCCCATTAACTTGATACAAAGATGGGATCCATGAAACACAGAATGGAGAAAACCCGTATAAACGAATGGAATCTTACTTATTTCTCCAACGTTGTTATCGATATATATCATGTCTCTTTCTTGCTTGCAGCATTTGCTACAATACGGATAGGTGGGATTTGACGAGTAACTATGCAAAACGGTTTGTCAAGGCTGGAGCAAAATTGCGACGAACTTCATTTGATACTTGGATCACATTCTCCGCAAAACTAGGTGCTCATTTACATTTCTTCCTGAAAATATAATCTATTCATTTGTCAGTTCAAATAAATTTGGGTCGTTTAAAATCACCTATATTATTTATTGGGAGGGGACGGGATTGAGTAGGACAAAAATGCGTATTTTTTGTCCCACCAAAATAGGTGGAACAAAAGTCAAGGAGATCGAGACAAAATTGGTAAATTACTAAACTACCCATGCCAAACTAAAACCCTAAAATCTTCCGTAATTCTTTCACTATCGCCCGTCGAGTCCTGTCTGGGTACCAAACGCAATCTTAATGATCAATAATATCAACATCATTCTCATTTGTGTCCCATTTGATGTCTTTACAGGAGACGTTGATAATTTTTGGAAGATCAAGAAGTTGAGATCAGGATTGATGCAAACCCTCACAATTGGTAGCGGGTTTTAATGTGCCAAGGTATTAATCATCCTGATCATGTTCCCCTCTATTCAAAGTGTTTTATTTCAGATGAAGTTGTGGTTATTTTTAAGAGTGCGAGTGTTTCAGTTCTTCTTTTCTAAATTGAATTGGTCAAGTTTGGTTCAATTTAGTTCCATGTATTAAATCGTTTTGTATTTTGAAAATAAGTTGAAATTATTTTTGACTTTTAGTAAATAAACGAGTCTCCTACAAAACCCTTGAAATAGTCGAACAACTTTGTTGTTTTTCTTTTCTCAAAACCTTTATACAATCCAGGTGTCTTCACATAAATGGTCTCTATTCTTATGGCACACCCTTTTGTAGAACGTTAATGTATAATCACATGTGATTTTGCACATGATTTTACTGCTATCTTATTTTCTTGTTTAGTTACTGTTCTTGTTTGAACCTATCTCTCTCTTTCTCTCTCTCTCTCTCTCTCTCTCTCTCTCTCTCTATATATATATATATATATATATATATATATATATATATATATATATATATATATATATATATATATATATATATATCTAGAGGGATAGTTCGTCTTCTAACAGGTTTTTATGTACTCTCTTTGCAAGGGTTTATGCTTGAACGTAAACCTGAAGAATGCAAATACACACTTGTCGTTTAGTGTGAATCCGAATGGATAGACGCCCTTGATGCCAATAAAACATGAATGTGGAAGAAAATGTCGTTTGATCCATGATTCTGCCACGCCATACTCATCCATAACCCATATCGTAAATCCTTTGTTGGCTGCTGACATCACACAAAGCTTTCCATCCAACACGCCCAGACTATTGGGGTACTTTCCATTTCCTAGAGAATGAGGAAGAGGTATCTCACTGAAAGTCTCCAAACCCAAATCAAAAGAGACTATTGTTTTTAGATCCATTACACCTTTAATATGGGTATGGGTATAACCAAACCAATGAAGATGATGGTGATGAATTGGAAACCTAGAGTCATTGATTAATTTCTAGTTGGGGTTCTTCATACTATATACCTCTACTTGAAGCGTATTTGCTTTAACAAAAAAAAACGATGTGTCTCTATGGGTAGATTAAAACTGAGCTTTAACTTGACAGCTTTATAATCATCCGTTTTAGGATCATACCCGAACCGAAAATGTTTTCTACCGGGAAAGGGATCACATGATCGGAGAGTTGATACGGTGGAAAGAGTAGGGTTCCATATCTTAATGTCACCATATAACAGGATACAAAAACATATTAAGCCGTTAACAGAACCGATGAATCTTAAACAAGGCTCCATGATGGATTTAGGTGGGTAGAGTGGATATGGTGACGTCGAGGTAGGATGGTTTTTCGTTTCTCTCTCGTCGATGATGCTCCTTGTATGTGTATGTGTATATATATATATATTGTTTGTTGATAACGCCATTTTTGGCATTATTTTAGAACCACTTTCCGTGATTAAATTGCTTGAATTCCAAACAAACGAAGCGTATTTCACGATTTATTCATGATTTTTCAGGAATCCATGTTTCGAGAATAAACGAAGAATTTGGGTCAAAAGAAGCTAATTATAGACGAAAATGAAGTATCCGACGAGTTAATGACAAATGGAGGATGTACGAGTCAATTTGTGGGTCAAAGGCCGAAGAGATGCGTTAAAGAAACTAAAAAAGGTGCCATCGAGACGTGTAAAGTTGGGCCGTCATGCAAATGGAAAATCTTAATTTTTGCAAAACAGTGCCTACCGGTACTTAAGTCCCATTGTAACACCCGCCAGCCCAAAATTCTGGAAAATAGTGGTCATCGGTACTTTTGTCGGCACTTAACCCCCGGTGTAAGTACCGACGACGAGCTGATACGTTTTAAACCACTTTTTCACTTAGAGTTTGGGAGATTTATCACGATATCGACTTGAGATAGGCAAGGGACGATTTTGGGGCAACTTAGGTCAATTTTCCATAGATTTTAACGCCGATTAACGCAACGAAATCATAGTGGAATGCCGAATTAACGAATATCAATTGCTTGTTTGTGGGTAATGCGATTCAACAAAAGGGAGTTTGTTCATACATTGATTTCTTGTTCAAGAACCATGTCTACTCTACTTTCTGTCCTTTTTGCATTGTGTTTTAACACCCCAAACATGAACTAATCTTTAGATTGTTGGGGGGTGGATGAACTTTGGGTGGTAAGCATATGAACACGAAACCTTGTGATTCTTATTAGTTCTTCTAATCAATGAAACATATGAATTTGGTTTTAATGCTTTTGTGAGTTTGATCACCTTGCAAATTGATTTAATTGTTACGAATCCGATTCGAGAGAACGATTCCATAACTTGGCTTGTATTTGTATGCCTAGGGTGTGAAATTGGATAGAGATATACCAAGTAAACCTTAGTACTTGTTTTACAATCTTGTTCTTAATGAATTTCTGAATTCCTAGGTTGAGATCTAGAGATAAAACCTGCGTTTTCTAGAAATAACTTTGTTGTTGCTCTAGAGAGAATAACAATTATTTGCGTGATTGTGTATTCATCTGATTGGATTAGTCGGGTAATTATCATAAATGGAGTATTCTTTGTGAAACCATTGGGATTCCAACTGTTGGTCCCGAAAGGGATATACTAAGTTGTAGAAGGGGGGGGGGGGGGTTGAATACAAATACACAGATTTTACTTTCTAAATTGTTTAGTGATAAATCATTAACAATTTACAGCTTGTTACGGAACAAGATTAAGGATAAATCCTAAATCTAAACAAGTTGGAACACACAGTTTTTGCACTAAGAAAGATTAGGAAATCACTAATAAAATCCTATCTTATGAAAGACTTCTTGACCAGTGTTAGCAAGAGTGCTTCAAAATGAAGCTGGGAAGTCTTCTTATATACTGCATGCATTTAATGCATGGCAGAATACACTTTACACGTGGAAGCAGCTGATTGGTTGTAGGTTCTGAATTGAGTAGATAACCTTAGTAGCAGCATGCATGAATAATGCAGTATTAGAGTGGTTGTATGATTTCAGACAATACGAAGGTTATTTTCTGACAATTCGTACGGAGTCGTGCAAGGGGGATTAAGACAAAAGTACTTTGTACGGAGGACTTCATGATCAGCTTGTCGTTGATTCAGAGCCTTTATCATTCTATCAGCGAATGACAAAGTTCAGCGATAGCTGAAGTCTTGTACTTGATACTTCACGTTGAGTGGACAAATCTGAGTCTTCGCTGATCCGCATCAGTTCATTAGGAGACTTGTCGCTAGTTCTTGAGCTTGATCTTCGACTTCAGCGTAGAACCTATGTTGACGTGAAACTTGTCTTCAGGGATCATAAGTAAATAACTTTTATATTGAAACAACCCTTGAACCTAAGGGTATGGAGACGTACTTGGTTGATTGTATAAAAAGAAATGCAATGCTTAAATGTGTAGATATTTACTTCATTGCTATGTTTTTGCATGACATCGAGTCTTGTAGATATTTTCTTATTTTTATTACCTCATTGCTATGTTTTTGTATGTCATCGAGTCTTGTATTATTTTATCATGTCATTTCATTCACCTTTTTCAAAGCTCGAAAGATGAGTAGCATCCAACTATTCACCACGTTTTGATAGCGGGAGAATTTACGATGTAATATATTGTATATAGAAGAATGAAACTTATGTAAAGATTTGGTATAAATATTTGGTGTAAATCATATCATCGTTAAAATCTCCTCCAACTTCAAAATCGTTTATATTTACGACTTCCGCCGCATTGCGCGAGTACACAACTAGTGTGTGTATATATATATATATATCTATCTAGAGGGATAGTTCCTCTTCTAACATGTTTTTATGTACTCTCTTTGCAAGGGTTTCTGCTTGAACGTAAACCTGAAGAATGCAAATACACACTTGTTGTTTAATGTGAATCCGAATGGATAGACGCCCTTGATGCCAATAAAACATGAATTTGGAAGAAAATGTTGTTTGATCCATGATTCTGCCATGCCATACTCATCCATAACCGATATCGTAAATCTTTTATTGGCTGCTGACATCACACAAAGCTTTCCATCCAACACGCCCAGACAATTGGGGTACTTTCCATTTCCTAGAGAATGAGGAAGAGGTATCTCACTGAAAGTCTCCAAACCCAAATCAAAAGAGACTATTGTTTTTAGATCCATTACACCTTTAATATGGGTATGGGTATAACCAAACCAATGAAGATGATGGTGATGAATTGGAAACCTAGAGTCATTGATTAATTTCTAGTTGGGGTTCTTCATACTATATACCTCTACTTGAAGCCTATTTGCTTTAACAAAAAAAACGATGTGTTTCTATGGGTAGATTAAAATTGAGCTTTAACTTGACAACTTTATAATCATCCGTTTTAGGATCATACCCGAACCGAAAATGTTTTCTACCGGGAAAGGGATCACATGATCGGAGAGTTGATACGGTGGAAAGAGTAGGGTTCCATATCTTAATGTCACCATATAACAGGATACGAAAACATATTAAGCCGTTAACAGAACCGATGAATCTTAAACAAGGCTCCATGATGGATTTAGGTGATTGAAGTGACCAGAGTGGATATGGTCGACAAGGTGGGTAGAGTGGAGATGGTGACGTCGAGGTAGGATGGTTTTTCGTTTCTCTCTCGTCGATGATGCTCCTTGTATGTGTATGTGTATATATATATATTGTTTGTTGATATTGCCATTTTTGGCATTATTTTAGAACCACTTTCCGTGATTAAATTGCTTGAATTCCAAACAAACGAAGCGTATTTCACGATTTATTCATGATTTTTCAAGAATCCATGTTTCGAGAATAAACGAAGAATTTGGGTCGAAAGAAGCTAATTATAGACGAAAATGAAGTATCCGACGAGTTAATGACAAATGGAGGATGTACGAGTCAATTCGTGGGTCAAAGGCCGAAGAGATGCGTTAAAGAAACTCAAAAAGGTGCCATCGAGACGTGTAAAGTTGGGCCGTCATGCAAATGGAAAATCTTAATTTTTGCAAAACAGTGCCTACCGGTACTTAAGTCCCATTGTAACACTCGCCAGCCCAAAATTCTGGAAAATAGTGGTCATCGGTACTTTTGTCGGCACTTAACCCCCGGTGTAAGTACCGACGACGAGCTGATACGTTTTAAACCACTTTTTCACTTAGAGTTTGGGAGATTTATCACGATATCGACTTGAGATAGGCAAGGGACGATTTTGGGGCAACTTAGGTCAATTTTCCATAGATTTTAACGCCGATTAACGCAACGAAATCATAGTGGAATGCCGAATTAACGAATATCAATTCCTTGTTTGTGGGTAATGCGATTCAACAAAAGGGAGTTTGTTCATACATTGATTTCTTGTTCAAGAACCATGTCTACTCTACTTTCTCTCCTTTTTGCTTTGTGTTTTAACACCCCAAACATGAACTAATCTTTAGATTGTTGGGGGGTGGATGAACTTTGGGTTGTAAGCATATGAACACGAAACCTTGTGATTCTTATTAGTTCTTCTAATCAATGAAACATATGAATTTGGTTTTAATGCTTTTGTGAGTTTGATCACCTTGCAAATTGATTTAATTGTTACGAATCCGATTCGAGAGAACGATTCCATAACTTGGCTTGTATTTGTATGCCTAGGGTGAGAAATTGGATAGAGATATACCAAGTAAACCTTAGTACTTGTTTTACAATCTTGTTCTTAATGAATTTCTGAATTCCTAGGTTGAGATCAAGAGATAAAACCTGCGTTTTCTAGAAATAACTTTGTTGTTGCTCTAGAGAGAATAACAATTATTTACGTGATTGTGTATTCATTTGATTGGATTAGTCGGGTAATTATCATAAATGGAGTATTATTTGTGAAACCATTGGGATTCCAACTGTTGGTCCCGAAAGGGATATACTAAGTTGTAGAAGGGGGGGGGGGGTTGAATACAAATACACAGATTTTACTTTCTAAATTGTTTAGTGATAAATCATTAACAATTTACAGCTTGTTACGGAACAAGATTAAGGATAAATCCTAAATCTAAACAAGTTGGAACACACCGTTTTTGCACTAAGAAAGATTAGGAAATCACTAATAAAATCCTATCTTATGAAAGACTTCTTGACCAGTGTTAGCAAGAGTGCTTCAAAATGAAGCTGGGAAGTCTTCTTATATACTGCATGCATTTAATGCATGGCAGAATACACTTTACATGTGGAAGCAGCTGATTGGTTGTAGGTTCTGAATTGAGTAGATAACCTTAGTAGCAGCATGCATGAATAATGCAGTATTAGAGTGGTTGTATGATTTCAGACAATACGAAGGTTATTTTCTGACAATTCGTACGGAGTCGTGCAAGGGGGATTAAGACAAAAGTACTTTGTACGGAGGACTTCATGATCAGCTTGTCGTTGATTCAGAGCCTTTATCATTCTATCAGCGAATGACAAAGTTCAGCGATAGCTGAAGTCTTGTACTTGATACTTCACGTTGAGTGGACAAATCCGAGTCTTCGCTGATCCGCATCAGTTCATTAGGAGACTTGTCGCTAGTTCTTGAGCTTGATCTTCGACTTCAGCGTAGAACCTATGTTGACGTGAAACTTGTCTTCAGGGATCATAAGTAAATAACTATGATTGTCAGCGATCACCAAATAGGTCTGAACAGGCTCAGAGCTAATATTCCTAAGAATATATGGTGAACAGTTACGCTGAACAATATATGAAAACATCAGCGATCATCTACAAGACTGAACAGGCTCAGAGCTTGTTGGATGAACAGTGTTCGCTGAATGTCTATTCTAAAGAGCGAGAGTTCCAATCAGCGATACCGAATTGAGTCTTGGTACTTATCAGCGATAGTGTAACTCTTATACATTGTTTACCTATAATATTCACTAAGTAGAATAGAGAGGGGTCATTATCAAATTACTGAGGGTTTGGATCAACAATCTCCCCCTATTTGATTATGACATAGCAACAGAGAATATTGCTATTAATGAAAACATGAGGATAAAAAGAACACATAAAATATTTGTCCCTTTTACTGTTTTCTGGGATCTTTTCTGTACAGAATGGAGTAAAGTACTTTCGCTGAAATCTTTCTTTAAACTTCGTATCAGATTACAAGGAAAGTGGAAAGATTACAAGTACAAGCGAAATAAATTACAAGTACAAAAGGATAACTGATAAAATAGATGAAAGAGGCGATCCTATCAACTTACAGAGGTTCTTCCTTAATGAGAAGTTCATCAAGGGTCTTGTCAGTGGGGATCATCCAGTCAGGAACCGTTACTCCTTGTTTTCTTTTGTTCAGCGCTTCTTCGAAGATCAAGGGTTTAAGGTGTCATGCCTGGATGCCTTGTTTGAAATCACACCACCAGATGAGATCTCTGAGATGTTCGATTGGAGTGATTGGTAGCTCAGAGATCCGTTGAAAACATTTTTGTCCATCGTAGTCGAGAAAGAATATTCCATATGGATTACTGACGACTTTACCAGGGACAAAATCTTCACAGGGTGGCAGAGATATGTCTAGGGCAGAAAGATCAGGGTCAGGACCAAGCACTTCAGCGCGAGAGAAACCGATACCAGTTTCATTTCTTAAAATAGGACCTGAGTCTGATTCTTGACGTTTCTTCTTTGCAGAGGCCCTTCTTTTCTGTCTTTCGAGAGGAGGAGGATGAGGTATATCCACGCAGGAAGATACAAGATCAATTTGTCGCTTTATCAGCTTTTTGAAGAAATCATGGTACTTAGATTGAGACGTTTGGATAGCTAACCTCATTTCCAACCATTCAGAGAGACCATATCTTATAATAGCTTCAGAACCGAATTTCTCAGTTTGGCCATTCTCTCTGAATACTCGAATATCAACAAGAGGTACTCCGATGGTTGTTTTTCTAGATGCAAATCCCTTGTTGATCTTCGCTGGACGATGTCTGAAATGTATTCTCTCTTTGCTCCATTCGAGGGTGTGCTGAGACACTTCAGTCTTCTTCTCAACAATTTTATGAGCTTCTTCCCAGATCTCACGTTGGACTTGAATGGGAACCCGTTTCAGCTTCGGGTCAGGAACTGATTGTCGAGCAAGCTGAATGGCTAGAGCCTTGTCTTTTTTTCAGCTTTCTTCATGTTAGCGAGTTGACGTTCAGCTTTGAAGTGATCATCGAACTCTTGCTTTGAAATCTTGAATTTTGGAGCAAGAATTTTAGCTCAGGGCAAGATGATACGCTGATCCTCCAGTTTCTTTATCATCTCTTCTTTTCTCTTTTGTTCCTCTTCACTTGGCTTTTGAGGAACCAAGGAAGGTCTGCTTGTATGAGAGAGAGTCTGTTCTTCAGCTTCATCAGTCTCGGTGATTAAATCCAAGACTGTGATTATTTCCTCAGCTTTATCAGATGCTAGATGTTCTTCTGTATCCTCAAGCAGGGGAGAGGACTAGCTGAAACACAGCGGTCTTTCAAGTAAGAACCTTGGGTATAACAGAGAGAGAAGAGGAGGGTTGTGTATAGGCTTTTAGAGAGAGTAGAGCTGATAAGTGTATAGATAGAGGAGGGATGCAGAGTAAGGTAAGTATTATACTTGACGAGCTGGCTTTTGAAGCAATATCATCAGATTGTCATCTTCAGAGACACCTTTGCCTTTGCCTTTTGGCTCAGACGCATAAGTCGTTGTCCGCTCCCCTGTTGGTTCTTTGATTACCACTCTTGTAAGCGCTTTAGTCCTTGGAGTGACAAAGAATGCATCAGCATCTTCATCATAATCATCATCATCATTATCATCTGATGATGGTTCATCGTCAGAGATGTTGACGACTTCGTCATCTTCAGCTTCGGATTCGGACTCTTCAGCGGCTTCTTCGAGTTGCTCCCCCTCAAATAAAGAGGTGAGCTTATCGGTTCCCTCAGAGATATCAACTCCATGAGGTCCAGCAGTTGTCGCCTGATGTTCAGCAACAGTTTCTTCGGTCTTCTTCCCCTCGATAGATTCATCATGGGGAAGGTCTTGTGAGCTCTTCTCCCCCCCTTCCTCATGATGTGAGGGGTAGTGTGATGATTCAGCGCCTTTGTTTTTATCAGCAGGAGGTGTTGGTACCCTGTCTTCTGGGCCAGAGAAACCAACACATGCTAGAATCTCCCCTAAACTGGTTTCCAGACTAGTTATAAAGGAGGGAAGCTTGACAAGTTCATCCCGATCTGCTCTAGAGAATGGTGAAGGTGTCGGGGCAGTTTCAGGTAGCCATTTGAGGATATCCTGCATCATCTTCTTCACTGAATCTATGTCAGTCTTGACAGTGGACATGTCTCCCTACATAGATTCAACCGTTGTCTTCAGCGATGTGACGTCGCCGGATATGGTATTAACTTTGCTGTTGAGAGAGTTGTAGTCGGTGTAGACATCAACTTGGACTTTGGCAAAATCTCCCAACGCTCCATCAATCTTCTTCAGATCAGCTTTGGAGGCACTTACTTCCACCACCTTTGTCAGCGACTTGATTTTCTCCTCAGCGTTTGTTACAGCTGAAGAGTTTCTAGAAAGTGTAGTGGCGAGACTGGCGACCGTTGTTTCCAAACTTTTCAGAGAGGCGTTGATGTCTACCAAAGTAAGACCTGTAACAGATGAGGACTTGTGAACAAAGGAAACCTCAGAAGTATCAGGTTTAGTCATAGTGTTTAGGGGTTGTTGTGTACCTGCAGGAGGGTGGCTGAAGTCATCAAAACTTCGATGCCCTGAGAAGTGTTCCATGTCATCAGCGAGAGTACCATGAGGCATGGAAAATCCTGTAGGTCTTGATCCCATCACTCCCGATGAAGCAGCTTTAGCTTCTGGGGAATGACGGTCGTTTCTGTGGTTTTGGGGAAAGGTGTAGCAGAGTCCAAAGGATTAGAGAGAGAAGCGAAGGCTGAGAATTTTGGTTGGGCTACAGATTCAGTGTTGGATCCACTGAGAATCACTCCTTCAGTCCTTTGAGAGACTAAGGGAGGTGGGGTGGATTCCAAGTTTGTAACCTCAGTGTGTGGAGACGCTGAGGTTGGTATGATATGGATGGATTGAGCAGATGTGGCAGAGCGTACCATGAAATCATCCAGCGACTCGTGTGAACCCTGAATCGGGGAATCTTCAGCAAAAGATTGCTAGGAGGGTTGCTCCTTGGTTTTCTTGATCCTTTTGGAATCAAGAGAGGCAGTAGAGTGTTTCCTTTTTCGAGGAGTAGTGGTTGTGGCCTGGGTATCAGCGAGGGGTATTGTCGCTGAAGTAGCCACAGAAGTTGAAGAAGGAGGTCTGAGAAGAGTTAAGAGAAAAGAAAGATGTACCTCGTTTTCCAGTGGCTTGAAGTCGAGAACCTTCAGGCCTATTTGAGATAGTTTCAGGTCTCCGACTCTTAGATAGAGATCTCCCAATCCTTGTGCTAGCCAAGCACTAATGAACCTTGGATATGGGACCCATGTTGGACGAGGGTCAGCAGTGACTCGTAGCAACATGTCTTCAAAAATGATCTTGGCCTAGTCAACATGGAGACCCTTCAGCAAGGAGTACCCCATGGCTTGTTGAGGATGAGACGCTTGATCAGAAGATCCAGATTTGGCAGTGAGGCAGCTGATCAAATGATTGAAGATGAAGTTCATCTCACTGGGCATTTTGGATTTCTTCATGATGGTCAGCTTCTTGTCAGGGCGACCATCTCTTCCTAAGTCCCATGCGTAGTGCATAACATCAAAGAAAGCTATCAGGGCTTCCTTATCAGCTGAGTTCTTTTTGGGGTCAGGGAGGGGAACGAATGGTTTTTCTTTGGAGCCTTTTGGAAGGTCCAGCGCTTGCCTGAGATTACCAAGTGTGATCTTTAAAGTTCCATGATCAGTGTCAAACATGATGGCACTGATGGTCTTTTTGGGATTTCGAGAGGAGGTAAACTGAGTCGTTCTAGCAGTATACCAGAACAGACTTAAGAGGTGTTTATCAGTTAGAGGATTTAGGGTTAGGGCTGTGGAGATTTACAGTGTTGAGGAAATTGACGACGTCATCCAGATGAGTGACCCGTTTCTTTTCAGGGAATTCCAGCAAGGCATAAGGATTGTTACTCTGAAAATTTATCAGTTTCAAGGCAAACTGGACTTGAGGAGCCTTTGGAAGTTCAGCGGCAACCACTTGAGTATCAGATTGAGCCATTTCTGCTATAAACACACATGAATAATATGAACAACAAAATGTAAGTATATATTTTGTCCATTTCATTTAGCATTTTGTCCATTTCATTAAGCATTTTGTCCATGTCATTAAGCATCGAATGACTTAATGAAGCATATATGATTTCCATTCAAAAATGAAATTCTGGAAAAACATATAAAGAACAAGTTTAAAATATGAAATGTAAACTTGAAGAACAACCATGAAGGTTGTGTTCACAAAATCATGAAAAAAGATGATTTTATTTTAAAAAGTTTCTTTTGTTTGATCTATTTAAAACAAAGATTAGATCGTAAACAAGAATAATACGAGAATATTAACCTTGAATACGTTGAAGAAGATGAACAGTTTCTGGGAAGTGTTCAAATGCAACAGTAAATCTTCGAAAAATTTGAGAGTGATTTGTTTCGCGTGAGGAAAAAAAATAAATACTCGAGGAGTATTTATAGTTAGTGGGGAGAGAGAGAAAAACTATGAACGGGAAAGTTTTTTCATCATAACACGGACATGTGTTAGCATTTGATTGGACGAAAGAACGAATGTGCCAACGTGTGTCAGAAGAACGTGCCAGGGGTTTATCTTGTAAAGATGACGTTAGAAACGCCCTTTCACATTTTAAATGTCTCTGAGGTTTTTGGAAAGCTCAGGGATGTTTTGAAAAACATGAAGCACTGAATATAAAAATGTCAGTAAGGTTTTAATAATTTTCGAAAGTATCGCTGAAGAAGAATAGAGTTTCAGCGACATAAGTTTTGAAAACTTGCATTTACATGCGAGTGTCAGAGAGAGAATAACATACCTGGGTATCAGCGAATCATATTGTTCAGAGAGTTAATGATAAGATGGGTTATACAAGTTCATATTTATCATTGAATAAGTTGTCATTTCACAAATTTAACACTGAGGTTTATCAACAAGTAATTAACTGATCAAATGCGAACCGCTGAAGATTTTATTCTTTAAAGTTCAGCATTCCAAGCTCGCTGATGAGAAAGTTGAATTTTGTCTCATCAAGAGGTTTGGTAAAAAGATCAGCTAACTGAAAATCAGTAGGGATAAAATGAAGTTCTATATCACCATTCATCACGTGGTCTCTGATAAAATGATACCTGATTTCGATATGTTTTGTCTTTGAGTGTAGCACTGGATTGTTGTCTATAGCGATGGCATTTGTGCTGTCGCAATAGATTGGAATTTTGGAGAGATGAAGGTCATAGTCCAATGGTTGATTTCTCATCCATAAGACTTGAGAACAACAGCTTCCAGCGGCTACATACTCAGCTTCAGCAGTTGAGGTGGATACTGAAGTTTGCTTTTTTACTTGTCCAACTCACCAGCTTTCCACCCAGGAGCTGACAACCTCCTGTGGTGCTTTTCCTATCCATTTTGCAACCTGCAAAATCACTATCTGAATAGGCGGTTAAATCGAATCCTGAGTCTTTGGGATACCAAAGACCGAGGTTCGCTGTTCCCTTAAGGTAACAAAATATTCGCTTTATAGCGACCATATGAGATACCATATGTTCAGCTTGATACCTTGCACACAAACAAGTTGCATACATGATATCGGGTCGGGTCGTTGTAAGAAACAGAAGAGATCCGATCATCCCACGGTACAGCGTGACATTAACAGGTATTTCTTTTGAATCCTTGTCAAGTGTCAGCGGAGGTGCCATAGGGGTTTTCATAGCTGAACTCTGAGTTAAATCATATTTCTTCAGCATATCTTTAACATACTTTCCCTGATTAATAAAAGTTCCTTTTTTGACTTGTTTTATCTGCAAACCAAGGAAATATGTTAGCTCACCCATCATGCTCATTTTGTACTCAGCTTGCATCCTTTCAGAGAAACGAGTACAAAGATCAGGGTTAGTGGAACCAAATACAATTTCATCGACATATATCTGAACCAAAATGATATGACCTTTAACCTTTTTGAAAAAAAAGTTTTATCAATTTTACCTCGCTCAAATTCTTCGTCTAGGAGATAAGAGGAAAGAGTGTCATACCATGCACGAGGAGCTTGCTTCAGCCCATAAAGTGCCTTATCCAGTTTATAAACATAACTTGGATGCTTAGGATCTGAGAATCCCGGTGGTTGTTCCACGTAGACTTCCGTTGAGAAATGCTGATTTGACATCCATTTGATATACCTTGAAGTCTCTGTGTACAACATATGCTAAGAAAAGACGAATGGCTTCTAGTCGTGCTATTGGAGCAAAGGCTTAGTCATAATCTATGCCTTCCTCTTGTCTGTATCCCTGAGCAACAAGTCTAGCTTTGTCGTGGGTTACAGTTCCATGTTCATCCAACTTGTTGCGATAGACCCATTTAGTTCCTATCACTGACTTGTTAGTTGGTCTTCGAACAAGTTTCCAAACTTTGTTTCTTTTGAATTCAGTCAGCTCTTCTTGCATGGCGCTGACCCAGTTTGGATCTTTGAGGGCATCATCTACTTTCTTTGGTTCAATCAGAGAAATAAAGTTAACAAGTAAACAAATGTTACCTGAACCTCGTCGTGTTTGAACGTCGGCGTTGGGATCACCAAGAATCTGATCGATTGGGTGATTAACAGTCCATCGCTGAGCTGGAGCATAAGCTGACTCATTTGGAACTGGAGCAGCTGAAGATGAAACTTCAGCAATCTCTGGATGATCAACTAAGACAGGAATAGGTGCAGTTGGCATTTCGTTCACTGATCGCTGAGAAGTAGATGGGAATTCTGAAGTGCATGGTTCAGCAGGTATTGTATTATGAGGAATAGCTGAGACCCATGACGTTTCAGCTTCACTCGTCTGCATGCTGGGGATAATGATAGGATCATTATCTTCAGTTGTATGAGTATGAGAAGGACGAGTGGGAACATCTTCTGAATCACCAAGATGAGAAAACATCCATTGATTCAATTCTTTCGTATCAGCAGATGACTTCGAGTTCGCTGAACCGGATTCGTCAAATGTGACGTGAATAGTTTCTTCCACAGATTGTCTTCTATGGTTGAAGACTCTGAAGGCTTTGGACACTGAAGAGTATCCAAGAAAGATTCCATCATCAGCCTTAGGATCAAACTTTACAAGGGCATCTATGTTGTTCAGTATGAAACACTGACAACCAAAGATGTGAAAAAAGCTAATTGAAGGCTTTCTCCAATGGAACAGTTCATAGGCTGTCTTCTTGAATCTTTTGACTATCAGCGACATGTTTTGTGTAAAACAAGCAGTGTTGACAGCTTCTGCCCAAAACTGAGTAGGCAGGTGAGAATCGCTGAGCATTGATCGTGCA
Organism: Saussurea involucrata; assembly: GCA_033807775.1. NCBI lineage: Eukaryota > Viridiplantae > Streptophyta > Magnoliopsida > Asterales > Asteraceae > Saussurea > Saussurea involucrata. Next base: position 61,320,721 of record CM066317.1, read on the forward strand.
GCTTCGATGATCGTTTGGTTTCTTCTTTCACCGACTCCATTTTGTTGTGGTGTTCTCATTGAGGAAAAGTTGTGAGAAATACCCTTACTCTCAAAGAAGGAATCAAGAGAACTGTTTTTGAATTCATTTCCGTGATCACTTCTTATTGAGCGAACAGTCAAGTTATTCAGGGTTTCCATCTTCCTGACAAATGTGATGAGTTCTTCAGCGGTGTCACTCTTGTTACGGAGAAACATCACCCATGTGAAGCGAGAGAATTCATCAACAATGACCAATGTATATTTCTTTCCAGCGATAGATTGTTTGTTAACAGGGCTAAACAAATCCATATGGAGTAGTTGCAGAGTAGATGACACTGCAGAAACTTGCTTAGACTTAAAGCTTGCTTTGGTCTGCTTCCATTTCTCACACGATGAACATAAGGACTCTTTGGCGTATGAGTGTTGAGGTAGACCAGTGACTAACTCTTTAGAAGAAAGAGTATTCAGTGTCTTGAAGTTGAGATGAGAGAGCCTCTTATGCCATAGCCAGTTGACATCAGATGAGGCTTTTGAGAAGAAACAAGAGTTCTCAGTGGAAGTTGAGTCCATGTTTATTACATAAACATTTTCCAAACGATAACCGCTGAGAGCTATCTTCTCCTTTTTGTCAGTGACAAAGCAGGATTCCTTATTAAAGATTACTTTGTTATCCATGTCGCAAAGCTGACTCATGCTTAAAAGATTATGCTTCAGCCCTTCAACATATGCGACTCTTCGAAAGGTTGTTGTACTATTTGAGAGTACACCAAACCCTCGGGTATGTCCTTTTCCATTTCCACCAAAAGTTACAGAGGGACCCTTCTCTTCCTTGTATTCAACGAGCAGGTTTTTCTTTCCAGTCATGTGTCTAGAGCATCCGCTATCGAGATACTAGATACCCTTCCTAACCTGCATCACAAAAGAAGATTAGTTTTTCTTGGGTACCTACTTAACCATGTGTACGCGTTGGTCAGTGGAAGTGGTTGGAATAGAAGGTTTAGTAGTCTTCGCAGCATTTGAAGATTCAACTTTGACATTCTTCACTTTGGTTAATTGCTTAACCTCATTGGTCTTCTTTGCCTTGGGGGAAATCTTCACCTTAGCTATCTTTTCATCTTTGGTGGATGTGGGGCACTTACTAGCAATATGATTATTAAGTCCACAGTGATAACATTTCCTATAGCTAAAACTAGTTTTAGGAACTTTTGCATGCTGAGTAGATTTTCTAAGATTGGAAGGACCAGCATCAAGTATACCTTTGGTAGTGGAAATAGGAGGAACTTTCAGTTCTTCAGATTTCTTACAAGTGACATCCACTCTGATTCTAGGAGTAGATCGCTGAATAGATCCACGCTGAGTAGATACAGCGATCTGATTCCTTGATCCAGAGGAATGAATCACTAAAGCTTTAGAAGCATTCAGTGTAGGTATTAAGATACCCTTATGAGGTTTTTGATAAATAGCAACTTCTTTTCCTTTGTCTAAGACTAGGGTAGGTAGTTCCTCGGGGATAGGAGGTCTGGACGAGGAACACTGAGAAGATGAAGTATCAGCGACTGAGGATACAAAAGTTCCAAATAAGAGCACGGAACGATCAGTGGTTGGTGTTGGAGTTTTATAAGTGTAACCCAAACCACGTTTGTCACTCAGAGGAATCTGAGACTTTATTATCGTAGTGACCTTTGTTGAAGAATTACACCATCCTTTAACAGTAGCTTTCTCAGCTTTTAATGCAGCGATAGCCTCAGCTCGTTCGATCTTGACTAGTTGATTTAAATGAACTTGATCTTTGAAATTTTCTTCAATATTAGAAAGCTTTTCTATTTGAAGATGACATTTTCTACGTTGTTCAGCGAGATCAAGATTTTGATTTTCAACAATCATTTTGCCATTCATGGCATCGTATAAGCTCATAGTCAGTAGATCGATTTTACGAAGGCTATCAGCTTCATCAATATTAGAGATATTGGTAAAGAAAGAGGTTGATACCTTAGAGGTAGAGGCCGAAGTAGAAGCTGAAGTAGAGGGAATGTCAGACTTGTCTTCCTCATCTTCAATCTTGGCCATGAGACAGAGATTGGCTACTTCATCATCTTCAGAGTCAGATGATGATGATTCTTCTTTAGAATCAGCCCAATCGTAGTCAGCCATCAGGCCTTTGCCTTTCTTCTCAAAGCTTTTCAGCTTCGCATAACGTTCCTTCATTTTGGCATATTTATCATCTCTAGACCTGAGGTTAGAGGATTTCTTTGGAAACGCTGAGTTTCTTATTGCTTTCATTGACGTGCACTCATTTGCAAAATGTCCTATCTTTTCGCAGTTGAAACAAGTTACAGTAGCCTTATCAACAGGAGTTGATGATCTAGGCTTGTCAGTAATGGAAAGAGGTTTGTTCTTTCTGAACATTTTCTTCTTGGCAAATCTCCTGAACTTTTTGGTTAGGAGAGCCAAGGATTTATCGAGATCTGAGGAATCAGAATCTGATGACCTTTCAGAGTTACTTTCCAACTCAGTGATGGTAACAACAGTTCGCTGAGTTGAAGGTTCCTCTAAGATTAAAGCAACATGGGTGCTTTTGGAATCTTTTACAAGATTTTTCTTAAGATGACACGATTGCTCATAGTTCAGCATTGTGCCATATAATGTAGAAAGATTCATTAATTTAAGATCTTTAGATAGCTTGAGATACATTGAATAGTTGTCCCATCTTTCAGGTTAACATTCTAAAAACTTTGTCAGCACTTCAAAGTTAAAATATTCCTTACCAACAGTTATAAGATCAATTATTAAGCAGTTAAAACGTTGATGAGTTTCAGAGAGAGATTCATTCTTACCAGCGATGAAGCTCTCGTACTGTCTTACCAGGTTGATCTTTCTTGATTCCTGGACTTCAGACGTACCCTCATACTGAACACATATAGTGTCCCACATGGCTTTTGCTGTCTTCAGGTTCATGACGGAATGATAGACCTCGTCAGGAAGAGCCATGGAGAGTATGGGTCTGGCTTTTGTGTCGATAGCCACTTTCTTCTTATCTTCGTCGGTCCACGTATGGATTGCTTTAGGAATCAGCCTTTCTGGGATAGCAGGTCTATCTTCAATGGCTGGAACTGCAACATCAATTGTTATAGGGATATATGGGTCGTTTTCGATATAGTAAGGCATAGTAGGGTGTACACCTTCTAAGAAGAGAATCATCCTATTTTTCCATAAGTTGAAGTTATCTCTGGAAAATCTAGGGGGTTTTGCAAGAGAACCGTTGTCTATATAGTTGGTGTTTGTATTGGTGGTCATTTCTACAAGAAGAGATATTAGTATAGATAAGATCTTGTTTATGAGATTAAACAAATCCGCTCTTATACCACTTATTGGTCCCGAAAAGGATATACTAATTTGTAGAGGGGGGGGGGGGGGGTTGAATACAAATATACAGATTTTACTTTCTAAATTGTTTATTGATAAATCATTAACAATTTACAGCTTGTTACAGAACAAGATTAAGGATAAATCCTAAATCTAAACAAGTTGGAACACACAGTTTCTTGCACTAAGAAAGATGAGGAAATCACTAATAAAATCATATCTTATGAAAGACTTCTTGACCAGAGTTAGCAAGAGTGCTTCAAAATGAAGCTGGGAAGTCTTCTTATATACTGCATGCATTTAATGCATGGCAGAATGCACTTTACACGTAGCAGCAGCTGATTGGTTGTAGGTTCTGAATTGAGTAGACAACCTTAGTAGCAGCATGCATGCATAGTGATGTATCAGAGTGGTTGTACGATTTCAGACAATAAGAAGGTTCTTTTCTGATAATTCGTACGGAGTCGTGCAAGGGGGGTTAAGACAAAAGTACTTTGTACGGAGGACTTCATGATCAGCTTGTCGTTGATTCGGAGCCTTTATCATTCTATCAGTGAATGACAAAGTTCAGCGATTGCTGAAGTCTTGTACTTGAAACTTCACGTTGAGTGGACAAATCTGAGTCTTCGCTGATCCGCATCAGTTCATTAGGAGACTTGTCGCTGGTTCTTGAGCTTGATCTTCGACTTCAGCGTAGAACCTATGTTGACGTGAAACTTGTCTTCAGTGATCATAAGTAAACAACTATGATTGTCAGCGATCACCAAATAGGTCTGAACAGGCTCAGAGCTAATATTCCTAAGAATATATATGGTGAACAGTTACGCTGAACAATATATGAAAACATCAGCGATCATCTACAAGACTGAACAGGCTCAGAGCTTGTTGGATGAACAGTGTTCGCTGAATGTCTATTCTAAAGAGCGAGAGTTCCTATCAGCGATACCGAATTGAGTCTTTGTACTTATCAGCGATAGTGAAACTCTTATACATTGTTTACCTATAATATTCACTAAGTAGAATAGAGAGGGGTCATTATCAAATTACTGAGGGTTTTGATCAACACCAACCCTCAACTACATTTCACCCGAAAAATCCACATTTGTTCTTTGCTTTTACTCTAAAGTTTATTTATTTAATTTAGTTATTAATCGGTTATATTATCAACAACTCTTCCAATCGGATGGTCCAGTTAATTGTGATTATAGTCATTGTGATACTCTGTTCCTAGTTCTTTGGTTCGATACTCGTACTTCCAAGTACATATTACTTGATTCGACTTATACACTTGCGGTTGGAATAGAAGGGTGTAAACCCGCCTATCATTTGTATATATGGGTGAATATATGAATGCTATGTATGTATAGGTATATATGCTGTCGCTTTGCCTATATTGTGTATGTGAATGTATATACAATTATGTGCTCTAGTGTGTGTGTATATATATATGCAATGTGTCATGTGTGTATATATATATAATGTATGTGTGTATATATTATCAAAAGAGATAAGAGAGAGAAAGAGATGGACAAGGTATTAATATAGTACATTATTGGTCTCTATAGTTTTATAGAAAACAAAAAAAATCACGAAATGACAAAATTGCACTTCTAATTAATCTACTTAACATAATCATCTTATGGTGTTAGAGTAAATGGACTAAATACGTGAAAATGTAAAACACGGGATGTTTTCTATAACTATTTCAAATTAAAGGTGTAGAACGTGATTTTGTATAAATCACAAAGACCAAAAATGTAATTTACTCAAACATAAATGATTTTTTGGCTTGTGAAAAAAGCTAGTGATTGCCATTAGAAAGATCAATTTTTTGTTCACATCGTTTTTTTTAAACCATAAAGATAATGGTGCATTTGGATTGTGTGAGATATAAGGGAACAAAGAAAAAGTAGTTTCATGTTTGGTACGTTATGGGACAAAAATAAGTAAGATGATATGGGACTAAAACTTAGCTTCATAGAACAAAGCGTAAGATTTTTTGTTTCATCAAAATAATTAGAACATCACAGAACTAATTTAAAAAAGGGAAATGAATTGTTTTAGCCATTTTTTCATGATGGTTCAACATCTTAGCAACATTCTCTTCAAGTTTACCAAAATGGCACCGGGTATGTAAAGATGAAAGATATTACGGACTTACTTAAAAAAACGAATCTCATCAATCTGTTTTTATATTGCAGACCTAAGTCATTTTTATAAAGGTAAAACGATTAAATTTGAATCTATTTAGTATTTTTGAGTTAGGTTCACAAAAATTACAGACCCAATACTGTTTTGATAAAGTGAAAGAAAATATAGATAAAAGATTAAACAAACATGAAAAAATTGGCTAAAACAATTAATTTTCCTTTAAAAAATTACTATATTACTTTTTTTGTTCTGTTTTGTGAAAGTGATTCACTGCTACTGTCAAAGAGATTCAATGGCTACTTTTATGTTCTGAATTTTGTTTCCATGCTTAGTTGCCTACTGCTTAATGTGAATTTTGACCATTGATAGAAAAAGCCCAAACAGATATATATAGAAAAGCTCAAACAGATATCTATCTATATCTATACTACTTATATATGCATTTACATCTAAAGTCTTAAAGACAAGTTTTCATGCATAACGTACAAGCTTCTAAAGCACAAAAATGAGAAACTCTTAATTACCATCTTTAAAGCATAATGTACAACTCCTTAATGCAATACATTTACAACCTGGCCACGGTTGATTGCTTTCTGATCGACATGGAGGTCTATCCCGGTATGGCCCAACTCCATCCCTACTTTCTGATTGACTCCCTTACCCCCATCCCCTTATACCTCCAGCCATGCTTTTTGACCTCCCTTTCTACGGCTTCACAGTATCAGGTCATACGCTTCTACCTGCTACCTCCCAAAAACGTTGTATATAAACAATGTGAGAAGGGAAAAAGTCAAAATCCAAGTGGAAGGGTTTTACAATTCAAATTTCTTCGTCCCTCGCTGCTTCACGAATCCCAGGTACTCCTCTATCTCAAATTCACTCTCAGCTCTAGAGTTTCATCAATTTCCCTTCTATTTTGTGTGATTTTCATGGGATTTGAAGGTATATTTCTGAGGGTTTATTGAAACTTTATGTTTTTCATCTTTTTGCAGGTACGCTCATATTGATTTTATAGACAGTAATGGGTTCAATCAAACACTGGAACTTGCTGGTAGGAGTGGAGGGAGACGAAGTAGGTTTGGTGGCCGAGATGGTGGAAGATCCGGCGGTGGGCATGGTTGTAGAGGTCGTCGACCTAGCTGACCAAGCATAAACGTTGTTGGCACAAATACATTCTTTCTTTCGTGTTTTTGGGGGTTTTCAACTTGAATAAACAACCATTTTTTATTCATCTTCCTTTTCTATTTTGCAGGAAAGAAGATGACCATCGATGATGATTAGAATTTAAAAAAAAAATCATAAGGTGATTACAAAGCACAAACATATTGTTGAATGATGCTAAAAGTTTTCTAATCAAGGTTTGATTGTTAGCTCATTAAATGACTAGGCTATTTGCAAGTTTTATTCAACCCTGGATAATGTTGTATAGTGTGTTACAATTATTTCTCCATAAAAATAGATATAATGGGATCTGCTCCTTCGTATTTGCCGGTTGTTTCAACAAGGAATTTCATACATCCAGGACAAAGTTTCTTGCTATGTTATTCTGATTCTATTTTTTTTATTCAGAGTTTTTTTATGTTTATTATCTCAGTTTTAACATAGGTACCAGAGTTCTTCCGAATGTGAATGTCGTGATCTGTATCAAATAGTTTAGATGTAAACCATTCTTTTAAGCATAGGAGCTTTGGTAGAGCATCTTTCTGTAATAAAAAAATCATTGCTTTGTGATTTCATGATTCTTTTACTATCCAGGTTTTGTATAAAGTTTTGATGTAAGTTCGTGGATTTTATAGGACACTGATGCCTGTCACCATTACTAGTTTGATGCTTTTTCTTGGGAGGTTCCAACTTCCAAGGTAATCATGCTTATGTGGTGAATGATGGGAATATACATTAACTGCAACTTAGGTTTTCTTTAGATGTGGTTTTATCAAAGGAGGTTTGTTTTAGCAACTTGTGATTATAGACTTGAATGGATTTTGGCCCGTCTTCAAAAGCCATTATGGACAATGCTTGCTTTCAAGTATTTGAGGTTTTGGGACTGGAGTGATAAGGGTGAAATTTTGTGCTCAAATTTGGTATTTGTTGTGCTCAAATGATTGATATTTCCTCTTTCTTTTCTAAGTTGGATACTGTAATATTATCCCAACATTTGCTTCCTTTCCCAGTTTTTGGTCTTTTCTAAGTTGGATACTGTAATGTTTGCAAGGGAATACCTTTTTATGGTTCAATAGATCAGGTGATGTCACTATTTGCTGCTATTTTACTTGGTTCATTGGAGTATGATCAGTTGCTCACCATGTTTGGTTTTGTCATCAGAGAGCAGATTTGGTTATTTGTGGTTTGATTTCCCTATTACATCATCAGTTTATCTACCTGTTGGATTTTGTCATTGTTATCCAACATTTGTCTTCTATCCCATCTTGTGGTCTATTAATTTTTTTTTATCGTTATCCAAGTCCAACATTTGTTATTATTTCGTAGTGAGTTCACAAGGAGACAATCTTCCATGGGTGCATGCTGTTAAAGCAACATTAAGAGTACAACTTCCAGAATATCCCAAGCCGGAAGTTTAAGTCGAATAGTACAATAACCCCATTCCTGCACCAGAAAACAAGTAATATTCCCTATTCTTATGGGATTCTTTGTTGCATTATGAACTTTCTTTTCGTTCATAATTAGATACGAGGGTAACAAGATTACGAGATTGTTATATTTGTCAAACCAATGAAGTCAAGATCTTACCACAAGAGGTCTCAAGTCAAATTTAAGCGAAGGAGAGATATAAATATATCTATAACTTGTATAATTGCCTATTATTCTAGAGAGAAATATGATTGATTTTGGTGGTGTCATCAACCTCAACGAGCATTATGGAACTCTGGTTCCACATCATACTATCGTGTAAGTGGCCTTTTACCAAAAGCTTACCTGGTAAACATTTACCCGGTCACTTACCTTAGCATCGGATGTACATGGAAAGTTCATAATCTTACCCGGTAAAAGCGTTGATAGGGACCGAGAGTATTACTCACCGTCACTTACCCATTTTGATGGGGTAAATTTTACCCGGTAAGGTAAATGTGAGTATTGACTCCCATCGATAAGGGGTAAGCATTTGGGTAAATGGTAGTCTCCATGGTTGCATTCTATGCTGGCCACTCTATTCTTTATTTTGGTTATTGATATGCTTACATCTTTGTACTGCAATTGTGCTTAAATGTGGCGAAATATGTTGGCAAAGAAACCATTTGGTGTGGCAAAATATGGTGTATGGGAGTAGTTTCATTTTTATATCAATTGCAAGGTAATTTGTGTTCATTATCAATGTTTTATTAAGCTTTAAATGTGGCGAGATATGCTGACAAAGAACCCACTTGGTGTGGAAAAATATGGTGTATGAGGTTATTTGCATTTTTATATCAATCGCAAGTTTCCAAGGTATTTTTTGTTCGTTATCAATGTTTTATTAAGCTATTGCAGGTTTATACTATCTGGTTACTGACCTATAAATATTTGAACTAATATTTGTTGTGGTTATGCTCACAGCATTTGTAACTTCAAGCTATAGTTTTGATGGAGCCCACCTCTAAGAGACACATGTGAGGAGACATTTCAAAGCTGACTAAGGCTAACCAAGGGATACAACCCTGTCTTGTCTCCTGCGGGATTCCAATTTGAATCTGTTATGTATTTGGGCAAAATCGCTCAACCCACTTGCCAAATGAGCTACGCGTTTCAGGGCTTTTCATTTACGATAAATTTTTCACACCTTGCTCACCCGTTGCATTGCACGGGCTCACTACTAGTACTATATATATATATATATATATATATATATATATAAGCATGAAAAAGCCGTTAAAGTTTTAAGTCGTATCACTTCTTAATATATATGTACAACTCTCACATCTACTAACTAAGAAATCTCTTCTCTCCCACGTTCCTCTCAAAATTAAACAATTTTCAATTTCTAAGTTACACTTTATACCCTTATAATTAGTTATCCAATTTACTTTTAATCCCTTACTTTTTCATTTTTTATTTTATACTGTTATCATATTAACATAAATAATAATCGTATATGAACAAGAATGCATTAAAAATACATTTTTTTTTCAAATTACACCATTGTAATCGTTTTGTCAATACCTTTGAAATGTGCCAAATATTGAATATTTTTGGATTTAATCATATTATTAAATATCATGAACATGTACGAATTAATTTGTTTTATATCCCTTATATTAATCATTTTCATTTTACACTCTTATAATATTAAAAATACATAATAAAGTGTATACCAGGATTCATCTGTATATCAATAATTGCATGCATTGCGCGGTGGATGTAAAGAAGTAGGTCATTATCTCGGCAATAATGAGAAATCTCTTCTCTCCCACGTTCCTCTCAAAATTAAACAATTTTCAATTTCTAAGTTACACTTTATACCCTTAGAATTAGTTATCCAATTTACTTTTAATCCCTTACTTTTTTATTTTTTATTTTATACCCTTATCATATTAACATAAATAATTGTATATGAACAAGAATGCTTTAAAAAAATACATTTCTTTTTTTACAAATTACATCATTGTAATCGTCACGTCAATACCTTCGAAATAAACCCAATATTGAATATATTTGGATTTAACATATTATTAAATATCATAAACATGTACAAATTAATTTGTTTTATATCTCTTACATTATTCATTTTCATTTTACACCCTTGTGATATTAAGTTACATTTTATAGTCTTAGAATTAATTATCCAATTTACTTTTAATCCCTTACTTTTTCATTTTTATTTTACACCCGTTATCATACTAACATAAATAATCGTTTATGAACAAAAATGCATTAAAATACATTTTTTTACAAATTATACCACTGTAATCGTCTTGTCAATACCTTTGAAATGAGCCAAATATTGAATATTTTATGATTTAATCATATTATTAAATATCATGAACATGTACGAATTAATTTGTTTTATACCCCTTATATTAATCATTTTCATTTTACAATCTTATAATATTAAAAATACATAATAAAGTGTATACCATGATTCTTCTGTCTATCAATAATTGCAGGCATTGCGCGGTGGATGTAAAGAAGTAGCCATTATCTCGACAATAATGAAACAAGCAGAGTTTAACTAAGACATATTAATAAATGCATTTTTTTATAAATTATAATATTACAATATTCTCGTCAATAATTTCAAAATAAATTTATTATTGAATATTTTTTTAACTTAATAATATTGTGAAATATCATAAAAACGTATCAAGATTTTTCAAAAAATAACGTACTGAGTTTTTTTTAAATTTGTACATTTTACACTCTTATCTAAGAAGTACAAATCTCAATACATCATATACAAGTTTAAAATCTTTAAAACATCCAACGTTCAACATGATAATTAAAAATATTTTTTTTAAATTACAATTTATACCGTTATAATTAATTATTTAATTTAGTTTGTATTCATTTTTCTTTCATTTTTCATTTTACATTATTATATATCAACATACATAAACTAAAATACATTAAACAAATATGTTTTTTATTATAAATTATACCATTATAACTATTCATCAAAACGTTCAAAATGAGCATAAATGTTATGAGTTTGAAGAACCCACTACAGAACACATATTTTTCAATTTTTTTGACCAATTAACCATATTGACCTTTAATTTTATACATCTGATATGCGATATTAAAGCGAATAAATATGAACATGAAACAAAATTATTTTTTTTGAATTCTCGGCTTCATATTCGAGATACTTCGCACTGCATCGCGTGCGGGTACATATCTAGTATTAATAATATAGAACATACTATTTTGTGTATATTGGGCTTCATAGAAAAAGCCCAAACAAATATTTATTGGGCCCTAATTAGGCTTGTAGGCCCATGGCTGTCACAGTGACTGCACCAGCCGTCGCCTTTCTCCTTCGATAAACGGAATAGAACAAAGTTAAACCAATTTTGTTGTTGTTGCAGAATTTAGTAGAAAGGGGCGATATTTAATCAAGATTTCTGTTGGTTTTGTCTTGAAACGAAATGAGTTTCCGGCGCCTTCTCATAGAGGTTTGTTCAATCTATATAATTATCTAAATAAATTTGTTTCCGTGTAATTTTGCAAATACATTTGGGCATTGTAATCTCAGATTTATATTAGTTTGCAATTTCTAATTGTTACTTGAACCCTAATTTAATTCCCTATTTTGGAATTTAAATGATTTACTGCTTCAGTTAGTTGGAAACTGTGAATGACTTGATTGGGTATTCGAAATCACCCCGAAAAAGAAGATGTAGAAGGGTTTAAGAAAGGTTATTATTATTATTATTATTATTATTATTTTGGGGGAGGGGGGGGTTCTTTCCCCCTTTATCTTTCATTGGGGTTACTGATTTAATGTGAAGCTGATCGTTGATGTTAGAAGTTTCATTTGTTGCCCTAAGGTTTGGTTATGCTTGTGTCATCACTATGATCATCCTTTCTGAAAGAAGATATTGACCTTGAATGTGGATATTGAGTTAACGTGAGAAGTGTGAGAAGGGGATCTGAACCCTTGATCACTTTTAATTTCAAGCCCAACCATTAATCGCTCTTGATACAAGGACGGGTCCGGTGCATCTTATCTCGGTGGATGAGAGAAATGCATCTCGCCTCATTGCCATTAGACACACTTTTAACAACTATGTATAGATTTAAAGACAATTATTACAAATTTACAAAATGACTACTCATTCAATCTTTCAAGAAATTATTTGGTAGTTTCGATCAAATTCTTATATTGCGATGCATGAAAGTTGCAAGGTTGCTATATATTTGGGTCACAAGGAGTAATTTTGTTTGGTTTCACTATTCAATGTTTTACAATGTGATTGAAATGTGGTTAAGGATATGTATATTGACTTTCTTTCCACATATTTATCCCAGTTTACTCTTTTTATCCAATAAAAACCATCTTACACTCTTGACCTTTTATAGGAGTCGAGGCAGCATTCACATTTGAGGCCAGTTAAATACTTATTTGCATGTTCTTATCATACTTCATTGAAGTTTGGAGGCAATGCAGGTTCTTATTACCCTATCAAATCTATTGGTTGCTTATTCATATTTTTCTGCTCAATATATTTTATCGCATTTATTGGTTTGTATTATGGACTTGGTTATGTGGCACATACTTATATATATTGGGTGGTATCGGGTACAAACCAGTTAGTTTGTACAAACTCGTACAAACCATACCTAGCTTCATGATTTTGTAAATTTGGCTTCATGAATATATATATATATATATATATATATATATATAAATATATATATATATATTGGCTTCATGAATATATAATTTGGCTTCATGAATATATCATTTGGCATTTTTAACTAATTTTTTACAAAAATAAGGGTATTTTAGGGTATTTTTGTAAAAAAATTAGTTAAAAATGCCAAATGATATATTCATGAAGCCAAATTATATATTCATGAAGCCAAAATGTATATATATATATATTCATGAAGCCAAATTTACAAAATCATGAAGCTAGGTATGGTTTGTACGAGTTTGTACAAACTAACTGGTTTGTATTTGATACCCAGCCTATATATATATATATATATATATATATATATATATATATAGGATAGGTATCAAATACAAACCAAATGGATTGTACAAACCTGTACAAACTCAACCTACCTTCATGAATCTGCAATTTGTATAATTTGGCTTCATGAATCTATATTTTGGCTTCATGAATATAAATTTTGGCTTCATGAATATATAATTTGGCTTCATTAATCTATATTTTCCGGTGGAGCCCTAAAATACCCTTATGGATATAAAGAAAGAAGTTATGGATACAAAAAAAAGTTACGTGATTGGTGGAGATGAAAAAATATGCTAAAAGCCCTAAAATACCCTTATGGATAAAAAAAAGAAAGTTACGTGATTGGTGGATATGAGTTTGTACAGTTTGTACAAACCATTTGGTTTGTACCCGATACCACTCATATATATACATGCAAGAGATAAATGCAACTTTGCCATTTCTTGATGCAGAGTTTATTGATATCAATTCCTTGTTTTTATTTTTATTATTCTTTTGCATATGAAGCAGGACGATTGTTAGAACTAACTATTCATGTATTATTCATGATGAATGTCGTGATAGACTTTCATCAAGATATTTATTCATAATGAAGAAATTCATGATGTTCACGTCTTCACGATGAAAGTACATGATATTCAAGATGAAAATGCATGGTATCATGAGTAATGAAAGTGCATGATGTTCATGAATATGTAGGATTATTCATCATTAATAATACATGAAATAGTTGGTTATGAGGTTCTCAAAAGTGTTTATGGTTCTCATTTGAACTTTCCTCGTGTTTGATTATGAGTCACTTTATAGAATAAGATGAAACCTGTGAAATGTACAGGAAGTATTAGTGAAAGTATTGTCCCACGTGCTTCCAACAATCAAGAACAGAACCTTCAACACCCAGCATGCTCGATGATGTTGTCGAGGGCATTATACTCTTCCAACGCGAGTACATTAGAAGTGGGTCCCACAGGTACTATCTTGATTGCATTATTAGGTTCTGGATTTGTTCTTTTTTAGAAGGGTATCGTTGTTTAAAGATGTTTATTTGTGCATAGGCTGCTAAGGAATTGTATGATAAATTGCTCAAATCCGTAATAGAGCAAAGAACCGCATCTCCAAACAATTGGTTATGGACCCTCATAGAAAAATGCACCAATCGTGAAGACATCAAACTTCTCTTTAATGTCTTGGAGAACCTTCGGAAATTTGTTAGTTATATTCTTGTTGCTCTTTTGACTGTTGGTCATTTAAGCTTCTGATTTTATTTTAAGGTTGAAATAATTTAGTAGTATTCAACGCGTTTCCATTGCAGATGCTATCAAATCTTCGAATTTTTGAAAACTTTAATGACAATCTTTGTCGGGAAATATCCAAGGCATGTGTACGAGTAGAGGCTATCGACTTCGGTATGATATAATATGTAATGCATCTGTCCATCCTTTCATATGGATGTTAATTTTTGTGATGCAAGGAGAATGAAGAAGTGATCTTGGGTCCCGGTTTTCGATTTGTTTAAAAAGAGTACGGAACCACAAAATGGAGAACAGATGAATATGTTGTAAACAAATGACATTTCCATTTATTTATATCATTTTTTTCGTTCATCGTTTTCTGGTTTTCGACTCTTATCTTCATTTCTTCTCACATCAAAGCAAATGAGACTCACAATTATATTGTTATTTTCTTTGGCACCATATAATCGGGACGCTTATATACTGACTTCCGGAAGATACTGACTTACGGAACATACGACTTCCGGAACATACCGACTTCCGGAACATACTGACAACTTCCGGAACTATGACTTCCGGAACAGACTGACAACTTCCGGAACTACGACTTCCGGAACACACTAAACTTTCGGAACTACGACTTCCGGAACACACTGACAACTCTCGGAACTACGACTTCCGGAGATGGGACTTTCGAAACTCGGCGATTTACGAACAGAAACCAAGTTCTTCAACTAATTCCTTACAAAATGACCAATTGATTCCTTCCATAAACATAGTTATACATTCCATCCACAAAGATTTACATACTAGACCCAAATAACCAATTCATGACTCGATTCTTAGGATTTAACCCATTTAGTGTTTTTTCACTCTTACACAGTGTAAACAAAGAATAAACTACACCTCTGATTTCCCAGTTAATTACTATACAAATATTTTCACAAAAGAAGTGACTACTTACCTCCAACAACAAGCTTCTTTAATGATTTGTTGCCAAACGATTCCTCCTCTCCTCTTGGCCTTTCTTTTCTTCAGCCGCCAACAACAATGAATGGGAGAACATAGGGTTCCATCTTATTTGAACTCTCTCATTTCACCCTTGAACACTAAAGCTTCAATCTCCTCACTTTAGCCAATAAACTTTCAATACCAACTAGAAAAATCGGGTTGTTACAGTTGTAAACAAATGACATTTCCATTTGTTTATATCATTTTCTTCATTCATCGTTTTCGGGTTTTCGACTCTTATCTTCATTTCTTCTCACATCAAAGCAAATGAGACTCACAATTATATTGTTATTTTCTTTGGCACCATATAATCGGGACGCATAAAATGTGAACGTTAAATTGGTAAACCAATAGTTTAAGTCCTTTCCATGTCTATATATAACAGGGAAGAAGAGATTGTGGAAACACAATGTGTACGGGTTGACTCCTAGTGTTGCATCTGCTCACAGTTTACTGGTATTTTATTGCTTCTAAATCTTTTTAAAATTCCTTTTCATTTCTTATTTTTTATTTATACTTCTTGATGATTTAATATCATGTTGTTGTAGTTGCATGCTAAAGAACACAATGACGCTAATCTCTTGGTGGACGTGATGAAACTCTTGAAAGCGAATGACGTGCCACTTCAACCTGGTACAACGGATATCGTATTTAGGTATGTGAAGGTCTTTTTTGTGATTCAAACATTCAACATTATATTTTTTTGATCATTGGATACTGAAGACGTCTTCTATGTGCTTATCCTGGTGATATATATATTGTTATACCAAGACATGAGCTAAAGCATTGTGATGCATATGCAAATAAGTTTATTAGTTTACTAAAATTTGATGTGTGCTAAAGCCAAGGTGTTAAAAAGCGCAATTGGGCCTCAAGGTGGTCCGAGGCATAAGCCCTAAGGCAGGTATATATATATATATATAGATATATAGAGGCTCCGTAAAATGCAAACCTTGCATTTGTTGCACCCCTTACAAACCACAGTCTGCATATCTGCACATATGCAGACTGGTTCTGCACATATGCAGATGAATAGGTGCAAGAATATACATATGATAGACATACATTCATATGGGACAATGCATATATGCAGAACCAGTCTGCACATATGCAGAACCAGAATGCACATATGTAGAACCAGTCTGCACATATGCAGATTGTGGTTTGTAAGAGGTGCAATAAATACAAGGTTTGCATTTGATTTGTACCCTATATATATATCTATATATACCTATATATATATATATATATATATATATATATATATATGATACAATAGGGTTGGGTTCCAGTGATAAGTTGAGGTTAACGTGAGAAGTGGTTATCAACCGTTGGATGAGAAATGGACGCACATTAGGATGAGATGCACCGAGATAAAATGCACCAAGATGCACCAAATCAATTCCCTTCTACGCTGAAATTCATGGGAGGGCATTTGTGTATAAGTGATCAATGGTTCAGATCCACTTCTCACTTCTCTCAAGTTAACCTCAACTTCTCACATGATCCCTCGCCTGATACAATATATACTAAATATATACAATGTGGGAGTTACG
Organism: Saussurea involucrata; assembly: GCA_033807775.1. NCBI lineage: Eukaryota > Viridiplantae > Streptophyta > Magnoliopsida > Asterales > Asteraceae > Saussurea > Saussurea involucrata. Next base: position 61,337,691 of record CM066317.1, read on the forward strand.
GTATACTCTTCAAAGTGGGTAAGAATATATATATATATATATATATATATATATATATATATATATATATATATATATATATATATATATATATATTTGTGATGCTCTTCAACTTTGGAGACCCGCAAAGACGTTGGAGAAGACAATTCTTCCTCCGAATTTAATTCATAGGACCCATTTTTATGATGTGTCTAGTAATGAGTTTTATTGCAGGTTCTGTTTAGTTGATGTGAGGAGAATGTATTAAAAATCGCAGAGTGGAGGTGGAGGAAGATGGTGTAAAGTAACACATGAACCTATACATGTTTCAAGTTTGTTTTCTTATTTCTTTCATGATGTTATCGACATGTTCTTATGGATCCTATTTGCTCTATGTGAGCGAAAAAGAAGATGGTATCTATGATATTGAGAATGGAGGAAAACAGTTTATATTATTTGCATATCCATTTTGCGGGTCTCATTAACCAAACAAAAAGTGGTTGTTGGCCCCAAAGTTGTTAAAGGCGCAAGGCGCACTTAGGCGCAAAGGGGTCCTAAGGCCTAGGCGCGAGGCGCGGGCCTCACGAATGCGAGGCGCATCGTATAAAAAATAATATATATAAATAAATACATATGTACACATAAATAGATACACACATAGTAATAGACAACTCAAATACCATTATATAAAAAGTTGTAATATCAACTCAAGTACCCTTGTACAGTTCAATTTCAATTTCAAAAAAGTAGTAACATGAATATCAAAGATATCTCAATAAAATCTTGACTAATAGGTCGATGCTCAATTCTCGTTATCATCTTCAAGTGTCTATTCTTCAATGTTCACATCGAGTTTATATTCCCCAAATTAAATAGAAATTTGAAGAGAGAATTGAAGAGACTTATCTAATAAATGTGTTTTGTAGAAGTCTAGGAGGTTAAAACACATAACTAATATTAGGTTTCGACTTATTTAATAACTCTTCTGTTGTAGAAGTAAAAATGTTTGAAATTTATGGTTGATCTTCATAAGGCGCGCCTAAGCCCATACTACGCCTCAGGACAAGGCGTTGTGCCTTGGTGCGCCTCAGTGAGCCGCCTCGCCTCAACAGAGAAAAAAGCCAACCCTTTACGCCTTATGCGCCTCAGCGCCTAGGCGCGCCTCAGGCGTGCTTTTCACAACAATGGTTGGGCCCTTTTAATTGTTGCGAGGATATGTAAAGATAAACCCAAACGTATCCATTTTATCCCATTCAGATGTAGGGCCTAAGGAGAATAAATTATATGAAGATGGTGCAAGTGAACGAAATGTAGAAATCTTTCACATCACCATTTTTTGGGGCCCATAATGAAATGTTATCGTGGGTCCCATTAACTTGATACAAAGATAGGATCCATGAAACACAGAATGGAATCTTACTTATTTCTCCAACGTTGTTATCGATATATATCATGTATCTTTCTTGCTTGCCACATTTGCTACAATACGGATAGGTGGGATTTGATGAGTAAGTATGCAAAACGGTTTGTCAAGGCAGGAGCAAAATTGCGACGAACTTCCTGAAAATATAATCTATTCATTTGTCACTTCAAATAATTTTTGGTCGTTTAAAATCACCTATATTATTTATTGGGAGGGGACGGGATTGAGTGGGACAAAAATGCGTATTTTTTGTCCCACCAAAATAGGTGGAACAAAAGTCAAGGAGATCGAGACAAGATTGGTAAATTACTAAACTACTCATGCCAAACTAAAACCCTAAAATCTTCCGTAATTCTTTCACTATCGCCCGTCCAGTCCTGTCTGGGTACCAAACACAATCTTAATGATCAATAATATCAACATCATTCTCATTTGTGTCCCATTTGATGTCTTTACAGGAGACGTTGATAATTTATGGAAGATCGAGAAGTTGAGATCAGGATTGATGCAAACCCACACAATTGGTAGCGGGTTTTCATGTGCCAAGGTATTAATCATCCTGATCATGTTACCCTCTGTAAATCCAAGATCTATCAAGATTAGAGAGAGAATCTAGAGAGAGAGAGTAGAGAGAGAAAGTAGATCTATTAGGGTTTGCTCTCGGTATTACAAGATGTGAATTATGCTCTAAGAGTTATGGAATTGTTACAAGGTTAGTCTAAACAAAGCTATTTATACCTAAGATCTAAACAAAACATTAAGCTAAGTTTGACTATCACTAACACATAATACATTGACTTTGACTTTGACTTCATCATTAAATCTTGAAGACATATTTTAGCCTTAACAATCTCCCCCTTGGATTCAAGATTTAATCAATTTGAGAACAGCAGTCTTTGGCTTGTTGAATCTTCAAAACTTCGGTCTTTATCAAGGTTTGTCAAATTCAAACCGTCACAAAATCTTCAGACGGGGAGCTGACGGAGATTTTCTTTCTTTAATATGGAGAATTTGTTTCTTCATACAAAGCATTTTGATACAATGTAGCGCAAATCTAATAAAAAGAGATCTTCTTGAGAAACCAAGATGATCAATCGATTTTTCCTAAACTCTTGAAGAATTCTCCCCCTTTTTCTTTCTTTGACTTGAGAACTTCAATCTTCAGTAACGATATTCACCATATAGCACAAGTTTAAGAAAAAGAGATCACAAGATGATCAATCGATTTCTCTTAAACTCCTGAAGAAGAAATCTCCCCCTTTCCTTTCTTGAGACGAAGTCTTCTTTAAACATTTCTCCCCCTGTCATGAAATCGAATCTTTGACTTGAAAGCTTTGACATGAAATTGAACTAAACATTTCTCCCCCTTTTTCGATGAAAGTGTGTATCATGATCATCGAAAACCTTCTTCAATTTCAGTCGCGTCTCTGATTCTCTCTAACAATCTCCTCCTTAATGAATAACCTTGCTCCCCCTCAAAATAAGAATTCTGGAGCAATTTGTTTTCTCCCCCTGAAAGTATGCATATATTTCATTTAGGCATAGTAGTTGAAATTTAATATTCAAGGAAAATAAATTCATTGAACTAACTTTTATAACTACTAACATTTAATCATTTGAAAACTTTACAAAAGAAACCCAACTTAATGAAATTTAAAAGATTTTTCAATCAAATGAAATCAAACGCATGTGTTTGGAATCAAATACAAGACATCATTGCTTATCAAGTTAAAAATGTTAAGTTTCAACCCCTTTGTTAAATCTATTTGGTGTGTTAGCATGTGAAATATGATTAGCAACAATCAAATGTACATCATCAACTTATAAGAATACTTTGCTTGTACTCACACTATATGACTGAAATCAGAATTTCCACAAATTTATAAGTTTATTGCGACATTGTAATTTCCCCAAGATTTAAGAGATGTGTGCTCATTAGCATCTTTTATTTTGTACACATTGGCATCCTTTTATCAAGAGATTTATTAAGACTAAGATACACCGTAAACGTAACTTTCTATCTGGTTCTATAGCAACATTTGGATCAGCCAATCCCAGACCAGTTGGCCTTAGAGGCTAGGTGTCGAGCACCCCTTGGAACTTACTCTCCCAAACCAGAAAAGCTACATCGATATATCCTAATCCCATCTATACCAGTAGAACATGGCTTTCTATCTGGTTCTATAGCAGGATTTGGGTCAGCCAATCCCAGACTAGTTGACTTAGGGGCTAGGTAACGAGTACCCCTTGGGACTTAATCTCCCAAACCAGATAGGCCACAGACACAAACTTTCAAACTAAATGATTTTTTTATTTATTTATTGCTTCTCAATCACTTGGTTCTAAAACGTTGTGCTTCCCTTATATTTTCATTTCTATCCGTCATTCTGACATAAAGGCTTTGTGAGCATCGTATTTTATATAAGTCTAGATTTACACAATTTTGCGCATATATCAAAATTTCATTCATGTTTTGCTGACCTTTCGATTTATTTCAGAAGTGAAAGTTGAAGCCAATAAAACTCAAATAATACAACACTATTTGTAAAATCATCTTTTAGCACACATTTAATTCATTGAATGAAAATTGAAAAATTTCATCTCATTTAATTAAATTTGTTGAGATTCAAATTTTCAAAGCAGTAGAAATGAAACATAATGCAATGTTACCTTTCACCACTTGTTCCTTGAAATGAAAGATGTGACAATTAAGGATATCACCTGATAAGTATGAGTTCTAAACTGATTTGTTTAGAAGTCTTAGTCTTTGAAGTACGGGTCCTGAACTGAATTGTTCAGAAGCCATAGTCGCTGAAGCACGGGTCCTGAACTGATTTGTCCAGAAACCATTAACTGTGAAATCCGGGTTCTAAACTGATGTGTTTAGAAACCAAAAACAGTGAAATCCGGGTTCTAAACTGATGTGTTTAGAAACCAAATCTCTTTACTCCCCCTTAATGGCAAAAATAATCTTCTTCCGAGAGTTCAACGCTTTGCTTCTATATCTGCAAAACAAATTAAGTAGATTTTGGTACCCAACGAGGCTTGGGTCCTTGCTTGTTAAGCGGAGCTCTATAGGAAGGAAAATGATAAGTACCATACCAATATTGAACACTTTCATTTTTAATAAAATCATTAGTTCCACAATAAGAACAGCAAAAATTCTTTTGTGCTAACCTCATTAACTGATTTGCGGAATATAATGAACCAGGTTTAGCAAAAGATTTACCTTTCAGGTTAGTGTTCTTGTTAGGAACAGATGATTTTGGTACATCTTTTTCAGGAAACGTACCTTTTACTCTCCATTGCATGTTGACTTTCTTGTATGAAGGAAGATCAGCATATTTATACTTGGAAGAATTATCCACTGAATGATCATAGAAAAGATTAGACGGTCGAATCGGACTTTCTGAATAGCTTTTGGATTTGTTGAGTGACTTCACTATGTTTGATAAGTCATTCCGTTCCTTGGTCACGAAATCAAGCTTCTTCTTAATGTCACAATTAACTCTTTTCTCTTTCATTATATCAGTAGATAACACGGCCAAATTTTTTGTGAGCTTTCGTATTTCTTGCTGAAAAATCTTCCTTTCAACAGAAAATTCATCTTTGACGCTCCTGGCCTGAAAGTCAGCTTTCTTTCTCTTTTCCAGTTCATGTCTTTCTATATCCAATTCCTTTTGAAGCTCAGATATTTTCTCTGACAATTTCCCATTCTTTGCTTCAAACTCTTTGCTTTTATCTTCAAATTCAACCCTTTCCTTTTCCAGTTTTTCTTTTTCAAGAAATAATACTTTCTCAAAATCTGAATTTTGTTTGGAAAGTTTTCTGCATCTGAGTTCAAGAGCTTTCTTTTCTTCATTATCTTTCTTCTCAGAAATTGAAGTCTTTTCAAGTTCAGAAACTTTCTGAGAGAGAGAAACTCTTTCTTTTCTGTGGTTTTCTCTTTCCTCTTTTAGTAACTTTTCTATATCAGTATGAATCTCTTTGTAAGCTCTATAACCTTTTTCTTGAGTTCTTCATTTTCAGCATCTGATAATTTCTGTTTGGTATCCTCTTTTTCAACTTTCTTTTCTTCTTCCTTTCTCTTAAAAACAACTTCAGATCCAAGCATTTGCTTTGTTAATTCGTTCCACATCTGCATTGGGTTGTTTTTGAAACATTCAACGCGTTTGAAGATGTGTTGCGGAAGTTTGTAAAGTGCAAAGATCAAGTTGGATGAAGCTTCTTTGTCGGATTTCGTTCTTTTAGTCTCTTCTTCTGTATAATCTTTATCATTTCTAATGACTTGGCCTGCAGTGAAAGATTTTATCATGTTTTCACCATTTTCTCTACTTTCAATAAAATCGATGAACGAGACTCTCCATAGTTCAAAATCAGATTCTTTGAACAACACTGGAAGCCGCTTCATGTTCGCTTGAAGATTAAAAGATCTTTATAATGAAAAATCTACTAAATCTGTGGAAAATGAACAATCAGAAAAAAAATTATATAAAACTTTTTCTTGGGTTGCGAAAAGTATGAACTTCGGGTCAGAGGGTTGCGAAAAGTATGAATTTCGGGTAAGAGGGTTGCGAAAAGTATGAAGTTCGGGTCAGAGGGTTGCGAAAAGAATGAATTTCGGGTCAGAGGGTTGCGAAAAGAATGAATTTCGCAACAGAAGGTTGCGAGATACTTAGCGAAAAGTATACTTGGATGATGAATGTTGCGAAAAGTTCAGATCTAGCGAGATATTCCAAAAACGTCTAAGAAACCTCTGAAATTCAAAATTTCTTAGACAATCTTGTGCAAACAGGTTTGAAATCCAAATGCTAACACTTTTTCTTCAATAATAATCCTCCGAAAACCTCTAAATTTGAGTGTGAACTGATCGAGCAGAGAACAAAAATGCACAGACCAAATTTCTTGAAAACCTCAAAATTGATCTCCAAATCTTTGAAATTAGCCCTCGAACCTTGACCAAGAAATGTTCCTCTATCTAAAACGAATCCAGCTAACTAAGATTTGAACAAATTCGATCAAAAATCACCAAAATTTGATAAAATCTCAAGAAAACGAGATTTTCTTGAAAAATCAAGAAAATCAATCAAATTTTCTTGTGAAATCACCAAATTCGTATGTTTGATCAGTAGAACTCCTCCTCTAAATCTCGAATCCAGCTCTGATACCAATTGTAAATCCAAGATCTATCAAGATTAGAGAGATAATCTAGTGAGAGAGAGAGAGTAGAGAGAGAAAGTAGATGTATTAGGGTTTGCTCTCAATGTTACAAGATGTGAATTATGCTCTAAGAGTTATGGAATTGTTACAAGGTTAGTCTAAACAAAGCTATTTATACCAAAGATCTAAACAACATATTAAGCTAAGATTGACTATCACTAACACATAATACATTGACTTTGACTTCATCATTAAATCTTGAAGACATATTTTAGCCTTAACACCCTCTATTCAAAGTGTTTTATTTCAGATGAAGTTGTGGTTCTTTTTAAGAGTGCGAGTGTTTCAGTTCTTCTTTTCTAAATTGAATTGGTCAACTTTGGTTCAATTTAGTTCCATGTATTAAACCGTTTTGTATGTTGAAAATAAGTAGAAATTGTTTTTGACTTTTAGTAAATAAATGAGTCTCCTACAAAACCCTTGAAATAGTCGAACAACTTTGTTGTTTTTCTTTTCTCAAAACCTTTATACAAGCCACGTGTCTTCACATAAACGGTCTCTATTCTTATGGCACACCCTTTTGTAGAACGTTAATGTAAATCACATGATTTTATTGCTATCTTATTTTCTTGTTTAGTTACTGTTCTTGTTTGAACCTATATATCTCTCTCTCTTTCTCTCTCTCTCTCTCTCTCTCTCTATATATATATATATATATATAGAGAGAGAGAGAGAGAGAGAGAGAGAAAGAGGGATAGTTCATCTTCTAACACGTTTTTTATGTACTCTCTTTCCCGGGGTTTCTGCTTGAACGTAAACCTGAAGAATGCAAATGCACACTTGTTGTTTAATGTGAATCCGAATGGACAGACGCCCTTGATGACAATAAAACATGAATTTGGAAGAAAATGTCGTTTGACCCATGATTCTATCCATAACCCATATCGTAAATCCTTTATTGGTTGCTGACATCACACAAAGCTTTCCATCCAACACGCCCAGACTATTGGGGTACTTTCCATTTCCTAGAGAATGAGGAAGAGGTATCTCACTGAAAGTCTCCAAACCCAAATCAAAAGAGACTATTGTTTTTAGATCCATTACACCTTTAATATGGGTATGGGTATAACCAAACCAATGAAGATGATGGTAATGATAACGGTCATCTACACAAACCTTGTCGTCATCTGAAAGGGCTGAAATATATGCATTGAAAACCTAGAGTCATTGATTAATTTCCAGCTGGATTTCTTCATACTATACACCTCTACTTGAAGCCTATTTGCTTTAACAAGAAAACGATGTGTTTCTATGGGTAGATTAAAACTGTGCTTTAACTTGACAATTTTATAATCATCCATTTTAGGATCATACCCGAACCGAAAATGCTTTCTACCGGGAAAGGGATCACATGACCGGAGAGTTGATACGGTGGAAAGAGTAGGGTTCCATATCTAATGTCATCATATAACAGGATACGAAAACATATTAAGCCGTTAATAGAACCGATGAATCTTAAACAAGGCTCCATGATGGATTTAGGTGGGTAGAGTGGAGATGGTGACGTCGAGGTAGGATGGTTTTTTGTTTCTCTCTCGTCGATGATGCTCCTTTTATGTGTGTGTGTGTATATATATATATATATGTATATATATTGTTTGTTGATAACGCCAATTTTGGCATTATTTTAGCACCACTTTCCGTGATTAAATTGCTTGAATTCCAAACAAACGAAGCGTATTTCACGGTTTATTCATGATTTTTCAGGAATCCATGTTTCGAGAATAAACAAAGAATTTGGTTCGAAAGAAGCTAATTATAGACGAAAATGAAGTATCCGACGTGTTAATGATAAATGGAGGATGTACGAGTCAATTTGTGGGTCAAATGTAACAACCCTAGTTTCTAAAAGAAAATGAAAGGTTGGGTGGCAATTTTTTAATAAAATAGAGTTGGAATTGAAGGACCTTCTAGCAATTTGAAGAAGTTATAAAAAGGTACAGTATTCTAGGTTTCAATCATTTGGAGCATTATTGTTTTGGTTGGCGGCTGAAGAAAAGAAAGGTCAGGAGCAGTTTTCGTTCGGGCATAAATTGGGGAAGAGAAGCTCAATTTTTGGTAAGCATTCAATCACTCAATGTTAATTCTTGCTTAGTGCATAGTTAGATAAGTTAATGTTCTATAGGATTTCTTGTTTAGCTGTAATAATGTATCAATCAATGTGGAGGTTTTGACTCTCGAATGGGATTGCTAATTAAAGAAATCAGTCGATTAGGGATTTTACTGGTTAAGGAGTAAATAGAACTAATTGGTAAGATTGTGTATTAAAAACCTCATTAATTGGAATATTAGTAAAGTCTGAAATGGATATCTGTTCGAACCTGCAAGTGCGACACTTAGAAAGAATCAGGTTTGGCACAAAGTGAAGTTGGCGCAAACCTCACCTGGCGCAAGCCAAGTTGGCGCAAACCTCAGCTGGCGCAAAACCCTGAGACCTGGACCTTTCGGGCTTCTGTTGACAGGCCCATTTCACATGAAAGTTGGGCCGAGGTTGGTTTAAGTTTGGATTAAGGTTCACGAGGCAAGGAAATTGATTATTGGACTTAGAAAAGAGTTAATTGATACTAAGTTAAGAGAAGGAACTAAGATCGGAAAATTGAGACACGCCTAATTAAATGATGATTATGCAATAGGTGCACGGTCGGTTCAAGGCACGAGGTTAGGAAGGAAACTTCTATCAGGTGAGTTGCCTAAAACCCTTTTTACGACGCAAAGTGATAAATGTTTTAACTGATTATGGTTTATCGAGCATGAAATGTTATGAACTAATTTGCATGGTTTTCACGAAACGTATCTGTTTTATTAAAAGAAATGTTTAGCATGAAGAAATGAAAGGTGTGACGTATGAATATTTTAACCCACATGTTTTCATGAATGTATGTGTATGTTATGTGGTGTCGGTCTGCACTGTGTGATCAGAGAAAGATTCTCGGGATCTGAGGATCCCTTGGATATGTATGACAGGCCGGTAGGTTGGAATTCGTTTCCCTCCTATCCGGTAGAGGGGAGTCCGTGTGGGCTCCAAAGAGGGCGAGAAGGGAGCCTAATGGAACCCTGATCGCAGAATGTTTATGTGATCCATGCACAGTGCAGTACCATGACTGATGATACTTTCTGGTTTATTGATAAATGTTCTCCAACTGTTTTACATGTTGTTTTCGGAGGGAATTCAATAGGCCTTTTGGTCTAACCCTCGCTTTGAAAACTAAACCATTTTCAGGTAAGCGTACAGCCGGTTCTTCTAGTAAGAACTAGGAAAGACGACATGAAGGACTTGGAGATTAGAGCAACTCCAGTTTTTGTTTATGATATCTATAGTTAGTACTCGGCTGTGAATCTGGAGACTTTCGTTGTCATGATTTGGTTTAGTATGTTTTAGCGATGATGTAAAGACAAGCTTAATTATGATATTCGAATGCTTATTCTATGATATTGCATGTTTATGAAATTAGGACGTTACATCAAAGGCCGAAGTGTAATAACCAGGTATTTTATTTAATTTAAATTTGGAATTTTATAAGTCTTTATGTTAATGTTTTATGGAGTTAGGAGTTAAGGGGATAAGTTTAATTATAATTTGAAAGTTAGGGTATTTATTGTCTAGTAAGATAAACCTAGGGTTTGTTTGGGCTATTTTGTCAAACCTTCTCCCACCACCGCCTTTTTCCACGTCATGTAAAAGAGGTGTCTCATTTTAACACATATAGCAAAAGTGTGAGTGGGTGTTTGTGTGGTGTATTCGGTTGAGAGAGAGATCGAGAGAAAGGCTAAAGGAAAGAAGAAAGAAGAAATTAAGAAGTTGTTGATGTGGTTCTAGGAACAATCTGAAGTAATTAAGGTAAGCAATCCATACCTTTTATATGTTTTAATTTCTCAAAGTGTTCTTGAATTTACTAGTTTAAGTTATTGGTGGGTTTCGTTAAAAAAATGGATGTTTTGGGAAGTTTAAGCTTAAAGTTAGGATGTATAATTAGTCTTAAACATATATGCATCTTTATAGCAACATGCATAGCTTAAAAGTATAAAATCTGGGTTTTTAGGATGAAACAGTAGACTGAGACATTCATCGAAGTCGCAATAGACGATTGCGACATTCATCGAAGTCGCAATAGTGGGTTGCGACTTGGGTATGAAGTCGCAATGGTCGTTTGCGATTTGGGTTTGGAATCGCAGTAGTTGATTGCGATTTGGGTTTGGAATCGCAGTAGTTGATTGCGACTTAGGGTGAAGTCGCAATAGTGGGTTGCGACTTCGGGGTGAAGTCGCAGTAGGCGGTTGCGACTTGGTACTGTTTATTGCGATATTTATTATATTTTAATGGGTTGCGACTTTAGTCGAGGATTTTCTAAGTTCAGTTTTAAGAAGAAATACCTGTTATTTTGTGTAATTTCAGATTCTGTGAAGGGTGGAAATACGTGATATAAACTTGAGAAAGCTTTTGCTGATAAACTGATCAGGTGAGTTTTATTTAAAAGAGTATTTTACTGGAATACGATATGTGAATAACGAATTGTGATAAGTGTATGAATATGTCATACGTGAGTGATTATAACGGGATATTATAATTACGTGAGTATTATATGAAAATATAATACGTGGCCGGGCTTTGGACCGGTGTGTTAAATTGGCTCGCAACCAATTGAGATTGGCCATTGGTGGAGGGATAAGGTGGATTGAGACAGGTATTAATTTACATGCAATATATGTGTATTTATATAAAGAAATGTTTTATATAAATGAATTTTAATGATTTTCAAATGTAGGGATTTACTAACTAGACCCTTAGGTCTAACCCTCATTTTCTGTTTTCAAAACTTTGTATTCCAGGTGATGGATCCAATAAGAACAAGTAGATTGAGTACTTGTTAGCTAGCTTTTGTGAAGATTACCATCATGAAGTTAGGGATGCGTTTGTGATTTTAGAATATACGATCAGTTGTTTTGTAATTTTATTTGAAAAAGTTTGTACTGAATTTCTTACTTTCTTTAGTCAGACCTTGGGGACCTAATGTGAAAATTTGTTATGAATTTTATGTTGTTTGGATATTTTAAATGCGGGTTGTTACACGAAGAGATGCATTAAAGAAACTCAAAAAGGTGCCACCGAGACGTGTAAAGTTGGACCGTCATGCAAATGGAAAATCTTAATTTTTGGAAAATAGTGCCTACCGGTAGTTAAGTCCCGCTGTAACTCCCGCCATCCCAAAATTCTAGAAAACAGTGGTCATCGGTACTTTTGTCGGCACTTAACCCCCGGTGTAAGTATCGGCGACGAGCTGATACATTCACGATATCGACTTGAGATAGGCAAAGGACGATTTTGGGGCAACTTGGGTCGATTTTCCATAGATTTTAACACCGATTAACGCAACGAAATCATAGTGGAACGCCGAATTAACGAAGATCAATTCCTTGTTCGTGGGTATTGCGATTCAACAAAAAGGGAGTTTGTTCATACATTGATTTCTTGTTCAAGAACCATGTCTACTCTACTTTCTCTCCTTTGTGCTTTGTGTTTTAATACCCCCAACATGAATTAATCTTTAGATTTGTTGGGGGTGGATGAACTTTGGGTTGTAAGCATATGAACACGAAACCTTGTGATTCTTATTAGTTCTTCTAATCAATGAAACATATGAATTTGGTTTTAATGCTTTTGTGAGTTTGATCACCTTGCAAATATGAATTTAATTGTTACGAATCCGATTCGAGAGAACGATTCCATAACTTGGCTTGAATTTGTATGCATAGAGTGAGAAATTGGATAGAGATATACCAAGTAAACCTTAGTACTTGTTTTACAATCTTGTTCTTAATGAATTTCTGAATTCCTAGGTTGAGATCGAGAGATAAAACCTGCGTTTTCTAGAAATAACTTTGTTGTTGCTCTAGATAGAATAACAATTATTTACGTGATTGTGTATTCATTTGATTGGATTAGTTGTGTAATTATCATAAGTGGAGTATTCTTTGTGAAACCATTGGGATTCCAACCATCAACTACATTTCACCCGAAAAATCCACATTTGTTCTTTGCTTTTACTATATAGTTTATTTATTTAATTTAGTTATTAATCGGTTATATTAACAACAACTCTTCCAATCGGATCATCCAGTTAATAGTGATTATAGTCATTGTGATACTCCGTTTCTAGTTCTTTGGTTCGATACTCGTACTTCCAAGTACATATTACTTGATTCGACTCATACACTTGCGGTTGGAATAGAAGGGTGTAAACCCGCCTATCATTTGTATATATGGGTGAATATATGAATGCTATGCATGTATAGGTATATATGCTCCCGCTTTGCCTATATTTTGTTTGTGAATGTATATACAATTATGTGCTCTAGTGTGTGTATATATATATGTATATGCAATGTGTCATGTGTATATATATAATGTATGTGTGTATATATTATCAAAAGAGATGAGAGAGAGAAAGAGATGGACAATGGTGTTAATATAGTACATTATTGGTCTCTATAGTTTATAGAAAACAAAAAAAATCACGAAATGACAAAATTGCACTTCTAATTAATCTACTTAACATAATCATCTTATGGTGTTAGAGTAAAGGGAATAAATACGTGAAAAATGTAAAACATGGGATGTTTTCTATAACTATTTCAAATTAAAGGTGTAGAACGTGATTTTGTGTAAATCACAAAGGCCAAAAATGTAATTTACTCAAACTTAAATGATTTTTTGGCTTGTGAAAAAACATAGTGATTGCCATTAGAAAGATCAATTTTTTGTTCACATCATTTTTTTAAACCATAAAGATAATGGTGCATTTGGATTGTGTGAGATATAAGGGAACAAAGAAAAATTAGTTTCATGTTTGGTACGTTATGGGACAAAAATAAGTAAGATGATATGGGACTAAAACTTAATTTCATAGAACAAAACGTAAAAATTTTTGTTTCATCAAAATAATTAGAACATCACAGAACTAATTTAAAAAAGGGAAATTAATTGTTTTAGCCATTTTTTCATTATGGTTCAGGATCTTAGCCACATTCTCTTCAAGTTTACCAAAATGGCACCGGGTCAGCAAAGTTGAAAGATATTACGGACCTACATAAAAAAAAAACGAATCTCATCAATATGTTTTTATATTGCAGGCCTAAGTCATTTATATATAGGTAAAACGATCAAATTTGAATCTATTTAGTATTTTTGAGTTAGGTTCACAAAAATTATAGACCTAGTACTATTTTGATAAAGTGAAAGAAAATATAGATAAAAGATTAAACAATCATGAAAAAAGTGGCTAAAACAATTAATTTTCATTTAAAAAATTACTATATTACTTTTTTTGTTCTGTTTTGTGAAAGTGATTCACAGCTACTGTCAAAGAGATTCAATGGCTACTTTTATGTTCTGAATTTTGTTTCCATGCTTAGTTGCCTACTGCTTAATGTGAATTTTGACCATTGATAGAAAAAGCCCAAACAGGTATATATAGAAAAGCTCAAACAGATATCTATCTATATCTATACTACTTATATATGCATTTACATCTAAAGTGTTAAAGACAAGTTTTCATGCATAACGTACAAGCTTCTAAAGCACAAAAATGAGAAACTCTTAATTACCATCTTTAAAGCATAATGTACAACTCTTTAATGCAATACATTTACAACCTGGCCACGGTTGATTGCTTTCTGATCGACATGGAGGTCCATCCCTGTACGGCCCAACTCCAGCCATACTTTCTGATCGACTCCCTTACCACCATCCCCTTATACCTCCAGCCATGCTTTTTAACCTCCCTTTCTACGGCTTCACAGTATCAGGCCATACGCTTCTACCTGCTACCTCCCAAAAACGTTGTATATAAACAATGTGAGAAGGGAAAGATTCAGAATCCAAGTGGAAGGGTTTTACAATTCAAATTTCTTCGTCCCTCACTGCTTCACGAATCCTATGTACTCCTCTGTCTCAAATTCACTCTCAGCTCTAGGGTTTCATCAATTTCCCTTCTATTTTGTGTGTTTTTCATGGGATTTGAAGGTTTATTTCTGAGGGTTTATTGAAACTTTATGTTTTTCATCTTTATGCAGGTACGCTTATATTGATTTTGCAGACAGTAATGGGTTCAATCAAACACTGGAACTTGGTGGTAGGAGTGGAGGGAGACGAGGTAGGTTTGGTGGCCGAGATGGTGGAAGATTCGGCTGTGGGCATGGTTGTAGAGGTCGTCGACCTAGCTGACCAAACATAAACGCTGTTGGCACAAATACATTCTTTCTTTCATGTTTTTGGGGGGGGTTTCAACTTGAATTAACAACTATTTTTTATTCATCTTCCTTTTCTATTTTGCAGGAAAGAAGATAACCTTCGGTGATGACTAGAATTAAAAATAATATCATAAGGTGATTACAAAGCACAAACATATTGTTGAATGATGCTAAAAGTTTTCTAATCAAGGTTTGATTGTTAGCTCATTAAATGACTAGGCTATTTGCATGTTTTATTCAACCCTAGATAATGTTGTATAATGTTTTACAATTCTTTCTCCATAAAAATAGATATAATGGGATCTGCTCCTTTGTATTTGCCGGTTGTTTCAACAAGGAATTTCATACATCTAGGACCAAGTTTCTTGCTATGTTATTCTGATTCTATTTTTTTTATTCAGAGTTTTTTGATATTTATTATCTCAGTTTTAACATAGGTACCAGAGTTCTTCCGAATGTGTATGTCGTGATCTGTATCAAATAGTTTTGAGGTAAACCATTCTTTTAAGCATAGGAGCTTTGGTAGAGCATCTTTCTGTAATAAATAAAAAAAATCATTGCTTTGTGATTTCATGATTCTTTTACTATCCAGGTTTTGTATAAAGTTTTGATGTAAGTTCATGGATTTTATAGGACACTGACGCCTGTCACCATTACTGGTTTGATGCTTTCTCTTGGGAGGTTCCAACTTCCAAGGTAATCATGCTTATGTGGTGAATGATGGAAAATTTACATTAACTGCAACGTGGGTTTTCTTCAGATGTGGTTTTATCAAAGGATGTTCGTTTTAGCAATTTGTGATTATAGACTTGAATGGATTTTGGCCGGTCTTCAAAAGCCATTATGGACAATGTTTGCTTCCAAGTATTTGAGGTTTTGGGACTGGAGTGATAAGGGTGAAATTTTGTGCTCAAATTTGGTTTTTGTTGTGCTCAAATGATTGATATTTCCTCTTTCTTTTCTAAGTTGGATAGTGTAATGTTATCCCAACATTTTCTTCCTTTCCCAGTTTTTGGTCTTTTCTTTTGGTTCGGTTTATTGGAAATTTCTTGGAGTATGATCAATTTACAACAGATATTTGTCCCAAGGTTTTTGTCTTGAATTTTCAGGTTCATCTACATCAATATCAACAGGACTATACCTTTTGTTTACTGTTGGCCTATGGTGTTTTCCTGGAATTTTGCTTAGGATTCTGACCCTTGTTTAATATTTGCAAGGGAATACCTTTTTATGGTTCAATAGATCAGCTGCTGTCACAATTTGCTGCTATTTTACTTGGTTCATTGGAGTATGATCAGTTGCTCACCAAGTTTGGTTTTGTCATCAGAGAGCAGATTTGGTTATTTGTGGTTTGATCTTCCTATTACATCATCAATTTATCTACCTGTTGGATATCGTCATTGTTATCCAACATTTGTCTTCTATCCCATCATGTGGTCTATTAATTTTGGTTTATCGTTATCCATGTCCAACATTTGTTATTATTTCGTAGTGAGTTCACAAGGAGACAATCTTCCATGGGCGCATGCTGTTAAAGCAACATCAAGAGTACAAATTCCAGAATATCCCAAGCCGGAAGTTTAAGTCGAATAGTACAATCCTCAAGTACAATAACCCCATTCCTGCACCAGAAAACAAGTAATATTCCCTATTCTTATGGGATTCTTTGTTGCATTATGAACTTTCTGTTGGTTCATAATTAGATACGAGGGTAACACGATTACGAGATTGATATATTTGTCAAACCAATGAAGTCAAGATCTTACCACAAGAGGTCTCAAGTCAAATTTAAGCGAAGGAGAGGTATAAATATATCTATAACTTGTATAATTGCCTTCTTTCCTAGAGAGAAATATGATTGATTTTGGTGGTGTCATCAACCTCAACGAGCATTATGGAACTCTGGTTCCCACATCATACTATCGTGTAAGTGGCCTTTTACCAAAAGCTTACCTGGTAAACATTTACCCGGTCACTTACCTTAGCAGCGAATGTACATGGAAAGTTCATAATCTTACCCGGTAAAAGCGTTGATAGGGACTGAGAGTATTACTCACCGTCACTTACCCATTTTGATGGGGTAAATTTTACCCGGTAAGGTAAATGAGAGTACTGACTCCCATCGATAAGGGGTAAGCATTTGGGTAAATGGTAGTCTCCATGGTTGCATTCTATGCTGGCCACTTTATTCTTTATTTTGGTTATTGATATGCTTACATCTTTATACTGCAATTGTGCTTAAATGTGGCGAAATATGTTGGCAAAGAAACCATTTGGTGTGGCAAAATACGGTGTATGGGAGTATTTTTATTTTTATATCAATTGCAAGGTAATTTGTGTTCATTATCAATGTTTTATTAAGCTTCAAATGTGGCGAGATATGCCGGCAAAGAACCCACTTGGTGTGGAAAAATATGGTGTATGAGGTTATTTGCATTTTTATATCAATCGCAAGTTTCCGAGTTAATTTTTGTTCGTTATCAATGTTTTGTTAAGCTATTGCAAGTTTATACTATCTGGTTACTGACCTATAAATATTTGAACTAATATTTGTTGTGGTTATGCTCACAGCATTTGTAACTTCAAGCTATAGTTTTGATGGAGCCCACCTCTAGGAGACACAAGTGAGGAGACATTTCAGAGCTGACTATGGCTAACCAAGGGATTCAACATTGTCTTGTCTCCTGCAGGATTCCACTTTGAATCTGTTATGTATTTGGCAAAATCACTCAACCCACTTGCCAAATGAGGTACGCGTTCCAGGGCTTTTCAATTACGATAAATTTTTCACACCTTGCTCACCCGATGCATTGCACGGGTTCTGTAATAACCAGGTACGTCATTAATTTATTTAATGTTATTATTATAGTTTAATATTTTGGAGTTAGAAGTTAAGGGGTAAGTTATAATTTTTATTTGGAAGTTTGGGGGTAAGTCTTGCAAAATGGAATAAGTGTGGGGTTTAATTGGTGAAAGTGGAGATATTATCCACCTCCACCGCCCCATTCACCTTAGACACAAGGAGGTGTCACTTGGTGTCAATTAGAACAACTTCTAAGTGTGTGTGTGTTTGATGGTTCACGGCAACAAAGAGAGAGGAGAGAAAAGAGAGATCAAGAAGAGGAAGTAGGAATTTGATGTTTTGCAGCTGAATTTAGGATCTACATCAAGAAACAAAAGGTATTAATCTATCCAATCCTCTCTTTATAATTATAAGTTGATAAATAGATAAATAAGTGGGTTTTGGTACTTTTAGTAAGTTATGTAAGTTTTGGGTTGGGATTAATGTTCTAAAGGTAATCTTAAACATATCTGCATGATTACAGCAACATGCATAACTTAAAAGTATGATTTCTGGGTTTTTAGGATGAACAGTGAACTAAGACATTCAACCAAGTCGCAATGGTTGATTGCGATTTTGCTTTGAAGTCGCAATGGTCGGTTGTGACTTGGTTTGGAATCGCAGTAGTTAATTGCGATTTGGATTTGGAATCGCAGTAGTTGATTGCGACTTGGGGTTGGAATCGCAATAGTGGGTTGCGATTTGGGGTGAAGTTGCAGTAGTTGATTGCGACTTAGCACTATGCATTGCGATTCTAATTTATTTTTAGTAGGTTGCGACTTGAGTCGAGGATTGTATAAGTTTAGTTTTAAAAAGAGATATTTGGTATTTTGCATGATTACAGATTCTGTGAAGGATTGACGTACATGATAATTAACTTGGAAAGACTTTTGGTGAAAAGCTAATCAAGTGAGTTTTACTTAAAATTATTTTTACTGGAATACATATATGTGTGTGCACTGGATATGTGATCAAGATGTGAATATTCTATGTTAATAATATAGTGAGATATTATCTGTGTGATATTTTATACAAGTGCACATTAATCGGGTTCCGGTATGCGGACCGATGGGTAGTCGGGTTCCGGTGTGCGGACCGATGAGTAGCCGGGTTCCGGTGTGCGGACCGGTATTGTTTATTTATTAGTTGGCTTGCTACCAATTAATATGGTCAGATGTGGAGGAACAAGGTGGAATGAGATGCACGAGTTTTGTATGGTATTGATATACGTGTATTATATGGATGTATATGAAAATATTTTTATAAATGGTTTTGAAATAAAAGTCTATTTAAACTGACAGGGATTTCCTCACTAGACCTTTAGGTCTAACCCTCATTTTCTGTTTTTAAAATTTTGTATTCCAGGTGATGGATCAGGAAAGACCAAATAAATAGAACTATTGATGAATAGCTTTACGAAGATATCGATTATGAAGTTATGGATATATTTTGATCTTAGGACTTTGTGATTAGCCAAGTATGTAAATTAAAAATGAAAAAGTTTGTACGTAATTACTTATTACGTTTTGCAAGACTATGGGACCTATTATGACATACGATGTATGAAGTTGAAATTTTGTTATGATTTATATGTTATTTGGATATTTGAAGAATCGGGTCGTTACAGATGGTATCAGAGCCCTAGTTTAAGGGATTTAGGTATTAGTAACTGTACCTAGACTTAAACTGCATGAGAAGTAGGATGTCCTTATTATTTTAGAACCTGGGGATGCTAAGTATAAGGGGTAGAAGGAACATCATGGAAGGTAATTTCAGATTACACCAGGCCAGTGTAATTATGATCTTACAGGTACATGTTTGAACTGGAATACCTCGTTATATGGGGTATGTGCTTATGTGTATATTAACTTTGTTTGAATCCACAGAATGGTGAGTGGCACTAGACAAAGGAATCAGAGAAGAGGAAGGAATTCGAGTGGAGAAAATCCACCAATAGGAACAGGGGGAAGAGGAGGAGATCGTGGTGGAGGCAGAACCGGAAGGGGAACTGGGGGCCGAACTGGGGGTAGAACCCAACCACATGGTACAGAGTTTGTTACACGGGATGATCTGACTGCTGAAATGGGGAGATTACAGGATAGCATACAAGCCATGTTCGAACGTAATCGTCATAATGAAACTTATATACCAAATACAGAACATGAAGTTGAAATGCCACTCACATCTACTGTTTTACCGGTAATGAAAAAGTGTGACTATAAAATGTTTCTTAGTTGCAAGCCCCCTACATACTCAGGAGATCGGGATCCGGTAAAAAAGATGAGATGGCTGAAAGAAATAGAGGCTATCTTCAAGACGTGTAAATGTGCTGAAGAAGATAAAGTACTTTATGGAACGACAATGTTAAAAGGTGATGCTCTATATTGGTGGGAGGCTCATATAGAATCGAGAGGATCGGATGTATATTCTACTTCTTCGTGGGAGGAATTCATGTTAGCTTTCACAACACACTTTTGTCCACAAGCTGCTGTCAGACAGTTGGAAGAAGAATTTATGAACCTACAGCAAGGAAATTTGTCAGTCAGAGACTATACTACACGATTTTTAGAAAAATCTCGTTTTGCAGGATATTATGTTGCTACGGAAAAGATGAAAATGGAGAGATTTATCTATGGGTTGAATTCAGAAGTCCGAAGACTAGTGACTGCAACAGGGCTAGATACCTTTACAACCGCAGTGGATGCTGCAGAAATTGTGGAACGAGATAACAAAAGGGATGCCGGTGATAAGAGTTTGGGGAAAAGGAAATGGGAAGGGCCACCACACGATCCAAAGAAGTCTAGATTTCAGAGATTTGATAATCGTCCATCTTTCCGACCAATGGAAAGACCTTGTCCGAAGTGTCACCGTATTCATCAAGGAAACTACCAGTTTGAACCACGGGTTTGTTATAGATGTGGGAAGACACGACACGTCATTAACGATTGTAGATTAACACGGTTTTGCTTTTTGTGCAATTCTCCGGATCACCTCCAATCAGATTGTCCGCGAGGTAGAATACAACAAGGGGGTACATCGGGGAAACCAGCCATTGTCAGACCAGTAGTTCCAAGAATAGAACCGCCGAGAACCAGGGGTCGTACATTTCAAATGACAGCTAAAGAGGCGGAGGAAGCTCCGGATGTGGTTACACGTGCTAAAGTGTTGTTTGACTCCGGTGCAAACCGATCTTTTGTGTCTCCCTCATTTGCTGCTCACATGCATTTAGAGCCTAAAATGTTAGAACATGCCTTACTGGTAGATACTGCAAATGATAACCAAGTGACAGTTAAAGAAGTTTTTGATTGTTGCATGATAAATATAGAGGGGTGTGGAGTACCGATACAACTATTTCCAATAGATTTGATCGAATTTGATGTGGTAGTAGGAATGGATTGGTTATCTGAGAATCGGGTTAACATAGTTTATGATAAGAAAATAATCAATGTTTTTTTACCTGATAAGAGGTCAGTAGTGATCTATGGTGATCGTAAGAATCATCAGTCCAGCCTTATATCTATGATAAAAGCCCGTAAATGTGTTAACAAGGGTTGCTCAAGTTATTTAGCCTATGTGATAGATAGTAGGCCTGAAAAGATTAAGCTGGAAGATATTCCTATCGTTAGTGAATATCCAGAGGTTTTTCTTGAAGACTTGAAAAGTCTTCCTCCTGTTAGACAAGTAGAATTTGGTATCGACTTAGTCCCTGGAGCCGCTCCTATTGCTCGTGCACCGTACCGATTAGCACCTCCAGAGATGAAAGAAATGATGGCACAACTTCAAGACTTATCTGATAAGGGTTTCATCAGACCCAGCTCTTCGTCGTGGGGTGCACCAGTTCTATTTGTGAAAAAGAAGGATGGTTCAATGAGAATGTGTATTGACTACCGTGAGTTAAATAAGCGCACGATCAAGAACAAGTATCCGCTTCCAAGAATTGATGATCTTTTTGATCAATTAGTTGGAGCTTGCTATTTCTCCAAGATTGATCTCAGATCTGGCTATCATCCGTTAAAGGTTAAGGAAGAAGACGTTCTGAAGACTGCCTTTCGTACGAGGTACGGTCACTACGAATTCTTTGTGATGCCATTCGGATTAACGAACGCTACAGCCGCTTTTATGGATCTAATGAATCGGGTATGTAAGCCTTATCTCGATAAAATTGTCATTGTATTTATCGATGATATACTTATTTACTCCCGATCCAAAGTAGATCACGCTCACTTCGTTTGATTCTGGAATTGTTAAAGAAAGAGAAATTGTATGCTAAGTTCTCGAAGTGTGAATTCTGGCTACGAGAGGTTCAGTTTCTGGGTCATGTAGTTTCCGAGAAGGGTATACAAGTTGATCCAACGAAAGTAGAAGCAATTGAAAGACGGGAACAACCGAAGACGCCAACGGAAGTACGCAGTTTTCTAGGCTTAGCTGGGTATTACAGAAAATTTATAAAAGACTTTTCGTGTATCGCGACACCTTTGACTAAGTTGACCCAAGAATCTGAAGTTCGAATGGAGAGCAGAACAGGATGAAGCATTCAGAATATTGAAAGAGAAACTCTGCAGCGCTCCAATATTAGCATTGCCAGAAGGTTCTGATGATTTTGTTGTTTACATCGATGCTTCCAAACTAGGATTAAGGTGTGTACTTATGCAACGTGGAAAGGTGATTGCTTATGCTTCTCGTCAACTGAAGGATCAAGAAAGAAAATATCCTACTCATGATATGGAGCTAGCAGCAGTTGTCTTCGCGTTGAAAATTTGGAGACATTACCTCTATGGTTCTAAATGCCAAATTTTCACTGACCATAAGAGTCTCCAACATCTTTTCGATCAGAAGGAACTGAATATGAGGCAAAGAAGATGGTTGGAATTGGTAAATGATTATGATTGTGAAATCCTTTATCACCCCGGGAAGGCGAACGTGGTAGCAGATGCACTAATTCGTCAAGAAAGAAGTGGAACAATAAAAGCTATCTCGCTACGAGCTGAACTCCTTCCTAATATCTTTGACGAATTACTGAAGTGCCAAATAGATGCTTATCAGGAAGAAAGTTTGAAATCAGAACGGTTAGTAGGAATATCAGCATTGCTTAGGAAAGATGACCGTGGGTTATTGTGTATGGGAAACAGAATTTGGGTGCCTCGTTTGGGTGGATTACGTGATCGTGTACTACAAGAAGCTCATCAATATCGATTTTCTATTCATCCAGGTACAAATAAGATGTATAGAGATTTGAAACAATTCTATTGGTGGTCGGGAATGAAAAGAAGTATTGCTAAGTATGTGGAAAATTGTACTACTTGCAAGAAAGTAAAGATTGAACATCAGAAGCCGTTTGGTCAGTTACAATGATTAGAAATACCGATGTGGAAATGGGATCAGATTACTACTGATTTCATTACCAAGCTACCTAGAACTCCAAAGGGATTCGATTCTATTTGGGTAATTATGGATAGATTGACGAAGTCTGCTCATTTCTTGTCGATAAAGGAAACTGATTCCTTGGAACGTTTAGCCAGATTGTACATTAATGAAATAGTAACTCGACATGGATTCCAATCTCGATTATTTCTGATCGTGATAGTCGTTTTACTTCAAGATTCTGAAGAAGTTTTCAAAAAGAAATGGGAACACAAATAAAGTTAAGCACAACATATCATCCTCAAACTGACGGGCAGAGTGAAAGAACAATCCAGACATTAGAAGATATGCTCCGGGCTTGCATTGTTGACTTTGGAGGATCATGGGATAAACATCTACCGCTGATCGAATTTGCTTACAACAACAGTTATCATTCGAGCATACAAGCGGCACCATTTGAAGTCCTGTATGGTAGAAAATGTCGAACACCTTTATGTTGGAACGAAGTGGGGGAGAAGCAGTTAGCGGGGCCAGATATAGTACAATTAACAGCAGATAAGATTACTCAGATTCGAGATAGACTGAAAGTGGCTCAAGATAGACATAAAAGCTATGCAGATCGACGCCGGAAACCGTTAGAGTTCCAAGTCGGAGATTTTGTAATGTTAAAAGTCTCACCTTGGAAAGGAGTCATTCGATTTGGAAAGCAAGGTAAACTTAGCCCGAGATATATTGGACCGTTTGCAATTACGGAAAGGATCGGTGAAGTAGCATACAGGTTAGATCTTCCGCTAGAGTTGAGAAGGATTCACAACGCTTTTCATGTGTCGAATTTTCGAAAGTGTTTGGTTACACCAGATCAGGCTGTGTCTCTACCAGATATACAGGTGGATGAAAAGTTGAACTATATAGAGGAACCGGAAGCCATTGTTGATCATAAAGTCAAAGGTTTGCGGAATAAAGAAATCAGACAAGTGAAAGTACAGTGGAAACATCACCGAGGTCAGGATGCTACTTGGGAATTAGAAGGAGAAATGAGAGCCAAATACCCTCATCTTATCGCTTAACTGAATTCCGGGACGGAATCCTTTTAAGGGGGAGATGTTGTAATAACCAGGTACGTCATTAATTTATTTAATGTTATTATTATAGTTTAATATTTTGGAGTTAGAAGTTAAGGGATAAGTTATAATTTTTATTTGGAAGTTTGGGGGTAAGTCTTGCCAAATGGAATAAGTGTGGGGTTTAATTGGTGAAAGTGGAGATATTATCCACCACCACCACCCCATTCACCTTAGACACAAGCAGGTGTCACTTGGTGTCAATTAGAACAACTTCTAAGTGTGTGTGTGTTTGATGGTTCACGGCAACAAAGAGAGAGGAGAGAAAAGAGAGAAAATCAAGAAGAGGAAGTAGGAATTTGATGTTTTGCAGCTGAATCTAGGATCTACATCAAGAAACAAAAGGTATTAATCTATGCAATCCTCTCTTTATAATTATAAGTTGATAAATAGATAAATAAGTGGGTTTTGGTACTTTTAGTAAGTTATGTAAGTTTTGGGTTGGGATTAATGTTCTAAAGGTACTCTTAAACATATATGCATGATTACAGCAACATGCATAACTTAAAAGTACGATTTCTAGGTTTTTAGGATGAACAGTGAACTTAGACATTCAACCAAGTCGCAATGGTTGATTGCGATTTGGCTTTGAAGTCGCAATGGTCGGTTGCGACTTGGTTTGGTATCACAGTAGTTAATTGCGATTTGGTTTGGAATCGCAGTAGTTAATTGCGATTTGGATTTGGAATCGCAGTAGTTGATTGCGACTTGGGGTTGGAATCGCAATAGTGGGTTGCGATTTGGGGTGAAGTCGCAGTAGTTGATTGCGACTTAGCACTATGCATTGCGATTCTAATTTATTTTTAGTAGGTTGCGACTTGAGTCGAGGATTGTATAAGTTTAGTTTTAAAAATAGATATTTGGTATTTTGCATGATAATAGATTATGTGAAGGATTGACGTACGTGATAATTAACTTGGAAAGACTTTTGGTGAAAAGCTAATCAAGTGAGTTTTACTTAAAATTATTTTTACTGGAATACATATATGTGTGTGGACTGGATATGTGATCAAGATGTGAATATTCTATGTTAATAATATAGTGAGATATTATCTGTGTGATATTTTATACAAGTGCACATTAATCGGGTTCCGGTGTGCGGACCGATGGGTAGTCGGGTTCCGGTGTGCGGACCGATGAGTAGCCGGGTTCCGGTGTGCGGACCGGTATTGTTTATTTATTAGTTGGCTTTCTACCAATTAATATGGCCAGATGTGGAGGAACAAGGTGGAATGAGTTGCACGAGTTTTGTATGGTATTGATATACGTGTATTATATGGATGTATATGAAAATATTTTTATAAATGGTTTTGAAATAAAAGTCTATTTAAACTGACAGGGATTTCCTCACTAGACCTTTAGGTCTAACCCTCATTTTCTGTTTTAAAATTTTGTATTCCACGTGATTGTAAAGCCTGTATCCCAGTATGTATATTCTTTTTATTAATTCTTTTCTCTTAAGTTTTATTTAACGTGGTTTCCGTTAACGGGGTTAGACGAATTGGACCTAATAGTTAATTATGTCAAATCGTTGGTTAGAGTGTGAGATGGAATTAGTTGAGGGATCAAATTGTTAAAGGGCCAAAACAATGTACAAAAAGGCCCATGCACAACCCAAAACCGATTTCATGTTTCATTTTGAGGGTGTTGGTTTCGTGGCTTGGCAAGGAAGAAAAGAGGAAAGAAAGGGAGAAGAAAAACCCTACGGCCCCTCCCTCTCCTTCCCTTGTGAGTTCAGCCGAGAGAGAGTAGCAACACGGGATGCTCACTACGACCTGCTGATACTCCCCCGCAGTAGGAGCGGAGTTAAAGTGTAGGCCTTTTGGACTTAAGCTGGGATTTGGTATTTCGAAGGCCCCACATAAGTAGCGACCTGCACGAATGGTGTAACGACTGCCCCGCTGTCTCCGACATGGACCCGGTGAAATTGAATTCTCCGTGAAGATGCGGAGTACCAACGGCTAGACGGTAAGACCCCGTGCACCTTTACTATAGCTTACCCGGGATCTTATTTGAAATGGGAAGATCTAGGATAGGCGGCCAACCTCCTGGAGAGAGCGATGTGCATGGACCAGGTGAGTAGGGATGCAGCTCCGTGGACCGCTCGTCGGGCCTCTGGCGGGTAGGGCCTTATCTATGTGATTCGCTGCGCTTGCTTGCGCCTATCGGCGGATTCTATTGCCTGCCGGTTAGCGAAACTTTTCCGGTAGTACGAATCGCTACGCTTCCCTTCTTTCTATATGATAATATGAACTAAACTGCTGGCCATTCCCTAACCTATCTATATATACGCTTAAACCTTACTCGGATTAACTAGGCAAAGGTTCGTAGCGTCGATAAGAGCTCTTGGGAGTCATCAGCCTGTTATCCCCGGCGTACCTTTGATCCGTTGAGCGAGAGCCCTTCCACACGGGACTCCCGGATCACTATGGCCGACTGAAATTCATAGTAATAGAGATACATGTCCTACCAGAGAGAAACAAGAAAAAGTGAGAGAGCTCCATTTTTCGTATTTGTAAACCTAGATGCAGAAAACTTTTGTTTCCCGGAGATTGAACGGTCGGATCGTCGTGATTATTGGTGAGAAGCTTCACGATATCTTCATCAACATTCTGGACGGTGGGATCGTGGTTTTGAGGTCCGGAGGTCATGGTTTCGTGGGGTTCTGCACAACAGTAACTTTGTGGTGATTTTTCTCCATTCTTGCTCTATTTTGGTTCCATACATCTTGATGTGCTTATTTCCAAGTGTATGATGGTTTTGTATGCCTCTAGTATAATCTAGAGAAGACTTTGTATTTCTCTAATATTGGTGGTAGTGGATTTGAAGCGGCTCTAGTAGTCCCGTGGTTTTTACTCTCGATTTTGAGGGGTTTTCCACGCTAAAATTTTGGGGTCTCATTGTGGTTGTTGATTGTATGTTTTGGGGTTGTTTTTACTTGCATTTAGAATACCCTATTTGTTTGCATCCTCAAAGGTTCATTCGGGTCTGTTTGGGTTAAGCTATGGCTTAATGGGTTACTAAGCATTATTTGTCATTTCATGTGAATTACACAGTTTCTGCCACTGTTATGGTGAAACCCGTAACGTTTTATATGAACATCGTATTGGGGTGAAATCAGTGGCAAAATCTCCCATTCTGAGTCTAGTAAGTTTCATATGTTTTACAGAAAAACCAGTTCGGACCATAGCTAGTGTCAAATTGTTGTTTTCTACTGAAAGGTCCTGTTTTTCTATGTGCTGCAAGTCGGTTTTGTAAAATCCATAGTAAATTGTAGAAAAATCGTTAGAGCACGTGCGATATGTCCCTGGAACCCTAAGACATGGGACTTTGTGATTATGGAAAAATATTCCTGGATTTATTAGTTTATAAGGGGTTTAACAAGTACCGAACAGACCTGTATGTTGAGAGTAAAAACTGGAAAATGTATTTTATAATTTAGTAGTCGTGGCTTTGGGTTGGGGCGTCACTTTGACATTTGTTAACACTTATTTAGGTGGAAAACGGTGAGCTGGTGTTGGCCGGTTCGTGTTGCTGTTGAGGACATAACCTTTGCTTTTGAGGTGAGTTCTCTCACTAAATAGGATGGGAATTATATTTGTATTACTATAGCTCGAGTGTGATAGTTATGATTGTTTGTTGATATTATTGTGTTATGGGGTATATATAATTGTGTATATATATTGAACTGTGATTGATGTACTTCTTGATAGTTGTTCCAAGAAGTATATGTGTTGTATAATGAGTTGTGATTATATCTTCTTGATGGTCGTTCCAAGAAGTATAAGGTTTATTGTTAATGGTGATATATTTTCTTGATGGTTGTTCCAAGAAGTATATATGTGTTTGTGTAATGAGTTGTGATTATATCTTCTTGATGGTCATTCCAAGAAGTATAGGGCTTATTATTAATCGTGATATATTTTCTTGATGGATGTTCCAAGAAATATATGTGCTGGTGTATTTGGTATATATAAATTTGGGTGCAGGACGTGATTGCATGGTATGAGTTGGTTGCGATAACTAGCTGTTTAAGGGTGATGCTGATATAATTGCGATCCTATTTATGGTTTGAATTCACTAAGCTTCGTGCTTACCCCTTCCCAATATCTTATGATTTCAGGTGCGAGTAGCAGTCGGGCATGACGGTACACACGGGCGCGAGGCGAAGACTGTTTAAGTTAAATTTTAATTAAATGGGGATTTAATTATATAACTTTTCCGCTGCTTAACTTTGTCTGACGGTTTAAATCAACGACGTTTATTTTTATTGTAATGGGATTTGTGAACTTGTGGTTTGATTATAGTGAAATGCATTAATTTTAAAATTTAAATTCCTTGTAATTTTTGGGACGTTACAACTTGGTATCAGAGCACAGCTTGAGTGAACCAGACACATCTCGGTGTGTTTGGTCTCAAGTTGCGGCTATGAAATTTCAATTTCTTTTACTAAAATCTTTTGAATGAAAGAAAAAGGAAAACCCCGTTTGGGAAACGGTGATGGAGGGCGCAGTGTGTACAGTCAGCCAACGCTAAATGGGAAGGTACAGTACTTAGTGTATTTATTGCTTTCTAAATCATAGGGTATGCATGTTGGATTGCTTATGTGGTTTACAATGTACTGTATGATGCTTGCTTGCTAGTAGGAATCAATGCTAGTTATAGTAGGTTGTTAAGTGAAGGCCCTATAGGTTGTATGCAGTAAGAATCATATAGCCTTAGAATATTTGATTTAGTTCTATTGCGCAGCTCTTGTTTGAGTCCAACCGTTCTAGGATAGAATCTTGTATTCGAATGTCTATTTGATTCACGCTGCATGCGACTGGGTATTCGCGAGGCAACTCGTTATGGCTAATAGGGATTCCGTTGTAGCAAGGGTAGTGGGATGAGATAAAATTCCTAGTGAGCTGGGAAGAGTGTTTACATATGAGTAGGTATGCTAGATTGCTTTCTAGAACATAGGAGTATGTATGCTAGATTTCTTGGTGCTTATTACATTGTACCGCATATGTGTTGCTTGCTAATAAGAGTTTATGCTAGCCTTGATGGGTAGTTAAGTGAATGCACTATAGGTTGTATGCGATAGGAACCGAATAGCCCTAGAATGTCGGATTTAGTTCTATTGCGCAGCTCTTGTTTGATTCCAACCGTTGTAGGATAGAATCTTATATTCGAATGTCTATATGGTTTTACACTGTGTGCGACAGTGCATTCGCGAGGCCACTCGTCATGACTAGTGGGGATTTCGTCATAGCAAGGGTAGTGGAGTTGGGTGGAATTCCTAGGGAGCTAGGAAGAGTGTGTACATATGCCGGTGCGGGCATATGTGTGTAGTTATCGGCGAGAAACTACTTGGACCCATCGGATGGAACTCGGAACGAGTGATGATAGGTGTGGAAGGTAGTAGTAGAGCTCCTACTATCGGAAACACAGGATCAATGCTCGAGTCGTGGAAAGTCACGAGGAATCTAAGGAGTGAGAGTGAGCGTTGTTAGTGTGAGTTATTATGTGCTAATAACTCGTTGTAATATCTACCCTGAATAGCCATCACAAGGAGGAACGACTATAGTAAACCTACTAGTACAGGTGTGTACTTGTTTTGCTTTGATGGGATGATCGTTGGGGTAGTGTCGAAGGTTATAAAATTAGTAGTTGTTGGAATAAAAGGACGATTCTAGTATTGATCACTTGGAGTGACGATAAGGATGATGTTTGTTTCGGGCCAAGATGGATGATTGTGCTAGAATCATAGGCTTATAGAGCCGACTTTGATTTGAGGAAAAATCGTAGGGATTATTTGACGTAATTTCCCAACTTGCCTAAGAGGTTTAAATGTCCAGATGACGTTAGTGGACCGGAGAGATTTGGAGGAGTAGGAGTCGAGGCGTAGAATGCCGACTAAGTCATGCACAAAGTTTTATTTTTAAATAGATTGCATTAACAAATTCTTGTGTTTCAAATCATTTTATGGATGGTGTTTTGGAATTTTGGGAAATGTTCAGCACACACACAAGATTTTGAAATATGGTTTTGAAAGTGTATGAAATCGTTTTATCACGGGAGTGCAAACTTTGTTAGAATTTGTCTCATTTCTTTATTTTTCCAATGGTTCTTTCGGGTAAGATGATATCCGTGTTTTGTGGTGTTTAAAATGTCGGGCAAGTGACTACGGCTTGTGACTTTAACATTGGAACTCCTCTACATATGTTAGTGTTGAGACGGAAAGTTACATTCCACAATGTCTGTATAAAGCTATTTGAGTGATTTCGTTAAATAAGTTTTGTTTTACGGCATGTTGAGTCGTGTGGGTTTAATTTCACGAGGTGCATATCTTATTTGTTTATGTGACCATTTGGAGAAATCTTGGAAATCAATTTAAAGAACCCCACCTTTTGAGATTTTATGAGGTTTTAGTCGATATTTTCAAATGATGGAAACGGATTGGTTTTTATCTTTAAGTTTGAAACTTACACGAGACATTTGTGTTTTAACAAAAATATACGTGTAAACCGTTTCATCGTTTTGTATGACTAGCCGACGCGCGTAAGATTTGTTGGTGAACCCTGTGCCACGACATTTTATGTTGGAAAAAGAGGAATTTTGGGGTCAAATGTCGTGGAACTTATTTTGAAATTATGTGCACACTTTTGTCGCACCCGGTGTAAGGTTGAGCGGTTACTTTAAATACATGTCATGAGTCAATTCATACTAGAACCGTGACGGTTCATTTTCAAAGAAATTATTTATTTCGTTTTACGTTTTGTGAGTAAACTAAGCTGCAATGAAATGATTTTCAACATGATTTTCATATGTGGGATGAGGGTGTCCATTTTTGCGTAACTACCGACCTGGTAATAGTAGTTTTATTGCTTACGGTCTTTTTGAAATGAAAAATCTTGACGTTGAAAATATTTTGTAAATGATTTTGTAAACCATTTGGGAAGTGCGCTTATAAGTGTTATGTGTCATTTTGAGAATTTTAAGGGTCTGAGTCCTTTTGGAAAACTCTTTGGTTTAACCTGTGTCGAGGTTGGGACTAATGTTGATTTTAGAGTATTGCTTGCTTAAACTTTATTTAAACGCGTTTTTGACCGACTTATGGGTCTAGCAAGCGTGGAGCGTTTTGCTCGGTTTTGACTTTGAGATAGTCATGGGTCAATTGCACGGTTTTTAATGGCTCGATGTGGAGTTTTGTTGATGGGTTGTTTTGTTGCACAGTTTTGCACTTATTGCACGTTGAGTATTTACATATTGGGTGAGTGAGTCATTCCAGGATAGGCATGTTGTTGGTAGACTGTTTTGCATTGGATCTTTGGTCACGTCAGTCAGTCGTTGGTAATGGTCGGTTGGGTAACTCGGGGTGGGACTCCGGTATTCATGTGTTATGACCTTGACTTTCCAGTAGGCACTGGGAGGATATAGTCTTGGGCACTTACCTGAGAGGTAGTCCTGATATGCCGGGCCTTGAGACGTACCTGGGAGGTAGACGTTAAGGTGTATCTTGATACAGTGTAACTAGGCTTCGTAGAGCGAGTGTGGAGGATAAGTAGACGGTGGAAGGTTGAGTATTCCACGCATGTTGGTAATGTAGGCCGAATAGTGTCGGTTAAGGGAATGATGCCCTTTGTAATTAAGAGAATAAATGCGCAGTAACCTTTTTGAAGTAAGTAGTATATTTAGGTGTAGACGTTTGGGCTTGAGGCCAAACACCCTTAATGTAATCGGAGATTTGTAGCCGATTTTGAAATAATAATGGCGATGGTAGTAGTAACCCTGAAATGCTTAATTGTGATGAATGGTTATGGTGAAATGACCTTCGTGGGTGATTATAAGTTTACTGGTTTGATGATCCGCGTGAAATAAATTTTGGGAGCCTATAGAACTCGTGGAAGTAATCGGCAGTAATGGTAGGAATGATCGGATTCGAGTATCCTGTAGAGTATATTGGTGAGTACCTTTAGAATGGTTAGAGCTTGAAAGTTGAATCGGGATGTATGGAACATCTAAGGTTGGGAGGCAACCGAAGTCGTTTGGCTAGGAATGAATCCAGTTGTTGGAGTGTTCTTCCGGTCATAATTTCAGTGTCCTTGAAGGAGTTTTGGTAGTAAGAAAAGTATTCGAGAAATTATAGACGGGGTGAGAAATTTAGATTCTAGTTGAGGAAAGTGCAGTGGCAGCACCAAAGGGGTTCGAGTGGACGGGGGAACCCGAAGCGGAGATGCGCAAGAACTATTCCGAGTTATTCGCTAGCCTAGACTTCGAGGACGAAGTCTAATCCAAGTGGGGGAGAGTTGTAAAGCCCGTATCCCAGTATGTATTTTCTTTTTATTAATTCTTTTCTCTTAAGTTTTATTTAACGTGGTTTCCGTTAATGGGGTTAGACGAATTGGACCTAATAGTTAATTATGTCAAATCGTTGGTTAGAGTGTGAGATGGATTTAGTTGAGGGATCAAATTGTTAAAGGGCCAAAACAATGTACATTTCGGCCCATGCACAACCCAAAACCGATTTCATGTTTCATTTTGAGGGTGTTGGTTTTCGTGGCTTGGCAAGGAAGAAAAGAGGAAAGAAAGGGAGAAGGAAAAACCCTATGGCCCCTCCCTCCCCTTCCCTTGTGAGTTCGGCCGAGAGAGAGTAGCAACAAAAGAGAGAGTAGAGAGAAACAAGAAAAAGTGAGAGACCTCCATTTTTCGTATTTGTAAACCTAGCTGCATAAAAATTCTGTTTCCCGGAGATTGAACGGTCGAATCGTCGTGATTTTTGGTGAGAAGATTCACGACATCTTCATCAACATTCTGGACGGTGGGATCGTGGTTTTGAGGTCCGGAGGTCATGGTTTCGTGGGGTTCTGCACAACAGTAACTTTGTGGTGATTGTTCTCCATTCTTGCTCTATTTTGGTTCCATACATCTTGATGTGCTTATTTCCAAGTGTATGATGGTTTTGTATGCCTCTAGTATAATCTAGAGAAGACTTTGTATTCCTTTAATATTGGTGGTAGTGGATTTGAAGCGGCTCTAGTAGTCCCGTGGTTTTTACTCTCGATTTTGAGGGGTTTTCCACGCTAAAATTTTGGGGTCTCATTCACTACACCAAATGTCGCCTTAGACAACATAGGC
This sequence comes from Saussurea involucrata, assembly GCA_033807775.1. Lineage (NCBI taxonomy): Eukaryota > Viridiplantae > Streptophyta > Magnoliopsida > Asterales > Asteraceae > Saussurea > Saussurea involucrata. The sequence goes on from CM066317.1 coordinate 61,371,004, forward strand.
TAATTGTCTATGTTGCTTAAGATAAGCTTAGGCAACAAAGGCTAATATATGTTGCCTAAGTTTCCTCTTAGGCAACATATCGTTATATGTTGCCTAAGTGAGACCTTATGCAACATATGAATAATTATATGTTGCCTCAAGTATCTTAAGCAACATCTTCCATTATGTTGCCTTAGTTGTGTAATCTTAGGCAACATATTTTCTTGTTTCTATGTTGCCTAAGGTAAAAAATTAAATAAATATATAGGTAGTTGAAAACTTAATAACTCATGTACGGATGATTTAAGGTTGGCACATATGTTTACTTAGGCAACATATAATCTGTTGTATTTGTTGCGTAAGATCTCGCTTAGGCAACATATTTTCTTGTTTCTATGTTGCCTAAGGTAAAAAATTAAATAAATATATAGGTAGTTGAAGACTTAATAACTCATGTACGGATGATTTAAGGTTGGCACATATGTTTACTTGGGCAACATATAATCTATTTTATTTGTTGCGTAAGATCTCACTTAGGCAACATATTTTCTGTTTCTATGTTGCCTAAGATCACAGTTATTAATATATATTGATAGTTCCCCCATTTCCAACATTTCATCTTCAATTCCAACATTTTTCTCCATTTCAAAAAAATCGTTTTTCCATAGAATTTGGACGCGATTTTGACGACTTTTGGCTTCCAACAAACGTTGTTTTCATCATCAAATGTCATTTAAAGATTATTAGGTAAGTATTATTTTATTTTGTCTAATTTATAGTTATTTCACGTTTATATCATTCAAATTTGGAACGTGATTTGGAGCGATTCTTGCTTCCAATAAACGCTTTCATCGTCAAAAGACATTTAGACTTTCTTAGGTAATTATAATCCTATTTGTATATAATCTTTTGCATTTGTTGCGTAAGTTGTGTTTTTTTTTAATTCAATGAAAGTTATCCAGGAAACATATTTTCTTGTTTCTATGTTGCCTAAGGTAAAAAATTAAATAAATATATAGGTAGTTGAAGACTTAATAACTCATACGGATGATTTAAGGTTGGCACATATGTTTACTTAGGCAACATATAATCTATTTTATTTGTTGCGTAAGATCTTACTTAGACAACATATTTTTTGTTTCTATGTTGCCTAAGATCACAGTTATTAATATATATTGATAGTTCCCCCATTTCCAACATTTCATCTTCCATTCCAACATTTTTCTCCATTTCAAAAAAATCGTTTTTCCAAACAATTTGGACGCGATTTTGACGACTTTTGGCTTCCAACAAACGTTGTTTTCATCATCAAATGTCATTTAAAGATTATTAGGTAAGTATTATTTTATTTTGTCTAATTTATAGTTATTTCACGTTTATATCATTTAAATTTGGAACGTGATTTGGAGCGATTCTTGCTTCCAATAAACGCTTTCATCGTCAAAAGACATTTAGACTTTCTTAGGTAATTATAATCCTATTTGTATATAATCTTTTGCATTTGTTGCGTAAGTTGTTTTTTTTTAATTCAATGAAAGTTATCTTAGGCAACATATTTTCTTGTTTCTATGTTGCCTAAGGTAAAAAATTAAATAAATATATAGGTAGTTGAAGACTTAATAACTCATACGGATGATTTATGGTTGGCACATATGTTTACTTAGGCAACATATAATCTATTTTATTTGTTGCGTAAGATCTCACTTAGGCAACATATTTTATGTTTCTATGTTGCCTAAGATCACAGTTATTAATATATATTGATAGTTCCCCCATTTCCAACATTTCATCTTCCATTCCAACATTTTTCTCCATTTCAAAAAAATCGTTTTTCCAAACAATTTGGACGCGATTTTGACGACTTTTGGCTTCCAACAAACGTTGTTTTCATCATCAAATGTCATTTAAAGATTATTAGGTAAGTATTATTTTATTTTGTCTAATTTATAGTTATTTCACGTTTATATCATTCAAATTTGGAACGTGATTTGGAGCGATTCTTGCTTCCAATAAACGCTTTCATCGTCAAAAGACATTTAGACTTTCTTATGTAATTATAATCCTATTTGTAGATAATCTTTTGCATTTGTTGCGTAAGTTGTGTTTTTTTTTAATTCAATGAAAGTTATCCAGGCAACATATTTTCTTGTTTCTATGTTGCCTAAGGTAAAAAATTAAATAAATATATAGGTAGTTGAAGACTTAATAACTCATACGGATGATTTAAGGTTGGCACATATGTTTACTTAGGCAACATATAATCTATTTTATTTGTTGCGTAAGATCTCACTTAGGCAACATATTTTTTGTTTCTATGTTGCCTAAGATCACAGTTATTAATATATATTGATAGTTCCCCCATTTCCAACATTTCATCTTCCATTCCAACATTTTTCTCCATTTCAAAAAAATCGTTTTTCCAAACAATTTGGACGCGATTTTGACGACTTTTGGCTTCCAACAAACGTTGTTTTCATCATCAAATGTCATTTAAAGATTATTAGGTAAGTATTATTTTATTTTGTCTAATTTATAGTTATTTCACGTTTATATCATTTAAATTTGGAACGTGATTTGGAGCGATTCTTGCTTCCAATAAACGCTTTCATCGTCAAAAGACATTTAGACTTTCTTAGGTAATTATAATCCTATTTGTATATAATCTTTTGCATTTGTTGCGTAAGTTGTGTTTTTTTTAATTCAATGAAAGTTATCTTAGGCAACATATTTTCTTGTTTCTATGTTGCCTAAGGTAAAAAATTAAATAAATATATATGTAGTTGAAGACTTAATAACTCATGTACGGATGATTTAAGGTTGGCACATATGTTTACTTAGGCAACATATAATCTATTTTATTTGTTGCGTAAGATCTCACTTAGGCAACATATTTTCTGTTTCTATGTTGCCTAAGATCACAGTTATTAATATATATTGATAGTTCCCCCATTTCCAACATTTCATCTTCCATTCCAACATTTTTCTCCATTTCAAAAAAACCGTTTTTCCAAAGAATTTGGACGCGATTTTGACGACTTTTGGCTTCCAACAAACGTTGTTTTCATCATCAAATGTCATTTAAAGATTATTAGGTAAGTATTATTTTATTTTGTCTAATTTATAGTTATTTCACGTTTATATCATTTAAATTTGGAACGTGATTTGGAGCGATTCTTGCTTCCAATAAACGCTTTCATCGTCAAAAGACATTTAGACTTTCTTAGGTAATTATAATCCTATTTATATATAATCTTTTGCATTTGTTGCGTAAGTTGTGTTTTTTTTAATTCAATGAAAGTTATCTTAGGCAACATATTTTCTTGTTTCTATGTTGCCTAAGGTAAAAAATTAAATAAATATATAGGTAGTTGAAGACTTAATAACTCATACGGATGATTTAAGGTTGGCACATATGTTTACTTAGGCAACATATAATCTATTTTATTTGTTGCGTAAGATCTCACTTAGGCAACATATTTTCTGTTTCTATGTTGCCTAAGATCACAATTATTAATATATATTGATAGTTCCCCCATTTCCATGTATTCTTAGGTAATTATTATCCTATTTAGTCTAATTTTGTTGTTATTCCATGTTTATCTCATGTAAATTTGGATTGCTATATGTCTAAAAATACGTTTAGCTCTTAATTTATTTATGTATTTATTTTTCACATATAGACATGGCAGAAAATGTGGATAAAAGTTGGATGAATTTAAGAAGATTCGAGGAAAAATACATTTTGGGAATATATTCATTTTTGGAATTTGCTAAAAATAATTCAGTGAGTTGGAATGGTTATTACAAATGCCCCTGCATAGATTGTGGCAACATGTTATTTCAAAATGAGGCAGATATAATTTACCATTTGAAAAATGTTGGTATAATGAAAAATTATACTGTGTGGGATCAACATGGTGAGGTTACAAATATACCTACCGCATCGCAACGAAGGCTGAATATGATACGCGATCGAGCATCTTCGAGTCATAATGTCAGTCCTGTTGTACAATTCGTGGAAGATGCATTTCCATTCCGTGAGCGATACAATGATAATAAATCAATCGCCGAGGAGGGTACTCATGTTTGTGATGTGGACACTGTTGCTTTTAAAGTGACTGATGCATATTCACGACTGATAGCGGAAACGAATACTCCATTGTACGAGGGTTGTACAGAAACTTCCTTGGGCGCCCTTTTAAGAGCAATTTCTCTTAAAGAAGAAACTGGAATTTCTATCAATGCATTTGATAAGCATTTAGGGTTTCAAAAATCTTTATTGCCTACTCCAAACAAGTTTCCTAAATCATACGCAGAAGCGAAAAAAATCCTCAAAGGCATTGGGATGGGGTATGAGCTTATACATGCATGTTTAAATGGTTGTTTCTTATACTACAAAGAAGGTGACATGCATGACCAGTGCCCCATATGTGGATTGCCAAGATATGAAGATGTCGGTAACAAAGTACCAATGAAGACTGTTCGTTATTTCCCTCTGACACCGAGGTTGCAGCGTTTGTACATGTCAAAATATACGACAGGTCATATGCGATGGCATGGTCAAAGGGAAACGTCCTCATACGATGATGTATTGAGACACCCAGCGGATGGTGAAGCATGGAAAGATTTTGATAGGTAATATATTTATATTTTTTTGACAAGTAAATGTTTTAAATATTTTTATATTGTTTTGACAATTAAATGTTGTTAATATATTTATATTTTATTGACACATAATAGGTCATATCCTCAATTTGCGAGTGACCTTAGAAACGTTCGTATCGCTTTATCGACTGACGGGTTTAGTCCTTTCGGGGCTTCTGCTACTCCATATAGCCTTTGGCCAATTGTTGTGATTCCATACAACTTACCTCCTTCGATGTGCATGCAAAAGGAATTTAATATACTAACGATGTTGATATCCGGACCAAAATCCCCAGGGAAATGTCTCAATGTGTTTATGAGACCATTGATTGATGAGCTCAAAATTCTTTGGGATACAGGTTTTAGGACATGGTATCGATATGGGGAAAAGTACTTTATGATGAAAGCTGCGGTGATGTGGACCATTAGTGATTTTCCAGGGTTGGGAATGTTAGGTGGTATTCAGACGAAAGGGTACAAGGCGTATCCCATATGTTTCGATGACACTGATGCTAAGTTCTCTCATGGAAGGATGTCGTATATGGGGACACGTAGATGGCTAGATATGAATCATGAATTTCGAACTCAAGGGAGAGATTTTAACGGAAAGAACGAATTTCGACTAGCTCCACAAACTCGAACTGCCATCCAGATTTACAGGGAAACCGTCTCCCACCGATACCCTCGTTTGATTTTGGTTAAAGAGAAGAAATCGAGACAGGTTTGTAAATCTATTGCATTCAAAAATTGTATTTACTTTATATATATATGAAAGTTGAACTAAGGTTATTGTAAACATTATAGGGGATGAATGAGCCAAAGTTGTGTTGGACTCACAAAAGTATCTTTTGGGAGCTCCCGTATTGGAAGAAATCTAGAGTGAGACATGCCTTGGATGTAATGCACATTGAGAAGAATGTATGTGACAACATTCTTGGTACTATTCTTGGGTTTGATGGAAAATCTAAGGACGACCTTAAAGCCCGCAAAACTCTTGAAGATATTAAGATACGCAAGCATCTTTGGCCGAAGAAACCCCGAGGCACTTCGGGAAAGACAACATTACCTTATGCTAATTACACAGTGAAACCTCAATTTCGCCTCGAGGTACTTGATCAAATTGCCGCGGTTCAGTATCCCAGCGGTTATGCTGGTAGCTTAAAGAACAAGGTAAACATAAATGACAAGAAGTTTTATGGTTTGAAGACTCATGACTTCCACGTGTTGCTCCAACGCATTCTTCCCGTGGTCATACGACGCTATGTGGCCAATCATGTTGCTGACGCAATTTGTGACTTATCTAGATTCTTTCAAATGTTGTGTGCTCGAGAGTTGAAGAAATCGGATGTTGAACAAATGCAAAAAGACATTATTTTGATATTATGCAAGTTAGAGGCGATATTCCCTCCGGCTTTCTTCACAATCATGGTACATCTTTGCATCCATCTTCCTGAACAAGTCCTCCTAACCGGTCCTGTGCATTACACTTGGATGTTTCCTATAGAGAGGTATGTGCACACTAATGATATTGATAATTAAATATAATGATGTGTATTAATTAAGGATCTTATTTTTCAGGCAACTTGGAGAATACAAAAAACATGTAACAAATACACGTTACCCCGAGGGTTGTATTGCTGAACGATACCTCATGCATGAGTGTGTGACGTTCATGAATCTCTATTTGAACAACGAATCATCCGTATATAACAACAATTTGAAGTCAGATTCATCTTGATGGAGCTTATCAGTCGTGTCTGATTATGTTATCCCGAATAGTCGCCTCTGGAACGCCACTTTGACTAGAGAAGAAATGGAAACAGCTCGTTGGATGGTGATTATTAACTGTACAGAAGCACAACCAGATATTGATAAGTTCAATGAACTTTACGCAATAAACTACCCGGAGGGTTGCTTCGAGCATCGTATCACGACGTTCCATCAGACTTTTAAAACTTGGGTAAACATTTCGACCATAACTTTCAAAACTTGGATAAACATTAATTATGTTTTTTTTATCATTCATATATTTTATTATGCAGATGGCAGACGAACAACATAATGTACAACAAGAACTAGAGATACTATCACGTGGCCCTCAACAAATCGCTGTATACCTACAGTGTAACGTGAACGGTGTTAGATTTGTATGTGAACAGCGAGATGAGAGTCGTAAGACACAAAATAGCGGGGTGATGATAGTGGCAAACGGCGTGTCGTACTATGGGGTTCTACTACAAGTTGTAGAGCTAAAGTATCCCGAAGCAATGCCGGTCGTGTTGTTTAAGTGTAGGTGGTACGATGAAGAAAATACAAAGTTAGATCGTGGTCTGATTTCGATTGATACAAAGACTGATTGCTACAAAGATAGTCAATTTTGTCTCGCCTTACATGCAAAACAAGTATTCTACGTCGATGATCCAATGTTTGGTAACGGTTGGAAAATTGTTCATCACATGTTTCATAGAGGTACATACAAGGCGAGTACACTTGCACGAAATACAAATGTCGGTCCACGGTATGAGGTAGATGAACCATACCAAGAGCCCGTGACTACCACTATTCCCATCTGTCAGATTTTTATTGACATTGGTCCTACACCGCGTATTGATATACCAAATGATGATGATGATGAGAACGATGAAGATTACAACGAGGAAGAGAGCGAGAACGACGAGTACGACAGTGATGACGGGGAAGAGGACGAGGACGATGTGCTTGGAATCAACGACGGTACAAATTCAGATAATGATGTCAATGAGTTTCATAAGACTAACAGTGAATATCGTCATGACCCGGATTATTGATTAAACATTTGTATGTGTGATGCAATGAACTAATTATGGTAAAAAAAATAACCTTTACGTTGACCGTTTTCATTTTTTTCTATTTAGTTAACAGTTTAATTTAATTAAAAAAGTTGTACTAACTTGTAATAATTATTAACTTGCATTAATATAATTAAAGTAAAAAACTGTATTAATTTAAAACAAAATAAATTGTATTTAATATGTTTTAAAAAAATTATAAACTAAAAAAAATAATTTAAGTTAAACTTTCATTGATATACTGTATTATTTAAGAAACTATAAATTAAAAAAAATTAACTAAATTAAACGGTTTATGTATTTAATATATTGTTTAAGAAATTTGAAAACAAAAAAATTAATTCAACATAACATTTTCATCTCCCGCCCCGTCCCCAAATTATTTCCATTTTCCCACCTTCCCCAATTCGTTTCTTCCCACCCTTTTTTAGGTCAAAACACATATTGCCGCCTCCACAATCAAAACATATCCCTGGAATCCACCACTGTCAAAACACATTTTGCCGCCACCAACCATTCACCACCACGAACCGAGTGTCGTCGTCGGTGTCACACCACCACCATACCGTTTGCAGTTTCAACCACCAGCCACCGCCATTGTTTCGTCGTTGTCGCACCACCAATAGACCATTTCCGTCGAGAGCCACCACCACCAACCGTCGTCGCCATCGAGAAGCATTACCGTCTCCATCGAGAAGAAACTTGTTAGGTCCATGATCTTCATACAATCCAAGTATTGTGTAACAAGATGATGAAGAACATTATTGAAAAGGAAATCTAACCTAGAGAGAACACAAAGTGATTAGAGATCTACATCTTGTATTAATGAATTCACTTCTTACAAACTACAAGTAAAGACCTATTTATAGTCTTCATCACTTGCTACAACAATTAAGCATAAGCCCTTTAACACAGCTATTGCTTTACAAAACTTTCTATTATAAAGGACAACTTCAGTGTCCTAACAAAACTGTCGTTGTCGCCACCACGAGTCACTACCACCAGTCGACGTCGCCATCGTCAAGAAGTACGCCATCGAGAAGCACCGGTCGATTTCAGGTACGAAACGAACTGCTCAGGTTCTGCCATCGAAGAAGGTAACATTTTTATACTCTCTCAAATCAAGTTCTGTCATTTCCCATTTCTTGATTTCGAACCTTAGACAAACGGGAACCACATCCTAGGACCTTAACCAGTCATAAACCATGTGGTTATCCAGGTGGTTTTGTTCATGTAAATGTTTATATGATACAAGTAGAAGCAGCACTAGACTGCCATTAAGCTCCCATTATGTGGTGATTGTTTTTTTCAATTATGTGGTGATTGTTTCAAATATGTGGTGATTGTTTTTTACAAGTCATAAACCATGTGGTTATCCAGGTGCTCGTTTCAATTATGTGGTGATTGTTTTTTTCTTTTTTGTTTTCTTAACTTTTATTTTCTTAAAATACCAAATCTTAACTCTCCTATTCATTGTTTATGCATAAAAAGGCATCACATTTTCTAATTGAATGTGTTGTTTGTTTTTCTGTTTTGCAAGATTAAGGTGATCCACTGTGTCTTAAATGCATCAACAACACACATTAATTATATTGGTCGTACTTGCACTTATGCATTCAAAAAAGCCCTGTCCATGCTGCTACTTACTAAAGCTTAGTTAGCACGTAATCTGCCATGTGCATAACCTCGTTACTTCTTGTTGTTGCTGTTTGTTTTTTTTGTTTTGCAAGATTAAGCTACCATTAAGTTGCCTTTAAGCTGCCATTAAGCTACCATTAAGCTATTGCCATTAAGATATAATTATGGGGTTTCAATTGTGGATTTGGCCCAGGATTGGTTTGTCTAGATTCCATTAAGCTATTGCCATTAAGTTGTCATTAAACTGCCATTAAGCTCCCATTAAGCTGCTTGTTGGTATACTACTGTTTGGGGGTCGGTTGGATGGGGTTTCAATAAAGCTGTCATAAAGCTGCTTGTTGCCATAAAGCTGTTGGTTTTGCTGTCATTAAGTTGCCATAAAGCTGTTGGTTTTGCTGTCATTAAGCTGCTTGTTGCCATTAAGTTGTCATTAAACTCCCATTAAGCTCCCATTAAGTTGCTTGTTGCCATAAAGCTGTTGGTTTTACTGCTGTTTGGGGGCTGTCTTAGTCCCATGCACTGTCTGTTTTGGTTCAGCTGCTGAGTGTTGATTTGGTTTATTTCTCTTTAGTGTTTGGGCTGCTATTTGGGTATTATTTGTAAAGGTTGTTGTATTTATATATATTTGTAAAGGTTGTTGTATTTATATATATTTGCAAACTGTTTCCTTGGCTGTTTGTGGGTGTTTGCTAATTGTTGATGTTAATTTGTAGATTGATATGCCTTCAAAAAGACGTAAAGCCTTCAATTTAGCAAAGGCATCGGCCTTGGAGAGGACTACCACACGTTCAGAGGGTGATTCGGTGGATGTCGCCGAACAAGAGGAAGCAAAAAAGGCACAAGAGGAAGCAAAAAAGGAAGCCGCCGAACAAAAAAAAATGATATTATCTTTGATGCAAATTTGCGGTGTTGCTAGCGATGCAAACTCTAACTCAACAACCTCGACAAGCAAGGCTTTAGGTTAATATTTATTTTTATGTTTTCGTACTTGTTGCCGACTTTTGGACTTGTTTAGGAAAAACATTATCGTTCAATTATAGAATTTATTAGTTTTATTTTGTTATTGGAGTTGTTTGTCGATTCACACGAGTTTGTTTGTTTATGGGTGTTTGTAGAAAACATGCGAGTAGAAAATCATCATGGTGCACAAAATGTGCAATAATATTTTTTTTTTTTATATAAAACATCTTAGGCAACATATGCAAATAGTATATGTTGTATAAGTTGATATCTTAGGCAACATATGCAAATAGTATATGTTGTCTAAGTTGATATCTTAGGCAACATATGCAAATAGTATATGTTGTCTAAGTTGATATCTTAGGCAACATATGCAAATAGTATATGTTGTTTAAGTTGATATCTTAGGCAACATATGTTTTTATCATAGGCAACATAACCAATTGTGTGTTGCTTAAGGAGTCTGCTTATGCAACATATGCTGTTTGCATATGTTGCCTAGGTTCTTATGCAACATTGAGAAGGCAACACTTCTTAGGCAACATAGGCATGTTGCCTAAGCCTTAGGCAACATATAAACCCCTCTTAGGCAACATTTTTCATTTGTTGCCTAAGTGAGATTTGGTGTAGTGATTGTGGTTGTTGATTGTATGTTTTGGGGTTGTTTTTACTTGCATTTAGAATACCCTATTTGTTTGCATCCTCAAAGGTTCATTCGGGTCTGTTTGGATTAAGCTATGGCTTAATGGGTTACTAAGCATTATTTGTCATTTCATGTGAATTACACAGTTTCTGCCACTGTTTTGGTGAAACCCATAACTTTTTATAGGAACATCGTATTGGGGTGAAATCAGTGCCAGAATCTCCCATTCTGAGTCTAGTAAGTTTCATATGTTTTACGGAAAAACCAGTTCGGACCATAGCTAGTGTCAAATTGCTGTTTTGTACTGAAAGGTCCTGTTTTTCACTGTGCTGCAAGTCGGTTTTGTAAAATCCATAGTAAATTGTAGAAAAATCGTTAGAGCGCGTGCGATATGTCCCTGGAACCCTAAGACATGGGACTTTATGATTATGGAACAATATTACTGGATTTATCAGTTTATAAGGGGTTTAACAGGTCCCGAACAGACCTGTGTGTTGAGAGTAAAAACTGGAAAATGTATTTTATAATTTACTAGTCGTGGCTTTGGGTTGGGGCGTCACTTTGACATTTGTTAACACTTATTTAGGTGGAAAAATGTGAGCTGGTGTTGGCCGGTTCGTGTTGCTGTTGAGGACATAGGCTTTGCTTTTGAGGTGAGTTCTCTCACTAAATAGGATGGGAATTATATTTGTATTACTATAGCTCGAGTGTGATAGTTATGATTGTTTGTTGATATTATTGTGTTATGGGGTATATATAATTGTGTATATATATTGAACTGTGATTGATGTACTTCTTGATGGTTGTTCCAAGAAGTATATGTGTTTGTATAATGAGTTGTGATTATATCTTCTTGATGGTCGTTCCAAGAAGTATAAGGTTTATTGTTAATGGTGATATATTTTCTTGTTGGTTGTTCCAAGAAGTATATGTGTTTGTGTAATGAGTTGTGATTATATCTTCTTGATGGTCGTTCCAAGAAGTATAGGGCTTATTATTAATCGTGATATATTTTATTGATGGATGTTCCAAGAAATATATGTGCTGGTGTATTTGGTATATATAAATTTGGGTGCAGGACGTGATTGCATGGTATGAGTTGGTTGCGATAACTAGCTGTTTAAGGGTGATGCTGATATAATTGCGATCCTATTTATGGTTTGAATTCACTAAGCTTCGTGCTTACCCCTTCCCAATATCTTATGATTTCAGATGCGAGTAGCAGTCGGGCATGACGGTACACACGGGCGCGAGGCGAAGACTGTTTAAGTTAAATTTTAATTAAATGGGGATTTAATTATATAACTTTTCCGCTGCTTAACTTTGTCTGACGGTTTAAATCAACGACGTTTATTTTTATTGTAATGGGATTTGTGAACTTGTGGTTTGATTATAGTGAAATGCATTAATTTTAAAATTTAAATTCCTTGTAATTTTTGGGACGTTACAGTGATGGATCGGGAAAGAGCAATAAATAGAACTTTTGATGAATAGCTTTACGAAAATATCGATTATGAAGTTATGGATATATTTTGATCTTAGGACTTTGTGATTAGCCAAGTATGTAAATTAAAAATGAAAAAGTTTGTACGTAATTACTTATTACGTTTTGCAAGACTATGGGACATATTATGACATACGATGTATGAAGTTGAAATTGTGTTATGATTTATATGTTATTTGGATATTTGAAGAATCGGGTCGTTACAGGTTCACTACTAGTACTATATATATATATATATATATATATATAAAAGAATGAAAAAGCAGTTAAAGTTTTAAGTCGTATCACTTCTTAATCTATATGTACAACTCTCACAGCTACTAACTAAGAAATCTCTTCTCTCCCACGTTCCTCTCAAAATTAAACAATTTTTAATTTCTAAGTTACACTTTATACCCTTAGAATTAGTTATCCAATATAATTTTAATCCCTTACTTTTTCATTTTTTATTTTATACCCTTATCATATTAACATAAATAATCGTATATGAACAAGAATGCATTAAAAATACATTTCTTTTTTTACAAATTACACCATTGTAACCGTCTCGTCAATATCTTCGAAATAAACCCAATATTGAATATTTTTGAATTTAACATATTATTAAATATCATAAACAAGTACAATTTTCATTTTCATTTTACACCCTTATGATATTAAGTTACATTTTATACTCTTAGAATTAATTATCCAATTTACTTTTAATCCCTTACTTTTTCATTTTTATTTTTCACCCATTATCATATTAACATAAATAATCGTTTATGAACAAGAATGCATTAAAATACATTTTTTTACAAATTATACTACTGTAATCGTCTTGTCAATACCTTTTAAATGAGCCAAATATTGAATAATTTAGGATTTAATCATATTATTAAATATCATGAACATGTACGAATTAATTTGTTTTATATCCCTTATATTAATCATTTTCATTTTACACTCTTATAATATTATAAATACATAATAAAGTGTATACCATGATTCTTCTGTCTATCAATAATTGCATGCATTGCGCGGTGGATGTAAAGAAGTAGGTCATTATCTCGGCAATAATGAGACAAACCGAGTTTAACTAAGACATATTAATAAATGCATTTTTTTACAAATTATAATATTACAATATTCTCGTCAATAATTTCAAAATAAATTTATTATTGAATATTTTTTTAACTTAATAATATTGTGAAATATCATAAATACGTATCAAGATTTTTCAAAAAATAACGTACTGAGTTTTTTTTAATTTGTACATTTTACACTCTTGTCTATATTTAGCTATTATACTTCTTTAAAAATAATTCCATTTACGTTTATTCTTGAATTTTTAAAAAGTACAAATCTCAATACATCATATACATGTTTAAAAGCTTTAAAATCTCCAACGTTCAACATGATAATTAAAAATAAAATTATTTTTTATTTTTAAATTACAATTTATACCATTATAATTAGTTATTTAATTTACTTTGTATTCATTTTTCTTTCATTTTTCATTTTACATTCTTATATATCAACATACATAAACTAAAATACATTAAACGAATATGTTTTTTATTATAAATTATACCATTATAACCATTCATCAAAACGTTCAAAATGAGTACATATTTTTCATTTTTTGACCAATTAACCATATTGACCTTTAATTTTATACATCTGATATGCGATATTAAAGCAAATAAATATGAACATGAAACAATTTTTTTTAATTCCCGGCTTCAGATTTTAGATACTTCGCACTGCATCGTGTGCGGGTACATATCTAGTATTAATAAGGCCGTGCGTACCACCATCGGGTAGCATCAGGTAGGGCGGCGAGGTGGTACGGGGGATGCGGGTTCCGATCGGGTTGGGGTGTGCGGGTAGGGTTGCGTTCGGGAACCCGGGGTAACCCGCCGTAAATGTATTTTTTTAATGTTTTTAGGGTAAGGAGTAGGAAAGAGAAAAGTTGATGTGGCATTCGGGTTCAGTGGGTTCGTCGGTTGGCGATACTCCACTTTAGGGTAAGGAGGGTAGGAAAGAGAAAAGTTGATGTGGCGCTGAGGTGGCATCAGGGTCCAGTGGGTTCGTGGGTTGGCGGTACTCATGGTCTAATATAGAACATGCTATTTTTGTGCATATTGGGCTTCATAAAAAAAGCCCAAACGGATATTTATTGGGGCCTAATTAGGCTTGTAGGCCCAAGGCTGTCACAGTGACTGCACCGGCCGTCGTCTTTCTCCTTCGATAAACGGAACAGAACATGTTAAACCATTTTTGTTGTTGTTGCAAAATTTAGTAGAAAGGGGCGATATTTAATCAAGATTTCTGTTGGTTTTGTCTTGAAACGAAATGAGTTTCCGGCACCTTCTCGTAGAGGTTTGTTCAATCTATATAGTTATCTAAATAAATTCGTTTCCGTGTAATTTTGCATATAAATTTGGGCATTGTATCTCAGATTTATATTAGTTTGCAATTTCTTATTGTTACTTGAACCCTAATTTAATTCCCTATTTTGGAATTTAAATGATTTACTGCTTCAGTTAGTTGGAAACTGTGAATGACTTGATTGGGTATTCGAAATCACCCCCAAAAAGAAGATGTAGAAGGGTTTAAGAAAGGTTATTATTATTATTATTATTATTATTTTAGGGAGGGAGGGGGGGTTCTTTCCCCATTTAACTTTCATTGGGGTTACTGATTTAATGTAAAGCTGATCATTGATGTTAGAAGTTTCATATCTTGCCCTAAGGTTTGGTTATGCTTTTGTCATCATTATGGTCATCCTTTCTGAAAGAAGATATTGACATTGGATGTGGATATTGAGTTATCGTGAGAAGCGTGAGTAGGGAATCTGAACCTTTGATCACTTTTAATCTCAAGCACAACCATTAATCGCGCTTGATACAAGGACGGGTCTGGTGCATTTTATCTCGGTGGATGAGAGAAATGCAACTCACCTCAATGCCATTAGACACTTTTAACAACTATGTATAGATTTATAGACAATTATTACAAATTAACAAAATGACTACTCATTCAATCTTTCAAGAAATTATTTGGTAGTTTCGATCAAATTCTTATATTGCGATGCATGAAAGTTGCAAGGTTGCTATATATTTATGTCACAAGGAGTAATTTTTTTTGGTTTCACTATTCAATGTTTTACAATGTGATTGAAATGTGGTTTAGGATATGTATATTGACTTTCTTTCCACATATTTATCCCAATTTACTCTTTTTATCCAATAAAAACCATCTTACACTCTTGACCTTTTATAGGTGTCGAGGCAGCATTCACAGTTGAGGCCAGTTAAAAACTTATTTGCATGTTCTTATCTTACTTCATTGAAGTTTGGAGGCAATGCAGATTCTTATTACCCTATCAATTCTATTGTTTGCTTATTCATATTTTTCTGCTCAATCTATTTTATCGCATTTATTGGTTTGTATTCTGGACTTGGTTATGTGGCACATACTTTTATAAATATATATATATATATATATATATATATATATATATATATATATATATATATATATATGTGTGTGTGTGTGTGTGTGTGTGTGTGTGTGTGTGTGTGTGTGTTAGTCCTAGATTTATCAGGTAACAATAAAACAATGAATAATAACACAAACAATTGATTATTTCAATCTGTCATCCCTCTCGTATTCATAAATCAAGATAGTTACAAAGGTTAGAATGAAGAACACAACTATCTCTCTCTCTCTCTCTCTCTCTCTAATGAATCGTTTGGATGGCTAATCAATTCCCTAACCTGATTCTAAGGTTACCTAAACCTTATATATTAAGGCTTTAAACACAAAGGCCCATGGCCTATCAACCTAATCTAAGCCCTTTTATGATTTAAGGCTTCTACAAAAAGATTAATTAATCTAATTAAGCTACATATAATTATTTATATATCTTTCTAATATGTAGGACATTTATGGTCATAACAATCATATAAATAAAAATCGGTCTTGAAACCTTCAGGTCTTGATCTTCTCTTCCTCTTGAATCTTTGAGGCACTTCGGTGTTGCTGGTCTTCATGTCTTTCGACACCCCCCCTTGAATAAAACTCTTGAATAAAACTCTTGAATTTGAATTCAGCTTTAAAAGAACTAGTAGAAACAATATGCTCGACGGAGGAAATACTGAATTGTAGAGAACACCACTTTGATAGACGATGAGAAGAGTTGATCACTTGTAAGAACTTTGATCACATGTATGCACTTTGAGCTCTTTGGATCTCGGAACAGATCAATCATTCGATTAAAAATCGGTCAACAGTTACTCCCCCTCGGCTTTTGCTAACTCCCCCTCAAGTTAATATTACGTGTCTTTGATTCTGTACCCTTTCTCCCCCTCAAGATGAGTAGGAGCATCCGGAGCATCATGCACGTTCAAAGACAAAAGTGACGAGTAGCAAAAAAATCCAGATAAAACATTTAAGTAAGCAACATGGGTAAAAATCTAACACAGAAACGCATAGTAACTGTTATCACAACAATTTAAAAAATTGAGTGGCCTATGTTCAGAGTTGGCAACAATGAATCTCTGATAGGACTTCCAGTTATCACTGAAGTAAAGTATTAAAAATTACTCCTCAAACTGTTCCGGCAATATCACGAAGATATGCAATGGGAATCACAAAGACTCGTGCATGTGTAAAAAAATAGATGATATATATGTTAGGCTCAAAATATTGACTTAACTTGGGATGCAAGTTAAAAATCAATAGACACAGTGAATAGAATATGAAGTTCGGAGACCGGAGCTGATGTCTTCCTTTTTCAATAACTAAGACCTCCGAGTGAGGAATAAATAGATTATGTGCTAAATCTCCGTGAATATATGAAACAAGCATCTGCTGTGAGATACTTGAGTGGCTGGGTGGGGTGACACGAGTTATCGACACTGGGTCCATGTCTGTTTCAATATTCATCTCCAAAGAACGAGAATGAATAGATTGTGTGGTTACCCGGATAACTGACTCGGTTTGGTAAGGACCAATAATTCTTTTAAGTCTTGTCACAGCCTCACCATATTCTTTTCTCTCCAAACTCATCTAACAATCTAGACCGCTCACTGATGTCTATACGAGATGTGTCTCTTGGGTAGGTCCTTCTGGTTCTGGCTTGACCATAGAAACAATGTAAGACCTAACACTCCTTTCATGCATCGAGTATAACAGTGTTAGTACCAAAAATGTACTAACTATATGAAAGTTTTGTAAAGCTTTTATAAAGCTTGTTATACCTTGTAATGACTTGTGTGTCCCTATAAATAGATGTGGTTAGGTCATTTGTAAGGAGCGGCACAATGTAAAGAGCTAATCTTGTGAGAGAAAGAGAGAGTCATCTTGTACTAAAATGATATTGAATCTAATATGAGGATGACGATTGTATCTCAATCTCACTCTAAATCTTGAATTGTCGATTGAATATGGGACAACAAGTGGTATCAGAGCCAAGCATATTAGATTTGTGAAGAATTTGAAGAATTTTGGGCAATTTTTTATCAATTTCGAAATACACATGGATTCTGCAGATTGAGGTTGTTTTGGATCGATATTGAGGCACAGATTTGTTCGAATTGATCATCTGGATCAATTCATGCAAGCATTCAGATTCAGAACAAGAAAATCAACAGATTCAACAAGTTTTTGAAGTTTTTCGAAACTATTCACTGTTCAGATCTGAACATGGATTTTTGGTAGTTTTTGGTGTATCTTGCTGAACAAAAGGTGTTCAGAAAGGCCCCGCGACCTACCCTGCAAAGTATCAAATCAATTGGTGCTGATTTGAAGTTTTTTAGACATTCAGAAAATTTTGTGTTTAAACTCATAACTGTCGTACGAATAGCTGTTCTTGGTGTTCATAACTGTCGCACGGTACTAATCACCATAACTGTCGTACGTTTCTTGCCTGACTACTTCTAGTCGTACAAGTAGTATACAACAGTTACTGTTCACAAGTTCTTGTCGTATAAGACTCATACGACAGTACTGTTCATAAGTTCTTGTCGTATAAGACCCATACGAC
This sequence comes from Saussurea involucrata, assembly GCA_033807775.1. Taxonomy (NCBI): domain Eukaryota; kingdom Viridiplantae; phylum Streptophyta; class Magnoliopsida; order Asterales; family Asteraceae; genus Saussurea; species Saussurea involucrata. Next base: position 61,389,234 of record CM066317.1, read on the forward strand.
AGTTACTGTTCACTTGTCCAAGTCGTATAAGTCTCTTACGAGAGTTGGTCCAAGTCGTACGAGTTTCTTACGACAGTTGGTCCAAGTCGTACACTTACCATACGGTAGTTACTGTTTTAAAATCAAAGTCGTATACGATCTATACGACAGTTACTGTTTCACACACGTTATATACGACTGTCGTACGTTATTGCCCGACAGTTTGTCAAATTCTCACAAATTCATTTTTCTGTGTAAAGATCATTACAGGTAATTTTCAAGATGGATAGAAACGACATACATAATTCTTTAGGAAGTGATACTAGACCTCCGATCTTGATTGAAAAAGAGTATGAACAATGGAAAGAAAGGTTTGAAGATTTCCTTGAACGACAATCAAATGGTATTAACCTACTAGATTCTCTTCACAATGGCTTGATGAAAAAAGTATATCAATATGTTCCAGTTCCAAATGTTCCAAACACCATAATGGCTAAGTTGATTCTTGTATCTGAATACAATGATGTTCAAAAGGCTAGATATGAAGCAGATAAAAAGGCAAGGTCATATGTAAACATGGGTATTCCGAATGAAATCTTCAACAAAATAGACAGTTACAAAGATACATCAAACATGTGGAGACAGTTAGAAAAGATGTTACAAGGGTCTCAGATTGGAAATCAGATGAAAGTCACAATGTGCATCAATAGGTATGAAGAGTTTAAGGCTAAGGAAAATGAGTCACTTCACGACACATATGACAAGTTTATGATTCTACTCAATGAACTGAGTAAGAACAAAGTCAAAAAGGATCTAGTTGAGATAAATGTCACATTTCTTAACGTTCTTCAACCGGAATGGAAGAGTGTTTCAAGAAAAATGAAACAAAATCCTAGATTATCAACAATGCCATTACATGATCTGTATGAAACTATATTGCAAGATGAGGAGGAAGTAGATGAGATAAGAGAGGAAAAGAATAAGAAAAAAAAGAAAGAGGTTTCTTAAGAACCAATTTCACTCCAAGCTGAAGTACAGGCAAATTGTTTTAAGTCGGATGATTCTGGATGGTTTGATACTGGTTATTCGGGTAATATCTCGGACAATGGTGCTGAATTAGAACAAGCAATGATTCTTCTCACTAGGCATTTACAGACGAAATGTTTCAAACCTCAGTCATCAAACAACAATTTGAGGTATACTTCTGGTTCGCAAAAGGTTGAGAACAGTTTTGAAAGGAAACCGTTTGGAGAGCAAAGATTTAAGAATTCTGAAAAGAAAGCTGAAGGCAAGAAGGTATTTGAGAATGTTGAGAAAACGTTTGAAGAAAAGAAGGGTCAAGTGATTCAAAAGGGCTACAATTGTGGTACACCAGGTCATTATGCAAAAGATTGTCGCAAGAAAGTGATTAAGAATACTGACTATTACAAACAAAAGTTGCTTTTGGCACACCAAAAGGAAGATGGAATCGCTCTTATGGTGGAGGAAGAGTATTGGCTTGATCATTCAGACGGTGAGGGAGAAAGGAAAGAACATGCTAATATGTGTCAAGCAGAATTCAATTCTGATGATGAGGACACCTCTGACACAACAAATCAAGTAAATTCCTTTCCGGAATCGACAAATAGTGAATTGCTTAATGAACTGAATGATATACAATCTAAATTAGAATTTTCAGAAAATGAAAATGCTAATTTACATTGTACGATCGAGAAATGGATTCCAAAGGTTGATGATATTGAACTCGAGAAATGGAAAAAGAGATAATGAAAACCAAAGACTTGAAACAAAAGATTGGTGATATTGAACTTGAGAAAATGGAAAAAGATTCTGAGATTAAAAATCTTAAAGTTCAATGTGATCAATTTGAAACAGAAAAGAAAAATCTTGATTCTAAACTATCTGAGCTAAACAAACAATTCAAAGATTTAGAATCTAAGAATAATGAAAGTGAATCATCTTTGACAAGTCTTTCAGACCTAAATACAGAATTTTTAAATAAAATCAAATATTTGGAAAAGAAGCTATATTTGAGAGGTCAAACTGACCAAACAATTTTCCTGAATAAACCAAGACTTGTAAACAATGTCAACAAGTGTTGGGGACTTGGTTATGAAAGCCCAAAGTATTTGGCCAAAGCTAGTTGTGCATTACCAACAATGTATGATTTCAAATGCTTAAGATATGCACTATATTGGTCTGAATTTGAAATTCATTGGACCGGTGAAAAGGAAACACGTGAAGAGGAAAATAGAAAAAGATTTTTAACAACTCATATTCAACTTCCTTATTGCTATACTCGTGAAACGGAAAAAACTCTCAAAAATCTAAATAAACCACTTCCAGATAACTACTTTGACATATGTGCTACAAAGCCAGTCACCAACAAGAAATGATTGAAACAAAGAAATATATTCCTACATTGGTTCTTGAAGGAAAAGTTGTTGAATTGGAAATCTCCCTTGCTGAACAAATGATAAAATATGATTATGAAAATGATCTCCTTTCAACTATTTTTTCAACTACTTTTAAGGAAATATCTTCTTGTTTCAATGACGATGTGAAAAAGGAAACTGGTAAAATTGAACATTCCTTGATCAAAAAGTTTTCTGATTCAACAAAGATCATTTTTGATGGAAAACAAAAGTTAGATAAAAAATGTTTAAAACTATCAAAGAAAGTGGTGGATCTTGAGAATATTCTTCTTTCTGAGCATAGCCATTTGGAAAATGAGAAAATCAACTTTGTAAACCAAATCAATTCATTTGAAACGAAGTTGACTAATTTGTTAAAAACAAAAGCCGAATTAGAGATTGTGTTAGAAAACGAAAGAAAATAGTTCGCTTTGAAAAACTGGTTCAATCTTGAAGAAAGTAACTTTCTTAAAAACCAAAACTGTGAGCTTTCTCAAAAAGTGATGACATTAGAAAAATCTTTGAAAGAAGAAAAACCCAATATAATGTCTGACTTTGAAGATTCTTTCAATCTTGAAAGAGCACAGTTTGAATTTGAGAAAGTCTCCATTATATTGAGCTATCTCAAGAGGTGGATGAGTTAGAAATGGAATTAGCAAAAGAAAGAAAATAAAATACTTTCAAATATTGGAGTTCACCTGAGTCCACCAAAGATTTTGAAGTTCACAACGCCGATTCTGATTCGGATTGTGATTATGAACCAAATGAGAAAGTTTTCGAAACCAACTCAAAACCAATAGAAAATGAAAAAGGAAAAGCTTGTGCATTTGATTTCTCAAAGAAACTTCCGGACCATACTGATTTTATCATTTATGAAGAAAAAGAGGAATAAAAAAGAAAGATGATCCGGAAAAGATTTCTAAGAAGACTGAATTGAATACCACTTCTGAACCTAAAGTTCATAATACTTGTATGTGTGAAAAGACTTATGGTTCAAATTTCTTGATTCTCCCAAGAAAGAACCTTGAATGTGTTCAATGTGGTAATAATTCATTTCAATCATCTCTAGAAAGTCCAATTTTAATAACATCTGTTTCCTTTATAAGTACTTTCTATAAAGGTGAGTGTTCAAACACAAAGAATCCACCTTTAAAGAAAACAGAGAAGGATAAAATGTCAAAGAATGTTCAAGTTCAGAGTTCTAAGGATTCTAACTCTAAATCTTCTGTTCTTTCAGATAATTCTGTGAATCCAAAGAAGAAAGAACAAGAATGGCGGGTAAAGCAAACGAAGTCTGATTCATCCAAACAAAATGACAAATATATTAGTTTTTCAAAGAATAAACAAGTTGGTGCGAGTAATAAAAATTCTTTTGTAAAGTCATACAAAGATTACTCAAAAGACAAGTTGTTGAATTTCAAAAATGGTGAATGTTTTTGTTATGTTTGTGGATATGAAAGTTCGCTTGCTATGCCTGGTTCTTGTTGTTGGGATAATTCTTATTTTATTCCAAGTGTTAAAAGAAAACCAATTTTGAAGAAAAAGAAAAAGACACAAATGTATAAACTCAAGGTTTCTCAAGCTAATAAAAAAGGACCCAATAATCAATGGGTACCTAAAACTGGTTTAATCTGATTGATGCAGAAGCATAAGTTATGGTATTTAGATTCGGGATGTTCGAAGCATATGACAGGCCAAAGACACATGCTAACCAATTTTGTGGAAAAAGATCTTGGTCGTGTAAAGTTTGGAAACAATTAGGTTGCTCCTATCAAAGGTTTTGGAGATATCATTCAAGATAATCTTACGATAAAGAAGGTTAACTATGTTGAAGGATTGGAGCACAATCTTTTCAGTATAGGACAATTTTATGATAAGGATTTGGAGGTGCATTTCAAGTAGACAAGATGTTGTGTCAAAACCGAGGAAGGCACAGAACTTCTTGTTGGAACTCGTAAATCAAACCTGTACACAATAAACTTGTCAAATATCAAACCGACCAATGAAGTTTGTCTTTTATCAAAAGCTTCTGAAGAACAAAGTTGGTTATGGCATCGAAGGTTATCGTATCTGAATTTCCGGTACATTCTAAAACTGGTTTTAGGAGATTCAGTTCGGGGGCTTCCAACTTTGAAATTCAATGCTGAAAATCTATGTGATGCGTGTGAGAAAGGAAAGATGAAGAGGGTTCCTCACAAGCCTAAACCGGAACCGAAAACGAAAAGTATACTTGAACTGTTACATGTGGATTTGTGCGGTCCAATGAAAACGGAAAGCATAAGTGGGAGGAAATACGTCTTGGTAATAGTAGATGATTTCTCAAGATACACATGGGTTAAGTTTCTAAGATCAAAAGATGAAACTTCATAACTTCTCATTGGTGTTATCAAGGCAGCTCCGAACAACATGCAGATCTCAGTAAAATCGTGCGTTCGGATAATGGTACTGAATTCAAGAACAAAGTCCTCAATGATTTTTATGAATAAAATGGGGTTATGCAACAGTTTTCTGCCGCCAGAACTCCTGAACAAAACAGTGTTGTAGAAAGACGTAACAGAACGTTAGTCGAGTCTGCGAGAACAATGTTGGCATACTCAAATCAACCTCTCTTCTTATGGGCCGAAGCCGTGGCAACCGCATGTTACACACAGAATCGTTCTGTCATACACCGCCGGTTTATTAAAACTCCTTATGAAATCATGAATAACCGGAAACCTAACATAAAACATTCTCGTGTTTTTGGTTGTAGGTGTTATGTTCTAAACGACAAAGAACAACGGAACAAGTTCAGTCCAAAGGCGATTGATGGTATCTTCGTTGCATACTCTTTCTCATCGGCGTCATATATGATATATCTGAAGCAATCAAGGAATATAATGGAGAGTGTCAATGTCAAATTCGACGAACATCACGATTTGGCTTCTGACCAAAACAGTTCAGGACCCGTAATAACTGGAATTTTAGCTTCTGGACATCTCAGTTCAGAACCTGCTTCAACTTCTAATCAGGATAAACCTTCTACATAAAAATCACAATTAACTGATCTTGATTTACTATTTGATGAATTTTATGATGAATTTTATGGTACTTACAATAGTTCTGTTGATTCTAACAGGGTGGTACAAGCACCAACAACAATTTCCGCTGCGACAACTACTCAAAATGGTGCATCTACTTCAACACTGGTTGATGTTTCCACTCCTGTTCAGAATGTTCAAGTACCAGAAGTTGTTATTTCACAATAAGAGACTACAACGACTGTGGAAGGAACAACTCAAAATCCAAGTTCTTCGGTTACTGAACCAATCAATCCTCAGCCACAACCGAAATCTTCTAGTATTCCTACAGAATTTCCAAGTACTGAACCAATGATTTCACCAACCGAAGAAGGGACGAATGCAATTCTTGAAAATGTTCAAGAATCTTATGCTCCTCACCCTCATACAACCAAGTGGACGAAGGCTCATCCGATTCACCAAATAATCGGTAACCCAAGTTCACCAGTTCAAACTCGCTCGAGTGCTACCGTGAATGAGTGCTTATTTTCAATGTTTTTGAGTAACATTGAACCTCTCACAGTCAAAGAAGCGTTGAATGATCCGGATTGGATATTAGCTATGCAAGAAGAGCTAAATCAATTCGAAACGTTAAAGGTATGGAGGTTAGTTCCAAGACCGGCTGATAAAAGTATCATTGGAACAAAGTGGGTGTTCAAGAATAAGAAAAATGAAGATGGCATCATTGTTTGTAACAAAGCGAGACTTGTAGCGAAAGGCTATCGTCAGGAAGAGGGGATAGATTACGATGAGACTTACGCTCCTGTCGCCCGCATTGAAGAAATTAGAATATTTTTGGCGTACGCGACATATAAGAACTTTACGGTCTATCAAATGGACGTAAAGACGACATTTCTTAATGGAATTCTAAAAGAGGAGGTATATGTCTCACAACCCGAAGGCTTTGTAGACAAGGATAATCCAAACCACGTTTACATATTGGATAAAGCCTTATATGGGTTGAAACAAGCCCCACGAGCTTGGTACGATGTTCTATCTAAATTTCTACTCGTCTCTTGCTTTGAAAAAGGTAAGATTGATATGACTTTGTTTGTTAAGCGTGAAGACGGTGAGATGGTAATAGTACAAATATATGTAGATGATATTATATTCGGTACATCTAACCCTGGTTTATGTACATGGTTTTCTGATCTGATGACTGCTAGATTTCAGATGAGCATGATGGGGGAGATTGACTTCTTCCTAGGATTGCAAGTGAAACAGTTTTCCACGGGGATATTCGTCAACTAATCAAAGTATATATTTGACATTTTTAAGAAATTCAAAATGGAAAATTGTACTTCCATTGGAACACCGATGGCAACACAATCAATAATCGGTCCAGATTCTCATGGTAAGGAAACTGATATACGACACTATTGAGGTATGATCGGATCTTTAATGTACTTAACTGCTAGTCGTCCGGATATTATGTTCGCTACTTGGTTTTGTGCGAGATTTTAGGCAAATCTTAAGGAATATCATGTAGGAGCCGTCAAGCGCATCTTCCGCTATCTAAAAGGAACTCCCTACCTTGGTCTATGGTATCCCAAAGGCACGGGATTTGAGCTTACAGCCTACTCCGACGCGGATCATGGTGGTAGCCTATTGGACCGAAAAAGCACATCCGGACATATCCAATTCTTGGGTGATAAGTTAGTAAGTTGGGCATCTAAGAAACAGAACTGTATGTCACTTTCTACGGCGGAGGCATAATATGTCGCGGCCGGTAGTTGTTGCTCACAAGTCATCTGGATGAAAATTAACTAACGGATTTTGCTTGTAAGTATGAAAAGATTCCAATCTATTGTGATAGCAAGTCCGCAATAGCAATATCTGTGAATCCGGTTCAACACATGAAAACCAAGCACATCGAAGTACGGTATCATTTTATTAAAGATCACGTCAAAAAGGTACAATTGAACTCTATTTTGTTTCTACTGAATTTCAACTAGCCGACTTGTTTACCAAGGCTTTGGATGAAAAACGTTTCAACTTTCTTGTCTGAAAGCTAGGTATGTTGAATTTGAAAGTTTGATAAATCATAACTTTTATTCAACATCTTGAAAATAATTCTTAGTCATTCAAATTTTGATAAATTTGAGTGAAGAATACTTATTTTCAAAATATTGAATATTCATTATGATTTGGTCAAATTTAAATTTCTTTCAGTAGTTTACAAACTAGATTTCAATTTTATTTTTTCTTAATCGTATGTACTTCAATAGATATTATATGTGCAGTTTTATGTGTGGTTCATGTGTTTAGGGGGAGCAATATAATTGCTATTGAGCATTTTTGAAGGGGGAGCATTACACAAAGAAGAGGTCTTAATCTAAACAACAAAGGTATGTGTTCTAAGTCAAATGATTTTCGCAAACCCTACTGGATGAAAATAGTTTTATTAAACCTTATGCATCTTTGTAGGGGGAGCAAAATATTTCTTTGAACACTGAAAAGTTTTTAATCTAAAAAGTTTAAATTTTTTAAAACTTGAAAAAGTCAAGTCCGGAAAGTAGTCGTACAAGATGTATACGACAGTTACTGTTCATTCACGACTGTCGCATGACTCATATACGATAGTTACTGTTCCAACACGACAGTCGCACGACTCTTGTCCGACTAACAATCCTAGTCATATGAGTTGTGTACGACAGTTACTGCTCATATGGTCAAGTCGTAGATGTTTTGTCCGACTAGCATTCCTAGTCGCACAAGCATCGTACGACAGTTACTGTTCACGATACTACCTTAGTCGGTCACTGTTTCATACGACTAAGAGGAGGTAGTCGTACATTGTTTCGTACGACTATCTGACACGTGTCGGTCAACCCTTGGACCAATCACTTCGTGACACATGTCATACTGACCTAAGCTCTATACATAGTACGATTTTGAAAGTCTTTTCATTTTCCGACTCTCGTTTCATCCGATTCTCTCACAATCTTAGTGATCGATTCTGAATCTTTGTTGCTGTTTTGTTGATTTCGTGGATTTGAATCGATTCAGGTATCATCATTTATCATTAATCATCGTATTACATCGTTTATTTCGTCTGTTTTGAATGCTTGTTAGAAAAGTCGAAAAAGGTTTTGATAATCCCATCGAAATCTGATGTGTATGTTAGAACTAATAAGAAAAGAAGATAGATTAGCATTCCTGGTAGAAAATCGAACATAGGGCATTCGTTTAATATGCTTTCATTGACAAATCTTAGGTTTCTGGGTTTGAGTGTTCAACTTTGTTCGAATACTCATAATTGTCGCAAGCTACTGTGTTCATCAACACTCATAACTGTCGCAAGCAAGTGAAACTCATAACTGTCGTACAAAGATTGTCCGACAACTCTTGGTCGTACAGCTTCATCCGACAGTTTGTGTCATTCGACTTGGTGTAGCATCCGACAGTAACCGATACTTAGGAAATTTTTGAAAAGTTTTTTGGCGAAAAAGTACTGATATCCATATGGTCTTACACTGTCAATCATAGACCATGGCACATTTGCAAGAGCATGGTTATGGAAACTCTTCTGACGAGAACACGATCATCCCATCTCATCGTTCATCACATCCATCGGTGAACGCTCAAAATCTAGATGATGAACTAATTCTTCCAAGAGACAAAAAGGAGTTCAAGCCAAACAATTATTCTCTAGATTTCAAAGTCAAGATGGACTATCAGCTTATTATGGAAATTCTTCAATGTCATCCACTTTGCACTGCTTTTGAAAAGACTATACAAGTTCCGGAGATTTATTTGCAACAAGTGTGGCATAATATTTAGTATGTTGCTCGAGAAGATTCATCTGGCTACTTTACTCTGAAAGTAGATCACTTTGAAGCCAAACTTACTTTGAAGAGGTTGCGAAGAGTTCTAAATCTTCCTTTTTCGTCAAATTTTGAAGATATGATGTCTGAAGAAGATTTGTGCTGGGATATTATGTTGATGGGTTATAATGATCCATGTCCGCAATTTAGAGTGCTGACAAATACTTCAAAGTTGAAAAGGAACTATCTACCGCCAATCTATTACACACTGTTCAATGTTGTAAATAGATGTATTACTTCCAAACACACGGGAGTTGATACGGCAAGCATTTCAGTTATCAGAATGTTCCATGCCATTGTATTTGATCGGAAGATTGACTTTGCTATTTCTATCTGGAATGATCTTATTGAAGTTGTCACTGATAAAGCTAGGATTGGAAAAGATAGATCGTTTGTACCGTTTCAAAGGTATCTTCAACTTATTATTCATTCTATCATGGAGACGAATACATCAATACCCAGACGTGCCGGAGAAGCTCTTGGTCCTACCAATTACATGAAGTATCTTCGACTTCCGAAAGGTCTTTCTTTCCCTACTATCATGGTATTACCTGAAGCACTACTCACATACGCTGACCAAGAGTCACCATATCTGAGTGAGTTTAGAGAAGAGAATGCACTGATGGCCCGACCAGAACTAGTAGGGCCTACCCAAAGTGCCAACCAATTAGGTGAGCGTGGTGATGGTTCTAGTGTTAGAAAGAGCGTTCAGGATACTGGGGTACCTGAACAGGGTGTGTTGAGAGGTAAAAGTGATGCAAGGGGAAATGGAGATGGGGGTGCTCTTGGTCAGTCGTCCAAATCTAAAAAGATGATTCAGATCTTTGAGGATGATGATGAGGTAGACCTTGGTTCCGATGATACCGAGGAAGAATCTGAGGATCTTGATGCAGATACTGATGATCCTGCTAATCTGGTATATAGTTCGGATGATGATGATATGAATGATGATCATGAAATAGAGGATGATAGTTCTGATGATGACAATGATGATAACAACAATGATCAAACCATGGAGAATCTTGATACTGTAATTGAAAAGGTCGTCACTACTATTTCTGGTGGTGATGGAGGAGTGATAAGGGGAAATGAGGGAGTATTAGTTGAAACAAAAAAACAAGTGAGGTTAAGTGAGAAGGAAAGAAAAAAAGATGGTGAGTGTGAGGCAGGATCAACAAAAGTTTTAACTAATGATCCTCCCCAAACCGTGTCTAGCCGGGTAGCCACATCTATTGTCGGTTTAAAACAAAACACACAATGCCTGGAATCATTTCTTAAGGTCCACACGATATGGTCTACTATACCCTCACCTAATATCCCGATGTTCGTCTTTGCTACTTAATGCAATAATGTAGCGCGATCATTCTACATTCACGACAAGGAATTCGAAAAGTGTATAATAATTACGTGTATGAATCCCTCGAAATGAAAACGTCTTTAAGATCAAAATCTCACTATCGGGTGGTCTCCACTAATGTCCCTAGTCATGTCCTTTCCCGGTCCTTCCCTAACGGTCAGGTCACTATCATAAAGTTCTTTCCACAATGGTTGGTCTCAATCATTCAAAACAAAATTTTTAGCTATGTGATCTAGATACTCAGAAATGTAGGAAATCTACGTGCATAAACTTGGGCCCGATTGGGCAACCCCAAACTTTACCCACACATTGTCCCCAATGTGCAAGCAAAGTCGTAGGTGATGTGACTAAAATATTGTGCAGTTATTACAGTTATAAAAAGGACGGGCAAGACATTACAAAGCAAGCACAAAGAACTCCAAAATTTCTAAATTGGGCACCCCAAACCTTGGCCGCGGCCTAGGTTTGCCAAATAAAAGCCCACCCCAAACCTCGGTGAAATCGAGGTTTGCACAGGGTCAAAAGGTGAGTGTGTAAAGGTGTTGAAAAAAATGAGGCACCCCAAACCTAAGTTAAACTTAGGTTTGATGCATCTCGTGTAACTAAGAATAGACTAAAACATCATACACCACTCGTTTAGCAGAAAGAGTTAGAACATGCCTGTTTTGCCCGGCCGGAGGGGATTCTTGAAAGGTTGAGCACTTAGAGGGGGTGGAGAGAACATGCAAAACAAGGGAAAGATACCAAACAGGAAAAAGAAACACACAAAGCAAGAAAGGAAACAAAAACTGCACGAAAAACAAAACGAAAAGGCAGGGAACTCCCGCGGTTTGTCACGCGGGCTATAAGCCGCGGCACAAGCCGCGCAACCCTCTGTTTCAGAAAACCAACAGAGGGCCCCGCGGTTTGGCGCGCGGTTTGCAAGTCGCGGCCAAACCCGCGTAAGTCCCTGTTTCACTATTTTTGATTTTTTTTCGGTTTTTCGATTTTTATGGTTTTTCCGGAATTAAAAACACACACAAGACAAAAATAATAAACGGACATAAACCTTGGTGGGTTGCCTCCCACCCAGCGCCTTATTTAAAGTCGTGGCACGACTGTGCGGTTCTCAACTTGGTTTGGTGTCCGCGGATTTGGATCGCCCAAACTTGCGATTTCCCGCGGATTCTTCCTCTCTACTTGACCTCGTTCCATCTCCAGATCTGCACCGTCCACTCTCGAACATCTTGAAGTTTACCTTCTCGCCACCAACTCTGAAGTTAATCTCCCCTTCCTCCATGTCTATTAACGCTCGACTCGTGGCCAGGAAGGACCTCCCCAAAATCAGCGGGACTTCTTCATCTTCATCGATATCGATCACTACGAAGTCTACTAGAAAGTAGAACTTCCCAACTTTTATCAGCACGTCTTCAATCACCCCGTATGGATACCTTATCGACCGATCAGCAAGTTTAAGCGTCATGAACGTGGGACTCACTTCGCCCAATCCAAGTTTCCTGAAAATAGAAAGGGGCATCAAATTAATACTCGCCCCTAAATCACATAACACTTTATTAAATGAAAACTTCCCAATTTGGATAGGGATAGAAAAACTCCGTGGATCGTTGAGCTTCTGGTGAAGCTTATTCTGGAAGATGGCGCTGTACTCTTTAGTGAGTGCAACGGTGGCCTGATGATCGATTGCCCTCTTTTTGGAAAGAATCTCTTTCATGAATTTCATGTAAGAGGGCATTTGGGTGAGAGCATCTGCAAAAGGGATATTGATCGTTAGCTTTTTAAATACTTCAATAATTTTAGAAAAATTGACCTGATCTTTATTCGCTTTCAGCCTGCTCGGGTAAGGCACTCGTGGGATTTCCGGCTTGACCGGTGGTGTCACTTCTTTCTTCTTCTCTTCACTCCTCATACGCTTTTCATCAGCCTCTAATGCATCCATGTCAATTATCTCCACATCATTCTCGGCTTCCTTTGCTGGCTCCTCATTCAGCTCCTTTCCATCTCTCAGATAGATGGCATTACAATTCTCTTGGTTCCTCTTCTCAACCATACTCGGGAATGCTCCGGGAGGTCGGGTTTGTAGGGCTTCAGAAATCTGCCCCACTTGCCTCTCGAGAATCTTGATTGCAGCCGTATTCTGCTGTAACGTCCCAAAAATTACAAGGAATTTAAATTTTTTAAAAGTAATACATTTCATTATAATCAAACCAAAAGTTAACAATTCCCATTACAATAAGAATAAACGTCGTTATTTAAAACCATCAATAAAGTTTAAGCTGCGGAAAAGTTATATAATTAAATCCTCTTTTAACAAAAGTTTAACTTAAACAATCCTCGCCTCGTGCCCGTGTGTACCGTCATGCCCGACTGCTACTCGCACCTGAAAACACAAGATTTTGGGAAGGGGTAAGCACGAAGCTTAGTGAATTCAACCACCATAATTAACACAGTTATTCCACACTACCCCTAAAACAGATAGTTGCATATAAACAAGCATACAAGTCTACGAACAAATCATAAACATGCATACCTACACCATCCCACCCAAAGGGCATACGTCGGTCCCACCGTCCACACGATAACCGTGCAAGCATTACCCGGTCCCACCGAGTTCCTACGCCACCCGCGTATACAATTTCGGCCCCACCGAGTTCCTACGCCACCAGCGTATACAAATTTCGGCCCCACCGAGTTCCTACGCCACCCGCGTATACAAAGTTCGGCCCCACCGAGTTCCTACGCCACCCGCGTATACATAACAATAAAGGTCCCACTAGACACCCCAGTATCTAGTCCCGCATCACAAACAATTAAAGCTACCACACACGTGCTATCGTAATGTAAAAGTAACCGATATTAAAAATAGTGAGAGAACTCACCTCGTAAGCGCGCCTAGCTCACAAACAATAATTCAAGCTCCACAAATCCAAGATCACTTCCCGACACCTAAACGAACGTTAAAACGTATCAATACGAGGCCCGGACCCTAAAACATGACGCACGATTAAACTGTCGCTAAAACGACTTTTTGGCTTAGAAAACCAGGTCTGTTCGCGACCTTTTTCGACCTCCTTAAACCCAGAAAATCCTCAATTAAAATTAACTACCCTCTAGGTCCGGGTCTTAGCTTTCCAGGGACGTATCGCACGCGCTCTAACGATTTTTCTACAATTTACTATGGATTTTACAAAACCGGCTTGCTGCACAGTGAAAAACAGAACCTTTCAGTACAAAACAGCAGTTTGACACTAGCTATGATCCGAAATGGTTTTTCCATAAAACATAAGAAACTTACTAGACTCAGAATGGGAGATTTTGGCACTGGTTTCACCTCAAAAAGACGTTCCTATAAAAAGTTATGGCTTTCCCAAAACAGTGGCAGAAACTGTCAATTTCGGACCTGCTGTATACACAGCCAATTTACGCCTAGCTAGAGGCCGAACCGGACTTCCACTAAAACACGAAAAGTGTGCCCGACACAGAATGTGAACCGTGGGCACTGGATTCGCCTCAATCTGAGCTACGAGGGAAACGTTATGGCCGTCGCAAAACAGTGGCAGAAAAACGTTTTCACATAAAATGACGATTTTCGGTTTATTTCTTCATGCTTTCGGTTTAGGTTTGAACAACTACTGGCTGTAAAAACCAGGCACCACCCACTGCCATCTCCGGCAGTGGTGGTCGGCGGCAGCGGTGGCAGCCACCACCGGCGGTGGTGGTGGTTCGGCACTAAGACCCGCGAGGCCGCACATACTCCACAAAACGACTCGGTCGCACACACCCATCCGATATAGCAGTCCCCACCCACGCACGAAGCAGCCACGTGGTGGTGCACGGCGGCGATCCACCGGCGGCAGCCATGGTGGTGGTTTCGTGATGGTTTTAGCGATGCGAAAGAAAGAAAACGTAAGGGAGAACCTTACCTCTAGAGGAGAACGCAGCAGCAAAACGACGATAACCCGACTCCGTCCTCTTCCCGGTCGTGTCTCTCTCTCTTGCTGCTTCTCTCCTCGTCGGCAGCCGCTAGCGGCGGCTGTGCTGGTGGTTTACGGTGGTTCGGTGGCAGCAGGGGGGTTACGGCTGGGAGAAACGAGAGAGGGGGGGAGGTCTTAGGGTTTCCTTTCTCCTTTTTCCTTCTTTTCGTTAGTTCCTCACGAATCCAAAGCAAACCCAAACAAAAAATGGGGCTTGGTTAAGAAAATTTGCATGGGCCGATCCATGCACTACCTTCAAGAGTTGGCACAATTAATCCCCTACATTTTCAAGTAGTTTCACCTTAAGCCCCCCTAACCCAAACTTTTAACAATAAGATCCTTGCCGCCTAACCCGTTAAATTTCGATTAGAGGAATTTATAAAATAACCAAATGAAAATGATTAATTAAAATCCATACCGAGACACGGGCTTTACAACTCTCCCCCACTTGAATTAGACTTCGTCCTCGAAGTCTATGCCCGTGAATATCTATAGATAGTTCTTTCTCATCTCAGTTTCAGGTTCCCAAGTTCACTCGGAACCCTTTCGGTGTTTCCACTGGACCCTCACTAACTGGAATCTAAAATTTCTCACACCGCCTAAAAAAATTTCTCGGATACTTTTCTTACCACAAAACTCCTTCAAGTACACCGCGAATAAGATCGGAAGAACACGCCAACAACTGGATTCATTCCTAACTAAACGACTCCGGTTGTCTCCCAACCCTAGATGTTCTATACATCCCGATTCAATTTCAAGCTCTAACCATTCTAAAGGTGCTCACCAATATACCCTACAGGATACTCGAATCCGATCATTTCTACCATTAACGGTCAATTAACTTTCACGAGTTCTAATAGACTCCCAAAATTTATTTCACCCGAATCATCAAACCAGTAAATTTATAATCACCCTCGAAGATCATTCCACCACAACCATTCATCACAAGTAGGCATCTCAGGGTTACTACTACCATCACCATAATTACTGTAAAAATCGGCTACAAATCTCCGATTACACTAAAGGTGTTTGGCCTCAAGCCCAAAAGTCGACACTTAAACATACTACTTACTTCAAAAAGGTTACTGCGCATTTATTCCCTTAATTACAAAAGGCATCATTCCCTTAACCGACACAATTCGGTCTACACTAACCTCACGTGTGGAACACCCAATCTTCCACCGTCTACTTATCCTCCTCGCCCACCCTAGGAAACCTAGTTACACCGTAACAAGATACACCTTAACACCTACCTCCCAGGTACGTCTCAAGTCCCGGCACATCGAAACTACCTCCCAGGTGAGTGCCCAATACTATATCCTCCCAATGCCTACTGGAAAGTCAAGGTCATAACACATGAATACCGGGGTCCCACCCCGAAATACTCAACCGACCATTACCAACGACTGACTGACGTGACCAAGGATCCAATGCAAAACAGTCTACCAACAACATGCCTATCACGGAATGACTCACTCACCCAACATGTAAATACTCAATGTGCAATAAGTGCAAAACTGTGCAACAAAACAACCCATCAACAAAACTTCCCATCGAGCCATTAAAAACCGTGCAATTGACCCATGACTATCTCAAAGTCAAAACCGAGCAAAATGCTCCACGCTTGCTAGACCCATAAGTCGGTCAAAAACGCGTTTAAATAAAGTTTAAGCAAGCAATACTCTTAAATAACATTAGTCCCAAACTCGACACGAGTTAAACAAAAGAGTTTTCCAAAAGGACTCACACCCTTAAAATTCTCAAAATGACACATAACACTTATAAGCGCACTACCCAAATGGTTTACAAAATCATTTACAAAATATTCTCAACGTCAAAATTTTTCATTTCAAAAAGACCGTAAGCAATAAAACTACTATTACCAGGTCGGTAGTTACGCAAAAATGGACACGCTCGTCCCACATATGAAAATCATGTTGAAAATCATTTCATTGCAGCTTAGTTTACTCACAAAACGTAAGCGAAATAAATAATTTCTTCGAAAATGACCCGTCACGGTTCTAGTATGAATTGGCTCATGACATGTATTTAAAGTAACCGCTCGACCTTACACCGGGTGCGACAAAAGTGTGCACATAATTTCAAAATCAGTTCCACGACATCTGACCCCAAAATTCCTCTTTTTCAACATAAAATGTCGTGGCACAGGGTTCACTAACAAATCTTACGCGCGCCGGCTAGTCATACAAAACGATAAAACGGTTTACAAATATATTTTTGTTAAAACACAACTGTCTCGTGTAAGTTTCAAACTTAAGATAAAAAACCAGTCCGTTTCCATCATTTGAAAATATCGACTAAAACCTCATAAAATCTCAAAAGGTGGGGTTCTTTAAATTGATTTCCAAGATTTCCCCAAATGGTCACATAAACAAAATAATATATGCACCTCGTGAAATTAAACTCACACGACTCAACATGCCGTAAAACAAACTTATTTTAACCAAATCACTCAAATAGCTTTATACAGACATCGTAGAATGTAACTTTCCGTCTCAACTCTAACATATGTGGAGGAGTTCCAATGTTAAAGTCTCAATCCGTAGTCACTTGCCCGACATTTTAAACACCACAAAAAACGGATATCATCTTACCCGAAAGAACCGTTGGAAAAATAACGAAATGAGACAAATTCTAACAAAGTTTGCACTCCCTTGATAAAACGATTTCATACACTTTCAAAACCATATTTCAAAATCTTGTGTGTGCGCTAAACATTTCCCAAAATTCCAAAACACCATCAATAAAATGATTTGAAACACAAGAATTTGTTAATGCAATCTATTTCAAAATCAAACTTTGTGCATGACTTAATCAGCATTCTACGCCTCGACTCCTACTCCTCCAAATCTCTCCGGTCCACTAACGTCATCCGGACATTTAAACCTCTTAGGCAAGTTGGGAAATTACGCCAAATAATCCCTACGATTTTCCTCAAATCAAAGTCGGCTCCATAAGCCTATAATTCTAGCACAATCGTCCATCTTGGCCCGAAACAAACATCATCCTTATCGTCACTCCAAGTGATTAATACTAGAATCGTCCTTTTATTCCAACGACTACTAATTTATAACCTTCGTCACTACCCCAACGATC
This sequence comes from Saussurea involucrata, assembly GCA_033807775.1. Taxonomy (NCBI): domain Eukaryota; kingdom Viridiplantae; phylum Streptophyta; class Magnoliopsida; order Asterales; family Asteraceae; genus Saussurea; species Saussurea involucrata. The sequence continues at coordinate 61,406,955 of CM066317.1, forward strand.
ATCCCATCAAAGCAAAACAAGTACACACCTGTACTAGGAGGTTTACTTTAGTCGTTCCTCCTTGTGATGTCTATTCTGGGTAGATATTACAACGAGTTATTAGCACATAATAACTCACACTAACAACGCTCACGCTCAACTCCTTGGATTCCTCGTGACTTTCTCCGACTCGAGCATTGATCCTGTGTTTCCGATAGTAGGAGCTCTACTACTACCTTCCACACCTATCATCACTCGTTCTGAGTTCCATCCGATGGGTCCAAGTAGTTTCTCGCCGATAACTACACACATATGCCTGCACCGGCATATGTACACACTCTTCCTATGGTAGGTGGTTGAATACCTATGCGGGCCGCTGCCACATTTGGGTAAGCAAACGACCGCATAGGGACTCTTTCAGGAGGTGGCGGTGGATTGTTGCGAAGCGGTGGAGGATCGTTGCGCGGAGGCGGTCTCTCGTCACCCATATTCATTTGCTTTCTAGCTTTCGATTCTTTACGTAGGCGACGAGCAGTTCTCTCTATTTCTGGATCAAGTTCTTCAATTTCCTTCCCTCGTGTTGTTCTTGGCATAAACCAAGTGGTACCTGAAAAGAAAAAAAAAAAACAAAGTCAGTAATCCAAAAATTGAAAGTGATGGAGTGAAACAACGAAAAAAAAATGTCCAATCTAATAGCTCTTATAGATGGTAGTGCTATTAATTACAACTAGTTCCCCGGCAACGGCGCCAAAAACTTGACACGGGGTTTTCACACCCCGAGGATCTAACCGCAAGTGTACGGGTCGAAGTCAAGTAATAGTACTTGGAGAGTACGAGTATCGAATCACGGGAAACTAGGAACTAAGTATCACAATTACTATAGGCTCTATTAACTGGACTGTCGAATTTAGAGATTGGTTTTATAGACTAATTAAATTGCAATAAATGAAATCAAATCAAACACAAGACAAAACAGAACAGCTTTGAAAACTTTGATAGAGAGAAAAGTTGAGGGTTGGAAATCCAATGATTCTCACACACAAACGTCTGATTCAATTCAAATATCAGTTATTCCTATCAATGAATGCCCAATCTTTATCTAATCGGGGTTCTCTCTCAAGTAACACCGATTTTATTCGCAAAGCACGGTTCCTTTTTCAAGCAACCGTGATTTCTATTTCGAAAACCTAAGTTTTATCTTTCGACCTCAACAAATAGGGTTCAAAACGCATTAAGCTTACGATTCAAACGGGACTAAGATTTACTCGGTATATCTCTATCCTTTCTAACCTTAGATATGCAATTCCTAATTCTATTTCTCAATTATTTCTCTCGAACATTAATTGAAAACAATAAAACAGTTGCAAGGTAGCTAATCTCACAAAAGCATTAAACACCAAATTGCATTCATTCATTCAATAGGAAAACTGATAAAAGTTTCAAGTCATCTGTTTACAAGTTCAAACCACATTCATTCCAACCCCCAACATGAACCGGTTAGTTCATATCGGTGGTGGATTCAAACACAATAGAAAAAGATGAAAATAAGTATGTGAACATGATAATCATGGCAATGGAATGGTTACTCCCTTCTATTGTGATCATCTCTACGTCGCATGATGAACGTGTATCTGATCCTCCCTCTATCGTGGCTCCAACGGGTGTCACTTGGTTCTGAAAATCTCCCCCGGTACTGCTCTGGCCGTCGTGTGAAATCTGGATACGAACGAATGACCTAAAACCCGAAAAATATAGCTGATTTCGACCAAACAAAGGCTTACGCGACTTGCTGCGCGACTTGCAAGTCGCGTGGCAAGTCGCGCGTGTCCTTTTTAGGGTGCGTGTCGTTTTCTGGTTCGCGGGTCGGGTCCTGGATTGGTCGTGGGTCTTGGGCTTGGCTTATGGGCTCCCGTTAGGCTTCGTTTTGACTCGTTTTGGGCCCTTTTTAGCTTCTTTTTCCGAGGAATGCCGCCTTTTAGATAATCTGCATAATTCACTAGATAAACCGTAAAATACACGCCTTTTTACTTGAACACAAGACAATCTCATTGGTTTTAGAACCGAAAATAACGCCAAAAAGTGGCATTATCAATGGTACACAAGGGGTTCAAAGTGCTAATGTTGGTGTTCTGGATGATGTCAATCCTAGGGTTCAAAAGCCTCAAGGATGTGAAAACAGAACAGATGAGGAAAGAATGGCAGATGGCTTCATTCAAGATGTTGTTTATATTGGATCTGATGATGATGATCCAGATCTTACTCTGATAAAGATTAAAGAGGAGATGGATGAGATATTTGATGGTGGAAATGTGCAACCTGATTCTGATTTCGAGAAAGAATGTAGTCAACCTGATCCAGTGATACAGATTCCGATAATACCTGATCTATCTGAAGGAAAAATCAGAGATGCAGTCTCCGAGGCAGAATTATGTATTTTCCAAATGTTGATTGATAGAGAAGCTTTGATTGTCCGACGTGCTCATCGAACAAGAATCGTTACTCCATTCCAAGAAGTTATAAGGGGTGATTTGTTTGTGAAAAAGATTCATCGAACAAGAATCGTTACTCTATTCAATTGAGAATCTTCCACGTCCAAATCAAATTGAATATTTGTATATGATGGGTGATAAAAACCAAAAACTCAGCGCTGTCATAACTGATAAGGAAATTGTTAAGCTTGTGAAGATTGAATCGGAGAAGATTCTAAAAGTCTTTTATCCAAGATTCTTCCTCCTCAGATCAGATGGAAAAGAGTGGAACTTCTGTGAAGCCGACTTCAAATCCCTAACTTGTGCAGACTTCTTCAGATTATATGATATTCTTTCCAGGATGCCTAACAAAGACATTACCTATTCTAAAGCCTATCAGGCCTTAAAACCATTCATGAAGAACCTGATCAAACTCACATACTTAACCGACTTTCAGATGGCTCTGGAAAGTAATCAGGTCAGAGTTAATAAGAAAAGGCCAAACAGAAAACTTTCCGACATACAAGCTGTTCCTCTTTATACCGTGTTGAAAAAACCAGAATTCGGTATTGTGTATCACAATGGGGAAAGGAAGAAGAAGTTCTTGAGGCTGATAAAAGTTAATATGTTTTCTGTTGGGACGCTCAATATGATCAAAATCATGTTGAATGAAAGATTAAGATTGGATGGACAAAGAAAGGTGCCTCTCAAGGAGAAAGAGAAAGTCTTGATAAACAACGCCTTGAATGCTTTACAAGACAGGATAGATTATCGGGATTCACTTAGAAGGTTTGAAATTATCTTTGGAATCAGAAAAAGATACATTCCACCGGAAGAACTTCATGGTTGAAGATGACATGGCTCACTTGAATACAAAGGGGGAGAATGTTAGTGTATATTTTATAATTGTATTCAAGTTGAGGGGTTTAAATGTAAATGTTGGTTCTAGGTATAAATAGCCTAGATTTCTCTATTTTGACTAACACTTTCATAGATACATTTTGACAACTCACTGTGAGTTTCTCTCTACCTATTGTAACTACTTCTTGATTCTTAATGAGAGATGACCAGAGTTTCTTGAAGATCTTGATTCATATTACTTGTGTAATGGGATAACAAGTGGTATCAGAGCATAATTGAAGACATTTCTTCGATACGATCATCGGTTCTCGACAATTCAAGTGAAAAAGTGCCGAATTTTGAAGATTTTGGAGTTTGATCTTCAAGTAAGTATGTTCTAATCACGTGAACAATTCGGTGATTTAGAATGTTTTTGAAGTTTTTCACGAAAATCTTAAGATCTAGAAGATTTTGTTATGCATGGATTGATTATAGCCATTCAGATCATTTTCTGCAATGATTACGAAGAGAATGCAACAATCAGATCCAAATTTGATGAAGAATTCAGTGCGTTACGATTTTTTGATGTGAACAGTACCACCTCGCCGGAAAAAACGCGATTTTGGCCGGAATTTGGATTTTTCACCGGAGATTTGATGTTAGATGCTCACAGATCTGTTCGGTATGACGTAACGACCTGTTTGCAGTAATTTGGGGTGAAATTCTGTAAGAAATCGAGGGTTTTGTGCTCTTAAAAGTGTTCGACGGAAAACTGCACGATGATACTCATAATTGTCGGACAACAAAGACATTCATAAACTCATAACTGTCGTACGAAAGTGTGTTCTTGATATTCATAACTGTCGCACGGAACTAATCATCATAAATGTCGCACGCTTTTTGACCGACTTCGATTTTAGTCGCAGAAGGTACATACGACAGTTACTGTTCATAAGGTAAAGTCGTACAAGGTTTGTACGAGAGTTGTTTCAAGTCGTGCCCGTGTCATAAGACAACTACAATTCATTGGGTCTAGTCGTACAAGAAGCATACGACTTCTACTGTTCATGTGCGGTAGTCGTACAAGTGGCATACGACTACGACTGATCTTTCGCGCTAGTCGTACAAGAGGCATACAACAATTACTGTTCATCAACGCTAGTCGTATAAGACCCATGCGATAGTTACTGTTCACCTGAGTTAGTCGTACAAGACACCTACTACAGTTACTGTTCATTGATCAAAGTCGTATAAGTCATGTCCGATAGTTACTGTTCACTGGAAGTTTTCGCACAAACGATTCCTTCTTGGAATTGTGTTAGAGCATTGTTGTATTCAAGATTTACTGTAAAGTAAATGTACTGTATGAGTCTATACAGTATTGTGAATGCCTTTATACCTTGTATGTCATGGGTATAAATAGGCTTGTCTAGTTCATTTGTACGTAACACTTCAAAATCTTATGTAATCTTTTAGAAACCTTTTGTAATCCTTTGAGCTCAATACATGGATGACATATTTGCTCTCTAAATTCTCTCTCACTACATTCATATCTTATTGCTAGAGATTTGGGATTTATCAATTGGTATCAGAGCTAAACAGAAGATTCAAGCAGATCGAAGACCAAATTGAAGATTTTTTACACTAAAGCTGAAGAATTCGGATTGGGTGTTCATCACTATTCATCACTGTTCATCAAGAATTCTGACCCTTCTTCATTTACTATTCATCCAGATTTCATCTTTTCTTTAATTTTTGATCTTTTGGATTGATTCTTGACATCATTGCACTCGGATTTGATTCCTGAACATCTTTAATTCTTGGATCAACACCATAATCTGCACAGAATTTGCAGATCTGATCATTTTATATCATTTTTGTTCGAAAACTTTTTCTACTATTTTTGGATCAAAATTCGATTAAATTGATCGAATTAGGATTTGTGATTAACTAAGAAAGTGTGTGGAATCAAATTTCGAACAAATCTGTGTAAATTTCATAACAATTGATCAAGAATTGAAAAAGTTATGGCTGATTTAGTGATTTTCGTGTTCGAAGTGCAGAATTCGGATCATTCTTGGTGAATTCGGATCATTCTTGGTGAATTCGGATCATTCAAAGAAGAATTCGGAGTGTTCTTGGAAATACAAGTGTAGAATTCGACTCAAGAAGGTTTCGAATTGATTGAATTCGAACCCAGCTAGATTCGAATTGAGGAGAATTCGAACCGTGTTAGATTTGAATTGAGGAGAATTCGAACTGTGTTAGATTCGAATTGAGTTGATTAAATTTTCCAAGTGTTGAATTCGAACCCTTAAGCATCCGAATTCATAGAATTCGAACCCTTAAGCATCCGAATTCATAGAATTCGAACCCTTAAGCATCCGAATTCATAGAATTCGAACCCTTAAGCATCCGAATTCATTGAATTCGAACCCTTAAGCATCCGAATTCATTGAATTCGAACCCTTAAGCATCCGAATTCATTGAATTCGAACCAAGTTAAGTCCGAATTGAGTGAATTCGAACCCTTCAGCATCCGAATTCATTGAATTCGAACCCTTCTTCATCCGAATTCGTTGAATTCGAACCCTTACTCATCCGAATTCTTGTGAATTAAAAAAAAAAAAAAAAAAAAATTCTTGAAAAAATTCTTAAGAAAATTTTTTATCCCGAAATTTTTTCTATAGTGTATTTCATACACTGTAAGAGCTTTTCAAGAAAAAATTTTATATATTTTTTTTGTGTATTTTCATACACTGTCTGCTTGATCTTCTGAACGATCAATTTCTAGCAATATTCAAAATGGTTTTACAACAAGTTATTGTTAAAAGCAGTGGTGAAGATTTGTAGCAAACTCTGAAAAAGGAGATTCCTCCAATTGCAAAAGTTTTTGTTAAACCAAATGTAAAGTTGCAACAAGTCATTATAACAGAAACATCTGTTAATTCACATGTATCTGTTAAACCAAATAATGAAGTGTTGCAACAAGTCATAATAACAAAAACACCTCCAAAGCCACTTGAAAAAGCTAAGGCAAATAATGGAATTTTGCAACAAGTTATTTTATCAGAAACATCTCCTATATCAGAAACTCCTGTTAAAGATAATGCTTCAAATTCTTCAACTCCTATTTTAAATAAAGCATTGGAAGAAGAAAATGTTGATCTGAAAAGACAAATTTTAGACATTTCTTCTTCAAATGCTAAACTTACTAAAAGAATAACTGATCTTGAAGTTTATATTGCAGATCTTGAAGCAAAGAAAGACAACTCAAGTCTGCACGATCAAATTGAGAATCTTCAAGAGAAAGTAACAACTCTTCAAAAAGAAAATGCCGATTTGAAGAGTAGAGAAGAAAAGAGAGTGAAGTGGAACTTAAAGTTACATGCTCAATTAAAAGAAGTTAAAGATATAGGGAAAATTTTGGACAGTGAAAATGCCGATCTAAAGAGAAAACTGTCTAATTTTTCTTTTGAAGAAAAGAAAGTTTTTGAAGAAAAGAAAGTTTTTGAAGAAAAGAAAGAGATTGAACTTAATTGTATAAAACTTTCAAAACAAGTTTCTGACTTTGAGAAAGTTTTATTTTTAGAAAAAGACAAGCTCGAAAAAGAAAGAGCTAAATTTGAAACTGAACGAAAATCTTTTGAGATTAAAAGTTCTGAACTTTCCGTGAAAATCTCTGAATTAGAAAATCTTTTGGAAAAGGAAAATAAGATTTCACGGAAAAGAAAAATCTCTTTGAAAAGGAAAGTAAAACCCTTAAAAAGAAAAATATGGAAATTTTCAAAGAGATTACTGATAAAAGAAGGTTTTTGGAAAAAGATTTTGAATCGGAACGTGTATATTTTGAAGATGTGATTCTTAATCTTACCAAAAGATTATCTGGTTTATCAGCTGATATTATGAAGGATCAGTTGATCAAATCTGATCTCCAAAAGAAATTTGATCTAATTTCTAAAGAGAAAAATGTTTTAATAAACAAAGTCAAAGAACTTGAAGACGTCATTTTTAAATTTGATGTCTCAAAGCAGGCTAGTCATAATTCTATCTTTCAGACTCCATTTGTTGATTCAAATGATTCTGAATGTTCTTTTAAAACTGCTTCAAGTTCAAGTTTTAAAAACATTTCTTCTAAACAATTTAATAGATCAACAGATTTCTCAAAAGGTCGGATTCGTTCAACAAATCTCTTCTATAATCCTCTGTATGATAAATCAGATAACAAAACAAAATTGCCTAAAGTTAATACTTCCAAACCTGAAGAAGTTCCAGTCTTCAAGAGGGTGAAGATGGAATGGAGAGTAAAAGGCACAACAGTTCCAAAGAAAAATGTGCCAAAATCATCTGTATTCGCATCAAATGCAAAGAAGAACAATACGCCAAAAGGTAAATCTTATGCTAAACCTAATCCTATTCATTCTGTAAATCATCTGATTAGGTTGGCTCAAAAGAAAATTTGTTGTTCTTACCGTGGAACAAATAATTTTGTGCATAAAAATTATACTTCTTTTTGGTACGGTACTTATAGTATTCCTTCAAAGAGATCTATACCTAACCCACTAGGACCCAAATGCCATTGGGTACCAAAATCTGCTTAATCTGTTTTGCAGGTTCTTCATGTGTTGTACTGAATTGTAGATACATACCACACACATGACTGAAAACAGAAGAGAAGCGGCGTATTTTTTGAAAAATATTTGTACCATTAAGGGGGAGACAAATATTAATGGCTTTTGAACATATCAGTTCAAAACCCGTGCTTCAACGACAATGGCTTCTGAACAATTCAGTTCAGGACCCGTACTTCAACGACTAAGACTTCTAAACAAATTAGTTTAGAACTCACACTTCTCAGGTGATATCCTTAACTGTTACATCTTTCTGTTTCAAGGAACGTGGCAAAAGGTAACATTGGATTATATTTGTTTCTACTGATTTGAAAACTTGAATCTTTACAAATTTAATTCAATGAGATGCAATTTTCAATTTTCATTCAATGAATTAAATGCGTGCTAAAAGATGTTTTTTTTTTCAAGAATCTTTGTATTATCTGAGTTAGATTTGCTTCAACTTTAACCTCTGAAATAAATCGAAAGGTAAGCAAAACATGAATGAAATTAAGCTGAATGCTCAAAGATATGTGAATCTGGACTTATATAGAATATAATGCTCAAAAAGCCTATTTATCAGAATGATGAATGGAAACGAAAATATGGGGGAAACACTATGATTAAGAACCAAGTGATTGAGATATCATTCATATTTTGTGATGGAAATTCGAACTTATATAGAATATCATTTAGTTTGAAAGTTTGTGCCTGTGGCCTTTCTGGTTTGGGAGAGTAAGTCCTAAGGGGTGCTCGACACCTAGTCCCTAAGATCAACTGGTCTGGGATCGGCTGACCCAAATCCTGCAATAGAACCAGATAGAAAGCCATGTTCTACTGGTACAAATGGGTTTAAGATATATCGATGTGGCCTTTCTGGTTTGGGAAATTAAGTTCTAAGGGGTGCTCGACACCTAGCACCTAAGGCCAACTGGTCTGGGATCTGCTAACCCAAATCCTTCTATAGAACCAGATAGAAAGTCATGTTTAACGGTGTATCTTATTCTTACTAAACTTTTTGATCAAAAGATGCCAATGAGCACAAAATCAAAAGATGCCAATGTGCACAAATCAAAAGATGCCAATGAGCACAAAAGAAAAGATGCCAATGAGCACACATCTCTTGAAAGTTGGGAAAATACAAAGTCGCGATAAACCCGTAAATTTGTGAAAATTCTGATTTTGGACAAATAGTGTGAGTAGAGCAAAGTATTCTTATATGTTTTAGAATTGCATATGCTTGATGCTAATCATATTTCGCATGCTAGCACACCAAATAGATTTAATAAAGGGGTTGAAACTGAACATTTTTTAACTTGATATACAATGATGACTTGTTCTTGAATCCAAACACATGCATTTGATTTCATTTGATTGAAAAATCTGTTAAATTTCATTAAGTTGAATTTCTTTTGTAAAGTTTTCAAATGATCAAATGTTTGTAGTTACAAATGAAGTTCAATGAATTTTATTTTCCTTGTGTAAATTTTTTAAAATTTGTATATTGTGCGTTATTGAAATATATGCATATTTTCAGGGGGAGAAAACAAATTGTTCCAGAATTCTTATTTTGAGGGGGAGCAAGGTTATCCACTAAGGAGGAGATTGTTAGTAATACTCAGTGACACGACTGAAATTGAAGAAGGTTTTCGATGATAATGATGCTCACTTTCATCGAAAAAGGGGGAGAAATGTTTAATTCAATTTCATGTCAAAGAACTTTCAAGTCAAATATATTTCAAGTCAAAGCACTTTCAAGTCAAATACATTCCAAGTCAAAGATTTGTGAACAAAGACTGAAGATCAGGGGAGAAGGATCATGTGAAGTCCAAATGTTGCTGAATTTGGTTATCTTAGTTCTGAGTGGTTCTCGGAATGCGCTTACACCTAAAAGTTCAAAAATATGGATTCATTGATTTCGAACCCTTCATAATTCGAATTGTCCTGAATTCGAACCCTTCATGATCCGAATTGAGAGATTTCAAACCCTTCATGATCCGAATTGAGTGATTTCGAACCTTTCATGATCCGAATTGTCATGATTTCGAACCCTTCTTGTTCCAACTTCCTTGAATTCGAATCCTACTTGATCCGAATTGAGCTGATTTCGCACCCAACTACATTCGAAATCATATGATTTCGCATCCTCTTGCATCCGAATTGATGGTTTCGGATCTGCCTACATCCGAATTGATAATTTCGAATTCTTAAAGTTAATATGAGAACTAAGGTTCTTGCATCAAGAAGGATACGAGAAGTTACTGTTTGTTAAAGACTGATAAAGCTGTAAAGATCTGTTTTCATGCACAAGACTTGAAGATAGTTTGAAAAAGTGTCTGTTGAAGAAGATTGACTTTACAAAGAGCTGAAGACTGCTGTCAAATTTTTAAATCTTGAATCCAAAGGGGGAGATTGTTAGAGCATTGTTGTATTCAAGATTTACTGTAAAGTAAATGTACTGTATGAGTCTATACAGTATTGTGAATGCCTTTATACCTTGTATGTCATGGGTATAAATAGGCTTGTCTAGTTCATTTGTACGTAACACTTCAAAAGCTTTTGTAATCTTTTAGAAACCTTTTGTAATCCTTTGAGCTCAATACATGGATGACATATTTGCTCTCTAAATTCTCTCTCACTACATTCATATCTTATTGCTAGAGATTTGGGATTTATCAAATTGATTATAAATTGATTAGCGGAACCCCCGTGCTAAGTCTCGGGAGGGGGACATTTTTCTTGGAATTGATTATAAAGCATGGATGCTACATGACGATTCCTTCTTCGAGCAAATCCGAACCAAGCTATTAAGCCGAATTCCTACTCAACACGCGGTTCATTGACGGATTCTTTGTTATACACTGTGATTGCACTCGGTTTGTCACTCAAAACTCGCTCGTTATCTTTCTTGTGAGCTTATCGGAATGAGATTGAGTTTCTACTTTTTGAAGATGTGCTCGTGCATCCAGTCGAGGTTATGGCGTACATCGAATCTGGTTTTTCATGGTTGAAAATTAGAAGGGTAAGAGCTTCTTTCAAGGGGTAGCCTAGACTTTATTCGAAGAAAAAGCATCGCTAAAGTTTTTCCAAGAAAATCAAGGGGGAGAGGAGCTAAAGCTTTTGAAGATTGATATGATTTTGCTTTACAAAACTCTAGGGGGAGAATGTTAGTACCAAAAATGTACTAACTATATGAAACTTTTGTAAAGCTTTTATAAAGCTTGTTATACCTTGTAATAACTTGTGTGTCCCTATAAATAGAGGTGGTAAGGTCATTTGTAAAGAGCGGCACAATGTAGAGACCTAATCTTGTGAGAGAAAGAGAGAGTCATCTTGTACTAAATTGATATTGAATCTAATATGAGGATGACGTTTGTATCTCAATCTCTCTCTAAATCTTGAATTGTCGATTGAATCTGGGACAACAAACAATTTAGTAAAACAATTGAAGTAAGAGTTCTAAACTGAAATGTTTAGAAGTCAAAGCATTTAAGTCCGAGTTTTGATCTGAGGTAATCAGAAGTCATAAAGTTAAGTCCGAGCTCTGATCTGAAGTAATCAAAAGTCATAAAAATAAAGTCCGAGTTCTGATCTGAAATGATCAGAAGTCATAAAGTTAAGTCCGAGTTCTGATCTGAAGTAATCATAAGTCATCATTTGAATACCAGAGGTTCAATAAACAAGATCAAGCGCAAAACAGATTGACTCAGTAAGCACAGTATTTGCAAAAATGAAACAATGATTAGAAAGTTTAACTGTGAAGAACAATTCACAATTAACATATCAGATAAGAATTGAATCATTGGTGTGAACTGATGAACTATGAACACAAAGTGGAATTCAAAAACGAGTGTATTTCCATCGAAAAATCAACAAACATTTGAGACATGAAAATAACTAAATCAAGAAAAATTACACGTGGTAATCATGGAATTTAACAAGGAGAATAACAAACACAAGTACGTTTTCAAGAATGAATTACCACGGTCTTTGAATTCAGTTGAAGTTTACTTACCTTGCATAGAATAGTGCCCCCCCTTAAAATTGGCATAACCTTTGAATGCTCGTCATGTGATGTGAATAATAGGAATTAAAGCCGCACATGACATTCCTGCAAAACAGATTAGTAGGATTTTGGTATCCATCCTTTGATGGATCCTTGACGGTTAGGTGCCCTATTATAGTGAGGAACGGGGATACTATAAGTACCATACCAATACTTAGCATGGTCTTTCTTCACAAAGTCATTTGTACCGCAATAAGAGCAACACAGCTTCTGTGTACATTAGCTGATCAGTTTATTAACAGAGTAAACATGATCAGTTTTCACAAAAGGTTTAGCGTGAAAGCTGTGTAGTTCTTGTCATTCTTAACAGAGACAAATGGCTTTGGAGCAGAAGTGGTTCCTTTAACTCTCCACTCCATTTTTACTCTCTTGAAAGATGGATTATCTTATTATTAACACAAGAATTATAGAAAAAATTGGAAGGTCGAATCTGATCCTTTGAAAAATAATTTGATTTGACAAAATTGTTTGAAGAACGATTTGTAGAAAATGAACTTGAAGCATAAGAAGGTTGAACACCTATGAACTTGCTTTCTTCAAGTTTCTTGACCTTAATGGATAAATCATTTTGTTCTTTGAGAATTAAATCAAATTTCTTTTGTAAATCAGATTTAACCTTTTGTTCTTTCAAAATATCGGTTGCTAATCTAGATAATCTCTGTGTAAGTTTAGAAATCTCAATCCGAAAGATCTTTCTTTCTTTTTCAAAATCATCTTTTAAACATTTACCCCTAAAACCTACAACTTTCGTTTTTTCAGACTCTTTGATTAGAACGTCTAATTCTTTCTCCATGTAATAACCAGGTATTTTATCTAATTTAAAATTGGAATTTTATAAGTATTTATTTTAGTATTTTATGGAGTTAAGAGTTAAGGGATAAGTTTTAATTGTAATTGGAAGGTTGAGGATAAGTTTTGCCAAATGAGTAAAGCCTAGGGTCTATTTGGTCTTTTTGCCAAACTTCTCCACTTGACCAGCTTTAGCATGTCAAGTATCAGATGAAGTCTTATTTTAGTTAAACAAAAAGAATATCCCAAAGTGTTTGTGTGTGTGATTGAATACGGCAGAGAGAGAGAAGAAGAAGTTCGAAGAAGAATAAGAAGAATTGAAAGATACTCAGCTGGGATTTTTAATTGGTGCAGTAAATCAAAGAGGTAATGTTCTTATTCAAACACTCTTTTTAAGAATTAGGTTTCTTTTGGATTTTGAGGTGGGTTTAGGTAATTTGAGATGAATTTGTGAATTTTAGTTGCAATTTAGGGTGTTAAAAGGGATTTAGAACACTTCTGTATAATCTGGGTATAAGATGAAATTCCTGCAACTGAACTGAACTTATCTGATTAAGACGATGAACAGTGTTTTTGCGAAAAGTAGGAATTCGCGAGCCTTGGTTGCGAAAAGTCCACTTTTCGCAAGCAGCTAAAACGCATAGTGAGGTTTTCGTATCTGTTGGTTACGAAAAGTAGGGAACTCACAACTGTGGGTTGCGAGAAGTCAGGTTTTCGTTATAGTGGGTTACGAAAAGTAAACTTTTCGCAATAGTGGGTTGCGAAAAGTTTGGTTTTTCTGTTTACGTGTTAAAGAGTATGTATGCTTTAAATTGTTTCAGATACTAAGGATCTGGGTTAAAAGATAATTTATTTTGAAGAAAGTTAGAAGGAACTTGCTAAAAAGATCAGGTGAGTTTTACTTTAAAAAGTATTTTACTGGAATGCATTATGTGAAAAACAAATATTTGATATGTGGTATGAATATGTCATACGTGGGTGATTATAATATATTGAGATATTATAATTACGTGAGTATTATATGATAATATAATACGTGGCCGGGCTTTGGACCGGTGTGATAAATTGGCTCGTAACCAATTGATATTGGCCATTGGTGGAGGGATAAGGTGGAATGAGACAGGTATGATGAATAATTGTTAGTTGGTATTAACTTACGTGTGTGGTATGTGTATTTATATAAAGAGTGTTTTATATAAATGAGTTTTTAATGAATTACAAATGTCAGGGATTTACTCACTAGACCCTTAGGTCTAGCCCTCATTTTCTGTTTTAAAAATTATGTATTCCAGGTGATGATTCCCGTAAGAACAAGTAAATAGAGTACTTGTCGGCTAGCTTTGGAGAAGATTATCACCATGATGCTATGGATGCTTTTGTAGTTATAACTTTTGTTATTAGTATGTAATTTAAAGTGGATCAATTTGTAATGAATTTTCTATGTTCAGACTTTAGATGGGACAAAATGTGAAACATGAAGTACTTTGTTGTAAATATGTTGTGGAATATATGTTATATGTATGTTTCATTTTGCGGGACGTTACAGATGGTATCAGAGTCTTAGTTTAAGGGATTTAGGTATTAGAATCTGTACCTAGACTTAAACTGCATGTGAAGTAGGATGTCCCTAATATTTTAGAACCTGAGGATATTAAGTATAAAAGGTAGAAGGAACATCATGTAAGGTAACTTCAAATTACACCAGGCCAGTGTAATTATGATCTTACAGGTACATTTTTGAACTGGAATATCTTATTTTATGGGGTATGTGCTTATGTGTGTATATTAACTTTGTTTGAATCCACAGAATGGCGAGTGGCACCAGACAAGGGAATCAGGGAAGAGGAAGGAATTCAAGTGGAGAGAATCCACCATTAGGAACAGGAGGAAGAGGAGGCGATCGTGGTAGAGGTAGAACCAGAAGGGGAACAGGAGGCCGAACTGGAGGTAGAACACAACAGCATGGTACAGAGTTTGTTACACGAGATGATCTGACTGCTGAAATGGGGAGATTACAGGATAGCATACAAGCCATGTTCGAACATAATCGTCTTAATGAAACTGAAAGACCAGATCCGGAACATGAAGTGGAGATACCACTTACCTCTACTGTTGTACCAGTGATGAACAAGTGCGACTATAAAATGTTTCTTAGTTGTAATCCCCCTACATATTCAGGAGATCGGGATCCAATAAAGGCGATGAGGTGGCTGAAAGAAATAGAGGCCATCTTCAAGACGTGTAAGTGTGCTCTGAAGAAGACAAAGTGCTTTATGGAGCTGCGATGCTGAAAGGGGATGTTCTGTATTGGTGGGAGGCTCATATAGAATCAAGAGGAACGGATGTTTATACTACTTTTGCATGGGAGGAATTTGTGTTAGCTTTCACAACGCACTTCTGTCCACAAGCTGCAGTCAGACAGTTAGAAGAAGAATTCATGAATCTACAACAAGGAAATCTGTCGGTTAGAGATTATACTGCACGATTTTTGGAGAAGTCTCGTTTTGCAGGATATTATGTTGCTACAGAAAAGATGAAAATGGAGAGATTTATTTATGGGTTGAATTCTGAGGTTCGAAGATTGGTGACTGCCACGGGGCCAAATACTTTTACAGCTGCGGTGGATGCTGCCGAAAATGTGGAAAGAGATAATAAAAGAGATACTGGTGATAAGAGCTTAGGGAAAAGAAAATGGGAAGGACCACCACAGGATTCGAGGAAACCTAGATTTCAGATGTTTGACAACCGTCCGTCATTTCGACCAACAGAAAGACCATGTCCAAGATGTAATCGTTACCATCAGGGAAATTGCCAAGTAGAGTCACGTGTTTGTTTTAAATGTGGGAAAACTGGGCATGTTGTAAAGGATTGTCGAGTAACACAATTTTTCTTTTTGTGCAATTCTCCGGATCACCTCCAATCAGATTGTCCGCGGGGTAGAATACAATCCGGCGGTACATCGTGGAAACCAGCCATTACTAGACCAGTGGTTCCAAGAATAGAACCACCGAGAACCAGGGGTCGTACATTCCAAATGACAGCTAAAGAGGCGGAGGAAACTCCGGATGTGGTCACAGGTACATTTTTCATAAACTTCACGCGTGCTAAAGTGTTATTTGATTCCGGTGCAAACCGATCTTTTGTGTCTCCCTCCTTTGCTGCTCACATGCATTTAGAGCCTAAATTGTTAAAACATGCTTTATTAGTAGATACAGCAAATGATAACCAAGTGGCAATTAAAGAGGTTTTTGATCGTTGCATGATAAATATAGAGGGATGTGGAGTACCGATACAACTGTTCCCAATAGCTTTGATTGAATTTGATGTGGTAGTAGGAATGGATTGGCTAGCTGAGAATCAGGCTAATATAGTTTGTGATAAGAAAATAATCAATGTCGTTTTACTTGATAAGAGATCAGTAGTGATTTATGGAGATCGTAAGAATCATCAGTCCAGTCTTATATCTATGGTGAAAGCCCGTAAATGTGTTAATAAGGGTTGCTCTAGTTATCTACCCTATGTGATAGATAGTAGGCCTGAAAAGTGTAAGTTGGAAGATATTTCCATTGTTAGTGAATACCCAGAAGTTTTTCCTGAAGACTTGAATAGTCTTCCTCCTGTTAGGCAAGTAGAATTTGGAATAGACCTGGTACCTGGAGCCAATCCCATCGTTCGTGCGCCGTACAGACTAGCACCACCAGAAATGAAAGAAATGATGGCACAACTTCAAGATTTATCTGATAAGGGCTTCATCAGACCCAGCTCATCGCCATGGGGTGCACCAGTTTTGTTTGTGAAGAAGAAAGACGGTTCAATGAGAATGTGTATCGATTATCGGGAGCTGAACAAGCGCACGATCAAGAACAAGTATCCACTCCCATAAATTGATGACCTTTTTGATCAATTAGTTGGAGCTTGTTACTTCTCCAAGATTGATCTCAGGTCTGGCTACCATCAGTTGAAGGTTAAGGAGGAGGATGTTTTAAAGACTGCTTTTCGCACAAGATACGGCCACTACGAATTTTTGGTAATGCCTTTCGGATTGACGAACGCTCCAGCCGCTTTTATGGATCTAATGAACCGGGTATGTAATCCTTATCTCGATAAATTTGTCATTGTGTTTATCGATGATATACTTATTTATTCCCGATCCAAAGAGGATCATGCGCAACATCTTCGTTTGATTTTGGAGTTACTGAAGAAAGAAAAGTTGTACGCTAAGTTCTCTAAATGTGAATTCTGGTTGCGGGAAGTTCAGTTTTTGGGTCATGTAGTTTCAGAGAAGGGTATACAAGTTGATCCATCGAAAGTGGAAGCAATTGAAAGATGGGAACCGCCGGAGACGGCAACCGAAGTACGTAGTTTTCTGGGTCTAGCTGGATACTACCGGAAATTTATAAAAGACTTTTCTCGAATCGCGACGCCATTGACTAAACTAACTCGGAAAAATTTAAAGTTCGAATGGAAAGCAGAACAAGATGAGGCATTCAGAATACTGAAGGAGAAACTTTGCAGCGTGCCGATATTAGCATTGCCAGAAGGTTCTGATGATTTTGTGGTCTACAGTGATGCTTCTAAGCTGGGGTTAGGATGTGTACTTATGCAACGTGGAAAGGTGATTTCCTATGCTTCTCGTCAGCTAAAGGATCATGAAAGACAATATCCTACTCACGATATGGAGCTTGCAGCAGTTGTCTTTGCATTGAAGATTTGGAGACATTATCTTTATGGTTCTAAATGCCAAATTTTCACTGACCATAAGAGTCTCCAACATCTTTTCGATCAGAAGGAACTGAATATGAGACAAAGAAGATGGTTGGAATTGGTAAATGATTATGATTGTGAAATTCTTTATCACCCCGGGAAGGCGAACGTGGTGGCAGATGCGCTAAGTCGTCAAGAAAGAAGTGGAACGATAAAAGCGATATCTCTTCGAGCTGAACTGCTTCCAAATATTTTTGATGAGTTACTGAAGTGCCAAATAGATGCTTATCAGGAAGAAAGTTTGAAATCAGAACCGTTGGTCGGGATATCAGCATTGCTTGGGAAAGATGACCGTGGGTTGTTGTGTTTGGGGAACAGGATTTGGGTGCCTCGTCTGGGTGGATTGCGTGATCGTGTACTACAAGAAGCTCATCAGTCGCGATTTTCTATCCACCCAGGTACGAATAAGATGTATAGGGATTTGAAACAATTCTATTGGTGGCCAGGAATGAAAAGGAGTATTGCTAAGTATGTGGAAGATTGTATTACCTGCGAGAAGGTAAAGATTGAACATCAGAAACCGTTTGGTCAGTTACAACGACTGGATATACCAATGTGGAAATGGGATCAGATCACTACTGATTTCATTACCAAGTTGCCAAGAACTTCAAAAGAATTCGATTCTATTTGGGTGATTGTGGATAGGTTGACGAAGTCTGCCCATTTCTTACCGATAAAACAAACTGATTCCTTGGAACGTTTAGCTAAATTGTAAATCAATGAAATAGTAACTCGACATGGAGTACCAATTTCGATTATTTCTGATCGAGATAGTCGTTTTACTTCTAGATTCTGGAGAAGCTTTCAAAAAGAGATGGGAACGCAAATAAAGTTGAGTACAGCATATCATCCTCAGACTGATGGGCAGAGTGAAAGAACAATTCAGACTTTAGAAGATATGCTTCGGGCTTGTATAGTGGATTTTGGGGGATTATGGGATAAACATCTGCCTTTGATAGAGTTTGCCTACAACGACAGTTATCATTCCAGCATTCAAGCGGCACCGTTTGAAGTATTGTATGGTAGAAAATGCCGAACGCCTCTGTGTTGGAATGAAGTGGGGGAGAAACAATTAGCAGGGCCAGAAATAGTACAGTTAACATCGGATAAGATTACTCAGATTCGGGATAGATTGAAAACGGCTCAAGACAGACAGAAAAGTTATGCAGATCGACGCCGGAAACCGTTAGAGTTCCAAGTCGGGGAATTTGTGATGTTGAAAGTTTCACCCTGGAAAGGAGTCATACGTTTTGGGAAGCAAGGTAAACTCAGTCCGCGATATATTGGGCCATTTGAAATTACGGAAAGAATTGGTGAAGTAGCTTACAGATTGGATCTTTCGCCAGAATTAAGCAGAATTCACAACGCGTTCCATGTATCGAATTTTCGAAAGTGTTTGGTAACATCAGATCAGGCAGTCTCTTTACCAGATATCCAAGTTGATGAAAAGCTAAACTACGTGGAGGAACCGGAAGCTATAGTGGATCACAAGGTCAAAGTATTGAGAAACAAAGAGATTAGACAGGTAAAGGTTCAGTGGAAACATCATAAGGGTCAGGATGCGACGTGGGAATCAGAGTCGGAAATGAAAGCCAAATACCCTCATCTGTTCTCTTAACTGAATTCCGGGACGAAATTCTTTTAAGGGGGAGATGTTGTAATAACCAGGTATTTTATCTAATTTAAAATTGGAATTTTATAAGTATTTATTTTAGTATTTTATGGAGTTAAGAGTTAAGGGATAAGTTTTAATTTTAATTGGAAGGTTGGGGATAAGTTTTGCCAAATGAGTAAAGCCTAGGGTCTATTTGGTCTTTTTGCCAAACTTCTCCACTTGACCGACTCTAGCATGTCAAGTATCAGATGAAGTCTTATTTTAGTTAAACAAAAAGAATATCCCAAAGTGTTTGTGTGTGTGAGTGAATACGGCAGAGAGAGAGAAGAAGAAGTTCGAAGAAGAATTGAAAGATACTCAGCTGTGATTTTTAATTGGTGTAGTAAATCAAAGAGGTAATGTTCTTATTCAAACACTCTTTTTAAGAATTAGGTTTCTTTTGGATTTTGAGGTGGGTTTAGGTAATTTGAGATGAATTTGTGAATTTTAGTTGCAATTTAGGGTGTTAAAAGGGATTTAGAACACCTCTGTATAATCTGGGTATAAGATGAAATTCCTGCAACTGAACTGAACAGTGTTTTTGCGAAAAGTAGGAATTCGCAAGCCTTGGTTGCGAAAAGTCCACTTTTCGCAAGCAGCTAAAACGCATAGTGAGGTTTTCGTATCTGTTGGTTACGAAAAGTAGGGAACTCGCAACTGTGGGTTGCGAGAAGTGAGGTTTTCGTTATAGTGGGTTGCGAAAAGTAAACTTTTCGCAATAGTGGGTTGCGAAAAGTTTGGTTTTTCTGTTTACGTGTTAAAGAGTATGTATGCTTTAAATTGTTTCAGATACTAAGGATCTGGGTTAAAAGATAATTTATTTTGAAGAAAGTTTGAAGGACCTTGCTTAAAAGATCAGGTGAGTTTTACTTTAAAAAGTATTTTACTGGAATGCATTATGTGAATAACAAATATTTGATATATGGTATGAATATGTCATACGTGGGTGATTATAATATATTGAGATATTATAATTACGTGAGTATTATATGATAATATAATACGTGGCCGGGCTTTGGACCGGTGTGATAAATTGGCTCGCAACCAATTGATATTGGCCATTGGTGGAGGGATAAGGTGGAATGAGACAAGTATGATGAATAATTGTTAGTTGGTATTAACTTACGTGTGTGGTATGTGTATTTATATAAAGAGTGTTTTATATAAATGAGTTTTTAATGAATTACAAATGTCAGGGATTTACTCACTAGACCCTTAGGTCTAACCCTCATTTTCTGTTTACAAAATTATGTATTCCAGGTGATGATTCCCGTAAGAACAAGTAAATAGAGTACTTGTCGGCTAGCTTTGGAGAAGATTATCACCATGATGCTATGGATGCTTTTGTAGTTATAACTTTTGTTATTAGTATGTAATTTAAAGTGGATCAATTTGTAATGAATTTTCTATGTTCAGACTTTAGATGGGACAAAATGTGAAACATGAAGTACTTTGATGTAAATATGTTGTGGAATGTATGTTATATGTATGTTTCATTTTGCGGGACGTTACACTCCAAATCGGATATTTTCAAAGAAAGTTCTCCTTTCTTTTTAGAGAAATATTTGCGTTCTAATTCAAACTTCTCTCTTTCTGAAATCAAAACTTTTTCAAAGTCGGAGATCTGTTTTGAAAGTTTTAAACACATCAGCTCAAGTCTCTTCTTCTCTTCAAGAGATTTGGTTGAAAGCCAGGTTGCTTTTGTGTGAGCAATTGTCTTTCCTTTTCAAAGCTTTCTTTCTTCTTTTCAAAAACCTTTTCTAGAGTATTTAGTTTACTTTTAAGCTCAAGGTTTTCATAGTTCAGGAGCTTACATTTCTCTTCAAGTGCCTTTATCTCTTCATGTGATGGCAAATCAGAAATCTTTCCTTTTAGCTTAGTGTTTTCAGACTCTAACGCTGTTGTCTTTGCTTCAGATTTAGCCAGCTTCTCATAACTACTCCATATTTGAGATTTCAGTTCCTTCAGTTCTTTGACGTACTTGCTGATCAAATCATCTTGCTGCTTGATATTCTTTTCATTTAGTCTTGTTTGCTCTTCTTCAGTCTTCTCCATCTTATCAGGCTGCTTGTGCTCATCTACCTTCTTCTGGCAATGCTGCTGGAAGGATCTGGAGAGCCGAGCCAATGTTTTCTTAAAGGCTGTGAATTCATCATCGGAATCACTGTCTTCTTTTTCCGCAGGTGACTTGGACGCAATCTTCTTTTCGCTCAGAATCTCCATCACCTTATCTTCGTCCTGACAATTTGCGTCATACTAAGATGAATAAGACATTTGTTACCTGAAAAATTATGATCGTTAATCGGTGTTGTTTTGAAGAATAAAAAACTTGCGGAAGAAAAATCAAAATTAAGTCAGAAAAACAAATTTATAAAATAAATTCGTTTTAAAATTTTAAAATCTGATTATTATAGGATTTGAACGAACGAAATCACTATTCGAGAGTGAAATCTGCAAGATAAACAAACCAAGTTAGATCACGAACGACAACTAAAAGCACTTAAAATGATAATAGTCGCTAGTAATAGCAAATCGTCGCAAATAATCTCAAATGTCAAAGAATATTGCAAATCGATCGTTAAGAAAAAATCGCAACTTTCGTTAAATTCTCAATCACGAGGCGGGCGGTAACTCGGGTACCGACGAGAACTTAACAAAACACAACTTACCAAAAGCACAACTTACCGGACAATCAATCAACAAAGATTAAAACTTACCGGACAATTAAGTTGTGACTTACCAGATGAAGAGGAACTTACCGGTGATGTAGTTTCCGGGTGAAGTTTGAGGTGACCGGGCGTGAGAGAGTCCGGGTGATACTTACCGAACAACACAAATTGTGACTTACCGGGTAAAGAGAATTGAGACTTACTGGATACGATGAGAACTTACCGGATGTGATGAGAATCCGGATGGAGATTGCACTTACCGGGTGATGGACAGCTTACCGGATGAGCTTTCCGGATAAGAGTTGTTTACCGGGTCGATGAATAATTCGCACAAAACAAAACTTACCGGATGAAGATGTTTCTCGATCAAAAGCAAACCAACAAAAAATTAACACAAACAAAAACAATTTGCTTCCAACAAAAAAATATATATGTATGTATGCTATGTAAAAGCTTCAGCAAACAAATTCATCTAAATGCCATGCATGTATGAATGACAAAGACTATTAGCATTAGTGGATGTTCATTTAAATGGAATTGTAAGACAAAAAAATATGCACGTGATGTATGAAAGTGAAGGACAGTGGCTTGTGAAATGGTCAAACAATAATCAACAATAATCAACAATAGCGGCTCAAACAAATGAAAGTCATCCGGGAAGTGAATGTATGGGTGAGGTTACCGGGAAATCAATGTGTCCGGACAGTTTTGTGATTCATCCGGAAAGTGGCAACAACTTATCCGGAAACTTTATTTTATCCGGACAGATTTGAGAAATAGGAAACTTACCCGGTAACAAAAAGAAACATCCGGACAGTGCGGCTGTGGTTGCAATTTGGATCTGAAATCGATAGGGTTGCTTGATTTTACTCCTGTAGGTTTAGATTTTGACCAAAAACACAAAAACAAACACACCCAAATAGATTTCTATGCAAAATATATCCTATTTTCCAAAAAATCACCACAAAACTTCAAGAACACAAAAACTCAAGATTTGATTTTTAACATGCAAAATTAATAGTTTTGAGTACTTGTAATCGCAGATAAAGTCTAGATTAAGGCAATTAATCAATCGAGATATAACTAACGAGTTATTAAAACGATGAAAGAACTTTGCAAACCGATTGAAGAACGATTTTCTTCAAAAATTGCAGCACTTTTACGAAAATCTTTTGGATGCTTTATGTACCTCAAACGATCAATCGAACCGGTCAGAATGTGAAACACGATGTCCCGAAGCTATTGTCCAAAAATCACGATGATCCGACGGCTCGCTGCTATTTTCCAGAATATTTTCTGCGAATTTTCTTGGCTTTTCTCGCTTTCGTTCGATTTCTTTCGTATCTTCAAATCACCGATTCTGCTCTGATACCAATTGTTAGTCGTAGATTTATCAGGTAACAATATAACAATAAATAATAACATGAACAATTGATTATTTCAATCTGTCATCCCTCTCGTATTCATAAATCAAGATAGTTACAAAGGTTAGAATGAAGAACACAACTATCTCTCTCTCTAATGAATCGTTTGGATGGCTAATCAATTGCCTAACCTGATTCTAAGGTTACCTAAACGTTATATATTAAGGCTTTAAACACAAAGGCCCATGGCCTATCAACCTAATCTAAGCCCTTTTATGATTAAAGACTTTTACAAAAAGATTAATTAATCTAATTAAGCTATATATAATTATTTATATATCTTTCTAATATGTAGGACATTTATGGTCCTAACAATATATATATATATATATATATATATATATATATATATACATGCAAGAGATAAATGCAACTTTGCCATTTCTTGATGCAGAGTTTATTGATATCAATTTTCCTTGTTTTTATTTTTATTATTCTTTTGCATATGAAGCAGGACGATTGTTAGAACTAACTATTCATGTATTATTCATGATGAATGTCGTGATAGATTTTCATCAAGAAATTTATTCATAATGAAGAAATTCTTGATGTTCACGTCTTCACGATGAGAGTACATGATATTCAAGATGAAAATGCATGGTATCATGAGTAATGAAAGTGCAAGATGTTCATGAATATTTAGGATTATTCATGAATATTTAGGATTATTCATCATTAATAATACATGAAATAGTTGGTTATGATGTTCTCAATAGTGTTTATGGTTCTCATTTGAACTTTCCTCGTGTTTGATTATGAGTCACTTTATAGAATAAGATGAAACCTGTGAAATGTACAGGACAGGAAGTATTAGTGAAAGTCTTGTCCCACGTGCTTCCAACAATCAAGAACGGAACTTTCAACACCCAACATGCTCGATGATGTTGTCGAGAGCATTATACTCTTCCGACGCGAGTACATTAGAAGTGGGTCCCATAGGTACTATCTTGATTGCATTATTAGGTTCTGGATTTGTTCCTTTTTAGAAGGGTATCGTTGTTTAGAGATGTTCATTTGTTTCACTGTAGAGGCTACTAAGGAATTGTATGATAAATTGCTCAAATCCGTGATAGATCATAGAACCGCACCTCCAAACAATTGGTTATGGACCCTCATAGAAAAATGCACCAATCGTGAAGACATCAAACTTCTCTTTAATGTATTGGAGAACCTTCAGAAATTTGTTTGTTATATTCTTGTTGCCCTTTTGACTGCTGGTCATTTAAGCTTCTGATTTTATTTTAAGGTTGAAATAATTTAGTAGTATTCAACGCGTTTCCATTGCAAAGGCTATCAAATCTTCGAATCCATATAAAACTTTAATGACAATCTTTGTCGGGAAATATCCAAGGGATGTGTACGAGTATAGGCTATCGACTTCGGTATGATATAATATGTAATGCATGTGTCCATCCTTTCATATGGATGTTCATTTTTGTGATGCGAGGAGAGTGAAGAAGTGATCTTGGGTCCCGGTTTTTGATTTGATTAAAAAAGAGTATGGGACCCACAAAATGGAGAACAGAGGAATATGTTGTAAATAAATGACATTTCCATTTGTTTTCATTCATCGTTTTCTGGTTTTCGACTCTTATCTTCATTTCTTCTCACATCAAAGCAAATGAGACTCACAATTATATTGTTATTTTCTTTGGCACCATATAATCGGGACGCTAAAAATGTCAACGTTAATTGGTAAACCAGTAGTCTAAGTCCTTTCCATGTCTATATATAACAGGGAAGAAGACATTGTGGAAACACAATGTGTACGGGTTGACTCCTAGTGTTGCATCTGCTCACAGTTTACTAGTATTTTATTTCTTCTAAATCTGTTTAAAATTCCTTTTCATTTCTTATTTTTTATTTATACTTCTGGATGATTTAATATCATCTTGTTGCAGTTGCATGCTAAAGAACACAATGATGCTAATCTCTTGGTGGACGTGATGAAACTCTTGAAAGCAAATGACGTGCCACTTCAACCTGGTACATCGGATATCGTATTTAGGTATGTAAAGGTCTTTTTTGTGATTCAAACATTTAACATTATATATTTTTGATCATTGGATACTGAAGGCGTCTTCTATGTGCTTATCCTGGTGATATATATACTGTTATACCAAGATATGAGCTAAAGCATTGTGATGCATATGCATATAAGTTTATTAGTTTACTAAAATTTGATGTGTGCTAAAGCCAAGGTGTTAAAAAGTGAAATTAGGCCTCAAGGTGGTCCGAGGCATAAGCCCCAAGGCAGGTGTGTGTGTGTGTATATATATATATATATATATATATATATATATAGAGAGAGATATATAGAGGCTCCGTAAAATGCAAACCTTGTATTTGTTGCACCCCTTACAACCACAGTCTGCATATGTGTAGACTGGTTCTGCACATATGCAGATGAATAGGTTCCCAAATATACATATAATGGACATACATTCATATGGGACAATGCATATATGCAGAACGTGCAGACTGTGGTTTGTAAGAGGTGCAACAAATGAAAGGTTTGCATTTAATTTGTACCCTATATATATATATATATATATATATATATATATATATATATATATATATATATATATATATATATATATATATGTGGGTTCAAACGAGAACGATAACTATTTACGAGAACGGCCACCCATGTACAAAATCACCGGTGATTCACGTATAAAATCAATGTTGATGAGCGCGAATTGCCAAACCGCAGCCCAAACCGCGCGTGTCCCAGAATTTTAATCACCAGTGATTTTGTACGTGAATCATAGTGATTTTATACGTGAATCACAGTGATTTTGTACGTGAATCACAGTGATTTTGTACGTGAATCACAGTGATTTTGTACGTGAATCACCTGTGATTTTGTACATAGTCGGTCGTTCTCGTAAATAGTTATCGTTCTCGTTTGAACCTACTTCTATATATATATATGATACAATAGGGTTGGGTTCCGGTGAGAAGTTGAGGTTAACGTGAGAAGTGGTTATCAACCGTTGGTTGAGAAATGGACGCACATTAGGATGAGATGCACCAAGATAAAATGCACCGAGATGCACCAAATCAATTCCCTTCTACGCTGCAATTCATGGGAGGCATTTGTTTATAAGTGATCAATGGTTCAGATCCACTTCTCACTTCTCTCAAGTTAACCTCAACTTCTCACATGATCCCTCGCTTGATACAATATATACTAAATATATACAAAGTGGGAGTTACGGGACTCTCTTCAAAGTGGGCAAGAGTATATATATATATATATATATACATATATATATATATATATATTTGTGATTCTCTTCAACTTTGGAGACCCGCGAAGACGTTGGAGAAGACAATTCTTCCTCCGAATTTAATTCATGGGACCCATTTTTATGATGTGTCTAGTAATGAGTTTTATTGCGGGTTCTGTTTAGTTGATGTGAGGAGAATGTATTAAAAATCGCAAAGTGGGGGTGGAGGAAGATGGTGTAAAGTAACACATGAACCTATACATGTTTCAAGTTTGTTTTGTTATTTCTTTCATGATGTTATCGACATGTTCTTATGGATCCTTTTGCTTTATATGAGCGAAAAAGAAGATGGTATCTATGATATTGAGAATGGAGGAAAACTGTGACAACTGTCAAATTTACACCTCAGGTTAGAACTACACTGGATACCTCATTTTCTCATTGACATAGTTCATACAGTGCAATTTTAGCAGCAAACGCGGTACGATTGGAAAATTCGAGAAATTTTGCCTAAGAAATCCTTGAACTAGGAAAATTATGCATAAATCTCATAAAATGCCAATTTAACCTACATTTATACTACAAATATTTATGTAGTTGATAATTTATGTATTTCAATCATATTATATATAAATACTTTATTTTATATATAATCACTTTGTATTTTAATTATTAAGAAAATACTTGTATTTTAAATTTTAATCAAAAGGACAAGATTTGACAATTTATTTTTATCACACCACACCCCCCCCCCTCTACTCCATATGTAGCAACTAACATCTCCTTCTCATTCATTGTCTCATCTCACTCTCTCACTAAAAGAATACTTGCAATTCTTTCTCTCTCCATCTTCAAATCTTCATCTTCATCTTCATCTTCATCAAGATCTTCAAATCTTCATCCATCTTCATCCCAACTCCAGCCCCAAAATCATATTTCTTCAAAAGTTCAAGATAATCAAAGGTAAAAACAAGTGTGTTGGGTGAAATCCACACACACTCCTTTAAATCTTTTTCAACTTTCTTGCATTTTATGAATGATCTTCATCTCTTCTACACTTTCTTTATATTTTTAAAAACTATCTTTACTATGTCTTAATGTTTGTAGATTTACCATCATAACATCTTTTTGTTAGTAGAAAGATCGTGAATCCAAAATCAAACCTAAGTTAAGACCAAAGATGAACATTTTAAACACATGCATGTAGTTTCTTGAGAAATCCATCATCTTTTATTTAAGAGATTTATGAGTAAGTCTTTGAAATCCACTAAAAACATACTTAAACAAACATGCATGAGCCAAGGATGCACAATTTTAAGTTGCATGTTGATGTTCTTGGCAAGAACATCAACCTTTTCCCAAAATGAGTCTTTTACAAGAATTTATAAAAGTTGAGTTGATAGGTAACTTGCATGCATTTTATATGGATCAAAAATGTGTTTTGGAACTGAAAATAAATGTATGGAAGAGGGTCAAATCGGATTTTGCATGCA
Organism: Saussurea involucrata; assembly: GCA_033807775.1. Taxonomy (NCBI): domain Eukaryota; kingdom Viridiplantae; phylum Streptophyta; class Magnoliopsida; order Asterales; family Asteraceae; genus Saussurea; species Saussurea involucrata. The sequence goes on from CM066317.1 coordinate 61,434,950, forward strand.
AAGGAATAAGAATATTGGTTAAAAAGTCAATATGGGAGCACATGCACAAGGTGTAGTTTGGACAGCTTGCTGTCAGATTTCACACCCCACTTCAAAGGGTCATATCTCACTCAATATAACTCCAAATGGAGTGATTCGTTTTCTGGAAATCATTTTTATGTGTTAAGATTCAAACCCAAGTGGTTTCATTCAAAAACTCAAAGATTGCATTTATCAAATAGTCCTCACAAAATCCGTGCACAAACAGCAAAGTCTTTTGTCGGGTTTTACGTCGTGTATTATTTCATGTACTTATACTCTTTCAAATATTATGAAATTGATGCCAAAAGTTTCCTAACTCATTGAACTAATTGTACATAAAATGTCATGACCAAATTATACCTGGAAGTTACCCAAAGTTGGACACAAAGTGACATCAAATTCTGGACAGCAAAGGACAAATTATTATTATCATTAAGGACTAACTTCTAATCACATTTCATCATTTTATGATGAAATAGTGGAGTATATATGTATATCTCATATTTATATATATCTATACATTTTCTTTATGCACTTTATTTACTCTTTATCCCTTTTCATCATTTTATGATGAAATTGTGGAATGTTCATAAATATAATATATTTATATACATTTATGCATTTTATATATATTCTTGATCCCATTTCATCATTTTATGATGAAATCGTGGAATATAAATATATACTATACCTATATATTTATACATTTCAATACTTGTCATTTCGTTTACGACCTCTAATTTTATCGTTGTTACGATAAAATTTCGGTTTATACATATATATATGTACTATATATGTTTACGTTCTTTAAAACCCTCTTCGTTACTTATTGTGACGAAATTGCGGAAACTCTAATCTAATAAGAACAATGTATACGTTTATTACATTATAATATTAAAACACAACAAGGCATTTTATGACGATTTGGATAGTTAGTATCGAACCTTCGAGATTGAAAACTCACTAGTGACCTTACGTTCATAGGTTTGAAGTAGGATCATCTCGGAGTACTTGTGGGACATTCCCGGATTCTATTGCGTATCATGTGAGTTCACATCCCCTTTTTCAATGTTTTACATATTTTGGGGTGAAAAGCATGTCGTTACTACAACTATTTAACGCACCGATTATTTTGTTTTTCTTGGAAATACGAACCTTGCTTATTTATGCTCTATGGTATCTATGTTGTTGCAAATGTTGTAAGTTTGAGTTACTTTTGCTATCGTTCAAAAGTCCCCGTTTATTTTTACGGTACCCGTTTAACTCACGAGTGTGAGCCGTTGGTAATTATGGATAACGTTATTTGGGTTGACATACCACTCACAAGTAGCGCTTGTTTGAGTGCATAATTATTGTTTGTATTTGCGCATTGTTGGCGATAGAACATGCGTCGGGGCGATTCTGTCGGTATAGGTCGGGTAACGGGCTCAATAACTTATCATTTTACATATGATTACCTTGAGCAAGTGGTTTTTCATAACCGATTTATTTATCCCTTGTGCGGATTTAAATTATTTTGCTACGGCAAACGGTGTTATACTCATTAAACCTGTGATCTCACCAACTAGTGCATTAGTTGACACTCTCATTTACATGCTTTTCAGGGGAACATCCTTAAGGTTGGAACTTAGGAAGGCTACACGTGATGAAGCTTTCTTTACTATCTTTAATTTTATGTTCATTTCCCTTTCGTAAAAACAATTGTAAAAGACAAGGTTTTAACCTTTAAAATGTATTTTGATGGTTGATGTGATCTTGTAACTTTTGCTATGAAACTTGAGCTGTACATTCCGTGTTTCCGCTTTAGCGGGGTGTTACAGATTTGGTATCAGAGCTAAAGGTTATAGAGAATACTGGTTTTCCTTTTGTAATAAGCAGGTATATTATTGGTTTATTAAATTTTATTTTAAAGTAAGTTTGGAATTAGTTTTGTAGAATTATAAGTTATAGGATAAGTTTTAATTTTTAGTTGGAAGTTGGAGGGTTAAAGTTGACATTAATTGGAAGATTGAGGTTTGTTTGGTTGTAATGGTGGAATTCCATCACACCACCTCCTCTTTTAGGATAAGAGGGGTGAGATGTCTCAAATATGAGATATTTTCTCATTTTACAAAAAAAGTGAGTGTGTGTGTGGTTTGGTTCGGCAGAGAGAAAGGAGATAAATGAGAGGGAGTTTAGAAAGAAAGATCAAGAAGAAGAGGAATACTGAGTATTGCAGCTGGGTTTTTGGGATCAACTAAATAATTTTAAGGTATTAACTCCATACAAATACTTCCTCCTTATGTTATAAGTTTACTATAAGTTTATAAAATGGGTCTGTTTATTTACGGATGTTTTTGGTAAACTAAATTCATGGATAGATACTGTAATACCTCGGGTAAGTTCGTTAGTTAAATCCTAGTTCCGTTAAATTTAGTTAACTTTAAATGTTGGATGTTTAGGGTAAGTTTGGGTTAACTTATAAGTTAAGGGTGTTTGGGTCATTATTGAGAAGTACAAGGTCTATATGGTAAGTATGGATAGATTTTATCCCTTAAAGATATCAGATATTTTCATTTCGGCATCGTTCAGAAACATTAGAGTGTGTGAGTGTGTGTGTGGAGGCGAAGAAAGCGAAAGAAGAAAGTTACGGTTTGAGCATCGATTGATCGGGTTAGAGTCGATTTTAAGGTAATTTCCTTTATATTTTGTGTTAGTAATCATTAGTAGAAGTTATCTATCGGTTTAGAAAGTTTGATTTTAGTGATTTGTGTTAGTTTCAATTGAATCTGGGAAAGTTTAGACCGACTGTGTTCTTGAGACTCCCGGTGGAGTCCCGGTACTGTCGACTCCCGGTGGAGTTCTCGGTATTGTCGACTCCCGGTAATGACAAGACCCGGTAATACCAACTCCCGGTGTTATGGAGTCCCGGTACTGGAGAGTCCCGGTACTGGAGAGTCCCGGTACTGGAGAGTCCCGGTACTGGAGAGTCCCGGTACTGGAGAGTCCCGGTACTGGAGAGTCCCGGTACTGGAGAGTCCCGGTACTGGAGAGTCCCGGTACTGGAGAGTCCCGGTGCAATGAGTCCTTGTAGTTTTGGTAGTGTCCGGTTATAGTTTCTGATTGTATTTTTGGAGTAAGTTGCTCCGAAAACTTCCTAGGGGCGGCCCCCAGACCCCGCAAGGGCGTTTCCCCTTGACCCCATCCGCTATCCGGGTAGCGGAACCCCCGTGTTAAGTCGTCGTAGGGGAACATATGAGGATAAGAATTTGATAGGTTATTTGGGATTCTCAGTCTGCTAGAGAGTCTTATGTGTTCTATATGGTAAAGAGATATTGTATTTGAATTGTTTTTAGATACTGTGAATCGAAGGTGAAAGCTAAATCTGTTGGAAAGGACCGGGAAAAAAGTTTTATTAAGCAAATAGGTGAGTTTTGCTTTAAAATGTTTTTAACTGGAATACCTACTCGTATGGAATGTGAATATGGTAAAAAGATGTGTTATGTGATTATGTATGAAATATGATATATATATATATATATATATTGAGATATATGTTATATTTATACGAATATATGTTGGTCGGGCTAAGGACCGGTGGTGTTGGCTGTACGGAGGGACAACGGTGTTGGCTACATTTAGTGTAGCGGAGTATATGATTAGTTGGCTCGCAACCATCTAATAATGGCCAGAGGAAATGAGAAAGGAAAGCATGCAATGTGTGAATCAGAATTGGTATACATATATATTTGTTATATATATACATGGTGATTGTGCAAACGGTTTTCAAACTGACAGGGATTTTCTCACTAGACTATTTAGTCTAACCCTCATTTTTGTTTTAAAAATATGTATTCCAGGTGGAGGATCCGAAAAGGGCAAGTGATTAACGAATCTAATGGATAGCTTTTTGGGAAGACCTATGTTAGAAAGATTTAGATGTGCTTGAAATTGTAGTTTCAATATTAACTCTCGAATATGCATTTTTGAAAGTTTGTAGAAGAATGGTTTCTTTTGAATGTAAAGACTACTGGACCGTACTTGTAATGTGATATTTCGTTTATTATATCCATGTTATGTTACATTATGTGATTTGTTGTATATATGGGATTTGGGTTGTTACAAATGGTATCAGAGCCCTAGTTTAAGGGATTTAGGTGTATGGATTTATACCTAGACTTAATTTGCATGTGAAGTAGGATGTCCCAATTATTTTAGAACCTGGGGATGTTAAATATATAAAGGTATAAGGAACATCATGTAAGGTAAGTTCAAATTACATTTGGCCGATGTAATTATGAACTTACAGGTGCATGTTTGAACTGCAATACCTTAGTATATTGGGTATGTGCTTATGTGTGTATTAACATCGTTTAAGTTAACAGGATGGAAAATGGTACTAGGCGTTCAAATAGAGAAGGAGAGGGAAACACAAACAGAACAGATCCACCGATTGGAACAAGGGGAAGAGGTAGAGAAAGAGAGAGACCACATAGAAACAGAGAGACCAGAACATGAGCAAGAAGATGAAATACCTATTATACCTGTTGTTGCACCAGTGTCAAGGAAGTGCGACTACAAGATGTTCTTAAGTTGTAAACCTCCTACTTATTCGGGTGAAAGAGACCCAGTGAAAGCCATGCGGTGGTTGAAAGAAATAGAGGCTATTTTCAAGACTAGTAAGTGTGCTGATGAAGACAGAGTACTATATGGAACAGCAACGCTGAAAGCAGATGCTCTATACTGGTGGGAAGCTCTTATTGCTTCTAGAGGATCTGATGTGTATAATACTTTTTCTTGGGAGGAATTTACAATATCTTTTAAAGGACAGTTTTGTCCTCAAGCCGCAGTAAGACAATTGGAAGAGGAATTCATGAATCTACAACAAGGAAACTTATCAGTTCGTGACTATACCGCCCGTTTTCTGGAAAAATCTCGTTTTGCGGAGTATTATGTTGCCACTGAGGAAATGAAGATGGAAAGGTTTATATATGGGTTGAACTCAGAGATAAGGACGTTAGTCATTGCAAAGGGCCGGAGACATTTTCAGCCGCAGTAGATGCCGCGGAAAACATGGAACAAGATAAGGGAAGGGATGTTAGTGATAAAAGTGCCAGAAAAAGAAAATGGGAGGGACCACAGTATGACCCGAAGAAGTCCAGATTTCAAAGGTTTCATAGTCGACAGCCTTTCAGACCATCTGAAAGGCCTTGCCTTAAATGCAATCGTGTTCATCAGGGGAATTGTCAGGTGGATCCACGGGTTGTTATAAATGTGGGAAAATAGGTCATATTGCTAAGGATTGTCGGGTGACTCGGTTCTGTTTTATCTGCAACTCTCCTGATCATATTCAGTCAGATTGTTCACGACGAGGAGTACAACATGGTGGTTCATCGGGAAGGCCAACGGGTAGTAGTCTAGTAGTACAGAAGCCAGAAGTACCAAAGGCAAAGGCCAGAACTTTCGTAATGACAGCAAAAGAGGAAGAGGCAAACCCTGATGTGATCACAGGTACATTTTTTATAAACTCTACACGTGCTAAAGTGTTATTTGACTCCGGTGCAAACCGATCTTTTGTGTCTTCTGCATTTGCTGCTTGCCTGTGTTTGAAACCTAAAATGCTAGAACATGCTCTATCAGTAGATACGGAAAATGATAATCAAGTGTCAGTCAAAGAAGTATTTGATGGCTGTGTGATAAATATAGAGGGGTGTAGAGTGCCGATACAATTGTTTCCTATAACTTTGTTAAAATTTGACGTCGTAGTGGGAATGGATTGGTTAGCCGAGAATCAGGCTAACATAGTGTGTGATAAGAAGTTCATAAATGTAGTATTACCTGAGAAGGGACCAGTAGTGATTTATGGTGATCGTAGGAATCATCAGTATTGCCTAATATCTATGATAAAAACCCGTAAGTGTGTTAATAAGGGTTGTCTGAGTTACTTAGCTTATGTGATAGACATTAAGCCGGAAAAGAATAAGTTAAAAGATATACCGATCGTTAGTGAATTTCCTGAGGTGTTCCCGAAAGACTTGAACAGTCTTCCGCCCGATAGACAAGTAGATTTTGGAATAGACCTAATTCCTGGAGCCACTCCTATAGGCCGTGCACCGTACCGTTTAGCCCCTCCATAAATGAAAGAAATGATGGCACAACTACAAGATCTATCCGATAAGGGCTTCATCAGACCTAGTTCTTCGCCGTGGGGAGCACCGGTTTTGTTCGACTACAGGGAACTGAACAAGCGCACGATCAAGAACAAGTACCCGTTACCCAGGATTGATGACCTCTTTGATCAATTGGTTGGAGCCTGTTATTTCTCCAAGATTGATCTAAGATCCGGTTATCACCAGTTGAAAGTTAAAGAAGAAGATGTCTTAATGTAATAACCAGGTATTTTAGTTGTTAATTGACCAGTAGTATTTTGGTATTCTAGAATTTAGAAGTTTATCTAGATAAGTTTTATTTTAGTTATTTAAGGGAAAATAAGTTAAGGGTTAGTCTTGGATATTTTAAGAAAGCTAGAAGGTTATTTTGGTCATTTTCTTTTTTAGAAGAAAGAAAGAAAAGATAGGAAAGTGGGAGTTGTTGGAGTTGTTGGGGAGGGGTATGGAGGTGTTCCCTCCATACCGTCCTTTTTGGTTAACATAGGAGAAGTACCACCTTTTACTTTCATTTGAAAAACCAACAAGTGTGTGTGTGTGTTTATCTTTGGTGGAAAGAGAGAAAGAGAGAGAGATCGAGATAGAGGTTGAAGGAAAGAAGAAGGAAAGGATTAAGAAGCTTTGTTGCAGAAATTCAAGGTAAACAATCCCTCCATTTGTTGTGTTTTAATTACTTAGAAGTGTTCTTGAATATTAGTTGAGTTCTTGGTGGGTTTTTTTTTCTATCAATGGATGTTTTGGGAAGTCTAAGCTTAAGGATAGGATATGTATATAGTCTTGAACATATCTACAAATTTTCAGTAGCATACATAGAGTAAAACTGCAAAAATCTGGGTTTTAGAATGAGCAGTGGGCTGAGATTCATCGAAGTCGCAGTAGTCTGAGATTCATCGAAGTCGCAATGAACGACTGCGACATTCATCGGAGTCGCAATAGTTGGTTGCGACTCGGGTATGAAGTCGCAGTGGTCGTTTGCGATTTGGGATGGAATCGCAGTAGTTGGTTGAGACTTGGGTTGGGATCTCAATAGTGAATTGCGACTTGGAGTGGAATCGCAGTAGTGGGTTGCGATTCCAGGGTGGAATCGCAATAGAGGGTTGCGACTCCAGGGTGGAATCGCAATAAGGGGTTTCGATTTGGGTACTGTTCATAGCGATTTTTAGTGGGTTGCGACTCCAGATGTGAATTTTGTAAGTTTAGTTTTTAAAAGAGATATGTGGTATTTTATATGATTTCAGATTCTGTGAAGAGTGGAAATACGTGATACTAACTTGGAAAAGCTTTGGGATATACGTTTCAGGTGAGTTTTATTTTAAAAACGTTTTTCAACCGGAATACATATATATATATATATATATATATATATATATATATATATATATATATATATATATATATATATATATATATATATATATATATATATGTATGTATGGATTAATAGTGTGATACCTACTGTGATTATGTGTGTTTATTGAAATGTTTATATACATGATGGTATACCGTAATTATATGTGTATTCTGCGAGAATACGGGGCCGGGATCCGAGGGCGGACCGGTGTGTTGCCGGGTTCCGGTAAGCGGACAGGCGTGTTTACTGTAGATGTTGTACAGCAGAGTAAATTGACTAGTTGGCTTGCAACCACTAGTTTGGCCAATTGTGGAGGAATAAGGGAGAATGAGTGGATTTCGGAACGCAAGTTTTGGTTGGTATTTAATTAAGTGTAATATATGTGTACTTGTATATATATGGGTTTTATACAAATGGATTCTTGGCAGGTTTCAACTAACAGGGATTTTCTCACTAGACCATTAGGTCTAACCCTCATTTTCTGTTTTAAAATAATGTATTCCAGGTGGTGGTTCAGGTAAGGGCAAGTGAACAGTTTATGCCGTGGATATCTTTTGTGAAGACTATTGTGTTGATGACATAACTATGTTTTGATCCCATGACTTTGTTATTGATCAACATGTATTGTATTCCGCGAAAAATTTATACTCGCTTATTTTATGTTACCTAGACCTTGGGACCGAATGTGTTAAAGATATATAATGTATCTTTTGATGATATTATGGCATGAATATATGTTATTTGCATATTGGGATATCGGGGTCGTTAAAGTTGGTATCAGAGCCATAGTTTAAGGGATTTAGGTATAAATATTCGTACCTAGACTTAAACTGCATGTGAAGTAGGATGTCCCTATTATGATAGAACCTGGGGATTGCTAAGTATAAAAAGGTAGAAAGAACATCATGTAAGGTAATTTCGAGTTACACTTGGCCAGTGTAATTATGTTTTTACAGGTGCATGTTTGAACTGGAATACCTTGTTATATGGGGTATATGCTTATGTGTATATTAACCTTGTTCGAATCTACAGAATGGCGAGTGGCACTAGACAGAGAATTCGGAGGGGAGGAGAGAATCCGGATGAAGAAAACCCACCCATAGGAACAGGGAGAGGAGGGGGAAATCGTGGTAGAGGCCGAACTGGAGGCAGGACTGGAGGTAGAACTGGGAGTGGAACAGGGGGCCGAACCGGGGGAAGAACTCAAGGTACAGAGTTCGTTACGCGAGAAGACCTGGCTGCTGAAATGGGAAGGTTGCAGGCTAGTATACAAGCAATGATTGAACGAAGTCAACACAGTGAAGCTGATCCACCAGGTGCGGAACAAGAAGTCGGAATACCAATCACCCCTACCGTCTTACCAGTAACGAAGAAGTGTGATTATAAGATGTTTCTCGGTTGCAAACCCCCTACGTATTCAGGAGACCGGGATCCAGTGAAAGCAATGAAGTGGCTGAAGGAAATTGAAGCTATATTCAAGACAAGTAAGTGTGCAGAAGAGGATAGAGTACTGTATGGAACAGCAATGCTGAAGGGTGATGCCTTGTATTGGTGGGATGCTCGTATGGAATCCGAAGGAGCAGACATATATTCTACTTACCCTTGGGAATAATTTGTTTTAGTTTTCACACAACACTTCTGTCCACAAGCAGCTGTCAGACAACTGGAAGAGGAATTTATGAGTCTGCAACAAGGGAGTTTGTCAGTTAGAGACTATACTGCTAGGTTCTTAGAGAAATCTCGTTTTGCGGGATATTATGTTGCTACAGAGAGATTGAAGATGGACAGATACATCTATGGGCTCAATTCGGAGGTCAGAAGATTAGTTACTGCAACAGGGCCAGATACCTTTACAGCCGCAGTGGACGCTGCAGAAAATGTGGAACGAGATGACAGGAGAGATGCCACTGATAGGAGTATGGGGAAAAGGAAATGGGAAGGACCACCTCACGATCCGAAAAAGCCCAGATCTCAGAAGTTCGATAACCGTGCACCTTTCCGACCGATGGAAAGACCTTGTCCGAAGTGCCACCGTGTTCATCAAGGGAACTGTCAGAGTGAATCGCGAGATTGCTATAGGTGTGGGAAGACCGGGCATGTTGCTAAAGATTGTCGCGTTACACGATTTTGCTACACATGTAATTCTCCGGATCATCTTCAGTCACATTGTCCGCAAAGAAGAATACAACAGGGTGGATTATCAGGGAAACCAGCAATTGCCAGCCCCGTGATTCCAAGAATAGAACCGTCGAAAGCAAGGGGTCGTACGTTCCAAATGACCGCTAAAGAAGCGGAGGAAATTCCGGATGTGGTTACAGGTACATTTTTCATAAACTCTACACGTGCTAAGGTGTTATTTGATTCTGGTGCAAATCGATCCTTTGTGTCGCCTTCGTTTGCTGTTCACATGCATTTAGAGCCCAAAATGTTAAAACATGCTTTGCTGGTAGACACTGCGAATGATAATCAGGTGTCGGTAAAAGAAGTATTTGATGACTGTGTGATTGATATAGAGGGTTACGGTGTACCAATACGATTGTTTCCTATAGCCTTGATCGAATTTGACGTGGTGGTAGGAATGGATTGGTTAGCTAAGAATCAGGCTAGCATAGTTTGTGATAAGAAGATAATTAATATTGTTTTACCTGATAAGAGAGCAGTGGTGATTTATGGTGATCGTAGCAATCATCAGTCTTGTCTTATTTCTATGATAGAAGCCCGTAAGTGTGTCAGCAAGGGTTGCCCGAGCTACTTAGCCTATGTGATAGATAGTAGGCCTGAAAAGAATAGATTGGAAGAAATCCCTATTGTTAGTGAGTTTCCAGAGGTTTTCCCTGAGGACTTGAATAGTCTCCCTCCTGATAGGCAAGTAGAGTTTGGCATAGACCTGATACCTGGAGCCACTCCTATTGCTCGTGCGCCGTACCGACTTGCTCCTCCAGAGATGAAAGAGATGATGACGCAACTGCAAGACCTATCCGATAAAGGCTTCATCAGACCTAGCTCTTCGCCGTGGGGTGCACCAGTGTTGTTTGTAAAGAAGAAAGACAGCTCAATTAGAATGTGTATCGACTACCGGGAACTAAATAAGCGCACGATCAAGAACAAGTATCCGCTTCCTAGAATTGATGATCTCTTCGATCAGTTAGTTGGAGCTTGCTATTTCTCCAAGATTGATCTCAGGTCTGGCTACCATCAGTTAAAGGTTAAAGAAGAAGATGTTTTAAAGACTGCTTTTCGTACGAGGTACGGTCACTACGAGTTCTTAGTAATGCCATTTGGATTGACAAACGCTCTGGCCGCTTTTATGGATCTGATGAATCGGGTATGTAAGCCTTATCTCGATAAATTTGTAATTGTATTTATCGATGATATACTTATCTATTCCCGATCCAAAGAGGATCACGCGCAACATCTTCGTTTGATTTTGGAGTTACTGAAGGGGGAAAAGTTATACGCTAAATTCTCAAAGTGTGAGTTCTTGTTGCGGGAAGTTCAGTTCTTGGGGCATGTTGTTTCAGAGAAAGGCATTCAAGTAGATCCGACGAAAGTGGAAGCGATTGAAAGATGGGAACCGCCGAAGACGCCAACTGAAGTACGTAGTTTTCTGGGTTTAGCTGGGTACTACCGAAAGTTTATAAAGGACTTCTCTCGTATTGCTACACCTCTCACTAAGTTGACTCGAAAGAATCTGAAGTTTGAATGGAAAGGAGTCATTAGATTTGGAAGGAAAGGTAAACTTAGCCCGAGGTATATTGGACCGTTTGCAATTACAGAAAGGATTGGGGAAGTAGCTTACCGATTGAATCTACCGATAGAGTTAAGCCGTATCCACAACGCGTTTCATGTATCGAACTTTCGGAAAAATGTTTGGTTACGCCAGGTCAGGCTGTCTCTCTACCAGATATTCATGTTGATGAAAGGTTGAACTACGTGGAGGAACCGGAAGCCATAGTTGATCACAAAGTTAAAGTATTGCGGAACAAAGAGATCAGGCAAGTAAAAGTTCAGTGGAAACATCATAGAGGTCAGGATGCGACATGGGAATCGGAGTCGGAGATGAGAGCCAAATACCCTCATCTGTTCTCTTAAACTGAATTCCGGGACGGAATTCTTTTAAGGGGGAGATGTTGTAATAACCAGGTATTTTAGTTGTTAATTGACCAGTAGTATTTTGGTATTCTAGAATTTAGAAGTTTATCTATATAAGTTTTATTTTAGTTATTTAAGGGAAAATAAGTTAAGGGTTAGTCTTGGATATTTTAAGAAAGCTAGAAGGTTATTTTGGTCATTTTCTTTTTTAGAAGAAAGAAAGAAAAGATAGGAAAGTGGGAGTTGTTGGAGTTGTTGGGGAAGGGTATGGAGGTGTTCCCTCCATACCGTCCTTTTTGGTTAACATAGGAGAAGTACCACCTTTTACTTTCATTTGAAAAACCAACAAGTGTGTGTGTGTGTGTTTATCTTTGGTGGAAAGAGAGAAAGAGAGAGAGATCGAGATAGAGGTTGAAGGAAAGAAGAAGGAAAGGATTAAGAAGCTTTGTTGCAGAAATTATAGGTAAACAATCCCTCCATTTGTTGTGTTTTAATTACTTAGAAGTGTTCTTGAATATTAGTTGAGTTCTTGGTGGTTTTTTATGCTATTAATGGATGTTTTGGGAAGTCTAAGCTCAAGGATAGGATATGTATATAGTCTTGAACATATCTACAAATTTTCAGTAGCATACATAGAGTAAAACTGCAAAAATCTGGGTTTTAGAATGAGCAGTGGGCTGAGATTCATCGAAGTCGCAGTAGTCTAAGATTCATCGAAGTCGCAATGAACGACTGCGACATTCATCAGAGTCGCAATAGTTGGTTGCGACTCGGGTATGAAGTCGCAGTGGTCGTTTGCGATTTGGGATGGAAACGCAGTAGTTGGTTGCGACTTGGGTTGGGATCGCAATAGTGAATTGCGACTTGGAGTGGAATCGCAGTAGTGAGGTTGCGATTCCAGGGTGGAATCGCAATAGAGGGTTGCGACTCCAGGGTGGAATCGCAATAAGGGGTTGCGATTTGGGTACTGTTCATAGCGATTTTTAGTGGGTTGCGACTCCAGATGTGAATTTTGTAAGTTTAGTTTTTAAAAGAGATATGTGGTATTTTATATGATTTCAGATTCTGTGAAGAGTGGAAATACGTGATACTAACATGGAAAAGCTTTGGGATATACGTTTCAGGTGAGTTTTATTTTAAAAACGTTTTTCAACCGGAATACATATATATATATATATATATATATATATCTATGTATGTATGGATTAATAGTGTGATACCTACTGTGATTATGTGTGTTTATTGAAATGTTTATATACATGATGGTATACCGTAATTATATGTGTATTCTGCGAGAATACGGGGCCGGGATCCGAGGGCGGACCGGTGTGTTGCCGGGTTCCGGTAAGCGGACAGGCGTGTTTACTGTAGATGTTGTACAGCAGAGTAAATTGACTAGTTGGCTTGCAACCACTAGTTTGGCCAATTGTGGAGGAATAAGGGAGAATGAGTGGATTTCGGAACGCAAGTTTTGGTTGGTATTTAATTAAGTGTAATATATGTGTACTTGTATATATATGGGTTTTATACAAATGGATTCTTGGCAGGTTTCAACTAACAGGGATTTTCTCACTAGACCATTAGGTCTAACCCTCATTTTCTGTTTTAAAAATATGTATTCCAGGTGGTGGTTCAGGTAAGGGCAAGTGAACAGTTTATGCCGTGGATATCTTTTGTGAAGACTTTTGTGTTGATGACATAACTATGTTTTGATCCCATGACTTTGTTATTGATCAACATGTATTGTATTCCGCGAAAAATTTATACTCGTTTATTTTATGTTACCTAGACCTTGGGACCGAATGTGTTAAAGATATATAATGTATCTTTTGATGATATTATGGCATGAATATATGTTATTTGCATATTGGGATATCGGGGTCGTTACACTTAAAGACAGCCTTTCGAACAAGGTATGGTCATCACGAATTCTTAGTTATGCCGTTTGGACTGACGAACGCTCCAGCTGCTTTTATGGATTTAATGAATCGGGTGTGTAAGCCGTATCTCGATAAATTTGTAATTGTATTTATCGATGATATATTATCTATTCCCGAACCAAAGAAGAGCACGCGCAACATCTTCGTTTGATTTTGGAACTACTGAAGAAGGAAAGGTGGTACGCTAAATTTTCGAAGTGTGAATTCTGGCTATGGAAAGTTCAGTTTCTGGGGCATGTAGTTTCCGAAGAAGGCATTCAAGTTGATCCGACGAAAGTGGAAGCGATCGAAAAGTGGGAACCTCCAAGGATGCCAACCGAAGTGCGTAGTTTTCTGGGTTTAACCGGTTACTACCGGAAGTTTATAAAAGACTTCTCTCGTATCGCAACGCCTCTGACTAAGCTGACTCGAAAGAACCTGAAGTTTGAATGGAAAACGGAGCAAGACGAGGCATTCCGGATATTGAAAGAGAAACTATGCAGCGCACCGATTCTATCACTACCCGACGGTTCTGAAGACTTTGTTGTTTATAGTGATGCGTCCAAACTGGGATTGGGATGTGTTCTTATGCAGTGCGGAAAAGTTATAGCTTATGCTTCTCGCCAACTGAAGGATCACGAACGGCAATATCCTACACACGATATGGAGCTTGCAGCGGTTGTCTTCGCGTTACAGATTTGGAGACATTATTTGTATGGTTCCAAATGTCCAATTTATACCGATCATAAGAGTCTCCAACATCTCTTTGATCAGAAGGAACTGAATATGAGACAAAGGATATGGCTAGAATTGCTGAACAATTACGACTGTGAAATTCTTTATCACCCGGGAAAGGCGAATGTGGTGGCGGATGCGCTGAGTCGTCAAGAAAGGAGCGAAACAATAAAAGTTATTTCACTACGAACTGAACTCTTACCCAATATATTGGACGAATTGCAAAAGTGCCAAGTGGAGGCTTATCAAGAAGAACATCTGAAATCAGAACGGTTAGTAGGAATGTCAGCATTGCTAGTAAAAGATGATCGTGGGTTATTGTGTCTGGGAAATAGAGTGTGGGTGCCTCGTTTGGGTTACGTGATCGTGTTCTACAAGAAGCTCATCAATCCCATTTCTATATTCACCCAGGTACAAACAAGATGTACAAAGACCTTAAACAATTCTATTGGTGGTCGGGGATAAAAAGAGGAATTGCTCAGTATGTGGAAATATGTGATACTTGTAAGGAAGTGAAGATCGAACACCAAAAGCCGTTTGGTCAACTACAGCGGCTAGAAATACCTATGTGGAAGTGGGAGCATATTACTACAGACTTCATCACGAAACTACCAAGAACTCCGAAAGGATTTGATTCTATTTGGGTGATCGTCGACAGAATGACAAAGTCTGCACACTTTCTACCGATAAAGGAAACCGATTCGATGGAACAATTAGCTAAGCTGTACATTAACGAAATAGTAACTCGGCATGGAGTTCCAATATCGATTATTTCTGATCGTGATAGTCGTTTTACTTCAAGATTTTGGAGAAGTTTCCAAAGGGAAATGGGGACACAGATAAAGTTAAGTACGGCGTATCATCCCCAAACAGATGGGCAGAGTGAACGAACGATTCAGACCTTAGAAGATATGCTCCGGGCTTGCATTATTGAATTTGGGGGATCATGGGATAAGCACTTACCGTTGATCGAGTTTGCATATAACAACAGTTATCATTCCAGCATACAAGCGGCTCCGTTCGAAGTACTGTATGGTAAGAAATGCCGAACGCCTCTATGTTGGAACGAAGTGGGAGAGAAACAGTTAGCGGGGCCGGAAATAGTTCAATTAACTGCCGATAAGGTTACACAGATTCGAGAAAGATTGACAGTGGCGCAAGATAGACAGAAGAGCTATGCTGACCGACGTCGAAAGCCTTTGGAATTTCAAGTCAGGGATTTTGTAATGTTAAAAGTTTCGCCATGGAAGGGAGTCATCCGATTTGGAAGACAAGGTAAACTTAGCCCAAGGTATATCGGACCGTTTGCAATTACAGAAAGGATCGATGAAGTAGCTTACCGATTAGATCTTCCACCGGAATTGAGCAAGATCCATAATGCGTTTCACGTATCGAACTTCCGAACGTGTTTGGTTACTCCGGATCTGTCAGTCTCCCTACCAGAGATACAAGTCGATGAAAGATTGAATTATGTGGAAGAACCAGAAGCTATAGTAGATCATAAAGTCAAAGTGCTGTGAAATAAAGAGATCAGACAAGTGAAGGTTCAGTGGAGACATCATAGAGGTCAGGAAGCTACTTGGGAATCAGAATCAGAAATGAGAACTAAGTACCCGTACCTTTTTGCCTAATCGAATTCCGGGACGGAATTCTTCTAAGGGGGAGATGATGCAATACCCCGGGTAAGTTCGTTAGTTAAATCCTAGTTCCGTTAAATTTAGTTAACTTTAAATGTTGGATGTTTAGGGTAAGTTTGGGTTAGCTTATAAGTTAAGGGTGTTTGGGTCATTATTGAGAAGTACAAGGTCTATATGGTAAGTATGGATAGATATTATCCCTTAAAGATATCAGATATTTTCATTTCAGCACCGTTCAGAAACATTAGAGTGTGTAAGTGTATGTGTGGAGGCGAAGAAAGCGAAAGAAGAAAGTTACGGTTTGAGCATATATTGATCGGGTTAGAGTCGATTTTAAGGTAATTTCCTTTATATTTTGTGTTAGTAATCATGAGTAGAAGTTATCTATCGGTTTAGAAAGTTTGATTTTAGTGATTTATGTTAGTTTCAATTGAATTTGGGAAAGTTTAGACCGACTGTGTTCTTGAGACTCCCGGTGGAGTCCCGGTACTGTCGACTCCCGGTGGAGTCCCGGTATTGTCGACTCCCGGTAATGACAAGACCCGGTAATACCAACTCTCGGTGTTATGGAGTCCCGGTACTAGAGAGTCCCGGTACTAGAGAGTCCCGGTACTAGAGAGTCC
The DNA here is from genome assembly GCA_033807775.1 of Saussurea involucrata. Classification (NCBI taxonomy): domain Eukaryota; kingdom Viridiplantae; phylum Streptophyta; class Magnoliopsida; order Asterales; family Asteraceae; genus Saussurea; species Saussurea involucrata. The sequence goes on from CM066317.1 coordinate 61,451,474, forward strand.
CGGTACTGGAGAGTCCCGGTGCAGTGAGTCCCGGTAGTTTTGGTAGTGTCCGGTTATAGTTTCTGATTGTATTTTTGGATTAAGTTGCTCCGAAAACTTCCTGGGGCCGACCCCGCAAGGGCGTTTCCCCTTGACCCCATCCGCTATCCGGGTAGCGGAACCCCCGTGTTAAGTCGTCGTAGGGGAGCATATAAGGATAAGAATTTGATAGGTTATTTGGGATTCTCAGTCTGCTAGAGAGTCTTATGTGTTCTATATGGTAAAAAGATATTGTATTTGAATTGTTTTCAGATACTGTGAATCGAAGGTGAAAGCTAAATCTGTTGGAAAGGACCGGGAAAAAAGTTTTATTAAGCAAATAGGTGAGTTTTGCTTTAAAATGTTTTCAACTAGAATACCTACTCGTATGGAATGTGAATATGGTAAAAAGATGTGTTATGTGATTATGTATGAAATATGATATATATACTGAGATATATGTTATATTTATACGAATATATGTTGGTCGGGCTAAGGACCGGTGGTGTTGGTTGTACGGAGGGACAGCGGTGTTGGCTACATTTAGTGTAGAAGAGTATATGATTAGTTGGCTCACAACCATCTAATAATGGCCAGAAGAAATGAGAAAGGAAAGCATGCAATGTGTGAATCAGAATTGGTATACATATATTTTTGTTATATATATACATGGTGATTGTGCAAACGGTTTTCAAACTGACAGGGATTTTCTCACTAGACTATTTAGTCTAACCCTCATTTTTGTTTTAAAAATATGTATTCCATGTGGAGGATCAGAAAAGGGCAAGTGATTAACGAATCTAATGGATAGCTTTTTGGGAAGACCTATGTTAGAAAGATTTAGATGTGCTTAAAATTGTAGTTTCAATATTAACTCTGGAATATGCATTTTTGAATGTTTGTAGCAAAATTGTTTCTTTTGAATGTAAAGACTACTGGAACGTACTTGTAATGTGATATTTCGTTTATTATATCCATGTTATGTTACATTATGTGATTTGTTGTATATATGGGATTTGGGTTGTTACAGATACTATTTAGGATCTTAAACATATCTGCAAAAGTTGATAAACATTCAAGGCGTAAAAACATAAGATTTCTGGGTTTAAAGGTGAGCTAGTTAACTGACATAATTATGAACATCATAAGTATCACAACCTTGAGTTGCGATATTCATTAGTATCGCAAGCAATGGCTGCGATAGGGAGTTGGTATCGCAAGCAAGGGTTGCGATAGGCAGTTGGTATCGCAAGCAATGGCTGCGATAGGGTATTGGTATCGCAAGCATTAGATGCGATAGGGCATTGGTATCGCAAACGTTAGCTGCGATGGGGTATTGGTATCGCAAGCAATTGACTGTGATAGAGTGAGGGCTGCGAGAGAGTGTTAGTTGTTTGAGATATCATAATGGGATTTGTAGAATATTTAGATTTATCTAGTATTCTCAATTGTTAAATATTTAATTGTTACAGATCTTGTGGATTTAGCGTGAAAGGTTGAATTACGTGATAAAAGATTGGAAGGTTTTGATAAAGCAATCAGGTGAGTTTTATTTTAAAACGTTTTTAACTGGGATACATATATATATATATATATATATATATGTTTATATATATATGAGATGGATATATATGGATTGAGAATATGATACATGATGTGATTATGTGTTTATATTGAGATATATATATATTTATATGTATATATATGGTTGAAATGTGATGGAAGGTTTTATAAATGACAATATGATATATTGGTACATATATATATTGTATTTATTTGTGTATTACACAACACGAGTGCAGGTTAGCCGGGTTCCGGTGTGCGGACCGGTGAGTAGCCGGGTTCCGGTGTGCGGACCGGTAATGATGATTATTTATTAGTTGGCTTGCTACCAACTAAAATGGCCATTTGTGGGGGAATAAGGTAGAATGAAAGGTACACGATGCACGAGTCTTGATTGGTATTTAAATACGTGTGGTATATTTGTGTTTTACGAAAGGATTACTAAAGGTTCATATAAGGGTTTTATATAAACTATTATGATACATGATTTTATATAAATGGGTTTTATAGCGATTTGCAAATGACAGGGAATTTCTCACTAGACCATTAGGTCTAACCCTCAATTTGTTTTAAAAATACGTATTCCAGGTTGAGGATCTTTTAGCGGCAAAGGAGAGGATAAGATGTAGGATGTTTCTGATGATTGACGAAGATTAGAAACTATTTATGTTTTATGGTTTCGAGACTTTGGGACAGTACATGACGTATTATGTATTTTCTTTTATAAGTGTAACAATGTTATGTAATATATGTTATTTGAAGCATGTTTGGAAAACCGGGTTGTTACATATGGTATCCGAGCCCTAGTTTAAGGGATTTAGGTATTTGGGTTTATACCTAGACTTAAACTGCATGTGAAGTAGGATGTCCCCATTATTTTAGAACCTTGGAATGTTAAGTATAAAAAGGAAGAAGGAACATCATGTAAGGTAATTTCAAATTACATTTGGCCAGTGTAATTGTGAACTTACAAGTACATGTTTGAACCGGAATACCTTGTTATATGGGGTATGTGCTCATGTGTATATTAACCTTGTTTGAATCAACATAGTGGCAAATCGGACTTGACGTATGGATGAAGACGAGGACGGGTATATTTCTATAAACTCTACACGTGCTAAAGTGATGTATGACTTCGGTGCAAATCGATCATTTGTGTCTACATTCTTTTTGTTGCTTATCTGTATTAGAAAAGTATTTGATAAATATGTTAAGAGATAAAGAGGGGTGTGCTTAATTACTGTTGTTCCGATTTTGCTAATGTGTGGAGTGTGATGGCTTAAGTATAAAGAATAATAGTAGTGTGTGGAACGTGATGAATATGGGTGGAGAGTAATGGTAGTGTGTGTAGTCTTGACCTTGTCATGAAGGCGACGATTTAGTGTATTGGGTAGATTATACTTAGTGTAATTTTTGACGCTATCTAGAAGGGTGATTGAATTAAAGTTTCCGTTTGTTAGCAAATTTTATATTGGGAGTATATGATTTATTTTTGAGAAAGGCTTAGTAAGAGTGTACGTTTGGAAGCATTTGGTGTAAAAAGAGGTTGGTTCTAGTTTAGCAATAGTGTAACAATTATTTTGGATGATATCGAAATTAGTATGTTTATTCATTATGATATTGCTTGGGATAAATTTAAGTAAGAAATCAAGGATAATCGAAACTAGAAAGTGAAGAGTGTTATTGGGAATGATTAGTAAGGAAAAACTATTAGTGATCAAAGGTGATAACCCGTTATCATATGTGTTTGGATTTGAAAGATTTATCAAGGTGGTAATAAAATTTATTGTATGAGAACGAAAGTGGTTGGTAGTTTAATTTGGAATGAATAATGAAAGTGCAGGATCTATTCTTACAATCAATATAGAAAGAAGTAATTGAGAAATTGTATGATCAAGCCCAATTGTATTCAATGATGCACAGAATTACAGATCTAAGAGAGAGATCACCTCAAAGATTACAAGGAAAGAATACAAGTAATATGGAAAATCAATCAGTTAGCAACGTAGTGCTAACCACTCTATTTATACTGCAACAAACATCTTAAAGCTACAGTACAAATAAGAAAGACTAATAAGAACATAACACGTGTCCTAATTAGTTTACACATTACTAAATAACGAAACTCGTCATAAGTTCTGAACAGGTAGTTCAGAACTTCTGAACATTCTTCTGATCACGCTTCTCAGAACTTCTGACTTCTCTTTCTCAGATCTCTGACTCTTCTTCTCAGAACTTCTGACTCTTCTTCTCAGAACTTCTGAATCTTCTTATCAGATCTTCAACACTTGGTTTATTGACAAAACTTCAGATCTAACAATCTCCCCCTTTTTGTCAAATAAACTTAAACTTTGCATCATCTAATTCTTTCAGAGCAGGAACAATTTTCTGAAGTAGCACATTCCTCAGATTAAGCCTCTTATCAATCTTGTCAATAATTTCTTGAATAATCTCAACTTGCTGATTAATTACTTCTTGAATCATGTTTGCTTCCTTCACTTTCAGCATCTTTTTCTCCAAATTGTGCTTTATGATCCTTAAAGTTCCAGAACAATATTTTGCAGTTTCCTTTGCTCTGAAGAAGATCTTTCCACTTTTGTTCTTCAAAAATACTCCCAACTCTGGATATCTGTGAACACTTCCAGTCTTTAACACCTTTTTCTGCTCATGATCTGTATTGGGATTTGCCAGATAAACACATGACTTTTGCAAATACAGAGCTATTTGGAAATCTGTATAGCAATGCCACCTTAAGATATAGAACATGGCCTCAATCACCACACTTCTTGCCTTCCTTTCATTTCTATCTTTACTTGACTCTTTAAAACATAGAAAGCTGTGTAATCTGTAGAAGTCAACCACTGACAGTTTCTCAAAATCTGCATCAGTGAAATAATAAACCTTGCCATCTTCTCTCAAAACTTCAAAGGATAAGTACTCCATCTTTCTGAATTTCTTAACCTTCAATTCTCTGATTCCAGTGATTAGAAAATCTGAGTAAACGGCTTGCTTTGTTTTGCCAAGACATCTTGATTTTTCAGCCAACCAGATCTGAGTCTCCTTAGACCTATCATAATACACATCCAAGAATTGTACCTCTTTTGGTTTGAAGAACTCAGGCAGATCAAATTCAAGAAAGTATCCATTCAGATCAATGAATATTTCATCTTCTTTGGGTTCAGACTGTTCAGCTTGATCAATATTAGTTATCTGCACATTCTGAGGTGTTGTGTCCTGAACTTCTTCAGCCTCATCTGACAAAATTTCATTCACTTCATACTCAGCTGGGAACACAAAATCATTATGTAGAATCTTTTTGGGATTCACCTCAGATAACAACCATTCACTACTGTTTCTGATTTTTCTTCTAAAATCCAACCTCCTCTTCACACAGTTTATGCATCTCTTCTTTAAACTCTCTTTTTCAGCATCCATACTTACTTCCATTCTAATCAACAGCCAATTCAGAGTTGTATCACTGTACTTCACCAACTCTTTTAATCTAAATAATTCAAGTCTTTCGTGAACCATATATGTGAACCCTTCTGCCTCCATTCCTTCATTCACAAAACCCTTCACATGCAGATCAACTTCTGTTTTCTTTGTGGGAGAACTCAGATTGCACTTTTCTTTTCTTTCTTCTATAGCCAACTGGAAGTCATACAAGTATGTATTTCTGACATAAATACCCAGAAGTCTTCTGCATTCAATTTCTATCAAGGCTTCTTCAGTGCTAGCAAAGAACTTGACTAGAAAGATCTGATCATCAAGAGTCAATCTGTGAAAATCAAATGTAGACATGGAAACCTTTGTATTTCTTTCTTTCAGTGTTTCCATTCTAACGAACATTAAACCATTGAATTCATCTTGTTGAAACATCAGAACTTTCTCGATTCTTTTCTGAATATGCAGTTTTGAGTCAGGAACTCTGAACATATTAGAAGCTTCTGAGTAGACCATCTGAGCTCTGTCATCCATAAAACCATCAATGTTACTTTCCAAAAGCTCATACTCTCCTTCTGTGTAGTAGAGATTATCATATATTTCCTCAGGAAAAATATCATCATGAAATTGTCTGGCTAAAGGTACATCACTTAACTCTAGAATGAAGTCACACAAAGGTTCTTCTAGTCTTTGCAATTTAATCTTTGGAATCTCGATTGGTTTTCTGAATACATATTCAGAAGGCATAAAGAAGTCTTTCACTTTCACATACTCTTCTTCTGTATTTAACTCATCACAAAAGTTAAACCTAAAATCATCTTTAAAATCCTGAGTGTAATCTACAGTTCTGTCTTCTTCTCCCATTAGATCAATGGGTCTTATCACTTTTATTCCTTTATGAATTTTCTGGACACTCAAAGCTCTAACTACCTCATTATGCATTCTTCTGATCAATTCTTCATTCAACCTCCTTTCTTCTGATTCAGACTCCATTGCCCTTTCACTGTTATAAACCACAATATCTGTACATCTGTTTTCCACTGTACTTTCCACTATTTCTTCCATTCTCAAATCAGATTCCTCAATAGCTACAGTTTCATCTGAGTTTCCTTCCATCTCAGTATCCAAGTTCAATTCCTCTGTTTTATCTGATTCATTACTATCAATACTTCCCAACTCCATTTCTTCTGTATCTGAACTGTCAAGCTGTACTATCTGAATCATCTCCTTTAAATTTTCCTGTGTCTGATCTTCTGTACTTTTTGTATTGGCTAAGTGCATGTCTGCTATCTCAAAATCTTCTATGCCAATATCATCATCAGAACTTAACCTTTGTCTTTTCTCCCCCTTTTGATGATTATGAGGATCATTATCATCAAACTTCCTTTTCAAGTTCTGATTAAAAGCAACTTCAGGTTCAGCTTCTGCAATAGGAACAGGATCAAGAGGCTTTGAAGTAGAAGCCAAAGATACACTCAGTGCTTTCAATATAGATTCCTGCATACCCTGCATCTGTTTTAACATATCTTTTTGAAAACCAGACATTATATCCATGATCTCCTTTTTGTGAGAATCCAAGGATTTCTTTACATCATCTACCTTGGTTTCAACAGAAATTAACTTTTTCTCTAATACAACTTTCAAATCTGATACCTCATCATTCAGATCCTCCATCCTCTTCTCCAAATTTTCTACTTTTTCCCCCATCTCCTTGTTTTGTTTCTGAATCTTTTCAAATTCAGAAGTTTCTAACAGTGAACCTGAACCAACAGATGGTCCAGTTTTCATGTGCCCAGAGAGCTCATGGCCTGTAGATAACACACAGTCATCTTGTACAACAGATGCACGTTTGAATGAGGCTTTTGTAATGTTCACCTCACCAGGACTTCCATCCAATCCTTGACACCCAACATTAGGCATGTCTATGAATGTTGTTTCAGTAGTACGAAATTCCTGATCTGTGCAAGTGTCAAAAGGAATTTCAGGCTCAATATGAATAGGACTGTGATATTCAGACTCAATGTGTTGAAAAATAAGTTGGGATTTATCACCTCCCTCCAAATGAGTTTGGGATGGTTCCCCGGATTTGTGTGAAACAGTAGCATGTTGAAATGCTTCTGAGTGGGTATGGATGGGTTGTTCAAGATCCACCACTAGGTCCATGGTGTTTGTTTCAATATTGGACACCAAGAGATGTGAACCAATAGCATGTGTGGTTACCTGGTCAAGATTAGCTGGTTCAGAGGCATCTCTTTCTGTTTGAACCTCTGTTAACAATCTCTCATCCTCACCACTCTCATTCTGTTTTTCCTCACTGAGTCTAACCAAGCTCTCAGAATTTTCCCCCTCAAGTCTCTCAGAATGTTCACCCATCTGAACATCCTCCCCCTCTCTAATTCGACTAGACCCCTCACCTCTCTTCTCAGGTTGGTCCTCTTGGGTAGGGATTTGAGGTAATTCAATTCCCATAGAGGTGCAATAAGCTTTTAAAATCTCACTCTCCCTTGGAATATAGTTCCTAAGTGATTTTGGCAACAGTTTATGATTGGGATAATTTTCAAGTCTTGTTACTGAGGTCATCTTACCCAAATAAAATGTAGGACCATGCTCTTCATTTGTTCTTCTTGAGATTGTTCTGTTTTCCTGCATGGCATACCAAATAACAATTTGCCAGTACCTTATGTAGGGAATGTATGTCAGTGGAGCATCCTTTGTCTTCTTCTGAATTGCTTTCTGATTCTTCTCAAATGTATTCTTCATATCTTCCCAAAGTATTAAAGTATAGTCATAATGCCTATTCTTCACTAAACCTTGAAATATCTGAAGAATTTGTTTAGAACCTTGATCAGCAGAACTATTTTTCCCTGACAAACATTTATTTACCACATGAAAGAAGCAAGCCCAAATAGGTGGTAATTTGTTTCTTCTGAACAAACTGAGAGTCCTCAATCCTTCATTGTATCCCAACTTCATAAACTCTGCTATTAATTCCTCTGTTAGGGGTAAATCCTCAAAATCTGTTCTTCTTTGTACATCATCTTTCTCTGGTAGATTCAGCATCTCTCTTAGTGCAGAGATAGATAAGACAAATGTCACTCCTCCAATTTCAGACACAAACTTATTATCTTCTAACCTAAGATATTTCCACCATTGTTGTATGTACTGAACAGGCACATTTTTACTTCTTGTAAACCATTTTCTGTACGGATGATGTTTGAATAACTCCATGATAATTCTGTGTTCAGGCTTAAAACGACTTTCCTCAAACAATATAACACAGTTATTTTCAGATAATTTCAACCATTCACTCTCAGGAACAACTCTTTCCACTAGAATAGATCTATCTGACATAATAGAACCTGCAGCACTCTGATCATGTTCAATATTAACATTTACCTCATCCGCATTTCCTTCAGATTCATCCATTTGTTCATCTTCTTCATCATTTCTTATTGCCCCTTCCTCTGCAACTCTATTTTGTACTTCATCACTTTCCGAATCAGATGAATCCATTATCGATTTTGTAGAATGTAGAGAAATTGGACCACTTCTTCGTATTTCAGACATGATTTAAGAAGAAAACAGATTCAAAGAACTCTGGATTTGATTCGTATCTCACGTTTCGCTCTGGAATTTGAAAGAACTTTGAAATAGGGATTTTAAGACCTATTTAAAATCCGCGAAGTTGAAAGGTTTAACGGAAAAGCGAAATCAATGTTATAACGGAGTCAACACACGTGAAATACCACAAAGGATTTAAATGAAATACGTGGCATTGTCAAACAAATATGAAGCTGACACGTGTTAGTGGATAGAATTTTGACTCAAGTCAAAGATCTGAATAACACGCGCAGATGTTCTGATTCCATGACTCAGAAGAATTTTGCCTTGTAACCAAAATGTCTTTTAAAATCAACTTCTGACCAATATAAAACATTTTGATTATTCAGAAGAGGTTTGAACAGATAAGAAATGAAAACAAATCTTTTAAGCATCACAAAATGATTTTCAAAAGAATTTTGATGCTCCCCCTTGACTTGAGCATGCATTTGAGTATTAATGATACATAAAGATGAGATAACAAGATAATCGAAGAAGCATAATCCATACAGTTGAAGTTATTTGTATTTCTCAAAAATAAATTTTTGAAAGTTAGATTGCTGAAGTATTGACTCAGAATTTCTGACCTCAAGATTTAGAGGTTCTGATCTCAAGACTCAGAAGTTCTGAACTCAAGACTCAGAAGTTCTGAACTCAAGACTCAGAAGTTCTGAACTCAAGACTCAGAAGTTCTGAACTCAAGACTCAGAAGTTCTGAACTCAAGACTCAGAAGTTCTGAACTCAAGACTCAGAAGTTCTGAGTACACTACTCAGACAACTTCACTTAGAAAAATTTAGCATTTTTAAGAAAGAAAAAAAATATTTTCAACTAGGCAGATTAAGCATTCCTATTTTACATATGAGAAAAGAAAACCTTTTGTGATCAAGAGGCTTTGTGAACAAGTCAGCCAATTGATACTTTGTATGCACAAAGTGCATCTCTATAGTTCCTTTTTCCACATAGTCCTTTATAAAATGATACCTCACGTCTATATGCTTAGTCTTCGAATGTTGAACAGGGTTCTGAGTAATAGCAATTGCACTTTCTGAGTCACAATAGATGGGAATCTTATTAAGCTGATATCCATAGTCCATGAGTTGTGTTCTCATCCACAATGTTTGAGAGCATGAAGCAGCAGCAGCAACATACTCTGCTTCAGCAGTTGAAGTGGATACACAATTCTGTTTCTTTGATGCCCAACTCACTATTTTATCTCCCAAAAAGTGACAAGCACCAGATGTACTCTTTCTGTCCAACCTACTTCCTGCATGATCAGCATCAGTGAAAGCAGTCAATTTGAAGTCAGTTTCTTTTGGATACCATAAACCTAGATCAGGTGTTCCTTTGAGATATCTTAAAATCCTTTTGACAGCCAACATATGTGATTCTTTCGGGTTAGATTGAAATCTAGCACAGAAACAGGTAGAAAACATGATATCTGGTCTACTTGCAGTCAAATAAAGTAATGATCCAATCATGCCTCTATAAAGTTTGATATCTGCTGAAACACCTTTGAGATCAGCATCTAACTTTATGTTAGTTGCCATAGGTGTTCTCATAGAAGCACAATCAGACATTTTGAACTTTTTCAGAATATCTCTGACATATTTTCCTTGATTTATGAAAATACCTTTTGGTAGTTGTTTGACTTGAAGACCAAGGAAAAAATTCAGTTCACCCATCATGCTCATTTCAAATTCAGATGACATGACTTTTGAAAAATTATCACATAATTCTGGACTAGTAGAACCAAATATTATGTCATCAACATAAATCTGAATCAGAATCAAATCATTACCCTGTTTCTTTAAAAACAAAGTTGTGTCAATCTTACCTTTCTTGAATCCTGAACCTAACAGGTGTTTAGTAAGAGTGTCATACCAGGCTCGTGGTGCTTGTTTTAGACCATATAAAGCTTTGTCTAAAATATAAACATGATCAGGGAATTCTGGATCAACAAAACCTTCAGGTTGATGGACATACACCTCTTCATTAAGTTTGCCATTTAGAAAGGCTGATTTGACATCCATTTGATACACCTTGAAGTTTTTATGTGCAGCATAGGCTAAAAATATTCTGATTGCCTCTATCCTTGCCACTGGTGCAAATGTCTCATCATAATCAATTCCCTCTTGTTGACAGTATCCCTTAGCAACCAATCTTGCCTTGTTTCTGATGACAACACCTGATTCATCCTTTTTGTTTCTGAACACCCATTTAGTTCCAATTATAGATTTACCTTCAGGCTTTGGAATGAGTCTCCAAACTTTATTTCTTTCAAATTGAAGCAATTCCTCTTGCATTGCTGAAATCCAGTCTGGATCCTCTAGGGCTTCATTAGCTTTCTTTGGTTCAATTACACTTAAGAAACCAGCAAACATTACTTCATTTGCTGTAGCTGATCTTGTCTTTACTCCTGCTGATGGATCACCTATTACTTGATGAATAGGGTGATTTTTAGTCCATTTGTTAGCACTAGGGAGTACATCAATCTCTGAATAATTGTTGTTTGCATCATTCTCATCAATGATTGCTTGTAATTCTGAACTGTCACCTTGTTCTGACGTATGATTAGGAGTTGCATCCAAGTTTGAGTTCTGATTAATGAAGTCAGAGTTCTGATTGACTTGTTCAGAGTTCTGAGTACAAGAATCAGAATTCTGATTACAAGGTTCAGAGTTTTCACCACTTGTATTTATTAGATTTGGGCACTCCTCTGATGGACCTTTGTCAGAAATTACAGTTGATTGAACTATTTCTGGAGTCTTATTTTTCATCTCTTTGACCATCTTTGGGTTTTCATATTCTGCATAAGAATCAGAAATTAGTTCACTAAAAGCATCCTTAAACAGTAAATTGAGTTCTGAACAAATAGGATTAGAATTTGTATCAGAAGTCATTTTTGTCTTGTTCAGCATGAGTTCTGAACTGTCTTGTTCAGAAGTCCGCATTCTGGCTTCATCAAAAGTTACATTTATGCTCTCCATCATCCTCTTGGTTCTTCTATTGTAGATTCTGAATGCTTTGGAAGTTAAAGAATAACCCACAAAGTATCCTTCATCTGCCTTTTTATCGAATTTGGCAAGATTTTCTCTGTCTCTGAGAACGTAGCATCTGCAACCAAAAATATGAAAGAATTTGATTAATGGTTTTCTTTTATTTATCAGTTCATAAGCAGTCTTATTTAATCTCTTATTGATTAAAGTTCTATTTTGTGTAAAACAAGCAGTTGCAATTGCTTCAGCCCATAGGAAAGTAGGAAGATTTGCATAAGCCAACATTGTTCTCGCAGCCTCAACTAGAGTTCTATTCTTCCTTTCAACAACACCATTTTGTTGAGGAGTTCTGACAGCAGAAAAATTGTGAGAAATCCCAGAACTGTCTAGAAAATTCTGAAGAGTCTCATTTCTGAACTCCGTTCCATTATCACTTCTGATTTTCTGAACTTGAAGTTGTAAGAGAACTTGAATCCTTTTGATAAAATTTATCAATGTAGTAGCAGCTTCTGACTTAGCTCTTAGGAACTCAACCCACGTGTATCTGGATAATTCATCAACAATCACAAGCATATATTTCTTTCCTCCCATCGACTGAACTGAAATTGGACCACAAAGATCAGTATGAATCATTTCTAATGGTGCTTTGCAAGATGAGTCCATTTTTAATTTGTGAGAACTCTTTTTCATCTTGCCCATTTCACAAGCTGAGCATAATGATTCTTTTTCAAATTTAAGCTTTGGTAAGCCTTTAACCAACTGTTTTGCAACAAGATTTAAGATCTTTGAAATTCAGATGAGAACATCTTCTGTGCCAAAGCCAGCATTCATTTGCAGTTGATTTTGATAAAAGACAAACTGTATTTAATATTTTCAATTTTGAAAAATTAACTACAAATAAGTCCATATGTCTTTTGGCCCAGAAGACTTTAACATCATTTTCAGTTAGAATCATGCAACCTGTTATTTGAAACTTAATTTGACAAAGACTGTCTAAAAACTGACTTATGCTGAAAAGATTGTGTTGTAATCCTTCAACATAGAAAACCTTTTGGATAGTTAGATCCCCTTTAGTTAAATCCCCATAACCTTTGACTTGACCTTTGCTATTGTTTCCAAAGTTTACTGCTCCTCCAGCCTTTTCTGTGAAGTTTGATAGAAAAGACTTCTGACCTGTCATGTGTCTTGAAGCTCCTGAATCTAAAAACCACACATGACAGCCCTGCAAAAAGATCAGTTAGGTTTAGGTACCCATTTTGGAATGGGTCCATCTTTGTTAGCTTTGTCATTGGATTTAACATCAGTACCTTTTACTCTCCACTCAAAATCTTTCTTCAAACACCACTTTCCTTGAACTTTTATGAAGTCAGAACATTTTCTGCTTACAAGTTTGTTCAAATTCTTTTTGAGAGTTGTAACTTTTGGTTTTGCTATGTTTTCAAGTTTCTTTTCTTTTATCTTTTCTTTCTTCTGAGTCTGAGGAACAAAAATTTTCTTCTTTTCTGTATTTTGAGAAACAGAAACTTTCTGAATATCTTTTCTTATGTATGAAACAGAAGTTATTTTGACTTGACATTTGTGAGAATATTGGAATGAATCATTTTTACATCTAACACAAACAAGATTTTTCTTTGCAAGTGACAATAAATCTGAAACATAGATCATTTCATTTTTATTTATACTGTTCAGAGTACAATTGCCCTTATTACAAGAATTTCTAGCGTTTAGTTCAGAAGTAGATTTCATTCTAAGCTTCTCAAGTTCCCTTTTCAGATCGTTCAACTTTGCAAGATCATCTTTCCTTTTGCTTTCTTCTTTTTCTGAAAAATTCAAGTTCTTTTTGTTAGAAGAATTAGATGATTCACCTTTTTCATATGTACTTGATTCATTAAAGAATTTATCATTTTCTCTTGAAGCATTAATTTTAAAAAGATCATACTCAGTCTTCAGTTTTTCAAGCTCTGTTATTTTCTGAATAAAAATATTCTTTTCTTTCAAAGCTTCTTCAAGTTTAATATCCACCTCACAGAAATCATTTTCAAGTTCATCATAAGTTTTCCTTAAATCCTCAAGTTCTTGACTCACAAGATTAAATCTCTTTTCAAGTTGCAAAAGTTCATCTGATTTTGTTTCAGAAAATCCAGTTGAATCAGACTTCTGACTACCTGAGTCAGAGTTCTGATTTACAGACTCAGATGTCTGATCTTTAGACTCAGAATTCTGACTACAAAGTTCAGAATCCTGACTAGAAGTTTCAGACTTTTGATTGACTGTTTCAGAATTTTTACTTGTATCAAATATGCTCTCAATGTCATGATATGAAAAACTTGGTTGTTTATTTTTGTAGCTGACATTTAAGGAATCATACTTGAATTTAGTATCATTGTATCTTGGCTTTTCATCTGTTGGTTTAGAAACTTCTTTCTTAACCTTTTCTTCTGAACCAACTGACTTTTCTGTTTTAGACTCAGAAATTGTCTCATCTGACTTTTTAGAGTTTGGTCTTTGCAAATTGTCAGAACTTGTTATAGAACTAGCAGGTCTTATGAAAACTTCAACAATTTCTGGGATTTTTGGCTTAGAAACTTGAAGTATTGGAGCTCTTTTTAAAATGACATTTTCTTCCAATCCCAATCCCTTCTTTGGATTGTAAAATCTTGTATCTTTAACATTGCTTAATAAAAGATTTAATGTTTGCTGAGTTTGACCTCTTTTCAAATTCAAATCTTCCAATTCTTTGATTTTGGAGTATAAATTCTTTCTTTCTTCAAATAACATATCAAATTTTATTTGTAAATCACCTTTTTCATCCTTTATTTTTGAAAACTCAACTTTTAGTTCAGAAAGCCTTTTCATCAATTCAGAATTTTCATCTTTAACTTTCTGTTTCTCAGCCTCAGATTCTTCATATTGTTCGTTTATTACTTCTTTTTCAATTCTGAATTTGTTAACCAAAGTTCTTTCTCCTTTTATCTGTTTTCTTAGGTTAGCAAATTCAGTTTTCATTTCACCAATCTGTGTCATTAACTCTAATTCAAGTGAAGAATGTACCTCAGCAGATGACTCAGAATCAGCATCTTCAAAATCAGAATCATCCTCATTCCTCATTTTTGCCATATAGCTTCGCATCTGTGGAAAGTTGATATGATCATCTTCATCAGAAGTGTAGTACAGCCAATTCTCCTGTTCAGCCAATAGCGCAATCTCGTCATCTCTCTTCTTTGCAAGCTGAGCCTTCTTCGTGTAGTATTCATAATCTTTCACAACTTTAACTCTGCAATCCTTGGCATAATGGCCAGATTTTCCACACTTGAAACACAGATTCTTTTCTTTTCTCTCTTCCTTCTCTTCCTTGTTTTCTTCACTTCTCTCTATTCTCTTTTCAATCTTATTTTCTTCTCTGTCATCTTTCTTCTTATAATCTGAACTTCCAGCTCTCTTATAATTTCCTTGAAATCTGCCCTTCCCATACCTTTTGTTGAAAGTATTTGTCAGCAAAGCTAGCTTTTCAGCCATTATCTTGATATCTTCATCATCTTCTGATCCTTCTTCTTTGTCAGATTCCTCCAGACTTGGTATTTCTGATAGATATGCAGTCTTTTTGGGTGCTTTGATTGCTTTGGACTTTGATAAGAACGCTAACTGATCAGCAACATTTTTCTTTTCTTCCACAACTAACTTGACAGAGTCTTCATGTTGATTAAGAACACAGAACAAATCATTTAAGTCTTCTTCACACATATCTTTGTTCATTTGCAGACTTATGGCAAATGATGACCATTCTGAATTTAGACTGTTCAGAAATTTGTAATTTATTTCTGATTTTGTTTTCTTCAGTCCATTTCTTCTCAAGTCATTTAGAATAGTGCAAAATTTACTGTATGTCTGTGTCAAACTTTCTGACTCTTTTGCTTTGAACCTTTCATAAGCATTTATGCTTTGATTTAACTTTGCCTGAATAGATCTCACAGTTCCTAACATTTGCCTTTCCAATTCGTCCCACATTTCTTTAGCTGATGATCCACTGTCAATCCTGTTAAGAACCTCATTCGGGACAGCCAAAGTCATCAAAGTAATTGCTCTTTTGTCAATAGCATGCCTATTTTTCTGTTCAGCAGTGTATTGGGAATAATTCTTCTTTACTCTGGTCGCTGGAATTTCTGGAGTTGTCTCTGTAGCAGGGGTTGCGGCGACATCGATATATACTTCGATTGGACCTTCTCGTATAGAAATCATAAGATTTTCATCGATGTTGTCAAGGAATTGGATCATACGAGTTTTCCATTGCTGATACTCTTCTGGTATAAGAACAGGCGGTTTGGTTTCGGATCCCATGGCTAGATATTCTTTAGAAGACATGATTGTAAGAAAATTCAACAGAAGGACAAATTCGATTTTCTTGATCGAAAAGTAGCAGGTAATTCAAGAATTGCTAAGAATTCAAGAACTAGCCCTAGCAGCGGAATCGAATTTTGAATGAATCAAGAAATCTTCAAGAAATTGATCAATCGATCTTCGCAATCACAATCTTGAACGAATTTGTTTGTTGATTAGCTCTGATACCAATTGAAAGTGCAGGATCTATTCTTACAATCAATATAGAAAGAAGTAATTGAGAAATTGTATGATCAAGCCCAATTGTATTCAATGATGCACAGAATTACAGATCTAAGAGAGAGATCACCTCAAAGATTACAAGGAAAGAATACAAGTAATATGGAAAATCAATCAGTTAGCAACGTAGTGCTAACCACTCTATTTATACTGCAACAAACATCTTAAAGCTACAGTACAAATAAGAAAGACTAATAAGAACATAACACGTGTCCTAATTAGTTTACACATTACTAAATAACGAAACTCGTCATAAGTTCTGAACAGGTAGTTCAGAACTTCTGAACATTCTTCTGATCACGCTTCTCAGAACTTCTGACTTCTCTTTCTCAGATCTCTGACTCTTCTTCTCAGAACTTCTGACTCTTCTTCTCAGAACTTCTGAATCTTCTTATCAGATCTTCAACACTTGGTTTATTGACAAAACTTCAGATCTAACAAATAATCTAACACTTGCAATTGTTAGCAATTTTCAAATTGAAGGAGCATATTAGAATTTTGGAAAGATATTGCGAAAGTGTAGAATGTGGTGTTGTGTATAATTCAGTTTTTCAGACGCTATGTTATGCCTCCAAATGTTAAAGTTTATGTTATGAATAAAATTTCAAATGTGTTAGATGATTTGTGATATATATATATATACATATATAATTTTGTGCTGAAAGAGGCACGGTGAAACATTGTATGTTGAAAGAGGCACGATGATATATTTTATGCTAATCGAGGCACGAGGTGAAATAAAGATGTACTGATTTTGTTAATAAGATGTTTTTATTGTTGTTATATTTTTGGGGATGGGTGTATAGTGTGGATCCAATTTCTTTATTATCGTTTTGAAAGAATATGTTAACGATGTTTGAAAAATGAAAAAGTGTGTGGTTGTTTCGAGCAATGAGTATGATTTCGTATTAACTCGGTTAAGTTCCTGATATGAGGTGTGGTGAAATTATTGGGTAAGTATAGTAATTGTTGGAATTGGGTGTGTGCGTTTGGTTTGGTGGTGAAAGAAAGCTAGCTCATAGGATCGGTCTAGAGTAAGCACCTCTTAGTGAGCTATCGTTGGGGAAACGTGTTTTATGTTGAG
Organism: Saussurea involucrata; assembly: GCA_033807775.1. NCBI lineage: Eukaryota > Viridiplantae > Streptophyta > Magnoliopsida > Asterales > Asteraceae > Saussurea > Saussurea involucrata. The sequence continues at coordinate 61,468,795 of CM066317.1, forward strand.
AAGAGAGTGGAAGAAAATAGTCGAATGTAATGATGGGGTGAAGGACCATTGGATAGGACGTGGTAGTAGTACCAGAGTGATGTTGTGGCAAGTGTGAAAATCAATTGTAATCTAAGGTTCGTGGTCGGTGTAATTAATGCAAGAAAGTGTTGTATGTCTTAGATGTATTTTGGATTAGAGAAGTTCAACTACGGGTTGGGGATGATCTATGGAGAAAAGTTCAACTACGGGTTAAGATGATACTCCAAGTTGATTTTGTAATCTATTGGGGAGTAGAATGTCATTATTTTTGGAGTGTTGGATTGTTGGGACGTTAACATCGGTGCAATGCGTTCTTTCAAGAATAGTAAAATTCTGTGCGAAACCATTAGTAAACATGGAGTCTAGATGTGTGAATAATATTGGTATGATTGATTTGAGATATTATACCTTATTTGTATCACGCGAGTTTTCTTCTTGAAGTAAGAATTGTTGTAGTCAGGAGGGTACTAAATTGTTGTATGCACCTTGGTAAGGAAGGGTTACACATAATGAGAGTTCATTCGACCTTTCCCGTGTCGATTCTGCGGAAGGGCTTAGCTGAAGCAAGTATAGTGGTACCATTAGAAAACATCAGAGTGGAATATTGTGGGGGAAGCGTTGGCGATAGTAGGTCGCAAGGTTAGAAACTAGGTTGCTGATAACCTAGACTTAAGCTAAGAAAGAATATTTATATTATGTTAATAAGGTATAAGAAATTGATGCTTGGGATTTTATTGTTATAGAAAAAGGGTTCAATAGGTTGGGTGTTTACCTAATACTTCCCTTGGATTGGAGGATTTAAGTGGTAAAAGGGATTTATATTATTAAGTGTTATGATGTAATGTCCCGGGTTAGTTCGTTAGTTAAATCCTAGTTCCGTTAAATTTAGTTAACTTTAAAAGTTGGATGTTTAGGGTAAGTTTGGGTTAACTTATGAGTTAAGGGTGTTTGGGTGATTATTGAGAAGTACAAGGTCTATATGGTAAGTATGGATAGATATTATCCCTTAAAGATATCAGATATTTTCATTTCAGCACCGTTCAGAAACATTAGAGTGTGTGAGTGTGTGTGTGGAGGCGAAGAATGCGAAAGCAGAAGGTTACGGTTTGAGCATCGATTGATCGGGTTAGAGTCGATTTTAAGGTAATTTCCTTTATAATTTGTGTTAGTAATCATGAGTAGAAGTTATCTATCGTTTTAGAAAGTTTGATTTTAGTGATTTGTGTTAGTTTCAATTGAATCAAGGTACTTTGAAACCGACTGTGTTCTTGAGAGTCCCCGGAAATTACGGTAATATAGACTCCCGGTAGTGTAGAATCCCGGTACTGGAGAGTCCCGGTACTGGAGAGTCCTGGTACTGGAGGGTCCCGGTACTGGAGAGTCCGGTACTGGAGAGTCCCTGTGACACCCTAAAAACAGGGTCAAGAAAAACTTCCATAAAACGGAAGAGTGATATATACAATGCCATAGCACGAGCTCACAAAAGAGGGAATACATAATCCCTGTTTACCCACAAAGAGTTATATATACATCTATGACAACTAACTAATCAAATCTCTACTACAGAAATAAGATTACAAAAGGTGTCATAATTAGGTAAGTTTTAATCTTCTATCGTTGGCATCTCAAAAGTACCCCCATGCTCATAAGTCAGCATCTATGCCTTCTTAGGGATGGCACCACTAGAACCTGTAACACACGTTAAACAAGCAACAAGTGTTAGGCTTAGAAAGCCTAGTGAGTAAACATATAGTAAAGTATGCAATCATTTCATATAAACAAGATTATCAACTTGATCATTCACAAATCGAACTCTATGGGAAACCCAAACATCGACCCGAGTTACATCATCTTTGAAGATACACCTTAGCGTCTACCTCCAAGGTAACGCCTCAAGGCCCGGCACATCGGGACTACCTATATGGTATAAATCCCGAAGGCGTGGATCGATACACAAACCCTCAAGGTAAGTGCCCAAGACTATACCTTCCCAATGCCTACTTAGGGACTCCTCCGATTTGTGAATACCAACAAACAACTACTCCAAGCAGTTCCTGAAGCCATACATTTACTTCAATAAAACATTCCAACTATTTCATTAAGCATATAATTCCTTACCTTCAAGTGGTACTCAAATTAACCACATACATACAAGTGATAACATAAGTTTTATCATTTAGTACCGAAATATACACCAAATTTCATATTAAGTTACTTCTATCATAAAACAACAATTCTTTCATTAAGACACAACTTAATCCATTAAGCTCCACACCTTAATATTTGGGCATAACAAATTTCAAATGATAGCCATCATAAATTATACCATTCTAAGTAGAATAAGCTATTCCATCACCTTTATCTTACCATTTAGCCCCTTTAGTTTCCTCCTTAGAATTTAAGTGCTTATTTGCTCAAACATACCTCAAAGTAACCTTGTTAGGAAATAAATAGAATGATAAAGTAGATTATGCATCTAGTATACTTTGAATTCAGATTACTCACCTTAGAACAATTGTGGTAAAACCCCAAAACCTTAAATGAAGTGGATGGTGTTGCTTCTTGAAGAGAGGATAGAAACCTTGCACTAGAAGGAAATTGACCACCTAAGATTCATCATAAAAGTGTATAAATACCTCTAACCATCAATAATAGATGAGAAGGATTAAGATTATGGAACCCTACCTTTTTGGAAGAAGAATTCGTCTGCCACAGTGCTCTAATTTCACAAAGAATAGCTAAAAACCCGAAACTCTCCTTTTTATACCCTAATAGGTCGGCAGCGATTATGACACGGTGATAGTGACACTGTCACTATCGTTGTGTCACTCTCGCTCAACACCCCCCAAACTCTCGGTACAAAACCAGCGATTGTGACCATGCGATAGTGACACTCTCACTCTCGCTGGGTCACTCTCGCTAGAAATCAACTGGACTGGAAATTCCAACTTGCGGTACATATTCAGCGGAAGTGACACCCGCGATAGTGACATGGGCACTCTCGCCGGTCACTATCGCCCAAAGGGCACCAAGCCTCATTTGATCACCTTTTCCGCCCTTGAACAGATTCTAATGAGGTAAAAGTCCTGCTATATCAAAATAATACTTTAACATGTAATTATAAATACAAAAACCACACATAACAAAATCCGGGGTGTTACAATCCTCCCCAACTTGGACAAAATTTCGTCCTCGAAATTTAAGGCTGTGCGAAAAGATGAGGATATCGGCGCTTCATGTCCTCTTCCGGTTCCCAAGTCACATTGGCACCCCTATGATGCTTCCACTGCACTTTGACCTTTGCTACCTCTTTGTGTCGAAGTTTTGTGATCACTCTATCCAAAATAGCTTCAGGTTCTTCGGTACATCGGTTGTTATCCACTCGGATTTCTGACAAGGGTATTACGCTTTCTCCTTCCGCCAAGCACTTTCGTAGATAACACACATGGAAAGTTGGATGGATCCCATCCATTTCTGGAGGTAGATCTAATTTGTAGGCTTGTGAACCCACACGTTCTAGAATGGTGAATGGTCCAAGAAAACGGGGACTTAACTTCCCGCGCTTTCCAAAACGAATCAGTCCTTTCCAAGGGGACACTTTCAACATCACTCTCTCCCGTACTTGAAACTCTATCGGTTTCCGTCTCTTATCGGCATAGCTCTTTTGTCGATCTTGGGCTGCTTTCAATCGTTCTCTAATGACCTTAACCTTATCAGCCGTTTCTTGTACAATTTCCGGTCCCGCAAATTGCTTTTCTCCCGCTTCTAACCAACACGCGGGAGTCCTACACTTTCTTCCATACAAGGGCTCAAACGGTGCTGCCTTCAAGATCGAGTGATAACTATTGTTGTAAGCGAACACTACTAACGGTAGGTGAGTATCCCAATTACCTCCAAAGTCGATTACGCACGCCCTCAACATATCCTCCAACGCCTCAATGGTCCTTTCGCTTTGACCGTCAGTTTGTGGGTGGTATGCCGTGCTCAAATTTACCCTTGTACCTAGTGCTTCTTGTAATGCTTGCCAAAATCTTGATGTGAATCGACTATCCCGATCGGAGACTATAGATACGGGCACTCCATGTCGCAAAACCACCTCGTCAATGTAAAGCTTTGCCAACCTGTCCATTGATAAAGTCTCCCGCATCGCTAAGAAGTGTGCACTTTTCGTCAACCGATCCACCATTACCCATATGGTGTCATGACCCTTCATAGTCCTTGGTAGTTTAGTTACAAAATCCATTGTGATTTTCTCCCATTTCCACTCGGGGATTTCCAAAGGTTTCAACTCACCATAGGGTAATTGATGTTGAGCCTTTACTTAGGAACAAGTCGTGCATTGTCCCACATACCGTGCCACATCTAACTTCATGACCGGCCACCAATAATGCTGCTTCAAATCCCGATACATTTTAGTACTTCCGGGATGAATGGAGTATTTGGATTTATGAACCTCCTCCATGAGTAGTTCTCGATTCCCACCGATCTTAGGCACCCACACACGCCCGTTGAATAACTTAACTCCACGGCTATCTTCGGTTAATAGTTCTTTTTGTTTCACCATTACTTCATCCTTCAGGTTTTCTTCTTTTAGTGCTTCGGATTGTGTTACTCTAATTTGCTCTACTAAACTTGACACTATGTCAATTCTCGAGAGGTTGGCGCGTAAGCTTCCACTATACTCCTTTCGGCTTAAGGCATCGGCGACCACATTAGCTTTACCCGGGTGGTAAAGTAATTCACAGTCATAGTCTTTGAGTAACTCCAACCATCTTCGTTGTCTCATATTCAGCTCCTTTTGGTCGAATACATGTTTCAAGCTCTTGTGATCCGTGTACAGTGTGCATTTCGTGCCGTATAAGTAATGACGCCATAACTTCAATGCAAAAACTACCGCGGCTAATTCCAAATCATGCGTAGGGTAATTCTTTTCATGCACTTTAAGTTGTCTCGAGGCATAAGCGATCACCTTTCCCCGTTGCATTAACACACACCCCAAGCCCATCTTAGATGCGTCGCTATAAACCACAAAATCTTCCGGTCCTTCGGGTAAGGAGAGAATTGGCGCTTCACACAATTTCTTTTGGAGAGTGCGAAATGCCTTCTCTTGTACATCGGTCCAAACAAAGTTCACATTTTTCCGCGTCAATGCCGTCAACGAAGAAGCAATCTTGGATGAACCTCCGGTAGTAACCCGCCAATCCCAAGAAACTTCGGATTTCTCCCGGACTCTTGGGCGGTTCCCAATTCATCATTGCCTCAATTTTGGATGGATCCACTTTCACCCCATCCCGAGTAATTACATGACCCAGGAATTGGACCTCTTTCAACCAAAAGTCGCACTTAGAGAATTTTGCGTACAGCTTTTCTTTCCTTAACACTTCTAACACTTCTCGTAGATGCAACTCATATTCTACTTCATTCTTAGAGTATACTAAAATATCATCTATGAAAACAATTACCGTTTTGTCAAGAAAAGGTCGGCACACCCGATTCATCAAATCCATAAATACTGCTGGTGCATTTGTCAGCCCAAACGGAATTACCAAAAATTCATAATGGCCATACCGCGTTCGGAACGATGTCTTTGGAACGTCGCCTTCCTTAACCTTCACTTGATGATAGCCCGAACGTAAGTCGATCTTTGAGAAGCATCCCGCCCCGTGAAGTTGGTCGAATAAATCATCGATTCTAGGAAGTGGATATTTGTTCTTCACAGTTACTTTATTCAACTCCCGGTAGTCTATGCACATGCGCATAGTGCCGTCTTTCTTCTTTACAAATAGGACTGGCGCTCCCCAAGGAGATGAACTCGGCCTTACGAACCCCTTCTCCAAAAGTTCTTGAAGTTGCGTCATCATTTCTTGCATCTCGGACGGAGCCAAACGATAGGGAGCTCTAGCTATGGGAGCTGCCCCCGGCACCAAGTCTATCTTAAATTCCACTTGGCAATCCGGCGGTAAACCCGGTAAATCTTCCGGAAACACGTCTGGAAACTCGCGCACCACTTTTACATCTTCCACCTTCCTTTTCTCTAATTTGGCATTTATAACGTAGGCAATAAAAGACGCACACCCTTTGACCAAACATTTCCGGGCCTTCAACATTGTAATAATTGGTATATCCCCCTTCCTTCGTTCCCCATAAATAATTACGTGACTCCCGTCCGGAGAAGGTATGCGAATCAGTTTCTTAGCACACAAGATTTCGGCTCGGTTTTCGGATAACCAATCCATTCCAACCACCACATCAAATCCTCCAATCTTTATTGGCATTAAATCTATCAAGAATTTCCTCCATTCAATTTCAATTGTGCAACCCCGCAAAATATCTCGTACTAAAATCTGACCACCGTTGGCTATTTCTACCACTAAGGCTTCGTCTAAACATTTAGTAGGCATAGATAACTTTTGACAAAAAGGTATCGACACAAAAGAAAAACTTGCACCCGAATCGAATAATATACGCGTAGGTATGGAGTTTAGAAGAAACGTACCCGACACTACGTCTGTCGAAGTCTTTGCCTCCTCGGTTGTCATTTGAGAAGCTCTTCCCTTTACTTTCGGTGGCTCCGCCTTGGGTCCCCCACTTCCACTTGACTTTAACTTTGGGCAATCCCTTTTTATGTGACCCGCTTCACGACATTCAAAACAAATTGGTCCCTTCGTGGGACAATCCCAACCATAATGTCCACTCTTTCCACACTTGTAACACCCTTGTGGGTTCGAGTACGATTGGGTATTACATGGGCCAACATGGTGTTTCCGGCATCTATTACACCACCTCGCGTCTCGACGGTTATCCCCACTTCGATTCCCGATAGACTGCCTTTGTTGTCAAATGGGCCCCGACGGTCCTTCCCATTTCCTTTTCTCACTTGCTTGACCACTTTCCAACTTTCCTTGAGTTAAATCGTCTTCCACCAACAACGATTCCTCAATTGCTTCTTGTACGGTTGTCACCTTGGCGTTCCTCATGGCTGTCTTCATCTCGGCGGGCAATCCCCGTTGGTACGCCTTTATTTTCATCTTCTCATCGGGAGCCAAATGCTCCACCAAACTTAACTTCTCAAGATACTTCTTCGAGTAGTCGTTCATTGTCATATTCCCTTTCTTCAGTCCCCGGAACTCTTCTTCAATCTTGTCTAGGGCTCTTTCACTACAATATTTGTCGAGAATCTTCTTCTTAAACATTGGCCACGTGAGTTGGGTCAACATTTCTGGCATGAGAGACGAACGGGTGAGATTCCACCAAGTAAGAGCCTCACCTCTAAGTAGATGAGAAGCAAATTTAACTCGTTGGGAGTCTTCGCATTCACTAGCCTCGAACGCCATTTCCATCTCTCTGATCCAATACATACATTGAACTGGGTCGGTAGTTCCGGCGAATTCCGGTGGTTTGCAACCAAGGAAGGTCTTATACGAACACCCCCTTTCTCTTCTCCCATCACGCACATTTGCTTGCTCTCGTGCAGCTACTCTATCCCCTAGACCGCCCGACCAATTTCCTGCATTATCCCCCACTGTCTCAATGCGTCGATGACTGTGATCCCGGTCCTCCAACAATTTCATAAACATATCTTTCTGTTGATCCATGGCAGAAGTCATGGCTTTCAAGAGTATTATCCTCCACTACAGGATTGGAGGTGCCGATGTGGACTCTTGATACATGCTCCGGTCCACCACCTATAAGGGGTGGCCTCGGGGGACTTCCAGCCGCTTCTTCGTTAGCCAGTCGGTCGGCTGTAGATTCAGTCGCGGCTTGACCGTCTAGTGTTGATTGGAGTTGACCTCGCGTGTTCACCATCTCAGTCTGTCAAACATGCGAGAATTATGGTAAGGAATAGACTAAAGTTGTGTACTCATACATTCATTAATCATCACAATAATAGTATTCAAGTATACTTACGTAACAACGCATTCATAATAGCATTAGCTAGGTGAAATTATGAACAGGTCACACACAAGCATTCTCGTTACTGTCATCATAAGTCTTAATAAATGAAGTTCCACAATTCCTAACACTCTCCCATCCAAGGATATCTACCCAGTATAATGTTTGTCAATGATTCTTTCTCAGCTTAAGTCTAGGCATACTACAGTCAACACCTAGTTCACTTAAACTAGAGCTCTGATACCAACTTGTGACACCCTAAAACAGGGTCAACAAAAACTTCCATAAAACGGAAGAGTGATATATACAATGCAATAGCACGAGCTCACAAAAGAGGGAATACATAATGCCTGTTTACCCACAAAGAGTTATATATACATCTATGACAACTAACTAATCAAATCTCTACTACAGAAATAAGATTACAAAAGGTGTCATAATTAGGTAAGTTTTAATCTTCTATCGTTGGCATCTCAAAAGTACCCCCATGCTCACAAGTCAACATCTATGCCTTCTTATGGACGGCACCACTGGAACCTGTAACACACGTTAAACAAGCAACAAGTGTTAGGCTTAGAAAGCCTAGTGAGTAAACATATAGTAAAGTATGCAATCATTTCATATAAACAAGATTATCAACTTGATCATTCACAAATCGAACTCTATGGGAAACCCAAACATCGACCCGAGTTACATCATCTTTGAAGATACACCTTAGCGTCTACCTCCAAGGTAACGCATCAAGGCTCGGCACATCGGGACTACCTATATGTAATAAATCCCGAAGGCGTGGATCGATACACTAACCCTCAAGGTAAGTGCCCAAGACTATACCTTCCCAATGCCTACTTAGGGACTCCTCCGATTTGTGAATACCAACAAACAACTACTCCAAGCAGTTCCTGAAGCCATACATTTACTTCAATAAAACAGTCCAACTATTTCATTAAGCATATAATTCCTTACCTTCAAGTGGTACTCAAATTAACCACATACATACAAGTGATAACATAAGTTTTATCATTTAGTACCGAAATATACACCAAATTTCATATTAAGTTACTTCTATCATAAAACAACAATTCTTTCATTAAGACACAGCTTAATCCATTAAGCTCCACACCTTAATATTTGGGCATAACAAATTTCAAATGATAGCCATCATAAATTATACCACTCTAAGTAGAATAAGCTATTCCATCACCTTTATCTTACCATTAAGCCCCTTTAGTTTCCTCCTTAGAATTTAAGTGCTTATTTGCTCAAACATACCTCAAAGTAACCTTGTTAGGAAATAAATAGAATGATAAAGTAGATTATGCATCTAGTATACTTTGAATTCAGATTACTCACCTTAGAACAATTGTGGTAAAACCCCAAAACCTTAAATGAAGTGGATGGTGTTGCTTCTTGAAGAGAGGATAGAAACCTTGCACTAGAAGGAAATTGACCACCTATGATTCATCATAAAAGTGTATAAATACCTCTAACCATCAATAATAGATGAGAAGGATTAAGATTATGGAACCCTACCTTTTTGGAAGAAGAATTCGTCTGCCACAGTGCTCTAATTTCACAAAGAATAGCTAAAAACCCGAAACTCTCCTTTTTATACCCTAATAGGTCGGCAACGATTATGACACGGCAATAGTGACACTGTCACTATCGCTATGTCACTCTCGCTCAACACCCCCCAAACTCTCGGTACGAAACCAGCGATTGTGACCATGCGATAGTGACATTGTCACTCTCGCTGGGTCACTCTCGCTAGAAATCAACTGGACTGGAAATTCCAACTTGCGGTACATATTCAGCGGAAGTGACACCCGCGATAGTGACATGGGCACTCTCGCCGGTCATTATCGCCCAAAGGGCACCAAGCCTCATTTGATCACCTTTTCAGCCCTTGAACAGATTCTAATGAGGTAAAAGTCCTGCTATATCAAAATAATACTTTAACATGTAATTATAAATACAAAAACCACACATAACAAAATCCGGGGTGTTACAGTCCAGGTACTGGAGAGTCCTGGTACTGGAGAGTCCCGGTACTGGAGACTCCCGGTATTGGAGAGTCCCGGTACAGTGGAGTCCCGGTACAGTGGAGTCCCGGTACAGTGGAGTCCCTGTGCAGTGAGTTCCGGTAGTTTTGGTAGTGTCCGGATATAGTTTCAGAATGTATTGTTGGAATAAGTTGCTCCGAAAATTTCCTGTGGGCCGCCCCCAAATCCCGCAAGGGCATTGCCCCTTGACCCCATTCGCTAACCGGGTAGCGGAACCCCCGTGTTAAGTCGTCGTAGGGGAACATTTGAGGATAAGAGTTTGATAGGTTATTTAGGATTCTCAGCCTGCTAGAGAGTCTTATGTGTTCAATGTGGTAAAGAGGTATTGTATTTGAATTGTTTTCAGATAATGTGAATCAGAGGTGAAAGATAAATATGTTGGAAAAGACCGGGAAGAGTTTTATTAATCAAACAGGTGAGTTTTGCTTTAAAATATTTTTAACTGGAAAAGTTTTATTGGTACATATATATATTGTATTTATTTGTGTATTACACAACACGAGTGCAGGTTAGCCGGGTTCCGGTGTGCGGACCGGTGAGTAGTCGGGTTCCGGTGTGCGGACCGGTAATGATGATTATTTATTAGTTGGCTTGCTACCAACTAAAATGGCCATTTGTGGGTGAATAAGGTAGAATGAAAGGTACATGATGCACGAGTCTTGATTGGTATTTAAATACGTGTGGTATATTTGTGTTTTACGAAAGGATTACTAAAGGTTCTATATAAAGGTTTTATATAAACTATTATGATACATGATTTTATATAAATGGGTTTTATAACGATTTGCAAATGACAGGGATTTTCTCCAGGTTGAGGATCTTTTAGCGGCAAAGGAGAGGATAAGATGTAGGATGTTTTTGACGATTGACGAAGATTAGGAACTATTTATGTTTTATGGTTTCGAGACTTTGGGACCGTACATGACCTATTATGTATTTTCTTTTATGAGTGTAACAATGTTATGTGATATATGTTATTTGAAGCATGTTTGGGAAACCGGGTTGTTACACCTTTGGAAAACTGCAACTATAACCAAAAACGGGAAAGAACACTTAAATTACTAAACATGTTGCTAGTATAACTAATTCGGGTATTGCATCATCATTCTTTAATTAAACAAAGCCTGATCACCTATGTTTAATTAAAGAAAGAGTAATGCGTGACCGGAAATGGATATACTAGGAATATGTGTGTTTTCACACTCGATGCTTCACGTTATATGCCTAGTATGAGCGTAGTTATTGCCTATAGTATGCGATAGTTATTGCCTATAGTATGCTTAGCCTTTATATTGCGCGATAGTAATATTAGACACTTTTACTTCAATATCACTATGTCAACATCCTCATCACACTCTTACTTCAGCAATACTATGTCGTCATCATCATCATCAAGCTCACAACCTTCCTACACGCCATCAAGTGAGCGTACGTCTGACGTGGAACGAGACCCGTACGATGGGCCGAGGATACCTCTAACTGTGATTCCCCCACAACCCATCCCGGTAGTGATACAACCTAATCCTAGGGGTCCACGTACGAGGCAAACCGCTAGGAAGAGCGTGCCCATACCTAGACGAGTGTCTTTTAGGTCTGATCAGCGAGACGCACCGGAACCCTCACGGGTGATCGAGGGAGTGCCGATTAGTCGAACGCCTGGCATGACCTGGGCCGAAGAGCAACGCCTTAGGGCCGTGACAGTGGATTTGCACGGATGTCAAATGAGGGTCAGTCACCAGAGTCAAGTCATGACCGAGCTAGTGGAATTAAGTCACCTTTTGACCAACATGTCGTCCGATGCCGTAAACGGAGTGAGAATGGCTCGGAGGATTGCTTTACGGACCGAGATAGTGTGCATAGTAGTAGTTATGCTACTGACGTTATTGGTGTTGTCGGTTTTGATTGAAGTGTATCGGGGCGGATATTGACGTGGATGGTGGAGAAGATCCACACGTCGCACGAGAGAAAATCCTGATTATCAAAACCCCGATATCGCTCAAATCATAGCTCAACGTATCCAAGAGGCGATACCCGACATCGTAACCCAAGTCACCGCGGGCATCAATGAGCGTCATAGGAACGTCAATGTGGGAGGAGGAACTCCCAATGATGTTCATGACAGTTGGGGATGCTGCTACAAGACATTCATGACTTGCAAGCCCAAGGAGTTTCATGGAATGGAAGGTGCTATAGGATTACTCTCATGGTTCGATAGTATGGAGTCGGTACTTCATATCTGTAAGTGCTCAGAGGATCGCATGGTAGAGTATGCGGCCTGTCAGTTGCAAAAGCGAGCTCTAACTTGGTGGAACATTCAAGTCCAAACCCGTGGAAGGGAGGATGCATACAAGCTGTCCTGGACTGAGTTCAAGGAATTACTCATTGAGGAATACTGTCCCAAGAGAGAAGTTCAGAAATTGGAGGATGAACTTTGGGATCTTACCATGGTTGGTTCGGGGATAGATCGCTACACCGCTCGTTTTCACAAACTTGCGAAGTTAGTACCCCACATGGTTACCCCGGAGAGCAAACGTATCGACCGATATCTGTATGGATTGACCCCGGAGATTCGAGGGATGGTTACGTCATCAAGTCCACCCACAATTCAAGCCGCAGTAGCTTTAGCAACTAGTTTGACCCATGATGCGGTCAGAGCAAAAACTCTAACTCAGAAAGGTGTCGGTATCAAGCGAAGACCGGAGAATTAGTCAGGAAAGGCAATTGGAAGTAGTTCAAATAGGAACAAGAAAGTGGTGGGAAACTTTGGGATGAATGCCAAGGAAGTAGGACGTTACAATAGACCCCACCCAAAGTGCAACCAATGTAATTCACATCATGAGGGAGCCTGTCTCATTTGTAGCATTTGTAAGCAAAAGGGTCATTTAGCCCGATTTTGCAAGACGGGAAAGAATGTGAAAGAGGAAGGAAGGGTTTGCTTTAAGTGCGGAAGTCCGGATCACTTCCGAAGTGTGTGCCCTAGGCTGAAAAGGGGACCAATCAATAACAACGCTGGGTATCAAGCAAGACAAGCCAATCAGGGAAATCAAGGAGGACAAGCTCGAGGACGGGCATTTGTCTTAGGAGCAGAAGAAGCACGTCGAGACCCCAATGTAGTGACAGGTACGTTTCTTCTAAACGATTTCTATGCATCCGTATTATTCGACACTGGTGCCGATAAGAGCTTTGTTTCGTTAGATTTTAGGCCTTTGATCAATCTAGAATCTAAGAAAATGCCGAACGCTTATATTGTTGAGGTTGCTAATGAATTTGAATTAGAAGCTAAGGATGTAATCTTAGGTTGTACTTTGAACTTAGCTGATAAGCTATTTAGTGTTGATCTTATTCCAATTGAACCGGGGAGTTTCGATGTAGTAATAAGCATGGATTGGTTATCTAAGAACCGAGTTGAGGTTAGTTGTTTTGAAAAGACGGTTAGGTTACCCTTACAAGGCGGGGAAACCCTTGTTGTCCAAGGAGATAGAGTTGGAAGGAATCTGAAGATAGTATCATGTATGAAGGTCCATAAGTATTTGAGGAAGAAGTATGTTGCGTTCTTGGCGCAAGTAATTGAGAAGAAGTCTGAGGAGAGGTGAGTCCAAGATATTCCTGGACTTCCACCGTTTAGACAAGTCGAATTTCAGATTGACCTTATACCCGGAGAGGCGCCTGTAGAAAAGGCCCCGTATCGCTTAGCACCTGCAGAAATGCAAGAGTTGTCGAATCAACTTCAAGAACTTTTAGATAAGAGATTAATTCGACCAAGTTCATCACCCTGGGGAGCACCGATTCTCTTAGTCAAGAAGAAGGATGGATCATTTCGAATGTGTATCGATTATAGGGAGCTAAATAAGTTGACAATCAAGAACCGATATCCTCTCCCTCGAATAGACAATTTGTTCGACTAGTTGCAAGGTGCAACTTACTTCTCTAAGATTGATCTTCGATCGGGATATCATCAGTTGAGAGTCCGAGAGGAAGATATTCCTAAAACAGCTTTTAGAACTCGCTATGGACACTACGAGTTTTTTGTTATGACATTTGGATTGACGAACGTGCCAGCTGTGTTTATGGATCTAATGAATAGAGTATGTAGGCCATATCTTGATAAGTTTGTGATTGTGTTCATCGATGATATACTAATCTATTCTCAGAGTAAGAAGTATCACGAACAGTATCTAAAAGTGATTTTAGAGCTTCTCAAGGAACATAAGCTATATGCCAAATTTTCTAAGTGTGAATTTTGGATTCGGGAATTACATTTCTTAGGTCACGTAATCGGAGAGAAAGGGATTCACATGGACCCGGCTAAAGTGGAAGCCATTAAGAAATGGGAAGCCCCAAGAACTACAACGGAAATTCTCCAATTTCTAGGCTTGACAGGGTATTATCGGCGTTTTATCTAGAATTTTTCTAAGATCGCTAAACCTATTACCACATTAACCCAAAAGGAGAAGGAATTCGTTTGGGGAGTTCCACAAGAAGAAGCATTTCAACTTCTGAAGAAAAAGTTGTGCAATGCACCGATTTTAGCTTTACCGGAAGGAACGGAAAATTTTGTAGTGTATTGTGACGCGTCACATCAGGGATTAGGTTGCGTATTGATGCAAAATGATAAGGTGATAGCATATGCCTCGAGACAATTAAAAGTTCATGAAAAGAACTATACCACGCACGATTTGGAACTCGGAGCTGTGGTATTCGCTCTGAAAATATGGAGACATTATCTATATGGTACCAAGTGTACTATTTTCACCGATCATAAAAGTCTTCAACACATCTTTGATCAAAAGATGCTTAATATGAGGCAAAGGAGATGGGTAGAACTACTCAGCGACTACGATTGTGAGATACGTTACCACCCAGGTAAGGCCAATGTGGTAGACGATGCCCTGGGTAGGAAAGAAAGGATAAAACCCTCACGAGTCCGAGCGTTAGAAGCGCTGGTTCAAACAAGTTTGAAAACCCGGATATTTGAAGCTCTGATCGAAGCATTGAAGTCTGAAAACTTGAAGGAAGAGACTCTTCATGGTTTAGAGTCTAGTTTTGAAACTAAGATTGATGGAGTACGCTACTTTAAGGGCATAGTATGAATCCCAAAGGCTGACAACCTACGGGAAATGATTTTGGAGGAGGCTCATAAATCTAAGTATTCAATCCATCCAGGAGCGGATAAGATGTACAATGATTTAAGGGAATACTATTGGTGGCCAGGAATGAAGAAGGACATTGCCATATATGTAGGAAAATGCATAACGTGTGCAAAAGTCAAGGCTGTTCATCAAAATCCATCGGGACTGTTACAACAACCAGAGATTCCCCAGTGGAAATGGGAGCAAATCACTATGGATTTTATAACCAAACTCCCAAGAACTGCCAAAAGACATGACTCAATTTGGGTTATAGTAGATCGATTTACGAAGTCTGCACACTTCTTACCTATTCGGGAAGACTTTAAGATGGAGAAGCTTGCTCAAATCTACATCAAGGAAGTTGTCACTCGTCATGGAGTCCCAGTTTCCATCATATCAGATAGAGATAGTCGCTTCACATCTCGATTCTGGCAGTCACTTCAAAGAGCGTTAGGTACGCAATTATACTTGAGCACGACCTATCATCCTCAAATGGATGGTCAGAGTGAGCGAACCATTCAGACTTTGGAAGATATGCTTCGGGCATGCGTGATAGACTTTAGAGGAAGTTGGGATAACCACTTGCCATTAGTTTAGTTTTCTTACAAGAATAGCTATCACACTAGTATTCAGTGTGCGCCATATGAAGCTCTGTATGGCCGCAAGTGTCGATCACCTCTTTGTTGGTTGGAAATTGGAGATAGACAACTATCTAGTCCGGACATTGTTCAAGAAACCACCAACAAGATCGCAATCATCAGGGATAGGCTTAAAGCAGCTCAAGATCGTCAAAAGAGCTATGCGGACAATCGAAGGAAGCCTTTAGAATTTCAAGTGGGTGACAGAGTCTTTTTAAAAGTATCACCTTGGAAGGGAACGGTCCGTTTTGGGAAAAGAGGAAAATTGAGTCTACGGTATGTTGGACCATTCAAGATCACGGAAAGAATTGGACCAGTAGCATATAAGTTGGAATTGCCAATAGAGTTAAGTGCTATTCACAACACGTTTTACGTGTCAAACCTAAAGAAGTGTTTAGCCGACGAAGCAGTAACCGTGGCTTTGGAAAAAGTCCAAATCAACGATAAACTGCACACATAATAGAGGAACCAATGGAAATACTCGATAGGGAAGTCAAGCGTCTTAAGAGAAGCAAAATCCCGATAGTAAAAGTCCATTGGAACACGAGGTGTAGGCCTGAATACACTTGGGAGCGGGAGGATTACATGTTACAAAAGTATCCTCACCTCTTTGCAAGCAAACCTGTTAACACTAGTAACACTTGAATTTCAGGACGAAATTCTTCTAACCGGGGGAGAATGTGACAACTGTCAAATTTACACCTCAGGTTAAAACTACACTGGATACCTCATTTTCTCATTGACATAGTTCACACAGTGCAATTTTAGCAGCAAACGCGGTACGATAGGAAAATTCGAGAAATTTTGCCTAAGAAATCCTTGAACTAGGAAAATTATCCATAAATCTCATAAAATGCCAATTTAACCTACATTTATACTACAAATATTTATGTAGTTGATAAATTATGTATTTCAATCATATTATATATAAATACTTTATTTTATATATAATCACTTTGTATTTTAATTATTAAGAAAATACTTGTATTTTTAATTTTAATCAAAAAGACAAGATTTGACAATTTATTTTTATCACACCACCCCCCCCCCCCCACCTTGAGAAATTGCCCCCCCTCCCTCTACTCCATATGTAGCAACTAACATCTCATTCTCATTCATTGTCTCATCTCACTCTCTCACTAAAAGAATATTTGCAATTCTTTCTCTCTCCATCTTCAAATCTTTATCTTCATCTTCATCAAGATCTTCAAATCTTCATCCATCTTCATCCCAACTCCAGCCCCAAAATCATATTTCTTCAAAAGTTCAAGATAATCAAAGGTAAAAACAAGTGTGTTGGGTGAAATCTACACATACTCCTTTAAATCTTTTTCAACTTTCTTGCATTTTATGAATGATCTTCATCTCTTCTACACTTTCTTTATATTTTTAAAAACCATCTTTACTATGTCTTAATGTTTGTAGATTTACCATCATAACATCTTTTTGTTAGTAGAAAGATGGTGAATCCAAAATCAAACCTAAGTTAAGACCAAAGATGAACATTTTAAACACATGCATGTAGTTTCTTGAGAAATCCATCATCTTTTATTTAAGAGTTTTATGAGTAAGTCTTTGAAATCCACTAAAAACATACTTAAACAAACATGCATGAGCCAATGATGCACAATTTTAAGTTGCATGTTGATGTTCTTGGCAAGAACATCAACCTTTTCCCAAAATGAGTCTTTTACAATAATTTATAAAAGTTGAGTTGATATGTAACTTGCATGCATTTTATATGGATCAAAAATGTGTTTTGGAACTGAAAATAAATGTATCGAAGAGTGTCAAATCGGATTTTGCATGCAAAGGAATAAGAATATTGGTTAAAAAGTCAATATGGGAGCACATGCACAAGGTGTAGTTTGGACAGCTTGCTGTCAGATTTCACACCCCACTTCAAAGGGTCATATCTCACTCAATATAACTCCAAATGGAGTCATTCTTTTTCTGGAAATCATTTTTATGTGTTAAGATTCAAACCCAAGTGGTTTCATTCAAAAACTCAAAGATTTCATTTATCAAACAGTCCTCACAAAATCCATGCACAAACAGCAAAGTCTTCTGTCGGGTTTTACGTACTTATACTCTTCCAAAAATTATGAAACTGATGCCAAAAGTTTCCTAACACATTTAACTAATTGGACATAAAATTTCATGACCAAATTATACCTGGAACTTACCCAAAGATGGACACAAAGTGACATCAAATTCTGGACAGCAAAGGACAAATTATTATTATCATTAAGGACTAACTTCTAATCCTATTTCATCATTTTATGATGAAATAGTGGAGTATATATGTATATCTCATATTTATATATATATATATATACATTTTATTTATGCACTTTATTTACTCTTTATCCCTTTTCATCATTTTATGATGAAATTGTGGAATGTTCATATATATAATATATTTATATATATTTATGGATTTTATATATATTCTTGATCCCATTTCATCATTTTATGATGAAATCGTGGAATATAAATATATACTATACCTATATATTTATACATTTCAATACTTGTCATTTCGTTTACGAACTCTAATTTTATCGTTGTTACGATAAAATTTCGCTTTATACATATATATGTACTATATATGTTTACGTTCTTTAAAACCCTTTTCGTTACTTATTGTGACGAAATTGCGGAAACTCTAATCTAATAAGAACAATGTATAAGTTTATTACATTATAATATTAAAACACAACAAGGCATTTTATGACGATTTGGATAGTTAGTACCGAACCTTCGAGATTGAAAACTCACTAGTGACCTTATGTTCATAGGTTTGAAGTAGGATCATCTCGGAGTACTTGTGGGAGATTCCCGTATTCTATCGCGTATCATGTGAGTTCACAGCCCCTTTTTCAATGTTTTACATATTTTGGGGTGAAAAGCATGTCGTTACTACAACTATTTTACGCACCGATTATTTCGTTTTTCTTGGAAATACGAATGTTGCTTATTTATGCTCTATGGTATCTATGTTGTTGCAAATGTTGTAAGTTTGAGTTACTTTTGCTATCGTTCAAAAGTCCCCGTTTATTTTTACGTTACCCGTTTAACTCACGAGTGTGAGCCGTTGGTAATTATGGATAACGTTATTTGGGTTGACATCCCACTCACAAGTAGCGCTTGTTTGAGTGCATAATTATTGTTTGTATTTGCGCATTGTTGGCGATAGAACATGCGTCGGGGCGATTCTGTCGGTATAGGTCGGGTAACGGCCTCAATAACTTATCATTTTACATATGATTACCTTGAGCAAGGGTTTTTCATAACCGATTTATTTATCCCTTGTGCGGATTTAAATTATTTTGCTACGGCAAACGGTGTTATACTCATTAAACCTGTGATCTCACCAACTAGTGCATTAGTTCACACTCTCATTTACATGCTTTTCAGGGGAACATCCTTAAGGTTGGAACTTAGGAAGGCTACACGTGATGAAGCTTTCTTTACTATCTTTTATTTTATGTTCATTTCCCTTTCGTAAAAACAATTGTAAAAGACAAGGTTTTAACCTTTAAAATGTATTTTGATGGTTGATGTGATCTTGTAACTTTTGCTATGAAACTTGAGTTGTACATTCCGTGTTTCCGCTTTAGCGGGGTGTTACAAAAACAGTTTATATTATTTGCATATCCATTTTGTGGGTCTCATTTACCAAAGAAAAAGACGGTTGTTGGCCCCAAAGTTGTTAAAGGCGCAAGGCGCACTTAGGCGCAAAGGGGTCCTAAGGCCTAGGCGCGAGGCGCAAAGGCGAGGCGCGGGCCTCACGAATGCGAGGCGCATCGTATAAAAAATAATATATATAAATAAATACATATGTACACATAAATACATACACACATAGTAATACACAACTCAAATGCCATTATATAAAAAGTTGTAATATCAACTCAAGTACCCTTGTACAGTTCAATTTCAATTACAAAAAAGTAGTAACATGAATATCAAAGATATCTCAATAAAATCTTGACTAATAGGTCGATGCTCAATTCTCGTTATCATCTTCAAGTGTCTATTCTTCAATGTTCACATCGGGTTTATATTCCCCAAATTGAATAGAAATTTGAAGAGAGAATTGAAGAGAGACTTATCTAATAAATGTGTTTT
This sequence comes from Saussurea involucrata, assembly GCA_033807775.1. Taxonomy (NCBI): domain Eukaryota; kingdom Viridiplantae; phylum Streptophyta; class Magnoliopsida; order Asterales; family Asteraceae; genus Saussurea; species Saussurea involucrata. The sequence goes on from CM066317.1 coordinate 61,488,673, forward strand.
GTAGAAGTCTGGGAGGTTAAAACACATAACTCTAATTAGGTTTCGACTTATTTAATAACTCTTCTGTTGTAGAAGTAAAAAATGTTTGAAATTTAGGGTTGACCTTCATAAGGCGCGCCTAAGCCCATACTGCGCCTCAGTGAGCCGCCTTGCCTCGACAGAGAAAAAGGCCAAACCTTTACCCCTTATGCGCCTCAGCGCCTAAGCGCGCTTTTCACAACTAAGGTTGGCCCCTTTTAATTGTTGCGAGGAGATGTGAAAGATAAACCCAGACGTATCCATTTTATCCCATTCAGATGTAGGGCCTAAGGAGAATAGGTTATATGAAGATGGTGCAAGTGAACAAAATGTATAAATCTTTCACATCACCATTTTTTGGGGCCCATAATGAAATGTTATCGTGGGTCCCATTAACTTGATACAAATATGGGATCCATGAAACACATAATGGAGAAAACCCGTATAAACGAATGGAATCTTACTTATTTCTCCAACGTTGTTATCGATATATATCATGTATCTTTCTTTCTTGCAACATTTGCTACAATACGGATAGGTGGGATTTGATGAGTAAGTATGCAAAACGGTTTGTCAAGGCAGGAGCAAAATTGCGATGAACTTCATTTGATACTTGGATGACATTCGCCGCAAAACTAGGTGCTCATTTACGTTTCTTCCTGAAAATATAATCTATTCATTTGTCACTTCAAATAAATTTTGGTCGTTTAAAATCACCTATATTATTTATTTAGAGGGGACGGGATTGAGTGGGACAATAATGCATATTTTTTGTCCCACCAAAATAGCTGGAACAAAAGTCAAGGAGATCGAGACAAGATTGGTAAATTACTAAACTACCCATGCCAAACTAAAACCCTAAAATCTTCTGTAATTCTTTCACTATCGCTCGTCCCGTCCTGTCTGGGTACCAAACGCAATCTTAATGATCAATAATATCAACATCATTCTCATTTGGGTCCCATTTGATGTATTTACAGGAGACATTGATAATTTATGGAAGATCGAGAAGTTGAGATCAGGATTGATGCAAACCCACACAATTGGTAGCGGGTTTTCATGTGCCAAGGTATTAATCATCCTGATCATGTTACCATCTATTCAAAGTGTTTTATTTCAGATGAAGTTGTGGTTCTTTTTAAGAGTGTGAGTGTTTCAGTTCTTGTTTTCTAAATTGAATTGGTCAATTTTGGTTCAATTTAGTTCCATGTATTAAACCGTTTTGTATGTTGAAAATAAGTTGAAATTATTTTTAACTTTTAGTAAATAAATGAGTCTCCTACACAACCCTTGAAATAGTCGAACAACTTTGTTGTTTTTATTTTATCAAAACCTTTATACAAGCCAGGTGTCTTCACATAAACGGTCTATATTCTTGTGGCACACCCTTTTGTAGAATGTTAATGTATAATCACATGTGATTTTGCACATGATTTTACTGTTATCTTATTTTCTTGTTTAGTTACTGTTCTTGTTTGAACCTATCTCTCTCTCTCTCTCTCTCTCTATATATATATATATATATATATATATATATATATATATATATATATATATATATATATATATACTAGTCGTATACCCGTGCAATGCACAGGGTGAGTAAGTTGTAAAAATTTTATCGTAAATGAAAAATAAAAAGCTTTCGAGTTTGACAAAGGGGTTGAGTGACTTTTTTTTCTTCTCAAATACACATGTTCAAGTTCGAAGCATGCGGAAGATGAGCTTGACTCCTTCCGCTAGCCTCAGGGGCTAAGTCAACTCTGAAATGTTTCCTCAGTTGTGGTTCCTAAGGGTGGGTTCCATATGGGACGATCACGGTTACTGATAATCAACCTTTTAAATCAGTTTCAAAAACTTGTACACATAAAAGATCACCCGTGGGTACTTAAAATTCAAAACCGTACGGACGGCGAATACCCGGGTTTTTTTGGTTTTTGGATTTTTTTTGTCTTTCTCGGTTCGGATTGAACTGTTCAGCTCGTTTTATCAGTTGTTTTTGTAACACCCTTCAATTTTCATCAAGTGGCAATCCCATATCCATTAAACATAAACAACCCATCTTCCAATCAGTATGATGTAAAAATAATAAGGGGAAACCAACCTAATACCACCTGCAGCCATTGATGTGAAAAAAACATCCAAAATCTTCTTTCTCTCCATCCATAGTTGATAAAACCTTGGACATACAATCTGAACCAAAAGAGATAGTATTCACTGAATACTAAACCTCGTACCAACAAGCAATTAAGTGAATGAGGAATATATAAATGAACATATGTATCCCAAAATAAACCAAAACAAGAACATACTTTTTTCATATCTGATCAGGACGAATATAATCAATCTGCCCAGGACAACACCTAAACAACGTTAAACCACATACTAACTGCTAAAAGTTGGCAGCAAAGACCTTCAAGAATGATTTTGGTTAGACCGTTATAGAAAAAGCCTTGACCATCTTCAAAACTCCTGATCTCGTACAACCCAAAAGCAAAACTAATCTTTGTAAATTATTTTACAATAAAATGGTATAATCATATCTTTGTAACAACATCCAACAGATCATTACCCATTTGTACAATACAAAACATTTACCAAGAAAATGCTTTGAAAAAAACATTAAAAAACTAACAACAAAGCCACAAAACCGAAAACTCAAGTGAAAATAAAGTGTTGATCCCATTTTTATGACAGACAAACAATAGAAGATTAAAGTCCATACAGAAAGTAGAGATAAGATGAACATGAAGAACAATACTCATAGAAATCATATCTCATATTCATTGATTCAAGGTATGGAGGGGGAAATTGGAAGAACACCACACTAAACGTGAAATCGACTCTCATAAGAACTAGTCTGTGTGTGTAAAATGTGAACTCTCCAAATTTCTCACTTAACCTAAAACGCCTATGGACACCTTTATATAGGGCCCATTTACACAAAAGGCTTAAGCCCATAAGGGTAATTACAAAGATAACATAAATCTAATTATAAAGCCCATACAATAATTTCTTTATAAAACATTCATATAAATTAGGGGCTAATTAAAGCTAACAATCTCCCCCTAATGTTTTATAAAGAAAGCATCATCTTATAGTCTTCCCCTTGCTTTGTTTAGAACCTTTGGTGTTCCGTTCTTCAAGTCTTCAAAGCATCACGAGCTCCCCCTCAAATGTAGGCTCATCTTCTTGAAAGACCGAGACAAATAACACTTTATGTCCAGCTTTCATGTCTCAACTTTACCACTGTTTTTGACCATCATGGAGACTGATTGAAAGAAAACATAAGACATGTATAATGAACTCCAGCCTCTTAGTATTCCAACGAGCTATGATTCATCCATTTTGGATGAAAAACGAGTGAGTTGTGTAAGTTTTCCTTCAGCTGCGCAGAACGGTCATAAAACAGAAAATTTGACTCTAAAAGATCCCGTTGAGTAAGCATTCAGCACTGAGCTTTAAACATGAATAACAGAGGAGTGAGTGACAATCAATATGTCACAATAGCAGCATGAAACCGTGAAGAACCGTCGAGAGAACACCGTTCTTGAATGCGGAAAGAGCACGAGTGAAATGCAATGCTTTCGGTCCAGTAAGAGTCCATTGACTTTGACACAGATTCTGGCCATTAAGAACACTGATTCAGACCAAACTCAAAACATGAAAAAGTTTTACCTGTGTCTTAGGAAGTCAACGCAACTGGACTCATGTGAATCGGAGCACCGAGTAAGACGTTGTGCGCGTGTTTCTGAAACAGCACAAAGCTGTCAGTAAATCCAAAAATTTCGGGCTCTGGGCTTTGGATTTATCATGGCCTCTGGACCATCAGCTTCTGAAAATCATGCTCTGAAATACCTCTGGTCGTTGCAAAAAAAATAAAATTTTGGTCTACAGAGGCTCTGTTGCATTCCTTCTGATGAACACCTCTGATGAACCTCTGTCGCAACCTCTGTCGCAATCACTGTGGTGCAGCCTGATCGACAGAACAGCTCTGTCGTAACCTCTGCGGTCAACTGCCTCTTATATAGAACCTATGATGGATACCTCTGATCATAACGTCCGCGATCAACGGCTTTACAGAGGCTCTGTGATTGCGAATGAATATCCTCTGTGATGCACTCAAACTTCTGCCAATGCACAGAGGTTCTGCGCATACCTCTGCGCAAATCTTACTTTTGGTCAGCTTAAGAACTTCTGTGGACAGCCTCTGTACATGCCTTACAGAAGCTGACCCAGAGCTTCTGTCGTGATTCTGCAAAACTTCTGTCAATGCCTTGCAGAGGCTCTGTGGTTTGCCTCAGAGGCTCTGTGAAGCCGTTGATCGCAGAAGTTATGATCAGAGGTATCCCTCTTAGGGCTCTGTGGTTTGCCTCAGAGGCTCTGTCAATACTTAGGGGGAGATTGTAGAGGTGAAGATTGCATCGAATTCCTCTCTTAGCTTCTGATCTCGGACATGGGCTGGCAGATCGCTCTGGAAGTGTTGTCTGTAGAGATAACTGTAGACTTGTTCTTCCATTTGTTCAATGGTTGAAGTAGATCTTGGAATTGGTCTCCTTAGCTTATCCATCTTTCGAGTGATGTCTGCTACTCTACCTTCTGTTACCTTAGATGTGGGATTCAGGGATGTGTTTTCTGACAGAGGATTCAAGTTGAATGCCCAGTCTTCCTCTTTGGGTTTAGGAGTGACGAAGGCATTAAAGGCACATTTCATCAATTTCTCTGTAGCAACTGGCATCTTCTTCTTTGGCTCCTCTTCTGTCATTATTCCCTTGCCTTTATCTTTTGGCTTTGAGGTTTCAGATATTGGGTTTTGGATTTGTGTGGGTGGAACCTCTGTTGATTTGACAGTTGGAGGTTCTGTGGGTTTTGGGGTTGGATGCTCTGATGTTTTGGTTGTTGCCTCTGAAGGTTTTGATACTTCGGGTTGTGAGGACTCTGTTGGTGAAGAGTTTTCGGGTCTTGGAGGTGGGATGTCAAAACGCTTTGCTGATTGAAAAGCAGATACAAATTCCATTCTGCGAAGAATGAATTCTGCAGTGCGTTTTGGTCTTTTGGGTTTTCGAGCTATGGATTTTACTCTTGTTTTGCGCAGGATTGGTTGTGAGGTTTGTGTTGGTTCTTTGGGTGAGGGTGGAGTTTGTTCTGAGGATGAGGATGCAAGATTGATTACCTTAGGTTCTGTGGCTGGTGCATCCTCTGGTGAGATAGAGGTGTTTTGCCTCTGTTGTTTTCCCTTCTGGGTTTCTGTCGTAGAGGGTTCTGCAGTTTTCTCTGTAGTTTTTGCAGAAGCAGCCTCCGTTGTTTCCTTTGTTTTCTCCCCCTCAGGATGACCAGATGCTCCATCATCAGGATCATCCTGCCTTCTTTTAGCAGCAACTTCTGTTCTGCAGGTGTCTTGAGCTGCTTTCCTTGCTGCATTTTTCTTCATTGTTTAAAAGTAGATTGCTATCGAAGTTTTGAAGGCTTTGGTCGCACTTTTCTCGAACTCTGCAGCGGTTGTTTTGGCAATGTTAGTGGCAGAGGCGATGGCAGCAGTAGCAGAAGTTTCTGTAGATGACTTCATTTCTTCAAGGGCTGTTTTAACCTCTGTGGATAAGGTATCCACTTTGGTATTTAATCTCGTACGCGCGTTTGAAGTTGAATCTGAAAAAATCGTGAATGAGCTTTGCAACTCATTCAATGTTTGAGTTACAGAGGTTACAAAGGCTTGGAACTCATCCTTCGTAACATGTTCCTCTTGGGTAACCTCTGGAGGAACAACTCCTTCTCCAGAGTGAGTCCCTGATCCTGGGACACCTTCGTTCACCCTTGTTTGTACGTTGGGGGTGGAAGGATTTCCATCTGATCCTCGAGAAGAAACCTGAGTTTCAGTCTCTACAGAAGTTCTGTGAAGAACATTGTCCAAATCCACTCCAGAGGTGGGTATCGGAATATTCTTCTGTTGACTCGGAGACTTGTCTAGAGTCTCTTCGTCATGGTGCTCTCTACTTCTCTCTGAAAAAAGTTTTGGCCATATATTGTGCGTGTCAGAGGAAACGAATTCCTCTGTAGGGTGTTCTAGTGTGATCTGTGGCGATGGATCATGAACTATAGGTGAGTCTCTCTGAGGAGACTCCCTAGGAATGGATTCCCCGGCTTCTGTGGGCGCAGAAGTCGAAAGAGTGACTTCTGGCTGTTTGGTTTGGGTAAGGATCGAGCTGTGCTGCTCTATTTCAATGACACCTTCTGCAGCTAGACCTGCGGTGTCAGATGTGTGGGTTGCACTGGGAGTGCTCAGAATGTGCACTGGAGAGGGTGTCGGAGAGTTCGTTGGTGAAACGTGAGCAGCTTTGGAACTGGAAGCCCATTGTAGGTTTGAAAGTTCTAGGTTTTCAGAAAGAAAGAAGCAAGTTCGCCGGAGAAGATGAGAGAATAGTAAAGTTTTGAAAGTGATTTTAACTTGGGTTTTATACTGTGGTAACGGATAGAATTCGGAACGGTGAAAATGTGAGAAAGTTAATAAAATTTGAGGTCCACACTCGAGTTCATTCGGCGTGGTGCAAGTTTCTAGGACGACGTGATATGTACGTCAATGAAAACTTGACACGTCATCAATGTCAGTGACGACGAGACGTCGTGGGCGGCCACATTAAATGAAAAACGCGTGGGTTTTAAATTTTCACCACAGAAAAGTTACCGTTACAGATACAGACAATTCCCAAGTGGAAATCTTTACAGAGGCTCTGTGGGTACAGAAGCTCTGTGATTTTGAAAAACGTTTATCTCTGTAGATTGTATCTTTAATGAAAATCGTTTGAAAAACACGGAGAGGATCAATAAATTTTTAGTAGAGAGAAATTATCCTACAGAGGTTTTTGGACCTCTACCAGAGCCAGCAGAGGCTCTGTGACAGGAAATTTCTAATAACTAATAATTTATAAACATTTTTAATCATCCAAGTTTTTGATCAATTTTAACAATGTATTTAGGACTTATTTGAAAGTTGGTGTCCTAGAAAATTGTAAATCTCAAAGATTTTGTGCAGCAGAAGTCATTTGAATGATTTGAGTGATCTACAGAGGTTCTTTGGTTGAAAGAACTCTGTGGCTTATGACTTCTGTGGCATTTTTTTTTGAGTGCGAGATACCAACCTATTTCTTTTTGATCGGCGAATGTGATCTCTTCTGTCGCATTCTTAGCTCCCCCTTGACTTATGAATCTCTGTAGATTCAGCAAGGTCTCCTTTTTCGCTCCCCCTTGATCTAACAACCTCCGTAGGATTGATCTCTGTGGTTTGAAACCTGCCTTTTTATCTCTTGAAGCTTGTACTTTTACCAAAAACGTTTGAAAAACATTGGAGAGGATCGATAAATCTTTAGTAGAGAGAAATTATCCTACAGAGGTTTTTTGGACCTCTGCCAGGGCCAGCAGAGGCTCTGTGACAGGAAATTATCATCCAAAGTTTTTATGGTTTTAAACATTGTTTTTAGGACATATTTAGAAATTTTTGTCCTGGAAAACTGTTTTGGAAAAAGATTTTGTGCGACACATACCTTTTAGAGTGTCTAGTTTGGACGACAGAGACTCTTGTTGATCATAATCCTCCTTTGGCTCCCCCTTGAATGATCAACCACTGTAGATCAATTTGAGGTCTCCTTCTGCTCCCCCTTGACCTATGCTTGAATCAATAGAGATAAATAATGCACAGAACATAGGTCAACCTCATCAGAGGTTCTGTGGAGATTGTCATAGGCTCTGAGCAATTCAACAGAGGCTCTGTGAAGTATAGAACCTTTGAAGGATGAGTCTTAAACAAAGTGTTTAAGAGTCATAGTGAACTTTGAAGCCTGAGTCCTTAATAGAAGTATTAAGGAATCCATTGTTTGCTGAAGAGTGAGTCCTGATCTGTAATGGTCAGAAGTCATTTTCTGATGAAGCTCGAGTCTTAAACTGATTTGTTTAAGAGTCTATTTCACTAAAGTGCGAGTCCTAAACTGATGTGTTTAGGAGTCCTTTTCTCCTCTAAAGAGCGAGTCCTGATCTGTAATGATCAGATGTCCGTGTACCTGCAAGACAGATCAAAGAACTTTTGGTACCCATATCCAAATGGGTCCTTTTTTGTTAGGATTTGGAGCTGTCTTTAGGTCCTCTGGTTTGCCAATCTCTGTTGGTTTGCCAACTTTCTTTCTATGACCTTTCTCATTTTGGGTCTTTGGATTTTTCTTTTGTAATGACCCATTTTGTACACAGAAAGATTTAGAGAAAAGGTTTCTTAATTGAAGCAGAAGATCAAGGCAATTTTTTGAATGAAAAGATGAAACCTTAGTAGAAACAAATGGCTTAAGAGCAATTTTGTCAGGAATAGTGTTTTTGACTTTCCAAACCATTTTCATCTTTTTGTAAACAAGATTATTTGAATTTTCAGCACAAGAGTTTGCTAAGACAAGGTTCTTAAGCCTTTTAGCTAAAACATCTTTTTCTTTAAGGTTTAAATCAAACTTCCTTAGAAGATCTGATTTATACCTCTTCTCCAACATAATCTTGTTTGACAAATCGGATAGTCTCTTTGTTAAATTTGACATTTCAGCTTTAAAGACTTTTCTTTCCTTCTCAAACTTGTCTTTCAAACACTTTGTTTGAAATCCTTCTCTCTTCACCTTTTCAGATTCTTTTCTTTCAAAATCCTGCTCTTTCCTCTCTTTTTCAAGAGATTTCTGTAATTTTGAGATTTTGAAAGAAAGTTCCATATTCTTTGTCTCAAGAAAAGTTCTCTCTTTTCCAAACTTTTTCATTTTCACTGATTATAAGTTTTTCAAAGTTGGAAATCAGTTTAGAAAAGTTTAGACACTTAAGCTCAAGACTTTTCTTCTCTTCTTTAAAAACAATCTTAATTTCCTCAAACTTCTTTTTCTCCTTTTTACAAAGCTCTTCTGACTCAGATAGTTTCCTTTTCAATTCAAGATTTTCACAGTTTAGGAGTTTACCTAATTCTTCAAGCTTGGCAATGTTGTCTGAGTCAATAAGAATACTCTTGTTTCTTTCCTCTAATTCTTTCTCAAGAGTAGGAATTATTTTTTTAAAATTTGTGCTGAGTTTGAAATAATAATGAAAATCAGCATCAGCACTAAATTTTAGTCTTGACATATTGAATGAAGTTTTTAACGAAAGAAACAGTTTCTAGGATGTTACCAGATCGAATAAATCGAAAATGGCAGTGAAACAGAATCTGTTTGAAGGAATGAAGTATAGGTTAAAAACAGGCAGTTTCTATCAAAAATTGTTGATATTAAAAACGAAGCTAGGCTCTGATACCAATTGTTGATCCCATTTTTATGACAGACAAACAATAGAAGATTAAAGTCCATACAGAAAGTAGAGATAAGATGAACATGAAGAACAATACTCATAGAAATCATATCTCATATTCATTGATTCAAGGTATGGAGGGGGAAATTGGAAGAACACCACACTAAACGTGAAATCGACTCTCATAAGAAACTAGTCTGTGTGTGTAAAATGTGAACTCTCAAGATTTCTCACATAACCTAAAAAGCCTATGGACACCTTTATATAGGGCCCATTTACACAAAAGGCTTAAGCCCATAAGGCTAATTACAAAGATAACATAAATCTAATTATAAAGCCCATACAATAATTTCTTTATAAAACATTCATATAAATTAGGGGCTAATTAAAGCTAACATAAAGCCCATAATAAAAAATTCCAAAAGCATGGATCATACATAGTCTTAGGAGCCCAATATCAAGCAGGACCAATTGACCAAAGAACGAATGCCAAGATTCATGAAATGGAAGCCTATAAACCCTGAAAGCCCCCAAAATTAAATCCACAGCCATAAAAACATGACAAAGGCTATCATACATCTTTAAAACAAGCCCAAATTAACTGAGGCAGAAAAATCACCAAAATCAGAAGCCCAATCACAAACCATAAATAGAACGCCTAATACGGATGTAATGAAGAACACATCAACATGGGCATATATTATAGAGGTAGCATGGCATGAAAATAGTAAGCAACTATTTGTGCACAAATCCACTTGATTATACCTCCATGGCCAAGCACAATCAATCTGAGTTTTATAGAAATTGGTAAACATAGATAAAGCAACACAACACTTGAGTTGAGTACAAAATTACCAAAAAGAAAAGGTAAATGGTACTTCATTTGCTTCGTTCTAACATTACAAATATATCAACATACAAAAATCATTTGAAATCGAATTATACATGTTTGGAATCTCCTTGGAGATCAACCAACAACCGCATATAAACAATCCTCCATGACTCCCCTTTTCCTTCTTTTACAATACATCGAATGCTCCTCCCCTAATAAAAAAACTCAAGATTTAACAATCTGTCTATTATGGTTTAAGGTGTGTCCAAAGTGTAGAATAAGGTGTTGAAATGGTGGGTTCGTAGGGAAGAAAATATAGGCTCATTGCAAGAATTAGCGAATCTCAATGTATACGAGTTAAGTCCGAATGTGCAACCAAAAATTTGGCTGGAAACGGTATGGAGTTTTACTTATTTTATATGGATTCATCATAACCAATTAGTGTTCAGGGGCGAGAAAAGTAATCTGGATGATCGATTCTTCGAGTTCCAAAGACGCAGCTATGAATGGATCACAAGAAGATTGGGGGGTAGAAGCTTGGATTGGAATCTATGGCTAACATCACCACAACAGGCACTGCATCATAAAAAACAGTCGCTGTGTAGTGTTAATGCAGGTTGTGCAGAAACCTGTTGTGGATTCGGGTTGGTGGCTGCGACTTCATAAACAAAATGGAGCTTGGGTACATGCTGTGCAGAGTTGATCTTTCCCAGAAGCAGTTCGGTAGCGGAGGGACTTAGTGGATTAAGCCATTTTGGTGCTGCAGATATGGGGTGGCTGAGTCGTTGCAGACAGCAGCATTAAGCTGCCGTCCGGATGCTGCTCCGTTACTGTTGCAGTGGCTGTCCCATTGCTGCAGTTTCGCTGCTGCAGGATGGTTGTGGACGGTTCGGTTCAGACAGCTGCATTAAGCTGTTGTCCGGTAGTTGCTAGGCGGACTGTTTGGTTTGGCTTTTGATAAGTTTGTTCCTTGCAAGCTTTTGTTTAGATAGTGCATGGCTCATTTTTAGGTTGTGTTTTGAAAAGTTTTCTTGGTCTGGTCCTTTGTACTCTTGGTAATGTTATTGGTTTGTTTGCCTTTAAAAAAGAGAGGGAAAAATTACTATTTATCTTAATTTTTTTTCATAAACTTTTGAGTTTCTTTTAATGCAATAACAATATAGATTCTACTGAGGCATCATCATGTGTCATTAAGGGGGTGTTTGGGATTTCTTAGAGAGATGGGTGTTGGGTTTTTTGACCTGTTTGAAGAGAGGAGAAATTAAATGGATGAAATTACACAACGCACCTCCTCCACTGTGGATTTCTTTTCAGACGATGCTACAGAAAAAGTTCAAACGACATCAAGAAGAAACCTATTGACATAAGCCCAGTGAAATAAAAAAACAAACTAATTACGAAACTAAAAAAACTGTCACAAACTAACCCCGATGGAACTGGTCTTGAGACACCAATCGATCACATTGGAACCTAACCTGCAGATTATATATACCTAAAGCTAAGAAAACAAAAAGAAGAGAAATTAAATTTTGGAAGAAAGAAATAATACAAGAACTCCGATTTGGTTGAACGACCCAAAATCAGAGAAACAAAAAAATAACTCAATTTTCAAAAGTCTACAAGACATGTAATCCCCTTGAGTCCCATTAGGGTCATCTCACACACAACCCACACCATAAAGAATTCATAAAAAAAGGATCAATGTAAAGATAAGGTATAAAGCAATTTTGATCGCATTAAGAACACCAAATTCAGATACAACATATAAAAGCATCTTAAACATCAACATGCAAGAAAAATTGAAAGAATGTTAACCTGGTTGTTGTGACCATAGTAATTCTTCCTGCAGTTCCCTTAGGTGCAGGCGAGCATAACAATAAACTCGTTGTAAATCACGGCACGAAGAAAATACAAAACCACAGAAAACCCTAGCAATAAAATCGTTGTAAATCACAATTCGTTAATAACATCAACCAACAGTTTCAAAGAGCCCAACCAAAAACAAAAGCAAAATTCAAAATACCAAATCAAGAGTTAGGGTTTTCTTACTGTACCTGAAGGATAAAATCGAGCAGGAGCAGCTTCAATGCGGTACGATTGAGAGAGAGGAGATTGAGTGATACATTGTTTTGATCGATTTCTTGGATTGGTGTTTGAGAAGAGACTGAAACATTTGACGCACGTCTTCGTACAAGCTATAATCGATTTAACTGGAAATTGGGTATAATCGATTAGAGAAGCAGATGGAGGTCGCCCAATTCGATTTTAGGGATGGAGATTGGAGAAGCAGATGGAGATGGAGACTGGAAATTACTCTGAAATTTGGTGTTCTTGCTATTTCTTCGTCTCGCACTGTTTATATGCATCGTATGGAAGCGTATGAAATCTTCCATAACAGGAAGAGAGTATGGTCTGAGAGGTGGGTAGAAGAGGGAGGAAAGGGGGAGGTCAGAATTCAGAGAAAGCATGGTTGTGGACTTTAGGTATGGTCCAGTACTTTTGTGGTTGTCTAAAATAAGCATGGGTTGCAGCAGCTAGTAGGTATTTGTCCGATTTTAAAATCACAGCATCAAAGAGTTGTAAACTATGCTTTACAACTTGTAATTAAGAGATTTTTGAATTTAATGCTTTAGAATGTTGTACATTATGCTTTAAAAATTGTCGTTAAGACTTTTGTCTTAAATGCTTATATATGTAGTATAGATATATATATATATATATATATATATATATATATCTAGAGGGATAGTTCGTCTTCTAACAGGTTTTTTATGTACTCTCTTTGCAGGGAACGTAAACCTGAAGATTGCAACACTTGTTGTTTAATGTGAATCCGAATGGACAGACGCCCTTGATGCCAATAAAACATGAATTTGGAAGAAAATGTCGTTTGACCCATGATTCTGCCACGCCATACTCATCCATAATCCATATCGTAAATCCTTTGTTGGCTGCTGACATCACACAAAGCTTTCCATCCAACACGCCCAGACTATTGGGGTACTTTCCATTTCCTAGAGAATGAGGAAGAGGTACCTCACTAAAAGTCTCCAAACCCAAATCAAAAGTGACTATTGTTTTTAGATCCATTACACCTTTAATATGGGTATGGGTATAACCAAACCAATGAAGATGATGGTGATAATAATGGTCATCTACACAAACCTTGTCGTCATTAGAAAGGGCTGAAATATATGCATTGGAAACCTAGAGTCATTGATTAATTTCCAGCTGGAGTTCTTCATACTATACACCTCTACTTGAAGCCTATTTGCTTTAACAAGAAAACAATGTCTTTCTATGTCTACTCTACTTTCTCTCCTTTTTGCTTTGTGTTTTAACACCCCCAACATGAACTAATCTTTAGATTGTTGGGGGGTGGATGAAGTTTGGGTTATAAGCATATGAACACGAAACCTTGTGATTCTTATTAGTTCTTCTAATCAATGAAACATATGAATTTGGTTTTAATGCTTTTGTGAGTTTGATCACCTTGCAAATTGATTTAATTGTTACGAATCCGATTCGAGAGAACGATTCCATAACTTGGCTTGAATTTGTATGCCTAGGGTGAGAAATTGGATAGAGATATACCAAGTAAACCTTAGTACTTGTTTTACAATCTTGTTCTTAATGAATTTCTGAATTCCTAGGTTGAGATCGAGAGATAAAACGTGCGTTTTCTAGAAATAACTTTGTTGTTGCTCTAGAGAGAATAACAATTATTTACGTGATTGTGTATTCATTTGATTGGATTAGTCGGGTAATTATCATAAGTGGAGTATTCTTTGTGAAACCATTGGGATTCCAACCCTCAACTACATTTCACCCTAAAAATCCACATTTGTTCTTCGCTTTCACTCTAAAGTTTATTTATTAATCGATTATATTATCAACAACTCTTCCAATCAGATCGCCTAGTTAATAGTGATTATAGTCATTGTGATACTCTGTTCCTAGTTCTTTGGTTCGGTACTCGTACTTCCAAGTACATATTACTTGATTCGACTCATACACTTGCGGTTGGAATAGAAGGGTGTAAACCCGCCTATCATTTGTATATATGGTGAATATATGAATGCTATGTATGTATAGGTATATATGCTCCCGCTTTGTTTATATTGTGTCTGTGAATATATATACAATTATGTGCTCTAGTGTGTATATATATATGTATATGCAATGTGTCATGTATATATATATATATATATATATAATGTATGTGTGTATATATTATCAAAAGAGATGAGACAGAGAAAGAGATGGACAAGGGTATTAATATAGTACATTATTGGTCTCTATAGTTTTATAGAAAACAAAAAAAATCACGAAATGACAAAATTGCACTTCTAATTAATCTACTTAACATAATCATCTTATGGTGTTAGAGTAAAGGGACTAAATACGTGAAAAATGTAAAACACGGGATGTTTTCTGTAACTATTTCAAATTAAAGGTGTAGAACGTGATTTTGTATAAATCACAAAGACCAAAAATGTAATTTACTCAAACTTAAATGATTTTTTGGCTTGTGAAAAATCATAGTGATTGCCATTAGAAAGATCAATTTTTTGTTCACATCATTTTTTTTAAAGCATAAAGATAATGGTGCATTTGGATTGTGTGAGATATAAGGGAACAAAGAAAAATTAGTTTCATGTTTGGTACGTTATGGGACAAAAATAAGTAAGATGATATGGGACTAAAACTTAGTTTCATAGAACAAGGCGTAAGATTTTTTGTTTCATCAAAATAATTAGAACATCACAGAACTAATTTAAAAAAGGGAAATTAATTGTTTTAGCCATTTTTTCATGATGGTTCAACATCTTAGCCACATTCTCTTCAAGTTTACCAAAATGGCACCAGGTCTGCAAAGATGAAAGTTATTACGGACTTACTTAAAAAAACGAATCTCATCAATCTGTTTTTATATTGCAGACCCAAGTCATTTTTATAAAGGTAAAACGATCAAATTTGAATCTATTTAGAATTTTTGAGGTAGGTTCACAAAAATTATAGACCTAGTACTATTTTGATAAAGTGAAAGAAAATATAGATAAAAGATTAAACAATCATAAAAAAATTGGCTAAAACAATTAATTTTCCTTTAAAAAATTACTATATTACTTTTTTTGTTCTGTTTTGTGAAAGTGATTCACTGCTATTGTCAAAGAGATTCAATGGCTACTTTTATGTTCTGAATTTTGTTTCCATGCTTAGTTGCCTACTGCTTAATGTGAATTTTGACCATTGATAGAAAAAGCCCAAACATATATATATAGAAAAGCTCAAACAGATATCTATCTATATCTATACTACTTATATATGCATTTACATCTATAGTCTTAAAGACAAGTTTTCATGCATAACGTACAAGCTTCTAAAGCACAAAAATGAGAAAACTCTTAATTACCATCTTTAAAGCATAATGTACAACTCTTTAATGCAATACATTTAAAACCTGGCCACGGTTGATTGCTTTCTGATCGACATGGAGGTCCATCCCTGTAAGGCCCAACTCCAACCCTACTTTCGGATCGACTCCCTTACCACCATCCCCTTATACCTCCAGCCATGCTTTTTGACCTCCCTTTCTACGGCTTCACAGTATCAGGTCATACGCTTCTAACTGCTACCTCCTAAAAATGTTGTATATAAACATTATGAGAAGGGAAAGAGTCAGAATCCAAGTGGAAGGGTTTTACAATTCAAATTTCTTCGTCCCTCGCTACTTCACGAATCCCAGGTACTCCTCTGTCTCAAATTCACTCTCAGCTCTAGGGTTTCATCAATTTCCCTTCTATTTTGTGTGTTTTTCATGGGATTTGAAGGTTTATTTCTAAGGGTTTATTGAAACTTTATGTTTTTCATCTTTTTGCAGGTACGCTCATATTGATTTTGCAGACAGTAATGGGTTCAATCAAACACTGGAACTTGGTGGTAGGTTTGGTGGCCGAGATGGTGGAAGATCCAGCGGTGGGCATGGTTGTAGAGGTCGTCGACCTAGCTGACCAAGCATAAATGTTGTTGGCATAAATACACTCTTTCTTTCGTGTTTTTGGGGGGTTTCAACTTGAATAAACAACCTTTTTTTATTCATCTTCCTTTTCTATTTTGCTGGAAAGAAGATGACCTTCGATGATGATTAGAATTAAAAAAAAAATTAAGGTGATTACAAAGCACAAACATATTGTTGAATGATGCTAAAAGTTTTCTAATCAAGGTTTGATTGTTAGCTCATTAAATGCTATTTGCAAGTTTTATTCAACCCTGGATAATGTTGTACAGTGTTTTACAATTCTTTCTCCATAAAAATAGATATAATGGGATCTGCTCCTTCGTATTTGCCGGTTGTTTCAACAAGGAATTTCATACATCCAGGACCAAGTTTCTTGCTATGTTATTCTGATTATATTTGTTTTATTCAGAGTTTTTTGATGTTTATTATCTCAGCTTTAACATAGGTACCAGAGTTCTTCCGAATGTGTATGTCGTGATCTGTATCAAATAGTTTAGATGTAAAACATTCTTTTAAGCATAGGAGCTTTGGTAGAGCATCTTTTTGTAATAAATAAATAAAATCCATTGCTTTGTGATTTCATGATTCTTTTACTATCCAGGTTTTGTATAAAGTTTTGATGTAAGTTCGTGGATTTTACAGGACACTGATGCCTCACCATTACTGGTTTGATGCTTTCTCTTGGGAGTTTCCAACTTCAAGGTAATCATGCTTATGTGGTGAATGATGGGAAATATACATTAACTGCAACTTGGGTTTTCTTCAGATGTGGTTTTATCAAAGAAGGTTTGTTTTATCAATTTGTGATTATAGACTTGAATGGATTTTGGCCGGTCTTCAAAAGCCATTATGGACAATGTTTGCTTTCAAGTATTTGAGGTTTTGGGACTGGAGTGATAAGGGTGAAATTTTATGCTCAAATTTGGTTTTTGTTGTGCTCAAATGATTGATATTTCCTCATTCTTTTCTAAGTTGGATATTGTAATGTTATCCTAACATTTGCTTCCTTTCCCAGTTTTTGGTCTTTTCTTTTGGTTCGGTTTATTGGAAATTTCTTGGAGTATGATCAGTTTACAACAGATATTTGTCCCAAGGTTGTTGTCTTGAATTTTCAGGTTCATCTACATCAATATCAACAGGACTATAGCTTTTGTTTACTGTTGGCCTATGGTGTATTCTTGGAATTTTGCTTAGGATTCTGAACCTTGTTTAATGTTTGCAAGGGAATACCTTTTTATGGTTCAATAGATCAGCTGCTGTCACTATTTGCTACTCTTTTACTTAGTTCATTGGAGTATGATCATCTGCTCACCAAGTTTGGTTTTGTCATCAAAGAGCAGATTTGGTTATTTGTGGTTTGATTTCCCTATTACATCATCAGTTTATCTACCTGTTGGATTTTGTCATTGTTGTCCAACATTTGTCTTCTATCCCATCCTGTGGTCTATTAATTTTGTTTTATCGTTATCCAAGTCCAACATTTGTTATTATTTCGTAGTGAGTTCACATGGAGACAATCTTCCATGGGCGCATGCTGTTAAAGCAACATCAAGAGTACAACTTCCAGAATATCCCAAGCCGAAAGTTTAAGTCAAATAGTACAATCCTCAAGTACAATAACCCCATTCATGCACCAGAAAACAAGTAATATTCCCCATTCTTATGGGATTCTTTGTTGCATTATGAACTTTCTGTTGGTTCATAATTAGATACGAGGGTAACAAGATTACGAGATTGATATATTTGTCAAACCAATGAAGTCAAGATCTTACCACAAGAGGTCTCAAGTCAAATATAAGCGAAGGAGAGGTATAAATATATCTATAACTTGTATAATTGCCTTCTATTCTAGAGAGAAATATGATTGATTTTGGTGGTGTCATCAACCTCAACGAGCATTATGGAACTCTAGTTCCCACATCATACTATCGTGTAAGTGGCCTTTTACCAAAAGCTTACCTGGTAAACATTTACCCAGTCACTTACCTTAGCAGCGGATGTACATGGAAATTTCATAATCTTACCCGATAAAAGCGTTGATAGGGACCGAGAGTATTACTTACCGTCACTTACCCATTTTGATGGGGTAAATTTTACCTGGTAAGGAAAATGAGAGTATTGACTCCCATTGATAAGGGGTAAGCATTTGGGTAAATTGTAGTCTCCATGGTTGCATTCTGTGTTGGCCACTCTATTCTTTATTTTGGTTATTGATATGCTTACATCTTTGTACTGCAATTGTGCTTATATGTGGCGAAATATGTTGGCAAAGAAACCATTTGGTGTGGCAAAATATGGTGTATGGGAGTATTTTCATTTTTATATCAATTGCAAGGTAATTTGTGTTCATTATCAATGTTTTATTAAGCTTTAAATGTGGCAAGATATGCTGGCAAAGAACCCACTTGGTGTGGAAAAATATGGTGTATGAGGTTATTTGCATTTTTATATCAATCGCAAGTTTCCGAGGTATTTTTTGTTCGTTATCAATGTTTTATTAAGCTATTGCAAGTTTATATTATCTGGTTACTGACCTATAAATATTTGAACTAATATTTGTTGTGGTTATGCTCACAGCATTTGTAACTTCAAGCTATAGTTTTGATGGAGCCCACCTCTAGGAGACACACGTGAGGAGACATTTCAGAGCTGACTAAGGCTAACCAAGGGATTCAACCCTGTCTCCTGCAGGAATCTGTTATGTGTTTGGGCAAAATCGCTCAACCCACTTGCCAAATTAGCTACGCGTTCCGGGGCTTTTTTTTACGATAAATTTTTCACACCTTGCTCACCCGATGCATTGTATGGGTTCACTACTATATATATATATATATATATATATATATAAGCATGAAAAAGCCGTTAAAGTTTTAAGTCGTATCACTTCTTAATTTATATGTACAACTCTCACAGCTACTAACTAAGAAATCTCTTCTCTCCCACGTTCCTCTCAAAATTAAACAATTTTCAATTTCTAAGTTACACTTTATATCCTTAGAATTAGTTATCCAATTTACTTTTAATCTCTTACTTTTTTATTTTTTATTTTATACCCTTATCATATTAACATAAATAATAATCGTATATGAACAAGAATGCATTAAAAATACATTTCTTTTTTTTACAAATTACACCATTGTAATCGACTTGTCAATATCTTTGAAATGAGCCAAATATTGAATATTTTTGGATTTAATCATCTTATTAAATATCATGAACATGTACGAATTAATTTGTTTTATATCCCTTATATTAATCATTTTTATTTTACACACTTATAATATTAAAAATACATAATAAAGTGTATACCATGATTCTTCTGTCTATCAATAATTGCATGCATTGCGTGGTGGATGTAAAGAAGTAGGCCATTATCTCGGCAATAATGAGACAAGGAGAGTTTAACTAAGACATATTAATAAATGCATTCTTTTTACAAATTATAATATTACAATATTCTCGTCAATAATTTCAAAATAAATTTATTATTGAATATTTTTTTAACTTAATTATATTGTGAAATATCATAAATACTTTCCAAAAAATTTCAAAAAATAACGTACTAGGATTTTTTTTTTAATTTGTACATTTTACACTATTATCTATATTTAGCTATTATACTTCTTTAAAAATAATTCCATGTACGTTTATTCTTGAATTTTTAAGAAGTACAAATCTCAATACATCATATACAACTTTAAAAGCTTTAAAACCTCCAACGTTCAACATGATAATTACTTTTTTTTTAAATTACAATTTATACCATTATAATTAGTTATTTAATTTACTTTGTATTCATTTTTCTTTCATTTTTCTTTTTACATTATTATATATCAACATATATAAACTAAAATACATTAAACGAATATGTTTTTTATTATAAATTATACCATTATAACCATTCATCAAAACGTTCAATATGAGCATAAATGTTATGAGTTTTAAGAACCCACTATAGAACACATATTTTTCAATTTTTTTGACCAATTAACCATATTGACCTTTAATTTTATACATCTGATATGTGATATTAAAGCGAATAAATATGAACATGAAACAAAATTACTTTTTTCGAATTCTCGGCTTCAGATTCGAGATACTTCGCACTGCATCGCGTGCGGGTACATATCTAGTATTAAAAACATAGAACATGCTTTTTTTGTGTATATTGGTGTAATAACCAGGTATTTTATCTAATTTAAAATTGGTATTTTATAAGTCTTTATTTTAGTATTTTATGGAGTTAAGAAATTAAGGGATAAGTTTAATTTTAATTGGAAGGTTGGGGATAAGTTTTGCCAAATGAGTAAAGCCTAGGGTCTAATTGGTCTTTTTGCCAAACTCCTACACTTGACCGACTCTAGTATATCATGTATCAGATGAAGTCTTCAATTAGTAAACAAAAAGAATATCCAAAGTGTTTGTGTGTGTGAGTGAATACGGCAGAGAGAGAGAGAGAGAGAGGAAGAAATTCGAAGAAGAAGAAGAAGAATTGAAAGATACTCAGCTGGGATTTTAATTGGTGCAGTAAATCAAAGAGGTAATGTTCTTATTCAAACACTCTTTTATAAGAATTAGGTTTCTTTTGGATTTTGAGGTGGGTTTAGGTAATTTTAGATGAATTTGTGAATTTTAGTTGCAATTTAGAGTGTTAAAAGGGGTTTAGAACACTTCTGTACAATCTGGGTATAAGATGAAATTCCTGCAATTAAACTGAACTTTTATGATAGGGGCGATGAACAGTGTTTTCGCGAAAAGTGGGAATTCGCAAGCCTTGGTTGCGAAAAGTCCACTTTGCGCATGCAGCTAAAACGCAAAGTGAGGTTTTCGTCTCTGTTGGTTACGAAAAGTAGGGAACTCGCAACTGTGGGTTGCGAGAAGTGAGGTTTTCGCATCTGTTGGTTGCGAAAAGTGAGGAACTCGCAACTGTAGGTTGCGAAAAGTAAACTTTTCGTAATAGTGGGTTACGAAAAGTTGGGTTTTCCTGTTTATGTGTTAAAGAGTATGTATACTTTAATTTGTTTCAGATACTAAGGATCTGGGTTAAAAGATAATCTATTTTGAAGAAAGTTTGAAGGACCTTGCTTAAAAGATCAGGTGAGTTTTACTTTAAAAAGTATTTTTCTGGAATGCATTACGTGAATAACAAATATTTGATATGTGCTATGAATATGTCATACGTGGGTGATTATAATATATTGAGATATTATAATTACGTGAGTATTATATGGTAATATAATACGTGGCCGGGCTTTGGACCGGTGTGATAAATTGGCTCGCAACCAATTGATATTGGCCATTGGTGGAGGGATAAGGTGGAATGAGACAGGTATGATGCATAAATGTTAATTGGTATTAACTTACGTGTGATGTATGTGTATTTATATAAAGTGTGTTTTATATAAATGAATTTTAATGAATTACAAATGGCAGGGATTTACTCACTAGACCCTTAGGTCTAACCCTCGTTTTCTGTTTTAAAAATTATGTATTCCAGGTGGTGATTCCAGTAAGAACAAGTAAATAGAATACTTGTTGGCTAGCTTTGGAGAAGATTATCATCATGATGCTACGGATGCTTTTGTAGTTATAATTTTTGTTATTACTATGTAATTCAAAGTGGATCAAGTTGTAATGAATTTTTATGTTCAGACTTTAGATGGGAACAAATGTGAAAGATGAAGTACTTTGTTGTAAACATGTTATGGAATGTATGTTATATGTATGTTTCGTTTTGCAGGATGTTACAGATGGTATCAGAGCCCTAGTTTAAGGGATTTAGGTATTAGTATCTGTACCTACACTTAAACTGCATGTGAAGTAGGATGCCCCTAATATTTTAGAACCTGGGGATACTAAGTATAAAAGGTCGAAGGAACATCATGTAAGGTAATTTCAAATTACACCAGGCCAGTGTAATTATGATCTTACAGGTACATGTTTGAACTGGAATATCTTGTTATATGGGGTATGTGCTTATGTGTATATTAACTTTGTTTGAATCCACATAATGGCGAGTGGCACCAGACAAGGGAATCAGGGAAGAGGAAGGAATTCAAGTGGAGAGAATCCACCATTAGGAACATGGGGAAGAGGAGGAGATCGTGGTAGAGGTCGAACCGGAAGGGGAACAAGAGGCCGAACTGGAGGTAGAACACAACAGCATGGTACAGAGTTTGTTACACGAGATGATCTGACTGCTGAAATGGGGAGATTACAGGATAGCATACAAGCCATGTTCGAACGTAATCGTCTTAATGAAACTGAAAGACCATATCCGGAACATGAAGTGGAGATACCACTTACCTCTACTGTTCGACCGGTGATGAAAAGGTGTGACTATAAAATGTTTCTTAGTTGTAAGCCCCCTACATATTCAGGAGATCGGGATCCGGTAAAGGCGGTGAGATGGCTGAAAGAAATAGAGGCCATCTTCAAGACTTGTAAATGTGCCGAAGAAGATAAAGTACTTTATGGAGCTGCAATGTTGAAAGGTGATGCTCTGTATTGGTGGGAGGCTCATATAGAATCAAGAGGGACGAATGTTTATACTACCTTTTCATGGGAGGAATTTGTGTTAGCTTTCACAACACACTTCTGTCCACAAGCTGCCGTTAGACAATTAGAAGAAGAATTTACGAATCTACAACAAGGGAATCTATCGGTTAGAGATTATACTGCACGATTTTTGGAAAAATCTTGCTTTGCAGGATATTATGTTGCTACAGAAAAGATGAAAATGGAAAGATTTATCTATGGGTTGAATTCAGAAGTCCGAAGACTAGTGACTGCAACAGGACCAGATACTTTTACAGCTGTAGTAGATGCCGCTGAAAACATGGAGCGGAGATAGCAAGAGGGATGCCGGTGATAAAAGCTTGGGGAAGAGGAAATGGGAAGGACCACCACAGGATTCAAGGAAGCCTAGATTTCAGAGGTTCGATAACCGTCCGCCGTTTCGAGCAGCGGAAAGACCATGTCCAAGATGTAATCGCTACCATCAGGGAAATTGTCAAATAGAGTCGAGGGTTTGTTTTAAGTGTGGGAAAACCGATCATGTTGTTAAAGATTGCCGAGTAACACGGTTTTGCTTTTTGTGCAACTCTCCGGATCACCTTCAATCAGATTGTCCGCGAGGTAGAGTACAACAAGGGGGTACATCAGGGAAACCAGCCATTACTAGACCAGTGGTTCCAAGAATAGAACCGCCGAGAACCAGGGGTCGTACATTCCAAATGACGGCTAAAGAGGCGGAGGAAACTCCGGATGTGGTCACAGCTAAAGTGTTATTTGATTCCGGTGCAAACCGATCTTTTGTGTCTCCCTCCTTTGCTGCTCATATGCATTTAGAGCCTAAATTGTTAAAACATGCTTTATTAGTAGACACTGCAAATGATAACCAAGTGGCAGTTAAAGAGTTTTTTGATTGGTGTATGATAAATATAGAGGGATGTGGAATACCGATACAACTGTTTCCTATAGCTTTGATTGAATTTGATGTGGTAGTAGGAATGGATTGGCTAGCTAAGAATCAGGCTAACATAGTTTGTGATAAGAAAATAATCAATGCTGTTTTACCGGATAAGTGATCAGTAGTGATTTATGGAGATCGTAAGAATCATCAGTCCAGTCTTATATCTATGGTAAAAGCCCGTAGGTGTGTCAATAAAGGTTGCTCTAGTTATCTAGCTTATGTGATAGATAGTAGGCCTGAAAAGATTAAGCTGGAGGATATTTCTATTGTTAAAGAGTACCCAGAAGTTTTTCCTGAAGACTTGAATAGTCTTCCTCCTGTTAGGCAAGTAGAATTTGGTTTAGACCTGGTACCTGGAGCCACTCCAATCGCTCGTGCACCGTACAGACTAGCACCACCATAAATGAAAGAAATGATGACACAGCTTCAAGATTTAACTGATAAGGGCTTCATCAGGCCTATCTTTTCGCCGTGGGGTGAACCAGTTTTATTTGTGAAGAAGAAAGACGGTTCAATGAGAATGTGTATCGATTACCGGGAGCTGAACAAGCGCACGATCAAGAACAAGTATCCACTTCCAAGAATTGATGACCTTTTTGATCAATTAGTTGGAGCTTGTTACTTCTCCAAGATTGATCTCAGATCTGGCTACCATCAGTTGAAGGTTAAGGAAGAAGATGTGCTAAAGACTGCATTTCGCACAAGATACGACCACTACGAATTTTTGGTAATGCCTTTCGGATTGACGAACGCTCCAGCCGCTTTTATGGATTTGATGAATCGGGTATGTAAGCCTTATCTCGATAAATTTGTCATTGTGTTTATCGATGATATACTTATTTATTCTCGATCCAAAGAGGATCATGCGCAACACCTTCGTTTGATTTTGGAGTTATTAAAGAAAGAAAGGTTGTACGCTAAGTTCTCTAAATGTGAATTCTGGTTGCGGGAAGTTCAGTTTTTGGGTCATGTAGTTTCAAAGAAGGGTATACAAGTTGATCCAGCAAAAGTGGAAGCAATTGAAAGATGGGAACCGCCGAAAACAGCAACCGAAGTACGTAGTTTTTTGGGTCTAGCTGGATATTACCGGAAATTTATAAAAGACTTTTATCGAATCGCGACACCATTGACCAAGCTGACTCGGAAGAATTTAAAGTTTGAATGGAAGGCAGAACAGGACGGGGCATTCAGGATATTAAAGGAGAAACTCTGCAGCGCGCCGATATTAGCATTGCCAGAAGGTTAGGATGATTTTGTGGTCTACAGTGATGCTTCTAAGTTAGGATTGGGATGTGTGCTTATGCAACGTGGAAAGGTGATTGCTTATGCTTCTCGTCAATTAAAGGATCACGAAAGGCAATATCCTACTCATGATATGGAGCTTGCAGCAGTTGTCTTCGCATAAAGATTTGGAGGCATTATCTTTATGGTTCCAAGTGTCAAATTTTCACGGACCATAAAAGTCTCCAACATCTTTTTGATCAGAAGGAACTGAATATGAGGCAAAGAAGGTGGTTGAAATTAGTAAATGATTATGATTGTGAAATTCTATATCACCCAGGGAAAGCGAACGTGGTGGCAGATGCGCTAAGTCGTCAAGAAAGAAGTGGAACGATAAAAGCGATATCTCTACGAGCTGAACTGCTTCCAAATATCTTTGACGAATTGCTGAAGTGCCAAATAGATGCTTATCAGGAAGAAGGTTTGAAATCCGTTCGGTTGGTTGGGATATCAGCATTGCTTGGGAAAGATGACCGTGGGTTGTTGTGTTTGGGGAACAGGATTTGGGTGCCTCGTTTGGGTGGATTGCGTGATCGTGTACTACAAGAAGCTCATCAATCTCGATTTAGTATCCACCCAGATACGAATAAGATGTATAGGGATTTGAAACAATTCTATTGGTGGCCAGGAATGAAAAGAAGTATTGCTAAGTATGTGGAAGACTGCATTACCTGCAAGAAAGTAAAGATTGAGCATCAGAAGCCGTTTGGTCAGTTACAACGACTAGATATACCAATGTGGAAATGGGATCAGATTACTATTGATTTCATTACCATGTTGCCAAGAACTTCTAAGGGATTCGATTCTATCTGGGTGATTGTGGATAGATTGACGAAGTCTGCTCATTTATTGCCGATAAAAGAAACTGACTCTTTGGAACGTTTAGCTAAACTGTACATTAATGAAATAGTAACTCGACATGGAGTTCCAATCTCGATTATTTCCGATCGAGATAGTCGTTTTACTTCTAGGTTTTGGAGAAGCTTTCAAAAAGAGATGGGAACGCAAGTAAAGTTGAGTACAGCATATCATCCTCAGACTGACGGGCAGAGTGAAAGAACAATCCAGACTTTAGAAGATATGCTCCGGGCTTGTATAGTTGATTTTGGGGGATCATGGGATAAACATCTGCCTTTGATAGAGTTCGCTTACAACAACAGTTATCATTCTAGCATACAGGCGGCACCGTTTGAAGTATTGTATGGTAGAAAATGCCGAACGCCTTTATGTTGGAATGAAGTGGGGGAAAAACAATTAGCGGGGCCAGAAATAGTATAGTTAACATCAGATAAGAGTACTCAGATTCGGGATAGATTGAAAACAGCACAAGACAGACAGAAAAGCTATGCCGATCGACGTCGGAAACCGTTAGAGTTTCAGGTTGGGGAATTTGTGATGTTGAAAGTTTCGCCTTGGAAAGGAGTCATACGTTTTGGGAAGCAAGGTAAACTTAGTCCGCGGTATATTAGGCCTTTTGAAATTACAGAAAGGATCGGTGAAGTAGCGTACAGATTGGATCTTCCGTTGGAATTAAGCAGGATTCACAACGCGTTTCATGTATCAAATTTTTGGAAGTGTTTAGTTACACCAGACCAAGCAGTATCACTGCCGGATATTCAGGTTGATGAAAAGCTAAACTATGTGGAGGAACCGGAAGCCATAGTTGATCACAAGGTTAAAGTATTAAGGAATAAGGAGATCCGGCAGGTAAAGGTTCAGTGGAAACATCATCGAGGTCAGGATGCGACGTGGGAGTCAGAATCGGAGATGAGAACCAAATACCCTCATCTGTTCTCTTAACTAAATTCCGGGACGTAATTCTTTTAAGGGGGAGATGTTGTAATAACCAGGTATTTTATCTAATTTAAAATTGGTATTTTATAAGTCTTTATTTTAGTATTTTATGGAGTTAAGAAATTAAGGGATAAGTTTAATTTTAATTGGAAGGTTGGGGATAAGTTTTGCCAAATGAGTAAAGCCTAGGGTCTAATTGGTCTTTTTGCCAAACTCCTCCACTTGACCGACTCTAGTATATCATGTATCAGATGAAGTCTTCAATTAGTAAACAAAAAGAATATCCAAAGTGTTTGTGTGTGTGAGTGAATACGGCAGAGAGAGAGAGAGAGAGGGAGGAAGAAATTCGAAGAAGAAGAAGAAGAATTGAAAGATACTCAGCTGGGATTTTAATTGGTGCAGTAAATCAAAGAGGTAATGTTCTTATTCAAACACTCTTTTATAAGAATTAGGTTTCTTTTGGATTTTGAGGTGGGTTTAGGTAATTTTAGATGAATTTGTGAATTTTAGTTGCAATTTAGAGTGTTAAAAGGGGTTTAGAACATTTCTGTATAATCTGGGTATAAGATGAAATTCCTGCAATTAAACTGAACTTTTCTGATAGGGGCGATGAACAGTGTTTTCGCGAAAAGTGGGAATTCGCAAGCCTTGGTTGCGAAAAGTCCACTTTGCGCAAGCAGCTAAAACGCAAAGTGAGGTTTTCGTATCTGTTGGTTATGAAAAGTAGGGAATTCGCAACTGTGGGTTGCGAGAAGTGAGGTTTTCGCATCTGTTGGTTGCGAAAAGTGAGGAACTCGCAACTGTAGGTTGCGAAAAGTAAACTTTTCGTAATAGTGGGTTGCGAAAAGTTGGGTTTTCCTGTTTATGTGTTAAAGAGTATGTATACTTTAATTTGTTTCAGATACTAAGGATCTGGGTTAAAAGATAATCTATTTTGAAGAAGGTTTGAAGGACCTTGCTTAAAAGATCAGGTGAGTTTTACTTTAAAAAGTATTTTTCTGGAATGCATTACGTGAATAACAAATATTTGATATGTGGTATGAATATGTCATACGTGGGTGATTATAATATATTGAGATATTATAATTACGTGAGTATTATATGGTAATATAATACGTGGCCGGGCTTTGGACCGGTGTGATAAATTGGCTCGCAACCAATTGATATTGGCCATTGGTGGAGGGATAAGGTGGAATGAGACAGGTATGATGCATAAATGTTAATTGGTATTAACTTACGTGTGATGTATGTGTATTTATATAAAGTGTGTTTTATATAAATGAATTTTAATGAATTACAAATGGCAGGGATTTACTCACTAGACCCTTAGGTCTAACCCTCGTTTTCTGTTTTAAAAATTATGTATTCCAGGTGGTGATTCCAGTAAGAACAAGTAAATAGAATACTTGTTGGCTAGCTTTGGAGAAGATTATCATCATGATGCTACGGATGCTTTTGTAGTTATAATTTTTGTTATTACTATGTAATTCAAAGTGGATCAAGTTGTAATGAATTTTTATGTTCAGACTTTAGATGGGACCAAATGTGAAAGATGAAGTACTTTGTTGTAAACATGTTATGGAATGTATGTTATATGTATGTTTCGTTTTGCAGGATGTTACAATTGGGCTTCATAGAAAAAGCCCAAACAGATATTATTGGGCCCTAATTAGGCTTGTAGGCCCATGGATGTCACAGTGACTGCACCAGTCGTCGCCTTTCTCCTTCGATAAATGGAACAGAAAAAAGTTAAACCATTTTTGTTGTTGTTGCAGAATTTAGTAGAACGGGGCGATATTTTACCAACATTTCTGTTGGTTTTGTCTTGAAACGAAATGAGTTTCCGGCGCCTTCTCGTAGAGGTTTGTTCAATCTATATAATTATCTAAATAAATTCGTTTCCGTATAATTTTGCATATAAATTTGGGCATTGTAATCTCAGATTTATATTAGTTTGCAATTTCTTATTGTTACTTGAACCCTAATTTAATTCCCTATTTTGGAATTTAAATCATTTACTGCTTCAGTTAGTTGGAAACTGTGAATGACTTGATTGGGTATTCGAAATCACTCCCAAAAAGAAGATGTAGAAGGGTTTAAGAAAGGTTATTATTATTATTATTATTATTTTGGGGGAGGGGGGGGGGGTTCTTTCCCCATTTAACTTTCATTGGGGTTACTGGTTTATTGTGAAGCTGATCATTGATGTTAGAAGTTTCATTTCTTGCCCTAAGGTTTGGTTATGCTTTTGTCATCATTATGATGATCCTTTCTGAAAGAAGATATTGACCTTGGATGTGGATATTGAGTTAACGTGAGAAGCGTGAGAAGGGGATCTGAACCCTTGATCACTTTTAATCTCAAGCCCAACCATTAATCGCGCTTAATACAAGGACGGGTCTGGTGCATCTTATCTCGGTGGATGAGAGAAATGCATCTCACCTCAATGCCATTAGACATACTTTTAACAACTATGTATAGATTTAAAGACAATTATTACAAATTAACAAAATGACTACTCATTCAATCTTTCAAGAAATTATTTGGTAGTTTCGATCAAATTCTTATATTGCGATGCATGAAAGTTGCAAGGTTGCTATATATTTGGGCCACGAGGAGTAATTTTGTTTGGTTTCACTATTCAATGTTTTACAATGTGATTGAAATGTGGTTTAGGATATGTATATTGACTTTCTTTCCACTTATTTATCCCAGTTTACTCTTTTTATCCAATAAAAACCATCTTACACTCTTGACCTTTTATCGGTGTCGAGGCAGCATTCACAGTTGAGGCCAGTTAAAAACTTATTTGCATGATCTTATCATACTTAATTGAAGTTTGGAGGCAATGCAGGTTCTTATTACCCTATCAATTCTATTGGTTGCTTATTCATATTTTTCGGCTCAATCTATTTTATCGCATTTATTGGTTTGTATTCTGGACTTGGTTATGTGGCACATACTTTTATAAATAAATATATATATATATATATATATATATTGGGTGAGTTTCTTTTGCAAACCAAACAATTTGTACAAACTTTGCAAACCACTATATTAGGCAACAACAGATATATTTATGGTAATTATTATCATTCATTAATAATGATTGTGATATATATGAAAGATGATTAAGTTCATTAATTATGATCATGACTTTAGATTAGGAAACATAATAAAATCAGATATTTATTAGACTTGATGAACGTCCAAGATTGGTTTGTATAGTTTGTACGAATTGTTTGGTTTGCAAAAGAAACTCACCCTACATATATATATATATATATATATATATATGTCTATATATATATATACATACAAGAGATAAATGCAACTTTGCCATTTCTTGATGCAGAGTTTATTGATATCAATTCCTTGTTTTTATTTTTATTATTCTTTTGCATATGAAGAAATTCATGATGTTCACGTCTTCACGATGAGAGTACACGACATTCAAGATGAAAATGCATGGTATCATGAGTAATGAAAGTGCATGATGTTCATTAATATTTAGGATTATTCATCATTAATAATACATGAAATAGTTGGTTCTGAGGTTCTCAAAAGTGTTTATGGTTCTCATTTGAACTTTCCTCGTGTTTGATTATGAGTCACTTTATAGAATAAGATGAAACCTGTGAAATGTACATGAAGTATTAGTGAAAGTCTTGTCCCACGTGCTTCCAACAATCAAGAACGGAACTTTCAACACCCAACATGCTCGATGATGTTGTCAATGGCATTATACTCTTCCGACGCGAGTACATTATGTTATAGCATTGTTGTATTCACGATTTACTGTAAAGTCAATGTACTGTATGAGTCTATGCAGTATCGTGAATGCCTTTATACCTTGTATGTTATGGGTATAAATAGGCTTGTCTAGTTCATTAGCTAGTAACAATCAAGAACACTTGTAGCATTTGTCATTTTCACTCTAAAGATCAATACATGAATGACTTGTGCACTCTAGATTTTCTCTCTACAAATCTTTGCTAGATTATGGGTTTCACATTTGGTATCAGAGCTCAAACAGAAGATTCAAGCAGATCAAGATCCAAATTGAAGAATTTTTACACTGTTCATGAAGATTTCGAACCATGAAGACTTTACTGTTCATCTGATTTTTTTGGTTTTTGATTTCTTGGATCAGTTCTTGACATCACTGAACTCGGATTTGATTACTGAACGTCTTTAATTCCTGGTCTATCACCAAATTTTGCACAGAAAACATCAAGATCATCGATTTTGTTCGTATTGTTTGAAAACCCTAAACTCACTGTTTTGAATCTTAATTCGATTAAAACGATCGAATTAGGATTTGTGATTAAAAAGAAAAGTGTGCGGATTTGAATTTCGAGCAAATCGGTGTAAGATTCATCTCATTTGATCGAGAATTGAAAGAGTTATGGCCGATTCAGTGGTTTTCGTGTTCGAAGTGAAGAAGTCGGATTGTTCTTGAGGATTTCGCACCATTCATAGTGATTTCGAATCCTTCAAGTTCTTGGAAGAATACAAGTGTTGGTTTCGAATCTTGTTAAGTCAGAATTCTGAGGTTTCGCACCCTTGTTAGATTCGAATTCAGGGAGATTTCGCACCAAGTAAAGTTCGAATCCAAGGATTTCGAACCCTTCTACATTCGAAACCAAGGGTTTCGAATCCTTCTTCATATGAAACCAAGGGGTTTCGAATCCTTCTTCGTCCGAAACCAAGGGTTTCGAATCCTTCTTCGTCTGAAACCAAGGGGTTTCGAATCCTTCTTCGTCCGAAACCAAGGGTTTCGAATCCTTCTACGTTCGAAACCAAGGGATTTAGAATCCTTCTACGTCCGAAACCAAGGGTTTCGAATCCTTCAGCGTCCGAATTCATTGGTTTCGAATCCTTATACATTGGAATTCTTGTTGATTAAAAAAAAATTGAGAAATTTTTTGTAACGACCCAAATTCCCAAACACGTTTCAAATAACATATATTACATAACGTAGTTACATTTATAAAAGAAAATACACAATACATCACAAACGGTCTCTTCGGTCTCGAAAATACAAAAATACGTAAAAGTCTCCTAATCAACGTTCATCAAAAGCTTCCTATTCTTATCCCTTTCTTTCAACCTGGAAAACATATTTTTGAAAACAAAATGAGGGTTAGACCAAACGGGTCTAGTGAGTTAATCACGGTCCTTTCCCAAAATCATTATAAAATCATTCATGTAAATCCTTTGTATCAAAACCATTTATGCAAAATCCTTCATATACATTCAAGTACTACACGTATATAAATACCAATTCAAACTCGTACCTCTTGTACCTCTCATCCACCTTATTCCTCCACAATGGCCAAATTTATTGGTTGCGAGCCAATTAACACACCGGTCCAAAGCCCGGCCACGTATTATATTCCCATATAATACTTCACGTAATTATAATATCTTAACATATTATAATCACACCCGTATGACATATTCATACAAATTATCAAGTAGTTAATATTCACATAATGTATTCCAGTAAAAATACTTTAAAGTAAAACTCACCTCGTGCGTTTATCACCAAAAACTCTTTCAAGATAAATCACGTATGTCGATCCTTCACAGAATCTGAAATCAGATAAAATACCAAATATCTCTTTTAACACTTAAACTTACAAAATCCTCAAATCAAAACGCAATGAACAGTACCTAAGTCGCATTCTCCTATTGTGATTCCACCCTGGAGTCGCAACCTACTATTGCGATTCCACCCTGGAGTCGCAACCCACTATTGCGATTCCAAACCCGAATCGCAATCAACTACTGCGATTCCAAGCCAAGTCGCAAACGACCATTGCGACTTCAATGCCAAGTCGCAAACGACCATTGCGACTTCAATGCCAAGTCGCAACCAACTGTTGCGACTTCGGTGAATGTCGCAGTCGTCTATTGCGACTCCGATGAATATCTCAGTCCACTGTTCATCTTAAAACCCAGAATTTGTACTTTTAATCTATGCATGTTGTTGTAAAGATGCAGATATGTTTAAGACTATAAACATAACCTAACCTTAAGCATAGATTTCCCAAAACATCCATTTTTAACAAAATCCACCTATAAAACTAACTAACAAACTCAAGAACACTTTTAAGAGATTAATACACATAAAAGGATGAATTTGTTACCTTGCTTACTTCAGTTTAATCCTTAAATCACAGCAGCAAAATCCTTGATTTCTTCCTTCTTCTCTTTCACGAAATTCCTTCTCTTTTCTCTCTTAACCGAATGCACACACACACACACTAAAAACTTAAGATATTTTGATAAAACTTCTTCTCATCTATAAGTGATATGGCGGTGGTGGAAATAAGGTTTGGCAAAAGTACCAAACAAACCTCTAACTTATTCTAGTTGCAAGATTTACCCCCAAACTTCCAAATAAAAATTAAAACTTATCCCTTAACTTCTAACTCTATAAAACACTTTAATAAAGACTTATAAAAATCCCAAATCTAAATTAAATAAAATACCTGGTTATTACAACTTTTTATCCCGAAATTTTTTCTAGAGTGTATTTTATACACTGTAAGAGTTTTTCAAGAAAATGTTTTATATAATTTTGTTTTCTACAGTGTATTTCATACACTATATGTTTGATCTTCTGAACGATCAATTTCTAGCAATTTTAAAGATGAGTTTGAAGCAAAGGATTATAGAGGAGATTCTTCCAACTCCTCAAATTTTTGTTAACTCAAATAATGAAAGTTTGAAACAATATATTGCTAAAGATGTTGCTTCAAGTCCTTCATTTTCTGATTTAAATAAAGCATTGGAGGAAGAAATTGTTGATCTAAAGAGACAAATTTTAGACTTTTCTTCTTCAAATGCTAAACTTACTAAAAGAATTACTGATCTTGAAGTATATATTGCAGGTCTTGAAACAAAGAAAGACAAAGACAACTCAAGTCTGCACGATCAAATCGAGAAACTTCAAGAGAAATTAACAACTCTTCAAAAAGAAAATGCTGATCTGAAGAGCATTGAAGACAAGAGAGAGAAGATTCTTAAAGAAAAGGAAGTAATTGAACTTAATTGTATAAAACTTTCAAAACAAGTTTCTGACTTTGAGAAAGTTTTATTTTTTCAAAAAGAGAAGCTCGAAAAAGAAAGAGCTATTTGACACTGAACGAATATCATTTGAGATCAAAAGTTCTGAACTTTCCGTGAAAATCTCTGATTTAGAAAATCTTTTGGAAAAGGAAAGAAAAGATTTTGCGGAAAAGAAAAATCCCTTTGAAAAGGAAACTAAAGTCCTTAAAAAGAAAAATATGGAAATTTTCAAAGAGATAACTGATAAAAGAAAATTCTTGGAAAAAGATTTTAATCAGAACGCGAATATTTTGAAAATGCGATTCTTAATCTTACCAAAAGATTATCTGGTTTATCAGCTGATATTATGAAGGATCAATTGATCAAATCTGATCTCCAAAAGAAATTTGATCTAACTTTTAAAAAGAAGAATGTTTTGATAAACAAAGTTAAGGAACTTGAAGACGTCATTTTTAAATTTGATGTCTCAAAGCAGGCTAGTCATGATACTATCTTTCAGACTCCATTGGTTAATACAAATGACTCTGAATGTTCTTTTAACACTGCTTCAAGTTCAAATTTTAAAAACATTCCTTCTAAACAATTTAATAGATCAACTGATTTCTCAAAAGATCCGATTCGTTCGACAAATCTCTTCTATAATTCTACGTTTGATAAATTAGATAATAAAATAAATGTGCCTAAAGTTAATACTTCCAATCCTGAGAAAGTTCCAGTCTTCAAGAAGGTGAAGATGGAATGGAGAGTCAAAGGCACAACAGTTCCAAATAAAGATGTACCAAAATCATTTGTCTCCACAACAAATGCCAAAAAGAACAATACGCCGAAAGGTAAATCTTTTGTTCAACCTAATCCTTTTCATTCTGTAAATCATCTAATTAGGTTGGCACATAAGAAAAATTGTTCTTCCTACTGTGGTTCAAATGATTTTGTGCATAAAAATCATACTTCTTATTGGTACGGTACTTACAGTATTTCTTTTAAGAAATCTACACCTAACACACTAGGACACAAGTCCCGTTGGGTACCAAAATCTGCTTAATCTGTTTTGCAGTATCATCATGTGTTATGCTGATTTGGAAATATATACCACAAACATGATTGAAAACAGAAGAGAAGCGGTGAAGTTCTTGAAGAGTATTTGTACCATTAAGGGGGAGCAAAGAGATATGGCTTCTAAACATCTCAGTTTAGAACCCGTGCTTCAACGACTATGGCTTCTGAACAATTCAGTTCATGACCCGTACTTCAAAGACTAAGACTTCTAAACAAATTAGTTTAGAACTCATACTTCTCAGGTGATATCCTTAACTGTCACAACTTTCTGTTTCAAGGAACAAGTAGTGAAAGGTAACATTGCATTATGTTTTATTTCTACTGCTTTGAATGTTTGAATCTTTACAAATTTAATTCATTGAGATGAAATTTTTCAATTTTCATTCAATGAATGAAATGTGTGTCAGGGGTGATTTTACAAGTGTTTTTGTTTTTATCTGAGTTATATTTGTTTCATCTTTCACTTCTAAAATTAATCGAAAGGTCAGCAAAACATGAATGAAATTATGCTGAATGCTCAAAGTTATGTGAATCTGGACTTATATAAGATATAATGCTCAAAAAGCCTGAGTGATGGATGGAAATGAAAATATGGGAGAAGCACTATGTTTTAGAACCAAGTGATTGAGATAAAATTTTTGCACTATCATTTAGTTTGAAAGTTTGTACCTGTGGACTTTCTGGTTTGGGAGAGTAAGTCCTAAGGGGTGCTCGACACCTAGTCCCTAAGATCAACTGGTCTGGGATCGGCTGACCCAAATCCTGCTATAGAACCAGATAGAAAGCCATGTTCTACTAGTACAAATGGGTTTAAGATATATCGATGTGGCCTTTCTGGTTTGGGAAATTAAGTTCTAAGGGGTGCTTGACACCTAGCACATAAGGCCAACTGGTCTGGGATCTGCTAACCCAAATCGTGCTATAGAACCAGATAGAAAGTAATGTTTAACGGTGTATCTTATTCTTACTAAATGTTTTTATTAAAAGATGCCAATGAGCACAAAATTAAAAGATGCCAGTGTGCACAAAAGTAAAAGATGCCAATGAGCACAAAACTAAAAGATGCCAATGTGCACACATCTCTTGAAACTTGGGGAAAATACAAAGTCGCGATAAACCCGTAAATTTGTGAAGTTCTGATTTTGGACAAATAGTGTGAGTAGAGCAAAGTATTCTTATATGTTTTAGAATTGCATACGCTTGATGCTAATCATATTTTGCATGTTAGCACACCAAATAGATTTAATAAAGGGGTTGAAACTGAACAGTTTTTAACTTGATATGCAATGATGACTTGTATTTGATTCCAAACACATGCATTTGATTTAATTTGAGTGAAAAATCTGTTAAATTTCATTAAGCTGAATTTCTTTTGTAAAGCTTTCAAATGATCAAATGTTAGTAGTTATAAAATGAAGTTCAATGAATTTTATTTTCCTTGTGTAATTTTTTTTTTAAATTTGTGCTACAATTTCAAATATTGTGCGTTATTGGAATATATGCATACGTTAAGGGGGAGAAAACAAATTGCTCCAGAATTCTTATTTTGAGGGGGAGCAATGTTATCCACTAAGGAGGAGATTGTTAGTAATACTAAGAGACACGACTGAAATTGAAGAAGGTTTTCGATGATAATGATGCTCACTTTCATCGAAAAAGGGGGAGAAATGTTTAATTCAATTTCATGTCAAAGAGCTTTCAAGTCAAAGATATTTCATATCAAAGAGCTTTCAAGTCAAAGATTCATGAACAAAGACTGAAGATCAAAGAGATGAAGATACTAAGTTCAAGAAATCATTGGTTTCGGATCATGTGAAGTCTGAAATGTTGCTGAATTTGGTCATCTTAGTTCTGAGCATTTCGGAATATGCTTACACCTAAAAGTTCAACAATATAGATGATTTCGCATCCTTCTTGGTCCGAGATCTGATGGTTTCTCATCCTTCTTGTTCCAAGTTTGTCAAAGGCTGATAAAGTTGCAAAGGTCTGTTTTTCATATACAAGACTTGAAGATGGTTTGACAAAGTGTCTGTTGGAGAAGATTGACTTTACAAAGAGCTGAAGACTACTGTCATATTTTTTAAATCTTGAATCCAAAGGGGGAGATTGTTAGAGCATTGTTGTATTCAAGATTTACTGTAAAGTCAATGTACTGTATG
Source organism: Saussurea involucrata (assembly GCA_033807775.1). NCBI lineage: Eukaryota > Viridiplantae > Streptophyta > Magnoliopsida > Asterales > Asteraceae > Saussurea > Saussurea involucrata. The sequence goes on from CM066317.1 coordinate 61,525,677, forward strand.
AGTCTATGCAGTATTGTGAATGCCTTTATACCTTGTATGTTATGTGTATAAATAGGCTTGTCTAGTTCATTAGCTAGTAACAATCAAGAACACTTGTAGCATTTGTCATTTTCACTCTAAAGATCAATACATGAATGACTTGTGCACTCTATATTTTCTCTCTACATGAAATAGTTGGTTCTGAGGTTCTCAAAAGTGTTTATGGTTCTCATTTGAACTTTCCTCGTGTTTGATTATGAGTCACTTTATAGAATAAGATGAAACCTGTGAAATGTACATGAAGTATTAGTGAAAGTCTTGTCCCACGTGCTTCCAACAATCAAGAACGGAACTTTCAACACCCAACATGCTCGATGATGTTGTCGAGGGCATTATACTCTTCCGACGCGAGTACATTAGAAGTGGGTTCCACAGGTACTATCTTGATTGCATTATTAGGTTCTAGATTTGTTCATTTTAGAAGGGTATCGTTGTTTAGAGATGTTTATTTGTTTCACTGCAGAGGCTGCTAAGGAATTGTATGATAAATTGCTCAAATCCGTGATAGAGCAAAGAACCGCACCTCCAAACAATTGGTTATGGACCCTCATAGAAAAATGCACCAATCATGAAGACATCAAACTTCTCTTTAATGTCTTGGAGAACCTTCGGAAATTTGTTAGTTATATTCTTGTTGCTCTTTTGTCTGCTAGTCATTTAAGCTTCTGATTTTATTTTAAGTGTAACAACCCATTTCCATATATACAAATAACATACATTTCACAACATAATTTCATCTCAAAGATACATCATATTTCATATTCGGTCACATAGTCTTACTAAACATAATAAGTAATTCAGTCCAAACTTTTTGACTAAATAATTTACATTATGACTAACAACAAAGCCATAAGTACAAAAACACTTTATGATCTTCATAACACAAGTCTTCCCAAAAGCTAACCAACGACTATCCTTCTTATTTGCCCTTACTTGAGAAAATCTATGTCATTTCACAATCATTATAAAATCCATTTATATAAAATCCTTTATATAAACACACATATATCACACGTAATTAAATACCAATCAAGACTCGTGCACTGTGTTCAACTCATCCTCTTTCTCATTCTCATTTCTCCTGGCCATGTTAGTTGGTTGCGAGCCAACTAATCCACTGTACAACAACTACATCTAACACCGCTGTACAACAACTACAGCAACACCGCTGTACACAACTACAGTAAACCTCTGCCGACTATAGTTTCGGCTAACGTATACTCGTGTAGTGCAATATACATATAAATACAATATATATCTCAATAAAAATACAATATATATCATAGGGTTTGGGGGCAGCGCCCCTAGAAATGTTTTACAAAACCTTAATCAGTCCTCATTCAAAAACCTTAGTTAAAAGTATATGAAATCTCAAAATAACCAAACAGCAAAAGTATTCGGACACCACAAGTTATCCGGACAACACTTCTTTTCCGGACAGCATGACTTTTCCGGACAACATAACGTTTCCGGACAACACAACAATCCGGACGACATCCGGATACCAAGGTAACCCGGATACCACCCGGTATCTTATTTCATCCGGAAACTATAGAAAAGAGAGACTTACCCAGATAAAATACTCGTCCGGACACCTTTAAGAACCTCACCCGGACACCACCAATGAAACTACCTGGATACATTCATTCTATCCGGACACCTCTGTTTACCCCATTTTCACCCAGAAATCGGCTGTTTCGATACCAGACATGAATTCGACTATTTTACTCCGATGGAAACTACCTAATAGCAATTATGAACATAAAATGTAAAGGAACATACCTTTATATTACTTCCAAGTACACCAAATTGAATCCCTTAGCCACAAAACCTTCTTTTCTCCTTTTGCTCTCAACACACACAAACACCCACTGCTTTTTCTGTTCTTGTAAAAATATCTGAAGTCTAAGAGGTAATATCAACCATATTTACCATTTTAGACCTTACACTATCCACAAATGACAAAACACTCCTAAACTTATAAATTCACCTAAACTTACCCTAAATATTAATTATATAGTTAAATAATTTTAACGGAACTAGGATTTAACTAACGAACTTACCCGGGGTATTACATTAAGGTTGAAATAATTTAGTAGTATTCAACGCGTTTCCATTGCAGAGGCTATCAAATCTTCGAATTTTTTAAAACTTTAATGACAATCTTTGTCGGGAAATATCCAAGGTATGTGTACGAGTAGAGGCTATCGACTTCGGTATGATATGATATGTAATGCATATGTCCATCCTTTCATATGGATGTTCATTTTTTTGATGCGAGGAGAATGAAGAAGTGATACTGGGTCCCGGTTTTCGATTTGATTAAAAAAGAGTACGAGACCCGCAAAATGGAGAATAGAGGAATATGTTGTAAACAAATGACATTTCCATTTGTTTATATCATTTTCTTCATTCATCGTTTTCTGGTTTTCGACTCTTATCTTCATTTCTTCTCACATCAAACCAAGTGAGACTCACAATTATATTGTTATTTTCTTTGGCACTATATAATCGGGACGCTTAAAATGTGAACGTTAAATTGGTAAACTAGTAGTCTAAGTCCTTTCCATGTCTATATATAACAGGGAAGAAGACATTGTGGAAACACAATGTGTATCGTTGACTCCTAGTGTTGCATCTGCTCAGAGTTTACTGGTGTTTTATTTCTTCTAAATCTTTTTAAATTGCCTTTTCATTTCTTATTTTTTATTTATACTTCTTGATGATTTAATCTCATGTTGTTGTAGTTGCTTGCTAAAGAACACAATGATGCTAATCTCTTGGTGGACGTGATGAAACTCTTGAAATCAAATGACGTGCCACTTCAACCTCGTACATCGGATATCGTATTTAGGTATGTAAAGGTCTTCTTCGAGATTTAAACATTCAACAATATATTTTTTTGATCATTGGATACTGTAGACGTCTTCTATGTGCTTATCCTGGTGATATATATACTGTTATACCAAGACATGAGCTAAAGCTTTGTGATGCATATGAAAATAAGTTTATTAGTTTACTAAAATTTGATGTGTGCTAAAGCCAATATGTTAAAAAGAGGAATTGGGCCTCAAGGTGGTCCGAGGCATAAGCCCTAAGCCAGGTGTATATATATATATATATATATATAGAGAGAGAGAGAGAGAGAGAGAGACTCCGTAAAATACAAACCACAGTCTGCATATGTGCAGACTGGTTCTGCACATATGCAGATGAATAGGTGCAAAAATATACATATAATGGACATACATTCATATGGGACAATGCATATATGCAGAACCACATATGCAGAACCAGAATGCACATATGCAGACTGTGGTTTGTAAGGGGTGCAACAAATGCAAGGTTTTCATTCGATTTGTACCCTATATTTATATATATATATATGATACAATAGGGTTGGGTTCTGGTGAGAAGTTGAGGTTAACGTAATAAGTGGTTATCAACTGTTGGATGAGAAATGGACGCACATTAGGATGAGATGCACCAAGATAAAATGCACTGAGATGCACCAAATCAATTCCCTTTTACGCTGCAATTCATGGGAGGGCATTTGTTTATAAGTGATCAATGGTTCAGATCCACTTCTCACTTCTCTCAAGTTAACCTCAACTTCTCACATGATCCCTCGCCTGATACAATATATACTAAATATATACAAAGTGGGAGTTACGGGATACTCTTCAAAGTGGGTAAGAATATATATATATATATATATATATATATATATATATATATATATATATATATATACATATATATATATATATATATATATATATATATATATATATATATATATATATATATATATATATATATATATATATTTATGATGCTCTTCAACTTTGGAGACGTGCGAAGACGTTGGAGAAGACAATTCTTCTTCCGAATTTAATTCATGGGACCCATTTTTATGATGTGTCTAGTAATGAGTTTTATTGCGGGTTCTGTTTAGGTGATGTGAGGAGAATGTATTAAAAATCGCAAAGTGGAGGTGGAGGAAGATGGTGTAAAGTAACACATGAACCTATACATGTTTTTTAAGTTTGTTTTCTTATGTCTTTCATGATGTTATCGACATGTTCTTATGGATCCTATTTGCTCTATGTGAGCGAAAAAGAAGATGGTATCTATGATACTGAGAATGGAGGAAAACCGTTTATATTATTCGCATATCCATTTTGTGGGTCTCATTTACCAATAAAAAAGATGGTTGTTGGCCCCAAAGTTGTTAAAGGCGGAAGGCGCACTTAGGCGCAAAGGGGTCTTAAGGCCTAGGCGCGAGGCGCAAAGGCGACGCGCTGGCCTCACGACGAATGCGAGGCGCATCGTATAAAAAATAATATATATAAAAAATACATATGTACACATAAGTACATACACACATAGTAATACACAACTCAAATACCATTATATAAAAAGTTGTAATATCAACTCAAGTACCCTTGTACAGTTCAATTCAATTTCAAAAAACGTAGTAACATGAATATCAAAGATATCTCAATAAAATCTTGACTAATAGGTCGATGCTCAATTCTCGTTATCATCTTCAAGTGTCTATTCTTCAATGTTCACATCGGGTTTATATTCCCCAAATTGAATAGAAATTTGAAGAGAGAATTGAAGAGAGTTATCTAATAAATGTATTTTGTAGAAGTCTAGGAGGTTAATACACATAACTAATATTAGGTTTCGACTTATTTAATAACTCTTCTGTTGTAGAAGTAAAAAATGTTTGAAATTTAGGGTTGATCTTCATAAGGCGCGCCAAAGCCCATACTGCGCCTCAGGACAAGGCGCTGCGCCTTAGGACAAGGCGCTTGGCCTTGGTACGCCTCAGTGAGCCGCCTTGCCTCGACAGAGAAAAAGGCCAAACCTTTACACCTTATGCGCCTCAGCTTAATCGGAAACCTTAGTGAGTCCTCATTCAAAAACCTTAGTAAAAAACCTTTTCCGGACATCATGACTTTTCCGGACAACACAACAATCCGGACGACATCCGGATACCAAGGTAACCCGGATACCACCCGGTATCTTATTTCATCCGGAAACTATAGAAAAGAGAGACTTACCCGGATAAAATACTCGTCCGGACACCTTTAAAAACCTCACCCGGACACCACCAATGAAACTACCCAGATACATTCATTCTATCCGGAAACCTCTGTCGGTTTACCCCATTTTCACCAGAAATCCGCTGTTTCGATACCAGACATGAATTCGACTATTTTACTCCGATGGAAACTACCTAATAGCAATTATGAACATAAAATGTAAAGGAACATACCTTTATATTACTTCCAAGTACACCAAATTGAATGCCTTAGCCACAAAACCTTCTTTTCTCCTTTTGCTCTCAACACACACAAACATCCACTGATCTTTCTGTTCTTGTAAAAATATCTACAGTCTAAGAGGTAATATCAACCATATTTACCATTTTAGAGCTTACATTATCCACAAATGACAAAACACCCCTAAACTTATAAATTCACCTAAACTTACCCTAAATATTAATTATAGAGTTAAATAATTTTAACGGAACTTGGATTTAACTAACGAACTTACCCAGGGTATTACATTAAGGTTGAAATAATTTAGTAGTATTCAACGCGTTTCCATTGCAGAGGCTATCAAATCTTCAAATTTTTGAAAACTTTAATGACAATCTTTGTTGGGAAATATCCAAGGCATGTGTACGAGTAGAGGCTATCGACTTCGGTATGATATAATATGTAATGCATGTGTCTATCCTTTCATATCGATGTTCATTTTTGTGATGCTAGGAGAATGAAGAAGTGATCTTGGGTCCCGGTTTTCGATTTGATTAAAAAAGAGTATGGGACCCATAAAATGGAGAACAGAGGAATATGTTGTAAGCAAATGACATTTCCATTTGTTTATATCATTTTCTTCATTCATCATTTTCTGGTTTTCGACTCTTATCTTCATTTCTTCTCATATCAAAGTAAATGAGACTCACAATTATATTGTTATTTTCTTTGGCACCATATAATCGGGACGCTTAAAATGTGAACGTTAAATTGGTAAACCAGTAGTCTAAGTCCTTTCCATGTCTATATATAACAGGGAAGAAGACATTGTGGAAACACCATGTATATGGTTGACTCCTAGTGTTGCATCTGCTCACAGTTTACTGGTATTTTATTTCTTCTAAATCTTTTTAAATTTCCTTTTCATTTCTTATTTTTTATTTATACTTCTTGATGATTTATTATCATGTTGTTGTAGTTGCATGCTAAAGAACACAATGATGCTAATCACTTGGTGGACGTGATGAAACTCTTGAAAGCAAATGACATGCCACTTCAACCTGGTACAGCGGATATCGTATTTAGGTATGTAAAGGTCTTTTTTGTGATTCAAAAATTCAACATTATATTTTTTTGATCATTGGATACTGAAGGCGTCTTCTATGTGCTTATCCTGGTGATATATATACTGTTATACCAAGACATGAGCTAAAGCATTGTGATGCATATGCAAATAAGTTTATTAGTTTACTAAAATTTGATGTGTGCTAAAGCCAAGGTGTTAAAAAGCGGAATTGGGCCTCAAGGTGGTCCGAGGCATAAGCCCTAAGGCAGGTATATATATATAGATATATAGAGGCTCCGTAAAATACAAACCTTGCATTTGTTGCACCCCTTACAAACCACAGTCTGCATATGTGCAGACTGGTTCTGCACATATGCAGATGAATAGGTGCAAGAATATACATATAATGAATATACATTCACATGAGACAATGCATATATGTAGAACCAGTCTGCACATATGCAGAACCAGAATGCACATATGCAGAATCAGAATGCACATATGCAGAACCAGTCTGCATATGTGCAGACTGTGGTTTGTAAGGGGTGCAACAAATGCAAGGTTTGCATTTGATTTGTACCCTATATATATATATATATATATATATATATATATATATATATATATATATGATACAATAGGGTTGGGTTCCGGTGAGAAGTTGAGGTTAACGTGAGAAGTGGTTATCAACCGTTGGATGAGAAATGGACGCACATTAGGATGAGATGCACCGAGATGCACCAAATCAATTCCCTTCTACGCTGCAATTCATGGGAGGGCATTTGTTTATAAGTGATCAATGGTTCAGATCCACTTCTCACTTCTCTCAAGTTAACCTCAACTTCTCACATGATCCCTCGCCTGATACAATATATACAAAGTGGGAGTTACGGGATACTCTTCAAAGTGGGTAAGAATATATATATATTTGTGATGCTCTTCAACTTTGGAGACGCGCGAAGACGTTGGAGAAGACAATTCTTCTTCCGAATTTAATTCATGGGACCCATTTTTATGATGTGTCTAGTAATGAGTTTTATTGCGGGTTCTGTTTAGTTGATGTGAGGAGAATGTATTAAAAATCGCAAAGTGGAGGTGGAGGAAGATGGTGTAAAGTTACACATGAACCTATACATGTTTCAAGTTTGTTTTCTTATGTCTTTCATGATGTTATCGACATGTTCTTATGGATCCTATTTGCTCTATGTGAGCGAAAAAGAAGATGGTATCTATGATACTGAGAATGGAGGAAAACCGTTTATATTATTTGCATATCCATTTTGTGGGTCTCATTTACCAAACAAAAAGATGGTTGTTGGCCCCAAAGTTGTTAAAGGCGGAAGGCGCACTTAGGCGCAAAGGGGTCCTAAGGCTAAGGCGCGGCGCTAAGGCGCGGCGCTAAGGCGCGGCGCTAAGGCGCGGCGCTAAGGCGCGGCGCTAAGGCGCGGCGCTAAGGCGCGGCGCTAAGGCGCGGCGCTAAGGCGCGGCGCTAAGGCGCGGCGCTAAGGCGCGGCGCTAAGGCGCGGCGCTAAGGCGCGGCGCTAAGGCGCGGCGCTAAGGCGCGGCGCTGGCCTCACGACGAATGCGAGGCGCATCGTATAAAAAATAATATATATAAATAAATACATGTGTACACATAAATACATACACACATAGTAATACACAACTCAAATACCATTGTATAAAAAGTGATAATTTATGGAGGATCGATAATTTTTGAGTGGGACAAAAATGCATATTTTTTGTCCCACCAAAATAGGTGGAACAAAAGTCTAAAATCTTCCGTAATTCTTTCACTATCGCCCGTCCAGTCCTGTCTAGGTACCAAACGCAATCTTAATGATCAATAATATCAACATGATTCTCATTTGTGTCCTATTTGATGTCTTTACAGGAGACGTTGATAATTTATGGAGGAACGACAAGTTGAGATCAAGATTGATGCAAACCCACACAATTGGTAGCAGGTTTTCATGTGCCAAGGTATTAATCATCCTGATCATGTTACCCTCTATTCAAAGTGTTTTATTTCAGATGAAGTTGTGGTTCTTTTTAAGAGTGCGAGTGTTTCAGTTCTTCTTTTCTAAATTGAATTGGTCAACTTTGGTTCAATTTAGTTCCATGTATTAAACCGTTTTGTATGTTTAAAATAAGTTGAAATTATTTTTGACTTTTAGTAAATAAATGAGTCTCCTACAAAACCCTTGAAATAGTCGAACAACTTTGTTGTTTTTCTTTTCTCAAAACCTTTATACAAGCCAGGTGTCTTCACATAAACGGTCTCTATTCTTATGGCACACCCTTTTGTAGAATGTTAATGTATAATCACATGTGATTTTGCACATGATTTTACTGTATCTTATTTTCTTGTTTAGTTACTGTTCTTGTTTGAACCTATCTCTCTCTCTCTCTCTCTATATATATATATATATATAGGGATAGTTCGTCTTCTATCAGGTTTTTTATGTACTCTCTTCGCAGGGGTTTCTGCTTAACGTAAACCAGAAGAATGCAAATACACACTTGTTGTTTAATGTGAATCTGAATGGTCAGACACCCTTGATGCCAATAAAACATGAATTTGGAAGAAAATGTCGTTTGACCCATGATTCTGCCACACCATACTCATCCATAACCCATATCGTAAACCCTTTATTGGATGCTGACATCACACAAAGCTTTCCATCCAACACGCCCAAACTGTTAGGGTACTTTCCATTTCCTAGAGAACGAGGAAGAGGTATCTTACTGAAAGTATACAAACCCAAATCAAAAGAGACTATTGTTTTTAGATCCATACACCTTTAATATGGGTATGGGTATAACCAAACCAATGAAGATGATGGTGATGATAATGGTCATCTACACAAACCTTGTCGTCATCAGAAAGGGTTGAAATATATGCATTGGAAACCTAGAGTCATTTATTAATTTCCAGCTGGAGTTCTTCATACTATACACCTCTACTTGAAGCCTATTTGCTTTAACAAGAAAACGATGTGTTTCTATGGGTAGATTAAAACTGTGCTTTAACTTGACAGCTTTATAATCATCCGTTTTAGGATCATACCCGAACCGAAAATGCTTTCTACCGGTAAAGGGATCACATGATCGGAGAGTTGATACGGTGGAAAGAGTAGGGTCCCATATCTTAATGCCATTATATAACAGGATACGAAAACATATTAAGCCATTAACAGAACCGTGGAATATTAAACAAGGCTCCATGATGGATTTAGGTGATTGAAGTGACCAAAGTGGATATGGTCGACAAGGTGGGTAGAGTAGAGATGGTGTCGTCGAGGTAGGATGGTTTTTTGTTTCTCTCTCGTCGATGATGCTCCTTGTATTTGTGTGTGTGTATATATATATATATATATATATATATATATATATATATATATATATATATATATATATATATATATTGTTTGTTGATAACGCCATTTTTTGCATTATTTTAGCACCACTTTCGGTGATTAAATTGCTTGAATTCCAAACAAACGAAGCGTATTTCACGGATTATTCATGATTTTTCAGGAATCCATGTTTCGAGAATAAACGAAGAATTTGGTTCGAAAGAAGCTAATTATAGACGAAATTGAAGTATCCGACGAGTTAATGACAAATGGAGGATGTACGATTCAATTCGTGGGTCAAATGTAAAAACCCTAGTTTCTAAAAGAAAATGAAAGGTTTGGTGGAAAATTTTTAATAAAATAGAGTTGGAATTGAAGGACCTTCTAGCAATTTGAAGAAGTTATAAAAGGGTACAGTATTCTAGGTTTCAATCATTTGGAGCATTATTGTTTTGGTTGGCGGCTGAAGAAAAGAAAGGTGAGGAGCAGTTTTCGTTCAAGCATAAATTGGGGAAGAGAAGCTTAATTGTTTGGTTAGCATTCAATCACTCAATGTTAATTCTTGCTTAGTGCATAGTTAGATAAGTTAATGTTCTATAGGATTTTTTATTTAGTTGTAATAATGTATCAAGCAATGTGGAGGTTTTGACTCACGAATGGGTTTGCTAATTAAAGAAATTAGACGATTAGGGATTTTATTGGTTAAGGAGTAAATGGAACTAATTGGTAAGATTGTGTATTAAAAACCTCATTAATTGGAATGTTTAAGAAGGTTTGAATATTAGTAAAGTCTGGAATCGATATCCGTTCGAACCTGCAAGTGCGACACTTAGAAAGAATCATGTTTGGCGCAAAGTGCAGTTGGCGCAAACCTCACCTAGCACAAGCCAGGTTGGCGCAAACATCAGATGGCGCAAAACCCCGAGACCTGGACCTTTTGGGCTTCTGTTGACATGCTCATTTCACATGAAAGTTGGGCCGAGGTTGGTTTAAGTTTGGATTAAGGTTCACGAGGCAAGGAAATTGATTATTGGACTTAGAAAAGAGTTAATTGAGACTAAGTTAAGAGAAGGAACTAGGATCGGAATATTGTGACACGCCTAATTAAATGATGATTATGCAATAGGTTCACGGTCGGTTCAAGGCACGAACTTAGGAAGGAAACTTCTATCAGGTGAGTTCCCTAAAACCCTTTTTAAGACGCAAAGTGATAAATGTTTTAACTGATTTTGGTTTATCGAGCATGAAATGTTATGAACTAATTTGCATGATTTTCACGAAACGTATCTGTTTTATTAAAAGAAATGTTTAGCATGAAGAAATGAAAGGCATGACATATGAATATTTTAACCTACATGTTTTCAAGAATGTATGTGTATGCTATGTGGTGTCGGTCTGCATTGTGGGATCGGAGAAAACTTCTCGGGATCTGAGGATCCCTTGGATATGTATGACAAGCCGGTAGGTTGGAATTTGTTTCCCTCCTATCCGGTAGAGGGGAGTCTGTGTGGGCTCCAAAGAGGGCGAGAAGGGAGCCTAATGGAACCCTGATCGCAGAATGTTTATGTGATCCATGCACAGTGCAATACCATGACTGATGATACTTTATTGTTTATTGATAAATGTTTTCCAACTGTTTTACATGTTGTTTTCAGAGGGAATTCACTAGGCCTTTTGGTCTAACCCTCGCTTTTAAAACTAAACCATTTTCAGGTAAGCGTACAACCGGTTCTTCTACTAAGAACTAGGAAAGACGACATGAAGGACTTGAATCTATAGACTTCCACTGTCATGATTTGGTTTAGTATGTTTTAGCGATGATGTAAAGAAAAGCTTAATTATGATATTCAAATACTTATTCTATGATATTGCATGTTTATGAAATTGAGACGTTACATCAAAGGCCGAAGAGATGCATTAAAGAAACTCAAAAAGGTACCACCGAGACGTGTAAAGTTGGACCGTCATGCAAATGGAAAATCTTAAGTTTTTTGCAAAACAGTGCCCACCGGTACTTAAATCCCGCTGTAACTCCCGCCAGCCCAAAATTCTGGAAAACAGTGGTCATCGGTACTTTTGTTGGCACTTAACCCTCGGTGTAAGTACCGGCGACGAGCTGATACGTTCACGATATCGAGATGAGATAGGCAAGGGACGATTTTAGGGCAACTTGGGTCGATTTTCCATAGATTTTAACGCCGATTAACGCAACGAAATCATAGTGGAACGCCGAATTAACGAAGATCAATTCCTTGTTCGTGGGTATTGCGATTCAACAAAAGGGAGTTTATTCATACATTGATTTCTTGTTCAAGAACCATGTCTACTCTACTTTCTCTCCTTTTTGCTTTGTGTTTTAACACCCCTAACATGAACTAATCTTTAGATTTGTTAGGGGTTGGATGAACTTTGGGTTGTAAGCATATGAACACGAAACCTTGTGATTCTTATTAGTTCTTCTAATCAATGAAACATATGAATTTGGTTTTAATGCTTTTGTGAGTTTTATCACCTTGCAAATTGATTTAATTGTTACGAATCCGATTCGAGAGAACGATTCCATAACTTGGCTTGAATTTGTATGCATAGGGTGAGAAATTGGATAGAGATATACCAAGTAAACATTAGTACTTGTTTTACAATCTTGTTCTTAATGAATTTCTGAATTCCTAGGTTGAGATCGAGAGATAAAACCTGCGTTTTCTAGAAATAACTTTGTTGTTGCTCTAAAGAGAATAAAAATTATTTACGTGATTGTGTATTCATTTGATCGGTTATATTATCAACAACTCTTCTAATCGGATCATCCAGTTAATAGTGATTATAGTCATTGTGATACTGCATTACTAGTTGTTTGGTTCGATACTCGTACTTCCAAGTACATATTACTTGATTCGACTCATACACTTGCGGCTGGAATAGAAGGGTGTAAACCCGCCTATCATTTGTATATATGGGTGAATATATGAACGCTATGTATGTATAGGTATATATGCTCCCGCTTTGCCTATATTGTGTCTGTGAATGTATATACAATTATGTGCTCTAGTGTGTGTATATATATATATATATGTATATGCAATGTGTCATATGTATATATATATATAATGTATGTGTGTATATATTATCAAAAGAGATGAGAGAGAGAAAGAGATGTAAAAGGGTATTAATATAGTACATTATTGGTCTCTATAGTTTATAGAAAACAAAAAAAATCACGAAATGACAGAATTGCACTTCTAATAAATCTACTTAACATAATCATCTTATGGTGTTAGAGTAAAGGGACTAAATACGTGAAAAATGTAAAACACGGCATGTTTTCTATAACTAATTCAAATTAAAGGTGTAGAACGTGATTTTGTATAAATCACAAAGACCAAAAATGTAATTTACTCAAACTTAAATGATTTTTTGGCTTGTGAAAAAATAGTAGTGATTGCCATTTGGATTGTGTGAGTTATAAGGGAACAAAGAAAAAGTAGTTTCATGTTTGGTACGTTATGGGACAAAAATAAGTAAGATGATATGGGACTAAAACTTAGTTTCATAGAACAAAGCGTAAGATTTTTTGTTTCATCAAAATAATTAGAACATCACAGAACTAATTTAAAAAGGGAAATTAATTGTTTTAGCCATTTTTTCATGATGGTTCAACATCTTAGCCACATTCTCTTCAAGTTTACCAAAATGGCATCGGGTCTGCAAAGATGAAAGTTATTACGGACTTGCTTAAAAAAACGAATCTCATCAATATGTTTTTATATTGCAGACCTAAGTCATTTTTATAAAGGTAAAACGATCAAATTTGAATCTATTTAGTATTTTTGAGTTAGGTTCAAAAAAATTACAGACCTAGTACTATTTTGATAAAGTGAAAGAAAATATAGATAAAAGATTAAACAATCATGAAAAAATTGGCTAAAACAATTAATTTTTCTTTAAAAAATTACTATATTACTTTTTTTTGTCAAAGAGATTCAATGGCTACTTTTATGTTCTGAATTTTGTTTCCATGCTTAGTTGCCTACTACTTAATGTGAATTTTGACCATTGATAGAAAAAGCCCAAACAGATATATATAGAAAAGCTCAAACAAATATCTATCTATATCTATACTACTTAAATATACATTTACATCTAAAGTCTTAAAGACAAGTTTTCATGCATAACATACAAGCTTCTAAAGCACAAAAATGAGAAAACTCTTAATTACCATCTTTAAAGCATAATGTATAACTCTTTAATGCAATACATTTAAAACCGGGCCATGGTTGATTGATTTCGGATCGACATGGAGGTCCATCCCTGTACGGCCTAACTCCAGTCCTACTTTCTGATCGACTCCCTTACCACCATCCCCTTATACCTCCAGCCATGCTTTTTGACCTCCCTTTCTACGGCTTCACAGTATCAGGCCATACGCTTCTACCTGCTACCTCCTAAAAACATTGTATATAAACAATGTGAGAAGGGAAAGAGTCAGAATCCAAGTGGAAGGGTTTTACAATTCAAATTTCTTCGTCCCTCGCTACTTCACAAATCGCAGGTACTCCTTTGTCTCAAATTCACTCTCAGCACTAGGGTTTCTTCAATTTCCCTTCTATTTTGTGTGTTTTTCATGGGATTTGAAGGTTTATTTCTGAGGGTTTATTGAAACTTTATGTTTTTCATCTTTTTGCAGGTACGCTCATATTGATTTTACAGACAGTAATGGGTTCAATCAAACACTGGAACTTGGTGGTAGGAGTGGAGGGAGACGAGGTAGGTTTGGTGGACGAGATGGTGGAAGATCCGACGGTAGGCATGGTTGTAGAGGTCATCGACCTAGCTGACCAAGCATAAACGCTGTTGGCACAAATACATTCTTTCTTTCGTGTTTTTGGGGGTTTTCAACTTGAATTAACAACCATTTTTTATTCATCTTCCTTTTCTATTTTGCAAGAAAGAAGATGACCTTCGATGATGATTAGAATTAAAAAAAAATCATAAGGTTATTACAAAGTACAAACATATTGTTGAATGATGCTAAAAGTTTTCTAATCAAGGTTTGATTGTTAGCTCATTAAATGACTAGGCGATTTGTAAGTTTTATTCAACCCTGGATAATGTTGTACAGTGTTTTACAATTCTTTTTCCATAAAATTAGATATAATTGGATCTGCTCCTTCGTATTTGCGGGTTGTTTCAACAAGGAATTTCATACATCCAAGACCAAGGTTCTTGCTATGTTATTTTGATTCTATTTTTTTTATTCAGAGTTTTTTGATGTTTATTATCTCAGTTTTAACATAGGTACAAGAGTTCTTCCGAATGTGTATGTTGTGATCTGTATCAAATAGTTTAGATGTAAACCATTCTTTTAAGCATAGGAGCTTTGGTAGAGCATCTTTCTGTAATAAATAAAAAAATCATTGCTTTGTGATTTCATGATTCTTTTACTATCCAGGTTTTGTATAAAGTTTTGATGTAAGTTCGTGGATTTTATAGGACACTGATGCCTGTCACCATTACTGGTTTGATGCCTTCTCTTGGGAGGTTCCAACTTTCAAGGTAATCATGCTTATGTGGTTAATGATGGGAAATATACATTAACTGCAACTTGGGTTTTCTTTAGATGTGGTTTTATCAAAGGAGGTTTGTTTTAGCAATTTGTGATTATAGACTTGAATGGATTTTGGCCGGTCTTCAAATATTTATGGTTTTGGGACTGGAGTGATAAGGGTGAAATTTTGTGCTCAAATTTGGTTTTTGTTGTGCTCAAATGATTGATATTTCCTCTCTCTTTTCTAAGTTGGATACTGTAATGTTATCCCAACATTTGCTTCCTTTCCCAGTTTTTGGTCTTTTCTTTTGGTTCGGTTTATTGGAAATTTCTTGGAGTATGACCAGCTTACAACAGATATTTGTCCCAAGGTTATCGTCTTGAATTTTCAGGTTCATCTACATCAATATCAACAGGACTATAGCTTTTGTTTACTGTTGGCCTATGGTGTATTCTTGGAATTTTTCTTAGGATTCTGACCCTTGTTTAATGTTTGCAAGGGAATACCTTTTTATGGTTCAATAGATCAGATGTTGTCACTATTTGCTGCTATTTTACTTGGTTCATTCGAGTATGATCAATTGCTCACCAAGTTTGGTTTTGTCATCAAAGAGCATATTTGGTCATTTGTGGTTTGATTTCCCTATTACATCAGCAGTTTATCTACCTGTTGGGTTTTGTCATTGTTATCCAAGATTTGTCTTCTATCCCATCCTGTGGTCTATTAATTTTGTTTTATCGTTATCCAAGTCCAACATTTGTTATTATTTCGTAGTGAGTTCACAAGGAGACAATCTTCCATGGGCGCATGCTGTTAAAGCAACATCAAGAGTACAACTTCCAGAATATCCCAAGCTGGAAGTTTAAGTCATATAGTACAATCATCAAGTACAATAACCCCATTCCTGCACCAGAAAACAAGTAATATTCCCTATTCTTATAGGATTCTTTGTTGCATTATGAACTTTCTGTTGGTTCATAATTAGATACGAGGGTAACAAGATTACGAGATTGATATATTTGTCAAACCAATGAAGTCAAGATCTTACCACAAGAGGTCTCAAGTCAAATTTAAGCGAAGGAGATGTATATATATATCTATAACTTGTACAATTGCCTTTTATTATTGAGAGAAATATGATTGATTTTGGTGGTGTCATCAACCTCAACGAGCATTATGGAACTCTGGTTCCCACAACATACTATCGTGTAAGTGGCCTTTTAGCAAGAGCTTACCTGGTAAACATTTACCCGGTCACTTACCTTAGCAGCGGATGTACATGGAAAGTTCATAATCTTACCCGGTAAAAGCGTTGATAGGGACCGAGAGTATTACTCACCGTCACTTACCCATTTTGATGGGGTAAATTTTACCCGGTGAGGTAAATGAGAGTATTGACTCCCATCGATAAGGGGTAAGCATTTGGGTAAATGGTAGTCTCCATGGTTGCATTCTGTGTTAACCACTCTATTCTTTATTTTGGTTATTGATATGCTTACATCTTTGTACTGCAATTGTGCTTAAATGTGGCGAAATATGTTGGCAAAGAAACCATTTGGTGTGGCAAAATATGGTGTATGGCAGTATTTTCATTTTTATATCAATTGCAAGGTAATTTGTGTTCATTATCAATGTTTTATTAGGCTTTAAATGTGGCGAGATATGCTGGCAAAGAACCCACTTGGTGTGGAAAAATATGGTGTATGAGGTTATTTGCATTTTATATCAATCGCAAGTTTTCGAGGTAATTTTTCTTCGTTATCAATGTTTTATTAAGCTATTGCAAGTTTATACTATCTGGTTACTGAACTATAAATATTTGTTGTGGTTATGCTCACAACATTTGTAACTTCAAGCTATAGTTTCGATGGAGCCCACCTCTAGGAGACACAAGTGAGGAGACATTTCAGAGCTGACTAAGGCTAACCAAGGGATTCAACCTTGCCTCCTGCAGGATTCCACTTTGAATCTGTTATGTATTTGGGCAAAATCGCTCAACCCAATTGCCAAATGAGCTACGCGTTCCAGGGCTTTTCATTTACGATAAATTTTTCACACCTTGCTCACCCGATGCATTGCACGGGTTCACTACTAGTACTATATATATATATATATATATATATATATATATATATATATATATATATATATATATATATATATATATATATATATATTCTACTATATAAAAAAGAATAGTGGGAATCGTTTTTCAACATTCACGTTCTTCTCCCCTTTCTCTTCCCCATGATCTCCTTCAGTTTCTCTGCTAATCAATAATGAAGTCTGCCGTTTTTCAAATCAACGAGAGAACACACGATTTCTCAAGAAAAACCAAACCCTAATTTTCGATTTCTACTTCTTCTCCACCTGCGATTTCTACACACTCATTTTGATTTCTTATAAACCAGGTTGGATTTCTTCGTTTCGTCAATCAGGGTTTCTCAGGTTAGTTTTCTACATGTTGTTTCTCGATTTTGGTTTGGCTCTATGGTTTCTTGGATTTTCGATTTCAGTTTCACGATTTTGGCTTAACTCTTAATTTTGATTTTGATTTTGCTGGTTTAACGCTTACTTCGAATCACCAAAGGTTCTGAGGTATGATTTCTCACCATCAATTCTTTTGATTTTTCACAAAGGTCCTACCTGTTCGACTTTTGATTTCCTAAAATAACGAGGTCTGCATCTCGATTCGATATGAAGGTCTCAATCAGTGTGCTTCATCTCCATCTTATCTGATTTCATTTGATTCCTATTTGTGTTTTTTTCACTAACAGAGCTCTCAATTTGACAGATGCCAATATCTTCAAAGAACGTGTTGTTAGGGTTCTTCATGTTCATCCTTGAATTTCAGCTTCTCAGGTATATACTTTTATACCTAAACCCTATATACTTTTATCTGCCACTTCTACATGGAATATAACCTGAATGAAGAAGTAATATATGGAAATTGATGGTATCCAGGGACGTCCCTACAGGGATGAAGATGGAACCATGGGAAGATGAGTGGCTGGAGCAATTAAAAACTACACAAACAACTGCTAGACTATGGCAAGCAAACATCTTAATGTAAAATCACATAATTCATCGCTTAATTCTTTGTACTATACTATTAGCATTATCTTTTAACTTTTAATCTGAAATTCTTTGCAAAAAAAGAATTCATAAGGGTCCTATCTATTACCTAGTTCACACTACCATGTTGATGTAGAATGCAACTGTAGCATGTAGTATATGTAAAACTCCAGGATTTATAACAGTTCTGTAGTTGAAAAAAAAACTATTTGACTTTTGACTTGCAGATAATGTCACATAAGCACTGTTCTGAAAAGGTCCTCTCTAAAATGACGACTCTTTCCATTCCTCCATTCACGACAGTTGGCTACCACCGCTAATGTTGTATTTCAAAGAGCATCAAGCAAGTTCAACTCGAAATCTCCGCTTTTTGGGATGAGAAGTGATGGTATGTTAGTTCCTTCGGCTTGGTTTTGCTTGCAATATTTTTTAGCTTCGGTTTTTCTCTCACTACACACATTGTTACCATATTTTTGACATCTACAAAACCACTATATGTGCATCAAGAACAGAAAAGGGTTTCATACTTCAAAATTTATTGAATATTTGAAATTGCTTCTACCGTTGATATTACAAAAAAATGATATAAAAAGTCTCTTTTTGACAAGGAAGGTGATATGAAGTCTGCTCTAGCAACCCATTTAACTTGGTGTTGTTTTGTGCTTATCTTCTATGATTTCGAGTTACATCGATCCATTTCCACCAAGTTTCTGTTTGGGTCTTATATACATGTTTTTCATTCTCAGACGCCAGTATCTTTGTTTAGCTCGGGGTGCATCAATGAGGATCTATACGTCACACTATTCTTATTTATGTGATGATTATTGATTGATTTAATTAACGATTGAATCTATATTTTGGTGATTTATTTACCAGATGACACCTTGAGGAGCACCTGGTTCGATTGGTTAGGATTGGTTCAAGAGCAAATCAAAATTTAGGTTCTTAATTGTCATCTATGGTTGGTGAATTTTTGGGTTTTTAGTTGAGATTGTTCACAGAGCAAAAAAATTAAATGTATTAATGTATGTAATTATGTTAGAGCATTATTGTATTCAAGAGTTACTATAAAGTCAATGTTCTGTAATAGTCTATAATGTATTGTAATTGCCTTTATACCTTGTATGTTATGGGTATAAATAGGCTTATCTAGATCATTTGCTAGAAACCTTTTGAAACCTTTTGTAACCCTTTCACAACAACTTAGAACTCAATATATGGATGACATATTTGCTCTCTAGATTCTCTCTCACTACATTCATATCATATTGCTAGAGATCTGGGATTTCACATTTGGTATCAGAGCTAAACAGGAGATTCAAGCAGATCAAAGACAAATTTGAAGAATTTTTGCACTGATTTGAAGAATTCGGATCCTACACTCATTACTGTTCATCTGATCACTTTTCATTCAGACATGAGTCTTTTCTAGATTCTGATTTCTTGGATCATTTCTTAGCATCACTGAACTCGGATTTGATTCCTGAACACATTTAATTCTTGGATCATCGTCAATTACTGCACAGATTCATCATATTTGATCGGTTCTTGGATTTTTGTTCGAAAACCCTCAGTTCACTGTTTTGGATCATAATTCGTTTAAATCGATCGAATTGCGAGTTGTGATCAACAAGAAAAGTGTGTAGAATTTGATTACGAACAAATCGATATAAGTTTCATCTCATTTGATCAAGAATTGAAAGAGTTATGGCAGAATCAGTGATTTTCGTGTTCGAAGTGATGAATTCGGATTGTTCTTGAGGAATTCGGACTGGTCATACGGAATTCGGACCATTCAAGGGATTTTCTACTTGATTTCGGACAATTCGGAGTGTTCTTGATTTATACAAGTCTTGAATTCGAACCATTCTGCATTCGAATTCCTTGAATTCGAACCCTTATGCATCCGAATTCAATGATTTCGGATCCAAATGCATTCGTATTCATTGATTTTGAATCCTTATACATCCGAAATCTTGTGAATTAAAAAAAAAGAGATTCCAAAATTTTTTCTATAGTGTATTTCATACACTGTAAGAGCTTTTCAAGAAAAATTTTTATATAAATTTTTTTTGTATAGTGTATTTTCATACACTTTCTGCTTGATCTTCTGAACGATCAATTTCTAGCAATATTCAAGATGGTTTTACAACAAGTTATTGTTAAAATCAGTGGTGAAGATTTGAAGCAAACTCTGATAAAGGAGATTCCTCCAATTGCAAAAGTTTTTGTTAAATCAACAAATGAAATGTTGCAACAAGTTATTATAACAGAAACACCTCCTAAACCACATGTTTCTGTTAAACCAAATAATGAAATGTTGCAACAAATTATTATAACAAAAACACCTCCAAAACCACATGTTCCTGTTAAGTCAAATAATGGAATTTTGCAACAAGTTCTTTTAACAGAAACATCTCCAATATCACAAACTCATGTTAAAGACAATGCTTCAAATTCTTCAACTCCTATTTCAAAGAAAGATGAAGTAAAACAGACAAAGGTTCAGAAGAAAAGCCTAGATACAACACGACAAATTTTAAATATGATGAATTAAATTCCAGTTACAAAACTAAAATGGTTGAACCAACTGGATTTAGTTCGTTATCTTCTAATGAATCTATGGCTAAAACATCTGTTTTCAAAATCAATGAATCTATATCTGTTAAAACCAATACTTCAAATCCTTCAGTTCCTATTTTAATTAAAGCATTGGAGGAAGAAAATGTTGATCTGAAAAGACAAATTTTAGACATTTCTTCTTCAAATGATAAACTTTTTAAAAGAGTTACTGATCTTGAAGTTTATATTGCAGTTCTTGAAACAAAGAAAGACAACTCAAGCCTGCACGATCAAATCGAGAATCTTCAAGAGAAAGTAACAACTCTTCAAAGAGAAAATGTTGATATGAAGAGTAGGGAAGAAAAGAAAGTGAAGTGGAACTTAAAGTTACATGCTCAATTAAAAGGTTTCAAAAGGTTTCTAGCAAATGATCTAGACAAGCCTATTTATACCCATAACATACAAGGTATAAAGGCAATTACAATACAGTATAGACTAATACAGAACATTGACTTTATAGTAAATCTTGAATACAATAATGCTCTAACAATCTCCCCATTTGGATTCAAGATTTAAAAGAAAATATGACAGCAGTCTTCAGCTCTTTGTAAAGTCAATCTTCTCCAACATACACTTTGTCAAACCATCTTCAAGTCTTGTATATGAAAAACAGATCTTTGCAACTTTATCAGCCTTTGATAAACTTGGAACAAGAAGGATGCGAAACCATCAGATCTCGGACCAAGAAGGATGTGAGATCATCTATATTGTTGAACTTTTAGGTGTAAGCGCATTCCGAGAACCACTCGGAACTAAGATAA
Organism: Saussurea involucrata; assembly: GCA_033807775.1. Lineage (NCBI taxonomy): Eukaryota > Viridiplantae > Streptophyta > Magnoliopsida > Asterales > Asteraceae > Saussurea > Saussurea involucrata. The sequence goes on from CM066317.1 coordinate 61,547,421, forward strand.
CCAAATTCAGCAACATTTGGACTTCACATGATCCTTCTCCCCCTGATCTTTAGTCTTTGTTCACGAATCTTTGACTTGAAAGTTCTTTGACATGAAATATCTTTGACTTGAAGCTCTTTGACATGAAATTGAATTAAACATTTCTCCCCCTTTATACCTTGTATGTTATGGGTATAAATAGGCTTGTCTAGAAACCTTTTGTAACCCTTTCACAACAACTTAGAACTCAATATATGGATGACATATTTGCTCTCTAGATTCTCTCTCACTACATTCATATCATATTGCTAGAGATCTGGGATTTCACAAATTAGCCAATAATTTTTATTTTATTAATTACAAAGTATTAATTTTTGCTATAGTTATGATATTGTAATGAGAATTGCAGGTAAAAGGTTTTTGCAATGATGCTAGAGGCGAGTGTCTCTGTTACCAGAAAGTACAACACAACAGTTGGTCTTGGTTTTAGGTATGTAAAATCTTTCTTGATTTTTGGGTTTTGAAGTTCTTGATGACCGATTACAGATTTGGTTGGATATGTTGGTTTTTGGACTATTTTAGTTGCTTGGTTGCTTCAACTGATCCCGCTATAGGTCTGGTACAGAGGGTAGAATTTTGCTAATTACGGTTACTGATGGTGTTGGATTACCTGCAAATTGATCTATTCTTACATTTGCACCCTTCAGTTCCTGTTGTGGCTACTTTGTTTATTTCGATATTGTATTTCTCATAAATGATGGTTGTAACTTTACTCCTTCTAACTTCGTGTTTTAAATACATATTAAAATCATTAAGATGGTTTTAGAACCATTAATAGACAAACTTTTTTTCCTGCCAAACGAGATTCACCTCTTAACGATTCAGAGGTTGCCTCTTAATGGAACTATTAAGAGGTAAACAAACAACCCCTTAGTACCACAGTTATGTATCATGTTATGCATAGAGTTGTCAAGCTCTGAATTCTGATCTTCGATTATTCTATCTTCTTCACTTTTCCATTTTCAGGAACTCAAATTTCACCCTAAAGAAGCTCTGTATACCCTGGACGCTTTGCTAGTACGTGTTGATGTTGGAGAGTATATTTTCACTTTTAAGGAACCCACTACTGTGCAACAAATTGATCTATTTTACCTTTGTCTTATAATAGAGTTGGCATTTATTTTTTTGGTTAGTTATATATTGTAACTAAACTACTAAATGACCTGTGCACATATTTATATCTTCTTCAAAACACACCAGAGGTGTAAACACCCCCCCCCCCCCCCCACCAACTAACTAACTGGACTAATAAAACAAACTAACTAACCAAACATAAATACTGACTCTATTATCTTATACTCTTAGGGGACGTCTAGTTTGATGGAATGGTTTTAAGGGATTTGATTACGTGGAAGGATTTGAAATCTTTGGTGTGTTTGGTTTTTAGGATTTGGAATGGAATGAATTCCATTATTTATAAAAAATTAAATTTTTTTACAAATAATTAAATTATGTTTTTACAAAACAAATGTTTTTAACACAATTTAAACCAATATTACATACAAATCCTAGAAAATCCCATGAAATACCAATATTTCTTTGAATTGTGGGAGTTGATTGGTGAGAAATTTTAAGTAATTTGGAAAAAGAAGATACTAACAATATTTTAATCCTTATTGCAAGTGAAATCCCGTATGAAAGTTTTGTCATGCGCTCTTCAATCGTTACCTTGTAGAGGGCAAAAGTTGTCAAGTTGATGCACAAGACATTACTGGTGCTAGGGGCTGTTTTGTTGGTTTTTCATCTTTGGTTGGTTTTTCATCTTTGGTTGGTTTTTCATCAAGTCCTGTGGGGATAAAGTTGTATGTATGGATCGATTTACATGTATAGACATAACGGTTTTTGTTTGTTAGGGTTTTTCAATTATGGAAGAAGCCACTTTTTATATCATTAAGCCAATACCAAAAGGTCATATAAAGCTGACTGAATAAGTTGCGAGTCTCATTAAGCTACTAACAAATAGACACTTCATGTGAGATTAAGGGGTTGTTTATTTTTTATTTGTCCATTAAGCCTATGGCTTAAGTTGTTTGTTTGGACAAATATGTATTGTTGTTTGAGGGAACAATGAGAGGGGTTGATTAATTCTAGAGCATTTTTTGGTGTTAATTTATTTTACAGTGGGACACGTGAGCGGTCATGGCTTAATTTGTATAATCATTTTAGCTTAATGGTTTAATAAATAAGGCGTAAAGAAACACTCTTGTATAGTTGAGCGAATAATCCGCATAGGCCATTAATTGTATAGTTGAGCGAATAAGCCGCATAGACCATTAATTGTATACTGAGCCAATAAGCTGCATAGACCATTAATTGTATAGGTGAGCGAATAAGTCGCATAGACCATTAATTGTATAGCTGCGCGAATAAGCCGCATAGACCATTAATTGTATATTCGAGCGAATAAGCCGCATAGACCATTAAGCTCATTAAGTTGTAAGTAAACATCCTCTTAGTGTTTAGTATAAGATTTGGTTACCCCTTTGGAGATGGTCTTATGTTGTTTTTTAATGACTTATGGTTTGATGTAGAACGTGAGAAGACTGACTACATCAATCATCAAGGAGCAACTTGCTACCATTGCACCAGCTCTAGAACAACTATGGAAGAAGAAGCATGGAAGGATAAAGGAGTTCTAAGATGTGCAGACCCAGAAGATCTGTGGAGAGGGCAAACATTAAATCCCAGTTTACTGCTTTGGTGTACTAGTTGACTGTTAGCTGTTATTATGAACATGATTTTGAAACTAAATTATAGTTTGTATGTTGATAGCTTAAGTAACGACGACTGTTTTAGGTCACTCTGGCTACTACTAAGTATATGAATATAGTGGATGTAACTTTTTATTTGAATTGTTGTGGTGAGTTCTATTGCTTTCTCTTTTCACCGATGGATGAGGATTGACGTAGGTGCCAAATTAAAAATGGTCCTTGACCTATTGTATTAGGGTTTATCTTTTTAATTGGTGTATATTGATCATCTCTTTAAAATTCTAAAAAGTTATGTGGTTACATGTTCATATTATGGTGTTGTTGCATAGTGCTTTTGGACATAACGAACTTTATACGCTTCAGTCATGTTCATAGTATGTATACCAAAAACATGGTGCTAGACATTTTTGTGATGGTATGCTCATCTCTTTTTTTAAACTCTCTTTTTTAATAAAAAAAAGTTTCTCCCGTAGCCTACTCCTTACAAAAAAACTAAAATAGGTCTATTTTAATTAGTACGTTTATAGCAATTAAGTTATCAAAAAAGTTGAGCAAAGTTTCGCCATGATTTCAACTTTGATTATAACTACAGTTCCATTTCCACACGGACAATTTGCTATCTATACCATATTATGAAACATTTAGATCGTATTAATGTAAATCTACAATCTCATAAAACTCGAAGTTTGAACTAATTTGTTTATAAACATGTTCAAATATTAAATAAGTGTTATGTGTTATTAATAAAACATGTTAAACATCGAACCATAAAAATAAAATCAAGATGAACGAAATAAAAAAACAAGAAGTAAGATTGAGGATTCGAGTATAGAATTAAAATACATCCCGCTGCATCGCGCGGGTACGATAACTAGTATATATAAGCATGAAAAAGCCGTTAATGTTTTAATTCGTATCACTTCTTAAACTATATGTACAACTCTCACAGCTACTAAGAAATCTCTTCTCTCCCACGTTCCTCTCAAAATTAAACAATTTTCAATTTCTAAGTTACACTTTATACCTTAGAATTAGTTATCCAATTTACTTTTAATCCCTTATTTTTTCATTTTTTATTTTATACCCTTATCATATTAACATAAATAATCGTATATGAACAAAAATGCATTAAAAAATACATTTCTTTTTTTACAAATTACAACATTGTAATCGTCTCGTCAATACCTTCGAAATAAACCCAATATTGAATATTTTTGGATTTAACATATTATTAAATATCATAAACATGTACAAATTAATTTGTTTTATATCCCTTACATTATTCATTTTCATTTTACACCCTTATGATATTAAGTTACATTTTATACTCTTAGAATTAATTATCCAATTTACTTTTAATCTCTTACTTTTTCATTTTTATTTTACACCCATTATCATATTAACATAAATAATCGTTTATGAACAAAAATGCATTAAAAATACATTTTTTTTACAAATTATACCACTGTAATCGTCTTGTCAATACCTTCGAAATGAGTCACATATTGAATATTTTTGAATTTAATCATATTATTAAATATCATGAATATGTACGAATTAATTTGTTTTATATCCCTTATATTAATCATTTTAATTTTGCACTCTTATAATATTAAAAATACATAATAAAGTGGATACCATGATTCTTCTGTCTATCAATAATTGCATGCATTGCGCGGTGGATGTAACGAAGTAGGTCATTATCTCGGCAATAATTAGACAAGCACAGTTTAACTAAGACATATTAATAAATGCATTTTTTTTTACAAATTATAATTTTCAATATTCTCGTCAATAATTTCAAAATAAATTTATTATTGAATATTTTTTTAACTTAATAATATTGTGAAATATCATAAATACGTATCAAGATTTTTCAAAAAATAACGTACTGAGATTTTTTTTAAATATGTAGATTTTACACTCGTATCTATATTTAGCTATTATACTTCTTTAAAAATAATTCCATTTACGTTTATTCTTGAATTTTTTAGAAGTACAAATCTCAATACATCATATACAAGTTTAAAGGCTTTAAAACCTCCAACGTTCAACATGATAATTAAAAATAAAATTATTTTTTATTTTTAAATTACAATTTATACTATTATAATTAGTTATTTAGTTTACTTTGTATTCATTTTTCTTTTATTTTTCATTTTACATTCTTATATATCAACATATATAAACTAAAATACATTAAACGAATATGTTTTTTTATTATAAATTATACCATTATAACCATTCATCAAAACGTTCAAAATGAACACAAATGTTATGAGTTTGAATAACCCACTATAGAACACATGTTTTTCAATTTTTTTGACCAATTAACCATATTGACCTTTAATTTTATACATATGATATGCGATATTAAAGCGAATAAATATGAACATGAAACAACATTATTTTTTTCGAATTCTCGGCTTTAGAATCCAGATACTTCGCACTGCATCGCGTGCGGGTACATGTCTAGTATTAATAATATAAAACATGTTATTTTTGTGTATATTGGCTTCATAGAAAAAGCCCAAAAATATATTTATTGGGCCCTAATTAGGCTTGTAGGCCCATGGCTGTCACAGTGACTGCACCAGTCGTCGTCTTTCTCCTTCGATAAACGGAACAAAACAAAGTGTTGGATCCCAGATTCAGTTGATAAAGATTAACAGTCTATTAGTTTGAGTATAGAGTTTGATGCGGAAGCGTATTAAACTAACATCTATGTTTGATAGATATTTGAACGCACACTTATAAAGAAAACAGTAAAGAATGAAAGGATCTCTTGAAAGATTACTGTTGTTCAATATATGATAAGAACACCAAGAACAGATTAAGAACTGTTTGGTGTGTGTGTGAGGATGTAATACTCAGATACGTTTGACGATATAAAGCTTGAGAGTATTAGTTATTCGTTGAAGGAAGATCTCAACATGAGACTTCCTTTTATACTACTCTTAGAAGACTATGAAGTAGGTCACTGTTCCTTTTACGGCATGAACAGTAGAACGGATGGTGTGAACAGTAGACCGGATGGTGTGAACAGTTGATCGTGCCATACGCATTTAATGGAGCAGATGTACTAGTTGTATTTGCATTAAATGGCGCAGACGTCTATGTTGTACCATGCCCTATTGAGTCCACTCAGAGCTTCACACGTGTTTATGTTTGACAGGGCACGCTTCCATGCAAGTTGATGAACGGATCCAGTAACAGTAGTAAGATATGAAATATCTTCTAAGTCTTCATCGCAGACCACAGAGGCTCTGTAAAGGGTTACAGAGGTTCTGAGGTCTGATCTTCTGTAGAGCAGCCTTCACTTGTTTCCGAGTTGATCTTCTTTGTGCGCATTACAGAGGTTCTGTGATCACCTATGTAAGTTCTGTAGGTTTCTGGACTTGATCTTCCGGAAGAAGTGGCAGAGCCTCTGTAAGAGGCTTTCTTCACTTAGCCTATTTTTCACTACTTCTAAGTACTTCTATGATTAGGAAGATTGAAGATAACAATCTCCCCCTAAGTAGTGAAAAAAAAATTGACACTTAATTACTTTAGGCTAAGTTTGATATGACAGAGGTTAAACAATACCTCGAAAGTTCTCATTGAAGAAATATGCCACAGGCATTTTACATTTGAGTACATGAAAGATACAAGAAAATGGTTCACAGAGATTTTGGTTTTGAGAATTAGATTTTGGCATTTGTGAAGTCATTGTAGCTTCTGTTGTCATTTCCGACTTCTCTGATCTCTCTGTAGAAACTCATACATGGTTCTCCTAGGCGTATAGTTGCATCAATCTCTGCGATGAAGGCATCTGCATTGTCTCTCTTCATCAGCTCTGTACCTCTGTATTTCACCAAAGTTGTTCTGAACTTGTTCAGAGTATTTGTTGAGTACTTCTGACATTCTAATGGCAAGAATAGTTTGGCTTCGCCTTTTGGGTTTAGATACACTAACCCGATCCTTGGTTCTGTAATTATTGAATTTGGCACATCGTCTGGTGGGCAGCGATCTTCTAGTAGACGAAGGTTTAGATGTTTGAGGCCGGGATCTTTTCCTAGCTGAAAGTCTGATAGACTGTAGATCAGAAGCTTTTCCCTCATGGCCTTTCTGAACACTTGATAGGCTCTGACGTTTGGCTCTGTGTTGTAGTTATCCTTCGTCCATTTCAGAAGTTCAAGTAGATCATAGGGATTCAGATTCCTTATGTCAGCATCAGCGAAGGTGGTTTCTGAATTATTATCCCTTTTGACTCTGTAAAGGTTGTACCTGACTCTTGGATAGGTTTTTGTAACAGAGAACCTACAGAAGATTACCTTTTTGATCTTGTGATTTGAGAAGACTTCTGCTTTGGTTCTTGGCTTTGTTCTGCAGAAGATGTTCTCAAATTCTTCTCTGATCTTTGGATCTTTGACGTGGTATATGGGAATATTGGTCTGATAAGGTTCTTTGTAGAGGTATTTGTGGACCTCTTCATCCATTTCTTCGAGTGCGGGACCACGTGATGGTGCTTGTATTCTGAGGCTCTCCATTTGTTGAACTACTTCTGCAGCTCTTCCTGTCAGAGGAATGTCTGACAGACGCTTTAACCCGTATGCCCAATCTTCTTCTTCAGGTTTAGGGGTTTGGAAAGCATCGAAGGAACTTTTCATTAATTTCTCTGTGGGGGTTGGCAATGTTTTCTTTTTCTTGGGCACTTCTGTCACTTTTGCCTTTCCCTTGTCTTTACCCTTTGGTGGTTCTGAACCCGCTGCTTCCGTAGTCTTGGGTGTCGGATCTTCTGTTGGATTGATGGGAGTTGCCTCTGTAGATTCTGACACTTGTGCTTGAGAGGACTTTTGCTCTGTTGATTTTGTTTGCTCTGTAACCTCTGTTGGAGGTTCTTTTGTTGCTTCTTTTGTGAGCTCTGGGGATAGAGGAATGTCGAACTGTCTTGCCATTCTAAATACTGATGTAAACCTGTGGCTTTCTTCTGCACTTTTGGCCATTCGATCAGTCTTTGTAATTTGCATTCTTCTCAGAACAGAAGAAGAAGAGGTTTTTGTTCTTTGTGGTTTGTGGGCAATCGACTTTTTTCTTGGGAAGGTTTTGGGTGTTTCTGTTGGTTTTGATGGTTAGGAGGGAAGATCTTCTTCAGAAGAGGATGTCAAATGTTGAGCATCTTCTCCAAACATTGAAGGGAACTCCACAGAGGTGGGTGCTTCTTCTGTGGTCTTCTGAGTTTCTGTTCCTTCGAGTTGACTTGGATTATCTTCCAAAATGATTACCATAGGGGTGGTTGTTGCCTCTGTGGTCCTTTGAGCAGTTTCTTTTTCTTGAGTTTCTCCAGCAGTTGATTCCACAGAGGTGGGTATTGTCTCTATGGTCTATTGCGTTTGTTGCTGTTATTGGGTTTGTTCTGGAGGGGCTTGACTTACAGGTTATGCGGCTATTGGTGGAACTGTGAGTCCTCTGCTTGCAGCTTTCTCTGTCGATTTCTCCCCCTCAGGATGATCTGATGGACCAGGATGGTCATCATCATCAGAGTCATCCTGACCCATTTCAGAAGTACCCTCTGCCCTGCATGAAGCCTTTGATTTCTTTGGGAGTTCGGCTCCTGCGGCCATTAGCTTTGTGCGGACATCATCACAGAGGCCGAGAAGTGTTGCCAGTTCTGCTTCTGTTCTGAAGCGCATTCTGCCGACACTTTTTCTGAACTCTTTCACATAGTTGGCATTTGCAGTGGTGAAGGTGAGGATTACTTCTGTGACTTGATTGATAACATTCTGCCCAAGCGCTGTCAGCTGTGCTCTTGTCATGTAGTCTTTTGGTTGCATCAGCACAGTGTTTCACATGGCTTCTTCTTGAACTTGTTGTAGGGCCCTCTGTAGATCTGCAGGAGTGATGCCCATTGACTTTGAAGACTGCTTGTTCATTTGATCAAGGAACTTTTTGACGGAGTCCTCAAATGAAGAAGTCGCAGTTGTTGCGGCAGAAGTGGTTGTTGTAGTAGCAGAAGACTTCATCTGTGAAATGGCAGATTTCACCTCTGTGGACAGGTTGTCCATTTTGGTGTTTAGATTTAGCATGGCCTGCGATGTAGTCTCTGTAAATGAATTGAAAGAGCTTTGCAACTCTTTCAAGGTTTGGTTCACATAGGTGACAAGGGTTTGGAACTCATCCCTTGTTACTTGTGTTCCGGTGGTAACCTCTGGAGGAACACATGCGTCTCCAGAGTCAGTCCTTATTCCTTGGACACCTTATTTCACCCTTGTTTGTACGTTGGGGGTGGAAGGATTTCCTTCTGATCCTCGAGAAGAAACAAGAGTTTCAATCTCTACAGAAGTTCTGAGAAGAACATTGTCCAAATCCACTCCAGAGGAGGGTATTGGAATATCCTCCTGTTGACTAGGAGACTTGTCTAGAGTCTCTTTGTCTCTGTGCTCGCTACTTCTCTCTGAAATAAGTGTTGGTCCTAATGTGTGTGTGGCAGAGGAAACAAATTCCTCTGTTGGGTGTTCTGATGTGATCTGGGGCGATTGATCACGAACTATAGGTGAGTCTCTTTGAGGAGACTCCCTAGGAATGGTTTCCCCAGTTTCTGTGGGCTCAGAGGTTGAAAGAATAACCTCTAGCTGGATTGGTTGGGTAAGGATCGAGCTGTGCTGCTCTGTTTCAATAACACCTTCTGCAGCTAGACCTGCGGTGCTAGAAATGTGGGTTGCACTGGGAGGGGGTAATGGATGTGTGCCTTCTGCTTCTACGGCATCTTTTTCTACTTCTGTTTCTTTTACTCCCATTCTGTGTAGTTCCTCTTTAACCCCTGTGAGATCCCACTCAGCTGTCAGATGCTGATTCCTTTCCCTGATGGCCTCTTCTGACATATCAATCTCTTCTATGACTGTTTCTGGGCGAGGACTCCTTCTGTGAACGTCCAATCCCTGTAGAATGAAGGGATTCTGTAGTATGTGTGGAGTTTCACCCATGTGATCTCTGGGAGTTTGGTCGTCATCTTGCAGATGTGTGTCCACCCAGAGATAGAGAAATCGTATTCTTCTGTGTGGTGGTCGAGTGGTTCTGCAGTCCACCCGGCGGTATTGAAGGTGTTGGAAATGTCGAGATTGTCAAGGAAGGCACTTAAGCTTCCTTGATGGGCAAAACGATATGCCCCTTCCTCTGCAGTTTCTACCTCTACGGTTGCTTCTACCCGAGCCTCTGCGACTGCTTCTACCGCAGCCTCTGCGACTGCTTCTACCGCGGCCTCTGCGACCTCTGTTTCCGTCTGTTGAGCAGGTTCTTCTTCTGCTATTGTTTCCAAAGGATCAGGTTGTGTTCTCTGCTTTTTCTTGGTCTTCCTCTTCTTCGGTTTTGGTGCCCCTTCTTCTGAGGGCTTTGATTTTCGTGTCTTCTTTGGTTTTGAAGAAGAAGAGGGAGGAGCAGAGGAGCCAACTTCTGTGGCATGAGGAGGTGAAGGTTGTGGTTCTGCAACATCTGTAGAGGTGCCTTCTGCCGTTTTCCTCTTTGATTTCTTCTTCTTCTGGGTTGAGGCAGAGGCTCTTGAGGACTTCTTTCTCTTGAGCTCTGCATGCTTGGCCATAAAGCTCTGTTGAATCGCCAAGTGTTTGGCCAATTTCTGTTCCTTTGTCGTTGGAGAGAGGGGTTCTACGATTATAGCTCCTAGGGGGACACCTAAACACGGGGGTGTCACAGGACTTGGTTGTGGAATCTTGTGATCGCGTATGTACCTACGACTAAGGGTTTTGCTCGTTGCGTAGCTCAGAAGCCTCTTCGATATTGGTCTGCAGAATCTGTATCCATCTACATGATCTGTAGGGATATTTTTGTTCATGGGGAACTGTTTAGGAGTTGGCCCTTCCATTGGCCATTTCTGCATTAGTAGCAGAGGTTTAAATAGAACTCCCAAAATTCTCTGGAACTGCAGAGGTGGTAGAAAATTTGGATCATTCTCTTTTACTCTCTTTGTGTTGTTCTTCCGGTCAATTGCATGTATGATCTCTTGCATCATAATTGTTGAGTAATCGAGAGGGAGATCATAATAGACCCCATACATGATTGTTAATATTTGTTGCGAGGTTTGGTCTATGCTGCCAATCTTCCCTGTGAGGCGCCTGTTTAAGATGGAGAACAAAGTGTTCCACAGAGGTGATAATCTTCCTCTGCGGAAATCATTTCTCTTTCTGAGATGGGTGTTGTACCCTAGCATCTCTACAAACTTACAGAGCTCTTCGTCTGTGGGTGGTTCTGCGTAAGATTGTAGTCCAAGAAGTCCCCTCGTCGGTAGATTGAACTCAAGAGAGAACATTAATCTGTTGAACTTGAGTTCCAAGTGCTCAGTGTTGTCGGGCTTTGAAATGTACCCTTTGATGAGGGAATCATCTTTGTCGAATCTGCAGCTCTGCCAAAATTGGTTTAAATACCTGACAGGTATTTTCTCTGGTGTTCTTGAGAGTAGGGGAAAGAGGAAGTGGTTTTCCATTATGTGCAGAAGGATGGTGTGGGCTTCGCCTAAAGCAGTGGAAGTAGGGACCAGGTAGCAGTTATTTGATTTGATGGGGAGAATTGCTTCGAAGTGTTCTTGAGCAATGAAGTTCTGGAGGTAGGTGGTCGGAGCAAACTCTGCGGAGTCGCCGGAGTCTTCTGGTTCAACATTTCTAGCTATATGAGGGTTTTCTGAGTGTTCAGAATGAGCAGGGGAAGGTTCAGGTGAGTCCGCCGGAGACTGGGTGGGGGAGATAGCTCTAGAAGATGAAGCCATTTGTATAGAGAGTAAGATATTTGCAGGTTTTATAGGGATTCGTCGGAGAAGAAGGAGAATTTGAAAGGTTTTTATGAAGGGTTAAGGTTGGGTTTTATAGATGGTAAAAAGATATAAGGCATCTGCAGTGTCCCTCTTCATCATCTCTGTATATCTGTATTTCACCAGGGTTGCTCTGAACTTGTTCAGGGTACTGGTTGAGTACTTCTGACATTCCAGAGGCAAGAAAAGTTTGGCTTCACCTTTTGAGTTTAGATAACTAACCCAATCTTTGGTTCTGTAATTATGGAATTTGGCACATCGTCAGGTGGGCAGCGATCTTCTGGTAGACGAAGGTTCAGATGTTTGAGGCCGAGATCTATTCCAAGCTGAAAGTCTGACAGACTGTAGATCAGAAGCTTTTCTCTCATGGCCTTTCTGAACACTTGATAGGCTCTGACGTTTGGTTATGTGTTGTAGTTATCCTTCGTCTATTGCAGAAGTTCAGGTAGATCATAGGGATTCAGATTCCTTATGTCAGCATCAGCGAAGGTGGTTTCTGAATTATTATCCCTTTTGACTCTGTAAAGGTTGTACCTGACCCTTGGATAGGTTCTTGTAACAGAGAACCTACAGAAGATCACCTTTTTGATCTTGTGATTTGAGAAGACTTCTGCTCTGGATCTTGGCTTTGTTCTGCAGAAGATGTTCTCAAACTCTTGTCTGATCCTAGGATCAGTGACGTGGTATATGGGAAGATTTGTCTGATAAGGTTCTTTGTAGAGGTATTTGTGGACCTCTTCTTCCATTTCTTTGAGTGCGAGACCACGTGATGGTGCTTGTCTTTTGAGGCTCTCCATTTGTTGAACTACTTCTGCAGCTTTTCCTGTCAGAGGAATGTCTGACAGAGGCTTTAACCCGTATGCCCAATCTTCTTCTTCAGGTTTAGGGGTTTGGAAAGCATCAAAGGCGCTTTTCATTAGTTTCTCTGTGAGGTTTGGCAATGTTTTCTTTTTCTTAGGCTCTTCTGTTACTTTTGCCTTTCCATTGTCTTTGGCCTTTGGTGGTTCTAAACCTGCTGCTTCTGTAGTCTTGGGTGTTGGATCTTTTGGACTGATGGGAGTTGCCTCTGTAGATTCTGACACTTGTGCTCGAGAGGACTTCTGAGGTTCTGGTTCTGTTGGTTTTGTTGGCTCTGTAACCTCTGTTGGAGGTTCTTTAGTGACTTCTTATGTGAGCTCTGGTTCTGGTGATTGAGGAAAGTCGAATTGTCTTGCCATTCTGAATATTGATGTAAACCTGTGGCTTTCTTCTGCTCTTCTTGCCATTCGATCAGTTATTGTGTCGTGCATTTTTCTCAGAACAGAGGAGGCAAAGGTTTTTGTTCTTGGTGGTTTGTAGGCAATCGTCTTTTTCCTTGGGAAGGTTTTGGGTGTTTCTGTTGGTTTTGATGGTTTGGAGAGAAGATCTTCTTCAGAAGAGGATGTCAAATGTTGAGCATCTTCTCCAAACATTGAAGGGAACTTCATAGAGGTGGGTGCTTCCTCTGTGGTCTTCTTAGCTTCTTTTGCTTTGGGTTGGTTTGTTGGGCTTTCTTCCAAAATGATAACCACAGGGGTGGTTGTTGCCTCTGTGGTCCTTTGAGCAGTTTCTTTTTCTTGGGTTTCTCCAGCAGTTGATTCCACAGAGGTGGGTATTATCTCTTTGGTCTGTTGTGTTTGTTGCTGTTGTTGGGTTTGTTCTGGAGGGGCTTGACTGACAGGCTCTGCGGCTATTGGTGGACCTGTAAGTCCTCTGCTTGTAGCTTTCTCTGTCGATTTCTCCCCCTCAGGATGATCTGATGGACCAGGATGGTCATCATCACCATCAGAGTCATCCTGACCCTTTTCAGAAGTACCCTCTGTCCTGCATGAATCCTTTGATTTCTTTGGGAGTTCTGCTCCTGTGGCCATTAGCTTTGTGCAGACATCATCACAGAGGCCGAGAGGTGTTGCCAGTTCTGCTTCTGTTCTGAAGCGCATTCTGCCGACACTTTTTCTGAACTCTTTCACATAGTTGGCATTGGCAGTGGTGAAGGTGAGGATTACTTCTGTGACTTGATTGATAACATTTTGCCCAAGCTCTGTCAACTGTGCTCTTGTCATGTAGTCTTTTGGTTGCATCAGCACAGTGTTTCTCATTGCTTCTTCTTGAACTTTTTGTAGGGCCTTCTGTAGATCTGCAGGAGTGATGCCCGTTGACTTTGAAGATTGTTTGTTCATTTGATCAAGGAACTTTTTGATAGAGTCCTCAATTGAAGAAGTTGTAGTTGTTGCGGCAGAAGTGGTTGTTGTAGTAGTAGAAGACTTCATTTGTGATAAGGCAGATTTAACCTCTGTGGACAGGTTGTCCATTTTGGTGTTCAGATTTAGCATGGCCTGTGATGTAGTCTCTGTAAAAGAATTGAAAGAGCTTTGCAACTCTTTCAAGGTTTGGTTCACAGAGGTGACAAGGGTTTGGAACTCATCCCTTGTTACTTGTGTTCCGGTGGTAACCTATGGAGGAACACATGCATCTCCAGAGTCAGTCCCTGTTCCTTGGACACCTTCTTTCACCCTTGTTTGTACGTTGGGGGTGGAAGGATTTCCTTCTGATCCTCGAGAAGAAACAAGAGTTTCAATCTCTACAGAAGTTCTGAGAAGAACATTGTCCAAATCCACTCCAGAGGTGGGTATTGGAATATCCTCCTGTTGACTAGGAGACTTGTCTAGAGTCTCTTTGTCTTTGTGCTTGCTACTTCTCTCTGAAAGAAGTGTTGGTCCTAATATGTGCGTGGCAGAGGAAACAAATTCCTCTGTGGGGTGTTCTGATGTGATCTGGAGCGATTGATCACGAACTTTAGGTGAGTCTCTTTGAGGAGACTCCCTAGGAATGGTTTCCCCGATTTTTGTGGGCTCAGAGGTTGAAAGAATAACCTCTGGCTGGATGGGTTGGGTAAGGTTCGAGTTGTGCTGCTCTGTTTCAATGACACCTTCTGCAGCTAGACCTGTGGTGTCAGAAATGTGGGTTGCACTGGGAGGGGTGATGGATGTGTGCCTTCTGCTTCTACGGCATCTTTTTCTATTTCTTTTTCTTTTCCTCCCATTCTGTTGAATACCTCTGTAATCCCTGTTAAATCCCACTCAGATGACAGATGCTGATTCCTTTTTATTATTATTATTATTATTATTATTATTATTGTTATTATTATTATTATTATTATTATTATTTTGGGGGAGGGGGAGGGGGGGTTCTTTCCCCATTTACCTTTCATTGGGGTTACTGATTTAATGTGAAGCTGATCATTGATGTTAGAAGTTTCATTTCTTGACCTAAGTTTTGGTTATGCGTTTGTCATCATTATGATAATCCTTTCTGAAAGAATATATTGACCTTGGATGTGGATATTGAGTTAACCTGAGAAGCAAGAGAAGGGGATCTGAACCCTCGATCACTTTTAATCTTAAGCCCAACCATTAATCGCGCTTGATACAAGGACGGGTCCGGTGCATCTTATCTCGGTGGATGAGAGAAATGCATCTAGCCTCAATGCCATTAGACACACTTTTAACAACTATGTATAGATTTAAAGACAATTATTACAAATTAACAAAATGACTACTCATTCAATCTTTCAAGAAATTATTTGGTAGCTTCGATCAAATTCTTATATTGCAATGCATGAAAGTTGCATGGTTGCTATATATTTGGGCCACAAGGAGTAATTTGTTTGGTTTCACTATTCAATGTTTTACAATGTGATTGAAATGTGGTTTAGGTGTCGAGGCAGCATTCACAGTTGAGGCCAGTTAAAAACTTATTTGCATGTTCTTATCATACTTCATTGAAGTTTGGAGACAATGCAGGTTCTTATTACCCTATCAATTCTATTGGTTGCTTATTCATATTTTTCTGCTCAATCTATTTTATGGCATTTATTGGTTTGTATTCTGGACATGGTTATGTGGCACATACTTTCATAAATATATATATATATATATATACATGCAAGAAATAAATGCAACTTTGCCATTTCTTGATGCAGAGTTTATTGATATCAATTCCTTGTTTTTATTTTTATTATTCTTTTGCATATGAAGCAGGACGATTGTTAGAACTAACTATTCATGTATTATTCATGATGAATGTCGTGATAGATTTTCATCAAGAAATTTATTCATAATGAAGAAATTCATGATGTTCACGTCTTCACGATGAGAGTACATGATATTCAAGATGAAAATGCATGGTATCATGAGTAATGAAAGTGCATGATGTTCATGAATATTTAGGATTATTCATCATTAATAATACATGAAATAGTTGGTTCTGAGGTTCTCAAAAGTGTTTATGGTTCTCATTTGAACTTTCCTCGTGTTTGATTATGAGTCACTTTATAGAATAAGATGAAACTTGTGAAATGTACATGAAGTATTAGTGAAAGTATTGTCCCACGTGCTTCCAACAATCAAGAACGGAACTTTCAACACCCAACATGCTCGATGATGTTGTCGAGGGCATTATACTCTTCCTACGCGAGTACATTAGAAGTGGGTCCCACAGGTACTATCTTGATTGCATTATTAGGTTCTGGATTTGTTCTTTTTTAGAAGGGTATCGTTGTTTAGAGATGTTTATTTGTTTCACTACAGATGCTGCTAAGGAATTGTATGATAAATTGCTCAAATCCGTGATAGAGCAAAGAACCGCACCTGCAAACATTTGGTTATGGACCCCCATAGAAAAATGCACCAATCGTGAAGACATCAAACTTCTCTTTAATGTCTTGGAGAACCTTCGAAAAATTGTTAGTTATATTCTTGTTGCTCTTTAAGCTTCTGATTTTATTTTAAGGTTGAAATAATTTAGTAGTATTCAACGCGTTTCCATTGCAGAGGCTATCAAATCTTCGAATTTTTGAAAACTTTAATGACAATCTTTGTCGGAAAATATCCAAGGCATGTGTACGAGTAGAGGCTATCGACTTCGGTATGATATAATATGTAATGCATGTGTCCATCCTTTCATATGGATGTTCATTTTTGTGATGCGAGGAGAATGAAGAAGTGATCTTGGGTCCCGGTTTTCGATTTGATTAAAAAAGAGTACGGGACCCACAAAATGGAGAACAGAGGAATATGTTGTAAACAAATGACATTTCCATTTGTTTATATCATTTTTTCATTCATCGTTTTCCGGTTTTCGACTCTTATCCTCATTTCTTCTCACATCAAAGCAAATGAGACTCACAATTATATTGTTATTTTCTTTGGCACCATATAATCGGGACGCTTAAAATGTGAACGTTAAATTGGTAAACCAGTAATCTAAGTCCTTTCCATGTCTATATATAACAGGGAAGAAGACATTGTGGAAACACAATGTGTACGGGTTGACTCCTAGTGTTGCATCTGCTCACAGTTTACTGGTATTTTATTTCTTCTAAATCTTTTTAAAATTCCTTTTCATTTATTATTTTTTATTTATACTTCTTGATGATTTAATATCATGTTGTTGTAGTTGCATGCTAAAGAACACAATGATGCTAATCTCTTGGTGGACGTGATGAAACTCTTGAAAGCAAATGACGTGCCACTTCAACTTGGTACAACGGATATCGTATTTAGGTATGTAAAAGTCTTTTTTGTGATACAAACATTCAACATTATATTTTTTTGATCATTGGATACTGAAGGCGTCTTCTATGTGCTTATCCTGGTGATATATATACTGTTATACCAAGACATGAGCTAAAGCATTGTGATGCATATGCAAATAAGTTTATTAGTTTACTAAAATTTGATGTGTGCTAAAGCCAAGGTGTTAAAAAGCAGAATTGGGCCTCAAGGTGGTCTGAGGCATAAGCCCTAAGACAGGTATATATATATATATATATATATATATATAGATATATAGAGGATCCGTAAAATACAAACCTTGCATTTGTTGCACCCCTTACAAACCACAGTCTGCATATGTGCAGACTGGTACTGTACATATGCAGATGAATAGGTGCAAGAATATACATATAATGGACATACATTCATATGGGACAATGCATATATGCAGAACCATTTGATTTATACCATATATATATATATATAAATATATATAAAATATATATATATATATATATATATATATATATATATATATATATATATATATATATATATATATATATATATATATATATATATGATACAATAGGGTTGGGTTCCGGTGAGAAGTTGAGGTTAATGTGAGAAGTGGTTATCAACCGTTGGATGAGAAATGGACGCACATTAGGATGAGATGCACCGAGATAAAATGCACCGAGATGCACCAAATCAATTCCCTTCTACGCTGTAATTCATGGGAGGGCATTTGTTTATAAGTGATAAATGGTTCAGATCCACTTCTCACTTCTCTCAAGTTAACCTCAACTTCTCACATGATCCCTCGCTTGATACAATATATACTAAATATATACATAGTTGGAGTTACGTGTAACAACCCAATTCCCATATATACAACAAATCACATAATATGACATAACATGAATATAACAAACGAAATATCACATTACAAGTACGGTCCCGTAGTCTTTACATTCAAAAGAAACTATTCTACTACAAACTTTGTACTAATTACATACATAACTTTTAATATCATAATATAACTGCTAAACATGCCAAAATCTTCATCATATAGTTCTTCCCAAAAGCCACCCATCGATTACTCTAATTACTTGGTCTTACCCAATGCAGCACCTGGAATACATATTTTCAAAACAAAAATGAGGGTTAGACTAAATAGTCTAGTGAGAAAATCCCTGTCAGTTTGAAAACCATTTGCACAGTCACCATGTATATATAACACAAATATATACGTATACCAATTATGATTCACACATTGTATGCTTTCCTTTCTCGTTTCCCTTGGACATTATTAGATGGTTGCGAGCCAACTAATCATATACTCCGCTACACTAAATGTAGCCAACACCGATGTCCCTCCATACAGCCAACACCACCGGTCCTTAGCCCGACCAACATATATCCGTATAAATATAACATATATCTCAATATATATATCATATTTCATACATAATCACATAACACATCTTTTTACCATATTCACATTCCATACGAGTAGGTATTCCAGTTGAAAACATTTTAAAGCAAAACTCACCTGTTTGATTAATAAAACTCTTCCCAGTCTTTTCCAACAAATTTATCTTTCACCTCTGATTCACAGTATCTGAAAAACAATTCAAATACAATACCTCTTTACCACATTGAACACATAAGACTCTCTAGCAGACTGAGAATCCCAAATAACCTATCAAACTCTTATCCTCAAATGTTCCCCTACGACGACTTAACACGGGGGTTCCGCTACCCGGTTAGCGGATGGGGTCAAGGGACAACGCCCTTGCGGCCCCCAGGAAATTTTCGGAGAACTTAATCCAACAATACATTCAGAAACTATATCCGGACACTACCCGAACTACCGGGACTCCGCTGTACCGGGACTCCACTGTACCGGGACTCCACTGTACCGGGAGTTAACAATACCGGGGTTCTACACTACCGGGAGTTCACAATACCGGAAGTTCACAATACCGGGAATTCATACTACCGGGAGTTCATACTACCGGGATTCTACACTACCGGGAGTTCACAATACCGGGAGTTCATACTACCTGGAGTCGATATTACCGGGACTTCCCCGGGACTCTCAAGAACACAGTCGGTTTCAAAATACCCAGATTCGATTGAAACTTATATCAATCGATGGAATCGTGATTTCTAAACCGGTAAACATCTTCTACTTAAGATTACAGGCATAAAATGTAAACATATTTACCTTGAAATCGTCTCTAACCCAATCGATTGAACCCTTAACCGTACGTTTTCTTCTTCTTGCTTTCTTTCGCCTTCAGAACTCCCGCACACACACTCCTTCTAATTTAGGTTATCAGAGTAATATCTTACACTTAAGAGGTAATATCAAACCACAATTACCAAATGAACCTTGAACTTCTCAAATATAACCCAAACATCCCTAAGCTTAAAGATTTACCCATAGTTATCCTAAACACCAATTATAGAGTAAATAACATTAACGGAATAGGGATTTCAACTAACGGTCTTACCCGGGGTATTACATTACGGGATACTCTTCAAAGTGGGTAAGAATATATATATATATATATATATATATATATATATATATATATGCGTGTGTGATGCTCTTCAACTTTGGAGACGCGCGAAGTCGTTGGAGAAGACAATTTTTCTTCCGAATTTAATTCATGGGACCCATTTTTATGATGTGTCTAGTAATGAGTTTTATTGCGGGTTCTGGTTAGTTGATGTAAGGAGAATGTATTAAAATTCGCATAGTGGAGGTGGAGGAAGATGGTGTAAAGTAACACATGAACCTATACATGTTTCAAGTTTGTTTTCTTATTTCTTTCATGATGTTATCGACATGTTCTTATGGATACTATTTGCTCTATGTGAGCGAAAAAGAAGATGGTATCTATGATACTGAGAATGGAGGGAAACAGTTTATATTATTTGCATATCCATTTTGTGGGTCTCATTTACCAAACAAAAAGATGGTTGTTGGCCCCAAAGTTGTTAAAGGCGCAAGGCGCACTTAGACGCAAAGGGGTCCTAAGGCCTAGGCGCGAGGCGCAAAGGCGAGGCGCGGGCCTCACGAATGCGAGGCGCATCTTATAAAAAATAATATATATAAATAAATACATACGTACATACACATAAATACATACACATATAGTAATACACAACTCAAATACCATTATATAAAAAGTTGTAATATCAACTAAAGTACCCTTGTACAGTTCAATTTCAATTTCAAAAAAGTAGTAACATGAATATCAAAGATATCTCAATAAAATCTTGACTAATAGGTCGATGTTCAATTCTCGTTATCATCTTCAAGTGTGTATTCTTCAATGTTCACATCGGGTTTATATTCACCAAATTGAATAGAAACTTGAAGAGAGAATTGAAGAGACTTATCTGATAAATGTGTTTTGTATAACTCTAGGAGGTTAAAACACATAACTAATATTAGGTTTCAACTTATTTAATAACTCTTCTGTTGTAGAAGTCAAAAATGTTTGAAATTTAGGGTTGATCTTCATAAGGCGCGCCTAAGTCCATACTGCGCCTTAGGACAAGGCGATGCGCCTTGGTGTGCCTCAGTGAGCCGCCTCGCCTCGACAGAGAAAAAGGCCAACCCTTTACGCCTTATGCGCCGGTGCGCCTCAGGCGCGCTTTTCAGAACTATGGTTGGCCCCTTTTAATTGTTGCGAGGAGATGTGAAAGATAAACCCATACGTATCCATTTTATCCCATTCAGATGTAGGGCCTAAGGAGAATAGGTTATATGAAGATGGTGCAAGTGAACCAAATGTAGAAATCTTTCACATCACCATTTTTTGGGGCCCATAATGAAATGTTATCGTGGGTCCCATTAACTTGATACAAAGATGGGATCCATGAAACACAGAATGGAGAAAACCCGTATAAACGAATGGAATCTTACTTATTTCTCCCACGTTGTTATCGATATATATCATGCATCTTTCTTGCTTGCAACATTTGCTACAATACAGATATGTGGGATTTGATGAGTAAGTATGCAAAACGGTTTGTCAAGGCAGGAGCAAAATTGCGACAAACTTCATTTGATACTTGGATGACATTCGCCGCAAAACTAGGTGATCATTACATTTTTCCTGAAAATATAATCTATTCATTTGTCACTTCAAAAAAAATTTGGTCGTTTAAAATCACCTATATTATTTATTGGGAGGGGACGGGATTGAGTGGGACAAAAATGCATATGTTTTGTCCCACCAAAATAGGTGGAACAAAAGTCAAGGAGATCGAGACAAGATTGGTAAATTACTAAACTACCAATGCCAAACTAAAACCCTAAAATCTTCGGTAATTCTTTCACTATCGCCCGTCCAGTCCTGTCTGGGTACCAAACGCAATCTTAATGATCAATAATATCAACATCAGTCTCATCTGTGTTCCATTTGATGTCTTTATAGGAGACGTTGATAATTTATGGAAGATCGAGAAGTTGAGATCAGGATTGATGCAAACCCACACAATTGGTAGCGAGTTTTCATGTGCCAAGGTATTAATCATCCTGATCATGTTACCCTCTATTCAAAGTGTTTTATTTCAGATGAAGTTGTGGTTCTTTTTAAGAGTGCGAGTGTTTCAGTTCTTCTTTTCTAAATTGAATTGGTCAACTTTGGTTCAATTTAGTTCCATGTATTAAACCGTTTTGTATGTTTAAAATAAGTTGAAATTATTTTTGACTTTTAGTAAATAAATGAGTCTCCTTCAAAACCCTTGAAATAGTCGAACAACTTTGTTGTTTTTCTTTTCTCAAAACCTTTATACAAGCCAGATGTCTTCACATAAATGGTCTCTATTCTTATGGCACACCCTTTTGTAGAACGTTAATGTATAATCACATGTGATTTTGCACATGATTTTACTGCTATCTTATTTTCTTGTTTAGTTATTGTTCTTGTTTGAACATCTCTCTCTCTCTCTCTCTCTCTATATATATATATATATATATATATATATATATATATATCTATATATATATATATATGTATATATATATCGAGAGGGATAGTTTGTCTTCTAACAGTTTTTTTATGTACTCTCTTTGCAGAACAGAAACCTGAAGAATGCAAATACACACTTGTTGTTTAATGTGAATCCGAATGGACAGACGCCCATGATGCCAATAAAACATGAATTTGGAAGAAAATGTTGTTTGACCCATGATTCTGCCACGCCATACTCATCCATAACCCATATCGTAAATCCTTTATTGGTTGCTGACATCACCCAAAGCTTTCCATCCAACACGCCCAGACTATTGGGGTACTTTCCATTTCCTAGAGAATGAGGAAGAGGTATCTTACTGAAAGTCTCCAAACCCAAATCAAAAGAGACTATTGTTTTTAGATTCATTACACCTTTAATATGGGTATGGGTATAACCAAACCAATGAAGATGGTGGTGATGATAATGGTCATCTACACAAACCTTGTCGTCCTCAGAAAGGGCTGAAATATATGCATTGGAAACCTAGAGTCATTGATTAATTTGCAGCTGAAGTTCTTCATACTATACACCTCTACTTGAAGCCTATTTGCTTTAACAAGAAAATGATGTGTTTCTATGGGTAGATTAAAATTGTGCTATAACTTGACAACTTTATAATCATCCGTTTTAGGATCATACCCGAACTGAAAATGCTTTCTACAGGAAAAGGGATCACATGACCGGAGAGTTGATACGGTGGAAAGAGTAGGGTTCCATATCTTAATGTCATCATATAACAGGATACAAAAACATATTAAGCCGTTAACAAAACCGATGAATCTTAAACAAGGCTCCATGATGGATTTAGGTGATTGAAGTGACGAGAGTGGATATGGTCGACAAGGTGGGTAGAGTGGAGATGGTGCCGTCGAGGTAGGATGGTTTTTCGTTTCTCTCTCGTTGATGATGCTCCTTGAGACACGCCTAATTAAATGATGCAATAGGTGCACGGTCGGTTCAAGGCATGAGGTTAGGAAGGAAACTTCTATCAGGTGAGTTCCCTAAAACCCTTTTTACGACGCAAAGTAATAAATGTTTTAACTGATTATGGTTTATCGAGCATGAAATGTTATGAACTAATTTGCATGATTTTCACAAAACGTATCTGTTTTATTAAAAGAAATGTTTAGCATGAAGAAATGAAAGGAATGACGTATGAATATTTTAACCTACATGTTTTCATGAATGTATGTGTATGCTATGTGGTGTCGGTCTGCACTGTGGGATCATAGAAAGATTCTCGGGATCTGAGGATCCCTTGGATATGTATGACAGGCTGGTAGGTTGGAATTCGTTTCCCTCCTATCCGGTAAGGGGAGTCCATGTGGGATCTAAAGAGGGCGAGAAGGGAGCCTAATGGAACCCTGATCGCAGAATGTTTATGTGATCCATGCACAGTGCAGTACCATGACTGATGATACTTTATGGTTTATTGATAAATGTTCTCCAACTGTTTTACATGTTTTTTTCAGATGGAATTAACTAGGCCTTTTGGTCTAACCCTCGCTTTCAAAACTAAACCATTTTCAGGTAAGCGTACAACCGGTTTTTCTAGTAAGAACTAGGAAAGACGACAGGAAGGACTTGGAGATTAGGGCAACTCCAGTTTTTGTTTATGATATCTATAGTTAGTACTCGGCTGTGAATCTAGAAACTTTCGCTGTCATGATTTGGTTTAGTATGTTTTAGCGATGATGTAAAGACAAGCTTAATTATGATATTCGAATGCTTATTCTATGATATTGCATGTTTATGAAATTGGGACGTTACATCAAAGGCCGAAGAGATGCGTTAAAGAAACTCAAAACAATTGTACACTTTTATTGACTAATTGTTTTGAGCTACTACCATATACTATATAGTATATACTAAAAAGTTTGGCCCCCTGCTTTTTGTGGGCCCTGGGTGTAACATCCCTACTTCCATATATACAAATAACATACACTTCATATCATAAAATCATCAAAATGGATACATCGTATTTCACATTTTGGTCCCATAGTCTTGACAAACATACAAATAAAACCGTACAAACTTTTCGCGAATTACATTACATTATGACTAACAACAAGTCATGAGTACAAAAATGCATCTATAACTTCATATACAGAGTC
Source organism: Saussurea involucrata (assembly GCA_033807775.1). Taxonomy (NCBI): domain Eukaryota; kingdom Viridiplantae; phylum Streptophyta; class Magnoliopsida; order Asterales; family Asteraceae; genus Saussurea; species Saussurea involucrata. The sequence continues at coordinate 61,571,695 of CM066317.1, forward strand.
TTCACAAAAACTATCCATCGATCGTCCTATTCACTTGTTCTTACTCGATCTGCCACCTGGAATACATATTTTTAAAACAGAAATGAGGGTTAGACCTAATGGTCTAGTGAGAAATCCCTGTCAATTTAGTAAACCTTTGTATCAAAACCATTTATGTAAAACTTTTCATATACATTCAAGTACTACACGTATATAAATACCATTCAAGACTCGTACCTCTCATTCCACCTTATTCCTCCACAAATGGCCAAATTAATTGGTTGCGAGCCAACTAATCTACTGTACATCAAATACAATAAACACACCGGTCCTCTGCCCGGCCACGTATTATACTACAATATAATACTCACGTAATTATAATATCTCAATACTTCATAATTACAATCATAGACACATTCATACCATTTATCAAATATTCGACATCCACATAAATGTATTCCAGTTTAAAATACTTTGAAGTAAAACTCACCTGTTTAGCTTATCAAAATACTTCCAAGCCTTTCCAATGGATTCAGTCTTTCACTTCAAATTCTTAGTATCTGAAACAATTCAAGTACATATATGTAACAACCCCAAATCCCATATACACAACGAATCACATAATGTAACATAACATTGATTAATCAAACGAAACATCATATTACAAGTACGGTCCCTTATCTATTACAATCAAAAGAAGACATTCTACTACAAACTTTTTCCTTAATACATACATAACGTTTAATCATTATAATACAACTGCTAAACATGCCAAAATCTTCGTCACATAATCCTTCACATAAGCCATCCATCGATTACTCTAATTACTTGTTCTTACGCGATCCACCACCTGGAATACATATTTTTAAAACGAAAATGAGGGTTAGACGCGATGGTCTAAGTGAGATAAATCCCTGTTAGTTTGAAATCATTTATATAAACCTTATTCATATAAATCATTCAGCACAATCAAATATATCAATTTGAACTCATACATCGTGTACCTTCCTTTCTCATTCCTCCTGGCCATATTAGTTGGTTGCAAGCCAACTAATAATTTACAACGTTGTACAACATTTACAGCCAAACAACGCTATACAGATTCTATAGCCAAACACACCGGTCCTAAGCCCGGCCAACGTATTATAACACATTATAATACTTATGTAAACATAATACCTCAATATATTATAATTCACATATACCTTACATATAAACACATAATCACTAATTATCACATTCCCAAACTATACGTATGTATTCCAGTTGAAAATACTTTTAAAGTAAAACTCACCTGATTGCTTATTAACACGTTTCCAAGTCTTCTTAACAAGTTCAGCCTTTTACCCAGAATTTACAAGATCTGTAACACATAGATACAGATATCTCTTTACCACATAAAACACATAAGCCTTACTAAGGCTAAGAACTCTAAAGAACTCAAATCCTAAAATGTTCCCCTAAGGCGACTTAACACGGGGGTTCCGCTACCCGGCTAGCGGATGGGGTCAAGGGGCAACGCCCCTGCGGGGTCTGGGGCAGCGCCCCTAGAAAATTTTTAGAAAACCTTATTCAGTCCTCAATCAAAAACTAGTTAAAAATAACCAAACAGCTAAAGTATCCGGATACCACAAGTTACCCGGACAACACTACTTTTCCGGACAACATGGCTTTTCCGGACAACCTAAACAATCCGGACGTCATCCGGACACCAAAGTAATCCGGACACCATCCGGTATCTTAACTCATCCGGAAACTATAGAAAAGAGAGACTTACCCGGATAAAGGACTCGTCCAGACACCTTCAAACAGTACCCGAACACCATCAACAAAACTATCCGGACACATTCATGGTGTCCGGAAACTACTGTCGGTTTGGTCCAATTTGCCCAGAAATCCGACAGAAATCAACCCTAGACCAGATGTGATGATTCTAATCTGATAGATACTTCCTACTAACCATTATAAACATAAATTGTACTAGAAACATACCTTAATCAGTTCCAATAACTCCAATTTCAGCCTTTACCCTTCTTTCTCCTTTCTTTCTTCTTCTTTTTGCTCCCAACACACACACACACCTAAATCTGAGTTTTGTTATAATATGAAATATCTACACACCTAATTCAGATATTAATAACCAATTTTACTACTTTAGCCCCTACACTTTTCATTGCTAAACCAAATACCCCTAAACTTATAAATTCATCTCATTTTACCCTAAACATCAAATATAGAGTTAAATAAATTTAACGACAAGAGGATTTAACTAACAAACTTACCCGGGGTATTACATCATCTCCCCCTTAAGAGAATTCCGTCCCGGAATTCGGTTAGGCAAAAAGGTGAGGGTATTTGGCTCTCATTTCTTATTCAGATTCCCACGTAGCATCTTGACCTTTATGATGCTTCCACTGAACTTTCACTTGTCTGACCTCCTTATTCCGCAGCACTTTAACCTTGTGATCAATTATAGCTTCTGGCACATCTACATAATTCAGTCTTTCGTCGACTTGTATCTCTGGTAGGGAGACTGCCTGATCTTGAGTAACCAGACACTTTCGGAAGTTTGACACGTGAAATGCCTTATGAATCCTGCTCAATTCTAGTGGAAGATCTAATCTGTAAGCTACTTCACCGATCCTTTCTGTGATTGCAAATGGTCCAACATACCTTGGGCTAAGTTTACCTTGTCGAACAAATCTGATGACTCCTTTCCACGGAGAAACCTTTAACATTACGTAATCCCCAACTTGAAATTCCAACGGCTTTCGACGGCGATCAGCGTAACTCTTCTGTCTATCTTGAGCCACTTTCAATCTTTCTCGAATCTGAGTAACCTTATCGGCGGTTAACTGAACTATTTCCGGCCCCGCTAGCTGTTTTTCTCCCACTTCGTTCCAGCACAGAGGCGTTCAGCATTTCCTACCATACAGTACTTCGAACGGTGCCTCTTGTATACTGGAATGATAACTGTTGTTGTAAGCGAATTCGATTAACGGTAAATGCTTATCCCACGATCCCCCAAAATCAACAATGCAAGCCCGGAGCATATCTTCTAAGGTCTGAATTGTTCGTTCACTCTGCCCATCTGTCTGAGGATGATACGTCGTACTTAACTTTATCTGAGTCCCCAGTTCCCTTTGAAAACTTCTCCAAAATCTCGAAGTAAAACGACTATCACGATCAGAAATGATCGAGATTGGAACTCCATGTCGAGTTACTATTTCATCAATGTACAACTTAGCTAATCGCTCCATTGAATCGGTTTCCTTTATCGGTAGGAAGTGTGCAGACTTTGTCAATCTGTCGACGATCACCCAAATAGAATCGAATCCCTTCGGAGTTCTTGGTAGCTTCGTGATGAAGTATGTGGTAATCTGCTCCCACTTCCACATAGGTATTTCTAGTCGTTGCAGTTGCCCAAACGGCTTTTGGTGTTCGATCTTTACTTTCTTACAAGTATCACATCTTTCCACATACTGAGCAATCCCTCTTTTTATCCCCGACCACCAATAGAATTGCTTTAGGTCTTTATACATCTTGTTTGTACCTGGGTGAATAGAGAAACGGGATTGATGAGCTTCTTGTAACACACGATCACGTAACCCACCCAAACGAGGTACCCATACTCTGTTTCCCAGACACAATAACCCACGATCATCTTTTACTAGCAATGCTGACATCCCCACTAACCGTTCTGATTTCAGATGTTCATCCTGATAAGCCTCCACTTGACACTTCTGCAATTTTTCAAATATGTTGGGTAGGAGTTCAGTTCGTATTGAAATAACTTTTATGGTTCCACTCCTTTCTTGACGACTCAATGCATCAGCTACCACATTTGCCTTTCCCGGGTGATCAAGGATTTCACAGTCATAATCGTTCAGCAATTCTAGCCATCTCCTTTGTCTCATATTTTGTTCCTTCTGATCAAAGAGGTGTTGGAGACTCTTATGATCAGTAAAAATCTGACATTTGGAACCATACAGATAATGTCTCCAAATCTTTAATGCGAAGACGACTGCAGCAAGCTCCATATCGTGCGTAGGATACTGCCGTTCATGATCCTTCAGTTGGCGAGAAGCATAAGCTATAACCTTTCCGCGCTGCATAAGCACACAACCCAATCCCAGTTTAGACGCATCACTGTAAACGACAAAGTCTTCAGAACCTTCAGGTAGTGACAGAATTGGCGCGCTGCACAGCTTCTCTTTCAATATTCTGAATGCCTCGTCCTGTTCTGCTTTCCATTCGAACATTAAATTTTTCCGGGTCAGCTTAGTCAAAGGTGTTGCGATACGAGAGAAGTCTTTTATGAATTTCTGATAGTAACCGGCTAAACCCAGAAAACTGCGTACCTCTGTTGCTGTCTTAGGCTGTTCCCACTTTTCAACTGCTTCCACTTTCATCGGATCGACTTGTATACCTTTCTCAGAAATCACGTGCCCCAGATATTGCACTTTCCGTAGCCAGAATTCACATTTAGAAAATTTCGCATACAACTTTTCCTTCTTCAGCAGCTCTAGAATCAAACGAAGATGCTGCGCGTGCTCTTCCTTGGATCGAGAATAGATAAGGATATCATCGATAAATACAATTACAAATTTATCGAGATATGGCTTACATATCCGATTCATTAGATCCATAAAAGCAGCTGGAGCGTTCGTCAATCCAAATGGCATTACTAAAAATTCATGATGACCATACCTCGTTCGAAAAGCAGTCTTTAAAACGTCTTCTTCTTTAACTTTCAACTGGTGATAACCGGACCTTAGATCAATCTTGGAGAAATAGCAAGCTCCAACTAACTGATCAAAGAGATCATCAATTCGGGGTAGCGAATACTTGTTCTTTATCGTGCGCTTATTCAATTCTCGATAGTCAATACACATTCTCATCGACCCATCTTTCTTTTTCACAAATAACACTGGCGCTCCCCACGGCAAAGAACTAGGTCTGATGAAGCCTTTATCGGATAGGTCTTGTAGTTGTGTCATCATTTCTTTCATCTCTGGAGGTGCCAAACGATACGGTGCACGGGCTACAGGAGTGGCTCCAGGAATCAGGTCTATACCGAACTCTACTTGTCTAACAGGCGGAAGACTGTTCAAGTCTTCAGGGAATACTTCAGGGAATTCACTAACGATAGGAATATCTTCCATCCTATTCTTTTCCGACTTAATATCTATCACGTAGGCCAAGTAACTCTGACAACCCTTATTAACACACTTACGTGCTTTTAATATTGAAATAAGACAAGACTGATGATTCCTACGATCACCATAAATCACTATTGGCCCTCTTCCAGGTAATACAACATTTATTAACTTCTTATCACACACTATATTAGCCTGATTCTCGGCTAACCAGTCCATTCCCACTACTACGTCAAACTCTATCAAGGTTATAGGAAACAATTGTATAGGCACTCCACATCCCTCTATATTAATCACACAATCATTAAATACTTCACTAACCGACACTTGGTTATCATTTGCAGTATCCACTAATAGAGCATGTTCTAACAATTTAGGTTTCAAACATAGGCAAGCAGCAAATATAGGTGACACAAATGATCGGTTTGCACCGGAATCAAACAACACCTTAGCACGTGTAGAGTTTATCAAAAATGTACCTGTGACCACATCCGGAGTTTCCTCCGCTTCTTTCTCAGTCATTTGAAAGGCGCGACACCTGGTTACTGGCGGTTCCAATCTTGGTATTACTGGTTTAACAAATGCTGGCCTGCCCAACGACCCACCTTGCTGTATCCTCCCCCGCGGACAGTCTGACTGAAGGTGGTCCGGAGAATTACATAAGAAACATAACCGCATTACCTTACAATCTTTAAGGACGTGCCCGGTCTTCCCACACTTATAACACGCTCGTAAATCGCCTTGGCAATTTCCTTCATGAACACGGTTGCACTTCCGACATGGTCTTTCCGCTGGTCGAAACGGCGGACGGTTATCATACCTCTGAAATCGGGACTTCTTCGGATCGTATTGTGGTCCTTCCCACTTTCTCTTCCTGATACTTTTATCTCCAGCATCTCTTCTCATATCTCGTTCAACATTTTCCGCGGCATCAACTGCAGCTGAGAAGGTATCGGGTCCCTTTGCAGTCACTAGCCTTCTAATCTCTGAGTTCAGCCCGAAGATAAACCTTTCCGTCTTCATCGCCTCCGTAGCAACGTAGTATTCTGCGAACCGAGACTTTTCCAGGAAGCTAGCGGTGTAGTCTCGAACGGATAAGTTTCCTTGTTGTAAATTCATAAATTCCCCTTCCAGTTGTTTGACGGCTGCTTGGGGACAAAATACGTTCCTGTAGGCTATCACAAATTCTTCCCAAGAGAGGGTAGAATAAACATCAGATCCTTTAGAATGAATAAAGGATTCCCACCAATACAAAGCATCCCCTTTTAACATTGCCGCCCCGTACAATACCCTATCTTCGTCCGCACACTTGCTTGTCTTGAAAATAGCTTCTATTTCCTTCATCCATCTCATTGCTTTCACTGGATCCCTATCCCCTGAGTACGTAGGAGGTTTGCAACTAAGAAACATTTTGTAATCACATTTTCTCATTACCGGTAAGACCGTAGGGGTGATTGGCATCTCCTCTTCATGAGTAGGGTCTGGTCCTTCTGTTTCGGTATTATGAGTTTGATTGAACATAGCTTGAATATTGTCTTGTAATCTTCCCATTTCTGCCATTAGATCAGCCCTGGTAATGAAATCCGTACTATTTTGTTGGGTTCTGCCTCCGGCTCGACCTCCAGCTCTACCTCCAGTTCTACCCCCGACTCTGCCCCCCGTTCTGACCTCCCCTATCCCCGGTTCCTACTGACGGATTAGTTCTGTTTGGATTTCTTCCTCCTCCTCGATTCGAATTTCTTGTACCGCTGGCTATTCTGTGGATTTAAATAGGGTTAATATACACATAAGCATATACCCCATATAACAAGGTATTCCAGTTCAGACATGTACCTGTATGATCACAATTACACTGGCCAGGTGTAATATGAAATTACCTTACATGATGTTCCTTCTACCTTTTATACTTCATCATCCCAAGGTTCTATAATGATAGGGACATCCTACTTCACATGCAGTTTAAGTCTAGGTACAGATACAAATACCTAAATCCCTTAAACTAAGGCTCTGATACCATTTGTAACAACCCCAAATCCCATATACACAACGAATCACATAATCTAACATAACATTGATTAATCAAACGAAACATCATATTACAAGTACGGTCCCTTCTCTATTACAATCAAAAGAAGACATTCTACTACAAACTTTTTCCTTAATACATACATAACGTTTAATCATTATAATACAACTGCTAAACATGCCAAAATCTTCTTCACATAATCCTTCACATAAGCCATCCATCGATTACTCTAATTACTTGTTCTTACGCGATCCACCACCTGGAATACATATTTTTAAAACGAAAATGAGGGTTAGACGCGATGGTCTAAGTGAGATAAATCCCTGTTAGTTTGAAATCATTTATATAAACCTTATTCATATAAATCATTCAGCACAATCAAATATATCAATTTGAACTCACACATCGTGTACCTTCCTTTCTCATTCCTCCTGGCCATATTAGTTGGTTGCAAGCCAACTAATAATTTACAACGATGTATAACATTTACAGCCAAACAACGCTATACAGATTCTATAGCCAAACACACCGGTCCTAAGCCCGGCCAACGTATTATAACACATTATAATACTTATGTAAACATAATACCTCAATATATTATAATTCACATATACCATACATATAAACACATAATCACTAATTATCACATTCCCAAACTATACGTATGTATTCCAGTTGAAAATACTTTTAAAGTAAAACTCACCTGATTGCTTATTAACACGTTTCCAAGTCTTCTTAACAGGTTCAGCCTTTTACCCAGAATTCACAAGATCTGTAACACATAGATACAGATATCTCTTTACCACATAAAACACATAAGCCTTACTAAGGCTAAGAACTCAAATCCTAAAATGTTCCCCTAAGGCGACTTAACATGGGGGTTCCGCTACCCGGCTAGCGGATGGGGTCAAGGGGCAGCGCCCCTAGAAAATTTTCAGAAAACCTTATTCAGTCCTCAATCAAAAACTAGTTAAAAATAACCAAACAGCTAAAGTATCCGGATACCACAAGTTACCCGGACAACACTACTTTTCCGGACAACATGGCTTTTCCGGACAACATGACTTTTCCGGACAACCTAAACAATTCGGACGTCATCCGGACACCAAAGTAATCCGGACACCATCCGGTATCTTAACTCATCCGGAAACTATAGAAAAGAGAGACTTACCCGGATAAAGGACTCGTCCGGACACCTTCAAACAGTACCCGGACACCATCAACAAAACTATCCGGACACATTCATGGTGTCCGGAAACTACTGTCGGTTTGGTCCAATTTGCCCAGAAATCCGACAGAAATCAACCCTAGACCATATGTGATGATTCTAATCCGATAGATACTTCCTACTAACCATTATAAACATAAATTGTACTAGAAACATACCTTAGTCAGTTCCAATAACTCTAATTTGAGCCTTTACCCTTCTTTCTCCTTTCTTTCTTCTTCTTTTTGCTCCCAACACACACACACACACCTAAATCTGAGTTTTGTTATAATATGAAATATCTACACACCTAATTCAGATATTAATAACCAATTTTACTACTTTAGCCCCTACACTTTTCATTGCTAAACCAAATACCCCTAAACTTCTAAATTAATATCATTTTACCCTAAACATCAAATATAGAGTTAAATAAATTTAACGACAAGAGGATTTAACTAACAAACTTACCCGGGGTATTACAATATACCACTTTACCAAATAGAACACATAAGATTCTCTAACAGATTGAAAATTCCAATAACTTATCAAACTCTTATTCTCAAATGTTCACCTACGACGACTTAACACGGGGGTTCCGCTACCCGGTTAGCGGATGGGGTCAAGGGGCAACGCCCTTTTCGGAGAACTTAATCTATCAATACATTCAGAAACTATATCCGGACACTACCAAAATTACCGGAACTCACTGCAGCGGGACTCCACTGTACCGGGACTCTCCACTACCGGGATTTCATAATACCGGGAGTTCACAATACCGGGACTTCCTTTACCGGGAGTCCACAATACCGGGACTTCTCAATACCGGGAGTTCACAATACCGGGACTTCCTTTATCGGGAGTCCACAATACCGGGACTTCACAATACCGGGAGTCCTAAAGACCGGGAGTCTACCGGGACTTCCCCGGGACTCTTAAGAACACTGTCGGTTTCAAAATACCTAGATTCGACTGAGGTTAATAACAATCGATGAATTTGTGATTTCTAAACCAATAGACAGCTTCCACACATGATTACTAACACAATATGTAAGGGACTTACCTCAAAATCAACTTCAACCAAATCAATCGACGCTTTATCCGTATGTTTCCTCTTTTTCTTCTTTTCGCCTCCAGAACTCCCGCACACACACACTTTTTTTTATTTTAGGTATCTGATGAGTATACGAGGCTTAAGAGATAATATAGGTCAAAATTACATTCTTGGCACAAACTATTCCAAATTGACCCATAACACCCTTAACCTTATTACTTATCTCAAAATCTAACTCAACCAAAACATTATATCTTATGGTTAAATTAATTTAACGGATAGAGAAATTATCTAACGGGCTTACCCGGGGTATTACACTGGGCATGCGCCCAGTCCGCCATCCTCCTGGCACGACCCTGCAAAGATATTACGGACTTACTTAAAAAAATGAATCTCATCAATCTGTTTTTATATTGCAGACGTAAGTCATTTTTATAAAGGTAAAACGATCAAATTTGAATCTATTTAGTATTTTTGAGTTAGGTTCACAAAAATTACAGACCTAGTACTATTTTGATAAAGTGAAAGAAAATATAGATAAAAGATTAAACAATCATGAATTTTTTTGGCTAAAGCAATTAATTTTCCTTTAAAAAATTACTATATTACTTTTTTTGTCAAAGAGATTCAATGGCTACTTTTATGTTCTGAATTTTGTTTCCATGCTTAGTTGCCTACTGCTTAATGTGAATTTTGACCATTGATAGAAAAAGCCCAAACAGATATATATAGAAACGCTCAAACTTATATCGATCTATATCTATACTACTTATATATGCATTTACATCTAAAGTCTTAAAGACAAGTTTTCATGCATAACGTACAAGCTTCTAAAGCACAGAAATGAGAAAAATCCTAATTACCATCTTTAAAGCATAATGTACAACTCTTTAATGCAATACATTTAAAACCTGGCCACAGTTGATTGCTTTCTGATCGACATGGAGGTCCATCCCTGTACGGCCCAACTCCAGCCCTACTTTCTGATCGACTCCCTTACCACCATCCCCTTATACCTCCAGCCATGCTTTTTGACCTCCCTTTCTACGGCTTCACAGTATTAGGCCATACGCTTCTACCTGCTACCTCCCAAAAACGTTGTATATAAACAATATGAGAAGGGAAAGAGTTAGAATCCAAGTGAAAGGGTTTTACAATTCAAATTTCTTCGTCCCTCGCTGCTTCACGAATCCCAGGTACTCCTCTGTCTCAAATTCACTCTCAGCTCTTGGGTTTCATCAATTTCCCTTCTATTTTGTGTGTTTTTCATGGGATTTGAAGGTTTATTTCTGAGGGTTTATTGAAACTTTATGTTTTTCATCTTTTTGCCGGTACGCTCATATTGAATTTGCAGACAGTAATGGGTTCAATCAAACACTAGAACTTGGTGGTAAGAGTGGAGGGAGATGAGGTAGGCATGGTTGTAGAGGTCCCCGACCTAGATGGTGGAAGATCCGGCGGTGGGCATGGTTGTAGAGGTCCCCGACCTAGATGACCAAGCATAAACGATGTTGGCACAAATACATTCGTTCTTTCGTGTTTTTGGGGGTTTTCAACTTGAATTAACAACCATTTTTTATTCATCTTCCTTTTCTATTTTGTAGGAAAGAAGGTGACCTTCGATGATGATTAGAATTAAAAAAAAATCATAAGGTGATTACAAAGCACAAACATATTGTTGAATGATCCTAAAACTTTTCTAATCAAGGTTTGATTGTTAGCTCATTAAATGACTAGGCTATTTGCATGTTTTATTCAACCCTGGATAATGTTGTACAGTGTTTTACAATTCTTTCTCCATACAAAGAGATATAACGGGACCTGCTCCTTCGTATTTTCCGGTTGTTTCAACAAGGAATTTCTTACATCCAGGACCAAGTTTCTTGCTATGTTATTCTGATTCTATTTTTTTATTCAGAGTTTTTTTGATGTTTATTATCTCAGTTTTAACATAGGTACCAGAGTTCTTCCAAATGTGTATGTCGTGATCTGTATCAAATAGTTTAGATGTAAACCATTCTTTTAAGCATAGGAGCTTTGGTCGAGCATCTTTCTGTAATAAATAAAAATAATTCATTGCTTTGTGATTTCATGATTCTTTTACTATCCAGGTTTTGTATAAAGTTTTGATGTAAGTTCGTGGATTTTATAGGACACTGATGCCTGTCACCAGTACTGGTTTGATGATTTCTTTTGGGAGGTTCCAACTTCCAAGGTAATCATGCTTATGTAGTGAATGATGGGAAATATACATTAACTGCAACTTGGGTTTTCTTCAGATGTGGTTTCATCAAAGGAGGTTTGTTTTAGCAATTTGGGATTATAGACTTGAATGGATTTTGGCCGGTCTTCAAAAGCCATTATGGACAATGTTTGCTTTCAAGTATTTGAGGTTTTGGGACTAGAGTGATAAGGGTGAAATTTTGTGCTCAAATTTGGTTTTTGTTGTGCTCAAATGATTGATATTTCCTCTTTCTTTTCTAAGTTGGATACTGTAATGTTATCCTAACATTTGCTTCCTTTCCCAGTTTTTGGTCTTTTCTTTTGGTTCGGTGTAACAACCCGGTTCCCCACATCATACAACATATAACATAACATGCATACATATCATTGATTTACGACAAAAGTTACATAGCAAACCACGTACGATCTTGTTTAGTCTCGAAACTACAAATTACATAAAACTTCCTAATCATCATTGGTCCACCAAGACAGTTTACACTTTATTCTTTCCTTTGCCGCTATCAAATCCTCGACCTGGAATACATATTTTTAAAACAGAAATGAGGGTTAGACCAACGGTCTAGTGAGATAATCCCTGACATTTCAAAATCATTATAAAACCATTTCACGTAATACTTTGTATCAAAATAACTTATATAAACCTTTCGTCAAAACACCCATATACCATAATTATACAAATACCATATCAAGATTCGTGCACCGTGTAATTTCCTTCCTTCTCATTCTCATGGCAAATTAGTTGGTAACAAGCCAACTAATCATCGTCACTGTACCCAAATACAGTCAACTCCGCTGCAATCATACACAGCCCCGCTGCAATTACCTACAGCTCCACTGTAATTCCATACAGCTCCGCTGCATTTCCATACAGCTCCACCGACTAATAGATCGGCTAACATATCCTCGTGTAGTGCAGTGCTCATATAAATACAATATATATATATATATCTCAATATATCACATTTTCATTTATATACACATAATCATCTTCCTACCACATAATCGTCTCATATATATATATACACATATTTATGTATCCCAGTTTAAAAACGTTTTAAAGTAAAACTCACCTGTTTGTTTAACAAAAATGCTTCCAAGCCTTTCCATAGATTCAGTCTTTCAATTTGAATTCACAGTATCTGAAATAATTCAAATACAATAACTCTTTACCAAAAAGAACTCATAAGACTCACTAACAGGCTGAGAATCCCAAATAACCTATCAAACTCTTATCCTCAAATATTCCCTTACAATGACTTAATATGGGGTCAAGGGGCAACGCCCTTGCGGGCTTTGGGGGCCGCCCCCAGGAATTTTTCGAGCAACTTAATCCAAATATGCAATCAGAAACTATAACCGGACACTACCAAAAGTACCGGGACACTCCAGTACCGGGACTCTCCAGTACCGGGACTCTCCAGTACCGGGACTCTCCAGTACCGGGACTCTCCAGTACCGGGACTCTCCAGTACCGGGACTCTCCAGTACCGGGACTCTCCAGTACCGGGACTCTCCAGTACCGGGACTCTCCAGTACCGGGACTCTCCAGTACCGGGACTCTCCAGTACCGGGACTCTCCAGTACCGGGACTCTCCAGTACCGGGAGTTAACCATACCGGGAGTCGAAAATACCGGGACTTGATGGTACCGGGACTCCTTAGTACCGGGAGTCGGCCATACCGGGAGTCCACCTGACCGGGACTCCACCGGGACTCGACATCACCGGGAGTTGATACTACCGGGAGTCTCAAGAACACAGTCGGTCGCTTTTCCAACCCAGAACCCAAATCACATCTATACAGCTATGATTTAAACTTTCTAATCCGATAGAAACTGTCTATTGATGATTACAAACATAAAACCTAAAGAATACATACCTTAAAATCGACTCAAACCCATTCAATCGATGCTCAAACCGAGCCTTTCCACTTCTGCTCCTTTTTCGCCTCACGAACACGCACACACTCACTGTCTTTCTATCTTTAGGTTTATGAAAGGATAACTGAAGTGTGAGAGATATTTATATCTCCATTTACACTTTTGGCACAAGCTACTCACTAATGACCAACCCACCCCAAATCTTATAACTTATCTCAAACTTCCCCTTAAAAATCAAAATCCTTAGTTAAATAAATTTAACGGACTTACCCGGGGTATTACATTCGGTTTATTGGAAATTTCTTGGAGTATGATCAGATTACAACAGATATTTGTCCCAAGGTTGTTGTCTTGATTTTTCAGGTTCATCTACATCAATATCAACAGGACTATAGCTTTTGTTTACTGTTGGCCTATGGTGTATTCTTGGAATTTTGCTTAGGATTCTGAGCCTTATTTAATATTTGCAAGGGAATACCTTTTTATGGTTCAATAGATCAGCTGCTGTCACTATTTGCTGCTATTTTATTTGGTTCATTGGAGTATGATCAGTTGCTCACCAAGTTTGGTTTTGTCATCAGAGAGCAGATTTGGTTATTTGTGGTTTGATTTCCCTATTACATCATCAGTTTATCGACCTGCTGGATTTTTTCATTGTTATCAAACATTTGTCTTCTATCCCATCCTGTGGTCTATTAATTTTGTTTTATCGTTATCCAAGTCCAACATTTGTTATTATTTCGTAGTGAGTTCACAAGGAGACAATCTTCCATGGGCGTATGCTGTTAAAGCAACATCAAGAGTACAACTTCCAGAATATCCCAAGCCGAAAGTTTAAGTCAAATAGTACAATCCTCAAGTACAATAACCCCATTCCTGCACCATAAAACAAGTAATATTCCCTATTCTTATGGGATTCTTTGTTGCATTATGACCTTTCTGTTGTTTAATAATTAGATACAAGGGTAACATGATTACAAGATTGATATATTTGTCAAACCAATGAAGTCAAGATCTTACCACAAGAGGTCTCAAGTCAAATTTAAGCGAAGGAGAGGTATAAATATATCTATAACTTGTATAATTGCCTTCTATTCTAGAGTCAAATATGATTGATTTTGGTGGTGTCATCAACCTCAACGAGCATTATGGATCTCTGGTACCCACATCATACTATCGTGTAAGTGGCCTTTTACCAAAAGCTTACCTGCTAAACATTTACCCGGTCACTTACCTTAGCAGCGGATGTACATGGAAAGTTCATAATCTTACCCGGTAAAAGCGTTGATAGGGACCGAGAGTATTACCCGGGGTAAGTGACGGTGACGACTCTTATCCATTTTGATGGGGTAAATTTTACCCGGTAAGGTAAATGAGAGTATTGAGTCCCATCGATAAGCGTTTACCGGGTAAGCATTTGGGTAAATGGTAGTCTCCATGGTTGCATTTTGTGTTGGCCACTCTATTCTTTATTTTGGTTATTGATATGCTTACATCTTTGTACTGCAATTCTGCTTAAATGTGATGAAATATGTTGGCAAATAAACCATTTGGTGTGGCAAAATATGGTATATGGGAGTATTTTCATTTTTATATCAATTGCAAGGTAATTTGTGTTCATTATCAATGTGTTATTAAGCTTTAAACGTGGCGAGATATGCTGGCAAAGAACCCACTTGGTGTGGAAAAATATGGTGTATGAGGTTATTTGCATTTTTATATCAATCGCAAGTTTCCGAGGTAATTTGTGTTCGTTATCAATGTCTTATTAAGCTATTGCAAGTTTATACTATCTGGTTACTGACCTATAAATATTTGAACTAATATTTGTTGTGGTTATGCTCACAGCATTTGTATCTTCAAGCTATAGTTTTGATGGAGCCCACCTCTAGGTGACACAAGTTAGGTGACATTTCAGAGCTGACTAAGGCTAACCAAGGGATTCAACCCTGTCTCCTGCAGAATTCCTTTTTGAATCTGTTATGTATTTGGGCAAAATCGCTCAACCCACTTGCCAAATGAGCTACGCGTTCAGGGCTTTTCATGCACAAATTTTTTTTCACACCTTGCTCACCCGATGCATTGCACGGGTTCACTACTAGTACTATATATATATATATATACATATATGTATTCTACTATATAAAAAAGAATAGTGTGAACCGTTAACATTCAGTTTTTCAACATTCACGTTCTTCTCCCCTTTCTCTTCCCTGCGATCTCCTTCAGTTTCTGTCCTAATCAATAATGAAGTCTGCCATTTTTCAAATCAACGAGAGAACACACGATTTCTCAAGAAAAACCAAACCCTAATCTGCGATTTCTACTTCTTCTCCACCTGCGATTTCTACACACTCATTTTGATTTCTTATAAACCAGGTTGGATTTCTTCGTTTCATCAATTAGGGTTTCTCAGGTTAGTTTTCTACATGTTGTTTCTCGATTTTTGTTTGGCTCTATGGTTTCTTGGATTTTCGATTTCAGTTTCACGATTTTGGTTTAACTCTTAATTTTGATTTTGATTTTGATTTTGTTGGTTTCACGCTTACTTCGAATCACCAAAGGTTTCGAGGTATGATTTCTCACAATCGATTCATTTGATTTTTGCACAAAGGTCCTACCTGTTTGACTTTTGATTTTCTAAAATAACGAGGTCTGCATCTCGATTCGATTTCAAGGTCTCAATCAGTGTGCTTCATCTCCATCTTATCTGATTTCATTTGATTCCTATTTGTGTTTTTTCACTAACAGATCTCTCAATTTGATAGCTTCTCAGGTATATACTTTTATCTGCCACTTCTACATGGAATATAACCTGAATGAAGAAGTAATATATGGAAATTGATGGTATGCAGGGACTGCAGGGATGATGATGGAACCATGGGAAGATGAGTTGCTGGAGCAATTAAAAACTACACAAACAACTGCTAGACTATGGGAAGCAAACATCTTAATGTAAAATCACATAATTCATCGCTTAATTCTTTGTACCATACTATTAGCATTATCTTTTAACTTTTAATCTGAAATTCTTGGCAAAAAAAAGAATTCATAAGGGTCCTATCTATTACCTAGCTCACACTACAATGTTGATGTAGAATGGAACGGTGGCATGTAGTATATGTAGAAGTCCAGGATTTATACCAGTTGTGTAGTTGGAAAAAAAACTATTTGTCTTTTGACTTGCAGATAATGTCACAGAAGCACTGTTCTGAAAAGTTCCTCTCTAAAATGACGACTCTTTCCATTCCTCCATTCACGACAGTTGGCTACCACCGCTAATGTTGTATTTTAGAGAGCATCAAGCAAGTTCAACTCGAAATCTCCGCTTTTTGGGATGAGAAATGTTAGTATGTTAGTTCCTTCGGCTTGGTTTTGCTTGCAATATTTTTTAGCTTCGGTTTTTCTCTCACTACACACATTGTTACCATATTTTTGACATCTACAAAACCACTATATGTGCATCAAGAATAGAAAAGGGTTTCATACTTCAAAAATTATTGAATTTTTGAAATTGCTTCTACCGTTGATATTACAAAAAAATGATATAAAAAAGTCTCTTTTTGACAAGGAAGGTGATATGAAGTCTGCTCTAGCAACCCATTTAACTTGGTGTTGTTTTTGTGCTTATCTTCTATGATTTCGAGTTACATCGATCCATTTCCACCAAGTTTCTGTTTGGGTCTTTTATACAAGTTTTTCATTCTCAGAAGCCAGTATCTTTGTTTTTCTCGGGGTGCATCAACGAGGATCTATACGTCACACTATTCTTATTTATGTGATGATTATTGATTGATTTAATTAACGATTGAATCTATATTTTGGCGATTATTTACCAGATGACACCTTGAGGATCACCTGGTTCGATTGGTTAGGATTGGTTCAAGAGCAAATCAAAATTTAGGTTCTTAATTGTCATCTACGGTTGGTGAATTTTTGGGTTTTTAGTTGAGATTGTTCACTGAGCAAAAAACTTAAATGTATTAATGTATGTAATTAGCCAATAATTTTTATTTTATTAATTACAAAGTATTAATTTTTGCTAGAGTTGTGATATTGTAATGAGAATTGCAGGTAAAAGGTTTTTGCAATGATGCTTGATGCGAGTGTCTCTGTTACCAGAAAGTACAACACAACAATTGGTCTTGGTTTTAGGTATGTAAAATCTTTCTTGATTTTTGGGTTTTGAAGTTCTTGATGACCGATTACATATTTGGTTGGATATGTTGGTTTTTGGACTATTTTAGTTGCTTGGTTGCTTCAACTGATCCTGCTATTGGTATGGTACAGAGGATAGAATTTTGCTAATTATGGTTATTGATGGTGTTGGATTAGCTGCAAGTTTTATTCAACCCTGGATAATGTTGTATAGTGTTTTACAATTCTTTCTCCATAAAAATAGATATAATGGGACCTGCTCCTTCGTATTTTCCGGTTGTTTCAACAAGGAATTTCTTACATCCAGGACCAAGTTTCTTGCTATGTTATTCTGATTCTATTTTTTTATTCCGAGTTTTTTGATGTTTATTATCTCAGTTTTAACATAGGTACCGGAGTTCTTCCAAATGTGTATGTCGTGATCTGTATCAAATAGTTTAGATGTAAACCATTCTTTTAAGCATAGGAGCTTTGGTAGAACATCTTTCTGTAATAAATAAAAAAAATCATTTCTTTGTGATTTCATGATTCTTTTACTATCCAGGTTTTGTATAAAGTTTTGATGTAAGTTCGTGGATTTTATAGGACACTGATGCCTGTCACCATTACTGGTTTGATGCTTTCTTTTGGGAGGTTTCAACTTCCAAGGTAATCATGCTTATGTAGTGAATGATGGGAAATATACATTAACTGCAACTTGGGTTTTCTTCAGATGTGGTTTTATCAAAGGAGGTTTGTTTTAGCAATTTGGGATTATAGACTTGAATGGATTTTGGCCGGTCTTCAAAAGCCATTATGGACAATGTTTGCTTTCAAGTATTTGAGGTTTTGGGACTGGAGTGATACAGGTGAAATTTTGTGCTCAAATTTGGTTTTTGTTGTGCTCAAATTTTGTTTTTGTTGTGCTCAAATGATTGATATTTCCTCTTTCTTTTCTAAGTTGGATACTGTAATGTTATCCTAGCATTTGCTTCCTTTCCCAGTTTTTGGTCTTTTCTTTTGGTTCGGTTTATTGGAAATTTCTTGGAGTATGATCAGATTACAACAAATATTTGTCCCAAGGTTGTTGTCTTGATTTTTCAGGTTCATCTACATCAATATCAACAGGACTATAGCTTTTGTTTACTGTTGGCCTATGGTGTATTCTTGGAATTTTGCTTAGGATTCTGACCCTTGTTTAATATTTGCAAGGGAATACCTTTTTATGGTTCAATAGATCAGCTGCTGTCACTATTTGCTGCTATTTTACTTGGTTCATTGGAGTATGATCAGTTGCTCACCAAGTTTGGTTTTGTCATCAGAGAGCAGATTTGGTTATTTGTGGTTTGATTTCCCTATTACATCATCAGTTTATCGACCTGTTGGATTTTGTCATTGTTATCCAACATTTGTCTTCTATCCCATCCTGTGGTCTATTAATTTTGTTTTATCGTTATCCAAGTCCAACATTTGTGATTATTTCGTAGTGAGTTCACAAGGAGACAATCTTCCATGGGCGTATGCTGTTAAAGCAACATCAAGAGTACAACTTCCAGAATATCCCAAGCCGAAAGTTTAAGTCGAATAGTACAATCCTCAAGTACAATAACCTCATTCATGCACCATAAAACAAGTAATATTCCCTATTCTTATGGGATTCTTTGTTGCATTATGACCTTTCTGTTGTTTCATAATTAGATACAACAAGATTACGAGATTGATATATTTGTCAAACCATTGAAGTCAAGATCTTACCACAAGAGGTCTCAAGTCAAATTTAAGCGAAGGAGAGGTATAAATATATCTATAACTTGTATAATTGCCTTCTATTCTAGAGACAAATATGATTGATTTTGGTGGTGTCATCAACCTCAACGAGCATTATGGAACTCTGGTACCCACATCATACTATCGTGTAAGTGGCCTTTTACCAAAAGCTTACCTGCTAAACATTTACCCGGTCACTTACCTTAGCAGCGGATGTACATGGAAAGTTCATAATCTTACCCGGTTAAAGCGTTGATAGGGACCGAGAGTATTACCCGGGGTAAGTGACGGTGACGACTCTTACCCATTTTGATGGGGTAAATTTTACCCGGTAAGGTAAATGAGAGTATTGAGTCCCATCGATAAGCGTTTACCAGGTAAGCATTTGGGTAAATGGTAGTCTCCATGGTTGCATTTTGTGCTGGCCACTCTATTCTTTATTTTGGTTATTGATATGCTTACATCTTTGTACTGCAATTCTGCTTAAATGTGATGAAATATGTTGGCAAATAAACCATTTGGTGTGGCAAAATAAGGTATATGGGAGTATTTTCATTTTTATATCAATTGCAAGGTAATTTGTGTTTATTATCAATGTTTTATTAAGCTTTAAATGTGGTGAGATATGCTGGCAAAGAACCCACTTGGTGTGGAAAAATATGGTGTATGAGGTTATTTGCATTTTTATATCAATCGCAAGTTTCCGAGGTAATTTGTGTTCGTTATCAATGTCTTATTAAGCTATTGCAAGTTTATACTATCTAGTTACTGACCTATAAATATTTGAACTAATATTTGTTGTGGTTACGCTCACAGCATTTGTAACTTCAAGGTATAGTTTTGACGGATCCCACCTCTAGGTGACACAAGTGAGGTGACATTTCAGAGCTGACTAAGGCTAACCAAGGGATCCAACCCTGTCTCCTGCAGGATTCCACTTTGAATCTGTTATGTATTTGGGCAAAATCGCTCAACCCACTTGCCAAATGAGCTACGCGTTCTAGGGCTTTTCATTTACGATAATTTTTTCACACCTTGCTCACCCGATGCATTGCACGGGTTCACTACTAGTACTATATATATATATATATATATATATATATATATATATACATATATCTATTCTACTATATAAAAAAGAATAGTGTGAACCGTTAACATTCAGTTTTTCAACATTCACGTTCTTCTCCCCTTTCTCTTCCCCGCGATCTCCTTCAGTTTCTGTCCTAACCAATAATGAAGTCTGCCATTTTTCAAATCAACGAGAGAACACACGATTTCTCAAGAAAAAACAAACCCTAATCTGCGATTTCTACTTCTTCTCCACCTGCGATTTCTACACACTCATTTTGATTTCTTATAAACCAGGTTGGATTTGTTCGTTTCATCAATTAGGGTTTCTCAGGTTAGTTTTCTACATGTTGTTTCTCGATTTTTGTTTGACTCTATGGTTTCTTGGATTTTCGATTTCAGTTTCACGATTTTGGCTTAACTCTTAATTTTGATTTTGATTTTGATTTTGTTGGTTTCACGCTTACTTCGAATCACCAAAGGTTCTGAGGTATGATTTCTCACAATCGATTCATTTGATTTTTGCACAAAGGTCCTACCTGTTTGACGTTTGATTTCCTAAAATAACGAGGTCTGCATCTCGATTCAATTTTAAGGTCTCAATCAGTGTGCTTCATCTCCATCTTATCTGATTTCATTTGATTCCTATTTGTGTTTTTTCACTAACAGAGCTCTCAATTTGATAGTTTCTCTGGTATATACTTTTATCTGCCACTTCTACATGGAATATAACCTGAATGAAGAAGTAATATATGGAAATTGATGGTATGCAGGGACTGCAAGGATGAAGATGGAACCATGGGAAGATAAGTTGCTGGAGCAATTAAAAACTACACAAACAACTGCTAGACTATGGCAAGCAAACATCTTAATGTAAAATCACATAATTCATCGCTTAATTCTTTGTACCATACTATTAGCATTATCTTTTAACTTTTAATCTGAAATTCTTGGCAAAAAAAAAAGAATTCATAAGGGTCCTATCTATTACCTAGCTCACACTACAATGTTGATGTAGAATGGAACTGTAGCATGTAGTATATGTAGAAGTCCAGGATTTATACCAGTTGTGTAGTTGGAAAAAAAAAACTATTTGACTTTTGACTTGCAGATAATGTCACAGAAGCACTGTTCTGAAAAGTTCCTCTCTAAAATGACGACTCTTTCCATTCCTCCATTCACGACAGTTGGCTACCACCGCTAATGTTGTATTTCAGAGAGCATCAAGCAAGTTCAACTCGAAATCTCCGCTTTTTGGGATGAGAAATGTTGGTATGTTAGTTCCTTCGGCTTGGTTTTGCTTGCAATATTTTTTAGCTTCGGTTTTTCTCTCACTACACACATTGTTACCATATTTTTGACATCTACAAAACCACTATATGTGCATCAAGAATAGAAAAGGGTTTCATACTTCAAAATTTATTGAATTTTTTAAATTGCTTCTACCGTTGATATTACAAAAAAATGATATAAAAAAGTCTCTTTTTGACAAGGAAGGTGATATGATGTCTGCTCTAGCAACCCATTTAACTTGGTGTTGTTTTTGTGCTTATCTTCTATGATTTCGAGTTACATCGATCCATTTCCACCATGTTTCTGTTTAGGTCTTATATACAAGTTTTTCATTCTCAGAAGCCAGTATCTTTGTTTATCTCGGGGTGCATCAATGAGGATCTATACGTCACACTATTCTTATTTATGTGATGATTATTGATTGATTTAATTAACGATTGAATCTATATTTTGGCGATTATTTACCAGATGACACCTTGAGGATCACCTGGTTCGATTGGTTAGGATTGGTTCAAGAGCAAATTAAAAATTAGGTTTTTAATTGTCATCTACGGTTGGTGAATTTTTAGGTTTTTAGTTGAGATTGTTCACTGAGCAAAAAAATTAAATGTATTAATGTATGTAATTAGCCAATAATTTTTATTTTATTAATTACAAAGTATTAATTTTTGCTGGAGTTATGATATTGTAATGAGAATTGCAGGTAAAAGGTTTTTGCAATGATGCTTGAAGCGAGTGTCTCTGTTACCAGAAAGTACAACACAACAGTTGGTCTTGGTTTTAGGTATGTATAATCTTTCTTGATTTTTGGGTTTTGAAGTTCTTGATGACCGATTACAGATTTGGTTGGATAAGTTGGTTTTTGGACTATTTTAGTTGCTTGGTTGCTTCAACTGATCTTGCTATTGGTCTGGTACAGAGGATAGAATTTTGCAAATTATGGTTACTGATGGTGTTGGATTATCTGCAAATTGATCTATTCTTACATCTGCACCCTTCAGTTCCTGTTGTGGCTACTTTGTTTATTTCGATATTGTATTTCTCATAAATGATGGTTGTAACTTTACTCATTCTAACTTCGTGTTTTAAATACCTATTAAAATCATTAAGATGGTTTTAGAACCATTAATAGACAAACTTTTTTTTCCTGCCAAACAAAATTCACCTCTTAACGATTTAGAGGTTGCCTTTTAATGGAACTATTAAGAGGTAAACAAATAGCCCCTTAGTACCACAGTTATGTATCATGTTATGCATAGAGTTGTTAAGCTCTGAGTTCTGATCTTCGATTATTCTATCTTCTTCAATTTTCCATTTTCAGGAACTCAAATTTGACCCTAAAGAAGCTCTTCATACCCTGGACGCTTTTCCAGTACGTGTTGATGTTGGAGAGTATCTTTTCACTTTTGAGGTACCCACTACTGTGCAACAAATTGATCTATTTTAGCTTTGTCTTATAATAGAGTTGGCATTTATTTTTTTGGTTAGTTATATATTGTAACTAAACTACTAAATGACCTATGCACATATTTATATCATCTACAATACACACCAGAGGTGTAACCAACCCCCCCCCCCCCCCCCCCACCAACTAACTAACTGGTCTAATAAAACAAACTAACTAACCAAACATAAATACTGACTATTATCTTATACTCTTAGGGGACGTCTGGTTTGATGTAATGGTTTTGAGGGATTTGATTACGTGGAAGGATTTGAAATCTTTGGTGTGTTTGGTTTGTAGGATTTGGAATGGAATCCATTATTTATAAAAAGTTATAATTTTTTACAAATAAATATACAAATAATTAAATTATGTTTTTGTTAATTGGTTTTTACAAAACAAATGTTTTTAACACAATTTAAACCAATATTACATACAAATCCTGGAAAATCCCATGAAATACCAATGTTTCTTTGAATTGTGGGAGTTGATTTGTGAGAATTTTTAAGTAATCTGGAAAAAGAAGATACTAACAATATTTTAATCCTTATTGCAAGTGAAATCCCGTATGAAAGTTTTGTCATGTGCTCTTC
This sequence comes from Saussurea involucrata, assembly GCA_033807775.1. Taxonomy (NCBI): domain Eukaryota; kingdom Viridiplantae; phylum Streptophyta; class Magnoliopsida; order Asterales; family Asteraceae; genus Saussurea; species Saussurea involucrata. The sequence goes on from CM066317.1 coordinate 61,595,547, forward strand.
AATCGTTACCTAGTAGGGGGCAGAAGCTGTCAAGTTGATGCACAAGACATTACTGGTGCTAGGGGCTGTTTGGTTGGTTTTTGATCTTTGGTTGGTTTTTCATCAAGTCATGTGGGGATAAAGTTGTATGTATGGATCGATTTACAAGTACAGACATAAAGGTTTTTGTTTGTGAGGGTTTTTCCATTATGGAAGAAGCCACTTTCTATATCATTAAGCCAATACCAAAAGGTCATATAAAGCTGATTGAATAATCTATGAGTCTCATTAAGCTACTAACAAACAGACACTTCATGTGAGATTAAGGGGTTGTTTATTTTTTATTTGTCCATTAATCCTATGGTTTAAGTTGTTTGTTTGGACAAATATGTATTGTTGTTTGAGGGAACAAAGAGAGGGGTGGATTAATTCTAGAGTATTTTTTGGTGTTAATTTGTTTTTACAGTGGGACAGGTGAGCGGTCATGGCTTATTTTGTATAATCATTTTAGCTTAATGGTTTAATAAATAAGGCGTAAAGAAACACTCTTATATAGTTGAGCGAATAAGCCGCATAGACCATTAATTGTATAGTTTAGCGAATAAGCCGCATAGACCATTAATTGTATAGTTGAGCCAATAAGCCACATAGACCATTAATTGTATAGTTGAGCGAATAAGCCGCATAGACCATTAATTTTATAGCTGAGGGAATAAGCTGCATAGACCATTAATTGTATAGCCGAGCGAATAAGCCGCATAGACCATTAAACTCATTAAGTTGTAAGTAAACATACTCTTAGTGTTTAGTATAAGATTTGGTTACCCCTTTGGAGATGGTCTTATGTTGTTTTTTAATGACTTATGGTTTGATATAGAGCGTGAGAAGACTGACTACAGGAATCATCAAGGAGCAACTTGCTACCATTGCACCATCTCTAGAACAACTATGGAAGAAGAAGCATGGATGGATAAAGGAGTTCTAAGATGTGCCGACCCAGAAGATCTGTGGAGAGGGCAAACATTAAATCCCAGTGTACTGCTTTGCTATACCAGTTGACTGTTAGCTGTTATTATGAAGAAGATTTTCAAACTAAATTATAGTTCGTATGTTGATAGCTTAAGTAACGACGACTGTTTTAGGTCACTCTAGCTACTACTAAGTAAATGAATACAGTGGATGTAACTTTTTATTTGAATTGTTGTGGTGAGTGCTATTGCTTTCTCTTTTCAACGATGGATGAGGATTGACGTATGTGCCAAAGTAAAAATTGTCCTTGACCTATTGTGTAATAACACAAAATGTGATATGTTTAGTAATAAAAAAAAGGAAGGTTTACGGATAGATGTTTTCAAAGATATGTATTTGTTTTTTTAAAACAAGTCAAGTTAAAATTTAATTTAAATATTAATCAAATATTAGATATAATAGTATATAAATTAAATTAAATCATGCATGCATTTATGTAAATGTACACACGTGTACTTCTGGCAAGGATTCAAGGATGATACATCTTTTGAAAGAGATTATCATCTTTTTAAGATTGGAGGAGAGTAAGCCACGAAGTAAGTGTAATTGATACCTAAAGACTTTTCTCTCTCTCTATATATATATATATTCTTGGCAATTCATTTTCTTGCATTGGCATCATACACAAATATATAGAATGGGTTAGAGGGATACGTAATGAAAAGAGAGATATTATTTAAGGTTTTGGGGAAGAAGAAACAAAGAGAAAAGTAGTTTTAACAACTATCAAAACGAAATAAGGAATACGAGATTTTAACCGGTTGGAGAGAATAAAGTTAGCATTGGTTACGGTTTCTTATTTCAGGAAAGTCGGCAGTCTCGACATCAATGTGAGTTTTACTTTAAAAACGTTTTCAACTGGGATACATATATATATATGAGATGAATATGTATGGATTGAGAATATGATATATGGTGTGATTATGTGTTTACGTTAAGAGATATATATGTATATATATATATATGGTTGGAATGTGATGAAAGGTTTATAAATGAAAATATCATATATTGAGATATGATTTGGAATGCGATAAATAGTGTAATTGTGTGTTTATGTTGAAATATAATATGATGAGATATTATATTTATGTAAGTATTACACTACACGAGAGCACGCTGAACTATGCCGGCGGAAGTGTTGGTCGTAATTGTTGTACGGCGTTTTTTGTCGTAATTGTCGTACGACGTTGTTGGTTGTAATTGTCGTACAACGTTGAATTATTAGTTGGCTTGCTACCAACTAATATGGCCATGGGAATGAGGAATGAGGATGAGTTGAGCACGGTGCACGAGTCTTGTTTGGTATTTAAATACGTGTGGTATGTTTATATTCTACGAAAGGATTATTAAAGGTTTATATAAACTATTTCGATACAAAGGATTTACATAAAAAGGTTTTACAACGATTTTGGAAAGGACCGGGATTAACTCACTAAGACCCGTTTGGTCTAACCCTCATTTTGTTTTCAAAAATATGTTTTCCAGGTTGAGGATCGGCGAAGGAAAGGGATAAGAATAGGAAGCTTTTGATGGACGTTGATTAAGAAACGTTTATGTATTTTGTAGTTCGAGACCGAAGGGACCGTTTGTAATTTATTATGTATTTTCTTTTATGAATGTAACAATGTTATGCAATATATGTTATTTGTTGTATGTTATGGGAAAGTGGGTCGTTACAGATGGTATCAGAGCCCTAGTTTAAAGGATTTAGGTATTTGGATTTATACCTAGACTTAAACTGCATGTGAAGTAGGATGTCCCTATTATTTTAGAACCTTGGGATGTTAAATATAAAAAGGTAGAAGGAACATCATGTAAGGTAATTTCAAATTACACCTGGCCAGTGTAATTGTGAATTTACAAGTACATGTTTGAACTGGAATACCTTATTATATTGGGTATGTGCTTATGTGTATATTAACCTTGTTGAAATCAACAGAGTGGCAAGTCGGTCGTGATGTATGGATAGAGACGAAGACAGGTATATTTCTATAAACTCTATACGTGCTAAGGTGATAATTGCTCTGATGCAATTGATTAAGTGTGACTCCTTAATTGCTGTTTATTTGCATTAGAAAAGTATTTGATAGTTGTGTAATAGATATATGAGTTTTAGTTGGTTAATTATGAGTAGATAAAGTCTTGAAGTATTTTATGGTGAAATCATGTATTAATTATGTCCTAGTGTTAGAATTCATAAACTAGAAGTTTGGTAACAAAAATGGGAAAAGGAATGAAACCATTGAAATGGGTTTGTGCTCCATGAAGTAATTCCCACAAGGTATTTGTTGAAATGCCAAGAGATTTCAATTCTGTTGAGTTTTTATTTTTGTTCGGATATTGGAAAATTCGTATAAAATCAACCGTAAGTCTAAATAAGCTCAAATTTTGCAGTTAGAAAGATCTTTCAGTCCTGTGCAATTTTGTAGTTTTCACCGAGACCAAATTATGACTTTAAGCAGCTCCAAACAGTGAATTACAGAAGCTGATCCTGTAAAAAAAACGGGATCTGCACACTGTTTGTATAAAATTCATATATAATTGGTTGTTGCTCCAATCGAGGTGAGTCCAAAACGATATGAAGCTTAAGAGATGTAAGTATGTTTTTGTTTTACACATGATTAACTAGTTTGGCTTCTAAGTATGGTAATTAAGCCAAAACAAAGGTGTAACTGTGTTGTTCTATGCATCCTAGTTTGGTGGTTTTGTTTATTTAATTTTAATGTTAACTTTTAACTTTGTGTTTTGTTGACTCTTGGATAGAGTATGAATGAGGACTGAAAATACTGTGGACTCAAATTAAGTTCGGGTTTGGAGGAAATATTTGAGGATACGAGTTAGATAGAATTATCTGGAGTTCCTAGCTAATAAGTCTTATGAGTTCATTTGGTAAAGAGATATAACCTTAAGAGAGAATTAGGTTGCTGATAACCTAGACTTAAGCTGAGAGAGAATATTTATATTATTAGTGACAAGAAACTTTTATAATCTTGACGGAGTTGTAATGAATTCTTTTCGGCTTAGTTTTGTGGCGGAATTATCATGGGATGGATTGGTAATTATATCAGTTAGGTAATGTGAGACCGGTGTTGATGAATTTCATTTGCGGAGTGGTTGAAGTGAATCAAATGTTTAAGGATTTGTGTTAGTATTTTTATGCTAAGTCAGAGATGTAAGAAATTGATGTGATAACGAGTTTGTTATTTTATTAAGAAATGAATTGGTGTTGATATTATTGGATGTAAGTCGGTACGAGTTATGGTGGTGAAGTTATTGAGATAATTGAAATGTTTGAGATTGTGTTTTGTTTATATTCGAGAAATCAAGTCGCTATTAGACTTTATTTTAATTTGATGATAATTTATTGATTGATGCGAAGAAGACGTAATTTGTTGAGCGCGTCTGAAAGTTGTCATAAGGATTTTATGGTATCATTATTAGGGTATGATATTTTGTGGGGGTATTTGTACAATTAAGAAATTGGCGTTGTAAGTTAAGGTAGATGTGTAAGTCTTCGACTTCTCATCGAGTTTTGCAGTTATGTTAAGTGATGACATTAGATTATTATTGCAACAATGTTATGATAGGAGTTCTTTTTGGAAGGTTCTTGATGGGAAGTCAAGATTGAAAAGTGAAATCGATTAAAGTATCGGGATTTAGAGACAATAATATGTTTATGTTTGGATGAGATTATTTTATTCCGAGTGGACATCGGGTAAAGTACGTTAAATTATAGTGTTATTTTTATTGTAACTTTTAGTGGAACCGTTTTGATCAGACTTGGTCTTGCATGTGTAAATATGATTTTGATGAATGATTTGGTGTCAAGTACAATTAAGTATTGATGTGTGATTATCGTGGTTATGCTATGCTAGCATGAGAAATGGAAATGGTAGGATGAAGTATACGGGTTTGATAAATTAAGAAACTTATCCGTGATATAAAATGATTTTTGTTGAGTATATTTTATTCCATGGAAGAGTATAAGAAATAGGTTGTAATTGCTAAGCAAAGTTTTATATTGAATGTGTATGATTATGTTTTCGAGTTAGTATCATAAAAGTGTAGAACACGACGTTTGTCGTGAAAGGCCGGTGGAATTAAAGGTAGCATTAGCGTGGTAAATGTTCCGAGTAAGCATAAAATGTTGTGTTATTTGGATTAGTTTCATGTGAGTATAAGCTATTTCATAAGTGAACTTTCGAGTTATTTTGAACCTTCGTGGGATTTGATTATTGGGTGATTCGGCATAAAATTTTGATTATGGTTATTTTAAGATTTGGATCGACCTTGTGGGATGGATTAATTGAGTAACGAAATTGTGAATGATATGTTCAAGGTTCAGATAAGGTGGTTAGCATTGATTACTCCTTATTTATTAGGGTGCAATGCTATTTATTTGTGTGTATTCTTATCTCGTGATATTTGGGTGATATTGAAAATAGCATGTTTATTCGTTAAGGGATTCTTGGATTTGAGTCTAAGTGAGAAATACAATAATGATCTTGTGTTAAGATATCGGATTTTGTGGTGGTTATGTTTAAACGGGAGGTTTATATTTATGGTGATATAAATCTCAATAGAATTATTTCTTGCAAATAATTGCATCTATTTGTGGAACCCAAATTTAGACGTATTTTGAATTTCTAGATTTAGGGTATAGAGTTATTTGAATATGAAAAATAAGGTCAGTTTAATTCAATGATTATTGATTGAATTTGAAATTAATAAGGAAATCGAGTGTTTTGTAAGTTTAATCAGAGTTGCGTAGGGAAAGCGTGGTAATCTGTTATTAATATCTGTGATTTGATTTGAAAGAATTGTTTCAAATATCATCAAAGAATTTATAATGAAAAGTAAATTGTTTAGTTTTATGAAAGTTCTTTGGGAGTTTCCTAAAGACATTAATGTGTTTGAAGGGTTTGATCTAAATTGTTGGTGATAAAAAATTTTCTTGTTTGTTGCTTGAATGAATTCCGGGACGGAATTCTGTTAAGGAGGGAAAATTGTAATAACCCAAAATGTGATATGTTTAGTAATAAAAAAAAGGAAGGTTTACGGATAGATGTTTTCAAAGATATGTATTTGTTTTTTTTTAAAACAAGTCAAGTTAAAATTTAATTTAAATGTTAATCAAATATTAGATATAATAGTATATAAATTAAATTAAATCATGCATGCATTTATGTAAATGTACACACGTGTACTTCTGGCAAGGATTCAAGGATGATACATCTTTTGAAAGAGATTATCATCTTTTTAAGATTGGAGGAGAGTAAGCCACGAAGTAAGTGTAATTGATACCTAAAGACTTCTCTCTCTCTATATATATATATATTCTTGGCAATTCATTTTCTTGCATTGGCATCATACACAAATATATAGAATGGGTTAGAGGGATACGTAATGAAAAGAGAGATATTATTTAAGGTTTTGGGGAAGAAGAAACAAAGAGAAAAGTAGTTTTAACAACTATCAAAACGAAATAAGGAATACGAGATTTTAACCGGTTGGAGAGAATAAAGTTAGCATTGGTTACGGTTTCTTATTTCAGGAAAGTCGGCAGTCTCGACATTAATGTGAGTTTTACTTTAAAAACGTTTTCAACTGGGATACATATATATATATGAGATGGATATGTATGGATTGAGAATATGATATATGGTGTGATTATGTGTTTACGTTAAGAGATATATATGTATTTATATATATATGGTTGGAATGTGATGAAAGGTTTATAAATGAAAATATCATATATTGAGATATGATTTGGAATGCGATAAATAGTGTAATTGTGTGTTTATGTTGAAATATAATATGATGAGATATTATATTTATGTAAGTATTACACTACACGAGAGCACGCCGAACTATGCCGGCGGAAGTGTTGGTCGTAATTGTTGTACGGCGTTATTGGTCGTAATTGTCGTACGACGTTGTTGGTTGTAATTGTCGTACAACGTTGAATTATTAGTTGGCTTGCTACCAACTAATATGGCCATGGGAATGAGGAATGAGGATGAGTTGAGCACGGTGCACGAGTCTTGTTTGGTATTTAAATACGTGTGGTATGTTTATATTCTATGAAAGGATTATTAAAGGTTTATATAAACTATTTCGATACAAAGGATTTACATAGAAAGGTTTTATAACGATTTTGGAAAGGACCGGGATTAACTCACTAAGACCCGTTTGGTCTAAGCCTCATTTTGTTTTCAAAAATATGTTTTCCAGGTTGAGGATCGGCGAAGGAAAGGGATAAGAATAGGAAGCTTTTGATGGACGTTGATTAAGAAACGTTTATGTATTTTGTAGTTCGAGACCGAAGGGACCGTTTGTGATTTATTATGTATTTTCTTTTATGAATGTAACAATGTTATGCAATATATGTTATTTGTTGTATGTTATGGGAAAGTGGGTCGTTACATATTGTATTAGGGTTTATCTTTTTAATTGGTGTATATTGATCATCTTTTTAAAACTGCAAAAAGTTATGTGGTTACATGTTTGTTAGCTTCAATCTTCCTAATCATAGAAGTACTTAGAAGTAGTGAAAAATAGGCTAAGTGAAGAAAGCCTCTTACAGAGGCTCTGCCACTTCTTCCAGAAGATCCAAGTCCAGAAAGCTACAGAGCTTACAGAAGTGATCACAGAACCTCTGTAATGCGCACAAAGAAGATCAACTTGGAAACAAGTGAAGGCTGCTCTACAGAAGATCAGACCTCAGAACCTCTGTAACCCTTTACAGAGCCTCTGTGGTCTGCGATGAAGACTTAGAAGATATTTCATAACTTACTACTGTTACTGGATCCGTTCATCAACTTGCATGGAAGCGTGCCCTGTCAAACATAAACACGTGTCAAGCTCTGAATGGACTCAATAGGGCATGGTACAACATAGACGTCTGCGCCATTTAATGCAAATACAACTAGTACATCTGCTCCATTAAATGCGTATGGCACGAACCACTGTTCACACCATCCGGTCTACTGTTCACACCATCCGATCTACTGTTCATGCCGTAAAAGGAACAGTGACCTATTTCATAGTCTTCTAAGAGTAGTATAAAAGGAAGTCTCATGTTGAGATCTTCCTTCAATGAATCACTAATACTCTCAAGCTTTATATCGTCAAATATATCTGAGTATTACATCCTCACACACACACCAAACAGTTCTTAATCTGTTCTTGGTGTTCTTATCATATATTGAACAACAGTAACTTTTCAAGAGATCCTTTCATTCTTTACTGTTTTCTTTATAAGTGTGTGTTCAAATATCTATCAAACATATCTGTTAGTTTAATACGCTTCCGCATCAAACTCTAAACTCAAACTAATAGACTGTTAATCTTGTTTAAAGTGAATCTGGGTTCCAACAATGTTCATATTATGGTGTTGTTGCATAGCGCTTTTGGACATAAAGAACATTATACGCTTTAGTCATGTTCATAGTATGTGTACCTAAAACATGGTGCTAGACATTTTTGTGATGGTATGCTCATCTCTTTTTTAATAAAAAAAAGTTTCTCCCGTCGCCTACTCCTTCCAAACAAACTAAAAGAGGTCTATTTTAATTAGTACGTTTATAGCAATTAAGTTATCAAAAAAATTGAGCAAAGTGTCGCCATGATTTCAACTTTGATTATAACTACAGTGCCATTTCCACACGGATAATTTGCTATCTATACCATATTATGAAACATTTAGATCGTATTAATGTAAATCTACAACCTCATAAAACTCGAAGTTTGAACTAATCAGTTTATAAACATGTTCAAATATCGAATAAGTGTTATGTGTTATTAATAAAACATGTTAAACATCGAACCATAAAAATAAAATCAAGATGAACGAAATAAAAAAACAAGAAGTAAGATTGAGGATTCGAGTATAGAATTAAAATACATCCCGCTGCATCGCGCGGGTACGATAACTAGTATATATAAGCATGCAAAAGCCGTTAAAGTTTTAAGTCGTATCACTTCTTAATCTATATGTACAACTCTCACAGCTACTAAGAAATCTCTTCTCTCCCACGTTCCTCTCAAAATTAAACAATTTTCAATTTCTAAGTTACACTTTATACCCTTAGAATTAGTTATCCAATTTACTTTTAATCCCTTATTTTTTATTTTTTATTTTATACCCTTATCATATTAACATAAATAATGTATATGAACAAGAATGCATTAAAAATACATTTCTTTTTTTACAAATTACACCATTGTAATCGTCTCGTCAATACCTTCGAAATAAACCCGATATTGAATATTTTTGGATTTAACATATTATTAAATATCATAAACATGTACAAATTAATTTGTTTTATATCCCTTACATTATTCATTTTCATTTTACACTCTTATGATATTAAGTTACATTTTATACTCTTAGAATTAATTATCCAATTACTTTGAATCCCTTACTTTTTCATTTTTATTTTACACCCATTATCATATTAACAAAAATAATCGTTTATGAACAAGAATGCATTAAAAATACATTTTTTTACAAATTATACCACTGTAATCGTCTTGTCAATACCTTCGAAATGAGCCACATATTGAATATTTTTGGATTTAATCATATTATTAAATATCATGAACATGTACGAATTAATTTGTTTTATATCCCTTATATTAATCATCTTCATTTTACACTCTTAAAATATTAAAAATACATAATAAAGTGGATACCATGATTCTTCTGTTTATCAATAATTGCATGCATTGCGCGGTTGATGTAAAGAAGTAGGCCATTATCTCGGCAATAATGAGACAAGCAGAGTTTAACTAAGACATATTAATAAATGCATTTTTTACAAATTATTATTTTATAATATTCTCGTCAATAATTTCAAAATAAATTTATTATTGAATATTTTTTTTTAACTTAATAATATTGTGAAATATCATAAATACGTATCAAGATTTTTCAAAAAATAACGTACTGAGATTTGTTTTTAAATATGTACATTTTACACTCTTATCTATATTTAGCTATTATACTTCTTTAAAATAATTCCATTTACGTTTATTGTAACTCCAAGATCTTTCAAGATAGAGAGAGAAATTCTAGTAAGAGAAAGTATGTCATCTGTATTTAGAACTATTATGTTGCAAAAGCTTACAAAGGGTTTATATACCCTTGACAATTACAAAGTCAAACAAAAGGAAAGTAAGCTAGTATATAAAAAGCCTTGATTACAACATATTATAGTATTAACAATCTCCCCCTTTGTAATCAAGGGTGCTCGAATCTTCTGTGCTGGCGATTCTTGCCAATCAAAATTTCCAAGCATCTTAGAGTCAACCGAACATTCAATCTTGTATCAATCATCTCTATTGCTCTCCTCAAAAGTCTGATCTCTGCATTATCAACCTGGTACAAATTTCTTCTTGTCTCCAAAAACTTCTTTATAGCTTCCTTCAATCTTTGATTAAGCTGTAATCGGATAATCTTCAAAGTACCATCTGAATACTTACCAATTTCATCAAGTCTGAGAAAACGTCTAACACCAGATTGATCTCTATACACGACTCCATAAGGATCTTCAAGAATAGTGAATAGTAGATAGCTGTCAATATTTGGTAAATCTCTATCAGGTCTTCTTACATTGACAACTGGCTGAAAGCTTTCAATAGCAAGCTGGAAGTCAAAGCATCTATAGAATCTAACTTGTTTTCGTAAGAAACGCTTGACTGCTTCCAAAGCCCTGAAGATATCATCAGTGCGAACAGGCATATCTCAAAATTGATGATACATTACCTCAAAATCATCAATAGAAAGATCATTGAAGTTTGCTTCAGAAAACTGATATCTCTGGCAGTCTTGACGTTCAACGTAAAATATGGGATACCAAATCCTGACAAAACTAGCTATCTCCACTTTAAGAACCCTTACGATTCCATGCTTTGAAGACACCAGAAGTTTTCCTTTAAGAATACATTTGATAAACATCAAGTATTCATATTGATACCAGGCCGGTTCTTTCTCAATCCCTAGAATGGCATGAATATTAACTCTCCTTCTTTTATTGACATAAAAGTCGCGTTCTGTGTCTTCAAGAAAAGCATATCTCATTCTGGTAACTTGAAATCTTTCTTCAAGTCTTTGCAACCGTTGTTGTCTATCCAAAGCTGGACCTGGTTGAAGAATGTTGGGTGGAACATTCGGAAACGGATCTGGAACCTCTTGATTTGCTCTAGACGACTCACCTTGAACAAAAGTACTTTCCGGAATAGTGGTGGTCGGAGCTGGAGAGTCAGAAACAACTGAAGGAATTGGTTGAACATGAACTTCGGGACCTTGATCTGGTGACTGTACTATAGGAGATTGATGACTTGTGTTAGCTTCAATCTTCCTAAACATAGAAGTATTTAGAAGTAGTGAAAAATAGGCTAAGTGAAGAAAGCCTCTTACAGAGGCTCTGCCACTTCTTCCGAAAGATCAAGGTCAGAAAAGCTACAGAAGTTACAGAGGTGATTACAGAACCTCTGTTATACGCACAAAGAAGACCAGACTCGGAACCCGGTGAAGACTGCTCTACAGAAGACCAAACCTCAGAACCTCTGTAAGCAATTACAGAGCCTCTGTGGTTTACGTTAAAGACTTGGAAGATATTTCATATCTTGCTACTGTTTCTGGATCCGTTCATCAACTTGCATGGAAGCGTGCCCTGTCAAACCTCAACACGTGTCAAGCTCTGAGCGGACTCAATAGGGCACAATACATAAATGAATATCATGCCTTCAGAGCCTCTGCAACAGAATCTCTCCAAACAACGTACGACACGTTCAACTCTCTCATAAACAAATGTAGAAAGTCTGGCATTCACAGAACCTCAGAAGAAAACAACGTCATGTTTCTAAAAAGCTTGAATGATGAATGGATCCAGTTGTCTATATCTTTACAAACAAACCAAGATCTAGACTCCTGGACACTCTCTGATCTCTACGGAACACTAGCCGCACAAGAGCCTCAAATAGCACAGGCCAAAACACTAACCATTGCACCATACACATTGGTTAGTAAATCTACAGAGGCTGCAGAGAGACCGAGAAATGAGAGATCTACAGAAGAGAAGAAGAAAGAGAAGAAGAAGATGGTAATGGTTGACAGCGAAGAAGACGAGCTGATAAAAGAAGAGATAACTCTTGTGTCACTAGCTAAATCCTTAGCTCTGTTGACAAGATAGTTCAGAGGAAACCAGAGGGGTTCAGGAAATGATAGATATGACAGAGACAACCGAGGTGAAAGAAGAAATGATGGAAGAAGAGAAGAATCGAGTGACCGACAGAGGTCAAGCGACAGAAATTACAGAGGGAATGACCGACAGAGGTCAGATGACTTGGTAAGCCACACACAACAAGAATGCTACAAGTGTGGCAAGCCTGGTCATTACGCAAACGAATGCAGAACGGAGAAAGGTGGAGACCTACAGAAGTCCAACGATCGTACTGGAAACACTCCCCAAGGTTGTTTCAACTGCGGAAAACCAGGCCATTTCGCAAAAGAATGCAGAAGTAGATCGAATCGCCCACAGAAGGACTCAGCTTTTTACAAAAAGAAGGCTGAGTATTATGCGCAAAAATACCTAATGGCGAATAAAGGGCATTCTGAGGCGAACAAGGAGGACTTCGAATCAGACTCTACCTCTGACGATGAATACACCACTAATGCCCTCTTTTGTGGCATGGCAGAAGTCGACTCTGGCACTGACTCTGAGGTATCCACTTCAAACTCTACCTCTTGTACTACTTCTGTAGATGATAATTCACTTAGACTTAACATTGAACTAATTGAACTAAAAGAGATAAAGGAAAGCATTCAGAAAAGACTCATTTTTAATGAGAGAGAAGTACAGCTTCTCACTCAAAAAAAAGGCCAAAATTTTTGAAGAAAAGGAAAGAATAGAAAAGAATTGGAACAAAAATCTAGATCTTTTAAAAAGGCAAATTTCTGAATTAACCTCTGCTTTAAAAGACAAAACGAAAGAACTTTCAGTTTCAAGGAGCGAAACAACTGATATAAGAGCTCTTAAAGAATACTTTCATAGAGAGAGAGAGAGAGATACTTTGGCAAGATCTACTCAGAAGATAAGTTTTATTTAAAAACTATAAAGATGAACAGAAGATTTATGAAAAAGTTAACTCACAAATAGGAAGACGGGGTATAGGGTATGATGATATTACCCTAGGTGTTGAAGGCAAAAGAATTAAACCTATGTCTTCTCTGTTTGTGATAGGAAAAACGAACAAACCAGATTTTCCAAACTTAATTTCTGTGAGTAAAAGGGCGAAAATCTCTGTGGAACCTTACTTGAGGAAACATACGAAGATGATCAATGTGTGGTTTGAAAACACAGATTCATCATCTTCAACCTCTGTCAATAGAGGTATCAAACCAAAGAAATATCTGAAAACACAAGATCAGATTGGTATCTTCAAGTTTGGTAAACCAGAGACTCAAACGCAGGTTTCTTTTGTCTGTTTGATAAATGTTGAAAAATTTTAAGAAACAATTGAAAAAGAAATTTTGGAAGTATGGAAAACAAGAGTTTTCGAAAAATTCTGTACATCTTCTGTAGATAAAATTCTCGCTGAAGAGATCTTATCAGAAACCTCTGCCATCTATGAAAGTTATTCTACAGAGGAAGAAAGCTCGTACGATACATGTTCGGAAAATTCAGCCTCTGTCGAAAGAAATGACTCAACCTCTGTATACGAGGACGATTCATCTTCTGACGACTCATAGACAGATGTTACATCTGGGATAGTTCACTATGACACAGAGGATGTTAAATACTCCTTTGAAGTTCTTCACAGAACTATTTCTCCAAAAGAGAAAATCACAGAGATACCTATCTGCCCAGATTTTCTAAACTTGAATCTACAAGTCAAAACCTCTGCTGAGCTTGAAATGTTAAAGAAGACCTCTATAGATCCTATAAGTTCAAGATTTTCAAAACCTAAAGTTAACAAATCTTTTTCCTCTGTGACAGTGAAGAAAGATGTTCACCACAGAAGCAACCCACGAAAGGTAGGAACTAAACAGAGCTTTTGCAAACAACATTCTAGTATTCATAGATCTTCTTGTAATAGGAAATCTACTGTAAAGAAAGAATGTAATGCCTCAGTGGCTCAGTTAAATGAATTCAATGAAAAGTTCAAGCAAATTACGTCTCATATTCAATATTGTCATTGCTTTGATCTTATGTTTAAACTAAAAAATCATTTCTCCAGTCAAGATTGTTTACTCTCTTCTCAAATTCAAAAGTCAAAACCCACAAAGAAACAATTTGATTCTTCTACAAAAGACAAAATGTATTTCAAGAATGCTAAGGCAAACTTGAAAAATTCTAACAATATTGGACCAATGTGGATATGGGTACCTAAATCTCTGTGATTGTCTTGCAGAAGCAGTATGTGCCAACCTGGTATCTAGACTCCGGATGCTCAAGGCACATGACTGGCAACAGAAGTTTACTATCCACATAGAAAGAAACACTCAAAGGTGGATCTGTAACTTTTGGAGACAACAAAAAGGGACACATCAAAGGCTATGGAGTCATAAAGAAGGAAAACGTTTCTGTATACAAAGTTGCATATGTGGATGGCCTTAAACACAACCTACTCAGTGTAAGCCAACTTTGTGATACAGGATTCGATGTGTTATTCAAAAGAACTTTCTGCGCTCTGAAAAGTGAACACACGGGAATAGAATTTCTACGAGCCGAAAGAAGAGGTGATCTATATCTGATGAATTTCAGTTCCAAAAACAAGGACAAAGTTTGCCTTGTAGCATGCAAAAGTGAGGAAGCCTGGTTATGGCATAACAGGTTCTGTCATTTGAACTTTCACACCTTGGACAAATTGGTCAAACTTGATCTAGTTAAAGGTTTGCCTAATGTTAAATTTAATAAAGATCATTTGTGTTCTGCCTGTGAGATGGGAAAACTCAAGAGAGCTTCCCACAAAGGCAAAACAGATGTGTCTTGCACTAAGCCTCTTTACATGCTTCATGTCGACCTTTGCGGTCCCATTGCCATACAGAGCCTCGGTGGCAAGAAATACATACTTGTCTTATTGATGAGTATTCGCGATTCACGTGGGTTGAATTTGTCCGAAAGAAATCAAATGTTCCAATCATCTTGATTAATCTAATGAAAAGAATCCAAGTTCTTTATGATTGCAGAATACAGAAGTTAAGAAGTGACAATGGCACAAAATTCAAAAACTCTGTCATTGAAGCCTATCTTTCTACAGAAGGAATATCACAGAACTTCTCTGCCGCACGCACTCCACAGCAGAACGGAGTAGTCGAAAGAAAGAATCGAACACTCGTAGAGGCTGCAAGAACTATGCTATCAGAATGCGGATTACCGACGAACTTTTGGGCAGAAGCGATTTCTACCGCTTGTTATACACATAATCGTTCAACCATTGTGAAAAGACACATCAGGACTCCTTACGAACTGATCAACAAAAGGCGGCCAAACATCAAGTTTTTCCATGTGTTTGGATGTAAATGCTTTGTTTTAAACGACAGAGATTCCAGAGGAAAATTTGAGGTAAAGGCTGACGAAGGAAAATTCATTGGATACTCTGCCTCTTCCAAAGCGTACAGAGTATACCTTACGAAATCTCGCAAGATCGTAGAAAGCATCAATGTTTCTTTTGATGACTCATTCCATAAGAGTTCTAAGCAAATCAGTTCAGAACTCGGACTTAAAGGGGAATACTCTGGCATCTCACAAACAAAAGAAGACTTAAATCTTCTATTCCTAGAGATGTTCCACGACGACATTGATCCCTCTGTTGGAACAATCAGAGCTTCTGCAGAACCATCTTCTGTCGGACAAAATCCTACAGGTATAACTCTAACTGGTCCAAATAATGCTTCATCTTCTTCTGTTTATGCTACAGATGCAAATGCTGAGGAAAGAATCTACAGAAGATGAAACACAAAGAAAAACGACCACAAAAGCTGCTGATGAACAAACTCCGCAATCCACAGAGGAACAAATAACAAAGGATGTAGAGGACCAAGTCTATACGTCCTCAGAGGAACAAACTCCACCACCACTCATACAAATCATTCCACAAACTGTAGAATCAACTACAAAGGCACGCACTACGACAGAGGCTGTACCAGAAGAAGCCTCTGAAGAACAAATCGATGACATTGGTGACCATCTTCCACGCACAACTAAGTGGACAAAAAGCCATCCTCCAAGTCAAATAATTGGTGAACCCTCTGAAAAGGTAAAAACAAGGTCTGCCACTTCTAATTTTTGTTTCTTTACGAACTTTATTAGTGTGATAGAGCCAAAGTAAACAACTTGATCCATTTGTTACCATCGCAGAAGAGGAACCTGCAGAAGATGTGGAAACAGAGCTCGTAGAGGCCCGGGTAGAAGAATCTGTAGAGGAAGAGACTGCAGAAGAAGAAGTTGCAGATCGATTTGCTCATCAAGGAAGCTTAAGTGACTTCCTTGACAATCCTGACATTGCCAACACCCTCAATACAGCTGGGTGGAATGAACCACCACTCGACCACCACACCACATAAGAACAAGATTTCTCTATCTATGGGGTTGACACAACTCTGCACGATGATGACCAAACCCCCAAAGATCACACGGGTGAAACTCCATAAATTCTACATAACCCCTTCATCTAACTGGGTTTAAACGTCCACAGAAGGAGTCCAAGCCCAGCTTCAGAAGAGGGTATAGAAGATGTAAAACCAGTTTCTATTAGGTAATCATCAAATCATCCATTGATCTTGAACATAATAGAGATTTACATAAGATTGATGCACTTTCTCTCTCTAGATTCTCTCTCTAACTTCTCACTAAGATATTACAATATATCTCTAATGAATTGCTTTCTTTTGACTTACTTAACATCTAAGCTAACTAATCCTATTTATACCTAGGATTACAAAGCATTAAATCTAATCTACTTTGACTTTTCATGACTTTGACTTTTACATTTGACTTTACAAGCTTTGACTAATTACAAGGCTTTACAATAAATCTTGAATACAATAATGCTCTAACAGTCTCCCCCTTTGGATTCAAGATTTAAAAAAATATAGCAGCAGTCTTCAGTACTTGATCTTCAATACTTTATCTTTGACCGCTTTAAACTTTGAGGCTCATATAATCTTCAAATAGCTTTATCTCCACTAGTTCACGGCGAACTATATGCTTTGACACTCTTTAAGAACTCAGCTTTGAAGAATCTTCAGACAAACATGAAAAGTCTTTGTCTTTCTCTTTGAAAAGTTAGCCTTCTTCAATACAATCTTCAACAGATTGTCTTCAAGAGGAACAAGAGGAATCAGAAACTATTAGAGTTTGGATCAGAAAGATGTGAAACCATCCACATTTTTGAACTTTTAGGTGTAAGCGCATTCTGAGAACCACTCAGAACTAAGATAACCAAATTCAGCAACATTTGGACTTCACATGATCCTTCTCCCACTGATCTTCAGTCTTTGTTCACGAATCTTTGACTTGAAAGCTCTTTGACATGAAATATCTTTGACTTGAAAGCTCTTTGACATGAAATTGAATTAAACATTAATCCCCCTTTTTCGATGAAAGTGAGCATCATTATCATCGAAAACCTTCTTCAATTTCAGTCGCGCCTCTTAGTATTACTAACAATCTCCTCCTTAGTGGATAACCTTGCTCCTCCTCAAAATAAGAATTCTGGAGCAATTTGTTTTCTCCCCCTGAAAGTATGCATATATTTCAATAACGATATTCATTTCAAATACAGTGCATTAATGAAAACATTTATACAAGGAATATAAAATTCATTGAACAACATTTTATAACTACTAACATTTGATCATTTGAAAACTTTACAAAAGAAATCGAACTTAATGAAATTTAACAGATTTTTCAATCAAATGAAATCAAATGCATGTGTTTGGATTCAAATACAAGATACCATTGTATATCAAGTTAAAAATGTTCAGTTTCAACCCCTTTTATTAAATCTATTTGGTGTGCTAGCATGCGAAATATGATTTGCATCAAGCGTATGCAATTCTAAAACATATAAGAATACTTTGCTCTACTCACACTATTTGTCCAAAATCAGGATTTTCACAAATTTACAGGTTTATCGCGACTTTGTATTTTCCCCAAGTTTCAAGAGATGTGTGCTCATTGGCATATTTTCTTTTGTGCTCATTGGCATCTTTTGATTTTATGCTCATTGGCATCCTTTGATTTTGTGCTCATTGGCATCTTTTGATCAAAAAGTTTAGTAAGAATAAGATACACCGTTAAACATGACTTTCTATCTGGTTTTATAGCAGGATTTGGGTTAGCAGATCCCAGACCAGTTGGCCTTAGGGGCTAGGTGTCGAGCACCCCTTAGAACTTAATTTCCCAAACCAGAAAGGCCACATCGATATATCTTAAACCCATTTGTACCAGTATAACATGGCTTTCTATCTGGTTCTATAGCAGGATTTGGATCAGCCGATCCCAGACCAGTTGATCTTAGGGACTAGGTGTCGAGCACCCCTTAGGACTTAGTCTCCCAAACCAGAAAGGCCACGGATACAAACTTTCAAACTAAATGATATTTATTTGTTTATTTGATGCATCGCAATCACTTGGTTCTAAAAACAAAGTGCTTCTCCCGTATTTCCATTTCCATTCATCACTCAGACATTTAGGCTTTTTTTTTTGGCATTGTATTCTATATAAGTCCAGATTCACATAACTTTGAGCATTCAGCATAATTTCATTCATGTTTTGCTGACCTTTCGATTAATTTCAGATGTGAAAGTTGAAACAAATATAACTCAGATAATACAAAATTGCTTGAAAAATCATCTTTGACACACATTTATTCATTAAATGAAAATTGAAAAAATTTCATCCCATTGAATTAAATTTGTTAAGACTCAAACATTCAAAGCATTAGAAATAAAACATAATGCAATGTTACCTTTCACGACTTGTTCCTTGAAACAGAAAAATGTGACAGTTAAGGATATCACCTGAGAAGTGTGATCATGCGGTAAAAGATTTAACCTGATAAGTACGAGTTCTAAACTGATTTGTTTAGAAGTCTTAGTCTTTGAAGTACGGGTCCTGAACTGAATTGTTCAGAAGCCATAGTCGTTAAAGCACGGGTTTTGAACTGATATATTAAAAAGCCTAAAACGTTGAAGCACGGGTCCTGAACTGATGTATTCAGAAACCAATAGTCTTTGCTACCCCTTAATGGTACATATACTCTTAAGAAAAAATTCACCGCTTCTCTTCTGTTTTCAGTCATGTGTGTGGTATATATGTAACATTCATCACAACACATGATGTACCTACAAAACAGTTTAAGCAGATTTTGGTACCCAATGGCACTTGGGTCCTAGTAGGTTAGGTGTAGATTTCTTTGAAGGAAAACTGTAAGTACCGTACCAAAAAGAAGTATGATCTTTATGCACAAAATTAATTGAACCACAGTAAGAACAACAGATTTTCTTATGTGCCAACCTAATCAGATGATTTACGGAATGAATAAGATTAGGTTTAGCATAAGATTTACCTTTCGGAGCATTGTTCTTCTTGGCATTTGATGTAGAGGGAAATGATTTTGGCACATCTTTCTTTGGAATTGTTGTGCCTTTGACTCTCTATTCCATCTTCACCTTCTAGAAGACTGGAATTTCTTCAGATTTGGAAGCATTAATTTTAGGCACTTTTGGTTTGTTATCTGATTTATCAATCAAAGGATTATAGAAGACATTTGTGGAACGAATCTGATCTTTTGAGAAATTAGTTGATCTATTAACATGTTTAAGAGAAATGTTTTTAAAGCTTGAACTTGATGCGGCTTTAAATGAGCATTCAAATATAGTTGAATTTACAAGTGGAGTCTGAATGATCGTGTCATGACTAACTTGTTTTGAAATATCAACCTTAAAGACAATCTCTTCAAGTTCTTTCACTTTGTTGATTAAAACATTTTTCTCTTTAAAAATTTGATCAAACTTCTTTTGAAGATCAGACTTTACCTTTTGCTCTTTCATAATATCTGTTGATAAACCAGATAAATTCTTTGTAAGCTTCTTTATTTCAGTTTGAAAAATCTTTCGTTCCTCAAAAAAATTATCTTTCACACTTTTTGCTCTAAAGCTTTCGACTTTCATTATTTCAAGCTCTTTTCTGTTTATTTCAAGTTCTGTTTCCAAATCAGATATTTTGTGTGAAAGCTTAATTGACTTTTCTTCAAAAGATTTTCGTTCAGTTTCAAACTCAGATCTTTCTTTTTCGAGGTTCTCTTTTTCAAGAAATAAAACTTTCTCAAAGTCAGAAACTTGTTTTGAAAATTTTATGCATTTCAGTTCAAGTACTTTCTTTTCTTCAAAAGAAAAATTAGACAGTTTTCTCTTTAGATCGGCATTTTCACTGTCCAAACTCTTTTCTTTTTCTTGAACTTCTTTTAATTGAGCATGTAACTTTAAGTTCCACTTCACTCTCTTTTCTTCAATGCTCTTCAGATTAGCATTTTCTTTTTGAAAGATTGTTACTTTCTCTTGAAGTTTTTTGATTTGATCGTGCAGACTCGAGTTGTCTCTTTTTGTTTCAAGACCAGCAATATAAACTTCAAGATCAGTAATTCTTTTAGTAAGTTCAGCATTTTGTTCTTTCAAAATAGATTTTTCATTTGAAGAAGAAATGTCAAAAATTTGTCTCTTCAGATTAGCATTTTCTTCCTCCAATGCTTTTATACTTCCTTGAAGCTCCTTCATGTCATCTTGATGAGTTGAAGGATTTGAAGTATTAGTTTTAACAAAATTTTGCTTCAAACCTTCACCACTGGGTTTAACAATAGTTTGCTTCAAACTTTCATTATTAGATTTAACAAAAGTTTGTGGTGTTGAAGGTATTTCTGTTATAAGAACTTGTTGCAAAATTTTATTATTTGGTTTAACAAAAACTTGTGGTTTAGGAGTTATTTCTGGTATAAGAAATTGTTGCAAACTTTCATTATTTGATTTAACAGAAACTTGTGATTTAGGAGTTGTTTCTGTTATAAGAAATTGTTGCAAAATTGTTTGTTGCAAACTTTCATTTGATGATTTAACCAGAACTTGTGATTTAGGAGTTATTTCTGGTAAAATCGTTTGTTGCAAACTTTCATTTGTTGATTTAACCAGAACTTTTGCAATTGGGGGTATCTCCTTTATAATAGTTTGCTTCAATCTTAAAACCCCATCTTCTGTATAAGTAGACATCTTGAAGAAAACCTGAAAAGAAACACAAAAAAAATATGAAAAATACAAAAAATACAAAAAATATTAACAAAAATATACCTAATAGAGTGAACGTCAAAAGAAACTTCGCTTAGAAGTTAGAATTATGTGCACACTCTTAAAAAAACAGAAAAACACAATTAAAGTCAGAAAATTTTTCAAAAAAAAAATTTGAATTTTTTTTTTTAAATTTGTCTTGCAAAAATTAATTTCGAAAATTTTACGCGGATATGTTGGACTTTAATCGTCAAACCTGCAAAACACAAGAAAAATATGTCAGTTGTGAATAAAAGCAGGTAAAATAACAAAACTTCGACACTAAAATGATTAAAAATGTTAAAAATACAAAATATAGGGACTAAAAGTGAAAAAAATACTAAGACTCAACAAAAACTGAGAAATAATACTCAAAGGACTAAAACTGTAAAAATATAAAATTTCACTACAAGGACTGAAAGTGTAAAAAATACTAAACTATAAACTTCAGGGATCAAAAAAGTAAAAGACTCAAACTAAACAACATGGACTAAATCTGCCAAAAACTGAAACTGACTAACAGATTAGGACCAAAATTGTTAGAAAACTAACAGAGCTAACGGATTTCCGTTAGTACTGTTCATCATCATCACCAAAACACAAATCACGATCTGAGAGTTTCGAATTCAGTTTTTTTGCTCAATTCTCGACTAAATTCAACGATTTTTGTTGCGTTGTGATCTTCAGATGTAAACGAATCATATGCAATAGAAGAACATCAATCATGCAAAGCTTTGTCCGGTGACCAGCGATTTTCCGGCGAAGCTCCGGCGAATATGAAAACTGTCGATTTCTTTGCTGTTTTTTGACGAAAATTGAAGCAATGTGATTCAAACTTTAAGACAAACAGATATATGCTGAAATGAAACTCAAAATCCTTCGCAAATTCCCCTTTCCGACGAAGCCTGGTTTTCCGGCGATGCTCCGACGAAGATGAAAATGAGGTATTTGTACCAAAGAGGGTCCGTAATCAGAGAATTCGTATCAAAGAGGGTCCGAAATCTGATGGTTTCGAACACTTGATGGTCCGAATTGATGGTTTCGTACGTATAAGGGTTCGAATTCTATTGGTTTTGTACTCTGAAGGGTTCAAATTCTGGTGATTTCGTACTCAGAAGGGTTCGAATTCTGGTGATTTCGAATGCTTGATGATTCTGTTTCAGTAGCTTGCAAATTCCTTGTCTAGATACAAAGATGTATCTGGTCTTGATTTTGGTTCCAGGGACACACTTAACACTCACGCACAAAACACACTCTCACACACTTTTCACACATGCAACACACACTCTTACACACTCATAACACACGCTCTTCACACATTCAAGTGCCACATCAACATACACCTCATGAACCATGTCAGCATACACATGTGCATATAAACTCACATATAAAGAAAATTTGTGTTGGATCCCAGATTCACTTTAACAAGATTAACAGTCTATTAGTTTGAGTTTAGAGTTTGATGCGAAAGCGTATTAAACTAACAAATATGTTTGATAGATATTGAACACACATTTATAAAGAAACAGTAAAGAACGAAAGGATATCTTTAAAGGTTACTGTTATTCAATATATGATAAGAACACCAAGAACAGATTAAGAACTGTTTGGTGTGTGTGTGGGAATGTAATACTCAGACAGATTTGACGATATAAAGTGTAAGAGTATTTCTCAATCGTTGAAGGAAGATCTCAACAAGAGACTTCCTTTTATACTACTCTAGAAGACCATAAAGCACAAGTTACTGTTGTTTCGACGGCATGAATAGTGGAACGGATGGCATGAATAGTAGACCGGATGGTATGAACAGTTGTTCGTGCCATACGCATTTAATGGAGCAGATGTACGAGTTGTATTTGCATTAAATGGCGCAGACGTCTATTTTGTACTATGCCCTATTGAGTCCACTCAGAGCTTGACACGTGTTTAGGTTTGACAGGGCACGCTTCCATGCAAGTTGATGAACGGATCCAGTAACAGTAGTAAGATATGAGATATCTTCCAAGTCTTCATTGCAAACCACAGAGGCTCTGTAAAGCGTTACAGAGGTTCTGTGGTCTGGTCTTCTATAGAGCAGTCTTCACAGGTTTCCGAGTTGTTGATCTTCTTTGCGTATTACAGAGGTTCTGTGATCACCTCTGTAACTTTCCGTATCTTTCTGTCCTTGATCTTTCGGAAGAAGTGGCAGAGCCTCTGTAAGAGGCTTTCTTTACTTAGCCTATTTTTCACTACTTCTAAGTACTTCTATGATTAGGAAGATTGAAGCTAACAATCTCCCCCTAAGTAGTGAAAAATCAAAATTTGATACTGAAGTAATTTTTAGGCTAAGCATGATAAGACAGAGGTTAAACAATACCTCAAATGTTCTTTCATTCAAAGAAGTGCCATAGGCATTTTACATTTGAGTACATGAAAGATACATAAAGAAAGATTCACAGAGATTTTTGTTTGAGAATCAGATGTTGGCGTCTGTAAAATCGTTGTAGCTTCTGTTGTCTCTTCCAACTCTTCTGATCTCTTTGTAGAAACAGATGCAGAGCTCTCTTAAGCGTATTGTTGCATCAATCTCTGTGATGAAAGCATCTGCAGTATCTCTCTTCATCAGCTCTGTATCTCTGTATTTCACCAAGTTCGTTATGAACTTGTTCAAAGTACTGGTTGAGTACTTCTGACATTCCAGTGGCAAGAAGAGTTTGGCTTCGCCTTTTGAGTTTAGATACACTAACCTGATCCTTGGTTCTGTAATTATGGAATTTGGCAGAGCGTCAGGTGGGCAGCGATCTTCTGGTGGACGAAGGTTTAGATGTTTGAGGCCGAGATCTTTTCCTAGCTGAAAGTCTAACAGACTGTATATCATAAGCTTTTCCCTCATGGCTTTTCTAAACACTTGATAGGCTCTGACGTTCGGCTCTGTATTGTAGTTGTCCTTCGTCCATTGCAGAAGTTCAGGTATATCATACGGATTCAGATTCCTTATGTCAGCATCAGCGAAGGTGGTTTCTGAATTGTTTTCCCTTTTGACTCTATATAGATTGTACCTGACTCTTGGAAAAGTTCTTGTAACAGAGAACTTACAGAAGAGTACCTTTTTGACTTTGTGAATTGAGAAGACTTCTGCTTTGGATCTTGGCTTTGTTCTGCAGAACATGTTCTCAAATTCTTGTCTGATCTTTGGATCAGTGACGTGGTCTATTGGAAGATTTGTCTGATAAGGTTATTTGTAGAGGTATTTGTGGACCTCTTCTTCCATTTCTTCGAGTGCTTGACCACGTGGTGGTGCTTGTCTTCTGAGACTCTCCATTTGTTGAACTACTTCTGCAGCTCTTCCTGTCAGTGGAATGTTTGTCTGAGGCTTTAACCCGTATGCCCAGTCTTCTTCTTCAGGTTTAGGGGTTTGGAAGGCATCAAAGGCGCTTTTCATTAATTTCTCTGTGGGGTTAGGCAATGTTTTCTTCTTCTTGGGCTCTTCTGTCATTTTTGCCTTTCCCTTGTCTTTGGCCTTTGGTGGTTCAGAACATGTTGCTTATGAAGTCTTGGGTGTCACACCCCGCTAAAGCGGAAACACGAGGCATAACAGTGTAGGGTTTCATTCAAAAGGTAACAGACAACACCAACCACACCATTTAACTCAGTAGTACAAAATATTACATTACAACGTCTTCACCAAATTGTTCCAAAAAGAAGACGGCGAATACACAAATTAACAATAGAAGTTTTAAGGTTCTTAGTGTTGATGTCATCACACAATATGCACCCTACAAGTCTTCACTTACTTATTTGCACCTGAAAAGCATGATAAAAGAAAGGGTCAACTACAAAGAGTTGGTGAGTTCACATGTTTTCGTATGCACTAAAAATAAATTTGTATGCAGAAATTGTTATTGTGAAACGTTTGCTCACACGAAGTTTACGTATCCAGTTGTTCGAGTATTTGCACAAGGTATAAAGTATACAATGATGTCATCGCATTGAGCCACTACCAAACCTTCCGACAAACCAACGCCCCTTAAATTATTCACGTCCTACCTCAGCGGTGGATTAATTCCACAAGGGTAAGACCATTATTGTTACTGGTAAAGTGCACTACTAGCTCGTCAGCTTAAAGTGGGGTTGTCAATCCAAATAGCGCTACCCACAAATACCATTGGCTCATAATGAGTTAATAAGTAGTGTCTAACAAGTGGGGACTTTTTCATTTAAAACTCAAGCACATCAAAAAGTATACATACCTTAGTGTACAAACATTTTAAACTTAAGATTCAACATTTTATAGCATAATTCAAGCAATTTGAAATTTAATATCATGCTTTTCACCCCAAATTGTAACAAAAGAGTAAAAAGGGGGATGTGAATACTCACGATGTTCAACACGGATTTTCAAGTGTTGCCGCACGGTTGCCCAAATGCCCGGTTCTAGGTCCTTCCTATGGAGTGAAACACATTATCAGCTTCTGCTAACTCTTATGGCTAAAGCATTGCTTAGCCCATCATGTCTTATAAAATTCCTTAGAGTTAGTTATTAAGTTTAAGTATTATTTTTCGTCGACGATTTCTAGTAATTTATTGGTTTTAAACGGTTTGTAGGATTTTGTTGTTACATAATAAAATTTATAGGTTATAAGTAGTATTTAATCCATTTTACCACGTTTTATATTTTCTTCATGACGAACACTTTCATTAATTACATATGTAATTGTATTTCTCATTTACTAATGTTCGGCTTGTTATAAATCTATTATTTGTTAGGGTATTATTTATACCTTCATATACATGTATATATAGTTTTTATTTATGGTTTTGGCAATTTCTACAATTTATAAGCTTTTTATCTTTTAATAACTCTACAAATCCCTTTTTCATTTGAATTAGAGTTTTACTTTTCTGGTGGCAGAATATTAAGTCCACTTATGGTAATTTTTAAATATCTTCTGGAAATTGTTATTAGTCCAACCTTTTATATGTATCAATTTAATGTCCTAGGGAACGTTTGACATAATTATCATCATTTTTAGAGTTGGTTAGCTATTTTAATCATTACACTTAAGTTTAAGTGTCACAGTTACCAAAACAGTCTGCACCATCTTTTTGTCAAGTCCATTTGGAGGGTCAATCCTCAACATTTTTCAGTGATTCAAATTGGGTTTTAACCCTAACGCATAAAATTATCTTCCAGAAAAATTACATCATTTTTAGTTACATATTGAGGGAGATATGACGATTTTAAGTTAGGCCCTTTCATTCTGCCAGATTCTGATTTCTTACACACCAGTCTTGGTTTGAGTGTTTGAGACCCCAAATCTTAATATTTTTTAGTGAAACCAATTTTGTTCGAGTTATAACTCATTAAAATAATTTCCAGAAGGAAAATCAAGAATTTTAGTGGAATATTAAGAGACTTATAACTGATTAAAGTAGAGATTTGTCTCTGTCAGATTGTCTTTGCACACTTAATTTCATATGAGTAGTTGAAGTGTCAAATCTTCGATTTTTTACATGAAACCACTTGGGTTTGAAACATAACACAATAAACAAAGTTCCAGAAAAAGATTCGTATCATTTGGTTAAGTATTTTTCGAGATATGGTCGGATGAAATGCATGCAAGTAATCTGCCAGAAACTAAAAATTGTTTATTCATGGAAAATGAGTGTTTTATCTCCATATTTTCACTCATATGGTTGGTTCTTTGATTGAACGCTCATTTACCACTACTTTGACAATGTTCTTAGATAAGAAAATTTATTTTTGTCCTTTAAAAACTCATGCATGAACTCACACATCTCAGATTGTAACAAAACCCACATGCATGTAGTTAAAACATCATCTTCTTGAGTTCTAGTTGTATGGATTTTGGAATGTCACCATTTGTTCGACATATAACATGTCATTGGTGATTAACCTTCCATTAAAAAGGTCCATTAGGGTCCTTTTTTCCAGAAACTCAAGAGCAATGCAAATAAGTTGAGAAAAAAAGATGAAGAAATTACAAGAAAAGGAAGAAAATGAAGGAGAGTACAAGAGGGATGAGTTTTACTCACCCTAGGGATGATTTTACCTTCAAGGATCTTCAAGGATGGAACTCTTGTGATGTTTTTGGGGCTGAATTCGGCCAAGATAGGGAAGGAAGGGAGAGAGAAGAGAGAGAATTTGAATATAGAGAGAGAGAGTGAGATGTAGGAAATGAAGCGTTTTCTTGAAAATTAAGAAATTTAATACTTGGGTGTTATGGGCCATAAAGAGGGCCGAATTTTTGGGCAAAAATCTGGATTATTTTAGTTATTTTTTTTAAGTGTTAATTAACATTGTGTAAGTATTTATATTTTGTAATTTTTATAAAAAGCTTGATTTAAGTAGCTAAAACCTCTTTTATCTACTTAATTTTTGGTTTGGTTAAATAAAGTGTTAGGATTTAGAATTGGGTATATATATATAAACTATATATTTACTCCTCTTATTATTAATATTGTTAAAATTAGATGTTACTGTTCCAATCGGCATTTTAAAGACAGCTTAAGCAGTTCCGTGCGGTAACAGGATTTTCTAAGCGTACTGTTGGAATTCTTAGGAAACTAAACCTTAGCCATCATATTTAAGTCATAATAAGTTACTTCTACATGTTAAGACATGTATTATGCTATACAGTTGCTAACCTGAGTGGTTTGGTTGACGGGTGTCACAGTCTCCCCTTGTTAGAAGAATTTTGTCCCGTAGTTCGTTGATTGCTATTTCCCGTTTGGTCCTTTGTAAATAGGTGAGGGTACTTACGCTTCATGTAATCTTCTCGTTCCCATGTATACTCAGGTCCATGCCTCGAATTCCAACGAACTTTTAAGATCGGGATCTTACTACGCCTTGTTCGTTTGACTTCTTGATCGAGGATTTCAATTGGTTCTTCTATGAAGTGTAATCGCTCGTTGACCTGAATACCCTCTAGGGGTAGAACCAATGATTCATCACTTAGGCATTTCTTAAGGTTTGACACATGGAACGTATTGTGGATGGCACTCAGCTCTTGCGGTAAATTAAGTTTATATGCTACTGGACCAATCCGTTTAATTATTTCAAACGGACCAACATATCTCGGACTCAACTTGCCTCTTTTTCCGAAGCGTACTAATCCTTTCCAAGGCGATACTTTTAGAAGCACTTTATCACCCACTTGGAATTCTAATGGCTTCCTACGGTTATCAGCATAACTCTTCTGACGATCTCTTGCGGCCTTAAGTCTATCCTTGACAACTGAGATCTTGTCAGTAGTCTCTTGAATGATTTCGGGCCTAGTCAACTGTTTGTCGCCAATTTCCAACCAACTAAGTGGGGATATACACTTGCGTCCATATAAGGCTTCATACGGTGCACACTAAATGCTGGTATGATAGCTGTTGTTGTAGGAGAACTCCACTAATGGTAGGTGAGTATCCCAACTTCCACCAAAATCTATCACACATGCACGCAGCATATCCTCTAGCGTCTGTATAGTTCTTTCTGACTGACCGTCCATTTGAGGATGGTAGGAAGTGCTCAAGTCCAAACGCGTATCCAACGCTTTCTGGAGTGATCGCCAAAATCGTGACGTAAAACGACTATCTCTGTTCGAGATGATGGAAATAGGAACTCCATGACGCATAACGATTTCATTGACGTAAATTTGTGCAAGTCTTTCTATCTTATAGTCTTCCCGAACAGGAAGAAAATGCGCAGATTTCGTAAGTCGGTCCACTATAACCCAGATTGCGTCGTGCCCCTTCCTGGTCCTGGGTAGCTTAGTTACGAAATCCATAGCTATTTGTTCCCATTTCCATTGGGGAATCTTGGGTTGTTGTAGTAGACCAGATGGTTTCTGATGTCCGGCCTTAACTTTTGCACAATTTAAGCACTTGTTTACGTACAAAGCAATATCTCTCTTCATACTCGGCCATCAGTAGTATTCCTTTAGATCTTTGTACATCTTATCAGCTCCTGGGTGAATCGAATATCTTGATTTATGGGCTTCTTCCATAATTGATGATCGTAGGTTATTAACCTTTGGTATCCAAACTTTGTCTTCAAAGTAACGTACCCCATCTAACCTTGTTTTAAATTTAAGTTCCCATTGATGTAGGGCCTCGTCCTTCAAGTTCTCTGCTTTCAATGCTTCTTCTTGAGCTTCAAGAATTTGTGTCTTTAGACTCGTCTGAATGAACGCACCCATTGCTCGTACCCTTGACGGGTTCACCCTTTCCTTCCTGCTTAGTGCGTCGGCTACCACATTAGCCTTGCCTGGATGGTACTTTATTTCACAGTCATAGTCACTAAGCAGTTCAACCCATCTTCTTTGCCTCATATTAAGCATTTTCTGGTCAAGGATATGTTGAAGGCTTATATGATCGGTGTAGATGGTGCATTTCGTGCCGTAAAGATATTGTCTCCAAATCTTGAGTGCGAACACTACGGCTCCTAATTCTAGATCATGAGTTGTATAGTTTTTCTCATGAACTTTAAGTTGTCTCAAAGCATATGCAATGACTTTGTCCTTCTGCATCAACACACACCCCAATCCTTGGTGTGATGCATCGCAGTAGACTACGAAATTTTCCGCGCCTTCTGGCAACGCCAGAATTGGTGCATTACACAACCTATGCTTAAGTGTTTGAAATGCTTCTTCTTATTTCTCTCCCCAAATGAACTTCTTATCCTTTTGGGTTAGGGCCGTTAGTGGTTGCACAATTTTTGAGAAATTCGCAATGAATCGCCGGTAATAGCCTGCTAAACCGAGAAATTGACGGATTTCTGTCGGGGTCTTCGGGGCTTCCCATCTCTTGATGGCCTCAATTTTTGCCGGATCTACATGAATTCCCTTCTCATTAATCACGTGGCCAAGAAATTGTACCTCACGAATCCGGAACTCGCATTTGGAGAACTTTGCATACAATTTTTGGTCTCTGAGCAGTTCTAGTATCAACTTTAGATGTCGCTCATGATCCTCCTTGCTTTGCGAATAAATTAGTATATCATCTATGAACACGATCACGAACTCATCCAAGTACGGTCTACAGACCCTGTTCATTAAGTCCATGAAGACAGCTGGTGCGTTGGTTAGCCCGAAAGGCATAACCAGGAACTCGTAGTGGCTATAACGAGTCCTAAACGCCGTCTTGGGAACATCCTCTTCACGGACCCTCATTTGATGATATCCAGATCGAAGATCAATTTTTGAAAAGTAGGTAGCACCTTGAAGTTGGTCGAACAGGTCGTCGATTCGGGGAAGAGGGTATCGATTCTTGATAGTTAACTTATTGAGTTCTCTATAATCGATGCACATCCGCAAGGATCCATCTTTCTTTTTAACGAAGAGAACTGGAGCTCCCCATGGTGAACAGCTAGGTCTTATAAGTCCTTTGTCGAGCAGTTCCTGGAGTTGTCCTGATAATTCCTGCATTTCCGATGGGGCCAAACGATAAGGTGATTTAGCCACAGGTGCAGCTCCAGGAACTAAGTCAATGTGGAATTCGACTTGTCTTGACGGGGGTAATCCTTGTAGCTCATCCGGAAATACCTCAGGAAAATCCCGCACCACAGGTAAATCTTAGATGCGTTTCTCTTCGATTTCCTTGACTATGACATGAGCCAAAAATGCGATGCATTCCTTTTCAAGTACTTCCGCATCTTCATACACGTCACTAACTTAAAGTTCTTTCCGGACTTCTCTCCATGTACGACGAGTGTTTCGCCCTCTGGTAGTGGAATTCGAATGATCATTTCGGAACAACATATTTCAATTCGGTTTTTGGACAGCCAATCCATGCCCACGACTATGTTAAAGCTTCCAAGCTCAATTGGAATAAGTTCTATACTAAAGCTCCTATTAGCTAAGTTTAAAGTGCAGTCCGTAATTACATCTTTGACCTTAACTTCCTGCCCATTAGCAAATTCAATAACGTAGACCTCTTTCAACTTTTGGGGTTTTAAGTTAATTTTCGGCCTAAACTCTAGTGATACAAAGCTCCTATCCGCTCCAGAATCAAATAGTACGGTTGCATAGTGGTTATTTAGGAGGAACGTACCTGTGACCACATTCGGGTTTTGCCTCGCTTCATCTGCCCCAATCTCGAATACTCGGCCTCGAGCCTGGCCTCCTTGGTTCCCTTGATTAGCTGGTCGTGCTTGATTAACGTTTGGTCCTCGGTTCAGTTTCGGGTACGTGTTCCGAAGATGATCTGGGCTTCCGCACTCGTGACATGTTCGTCTTCCTCCACTTCTGCAATCCTTAGCAAAATGGCCTCCCTTATTGCATTTGAGACAAATAATGCATCTCCCACCGTGGCGGTTGTTGCACTTATCACACTTGGGATAGGTTCCCTTGCCTTTCTCCACCATCTGAGTCTGGACCCCAAAGTTTCCCATCACTTTTTGCTTCTTACCAAACTTCCCTCCAGATTGCTTTTTCGAAGGTTCTTCCATCTTTCTCTTACCTTTGGCATTGTCGCTCGTGAATGTTCCTGACCGAATGGCATTGTTGGTGAGCTTAGTTGCTAGGTTCACCGCATCTTGGAGTGTTGTTGGTTCTGCCGAGGTAACATTCCCACGAATTTCAGGAGCTAAACCCCAGATGTATCTTTCGATTCGGTTCTCCTCGGGCGTTACTAGATGTGGCACCAACTTTGCTAGCTCATGGAAACGGGCGGTGTAGGCGTCTATGTTCTTCCCTACCATCTCATGATGCCAAAGTTCCGCTTCCAACTTCTGGATCTCACTTCTCGGGCAATACTCTCCCTTGAGTAGCTTTTTGAACTCTTCCCACGTAAGGTTGTAAGCAGCTTCTCGTCCACGGGTTTGCACTTGTGTGTTCCACCAGGTCAATGCTCGGCCTTGCAGGAGACAAGCAGCAAACTTTTACTTTTCTGGTGGCAGAATATTAAGTCCACTTATGGTCATTTTTAAATATCTTATGGAAATTGTTATTAGTCCAACCTTTTATATGTATCAATTTAATGTCCTAGGGAACGTTTGACATAATTATCATCATTTTTAGAGTTGGTTAGCTATTTTAATCATTACACTTAAGTTTAAGTGTCACAGTTACCAAAACAGTCTGCACCATCTTTTTGTCAAGTCCATTTGGAGGGTCAATCCTCAAAAAATTTCAGTGATTCAAATTGGGTTTTAACCCTAACTCATAAAATTATCTTCCAGAAAAATTACATCATTTTTAGTTACATATTGAGGGAGATATGACGATTTTACGTTAGGCCTTTCATTCTGCCAGATTCTGACTTCTTGCACACCAGTCTTGGTTTGAGTGTTTGAGACCCCAAATCTTAATATTTTTGAGTGAAACCAATTTTGTTCGAGTTATAACTCATTATAATAATTTCCAGAAGGAAAATCAAGAATTTTAGTGGAATATTAAGAGACTTATAACTGATTAAAGTAGAGATCTTTCTCTGTCAGATTGTCTTTGCACACTTAGATTCATATGAGTAGTTGAAGGGTCAAAGCTTTGAGTTTTTACATGAAACCACTTGGGTTTGAAACATAACACAATAAACAAAGTTCCAGAAAAGATTCATATCATTTGGTTAAGTATTTTTCGAGATATGGTTGGATGAAATGCATGCAAGTAATCTGCCAGAAACTAAAAATTGTTTATTCATGGAAAATGAGTGTTTTATCTCCATATTTTCACTCATATGGTTGGTTCTTTGATTGAACACTCATTTACCACTAGTTTGCCAACGTTCTTAGATAAGAAAATCTATTTTTGTCCTTTAAAAACTCATGCATGAACTCACACATCTCAGATTGTAACAAAACCCACATGCATGTAGTTAAAACATCATCTTCTTGAGTTCTAGTTGTATGGATTTTGGAATGTCACCATTTGTTCGACATATAACATGTCATTGGTGATTAACCTTCCATTAAAAAGGTCCATTAGGGTCCTTTTTCCAGAAACTCAAGAGCAATGCAAATAAGTTGAGAAAAAAAGATGAAGAAATTACAAGAAAAGGAAGAAAATGAAGGAGAGTACAAGAGGGATGAGTTTTACTCACCCTAGGGATGATTTTACCTTCAAGGATCTTCAAGGATGGAACTCTTGTGATGTTCTTGGGGCTGAATTCGGCCAAGATAGGGAGGGAAGGGAGAGAGAAGAGAGAGAATTTGAATATATATATAGAGAGAGAGAGTGAGATGTAGGAAATGAAGGGTTTTCTTGAAAATTAAGAAAATTAATACTTGGGTATTATGGGCCATAAAGAGGGCCGAATTTTTGGGCAAAAATCTGGATTATTTTAGTTAATTTTTTTTAAGTGTTAATTAACATTGTGTAAGTATTTATATTATGTAATTTTTATAAAAAGCTTGATTTAAGTAGCTAAAACCTCTTTTATCTACTTAATTTTTGGTTTGGTTAAATAAAGTGTTAGGATTTAGAATTGGGTATCTATATAAACTATATATTTACTCCTCTTATTATTAATATTGTTAAAATTAAATGTTACTGTTCCAATCGGCATTTTAAAGACAGCTTAAGCAGTTCCGTGCGGTAACAGGATTTTCTAAGCGTACTGTTGGAATTCTTAGGAAACTAAACCTTAGCCATCATATTTAAGTCATAATAAGTTACTTCTACATGTTAAGACATGTATTATGATATACAGTTGCTAACCTGAGTGGTTTGGTTGACGGGTGTCACATTGGGTGTTCCATGACGACATTGATCCCTCTGTTGGAACAATAAGAGCTTCTGCAGAACCATCCTCCGTCGGACAAAATCCTACAGGTATGACTCTCACTGGTCCAAATAATGCTTCATCTTCTTATGTTAATGCTACAGATGCAAATGCTGAAGAAGAATCTACAGAAGAGGAAACACAAAGAAAAACGACCACAGAAGCTGCTGAAGAACAAACTCCTCAATCCACAGAGGAACCAATTACAGAGGACATAGAGGACCAAGTCTATACGTCCTCAGAGGAACGAACTCCACCACCACTCATACAAATCATTCCTATAGGATCCACTACAAAGGCACGCACATCAACAGAGGCTACAACAGAAGTAGAACATCCAGAAGCCTCTGCAGAGCAAGTTGATGATATTGATGACCATCTTCCACGCACAACAAAGTGGACAAAAAGCCATCCTCAAAGCCAAATAATTGGTGAACCTTCTGCCAAGGTAAAGACTAGGTCTGCCACTGCTAATTTTTGTTTCTTCACGAACTTTATTAGTGTGATAGAACCAAAGAGGATTTCTGAAGCCCTGGATGACCCAAACTGGATAGACGCCATGCAAGAAGAACTTCTGCAGTTTGAGCGCAACAAAGTATGGACTCTAGTACCTCTGCCACGGGGGAAACAGGCCATAGGAACTAAATGGGTCTTCAGAAATAAGAAGGATGAAGATGGAGTGGTCATAAAAAACAAGGCACGGTTAGTGGCAAAGGGATATAGACAAGAAGAAGGCATAGACTACGATGAGACTTTTGCCCCTGTCGCACGGCTCGAAGCAATAAGAATTTTCTTAGCCTTCGCAGCCCACAGAGGTTTTAAAGTCTATCAGATGGACGTAAAATCAGCCTTTCTAAATGGTGAAATCCAAGAAGAGGTTTACGTAAATCAGCCACCAGGGTTTGAAAGTTCACAGTATCCAAGACATGTGTACTACCTTGACAAGGCTCTGTACGGACTGAAACAGACTCCACGAGCATGGTACGAACGACTTTCTACCTTTCTTCTAGACAATGGCTACGACAGAGGTACAACAGACACTACCCTTTTCTATAAACATAAGGATAGCGAAATAATGCTAGTACAAATCTATGTGGATGATATAATTTTTGGGTCTTCTAATTCTGAATAGTGCAAATTTTTTGAAAAACTCATGCAGAGTGAGTTTGAAATGAGTAGGATGGGAGAATTAACTTTCTTCCTCGGACTTCAAGTCAAACAATCATCAGAGGGAATTTTTATAAATCAAGCCAAATATGTCTCTGACATTCTTTCAAAATATAGTCTCTCTGATGCCTCTGCCATGAAAACTCCAATGGCCACTGGAAATAAGTTATACTTAGATCCAAATGGCATCTCTGTAGAAAGCACTCTCTACAGAGGCATGATTGGATCTTTGTTATATTTAACTGCTAGCAGACCTGACATTATGCAAACCACATGTCTTTGTGCACGTTATCAAGATAATCCTAAGAAATCGCATTATGATGCTGTGAAGAGAATCTTAAGATACCTAAAGGGGACCAAAAATCTTGGTCTCTAGTATCCACAGAACTCTGGGTTTTGTCTTAAAGCTTATACAGATTCAGACTATGGGGGATGCATGCTCTCCAGAAAAAGTACCTCTGGGAGTTGTCAATTCCTAGGTGGTAAGCTAGTCAGCTGGACGTCCAAGAAACAGAATTGTGTATCAACATCTACTGCAGAAGCTGGATACGTTGCTGTTGCTAGTTGTTGTTCTCAGGTTCTATGGATGAAAACTCAGCTAAAAGACTACGGACACATCCTATTCAAAATACCCATCTTCTGTGATTCTAAGAGTGCCATTGCTATCTTTGCCAACCCTGTGCAACATTCTAAGACAAAGCATATCGATATAAGGTAACATTTCTTGAAACATCATGTTGAACACGGTACAATCGAAATGCATTTCGTGCCTACAAAATATCAATTGGTAGACTTATTCACCAAAGCCTTAGACGTAAAAAGATTCAATTTCTTGATGGGTAAGTTAGGAATGATAAACATGACGTGAAAAGCCTCTGTAAGTATAGCTTATCCTCTGTTAATATGAGTAAATACATTGCTTTATTTACTGCTTTAATCAACTTTACTTCAATATGTAAATTCTTAAATTTCTTAAATACACACAGAGCGTCTGTAGGTCTAATCAGAACCTCTGACAACCCCTACAGAACCTCTGATGAATTTGACCTATGTACTATGCAAAACTTATTATATTTTGATCCAAGCATAGGTCAAGGGGGAGCAGAAGATAAAATTCTTGATCTAAAGAGGTGATTAGATCAAGGGGGAGCAGAAGAGAAAATACTTGATCTAAAGAGGTGATTAGATCAAGGGGGAGCAGAAGAGAAAATACTTGATCTAAAGAGGTGATTAGATCAAGGGGGAGCAGAAGAGACCTTGCAATAACCTACAGAGGAAAATCTGAAAGGGGAAGCCAAGGAAAAGTGTCGATACGTCTATATCGACAGAAGCCATACTGTTGATCCAAACCCTCAGTGATTTGATAATGACCCTCTCTTAAATACTTAGTGAAAATTGTATGTAAACAATATGTATTAGAGTTTCACTATCGCTGATAAGTACTAAGATCTTACAGTACCGCTGATAGGAACTCTCGCTCTTTAAATTAAACATTCAGCGAACACTGTTCACCATAATGCTCTGAGTCTGTTCAGTCCTTATGGTGATCGCTGATAAGTTAGTTGTTTACTTATGATCCCTGAAGACAAGTTTCACGTCAACAAAGGTTCTACGCTGAAGTCGAAGATCAAGCTCAAGAACCAGCGACAAGTCTCCTAATGAACTGATGCGGATCAGCGAAGACTCAGATTTGTCCACTCAACGTGAAGTATCAAGTACAAGACTTCAGCTATCGCTGAACTTTATCATTCGCTGAATAGTGAATGGTAATCGCTGAATCAACGAAAGCTGATCATGAAGTCCTCCGTACAAAGTACTTTTGTCTTAACCTCCCTTGCACGCCACCGTACGAAATGTCAGAAAAGAACCTCCGAAAATCTGAAATCGTACAACCACTCTGATACTACACTGTTCATCTTTACGGCTACTAAGGTTGTTAACCAAGGTCAATGACATGCAACCAATCCGCTGATGACACGTGTAAAGTGTATACTGAATTGCATTAAATGCATGCAGTATATAAAGAGATGAACTCACTTCATTTGAAGTAACTTGCTAACTCTGGACAAGTTCAAATCTCTCTCAAGATAGGATTTTATTAGTAATCTCCATATCTTTCTTAGTGCAAGAAACCTTAGTGTTCCAACTTGTTTAGATTTAGGTTTATCCTTAATCTTGTTTCCGCAACAAGCTGTAAATTGTTAATGATTTATCAATAAACAATTTAGAAAAGTAAAATAGTGTGTTTGTATTCAACCCCCCCCCCCCCCCCCCCTTCTACAAACTTGTATATGCCTTTCGGGACCAACAAGTGGTATCAGAGCAGATTTGTTTAATCTCATAAACAAGATCTAATCTAAGATATTTATCTTCCTTGCTATTATCTGAAAATGGCCTCCTACACAAACACAAATTATATAGACAATGGTTCTCTTGCAAAACCCCCTAGATTTTCCAGAGACAACTTCAACTTATGGAAAAATAGGATGATGCTCTTCTTAGAAGGTGTAGACCCCACTATGACCTACTATCTTGAAAACGGCCCACACATCCCTGTAATTATTGATCCTTTAGTTCCAGCCACTGCAACTCATGCTGCTATTCCTGAAAGGCTGATTCCAAAGGAAATACACATGTGGACCGATGAAAAGAAGAAGAAAGTGGCTATAGATACAAAAGCCAGATCCATACTATCCATGGCCCTTCCTGACGAAGTCTACCATTCCGTCATGAACCTGAAATCATCAAAAGCCATGTGGGACACAATATGTGTTTAGTATGAAGGAACGTCTGAAGTCCAGGATTCAAGAAAGATTAACCTGGTAAGACAATACGAAAGCTTCATTTATGGTAAGAATGAAACTCTCTCTGAAGTTCATCAACGTTTTAATTGCTTAATTATAGATCTAAAAACGGTTGGTAAGGAATATTCTAACTTTGAAGTGCTGACAAAGTTTTTAGAATGTTTACCTGAAAGCTGTGACAATTATTCCATGTGTCTCAAGCTGTCAAAAGATCTAAGATCAATGACACTTGCTACCTTATATGGCACATTGCTGAATCATGAGCAATCTAGCCATCTTAAGAAGAATCTTGTAAAAGATTTCAAAAGCACCCCTGTTGCTTTACTCTCAGAGGAACCTTCTACTCAGCGACCCAAGGTCACTATCACTGAGTTAGGAAGCAACTCTGAAAGGTCATCAGATTCTGATTCTTCAGATGATGATGAATCCTTGGCTCTCCTAACTAAAAAGTTCAGGAGATTCGCCAAGAAGAAAATGTTTAGAAAGAACAAACCTCTTTCAATAACTGACAAGCCTAAATCATCAGCTTTTGTTGATAAGGCTACTGCTACTTGTTTCAACTGCGAAAAGACAGGTCATTTCGCTAACGAGTGCAGGTCAAAGAAAATCATGAGACCTTCAGCTTTTACAAAGAAATCTTTTGTTCCAAGGAATAAAGACGACAAATACTCAAAGCTGAAGGAGAAGTATGCAAAGCTGAAAAGCTTTAAGAAGAAAGGAAAAGGCCTGATGGCCGACTATGATTGGGCTGCTTCTGATGAAGAAGCCTCATCATCTGATTCTGAAGATGATGAAGCAAATCAATGTCTCATGGCAAAGATTGAAGAAGAGGAAGAAAGTTCAGACATTCCCTCCACTTCAACATCTGCCATTCAGGTATCACCTTCTTTCTTTACCAATATTGCAAATATTGATGAAGCTGATAGTCTCCGCAAAATCGATCTGCTGACTAGACGTTTATATGAAGCCATGAATGGCAAAGCTGTGGTTGAAAACCAAAATTTTGATCTCGCTGAAAAGCTTAAAAACTGCCACCTTCAAATAGAAAAGCTTTCTAAAATTGAAGATGATTTTAAAGATCAAGTCTATTTAAATCAGCTAGTCAAAATCGAACGAGCAGAAGCTATCGCTGCATTAAAAGCTGAACAAGCTACTGTTGAAGGATGGTGTAATTCTTCAACAAA
Source organism: Saussurea involucrata (assembly GCA_033807775.1). Taxonomy (NCBI): domain Eukaryota; kingdom Viridiplantae; phylum Streptophyta; class Magnoliopsida; order Asterales; family Asteraceae; genus Saussurea; species Saussurea involucrata. The sequence continues at coordinate 61,634,750 of CM066317.1, forward strand.
GATCACTGAGATAATTAAGGCTCAGATTCCTCTGAGTGATAAACGTGGTCTGGGTTATAAGTATGATACTCCAAAACCAACCATTGAACGTTCAATGCTTAAATTTGGAACGTTCGTATCCTCAGTCGCTGACACTTCATCATCTCAGTACTCCTCGTCGGTTACACCAATTCCTGAGGAAACTCCTACCTCCTCAAAAGGTAAGGAGAAAATGGTTTATTCAAAACCTACCTCTGTCTCTAAAGACAAAGGTAAAGGAATTGTTATTTATCAAAATCCTCAGAAGGGTACCTTAGTACCTAAGCTGAATGCTTCCAAAGCCTTAGTGATTCATTCATCTGGTTCTAGAAATCAGACCTCTGGATCAGTTCAGCGACCTACTCCTAGACTCAGAGTAGATGTCCTTGGTAAGAAATCTGAAGAACTGAATGTTCGTCCTATTTCAAAAACCAATAGTGTACTTGGTGCTGGTACTTCAAATTCCAAATTAAAAGCTCAACACTCAAGTGGTCCTAGAACTAATTTTAGTTATAGGAAATGTTATCACTGTGGACTTACCGATCATATTGCAAGTAAGTGTCCCACAGCCACCAAAGCTGATAAGATAGCTAAGGTGAAGATAGCACCCAAGAAGACCAAACCAGTTGCAATTCAGGTCAAGGTGACTCCTACCGCTGAGGTCAAGAAATTGACCAAAGTGAAGAAAGACAAAGCTGAATCTTCAAATGCTGCGAAGACTGCTGAACCCATTCCAACTACTTCCACTGACAAACGCGTATACATGGTGAAGTGGGTACCCAAGCAAAACTAATCTTCCTTTGTATTGCAGGTTAAGAAGGGTATCTGGTATCTCGATAGCGGATGCTCTAGACACATGACTGGAAAGAAAAGCCTGCTCGCTGAATACAAGGAAGAGAAGGGTCCCTCTGTGACCTTCGGTGGAAATGGAAAAGGACACACCCGAGGTTATGGTGTACTTTCAAATGGTACAACATCCTTCATAAGAGTCGCATATGTTGAAGGGCTGAAGCATAATCTTTTAAGCATCAGTCAGCTTTGCGACATGGATAACAAAGTGATTTTCACTAAGGAATCCTGCTTTGTCTCTGACAAAAAGGAGAAGATAGCTCTCAGCGGTTATCGTTTGGAAAATGTTTATGTAATAAACATGGACTCAACAACCACTGAGAACTCCTGTTTCTTCTCAAAGGCATCTTCTGATGTTAACTGGCTATGGCACAAAAGGCTCTCACATCTCAACTTCAAGACGCTAAATACTCTTTCCTCCAAAGAGTTAGTCACTGGTCTACCTCAACATTCATACGCCAAAGAGTCTTTATGTTCAGCGTGTGAAAAAGGGAAGCAGACCAAGGCAAGCTTTAAGTCAAAGCAAGTTTCCTCATTGTCATCTCCTCTACAACTACTCCATATGGATTTGTTTGGCCCTGTTAACAAACAATCCATCGCTGGAAAGAAATATACTCTGGTCATAGTTGATGATTTCTCTCGTTACACATGGGTAATGTTTCTCCGTTCTAAGAGTGACACCCCTGAAGAACTCATCACCTTTGTTCGGAAGATGGAAACTCTGAACAATATGACTGTTCGCTCAATAAGGAGTGATCATGGAACTGAATTCAAAAACAGTTCTCTTGATTCCTTCCTAGAGAGCAAGGGTATTTCTCCCAACTTTTCGTCAGTGAGAACACCACAACAAAATGGAGTCGCTGAAAGAAGAAATAGAACAATTATTGAAGCTGCACGTTCAATGCTCAGCGATTCTCACCTGCCTACTCAGTTTTGGGCAGAACCTGTCAACACTGCTTGTTTTACGCAAAACAGGTCGCTGATAGTTAAAAGATTCAAAAAGACAGCCTATGAACTTTTTCATGGGAGAAGCCTTCAATCAGCTTTCTTCACATCTTTGGATGTCAGTGTTTCATACGGAACAACAGAGATGCCCTTGGAAAGTTTGATCCTAAGGCTGACGATGGAATCTTTCTTGGATACTCCTCAGTTTCCAAAGCCTTCAGAGTCTTCAACCGAAGAAGACAAACTGTAGAAGAAACTATTCACGTCACGTTTGACGAATCCCGTTCAGCGAACTCTAAACCGAACGCTGATACAGAAGAACTGAATCAATGGATGTTTTCTCATCTTGGTGATTCGGAAGATATTCCCACTCCTCATGCTCACACCGTAGAAAATGATGGTCCTACTATCATTCCAGATATGCAGAATAGTGAAGCTGAAACATCTTGGGTCTCAGCTGTTCCTATAAACACTATACCTGCAGTTGATCCAAATGTCTCAGAAATTCCATCTATTTCTCAGCAATCAGTGAATGAAGTGGCAAATGCAAACATTCCTCTCTTAGCTGATAATCCAGAAGTAGCTGAAGCCTCATCTTTAGTTTCTCCAGTTCAGACTGAGTCAGCGACGTATGCTCCGGCTCAGCGATGGACTGTAAATCACCCAATCGATCAAATTCTTGGTGATCCCAACGCTGGTATTCAGACTCGTAGAAGTGCAGGTAATATTTGTTTATTTGTTAACTTTATTTCTCTAACTGAACCAAAGAAAATAGATTATGACGAAACTTTATTTCTCTAACTGTAACTCGCAACAAAGCTCGTCTTGTTGCTCAGGGATACAGACAAGAGGAAGGCATAGATTATGACGAAACTTTTGCTCCAGTAGCAAGACTTGAATCTATTCGTCTTTTCTTAGCATATGCTGTACATAAAAACTTCACTGTACATCAGATGGATGTTAAGTCAGCGTTTCTAAATGGAAAGCTGAATGAAGAAGTGTATGTGGAACAACCTCCAGGATTCTCAGATCCTAAGCGTCCAGGTTATGTGTATAAACTGGACAAGGCACTTTATGGCTTAAAGCAAGCTCCACGTGCATGGTATGATACTCTCTCTACTTATCTCCATATTGAAAAATTTGAGCGAGGTAAAATTGACAAAACTTTGTTTTTTAGAAAAGTGAAAGGTCATATCATTTTAGTTCAAATATATGTTGATGACATTATATTTGGTTCTACTAACCCTGAGCTTTGTACTCGTTTCGCTGATAGAATGAAAGATGAGTATAAAATGAGCATGATGGGTGAACTAACATATTTCCTTGGTCTTCAGATTAAGCAAACTGAAAAAGGAACTTTTATAAATCAGGGAAAGTATGTTAAAGATATGCTGAAGAAATTCGACTTAACTGAAAGTTCAGCTATGAAAACCCCTATGGCACCACCGCTGATACTTGATAAGGACACAAAGGGTGTTCCTGTCAATGTCACGCTGTACCGTGGGATGATCGGCTCACTATTGTATCTTACAGCTAGCCGACCCGATATTATGTTTGCAACATGTCTGTGCGTACGATATCAAGCTGAACCTAAGATATCCCATATGAAAGCTGTAAAGCGAATCTTTCGATATCTTAAGGGTACAGCGAATCTAGGTCTTTGGTATCCCAAAGACTCAGGATTCGATCTAACCGCCTATTCAGACAGTGATTTTGCAGGTTGCAAAATGGATAGGAAAAGCACCACAGGAGGATGTCAGCTCCTGGGTGGAAAGCTGGTAAGTTGGACAAGTAAGAAGCAAAACTCAGTGTCCAATTCCACAGCTGAAGCTGAGTATGTAGCCGCTGGAAGCTGCTGTTCTCAAGTCTTGTGGATGAGAAATCAGCTACTAGACTATGATCTTCAGCTCTCCAAAATTCCAATCTATTGCGACAGCACAAGTGCCATCGCTATAGCAAACAATCCAGTGCTACACTCAAAAACAAAACACATAGAAATCAGATATCATTTTATCAGAGATCATGTGATGAATGGTGATATAGAACTTCATTTTATCCCAACTGATTATCAGTTAGCTGATTTGTTTACCAAACCTCTTGATGAGACAAGATTCAATTTTCTCATCAGCGAGCTTGGAATGCTGAACTTTGAAGGATAAAATCTTCAGCGGTTCACATTTAATCAGCGATACGTTTATACAATCGTGTATAGCCTTCGGGATAAAATCAACTTACATAATCCATTTCATCATCTTCTCTCTGAATAAACTTGGTTAAACTGATATCCAGGTATGTTTTCTCTATCTGACAATCGCATGAAAATGCAAGATTTCAAAATAAATTGCATCGCTGAATATCTCTTCCTTAACAGCGATATTTTGAAAATTTCCTTAAACCTTCACTGATATTTTCTATTCAGTGCTTCATGTTTTTCAAAAGAGTCCCTGAGTTTTCAAAACCTCAGAGACATCCTAAAAGAATGTGAAAGGACAGTTGTGACGTCATTGCAACGGATAACACTCGGCACGATTTCTTTCTGACACACGTTTGCACGTTTTGTTCAAACTTCCAATCAAATGCAAACACGTGTCCGTGTCATGATGAAAACCTTTTCCCGCTCAAGGTTTTCTCTCTCTAAAAATCCCTATATAAACAACTCTTGGTTTATATTTGTCTTTTACGCGAACAATCTTTCTCCGCAAGAAAAGAATTCTCTGTTGCATTTGTGCTCTCAAAAACCTCAAGAACTGTTCATCATCTTCTTCATCGAAACTTCAAGGTTAATATGTTCTTATCTTTTATCAAATGCGTATAACTTGTTTTTGATCTTCTCTTTGTTTTAACAAGATCAAACAAAAGAACTTTATAAAATAAAATCATTTCTTTCATGGTTTTATGAATACAACCATTTCATGGTTGTTCTTCAAGTTTTAAATCTAAATCTTAAACTTGTTCTTCATTCGTATCCATTTTTCTTTTAGAAACTGGAATACAAGATTTTATGGGTTTTACTTTTCTTTTAAAATCAAGAAAAACCCTAATCTTCATTAAGACATTTTTTGTCTGAATGAAATGGACAAGATTCGAAATATCTTAACGGAAATTTCTTTCCACATTAAGATAATTCTTATTTGTTAACATCTTTGGTTGAACCGATAATACAGTGATATGACATCTTCAAAGCTGAATGTTACCGCTGAGTCCATCTCCACTGACTCTGAGGAAATGGAAATCTTCAAAGCCCCCCAGGTTAAGTTCGAGCTGGATCAACTCGATTGGACTAAGGCCAACAACCTCTCAGCTCTTCTCGAGTTTCCTCCTCGGAAGCAAGTATCACATATGGACGATGCTTTAAGTTTTCTGAAGAACAGCCCCATCTACACAGCCCTGACCATAACACCTCATGCCAGTCAGCGGCTCTTATCCCAGTTCTGGTACTCTGCCAGACACACTGAGCTACCCTCTGCCAAAGATCCATCCAAAAACATAGACTGCATACTCAGCGATACTGAGTATGGCACCATCAAGATTACACCAGCCATTATCCGCAAAGCCCTAAACTTCCCAAATGCTTCCAAAGAAAAACCCTTCATTCCATTCCCTGACCATAAAAAGCATGCTGACAGAGAAGCAATCATTGCTTTCCTTGACGCAATGGGTTATATCTGGGATATTGGAAGGGACAAGAAGCCTGAGAAGAAACTGACGCTGATAAAGAAATCCAAGATGCCCAGCGAGATGAATTTCATCTTCGCTCACCTGATCAGCTGCATGACAGCAAAATCCGGATCTTCTGATCAAGCCGCCCAACCTCATCAGTCCATGGGATACGCACTGCTGAAAGGTCTAAACATTGACTGGGCCTCCATTATTTATGAAGACCTGATTCAACGTGTCGATTCTGCCGCTGACAGACCAGCATGGGTTCCTTACCCACGATTCACCAGTGCCATCTTTCAATATGGCCTGAAGGACAGCTATCCTGAAGAGGGTACGTCTTCAAGCCCTAAGGTTCTCAGATTGGCCCTAAGGTTCTCGACTTCAAGCCTGTCGCCAATGAGGTACGTCTCTCTACTCTTCTCACTCTTCTAAATTCTCCGCTTTCTGTGGCTCCTTCAGCGACAATACCAATCGCTGATACCCCGGCCACAAAATCATCTCCTTATAAGAAAAGGAAACCCTCACACACCCAACTTGATTCCAAAAGGATCAAGAAAACCAAGGAGCAACCCCAGCAATTCCATGCTGAAAACTCCTCAGCTCGTTCTGAAGAGCTGAAGGAAAGTTCCGTGGTACGCTCTGCCACACCCGTGCAAGCCATCCCTCCAATCCAGACTTCAGCGTCTCCAAACGCTGAGGTTAGAAACTTGGAACCTACCCAACCTCCCTCAGTCTCTCAAAAGACTGATGAAGTGATTGTCAGCGATTCCAACGCTGAACTCAGAACCCGAACCCCAATCTTAACCTTCGTTTCTCCCTCCACTCACTTGGACACTCCTCCAGCGAACACTGGAGATGCCATCATTCCAGAAGCCACCGCTGATGCTTCTCAACAAATGATGAAGAAAGGACCTGCAGAGTTCACCATACCTCACCGTACATTCGAAGAGGATATGGAACACTATTCAGGAACCTGCAACTTTGACGAGTTCATCAATCCTCCTGCAGGTACAAATCCCACCTTAAACACAGTAACAAAACATGAAACTTCTGAGCTTTCGTTTGTTCACATGTACTTATATGTTACAGGTCCTAATTTGGGAGACATCAACGCCTCTCTGAAGTCTGTGGAAACAAAGCTGTCCAATCTCACCACCACACTCTCCAACAACTCAACAGCTGTAACAAACGCTGGGGAGAATTTGACAAAGCTGACAACGGTGGTGGAGAAGAAAGCTTCCACTGAAGACATCAAGAGTCTTGATAAGACGCTCAACGATTTTGCCAAGGTGCTCTGTGACATCTACACTGACTACACAAGCCTCAAAACATCAGTTTCGACCATGTCCAGCGAAGTAACAACGCTGAAGACATCGGTTGCAAAACTCGAGGGTGATATGTCAGAGATCAAGACTGACTTAGGCTCTGTAAAGACCGACGTTGGTTCTATGAAGACGATGATCGAGACGCTGGTAAACAAGGCAAACAGTCCAGCTCCTGCTCCTGCCCCTGTCCCTATTTTGGAATCTTTCACAGAGGAGGATCGCACAGAGCTGAGGAAAATCACGCCTGCTATTTCTGGCCTAGAAGACAGAATAGCAAAGCTTGAAGGTTGTGTGAAAATCTCTGGCCCAGAAGACAGAGATAACACCAATGCTGAGTCTGCCCATTCCTCCCCCAGTCATCATGAGAAAGAGGGGGAGAAGAGCGCTGAACATTCCAGGGAGAATCTTGAGAAAAGCGCTGAAGATCTGAACAAGAGCGCTGAAGACCTTTCCCATGATGAATCTATCAGGGGAGAGATGAATGAAGATCTGACCACTGGACCTTAGGGAGATGAAAACCCTGAGGGAACCGAGAAGCTCGCCTCTGTATCTGAGGGGGAGCAACTCGAAGAAGATGCTGAAGAATCCGAAGCAGAAGAAGATGAAGACATCGACATCCCTGAAGACAAACCATCCTTCTCTCCAAGAAAGGATGATGATGATGATGAAGATGACGATGATTTCTTTATCGTCAAACCTGCCCCAAGGATCAAAGCTCTTAAAGGAATCTCCATAAAAGAACCATCAGGGAGAAGACAAAGACAAAGCCCTCAGCCTCTGGCGCTGAGAAAAGCAAAGACAAAGGCCTCGCTGAAGATGAAAATCTAGCGATCCTATTTGAAAAGCCGGTTTGTCAGGTACACTAAAATTTTACTTATTCCTTCCCTGAACATCTCAATACTCAATCAGTTCTCTACTCAAACCTCTCTCCACATCCACATTATTTTTCTATCTTTTCTACCCAAGTTCTTCTACCCAGTTCTTATCTGTAAGATCGTTGCGTTTCAGCTACTCCTCTCCCCTGTTTGAGGATGTCGCTGAAGGTTCTACTGTTGCGACTTCACAAATAAAGCCAGCTGCTGCTGATGAAATAATCCCAGTCTTGGACTTGATCTCTGAGACTGATGAACCAGAAGAACAACCTCTCTCGCACAATAAGAGACCTTCCTCAGTTCCTCAAAGGCTGAGTGAAGAGGATCAAAAGAGAAGAGAAGAAATAATAAAGCGATTCGAGGATCAGCGAATCATTCTAAGGCCTGATCAACTACCTTCAGTTCCTCCCAAGTTCAGAATTTCAAAAGCTGAATACCAGGATCACCTTAGAGCTGAACGCCTCATTGCTGAAAGGAAGGAAGCTGAAGAGAAAGACAGAGAATACGCCATCAAGCTCACTCAAGAATCTGTCAAAGACCCCAAGCTGAAGCGTGTTCCCATTCAAATCCAACGAAAGCTGTGGGAAGAAGCCCAGAAGATCGTGGAAAAGAAAACTGAAGTTTCTCAGACCACCTTGATCTGGTGTAAAGAGAAAATTCACTTCAGATATCGTCCAGCGAAGATCAACAAGGTATTCATATCTGGAAGAACCTCTATCGGAGTACCTATTGTTGACATCAAACTGTTCAGAGAAGATGGCACATCTGAAACCTTTCGCGCTGACACTGTAAAAAGGTATGGTCTCTCTGAATGGCTGGAGATGAGGTTAGCTATCCAACCATCACAATCTAAGTACAAGAATCATTTCGAAAAGCTGATAAACAGACAGATCGACTTGATATCTTCTTGTGTGGATATTCCCCCTGTTCCTGATCTAAAGCCGAAAAGAAAAAGAGGCTCTCCAAGGAAGAAACGTCAAGATTCAAACTCAGGACCTGTCATACGAAATGAAACTGGAATTGGTTTCTCTCGCGCTGAAGTGCTTGGTCCTGATCCTGATCTATCTGCCCTTGACATCTCTTTGCCACCATGTGAACTTTTCGTCCCTGGTAAAGTCATCAGTAATCCTTATGGAATATTCTTTCTTGACTACGACGGACGTAAATGCTTTCAACGGATCGCTGAGCTTCCAATCACTCCAATCGAACAGCTCAGAGATCTTATCTACTGGTGTGACTTCAGAAAGGACATTCAGGCACGACACCTAAAACCCTTGATTTTTCAAGAAGCGCTGAATAAAAGAAAACGAGGTATAACGGTTCCTGACTGGATGATTCTCACTGAAAAGACGACCCTTGATGAACTTCTCATTAAGGAAGAACCTTTTGAAAACTGATATAATCTCCTTTTTCTCTATTGTATCAGTTATCCTTCTGTACTTGTAATTTATTTCGCCTGTACTTGTAATCTTTCTGTTCTTCATTGTAACCTGATTCAAAGATTTAAAGAAAGATTTCAGCGAATGTACTTTAATCCATCAGTACTGAAAAGATCCCAGAAAACAGTAAAAGGGACAAATATTTTATGAGTTCTTTTTATCCTTATGTTTTCATTTAAATAGCAATTTTCTTTGTTGCTATGTCATAATCAAATAGGGGGAGATTGTTGATCCAAACCCTCAGTGATTTGATAATGACCCTCTCTTAAATACTTAGTGAAAATTGTATGTAAACAATATGTATCAGAGTTTCACTATCGCTGATAAGTACTAAGATCTTACAGTACCGCTGATAGGAACTCTCGCTCTTTAAATTAAACATTCAGCGAACACTGTTCACCATAATGCTCTGAGTCTGTTCAGTCCTTATGGTGATCGCTGATAAGTTAGTTGTTTACTTATGATCCCTGAAGACAAGTTTCACGTCAATAAAGGTTCTACGCTGAAGTCGAAGATCAAGCTCAAGAACCAGCGACAAGTCTCCTAATGAACTGATGCGGATCAGCGAAGACTCAGATTTGTCCACTCAACGTGAAGTATCAAGTACAAGACTTCAGCTATCGCTGAACTTTATCATTCGCTGAGTAGTGAATGGTAATCGCTGAATCAACGAAAGCTGATCATGAAGTCCTCCGTACAAAGTACTTTTGTCCTAACCTCCCTTGCACGCCACCGTAAGAAATGTCAGAAAAGAACCTCCAAAAATCTGAAATCGTACAACCACTCTGATACTACACTGTTCATCTTTACGGCTACTAAGGTTGTCAACCAAGGTCAATGACATGCAACCAATCCGCTGATGACACGTGTAAAGTGTATACTGAATTGCATTAAATGCATGCAGTATATAAAGAGATGAACTCACTTCATTTGAAGTAACTTGCTAACTCTGGACAAGTTCAAATCTCTCTCAAGATAGGATTTTATTAGTAATCTCCATATCTTTCTTAGTGCAAGAAACCTTAGTGTTCCAACTTGTTTAGATTTAGGTTTATCCTTAATCGTGTCTCCGCAACAAGCTGTAAATTGTTAATGATTTATCAATAAACAATTTAGAAAAGTAAAATAGTGTGTTTGTATTCAACCCCCCCCCCCCCCCCCCTTCTACAAACTTGTATAGGCCTTTCGGGACCAACACAGACATCACTTCCGAGAAGAAGAATCAAAAGGTATGTCATACAAAATATTTTTGAAAACAGTTTTATTGGGACATTAAATGTCAAATTCGTCCTAAAATGACTGGAAATATCTTTTCAAAAATAAAATTGTTAAAAACTTTGTTAGTTTTTGAGTTATGAGAAATTTGAGGTAATTGAGCTTCTACTGAGCTCAACAGAAGCTCTGCCAGAATACAGATCTGTAATCGCAAATTTGCTCGTATATCAGACAAAAACCATGACCCCGCACAAAACTTTTTCCAAAACTGTTTTCTCGGACACCAACTTTCAAATATGTACGAAAAACATTTCTTAATGCATGTCAAAACTTGGATGATCAAAATGATTAATAGATTTTTAGTAATGAGAAATTTTCTCTCATAGAGCTTCTGCTGGCCCTGACAAAGCTTCTGCAAGCCTCTACAGAGCCCCAAAACCTCTGTGATCGAAAACTCTACTAAAATCCTATTGTTAGATCTAAGTTTTGTCAATAAACCAAGTCTTGAAGATCTGATAAGAAGGGTCAGAAATTCTGATAGGAAGAGTCAGAGTTCTGAGTGAGAAGTCTCAGAAGATTTACTCGTGAAAGTTTCGAGTGTCAAACTCTGAAGAAGAAAGACAGAAGTTCTGAGGATGCTTAATCAGAAGAATGTTCAGTAGTTCTGAACAACCTGTTCAGAACTTATAACGAGATAATTTCCTTGGTGTTTTGTAAACTAATTAGGACACGTGTTTTGTTCCTATTAGTCATTCTTATATGTACCGTAGCTTTAACATTTCCGTTATAGTATATATAGTTGTTAGCACTGTTTGCTAACTAACTTTTCCCGCATATTCTTGTATTCATATTTTGTAATCTTTGAGACACTCTCTCTCTAAGATCTGTAAATCTGTTCTTGATTGAATACAAGAGATATTGATCAAATTACTTCTCAATTACTATTCTACTCGCTGATATATTGATTGTAAGATTAGATCCTGAACTTACAATTGGTATCAGAGCTACATCGAATCAATTTTAATTCGATACGATCATTTTTGCAACAATTCAAGATCTAATTTGAAGATTTAGAGATTCAAGATCGTTCTTAATCGTGAGCTTAATTTGAAGGTAATCTTTCTGTGATTCTACACATCTTGAACACTAATTTTCTGTTTTGAGGAGGTTTTTGTGATTTTGATGGTTATTGAAGAATAGAAGAGATTAGATGTTGATGATCTTCTTCTAAATCAGTTTATGCACGCCAAATGCTCGATGAAATGTCTACAACAGATTTGATGTTGTTCTGATTTGATAAAAGTCAGATCTGAAAGGAATTTAGATCTTCAATTGCTCACAATTAACTTTCTGGAGTAATTAACCAGAAACTTAATTTTCTGCAATTTTTGTTCTAAAAATGTTATGGAGATCGGCTTATCGTTCTACATCAATTTGATTGGTGATTACTTGTTTTTATTGGAGGAGGATCAATGGATTTATTTGGTATTAAGACAAACATGTTGGTGATTCAAGGGATCTACAATGGGATGATGTTTTGTATAGAACAAATCTTGGTAATCTGAATTTCAATAGTCAAAGAAAAGGTTTAATCTGATCATTATTGATCAAAAAAAAAACCATTGAAGATGTTTTCTTTATAAAACTTTAGGGGGAGATTGTTGGGTCTAGAAAGCCCCAATTATATAGAAAGTTTTATAAAGTCCATGAAAAGTCAATGAAAGTCAAATGTATAGTAATTAGCTTTATTAGTCTTTTGGGCTTTGGGAGTTTGATGAGAGTTAAATGGGCTTGGGCCCATGTCTTGTAATATGGCACTATAAATAGGTGTCTTGGGCTTACATTGTCATTCGAGATATTTTGTGATCACACACACTTCACAGTAAGTTGTGTGAGACGTTTGTAATTGAGAAATTCTCCCTCCATTGTATTCAAAGCTTATGAGTAGAGATCTTCAATAATATGATCTACTTTCCTATCTCTATTCTACATTTATGGAGTATTCTTGATTGTTGCTTGATTACGGGACTTATAATTGGTATCAGAGCCAATCAACAAACAAATTCGATCGAGATCACGTCTTTGAAGGTTTCCTGTTCGTGTTCTTGAAGATTTCCTGATTATATTCGAAAATTGATTCCGCTGCCGCTCACTGATTCCTGAATTCTTAGTAATTCTTGACTCAATTGTTGTTTTTCGATCAAGGAAATTGAATTTGTCTCTCTGTTGAAATTTTTTTTACAAACATGTCTTCTAAAGAATATCTAGCTATGGGATCTGAAACCAAACCCCCTGTTCTCATACATGAAGAGTACCAGTAATGGAAAATCCGAATGATCCAATTCCTAGACAACATAGATGAAAATTAATGGTTTCTATTCGAGAAGGACCAATCGAAGTGTATATAGATGTTGCTGCAACTCCTGCCACATAAACAACTCCAGAAATACCAGCAACAAGGGTGAAGAAGAGCTATTCTCAATATACAGATGAACAGAAGAACAGACATGCTATAGATAAAAGGGCAATCACTTTGATGACTTTAGCTGTTCCTAATGAAGTTCTTAACAGGATTGACAGTGGATCGTCTGCTAAAGAAATGTGGGACGAATTGGAAAGACAGATGTTGGGTACTGCAAGGTCTATTCAAGCGAAGTTAAATCAGAGTATAAATGCATATGAGAGGTTTAAAGCCAAAGAGTCAGAAAGTTTGTCACAGACGTATAGTAAATTTTGTACTATTCTAAATGATCTGAGAAGAAATGGAATGAAAAAATCAAAGTCAGAAATAAATTACAAATTTCTGAACAGTTTGAACTCAGAATGGTCATCTTTTGCTATAAGTCTACAGATGAACAAAGATATGTGTGAAAAAGACTTAAATGATCTGTTTTGTGTTCTAAATCAACATGAAGACTCTGTCAAGCTGGTTGTAGAAGAGAAGAAAATTGTTGCTGATCAGTTGGCATTTTTATCAAAATCCAAAGCCACAAAAGCGCCCAAAAAGACTGCATATCTATCAGAAATACCAAATCTGGAGGAATCTGACAAGGAGGAAGGTTCAGAAGAGGATGAAGACATCAAAATAATGGCTGAGAAGCTAGCTTTATTGACCAATACTTTCAATAAAAGGTATGGGAAAGGTAGATTCCAGGGAAGTTACAAGAAATTTGGAAGTTCAGATCAAATGAAGAGAGAAGACAGAGAAGAAAACAAGTTTGAAAAGAGAGTAGAGAGAAGTGAAGAAAAAGAAGAGAAGGAAGAGTGAAGAGAAAAGAATTTGTGTTTCAAGTGTGGAAAATCTGGCCACTTTGCTAAGGACTGCAGAGTTAAGGTTGTAAAAGATTATGAGTATTATACAAAGAAGGCCCAGCATGCAAAGAAAAGAGATGATGAAATTGCCCTGTTAGCTGAACAGGAGAATTGGTTGTACTACACATCAGATGAAGATGATCATATCAACTTTTCACAGATGCAGAGCTATATGGCAAAAATGAAAAGTGAGGATGATTCTGATTATGAAGATGTTGATTCTGAGTCATCAACTGAGGTACATTCTGCACTTGAAATTGATTTAATGACACAGATTGGTGACATGAAAAATGAATTTGTTAACCTAAGAAAACAGATAAAAGGAGAAAGAAGTTTGGTTAACAAGTTCAGAATTGAAAAAGAGGTAATAAGAGAACAATATGAAGAATCTGAGGCTGAGAAACAGAAGATTAAGGATGAAAATTCTGAATTATTCAAAAAGCTTTCAGAACTAAAAGTTGAATTTTCAAAATTAAAGGATGAAAAGGGTGATTTACAAATAAAATTTGATATGTTATTTGAGGAAAGAAAGAATTTATACACCAAAATCAAAGAATTGGAAGATCTAAATTTAAAAAGGGGTCAGACTCAGCAAACTTTAAATCTTTTAACAAGCAATGTTAAAGATACAAGATTTTACAATCCAAAGAAGGGATTGGGATTGGAAGAAAATGTTATTTTAAAAAGAGCTCCAATCAATCTGTATGACTTTGAAAAACTTCAAGTTCCTAAGCCAAAAGTCCCAGAAATTGTTGAAGTTTTCATAAGACCTGCTAGTTCTATAACAAGTTCTGACAATTTACAAAGACCAAACTCTAAAAAGACAAGTGAGATAATTTCTGAGTCTCAAATAGAAAAGTCAGTTGTTTCAGAAGAAAAGGTTAAGAAAGAAATTTTAAACCAACAGATGAAAAACCAAAGTATAATGACATTAAATTCAAGCATGATTCTTTAAATGTCAGCTACAAAAATAAACAACCAAGTTTTTCATATCATGACATTGAAAACATATTTGATACAAGTAAAGATTCTGAAACAGTTAATCAGAAGTCTGAAATCACTGGTCAGAATTCTGAATTTTGGAGTCAGAACTCTGAGTCTGAAGGTCATACATCTGAGTCTGTTAATCAAAATTATGATCCAGGTAGTCAGAAGTCTGAGTCAACTGGTTTCTCTGAAACAAAGTCTGATGAATTTTTGGAACTAGAAAAGAGGTTTAATCTTGTAAGTCAAGAACTTGAGGACTTAAGGAAAGCTTATGATGAACTTGAAAATGATTACTGTGATGTGGATATTAAACTTGAAGAATCTTTGAAAGAAAAGAACACTTTTATTCAGAAGATAACAGAGCTTGAAAAACTAAAGGCTGAGTATGATCTTTTTAAAATCAATGCTTTAAAAGAAAATGATAAATTCTTTAATGAATCAAGTACATATGAAAAAGTGAATCATCTACTTCATCTAACACAAAAGGATTGAATTTTTCAGAAGATGAAAAAAGCAAAAGGAAAGATGATCTTGCAAAGTTGAATGAATTGAAAAGGAATCTTGAGAAGCTTAGAATGAAATCTACTTCTGAACTAAAGCTAGAAATTCTCGTAATAAGTGCAATTGTACTCTGAACAGCATCAAGAAAAATGAAATGACATATGTTTCAGATTTTTTGTCACTTGCAAAGAAAAATCTTGTTTGTGTTCAATGCGAAAGTGATTCATTCCAATATTCTCAGAAATGTCCAATCAAAATAACTTCTGTTTCATACATAAGAAAAGACATTCAGAATTCAGAAAAGAAAAATACTTCTATTCCTCAAGCTCAGAGAAAAGAAAAAGCAATAGAAGTAAAACCTCAAATCAAAATCAAAGGAAAGAATGAAAAGAGATTTAATGAGAAAGAAAAGAACGTTGAAACCTCTTCAACATCAAAATATAGAACATTCAAGAAGAAATTGAATAATTTTGTTACCAGAAAATGTTCTGACTTCATCAAAGTCCAAGGAAAGTGGTGTTTGAAGAAAGATTTTGAATGGAAAATAAAAGGCACTTTTGTTAAATCAGATAACAAAGCTAACAAAGAAGGACCCATTCCAAAATGGGTACCTAAAACTAACTGATTGTTTTTGCAGGGCTGTCATGTCTGGTTTTTAGATTCTGGAGCTTCAAGACACATGCCAGGTCAGAAGTCTTTTCTATCAAACTTCACAGAAAAGGCTGGAGGTGCAGTAAACTTTGGAAACAACAGTAAAGGTCAAGTTAAAGGTTATGGGGATTTAACTAAAGGAGACCTGGTAATTCAAAAAGTTTTCTATGTTGAAGGATTACAGCATAATCTCTTCAGCATAAGTCAGTTTTTAGACAGTCTTTGCCAAATCAAGTTTCAAATAACAGGTTGCATGATTTAACTGAAAATGACATTAAAGTCTTCTGGGCCAAAAGACATATGGATTTATTTGTGGTTAACTTTTCAAAATTAAAAACACTAAATCCTGTTTGTCTTTTATCAAATTCAACTGCAAATGAATGCTGGCTGTGGCACAGAAGATGCTCTCATTTAAATTTCAAAGATCTGAATAATCTTGTGGCAAAACATCTGGTTAAAGGTTTACCAAAGATTAAATTTGAAAAAGAATCATTATGTTCTGCTTGTGAAATGGGCAAGATGAAAAAGAGTTCTCACAAATTAAAAATGGATTCATCTTGCAAAGCACCATTGGAAATGATTCATACTGATCTTTGTGGTCCTATTTCAGTTCAGTCTATGGGAGGAAAGAGGTATATGCTTGTAATTGTTGATGAATATTCCAGATACACCTGGGTGGAATTCTTAAGAGCTAAATCAGAGGCTGCTACAATCTTGATAAACTTTATCAAGAGAATTCAAGTGTTCTTACAGCATCAAGTTCAGAAAATCCGAACTGATAATGGAACAGAGTTCGGGAATGAGACTCTTCAGAGCTTTTTAGAAAGTTCTGGAATATCTCACAACTTCTCAGCTGTCAGAACTCCTCAACAGAATGGAGTAGTTGAAAGGAAAAAACAGAACTCTAGTTGAAGCAGCAAGAACTATGCTAGCATATTCAAATCTACCAACTTTTCTATGGGCTGAAGCCATTGCAACTGCTTGCTTTACACAGAACAGAACTTTGATAAATAAAAGATTAAACAAGACTGCTTATGAACTGATAAATAAAAGAAAACCATTAATCAAATTCTTTCATGTTTTTGGCTGCAGATGCTATATACTTAAAGACAGAGAAAATCTTGGAAAGTTTGACAAAAAGGCAGATGAAGGATACTTTGTTGGCTATTCATTAACCTCCAAAGCATTCAGAATCTACAATCGAAGAACCAAGAGAATGATGGAGAGCATAAATGTAACCTTTGATGAAGCTAAGGAGAAGGCTTCTGAACAAGACAGTTCAGAACTCATGCAAAACAGAACAAAAATGACTTCTGATACAAATTCAAATCCTATTTGTTCAGAACTCAATTCACTGTTTAAGGATGTTTTTCTTGATCTGACTTCTGACTCATTTGCAGAATTTGAAAATCCAAAGATGATCAATGAAATGAAAAGAAGATCTTCAGAAGCAGTTCAAACTACTGTCATCTCAGACAAAGGTCCATCTGAGGAATGTCCATCTCTGATAAACACAAGTAATGAAAATTCTGACCCTGACACTCAGAATTCTGAACCTTGTATTCAGACTTCTGAACCTCAGATTCAGAACTCTGTACAAGTAACTCAGAACTCTGACTTCATTGATCAGAATTTGGATTCAAATTTATCAGAACAAGGGGACAGTTCAGAATTACATGCCATCATTGATGAGAATGATACAAACAACAATTATTCAGAGATTGATGTGCTTCCCAGTACACACAAATGGACTAAAAGTCATCAAATGCATTAAGTAATTGGTGATATATCAGCTGGAGTGAAAACCAGATCAGCCACTGCAAATGAGGCAATGTTTGCAGGTTTCTTGAGTGTAATTGAACCTAAGAAAGCAAATGAAGCCCTAGAGGATCCAGATTGGATTTCAGCAATGCAAGAAGAATTACTTCAATTTGAAAGGAACAAAGTCTGGAGACTCATTCCAAGGCCTGAAGGAAAGTCTATCATTGGAACTAAATGGGTATTCAGAAATAAAAAGGATGAGTCAGGTGTTGTAATCCGAAACAAGGCAAGATTAGTTGCTAAGGGATACTGTCAACAGGAAGGAATTGATTATGATGAGACATTTGCACCAGTAGCAAGAATAGAGGCAATCAGAATATTCTTAGCCTATGCTGCACACAAGAATTTCAAAGTATATCAGATGGATGTCAAATCTGCATTTCTGAATGGTATACTTAATGAAGAGGTGTATGTTCATCAACCTGAAGGCTTTGTTGATCCAGAATTTCCTGACCATGTTTATATTTTAGATAAAGCCTTATATGGTCTAAAACAAGCGCCAAGAGCCTGGTATGACACTCTTACTCAACATTTATTAGGTTCAGGTTACAAGAAAGGTAAGATTGACACAACATTGTTTTTAAAGAAACAGGGAGAGGATTTAATTCTTGTTCAAATATATGTTGATGATATAATTTTTGGCTCTACTAATGCAAAAATGTGTGATGAGTTTTCTAAAATCATGAAATCTGAATTTGAAATGAGCATGATGGGTGAACTAAATTTTTTTCTTGGTCTTCAAGTAAAACAACTACCAAATGGTATTTTTATAAATCAAGGAAAATATGTTAGGGACATCCTCAAAAAGTTCAAAATGTCTGACTGTGCATCTATGAGAACTCCTATGGGAACAAACATAAAGTTAGATGCTGATCTCAAAGGAGTTTCTGTGGATAACAAACTTTATAGAGGCATGATTGGATCATTATTATATTTGACTGCAAGTAGGCCAGACATTATGTTTTCTACCTGTTTTTGTGCTAGATTTCAATCCAATCCCAAAGAATCTCATATGTTGGATGTCAAAAGAATACTCAGATATCTCAAAGGAACACCTGATCTTGGTTTATGGTACCCAAAGGAAACAGATTTTAAACTAACTGCATTCACTGATGCTGATCATGCAGGAAGTAGAATGGACAAAAAGAGTACATCTGGTGCTTGTCACTTTCTAGGGGACAAAATAGTAAGTTGGGCATCAAAGAAACAGAATTGTGTGTCTACATCAACTGCTGAGGCAGAATATGTTGCTGCTGCAGCTTCATGTTCTCAAACTTTGTGGATGAGAACACAACTCATGGATTATGGGTATCAGCTCAACAAAATTCCAATCTATTGTGATTCAAAAAGTGCAATTGCCATTACTCAGAACCCTGTTCAACATTCAAAGACTAAACACATAGATGTGAGGTATCATTTTATTAAAGACTATGTGGAAAAGGGAACAATTGAAATGCACTTTGTGCATACAAAGTATCAATTGGCTGACTTATTCACAAAGCCTCTTGATCACAAAAGATTTTCTTTTCTCATATGTAAAATAGGAATGCTTAATCTGACTAATTGATTTTACTTTCCAATCAACTTTCAGAAATAATAAATCCTGCCAAGGAAAAACTTCTGAGTAGTGTACTCAGAACTCTGAGTCTTATAACTCAGATTTTCTGACTCTTGAGTTCAGATCTTCTGACTCTTGGGTTCAAATCTTCTGAGTCAATACTTCAGAAATTCAACTTTCAATATTTCATTTCTGAAAATTACAAGTACTTCAATTTTTGTGGATTACTTTTTTTCTATTATTCAATATCTCTCATCTCATCTTTATTGAGTGCATGCAAAGGTCAAGGGGGAGCATTAATATCTTTTGGAAATCATCTAAGGATGCTTAAAGGTTTGTTTTCATCTCTCGTCTCTGGTCATTCTAAGTTGAACAAGCTTTTAATGACAAAATTTTTGAGTACTTGTTCAAACTATATCTGAATTTCAAAATATTCATGTTCAGATATAAGATTTTAAATGATTTTATCTCAAATCATCATTATTAGGACAGAATATTTGATGATAAAATGTTTTCCTATCTGTTCAAACTTCTTCTGACTGATTAAAAGATTAAATAAATCAGAAGTTGATTTTAAATGAGTTTTGGTTACAAGGAAATTTTTTTCTGATACTTGGATTCAGAACTCTGAGTAAGGACAGTCAAACTTCTGAGCGTGTTATTCAGAATTATAACTTGTTTTAATTTTTCTATCCAATAACACGTGTAAGCTTCACATTTAATTGATGATGCCACGCATTTCATTTAAATCCTTCGTGGCATTTTCAAATGTTTTGACTCCGTTATAACTTTACCTCGCTTTTCCGTCAAATCATTCAACGTCGCGGATTTTAAATAGGTCTTAAAATCCCTCTTTCAAATTCATTCAAATTTCAGAGAGAAAAGTGAGATACGAATCAATCCAGAGTTCTTTGTTCTTGTTTCCTTCTTAAATCATGTCTGGTGCTGGAAGAAGTAGTCATATTTCCCTATACAGTTCTAAATCATTGATGGAGGAATCTGATTCAGAAGAAACTGAGATTCAGAATAGACCTATTGCAGAAGAAACAATAGAAATCGAAGAAATTGATGCCGAAAATGATGTAATGGCTGAATTTGAGGGGAACGCAGATGAGGGAAATGTGAATGTGGAACATGAACAGAGTGCAACAGGGTCTATGATGTCGAGAAGACCACATTTGGTAGAGAGAGTGGTTCCTGAAGGTGAGTGGTTAAATCTATCTGAAAATAACTGTGTAATATTGTTTGAGGAAAGTAGATTTAAGCCTGAACATAAGATTATCATGGAATTATTCAAGTATCATCCTTACAAGAAATGGTTTACAAGAAGCAAATCCATTCCTGTACAATATATTCAACAGTGGTGGAAACATCTTAGGTTAGAAGGGAACAAATTTATATCTGAGGTTGGAGGTGTGACATTAACTCTAACAATTCCCATTCTGAGAGAGATGCTGAATCTACCAGAAAGCGATGATGTACAACATATGGCAGATTTTGAAGATTCTCCTTTAACAGTAGAAGTGACTGCAGAGATCATGAGATTAGGCTATAATGAGGTGTTGAGGAATCTGAGCAGTTTCAGAAGAAATAAATTACCACCAATATGGGCATGTTTCTTTCATGTGTTAAACAAATGTCTTTCAGGGAAGAATAGTTCTGTGGATCAGGGCTAAAAGCAAATTCTTCAGATTTTTCAGGGCTTAGTGAAGAATAGGCATTACGATTATGCTACTATAATTTGGGAAGATATGAAGAACACTTTTGAAAAGAATCAGAAAGCTATTCAAAGAAAAACAAAGGATAACCCTCTGTCTTATATACCTTATATAAGATATTGGCAGATTGTGATCTGGTATGCTATGCAAGAGAACAGAACAATTCCAAGGAGATCAAATGAAGAGCATGGTCCCATATTTTATCTGAGTAAGATGTCCTCTGTTCCAAATATTCAGAATTATCCCAACCATAAAATCTTACCAAGATCACTTAGGAACTATATTCCACGGGAGAGTGAGATTTTAAAAGCATATTGCACCTCAGTGGGATTTGAAGAACCTCAAATCCCTTCCCAAGAGGACCAACCAGAGAGGAGAGGTGAGGAGTCTAGTCGAATTAGAGAGGGGGAGGATGTTCAAATGGGTGAACATTCAGAGAGAATTGAGAGGGGAAATTCTGAGAGCTTGGTTAGAATTGGTGAGGAAAAACAGAATGAGAGTGGTGAGCATGAGAGAATGTCACCAAAAGTTCAAACAGAAAGAGATACTTCTGAACCAGCCACTGATATCCAGGTAGCCACATCTGCTATTGAGACACAACTCTTGGTGTCCAATATTGAAACAAACACCATGGACCTAGTGGTGGATCTTGAACAACCAATTCATACCCACTCAGAAGCAGTTCAACCTGCTACTGTTTCAAAAAATTCTGGGGAACCATCCCAGACTCATTTGGAGGGAGGTGATAAATCCCAAACTTTTATTGAACACATTGAGTCTGGATCTCACAGTCCGATCCACATTGAGCCTGAATTTCCTTCAAACACAGACACAAATCAGGAATTTTGTATTCCTGACCCAACATCCATAGACAATCCAGATATTGGATGTCAAGGATTGGATGGAAGTCCTGGTGAGGCGAACATCACAAAAACCTCATTCGAAAGTGCATTTGTTGCACAAGATGACTTTGTGTTATCTACAGGCCATGAGTCCTCTGGACACATGAAAACTGGACCATTTGTTGGTTCAGGTTCACAGTTAGAACCTTCTGAATTTGAAAAGATTCAGAAACAAAACAAGGTGTTGGAGGACAAAGTAGAAAAATTGGAGGATAAGGTGGATGATCTGAAAGATGAGATAAAAGGCTTAAAAACAGTGTTTGATGAAAAAATGAAGTCTGTTGAGACTAAGGTGGATAAAATGGAAATATCCTTGGAATCTCACAAAAAGGAGATCAAGGATATAATTTCTGAATTCCAAAAAGATCTGGTCACACAAATGAAAAACATGCAAGATTACTTTATTAATGCACTGAGTACTTCTCTGGCTACTACTTCAAAACCGTTGAAAATCATTTCCCTTGCAGAGGCTGAACCTGATGTGAGTGAAACTCAGAACTTGAAGAGAATGTTTGATGATAATGATCCTCATGATCATCAAAAGGGGGAGAAAAGGCAAAGGATAAATTCTGATGATGATATCGGTGTAGAAGATTTTGAAATGGCAGATATGGAGTTAGTACAGACAGAGGAGAATGTTCAGAATAAGGATACTCAGAGTGTTCAGAACTTAAGCTCAGACACAGAGGATTTGGAGATGGAAATCATTGATGAAAATGATTCAGATAAAACAGAGGAACTAAACTTAGATGAAGAAATGGAAGCTAAGTCTGATGGAACTGAAGCTATTGAGGAACTTGTTATGGGGTCAGAAGTAATAGATGAAAGTATAGTGGAAGTGAACACTTGTACAGACATTGTTCCATACAAAAGAGTTGTTTTGCTGAATTCAGAACGGGAAGAAAGGAGACTGAATGAGATCTTAATCAGAAGAATGCACAGTGAGATGGTCAGAGCTCTTAATGGTCAGACTATTCAAAGGGAAATAAAGGTGGTAAGACCTATTGATCTAATGGGTGAAGAAGATAGTTCAGTTGACTATACTCAGAGGTTTGAAGATGAGTTTCAATTCAATTTTGTTGATGATGTTGCTGAATACTCAGAATTTGAAAGACTTAGAGAATACTTCATGCCTTCAGAATATATGTTCAGAAAACCCATTGAGATTCCTAAGTTTGATCTGAAAGTGTTAGAAGAACCAATATGTGACTTTGTTCTGGAATTGAGTGATGTGCCTCTAGCCAAACATTTTCATGATGATATATTCCCAGAAGAAACTTATGAGAATCTCTATCACAAAGAAGGGGAGTATGAAGTTCTGGAGAATAGCATTGATGGGTTCATGGATGGTAGATCTCAGATGATATATGCAGAAGCCTCTAATAGATTCAGAATTCCTGACTCAAGACTGCAGATTCAGAAAAAGATCAAGAAAGTTTTGATGTTTCAGACAGAAGAGTTTGAGGGTCTAAAGTATGTAAGGATGGAAGTGCTGAAAGAAAAGGAAGTAAAGGTTAGCTTGTCAAGCTTTGACTTTCACAGACTAACTCTTGATGATCAGATCTTTCTTGTCAAATTCTTTGCTAGTACTGAAGAGGCTTGGATGGAAATAGAATGCAGAAGACTTCTGGGCATCTATGTCAGAAATATGTACATGTATGATTTTCAGTTAGCAATTGAAGGACGAAAAGAAAAGTGCAATTTAAGTCGCCCTGAGATGACTCCAAAATCTGGTATAAATCAGAAAGGGTTTGTGTATGAAGGAATGGAGTCAGAAGGCTTTGCTTACAGAGTTCTAGGAAGACTTGAATTCTTTAAATTGAAAGATCTGGTAAAATACAGTAATGCAACTTTGAGTTGGTTACTTGTTGAGATGGAAGTCTGTTCTGAGGATGAAAGAAAAGGCCTAAAAGAAAAACGTATACAAGCTGTGAAAAGGAGGATAGATCTGAGGAGGAAAGTCAGAGAATGTGGTGAATGGATGTTATCAGAGGAAAATCCCAAGAAGATGCTACACAATGATTTTGTGTTTCCAGCAGAGTATGAAGTGAATGAAGTCTTCTCAGAAGAAGCAACAAAGGAAATCAAGGAAATAACACAAGATGTTCAAATGACAAGTCTGGAACAACCTGAACAATCAGAACCTCAAGAGGATGAGAGGTCAATAGATCTGAATGGATACTTCTTGGAGTTTGATCTGCCAAATTTCTTCAATCCTAGTGAAGTCATCTTTCTAAGTGTGTTTCATGACAAACCAAAGGAGACTCAGATCTGGTTGGCAGACAAATTAAGATGTCATGGAAAATCAAAGGATGTAGTATATTCAGATTTTCTTATTACTAGGATCAGAGAAATCAAAATCAAGCAGTTCAGAAAAAAGGAATATTTGTCTTTTGAAGTATTAAGAGAAGATGGAAAGGTCTATTATTTCACTGATGCTGATTTTGACAAACTCTCAGTGGTGGATTTCTACAGGCTTCATAGTATGCTATGCTTCAAAGAGTTAAGCAAAAATGTGAATGAAAGAAAAGCCAGAAGTGTTGTGATTGAGGCTATGTTCTACATTCTGAGATGGCACTGTTATACTGACTTTCAAATTGCTCTGTACTTACAAAGACCATGTGTTTTCCTTTCAAGATCAAACACAGATCATGAGTAGAAGCAGTTGTTAAGAACTGGAAGTGTGTCAAGGTATCCAGAACTGGGAGTGTTCTTGAAAAATAAGAGTGAAAATATCTTCTTCAGAGCTAAAGAGACTGCCAAATATTGCTCTGGAACTCTGAGAATTATCAAGCACAATTTGGAAAAGAAAATGGTGAAAACCAAACAGTCCAATATAATTCAGGAGGTGATGACTCAACAAGTTGAAACCATTCAAGAGATCATTGATAGAATCGACAAAAGGCTTAATCAGAGAAATGTCTTGCTTCAAAAGATCGTTCCTGCATTAAAAGATCTTGATGATGCTAAGTATAAGTTTATTTGACAAAAAGGGGGAGATTGTTAGATCTAAGTTTTGTCAATAAACCAAGTCTTGAAGATCTGATAAGAAGGGTCAGAAATTCTGATAGGAAGAGTCCGAGTTCTGAGTGAGAAGTCTCAGAAGATTTACTCGTGAAAGTTTCGAGTGTCAAACTCTGAAGAAGAAAGACAGAAGTTCTGAGGATGCTTAATCAGAAGAATGTTCAGAAGTTCTGAACAACCTGTTCAGAACTTATAACGAGATAATTTCCTTGGTGTTTTGTAAACTAATTAGGACACGTGTTTTGTTCCTATTAGTCATTCTTATATGTACTGTAGCTTTAACATTTCCGTTATAGTATATATAGTTGTTAGCACTGTTTGCTAACTAACTTTTCCCGCATATTCTTGTATTCATATTTTGTAATCTTTGAGATACTCTCTCTCTAAGATCTGTAAATCTGTTCTTGATTGAATACAAGAGATATTGATCAAATTACTTCTCAATTACTATTCTACTCGCTGATATATTGATTGTAAGATTAGATCCTGAACTTACACCTATTAATCATCTCCAATGATTTTATAAATGTTTTTTTCAAAGAAGAACCTACAGAGTCATGATATCAAGGAGATATGAGAAAAGGGTGAAAATCCAAGATTTTGAAAATCACAGAGCCTCTGTAAACAACAGAGCTTCTGTGAATATAGTTTTTGGGCATTTCTGTGAAGTAACGGATACTTTTTACTGCGAGTAAACTTTTTGTAACTAAGAACAGCCCCACGTGCCTAGCATTAATGGGCCGCACATGACGTCCTGTCAACCTCTGACACTGGCCTATGTGTCTCATTTCCATTAGGGCGTACAAAGCACATCTTTACGGAAAGTTGAACCCCGTTTCAAACTCGAGTACGGATTCCAAAATAAAAATTAAAACTTACCCCTTGACTTCTCACTCCATAAAACACTAACATAAAAACTTAATAAATTTTCAAATTTAAATTAGATAAAATACCTGGTTATTACAACATCTCCCCCTTAAAAGAATTTCGTCCCGGAATTCAGTTAAGCGAAAAGATGAGGGTATTTGGCACTCATTTCCAACTCTGATTCCCACGTCGCATCCTGTCCCCTATGATGCTTCCACTGAACCTTTACTTGTCTGATCTCTTTGTTCCTCAATACTTTGACCTTGTGATCAACTATAGCTTCTGGTTCCTCCACGTAGTTCAGCTTTTCGTCAACCTGGATATCCGGTAGAGAGATTGCCTGGTCGGGTGTAACTAAACATTTACGAAAATTCGACACATGGAACGCGTTGTGAATCCTGCTCAATTCCGACGGAAGATCCAATCGGTAAGCTACTTCACCAATTCTTTCCGTAATTTCAAATGGCCCAATATACCGCGGACTGAGTTTACCTTGTTTCCCAAAACGTATGACTCCTTTCCAGGGCGAAACTTTCAACATCACAAATTCCCCGACTTGGAACTCTAACGGTTTCCGGCGTCGATCTGCATAACTTTTCTGTCTGTCTTGAGCCATTTTCAATATGTCCCGAATCTGAATGATCTTATCCGCCGTTAACTGTACTATTTCTGGCCCAGCTAATTGTTTCTCCCCCACTTCATTCCAACACAAAGGCGTTCGGCACTTTCTACCATACAATACTTCAAACGGTGCCGCCTGAATACTGGAATGATAACTGTTGTTGTAGGCGAATTCTATCAAAGGCAAATGTTTATCCCATGATCCCCCAAAATCAACTATACAAGCCCGAAGCATATCTTCTAAAGTCTGGATTGTTCTTTCACTCAGCCCGTCAGTCTGTGGATGATATGCTGTACTCAACTTTATCTGCGTTCCCATCTCTTTTTGAAAGCTTCTCCGAAATCTAGAAGTAAAACGACTATCTCGATCAGAAATAATCGAGATTGGAACTCCATGTCGAGTTACTATTTCATTAATGTACAATTTAGCCAAACGTTCCAAAGAATCAGTTTCTTTTATCGGCAAGAAATGAGCAGACTTAGTCAATCTATCCACAATTACCCAAATAGAATCGAATCCCTTTGAAGTTCTAGGTAACTTGGTAATGAAATCAGTAGTGATCTGATCCCATTTCCACATTGGTATATCTAGTCGTTGTAACTGACCAAACGGCTTCTGATGTTCAATCTTTACTTTCTTGCAGGTAATGCAGTCTTCCACATACTTAGCAATACTTCTTTTCATTCCCGGCCACCAATAGAATTGTTTCAAATATGTATACATTTTATTTGTACCTGGATGAATAGAAAATCGAGATTGATGAGCTTCTTGTAGTACAAGATCACGTAATCCACCCAAACGAGGTACCCAAATTCTGTTTCCCATACACAATAACCCACGGTCGTCCTTCCCAAGCAATGCTGATATTCCCACTAACCGTTCAGATTTCAAACTTTCTTCTTGATAAGCATCTATTTGGCACTTCAGTAATTCGTCAAAAATATTTGGAAGAAGTTCAGCTCGTAGCGATATTGCTTTTATCGTTCCACTTCTTTCTTGACAACTTAGCGCATCTGCCACCACGTTCGCTTTCCCTGGTGATAAATGATTTCACAATCATAATCATTCACTAATTCTAACCACCTTCTTTGCCTCATATTCAGTTCCTTCTGATCAAAAAGATGTTGGAGACTCTTATGGTCCGTGAAAATTTGACATTTGGAACCATAAAGATAATGTCTCCAAATCTTTAATGCGAAGACAATTGCTGCAAACTCCATATCATGGGTAGGATAGCCTTTCGTGATCCTTTAATTGACGAGAAGCATAGGCAATCACCTTTCCACGTTGCATGAGTACACATCCCAATCCCAACTTAGAAGCATCAGTGTAGAGCACAACATCATCGGAACCTTCGGGCAATGCTAATATCGGCGCGCTGCAGAGTTTCTCCTTTAATATTCTGAATGCCTCGTCCTGTTCTGCTTTCCATTCAAACTTTAAATTCTTCCGAGTCAGCTTGGTCAATGGCGTCGCAATTCGAGAAAAGTCTTTTATAAATTTCCGGTAGTATCCCGCTAGACCCAGAAAACTACGTACTTCGGTTGCCGTCTTCGGCGGTTCCCATCTTTCAATTTCTTCCACTTTCGCTGGATCAACTTGTATACCCTTCTCTGAAACTACATGACCCAAACACTGAACTTCCCGCAACCAGAATTCACATTTAGAGAACTTAGCGTACAACTTTTCTTTTTTCAATAACTCCAAAATCAAACGAAGATGTTGCGCATGATCCTCTTTGGATCGGGAATAAATAAGTATATCATCGATAAATACTATGACAAATTTATCGAGATACGGCTTACATACCCGATTCATCAAATCCATGAAAGCGGCTGGAGCGTTCGTCGGTCCGAATGGCATTACCAAGAATTCGTAGTGCCCGTACCTTGTGCGAAAAGCAGTCTTTAGAACATCCTCTTCCTTAACCTTCAACTGATGGTATTCATATCTGAGATCAATCTTGGAGAAGTAACAAGCTCCAACTAATTGATCAAAAAGGTCATCAATTCTTGGAAGTGGGTATTTGTTCTTGATCGTGCGCTTGTTCAACTCCCGATAGTCGATACACATTCTCATTGAACCGTCTTTCTTCTTTACAAATAAAACTGGTGTACCCCACGGTGAAGAGCTAGGTCTGATGAAACCCTTATCAGATAAATCTTGAAGCTATGCCATCATTTCTTTCATTTCTGGAGGTGCTAATCGGTACGGCGCACGAGCAATAGGAGCGGCTCCAGGGATTAAGTAAATACCAAATTCTACTTGTCTAATAGGAGGAAGACTATTCAAGTCTTCAGGAAAAACCTCTGGATATTCACTAACGATAGAAATATCTTCCAGCTTAATCTTTTCAGGTCTACTATCTATCACATAAGCTAGATTGTTAGAGCATTATTGTATTCAAGATTTATTGTAAAGTATTGTATAATGTCAAACATTGTAAGAGTCGAAGAAGGGATAATTGATAGTAAGTCAAGTGAAAAGTCAAACTAGCTTTAGTGTTTAAAGCTTTGTAATTAGGTGGTATAAATAAGTTTAGTTTGCTTAAGTCTAAAAAGGAGGGATAATTGATAGTAAGTCTAGAGGAAAAACATTTTATGTCATTTGTACTTTGAAGATCAATACATGGATGACTTTCTCTCTAGATATTATTGTGTTTGAGTGCTAGATCTGGGAATTCACATTTGGTATCAGAGCCATACAGGAAATTCAATCAGATTTGTGAAGAACTTGAAGAATTTGGGCATTTTTTTTTGATATTTTTCGAAATTCACAAGTTCACTCGATTTCTGCATTTTGATTGTGTTTTGGTTCATGATTTGAGTACAGATCTGATCGAGTTGATTATCTGGATCAATTAGTGCAAGGATTCAGAATCAGAACACATATTTCAAAAGATTTCAGCAGATTTGTGTTGTTTTTCGCAAAATTATTGTGCAGATCGAAAGAGGTATTTCTACAGTGGTCTTGGTGTTATTTACTGAACAAAAGGTGTTCAGATTAGTTGTGCGAATCATCCTACAAAGTTTCAAATCAATTGGTGTTGATTTGAGCAAGTTAGGACACTTAGAAATTTTTGAATCTCGGAAACTCATAATTGTCGTATGAAACTATGTTCATAAACTCATAACTGTCGTACATCATAGGCCTTCAAAAACTCATAACTGTCGCACGATACTAATCATCATAACTGTCGCACGATTCTTGCCCGACTTCATTTTTAGTCGTATAAGAAGCATACGACAGTTACTGTTCATTGGGCTAGTCGTATAAGAAGCATACGACAGTTACTGTTCATTGGTCTAGTCGTATAAGAAGCATACGACAGTTACTGTTCATTGGTCTAGTCGTATAAGAAGCGTACGACAGTTACTGTTCATAAGGCAAAGTCGTACAAGGCTTATACGAGAGTTGATCTAAGTCGTGCCCATGTCATACGACAGTTACTGTTCAACAAGGCTAGTCGTACAAGAGGTATACGAGAGTTACTGTTTACTTGGTAAGTCTCACACGATCTATCCGACAGTTCAAAAAAAAAAATTGAGAAAATTTTTTATTCCGAAATATTTTCTATAGTGTTTTTCATACACTTTAAGAGCTTTTCCAGAAAAAATTTTATAGTGTATTTTATACACTTTCTGATTGATTTTCTGAAAGATCATCTTCTAGCATTCTTCAAGATGTCTGACATAGAGAATTTAAGTGAGAGAATATGGTATCAATTAGGAAAAGAGAGAAATGGACTCTTTCTGAAGCTAAAGATGAGATCAAGCGTCTTGAAGGTTTTCTTTCTAGATACATAAGACATTCTAATGAAGATGCAAGAAAAAATACAAAGCTCAAGTCTGAGAAAGCTTTATTAGAAGACAAAGTCTTTTCTCTTGAGTCCGAACTGAAACATTTGAATGACAAGATTGTAGTGCTTGAAGTTACTCAAGAGAAAAATAAGACATTTGAGATTTCAACTCATCAAGATAACATGAAGGAGCTTCAAGGGAGTATAAAGACATTGGAAGAAGAAAATGCTGATTTGAAGAGACACATTTTAGACATTTCTTCTTTAAATGAAAATTGTATTTTTAAAGAACAAAATGTTGAACTTACAAAAAGAATTACTGAACTTGAAGTTTATATTGCAGGTCTTGAAACAAAGAAAGACAACTCAAGTCTGCACAATCAAATCGAGAAACTTCAAGAGAAAGTAACAACTCTTCAAAGAGAAAATGCTGATATGAAGAGTGGGAAAGACAAGAGTGAAAAGGGGAACTCATATTTACAAAATCAATTAAAAAGAGTTCAAGAAAAGACAACAACGTTGGAAAGTGAAAACGTTGAATTGAAGAAGAAGCTTTTTGAACGTGAAAGAGTGTCACCTTCTTCAAAGAAAGTTCTTAAAGAAAAGGAAATAATTGAACTAAAATATATAAAACTTTTGAAACAAATCTCCGATTTTGAGAAAGTTTTATATCTTGAAAAAGAGAAACAAGAGAAAGAAAGAAATGAATTTGAAACAGAACGCAAATCTTTTGAGATTAAAAGTTCTGATCTTTCCGTGAAAATCTCTGAATTAGAAAATCTTTTGGAAAAGGAAAGAAAAGATTTCACGGAAAAGAAAAATCTCTTTGAAAATGAAAGTAAAACCCTTAAAAAGAAAAATATGGAAATTTTCAAAGAGATTACTGATAAAAGAAATTTTTTGGAAAAAGATTTTGAATCGGAACGCATATATTTTGAAGATGTGATTCTTAATCTTACCAAAAGATTATCTGGTTTATCAGCGGATATTATGAAGGATCAATTGATAAAATCTGATCTCCAAAAGAAATTTGATCTAATCTCTAAAGAGAAAAATGTTTTGATAAACAAAGTTAAGGAACTTGAAGACATCATTTTTAAATTTGATGTCTCAAAGCAGGTAAGTCCTGAAAGTATCTTTCAGACTCCATTTGTTAATTCAAATGATTCTGAATGCTCTTTTAAAACTGCTTCAAGTTCGAGTTTTAAAAACATTCCTTCTAAACATATTAATAAATCAACTGGTTTCTCAAAAGATCAGATTCGTTCAACAAATCTCTTCTATAATCCTCTGTTTGATAAATCAGATAACAAAACAAATGTGCCTAAAGCTAAGACTTCCAATCCTAAAGAAGTTCCAGTCTTCAAGAAGGTGAAGATGGAATGGAGAGTTAAAGGCACAACAATTCCAAAGAAAGATGTGCCAAAATCATCTACCTCCACATCAAATGCCAAGAGGAACAATTCTCCGAAAGGTAAATCTTCTGTTCCGCCTAATCTTGTTTATTCTACAAATCATCTGATTAGGTTGGCACATAAGAAAATATGTTGTTCTTACTGTGGATCAAATGATTTTGTGCATAAAGATTTTACTTCTTATTGGTACGGTACTTACAGTATTCCTTTTAAGAAATCTACACCTAACACACTAGGACCCAAGTGCCGCTGGGTACCAAAATCTTCTTAATCTGTTTTGCAGGTTCATCATGTGTTGTTTTGAATGTTACATATATATCACACACATGACTGAAAAACAGAAGAGAAGCGGTGAATTTTTTTTAAGAATATTTGTACCATTAAGGGGGAGCAAAGACTATTGGTTTCTGAATACATCAATTCAGGACCCGTGCTTCAATGTTTTTGGCTTTTGAACATATCAGTTCAAAACCCGTGCTTCAACGATTATGGCTTCTGAACAATTCAGTTCAGGACCCGTTCTTCAAAGTCTAAGACTTCTAAACAAATCAGTTTAGAACTCATACTTCTCAGGTAATATCCTTAACTGTCAAATCATTCTGTTTCAAGGAACAAGTGGTGAAAGGTAACATTGCATTATGTTTTATTACTACTGCTTTGAATGCTTGAACCTTCACAAATTGAATTCAATGAAATGAAAATTTTCTATTTTCATTCAATGAATAAAATGTGTGTCAAGGATGATTTTACATGCAATTTTGTATTATCTGAGTTATATTTGTTTCAACTTTCACTCCTGAAATAAATCGAAAGGTCAGCAAAACATGAATGAAGTTATGCTGAATACTCAAAGTTATGGAATTCTAGACTTATATAGAATACAATGCTCAAAAAGCCTAAATGTCAGAATGATGGATGGAAATGAAAATATGGGAGAAGCACTATGTTTTAGAACCAAGTGATTGTGATGCATCAAGTAAACAAAATAAAAATCATTTAGTTTGAAAGTTTGTGCCTGTGGCCTTTCTGGTTTGGGAGATTAAGTCCTAAGGGGTGCTCGACACCTAGTCCCTAAGACCAACTGGTCTGGGATCGACTGACCCAAATCCTTCTATAGAACCAGATAGAAAGCCATGTTCTACTGGTACAAATGGGTTTAAGATATATCGATGTGGCCTTTCTGGTTTGGGAAAGTAAGTTCTAAGGGGTGCTCGACACCTAGCACCTAAGGCCAACTGGTCTGGGATCTGCTGACCCAAATCCTGCTATAGAACCAGATAGAAAGCCATGTTTAACGGTGTATCTTATTCCTACTAAACTTTTTGATCAAAATATGCCAATGTGCACAAATAAAAAGATGCCAATGAGCACAAAAGAAAAGATGCCAATGAGCACACATCTCTTGAAACTTGGGGAAAATACAAAGTCGCGATAAACCCGTAATTTGTGAAAATCCTGATTTTGGACAAATAGTGTGAGTAGAGCAAAGTATTCTTATATGTTTTAGAATTGCATATGCTTGTAGCTAATCATATTTCGCATGCTAGCACACCAAATAGATTTAATAAAGGGGTTGAAACTGAACAATTTTTAACTTGATATACAATGATGACTTGTACTTGAATCCAAACACATGCATTTGATTTCATTTGATTGAAAAATCTGGTATATTTCATTAAGTTGGATTTCTTTTGTAATGTTTTCAAATGATCAAATGTTAGTAGTTATAAAATGTGGTTCAATGAATTTTATTTTCTTTGTATAAATGTTTTCATTAATGCACAGTATTTGAAATGAATAGTTTTTTTTATGAAATATATGCATACTTTCAGGGGGAGAAAACAAATTGCTCCAGAATTCTTATTTTGAGGGGGAGCAAGATTTTTCTTTAAGGAGGAGATTGTTAGTGATATTTAGAGACAAGACTGAAATTGAAAATGGTTTTCGATAATCATGATTCTCACCATCATCGAAAAAGGGGGAGAAATGTTTAATTTCAATTTCACGTCAAAGAGCTTTAAAAACTTTTCAAAGCTTCAAAGTTTAAAGTTGCAAAGTTCAAAGCAGCAAAGATCTGAAATTCGCGTTCAAGAATTGAAGACAATTTGTTGAAGATCGTTTTGAAGAAGATTGACTTTTCAATATGGAAGACGAAGACTTTTATGTGTCTGACTGAAGATTCTTCAAAGATGAGAGTTTAAAGATTATCAAAGCATCAAAGTTCAACGTGAACTTGTGAAGATTCAAATGTTTGAAGAGTGCCAAAGCTTCAACGTTCAAAGTGGTCAAAATTAAAGTTTTGAAGATCAAGAGTTGAAGACTACTGCAATTTTTTTAAATCTTGAATCCAAAGGGGGAGAATGTTAGAGCATTATTGTATTCAAGATTTATTGTAAAGTCTTGTATAATGTCAAACATTGTAAAAGTCAAAGAAAGTCTAAGTCAAGTGAAAAGTCAAACTAGCTTTTGTGTTTAAAGCTTTGTAATTAGGTGGTATAAATAAGTTTAGTTTGCTTAAGTCTAAAAAGGAGGGATAATTCATAGTAAGTCTAGAGGAAAAACATTTTATGTCATTTGTACTTTGAAGATCAATACATGGATGACTTTCTCTCTAGATATTATTGTGTTTGAGTGCTAGATCTGGGAATTCACATAGATAACTAGAACAACCCTTATTGACACATTTACGGGCTTTTACCATCGATATAAGACTGGACTTATGATTCTTACGATCTCCATAAATCACTACTGATCTCTTATCAGGTAAAACGACGTTAATTATTTTCTTATCACAAACTATGTTAGCCTGATTCTCAGCTAACCAATCCATTCCTACTACCACATCAAATTCAATCAAAGCTATTGAAAATAGTTGTATTGGTACTCCACACCCCTTTATATTTATCATGCAACGATCAAAAACCTCTTTAACTGCCACTTGGTTATCATTTGCAGTATCTACTAATAAAGCATGTTTTAA
The DNA here is from genome assembly GCA_033807775.1 of Saussurea involucrata. Lineage (NCBI taxonomy): Eukaryota > Viridiplantae > Streptophyta > Magnoliopsida > Asterales > Asteraceae > Saussurea > Saussurea involucrata. The sequence continues at coordinate 61,669,230 of CM066317.1, forward strand.
CATTTTAGGCTCTAAATGCATATGAGCAGCAAAGGAGGGATACACAAAAGATCGGTTTGCACCGGAAACAAATAACACTTTAGCACGCGTGGAGTTTATGAAAAATATACCTGTGACCACATCCGGAGTTTCCTCCACCTCTTTAGCTGTCATTTGGAATGTACGACCCCTCGTTTTCGGCGGTTCTATTCTTGGGACTACTGGTCTAGTAATGGCTGGTTTCCCCGATGTACCCCCTGATTGTATTCTACCTCGCGGAAAATCTGATTGGAGGTGATCCGGAGAATTGCACAAAAAGAAAAACCGCGTTAATCGACAATCTTTAACAACATGACCGGTTTTACCACACTTAAAACAAACCCGCGATTCCACTTGACAGTTTCCCTGATGGTAACGATTACATCTCGGACATGGTCTTTCTGTTGGTCGAAACGACGGACGATTGTCGAACCTCTGGAATCTAGGCTTCCTTGAATCCTGTGGTGGTCCTTCCCATTTCCTTTTTCCCAAGCTCTTATCACCGGCATCTCTTTTGTTATCTCTTTCCACATTTTCTGCAGCATCCACCGCAGCTGTAAAGGTATTTGGCCCTGTGGCAGTCACTAGTCTTCGGACTTCTGAATTTAGCCCATAGATAAATCTCTCCATCTTCATCTTCTCCGTAGCCACATAATATCCTGCAAAACGAGATTTTTCTAAAAATCGTGCGGTATAATCTTTTACCGACAGATTCCCTTGTTGTAGATTCATAAATTCTTCCTCCAATTGTCTGACAGCAGCTTGTGGACAGAAGTGTGTTGTGAAAGCTAACACAAATTCCTCCCATGAAAAAGTTGTATATACATCCGTTCCTCTTGATTCTATATGAGCCTCCCACCAATACAGAGCATCACCTTTCAGCATCGCAGCTCCATAAAGTACTTTGTCTTCTTCTGCACATTTACACGTCTTGAAGATGGCCTCTATTTCTTTTAGCCATCTCATTGCTTTTACCGGATCCCGATCTCCTGAATATGTAGGGGGGCTTGCAACTAAGAAACATTTTATAGTCACACCTTTTCATCACCGGTAAGACAGTAGAGGTAAGTGGCATTTCAACTTCGTGTTCCGGATTTGGTCTTTCGGTTTCATTATGGCGATTATGTTCAAACATAGCTTGTATGTTATCCTGTAACCTCCCCATTTCAGCCATTAGGTCACCCCGTGTAATAAACTCCGTACCATGCGGTTGTGTTCTATCTCCCGTTCGACCCCCAGTTCCCCTGCCATTTCTGCCTCTACCTCGATCTCCTCCTCTCCCCCCTGTTCCAATTGGTGGATTCTCCTCATTCGGATTCCTTCCTCTTCTCTGATTCCTTTGTCTAGTGCCACTCGCCATTCTGTTGATTCAAACAAAGTTAATATACACATAAGCACATACCCCATATAACAAGGTATTCCAGTTCAAACATGCACCTGTAAGATCATAATTACACTGGCCAGGTGTAATCTGAAATTACCTTACATGATGTTCCTTCTACCTTTTATACTTAGCATCCCCAGGTTCTAAAATAATAGGGGCATCCTACTTCACATGCAGTTTAAGTCTAGGTACAAATACTAATACCTAAATCCCTTAAACATGGCTCTGATACCATCTGTAACAACCCGCTAACAAAATATACATATAACATATAATCCATAACATGTTTACAACAAAGTACTTCATATTTCACATTTGGTCCCAACTAAAGCCTGAACAAAAAAAAAATCAGTACAACATGATCAACTTTAAGTTACATAGTAATAACAATAAAATTATAAGTACAAAAGCATCCATAGTATCATAATGATCATCTTCTCAAAAGCTAGCCAACAAGTACTCTATTTACTTGTTCTTACTGGAACCACCACCTGGAATACATAATTTTTAAAACAGAAAATGAGGATTAGACCTAAGGGTCTAGTGAGTAAATCCCTGACATTTGTAAATCATTAAAAATTCATTTATATAAAACACTCTTTATATAAATACACATACATCACACGTAAATTAATACCAACTAAGATTTATGCATCATGCCTGTCTCATTCCACCTTATCCCTCCACCAATAGCCAATATCAATTGGTTGCGAGCCAATTTAACACACCGGTCCAAAGCCCGGCCACGTATTATATTTCCATATAATACTCACGTAATTATAATATCTCAATATATTATAATCACCCACGTATGACATATTCATACACTTTATCAAACATTCGTTATTCACATAATGCATTCTAGTAAAATACTTTTTAAAGTAAAACTCACCTGGTATGTTTATCACAAAAGCATTTCCAAGATAAATCACGTATGACCACCCTTCACAGAATCTGAAATCACACAAAATACCAAATACCTCTTTTAAAACTAAACTTACGAAATCCTCGACTCAAGTCGCAACCCACTAAAAAGTAAATTAAAATCGCAATGCACAGTACCAAGTCGCAACCATCTACTGCGACTTCACCCCAAAATCGCAACCCACTATTGGGACTTCAATCCTAAGTCGCAATCCACTACTGCGATCCCAAACCCAAATCGCAATCAACTACTGCGATTCCAAGCCAAGTCGCAAACGACCATTGCGACTTCAATACCAAGTCGCAACCAACTATTGCGACTTCGTTGAATGTCACAGTCGTCCATTGCGACTTCGATGAATGTCTCAGTCCACTGTTCATCCTAAAACCCAGATTTTTGCAGTTTTATACTATGCATGTTGTTGTAAAGATGCAGATACGTTTAAAACCATGAACATAACCTAACCTTAAACTTAGATTTCCCAAAACAACTATAAATCATCAAAACCCAATTATAGACTTTATCTATCAACTTACATACTTGAAAAGGGTTTTATGTAGGATGAGTACCTTGTTTTTCCTTCAGATTTAGACCTTCAATCTCTGCAGCAACCTTTCAATTTATGTTTCTTCTTCCTTCCTTTAAGCTCTTTCGATCTCTCTCTCTTTTTCTCTCAACACCGAAACACACTCACACACTAACACTTTTGATTATTTTTCTTAATAAAAGACTTCATCTTCCAAATGAAGTGTTAAAGGCGGTGGTGGTAGAAATTTTTGGCAAAAAGACCAAACCCACCCTAAGCTTATCTCAATTGGCAATAAACACCCCTAATCTTTCAAAATAAAAATTATAACCTACCCCTTGACTTCTCACTCCATAAAACACTAACATAAAAACTTAATAAATTTTCAAATTTAAATTAGATAAAATACCTGGTTATTACAAGAACACCAGAGAAAATACCTGTAAGGTATTTAAACCAATTCTGGCAGAGCTGCAGATTCGACAAAGATGATTCCCTCATCAAAGGGTACATTTCAAAGCCTGATAACTCTGAGCACTTAGAACTCAAGTTCAATCGAACTATGTTTTCTCTAGAGTTCAATCTACCGACGAGGGGTCTTCTTGGACTACAATCGTATGCAGAACTACCCACAGATTAAGAGCTCTGTAAGTTTGCAGAGATGCTTGGGTACAACATTCATCTCAGAAAGCGAAATGATTTCCGCAGAGGAAGATTACCACCTCTGTGGAACACTTTGTTTTCTATCTTAAACAGGTGCCTAACAGGGAAGATAGGCAGCATAGACCAGAGCTCCCACCAGATTTTAGCGATCATGTACGGGGTCTATTACGATCTCCCTCTCGATTACTCAACAATTATGAAGCAAGAGATCATACATACGATTGATAGAAAGAATAACACAAAGAGAGTAAAAGAGAATGATCCAAATTTTCTACCGCCCCTGCAATTTCAGAGAATTCTGGGAGTTCTATTTGAACCTCTGCTATTGATTCAGAAATGGCCATTGGAAGGGCCAACTCCAAAATAGTTCCCGATGAACAAAAATATCCCTACAGATCATGCAGAGGGATACAGATTCTGCAGACCGCTATCAAAGAGGCTTCTGAGCTATGCAACGAGCAAAACCCTAAGTCGTAGGTACATCGCGATCATAGGACTCCACAACCGAGTCCTGTGACACCCCCGCGTTTAGGTGTCCCCCTAGAACCAATAATCGTAGAACCTCTCTCTCCAAAGACAAAGGAAGAGAAATTGGCCAAACACTTGGCGATTCAACAGAGCTTTATGGCCAAGCGTGTAGAGCTAAAGAGAAAGAAGTCCTCAAAAGCCTCTGCCTCATCCCAGAAGAAGAAGAAATCAAAGAGGAAAACTGCAGAAGGCACCTCTACAGAAGTTGCAGAAAGACAACCTTCACCTCCTCATGCCACAGAAGTTGGCTCCTCTGCTCCTCCCTCCTCTTCTTCAAAACCAAAGAAGAAAAGAAAATCAAAGCCCTCAGAAGAAGGGGCACCAAAACCAAAGAAGAGGAAGACCAAAAAGAAGCAAAGAAAACAACTTGATCCGTTGGTTACAATTGCAGAGGAGGATCCTACAGAAGATGTGCAAACAGAGGTTGCAGAAGCTCAAGAAGAAGAACCTGCAGAACATATGGAAACAGAGGTCGCAGAGGCTAGGGTAGAAGAAACTGCAGAGGAAGAGACTGCAGAAGAAGGTGCAGATCGCTTTGCTCATCAAGGAAGCTTAAGTGCCTTCCTTGAAAATCCCAACATTGCCAACACCCTCAATACCGCCGGGTGGACTGCGGAACCACTCGACCACCACACGACAGAAGAACACGATTTCTCTATCTCTGGGGTGGACACAAATCTGCAAGACGACGACCAAACTCCCATAGATCACATGGGTGAAACTCCATACATACTACAGAAGCTCTTATTGTTCCAGTGAGAGTCATACCTGTAGGATTTTGTCCGACAGAGGATGGTTCTGCAGAAGCTCTTATTGTTCCAACAGAGGGATCAATGTCATCGTGGTACATCTCTAGGAATATAAGATTCATTTCTTCCTTTGTTTGGGAGATTCCAGAGGTTTCCCCTTTGAGTCCGAGTTCTGAACTGATTTGCTCAGAAGTCTTTTGGAATGAGTCATCAAAAGAAATATTGATGCTTTCTACGATCTTGCGTGATTTCGTAAGATATACTCTGTATGGTTTGGAAACGGCAGAGTATCCAATGAATTTTCCTTCATCAGCCTTTACTTCGAATTTTCCTCTGGAATCTCTGTCGTTTAAAACAAAGCATTTACATCCAAATACATGGCAAAACTTGATGTTCGGCCGCCTTTTGTTAATCAGTTTGTAAGGAGTTTTGATGTGTCTTTTCACGATGGTTGAGCGATTCTGTGTATAACATGCGGTAGAGATCGCTTCTGCGCAAAAGTTCATCGGTAATCCGCATGCTGATAGCATAGTTCTTGCAGCCTCCACGAGTGTTCGATTCTTTCTTTCGACTACTCCGTTCTGCTGTGGAGTGCGTGCGGCAGAGAAGTTCTGTGATATTCCTTCTGTTGAAAGATAGGCTTCAATGACAAAATTTTTAAATTCCGTGCCATTGTCACTTCTTAACTTCTGTATCCTGCAATCATGAAGAACTTGGATTCTTTTCATTAGATTAATCAAGATGTTTGGTACATATGATTTCTTTCGGACAAATTCAACCCGGGTGAATCGCGAATACTCATCAATTAAGATAAGTATGTATTTCTTGCCACCTAGGCTCTGTATGGCAATGGGACCGCAGAGGTCGATATGAAGCATGTACAGAGGCCTGGTGCAAGACACATCTGTTTTGCCTTTGTGGGAAGCACTTTTGAGTTTTCCCATCTCACATGCAGAACACAAATGATCTTTATTAAATTTAACATTAGGCAAACCTTTAACTAGATCAAGTTTGACCAATTTATCCAATGTGTGAAATTTCAAGTGACAGAACCTGTTGTGCCATAACCAGGCTTCCTCACTTTTGCAGGAAACAAGGCAAACTTTGTCCTTGTTCTTTGAATTGAAATTCATCAGATAGAGATCGCCTCTTCTTTCTGCTCGCAGAAGTTCTATTCCTGTTTCTTCACTTTTCAGAGCGCATAAAGTTCTTTTGAATAACACATCGAATCCTGTATCACAAAGTTGGCTTACACTGAGTAGGTTGTGTTTAAGGCCATCCACATATGCAACTTTGTGTACAGAAACATTTTCCTTCACTATGACACCATAGCCTTTTATGTGTCCCTTTTTGTTGTCACCAAAAGTTACAGATCCACCTTCGTGTGTTTCTTTGTATGTAGATAGTAAACTTCTATTGCCAGTCATGTGCCTTGAGCATCCGGAGTCTAGATACCAGGTTGGCACATACTTCTTCTGCATGACAATCACAGAGATTTGGGTACCCATATCCACATGGGTCCAATATTGTTAGAATTTTTCAAGTTTGCCTTGGCATTCTTGAAATACATTTTGTTCTCTGTAGAAGAATCTGATTGTTTCTTTGTGGGATTTGACTTTAGAATATGCGTAGAGAGTAAACAATCTTGACTTGAGAAATGATTATTCAGTTTAAACATAAGATCAAAGCAATGACAGTATTGAATATGAGACGTAATTTGCTTGAACTTTTCATTGAAATTATTGAACTGAGCCACAGAGGCATTACATTCTTTCTTAACAGTAGATTTCCTATTACAAGAAGATCTATGAATACTCAAATGGTGTTTTCAAAAGCTCTGATTGGGTCATGCCTTCTGTGGGTTGCATCTGTGGTGAACATCTTTCTTCACTGTCATAGAAGAAAAAGATTTGTTAACCTTAGGTTTTGAAAATCTAGAACTTATAGGATCTATAGAGGTCTTCTTTAACATGTTAAGCTCAGCAGAGGTTTTGACTTGTAGATTCAAGTTCAGAAAATCTGGGCAGGTTGGAATCTCTTTGATTTTCTCTTTTGAAGAAATAGTTATGTGAAGAACTTTAGAGGAGTATTTAACATCCTCTGTGTCATAGAGAACTATCCCAGATGTGATATCTGTCTCTGAATCGTCAAAAGATGAATCATCCTCGTATACAGAAGTTGAGTCATTTCTTTCGACACAGGCTGATCTTTCCGAACATGTATTATACGAGCTTTCTTCCTCTGTAGAATAATTGTCATAGAAGGCAGAGGTTTCTGAGAAGATCTCTTCAGCGAGAATTTTATCTATGGAAGATGTACAGAGATTTTCTAAAACGCTTGATTTCCATGTTTCCAAAATTTCTTTTTCAATTGTTCCTTTACAATTTTCTTCTGAAAAAATGGGTTTAAACTCAGGAGCTTCTGCCGATAATTTCTTTTCAACATTTATCAAACAGACAAAAACAACTTGTGTTTGAGTCTCTGGTTTACCAAACTTGAAGATACCAATCTGATCTTGTGTTTTTAGATATTTCTTTGGTTTGATACCTCTATTGAAAGAGGTTGAAGATGATGAATCTGTGTTTTCAAACCACACGTTAATCATCTTCTTATGTTTCCTCAAGTAAGGTTCCATAGAGATTTTCGCCCTTTTACTTACAGAAATTAGGTTTGGAAAATCTGGTTTGTTCGTTTTTCCTATCACAAATAGAGAAGACAGAGGTTTATTTCTTTTGCCTTCAACACCTAGGGTGATATCATCATACCCTATACATCGTCTCCCTATTTGTGAGAGTACCTTTTCATAAACTTTCTGTGCATCTTTATAGTTTTTAAGTAAAACTTCTCTTCTGAGTAGATCTTGCCAAAGTATCTCTCTTTCTCTTTGAAAGTATTCTTTAAGAGCTCTTATGTCAGTAGTTTCGCTCCTTGAAACTGAAAGTTCTTTTGTTTTGTCTTTTAAAGCAGAGGTTAATTCAGAAATTTGCTTTTTCAAAGGATCTATATTTTTGTTCCAATTCTTTTCTATTCTCTCTTTTTCTTCAAAAATCTTTGCCTTTTCTTGAGTGAGAAGCCGTACTTCTCTTTCATTAAAATTGAGTCTTTTCTGAACGCTTTCATTTATCTCTTTCAGTTCATTTAATTCAATGTTAAGTCTAAGTAAATTATCATCTACAGAGGTAGTACAAGAGGTAGAGTTTGAAGTGGATACCTCAGAGTCAGTGCAGGAGTCGACTTCTGCCATACCACAGAATAGGGCATTGGCGGTGTATTCATCGTCAGAAGTAGAGTCTGACTCGAAGTCTTCTTTGTTCGCCTTAGAATGCCCTTTCGCCATTAGGGATTTTTTCGCATAATACTAGGCCTTCTTTTTGTAAAAAGCTGAGTCCCTCTGTAAGCGATTCGATCTGCTTCTGCATTCATTTGCAAAATGTCCTGGCTTTCCGCAGTTGAAACACCCTTGGAGAGTGTTTCCAGTTCGTTCGTTGGACTTCTGTAGGTCTCCACCTTTCTCCGTTCTACATTCGTTTGCGTAATGACCAGGCTTGCCGCACTTGTAGCATTCTTGTTGCGTGTGGCTTACCAAGTCATCTGACCTCTGTCGCTCATTCCCTCTGTTGTTTCTGTCGCTTGACCTCTGTCGGTCATTTCTGTCATCTGACCTCTGTCGGTCACTGAATTCTTCTCTTCTTCCATCATTCATTCTTTCTCCTCGGTTGTCTCTGCCATATCTATCATTTCCAGAACCTCTCTGGTTTCCCCAGAACTCCCTTGTCAATAGAGCTAATGATTTAGCTAATGATGCGAGAGTTATTTCTTCTTCTATCAGCTCGTCTTCTTCACTGTCAACTATCACCATCTTCTTCTTTTCCTTCTTCTTCTATTCTGCAGCTCTCTCACTTCTTGATCTCTCTGCAGCGTCTGTAGATTTACTAACCAATGCGTATGGTGCAATGGTTAGTGTTTTGGCTTGAGCTATTTGAGGCTCTTGTGCGGCTAGTGTTCCATAGAGATCAGAGAGTGTTCAGGAGTCTAGATCTTGGTTTGTTTGTAAAGACATAGACAACTGAAGCCACTCATCATTCAGGCTCTTCAAAAACATGACGTTGTTTTCTTCTGAGGTTCTGTGAATGCCTGATTTTCTGCACATGTTTATGAGAGAGTTGAATATGTCGAACGTTGTTTGCAGAGATTCTGTTGCAGAGGCTCTGAAGGCATGATATTCATTTATGTATTGTGCCCTTCTGTTCTTCTGTGTTTTAGCACCCCCTTCCAGCTGTCTTTCTAATTCTTTCCAAAGATCGTGCGTTGTTTCGCATGCATCTAGGGATTGAAAAAGTTCATTGGGGATGGACATGATCAGTATTCTCTTTGTTTTCTGTGAAACTTCATCTTCTGCCTTATCTTCGTTTGACCACTCTCCTTTTGGCTTCGGTTTTAGATGTTCCGGGATTTCAGCAGATTCAGCCGTAGCTGGTACATGTGGTACGGTTATCATGGGAACTTGAGGAGGGTTGTAAAGATATTGTACGAGAGATCTTTCAATACCCTCAAAGAAATGGATCATTCTTATCTTCCATTGAGGATACTCATCTCGAAGAAGAGTAGGAGGTTTGGTTAGCGAACCAGTAGTGAAAAAGTTATTTGTATTTGTCATTTTGTAAGGGTTTCTTAGGTTCTAAACAAATAATATGATGAAAGAGTGCGAGTTTGATGATCTGGAAGATTTTCTGGGTTTGACAGTTCCCAGTTAGCACTTTAAAGGAGTTTTAACGTGGAAAAGAATAGTTTCTTTTAAGAATACAGTTTTCGAAAGTAAATCGAAAAATGATAGGAAAAAAACAGAAACTTCTTAATGAAAATGAAGAACAGGTTAAAACTGAATGATATCTATCACAAATCTTGTAAGGAGGATCACTTGATATTGAAAATCAAGGCAATCTCTGATACCAATTGTTGGATCCCAGATTCACTTTAACAAGATTAACAGTCTATTAGTTTGAGTTTAGAGTTTGATGCAGAAGCGTATTAAACTAACAGATATGTTTGATAGATATTGAACACACACTTATAAAGAAACAGTAAAGAACGAAAGGATATCTTTAAAGGTTACTATTATCCAATATATGATAAGAACACCAAGAACAGATTAAGAACTGTTTGGTGTGTGTGAGAATGTAATACTCAGACAGATTTGATGATATAAAGTGTAAGAGTATTTTTCAATCGTTGAAGGAAGATCTCAACAAGAGACTTCCTTTTATACTACTCTAGAAGACCATAAAGCACAAGTTACTGTTGTTTCGACGGCATGAATAGTGGAACGGATGGCATGAATAGTAGACCAGATGGTATGAACAGTTGTTCGTGCCATACGCATTTAATGGAGCAGATGTACGAGTTGTATTTGCATTAAATGGCGCAGACGTCTATTTTGTACTATGCCCTATTGAGTCCACTCAGAGCTTGACACGTGTTTAGGGTTGACAGGGCACGCTTCCATGCAAGTTGATGAACGGATCCAGTAACAGTAGTAAGATATGAGATATCTTCCAAGTCTTCATTGCAAACCACAGAGGCTCTGTAAATCGTTACAGAGGTTCTGTGGTCTGGTCTTCTATAGAGCAGTCTTCACAGGTTTCCGAGTTGTTGATCTTCTTTGCGTATTACAGAGGTTCTGTGATCACCTTTGTAACTTCTGTAGCTTTCTGTCCTTGATCTTACATAGTATTAACAAGTAAAGATCAAAACATATCACAAACACATTTTAAAACATCTCAATCAAAAATTCTGGATCAAAATTCAAGATCTAAACTTTTAACATGAATATCTCAAGAACACCTCAAGAACACATTCAAATTAAAAAATTCAACTTAAGATTTAGAGTTTAAGACTTGAATTTAATGATTGAAACATGTCTAAAAACGATTTTTGAGAAGGATTTTGCATAAAAACAGATCAAAACATCACTAATTTGCAAAATCACTCACCAAAAAATTTCACAGAACACTTTTTCTCAAGAACACAAAAATTTTAAAAAACTTCAAATTCCTCAAATCTTGATGTGTTTTTACAAAATTGATGATGCAAAACAGATTTAGAATGATGGAGAAACACTTTGCAATCAAAATCAAGCACAAAAACAAACAAGAAATGCATAACCCATTTGTGTTCTTCAAATCTTCAAAAATGGAGATTTTCTTCAAAAATCTTCAAAAGATCTTCAAATCTTCAAGAAATTGGACGAATTTTGCACATAATTCGATCTCCCAAAGCTCTGATAGCAATTGTAAAACCAGCTTCTATTAGGTAATCATCAAATCATCCACTGATCTTGCACATAATAGAGATTTACATAAGATTGATGCACTTTCTCTCTCTAGATTCTCTCTCTAACTTCTCACTAAGATATTACAATATATCTCTAATGAATTGCTTTCTTTTGACTTACATAACATCTAAGCTAACTAATCCTATTTATACCTAGGATTACAAAGCATTAAATCTAATCTACTTTGACTTTTCATGACTTTGACTTTTACATTTGACTTTACAAGCTTTGACTAATTACAAGACTTTACAATAAATCTTGAATACGATAATGCTCTAACAGAAGAGATTGATATGTCAGATGATGCCACAAGAGAAAGACTTCAGCTACAAGGAGAGTGGAACAGGGATGAGGTTACAGGGATTTTAGAAAGAATGGGAGGAAAAGAAACAGAGATAGAAAAAGATGCCGTAGAAGCAGAAGGCACACATCCATCACCCCCTCCCAGTCCAACCCACACTTCTAACACCGCAGGTCTAGCTGCAGAAGGTGTTATTGAAAAAGAGCAGCACAGCTCGATCCCTACCTAAACCATCCAGCTCGGTTATTCTTTCAATCTCTGCGCCCACAGAAACCGGGGAATCCATTTCTAGGGAGTCTCCTCAAAGAGACTCACCTACAGTTCGTGATCCATCGCCCCAGATCACATCAGAACACCCCACAGAGGAATTCGTTTCCTCTGCCACGCACAACTTAGGGCCAACACTTCTTTCAGAGCGAAGTTGTGAGCACAGAGACGAAGAGACTCTACACAAGTCTCCTAGTCAACAGAAGAACATTCCGATACCCACCTCTGGAGTGGATTTGGACACTGTTCTTCACAGAACTTCTGTAGAGATTGAAACTAACATTTCTTCTCAAGGATCAGAAGGAAATCTTTCCACCCCCAACGTACAAACAAGGGTGAACGAAGGTGTCCCAGGAGCATGGACTCACTCTGGAGACGCATGTGTTCCTCCAGAGGTTACCACCGGATCACAAGTATCAAGGCATGAGTTCTAAACCCTTGTCACCTCTGTGAACCCAACCTTGAAAGAGTTGCAAAGTTCTTTCAATTCTTTTGCAGAGACAACATCGAAGGCCTTGCTAAATCTGAACACCAAAATGGACAACCTGTCCACAGAGGTGCAATCTGCCATTTCCCAGATGAAGTCTTCTGCTGATACAACTACCACTTCTGCCGCCAATATCGCAACTTCTACGTTCAAGGAATCTGTCAAAAATTTCCTTGAACAACTGAACACACAATCTTCAAATGCAACGGGCATCACATGTAACATCCCAGACCAACCGTATCAGATATTGTCCGCTTTGTCCACACACCTGGACTCATGGTTTTAAAACGCGTCTGATAGGGAAGGTATCAAGTCCCTCTTATAAGGCAACCTTAGTTCTCCTCCCCAACCAATGTGCAGCGGAAGCGTGGTGGGCCCATAACCCACAGGTCCCATTGTAAGATCCCACATTGGTTGGGGAGGAGAACTAAGGTTGCCTTATAAGAGGGACTTGATACCTTCCCTATCAGACGCGTTTTAAAACAGTGAGTCCAGGTGTGTGGACAAAGCGGACAATATCTGATACGGTTGGTCTGGGATGTTACAGAAGGTATCAGAGCCGGGAACCGGACTGGTGTGCCAGCGAGGACGCTGGGCTCCCAAGGGGGGTGGATTGTAAGATCCCACATTGGTTGGGGAGGAGAACTAAGGTTGCCTTATAAGAGGGACTTGATACCTTCCCTATCAGACGCGTTTTAAAACCGTGAGTCCAGGTGTGTGGACAAAGCGGACAATATCTGATACGGTTGGTCTGGGATGTTACATCACACCTGCAGATCTACAGAAGGCCCTGCAACAAGTACAAGAAGAAGCAATGCGCAACACTGTACTGATGCAACCAAAAGACTACATGACAAGAGCACAGCTAACAGAGCTCGGGCAGAATGTGATAAATCAGGTTACAGAAGTCATCCTCTCCATCACTACTGCAAATGCTAACTACGTCAAAGAATTCAGAGCAAGTGTAGGCAGAATGAGCTTCAACATAGAAGCAGAGCTTGCAACTCTTCTTGGCCTCTGTGATGATGTATGCACAAAATTAATGGCCGGAGGAGCCGAACTTCCAAAGAATCCAAAAGCTTCCTGCAGAGCACAGGGTACTTCAGATAAGGGTCGGGATGACTCTGATGATGACCACCCTGGTGCATCAGATCATCCTGAGGGGGATGTGAAATCCCAAATCTCTAGCAATAAGATATGAATGTAGTGAGAGAGAATCTAGAGAGCAAATATGTCATCCATGTATTGAGCTCAAAGGATTACAAAAGGTTTCTAAAAGATTACAAAAGCTTACTAACAAATGAACTAGACAAGCCTATTTATACCCATGACATACAAGGTATAAAGGCATTCACAATACTGTATAGACTCATACAGTACATTGACTTTTACAATAAATCTTGAATACAACAATGCTCTAACAATCTCCCCGTTTGGATTCAAGATTTAAAAAAAATATGACAGCAGTCTTCAGCTCTTTGTAAAGTCAATCTTCTCAAACAGACACTCTATCAAACCATCTTCAAATAGCTTTATCTCCACTAGTTCACGGAGAACTATATGCTTTGACACTCTTTAAGAACTCAGCTTTGAAGAATCTTCAGACAAACATGAAAAGTCATTGTCTTTTTCTTTGAAAAATCAACCTTCTTCAATACAATCTTCAACAGATTGTCTTCAAGTCTTGAACATGGATTTCATATCTTTATATAGAACCATCAATTCGGAACAAGATAAATCAGAAACGATTAGAGTTTGGATCAGAAAGATGTGAAACCATCCACATTGTTGAACTTTTAGGTGTAAGCGCATTCCGATAACCACTCAGAACTAAGATAACCAAATTCAGCAACATTTGGACTTCACATGATCCTTCTCCCCAATCTTCAGTCTTTGTTCACGAATCTTTGACTTAAAATATCTTTGATTTGAAAGCTCTTTGACATGAAATTGAAATTAAACTTTTCTCCCCCTTTTTCGATGATGGTGAGCATCATAATCAACGAAAACCATTTTCAATTTCAGTCGTGTCTTTGAGTATTGCTAACAATCTCCTCCTTACAGAATAACCTTGCTCCCCCTCAGAATAAGAATTCTGGAGCAATTTGTTTTCTCCCCCTGAAAGTATGCATATATTTCAATAACGTACAGTATTTGAAATTGTAGCACAAATTTTAAAACAAATTTACACAAGGAAAATAAAATTCATTGAACTTCATTTTATAACTACTAAAATTTGATCATTTGAAAGCTTTACAAAAGAAATTCAACTTAATGAAATTTAACAGATTTTTCAATCAAATGAAATCAAATGCATGTGTTTGGATTCAAGAACAAGTCATCATTGTATATCAAGTTAAAAATGTTCAGTTTCAACCCCTTTATTAAATCTATTTGGTGTGCTAGCATGGGAAATATGATTAGCTTCAAGCATATGCAATTCTAAAACATATAAGAATATTTTGCTCTACTCACACTATTTGTCCAAAATCAGAATTTTCACAAATTTACGGGTTTATCGCGACTTTGTATTTTCCCAAGTTTCAAGAGATGTGTGCTCATTGGCATCTTTTCTTTTGTGCTCATTGGCATCTTTTGATTTGTGCACATTGGCATCTTTTGATTTTGTGCTCATTGGCATCTTTTGATCAAAAAGTTTAGTAAGAATAAGATACACCGTTAAACATGACTTTCTATCTGGTTCTATAGCAGGATTTGGGTCAGCAGATCCCAGACCAGTTGGCCTTAGGTGCTAGGTGACGAGCACCCCTTAGAACTTAATTTCCCAAACCAGAAAGGCCACATCGATATATCTTAAACCCATTTGTACCAGTAAAACATGGCTTTCTATCTGGTTCTATTGCAGGATTTGGGTCAGCCGATCCCAGACCAGTTGATCTTAGGGACTAGGTGTCGAGCACCCCTTAGGACTTACTCTCCCAAACCAGAAAGGCCACAGGCACAAACTTTCAAACTAAATGATATTCTATATAAGTTAGAATTTCCATCACAAAATATGAATGATATCTCAATCACTTGGTTCTTAATCATAGTGCTTCCCCCGTATTTTCGTTTCCATTCATCATTCTGATAAATAGGCTTTTTGAGCATTATATTCTATATAAGTCCAGATTCACATATCTTTGAGCATTCAGCATAATTTCATTCATGTTTTGCTGACCTTTCGATTTATTTCAGAGGTGAAAGATGAAACAAATATAACTCAGATAAAACAAAAACACTTGTAAAATCATCTTTTAGCACACATTTAATTCATTGAATGAAAATTGAAAATTTTATCTCATTGAAATAAATTTGTAAAGATTCAAGTTTTCAAAGTGGTAGAAACAAAATATAATCCAATGTTACCTTTTACCACGTTCCTTAAAACAGAGAGATGTAACAGTTAAAGATATCACCTGAGAAGTGTGAGTTCTAAACTGATTTGTTTAGAAGTCTTAGTCTTTGAAGTACGGGTTTTGAACTGATATGTTCAAAAGCCAAAAACATTGAAGCACGGGTCCTGAATTGATGTATTCAGAAACCAAAGTCTCTTTTAAGTGTGGGTCCTAAACTGATATGTTTAGAAACCATTTTCATTGAAGCACGGGTTCTAAACTGAGATGTTTAGAAGCCATATGTGTGTGGTATGTATCTACAATTCAGTACAACACATGAAGAACCTGCAAAATAGATTAAGTAGATTTTGGTACCCAATGGCATTTGGGTCCTAGTGGGTTAGGTGTAGATTCTTACAAGGAATACTGTAAGAACCATACCAATAAGAAGTATAATCTTTATGCACAAAATCATTTGATCCACAGTAAGAACAACAGATTTTCTTATGTGCCAACCTAATCAGATGATTTACAGAATAAATAGGATTAGGTTTAGCATAAGATTTACCTTTTGGCGCATTGTTCTTCTTTTCATTTGATGTGGATACAGATGATTTTGGCACTTCTTTCTTTGGAACTGTTGTGCCTTTTACTCTCCATTCCATCTTCACCCTCTTGAAGACTGGAACTTCTTCAGGTTTGGAAGTATTAACTTTAGGCACTTTTGTTTTGTTATCTGATTTATCATACAGAGGATTATAGAAGAGATTTGTTGAACGAATCCGACCTTTTGAGAAATATGTTGATCTATTAAATTGTTTAGAAGAAATGTTTTTAAAACTTGAACTTGAAGCAGTTTTAAAAGAGCATTCAGAATCATTTGAATCAACAAATGGAGTCTGAAAGATAGAATTATGACCGGTCTGCTTTGAGACATCAAATTTAAAAATGACGTCTTCAAGTTCTTTGACTTTGTTTATTAAAACATTTTTCTCTTTAGAAATTAGATCAAATTTCTTTTGGAGATCAGATTTGATCAACTGATCCTTCATAATATCAGCTGATAAACCAGATAATCTTTTGGTAAGATTAAGAATCACATCTTCAAAATATACACGTTCCGATTCAAAATCTTTTTCCAAAAACCTTCTTTTATCAGTAATCTCTTTGAAAATTTCCATATTTTTCTTTTTAAGGGTTTTACTTTCCTTTTCAAAGAGATTTTTCTTTTCCGTGAAATCTTTTCTTTCCTTTTCCAAAAGATTTTCTAATTCAGAGATTTTTATGGAAAGTTCAGAACTTTTAATCTCAAAAAAATTTCGTTCAGTTTCAAATTTAGCTCTTTCTTTTTCGAGCTTGTCTTTTTCTAAAAATAAAACTTTCTCAAAGTCAGAAACTTGTTTTGAAAGTTTTATACAATTAAGTTCAATTATTTCCTTTTCTTTAAGAATCTTCTCTCTCCTGTCTTCAATGCTCTTCAGATCAGCATTTTCCTTTTTAAGAGTTGTTACTTTCTCTTGAAGTTTCTCGATTTGATCGTGCAGACTTGAGTTGTCTTTGTCTTTCTTTGTTTCAAGACCTGCAATATAAACTTCAAGATCAGTTATTCTTTTAGTAAGTTTAGCATTTGAAGAAGAAATGTCTAAAATTTGTCTTTTCAGATTAACATTTTCTTCTTCCAATGCTTTATTTAAAATAGGAGTTGAAGAATTTGAAGCATTGTCTTTAGAAGGAGTTTTTGATTTTAAGGATGATTCTGTTAAAATGACTTGTTGCAACACTACATTATTTGGTTTAACAGAAACATGTGGTTTAGAAGGTGTTTCTGTTATAATAACTTGTTGCAACATTTTATTATTTGGTTTAACAAAAACTTTTGCAATTGGAGGAATCTCCTTTTTCAAAGTTTGCTTCAAATCTTCACCACTGCTTTTAACAATAACTTGTTGTAAAACCATTTTGAAAATTGCTAGAAATTGATCGTTCAGAAGATCAAGCAGACAGTGTATGAAAATACACTTTACAAAAAAATTTATATAAATTTTTTTTTTGAAAAGCTCTTACAATGTAAAACCATTTTTTTTTAATTCACAAGAATTCGGATGAATAAGGATTCGAAATTAATGAATTCGGATGAAGGAGGGTTCGAATTCAATGAATTCGGATGCTGAAGGGTTCGAATTCAATGAATTCGGATGCTGAAGGATTCGAATTCACTCAATTCGGACTTAACTTGGTTCGAATTCACTCAATTCGAATGTAACTTGGTTCGAATTCACTAAATTCGAATGTACTTAGGTTCGAATTCACTCAATTCGAATGTACTTAGGTTCGAATTCACTCAATTCGAATGTACTTAGGTTCGAATTCACTCAATTCGGATGTACTAAGGTTCGAATTCACTCAATTCGAATGTACTTAGGTTCGAATTCACTCAATTCGAATGTACTTAGGTTCGAATTCACTCAATTCGAACTCAACAGGGTTCGAATTCTATACTTAGGAAAATTTAATCAACTCAATTCAATACACAAGTTCTCAATTCGAATCTAACAGGGTTCGAATTCTCTACAATTCGAATCTAATAGGGTTCGAATTCTATGAATTCGAATTCTTCTTGAGTCGAATTCTACACTTGTGATGCCAAGAACAATCCGAATTCTCTATGAATGTTCCGAATTCTCTTTGAATGATCCGAATTCACCAAGAATGATCCGAATTCTGCACTTCGAACTTCAAAATCACTTAATCTGCCATAACTTCTTCAATTCTTGATCAATTGTGATGAATCTTATATCAAATTGTTCGTAATTGAAATCCGCACACTTTTTCTGTTGATTGCAATTCACAATTCGATCAATTTGAACAGATTAAGATCAAAACAGTGATCTTGAAGTTTTCGAAAAAAAAATTCAAGAATCGATTAGATCTGTCAATTCTGTGCAGATTTTGATGTTAATCCAAGAATTAAAAGTGTTCAGGAAACAAATCCGAATGCCATGATGCAAAGAATTGATTCAAAAACTCAAAATCTGGAAAAACTTCATGTCTGAATGATAAGACTTCAGATGAACAGTAAAAGCCACTTGGTCCGAATTCTTGAAGAACAGTGTAAAAATTCTTCAATTTGGTCTTCGATCTGCTTGAATCTTCTGTTTAGCTCTGATACCAATTGTGAAATCCCAAATCTCTAGCAATAAGATATGAATGTAGTGAGAGAGAATCTAGAGAGCAAATATGTCATCCATGTATTGAGCTCAAAGGATTACAAAAGGTTTCTAAAAGATTACAAAAGCTTACTAACAAATGAACTAGACAAGCCTATTTATACCCATGACATACAAGGTATAAAGGCATTCACAATACTGTATAGACTCATACAGTACATTGACTTTTACAGTAAATCTTGAATACAACAATGCTCTAACAGGGGAGAATCCAAGGGAGAAAGCTGCGAGAAGAGGAATTACAGCTCCACCAATTGCCGCAGAACCCATCAGCCAAGCCCCTCCAGAACAAACCCAACAACGGCAACAAACTCAAAAGACCACAGAGAAAACACCCATCTCTGTGGAATCAACTGCTGAAAAGACACAAGTACCAGAAACTTCTCAACAGACCACAGAGGCAACAAACACCCCTGTGGTAATCAATTTGGAAGAGAGTCCAACAAACCAACCCGGAGGAACAGAAGCTCAAAAGACCACAGAGGAAACACCCACCTCTGTGGAGTTCCCTACAATGTTTGGAGAAGATGCTCAACATCTGTCATCCTCTTCAGAAGAAGATCTTCCTTCCCAAACTACAAAACCAACTGAAAAACCTCAAACCATCCGAAGAAGAAAATCTATTGCCCAATAGCCAAAAAGATCAGAAACCTCTGCTACTTCTGTTCTAAGAAGAATGCACAACACAATGACTGAACGAATGACGCAAAGAGCAGAAGAAAGTCACAGGTTTACAGCATCTTTTCGAATGGCAAGAAGATTCAACCCCCAACCCACAGAAACCGAACTCACAGAAGAAATCACCAAAGAACCTCCAACAGAGGTTACAGAGCAAAGCAAACCAATAGAACCAACAACACAAAAGTCCTCTCAAACACAAGTGTCAAAACCTACAGAGGCAACACCCATCATTACAACAGAAGCACCAACACCCAAACCCACAGAGGCAACAGGTTCTGAACCTCCAAAGGCCAAAGACAAGGGAAAGGCAATAATGACAGAAGAGCCCAAGAAAAAGAAATCTTTGCCCAACCCTACAGAGAAACTAATGAAGAGCGCTTTTGACGCCTTCCAAACTCCAAAGCCTGAAGAAGAGGATTGGGCATATGGATTAAAGTCTCTGTCAAACATTCCACTGACTGGAAGAGCTGCAGAAGTTGTTCATCAAATGGAGAGTCTCAGAAGACAAGTACCACCACCTGGTCCAACACACGAAGAAATGGAAGAAGTGGTACACAAACACCTCTACAAACAACCCTATCAGACCAATCTTCCAATAGACCACGTCACAGATTCAAAGATCAGAGAAGAACTTGAGAACATCTTCTGCAGAACAAAGCCAAGAACCAAAGCAGAAGTCTTCTCAATTCACAAAATCAAAAAGGTAGTCTTCTGTAGGTTCTCTGTTACAAGAACCTATCCAAAACTCAGGTACAATCTTTATAGAGTCAAAAGGGTAAACAATTCAGAAACCACCTTTGCTGATGCTGACATAAGGAATCTGGGATCCCTATGATCTACCTGAGCTTCTGCAATAGACGAAGGACAACTACAACACAGAGCCAAACACCAGAGCCTATCAAGTGATGAGAAAAGCCACGAGGGAAAAGCTTCTGATCTACAGTCTGATAGACTTTCAGTTAGGAAAGGATCTTGGTCTGAAACATCTGAACCTTCGACCACCAGAGGATCGCTGCCCACCTGACGCTGTGCCAAATACAATCATTACAGAACCAAGGTACGGGTTAGTATTTCAAAACCCACAAGGCGAAGCCAAACTTTTCTTGCCCACAGAGTGTCAGAAGTACGCAACAGTACTCTGAACATGTTCAGATCAAACCTGGTGAAATACAGAGATACTGAGCAAATGAATAGAGACACTGCAGATGCCTTCATAACAGAGATTGATGCAACAATACGCTTAAGAGAACTCTGCATCAGTTACTACAAAGAGATCAGAGAAGTTGGAAGAGACAATAGAAGCTACAATGATTTCACAGACGCCAACATCTGATTCTCAAACAAAATCTCTGTGAACCACTTTTCAATGTATCTTTCACATGTACTCAAATGTAGAATGCCTCTGGCACATTTCTAAATGAAAGAACTTATGGGGTATTGTTTAACCTCTGTCTTGTATAACTTAGCCTAAAGTACTTAAAAGTCAAATTTTTATTTTTCACTACTTAGGGGGAGATTGTTAGCTTCAATCTTCCTAAACATAGAAGTATTTAGAAGTAGTGAAAAATAGGATAAGTGAAGAAAGCCTATTACAGAGGCTCTGCCACTTATTCCGAAAGATCAAGGTCAGAAAAGCTACAGAAGTTAAATAGGTGATTACAGAACCTCTGTTATACGCACAAAGAAGACCAGACTCGGAACCCGGGGAAGACTGCTATACATAAGAGCAAACCTCAGAACCTCTGTAAGCAATTACAGAGCCTCTGTGGTTTACGTTAAAGACTTGGAAGATATTTCATATCCTGCTATTGTTACTGGATCCGTTCATCAACTTGCATGGAAGCGTGCCCTGTCAAACCTCAACACGTGTCAAGCTCTGAGTGGACTCAATAGGGCATAGTACAAAATAGACGTATGCGCCATTTAATGCAATACAACTCGTACATCTGCTCCATTAAATGCATACAGCACGAACAACTGTTCATGCCATCCGGTCTACTGCTCATGCCATCCGTTCTACTATTCATGCCGTCGAAACAACAGTAACTCATGCTTTATGGTCTCATAGAGTAGTATAAAAGGAAGTCTCTTGTTGAGATCTTCCTTTACCCAATCTTAACAATCCCGAGAATCTGAAATACTCTTACGCTTTATATCGTCAAATCTGTTTTGAGTATTACACTCTCACACACACACCAAACAGTTCTTAATATGTTCTTGGTGTTCTTATCATATATGGAACAACAGTAACCTTCAAGATATCATTTTGTTCTTTATTGTTTCTTTATAAGTGTGAGTTCTAAATCGATCAAACATATCTATTAGTTCATTAAATACGCTTCCGCATCAAATATAAACTCGAACTAATAGACTGTTAATCTTGTCTAAAGCGAATCTGGGATCCAACAACTTACATCTTCAATATCAGAAAGATCTCCATATAGCATATTAACAATGTTAATGTCCTTTTCATCAACTTATACATCCACTTCAGTATCTGAGATAACGATTATATCATCTTGATCTTCTTCTTTTATCTTCCAGAACTTATCAAACTTTCTCTGAACGTCATCATCAGAATCTATCTCGACATAGTTGGAGAAGAAGTTGCGCATATCATCATAATCTTCAGACTCATGCACGTTAGAAGTTTCTGTATTTTTTATAGACACCGGTGCAGAATCTGGATCTATATAGACCACGAGTTGCAGATTATTCACAAAATATGGCTCAACATAATTAATCTCAGAAGCCATTGCCGTCAAATCTATTTCATCTACCAACTCATCAACAATGCTTTCTGGATGAGCTTCTTTATTTCTTTCTTCGTTTGCTCTGTCCTCGTTTGCCGAATCTTCAACAACTTTTTCAGCAGATTCAACATGAACACTTCCTTCTACTCTTTGTCTCTTTGAACTCTCCCCCTCATGACCTTGATGGTCCGGATCATCTTGGTCATGTCTTCTCATAAGAGACGAAAGAGCAGCAGTCTGACATGTTTCTTCATGCTTTGTTACACGATCAGAAAGTGTAGAAAGTGCTTCCGTCATCAAAGTTATACCTGTCTTAATATCGGATAAGCTAGTATGGACTTCAGATCTGAATGAGTGAAATTCTTCTGTCAATGAAGAAACTCGAGTTTCAAGTACTGATGTCTGAGTTGTAGAGGAAGGCTGAGACTGATTCGGTTGGAAATCCTGAAGTAGAGAAATCAAGTCCTTGTCTTGATGCTTCGAAGGTGAAACCGACAATAAGCGTTCATAGAAAGCATCCGAAAGTTCTGTCAACGAAACATCCGCAAGATTTTGATGAGAAGAAGGTGGATCTTGAACAGAATGAATGATAGGCGGTTGAGAAACTGGACGACCCGACGGTTGAGATGACGGTTCCTGAATAACAACTCCAGTTGGTCGTCTTAAAGGAATCTCAAAAGGAATTTCAGGAATATCTGACATCTTCCCTTTGCCTTTCAGCATCGCCTTCGTTCTAAGTAACTGTTCATCTCTTTGAGCATCCATCCGTTCTCGCATCTGCCTTAAAAACTCATCACCTGTCATAGTACCTGACGTTCCTTGAACTGTATTTGTTTCTTCTTGAACTGAATCATTGACTTCTTGAACTGTAGTAGTAACTTCTTGAACTGATGCCCTGGTAGCTCGAAGATCGAGCTCATCTACTTCAATATTCACCACGTTTGGGTTAATCGGAATAGTCTCTGATGTATCAACTGTGTTCCCTTCCGAAAAATCTCTTACAGATGAGTGTTCGGCCTCAACAATAGTTTCTCGAAACACCGATTCACTGAAATTCATACCACCACCATTTCCATCATTGTCATTATCATCATCTTCATCATCTACTTCATCTTCATTATCTACTTCTTCATTACTATCATCATCTTCAGAACTGGTCGATTAAACTTCTTCTTCACTTTGAAGTTCTTGATCTTCTTGTGTAGTTTCAACCTGAACTTTCTGAGAGTGAAGTTGTATGCCATGTTCTTCACAGTAGTCAATAACTGCTTCATCTTCTGTATCATCATATTTCTTAATTAACCCCGGAGGAATAGGCATGAATGATCAAACTGTCGTTTTAGCTTGTTAATGTGTCCCATAGCGTAATCAGGAGCAATAGGCCAGTTAGATCTTCGTGGAATCTCTTTGTTACTTCTTAACATACTCCAGACGATAAGCTCTAGAAATCGAATACAAGGCAGGAAGCTACGATGCTTGTTCGTAAATTTTGAGTGTACAATCTCACTCAGCTCAGTCCAAAATATAAGAGCATAATCGACATGAAGATCATGTATGATGGCATAGAAGACACGTAAGAAATAAAGACTGGCATTGTCTGTACCAGAATGTTTAGCAGTCAAACATCTGATGATAACCGAGAATAACGCATACCAGACTGGTGGAAGACGATTCTTCTCAAAATCACTCACCATCATCAAATTACCAACATATCCTAACTCTCGAATACCAGCTAACACAACTTCTTCTGAAGGAAAATCTTCAAATTCTGTAAAACCTGGTCTTGAGTTAGCTTCTGGAAGACGGAAAATTAACCGAAGACGTCTATAATCAAGAAACGTCTCAAATTGATCTATCTCAATCACAAAACGAGGAGGTGTAACATTTTCATTCTTCCGTATTGAGTGCCACGCTTGTTGTAGATAGACTTCAGGAACTCCATGTCTAGCTGTTAACGCATAACTGATCGGATGACATCGAAGAATTGAGAGAATGATCGGATCAAGACGTATTTTGTCAAGGTCAACATAGTGGTTATTTGGAAGATACCGAACAAATCTATCTCTCGGGAATACATCTTCCGGAGTACGTCTTCTTACAGACAACTTAGCACCTGAAGATCTAATAGATGGAAGAGGTTGGTCTCGAGAAGCATGATCCGAAGGCTCATTTTCACCTTCTTGAACTTGATGAACTTGTTCATCATCTGAAGCCATTTATCCCCTAGAAATTGTGAACACAGAGTAAAACAATATTAGAAAAGAAACATGAAAACAATATAAAAAAACTGAGAAACAAACAACAACAAAAAAATTATAAAAAAATGACCAAGTCAGAATTGCGCAAGCCAAAGAGGCGCAAAGTGAGTATTTTGCAAGACAAGGTTGCGCAAAGTGAGTATTTCGCAAGCTAAGGTTGGTGACTTTTATCTTGTACAAATCATTTATCACCCCTTCAACGACTCGTTCTCCTTGGCCTTGAACCCTTCAAAATTGTTCATAAATCGCGTTTGTCTGAGTTGAGTTGCAACCGCGGAACCTAACATAATTTTCTCAAGTTGAGACCACATCATTGTTATAACAATCAATTCTATTGTATATGTGGTTTGGAAGAGCTTGAATGAGAAAAGACTTTGCTTCCCTATCTCCTTGTGAACGTAAATTCTCTTCCGGAGTGTAATCCTCAACTCTCTTTAGTTCTCTATAAGTCGGGGCTTGCGCGGTTGCGGGTATATCAACATACGGTTTCACAAACGGAACTTCCATTAATGATCGCATAATGTTTGCACCATTATTTTTCGATTCCACAAAATTGATGAAACGATCTTGCCATTGGGAGAACTCGTTTTCATTTATAAGCATCGGAGGACGAATATTCGAACCCAACGACATCATTATATCGTTCTTGTATAAACCCTCTTGATTAGCCATGGTCAACAGAAAGTCAAATCTGGAAAACGTCTGAAAGTAACCAAGTCAGAAACTCGCAAGCAAGGGTAGCGAGAAATAAGGAACTCGCAAGCAAAGGAAGCGAGAAGTGAGAAATTCGCAAGCAACGGTTGCGAGAATTGAGGATTTCGCAAGCAAAGGTTGCGAAAAATATACTTGGGCTGGAAGAGGGAATCAGAAGGATTACTTTTCGCAAAAGAAGGTTGCGAAAAATTTGGTTTTTCGGGTGAGAAGGTTGCGAAAATTATAAAATTCGCAATTGAAGGAAGCGAGATTCTAAGCGAAAAGTATACTTGGAATAGAAAAACTGAAGGTTGCGAAATATGATGATGAATGTTGCGAAATATGATGATGAATGATGCAAAAATCTAGATCTAGCGAGATATAATCAACATCTTCAAAAATCCTCTTAAGTCCAAAATTTCTGAGAAAACGTTGTGCAGACTGGTTCGAAATCCAAAACCTAACACTTTTTCTTCAACGATGAACCTCTGAAAACCTCTGAATTTGAGTCTGAATGATCGAGCAGAAAACTAATTCGCACAGACCAAAATCTTGAAAAACTCAAAATTGATACTGAAAACCTTCGAATTAGACTTCGATCCTTGAACAAGATATGATCTCCTCAGAAAAACGAATCCAGAGAGCCAAATCACAGAACACTTCGATCAAAAAACAGAAAATTTTGATCAAATTTCAAGAAAATCGAACGAATTTTCTTGTAGAATTCACCAAACTTTTCGTGATTGATCACAGAAAATCTCCTCTGATTCTCGAATCCAGCTCTGATACCAATTGTAACTCCAAGATCTTTCAAGATAGAGAGAGAAATTCTAGTGAGAGAAAGTATGTCATCTGTATTTAGAACTGTTACGCTGCAAAAGCTTACAAAGGGTTTATATACCCTTGACAATTACAAAGTCAAACAAAAGGAAAGTAAGCTAATATATAAAAAGCCTTGATTACAACATATTATAGCATTAACATTTATTCTTGAATTTTTAAGAAGTACAAATCTCAATACATCATATACAAGTTTAAAAGCTTTAAAACCTCCAACGTTCAACATGATAATTAAAAATAAAATTTATTTTTATTTTTAAATTACAATTTATACCATTATAATTAGTTATTTAATTTACTTTGTATTCATTTTTCTTTCATTTTTCATTTTACATTCTTATATATCAACTTACATAAACTAAAATACATTAAACGAATTTGTTTTTTTATTATAAATTATACCATTATAACCATTCATCAAAACGTTTAAAATGAGCACAAATGTTATGAGTTTAAATAACCCACTATAGAACACATATTTTTCAATTTTTTTTTACCAATTAACCATATTGACCTTTAATTTTATACATCTGATATGCGATATTAAAGCGAATAAATATGAACATGAAACAACATTATTTTTTTCGAATTCTCGGTTTCAGATTCGAGATACTTCGAACTGCATCGCGTGTGGGTACATAACTAGTATTAATAATATAGAACATGTTATTTTTGTGTATATTGGCTTTATAGAAAAAGCCTAAACAGATATTTATTGGGCCCTAATTAGGCTTGTAGGTCTACGGTTGTCACAGTGACTGCACCAGCCGTCGTCTTTCTCCTTCGATACACGGAACAAAACAAAGTTAAACCATTTTTGTTGTTGTTGCAGAATTTAGTAGAAAGGGGCGATATTTAATCAAGATTTCTGTTGGTTATGTCTTGAAACGAAATGAGTTTCCGACGCCTTCTCGTAGAGGTTTGTTCAATCTATATAATTATCTAAATAAATTCGTTTTCGTGTAATTTTGCATATAAAATTGGGCATTGTAATCTCAGATTTATATTAGTTTTCAATTTCTTATTGTTACTTGAACCCTAATTTAATTCCCTATTTTGTATTTTAAATGATTTACTACTTCAGTTAGTTGGAAACTGTGAATGACTTGATTGGGTATTCGAAATCACCCCCAAAAAGATGTAGAAGGGTTTAAGAAAGGTTATTGTTATTATTATTATTATTTTGGGGGAGGGGGGGGGGGGGTTCTTTCCCCATTTAACTTTCATTGGGGTTACTGATTTAATGTGAAGCTGATCATTGATGTTAGAAGTTTCATTTCTTACCCTAAGGTTGGTTATGCTTTTGTCATCATTATGATTATCCATTCTGAAAGAAGATATTGACCTTGGATGTGGATATTGAGTTAACGTGAGAAGCGTGAGAAGGGGATCTGAACCCTTGATCACTTTTAATCTCAAGCCCAACCATTAATCGCGCTTGATACAAGGACGGGTCCGGTGCATCTTATCTCAGTGGATGAGAGAAATGTATCTCGCCTCAATGCCATTAGACACACTTTTAACAACTATGTATAGATTTAAAGACAATTATTACAAATTAACAAAATGACTACTCATTCAATATTTCAAGAAATTATTTGGTAGTTTCGATCAAATTCTTATATTGCGATGCATGAAAGTTGCAAGGTTGCTATATATTTGGGCCACAAGGAGTAATGTTTTTTGGTTTCACTATTCAATGTTTTACAATGTGATTGAAATGTGGTTTAGGATATGTATATTGACTTTCTTTCCACGTGTTTATCCCAGTTTACTCTTTTATCCAATAAAAACCATCTTACACTCTTGACCTTTTATAGGTGTCGAGGCAGCATTCACAGTTGAGGCCAGTTAAAAACTTGTTTGCAGGTTCTTATCATACTTCATTGAAGTTTGGAGGCAATGCAGGTTCTTATTACCCTATCAATTCTATTGGTTGCTTATTCATATTTTTCTGCTCAAACTATTTTATCGCATTTATTGTTTTGTATTCTAGACTTGGTTATGTGGCACGTACTTATATATATATATATATACATGCAAGAGATAAATGCAACTTTGCCATTTCTTGATGCAGAGTTTATTGATATCAATTCCTTGTTTTTATTTTTATTATTCTTTTGCATATGAAGCAGGACGATTGTTAGAACTAACTATTCATGTATTATTCATGATGAATGTCGTGATAGATTTTCATCAAGAAATTTATTCATAATGAAGAAATTCATGATGTTCACGTCTTCACGATGAGAGTACAAGATATTCAAGATGAAAATGCATGGTATCATGAGTAATGAAAGTGTATGATGTTCATGAATATTTAGGATTATTCATCATTAATAATACATGAAATAGTTGGTTCTGAGGTTCTCAAAAGTGTTTATGGTTCTCATTTGAACTTTCCTCGTGTTTGATTATGAGTCACTTTATAGAATAAGATGAAACATGTGAAATGTACATGAAGTATTAGTGAAAGTCTTGTCCCACGTGCTTCCAACAATCAAGAACGGAACTTTCAACACCCAGCATGCTCGATGATGTTGTCGAGGGCACTAAACGCGAGTACATTAGAAGTGGGTCCCACAGGTACTATCTTGATTGCATTATTAGGTTCTGGATTTGTTCTTTTTTAGAAGGGTATCGTTGTTTAGAGATGTTTATTTGTTTCACTGCAGAGGCCGCTAAGGAATTGTATGATAAATTGCTCAAATCCGTGATAGAGCAAAGAACCGCACCTCCAAACAATTTGTTATGGACCCTCATAGAAAAATGCACCAATCGTGAAGACATCAAACTTCTCTTTAATGTCTTGGAGAACCTTTAAAAATTTGTTAGTTATATTATTGTTGCTCTTTAAGCTTCTAATTTTATTTTAAGGTTGAAATAAATTAGTAGTATTCAACGCGTTTCCATTGCAGAGGCTATCAAATCTTCGAATTTTTGAAAACTTTAATGTAAATCTTTGTCGGGAAATATCCAAGGCATGTGTACGAGTAGAGGCTATCGACTTCGGTATGAAATAATGTGTAATGCGTGTGTCCATCCTTTCATATGGATGTTCATTTTTGTGATGCGAGGAGAATGAAGAAGTGATCTTGGGTCCCGGTTTTCGATTTGATTAAAAAAGAGTACGGGACCCACAAAATGGAGAACAGAGGAATATATTGTAAACAAATGACATTTCCATTTGATTATATCATTTTCTTCATTCATCGTTTTCCGGTTTTCGACTCTTATCTTCATTTCTTCTCACATCAAAGCAAATGAGACTCACACTTATATTGTTATTTTCTTTGGCACCATATAATCGAGACGCTTAAAATGTGAACGTTAAATTGGTAAACCAGTAGTCTAAGTCCTTTCCATGTCTACATATAACAGGGAATAAGACATTGTGGAAACACAATGTGTACGGGTTGACTCCTAGTGTTGCATCTGCTCACAGTTTACTAGTATTTTATTTCTTCTAAATCTTTTTAAAATTCCTTTTCATTTCTTATTTTTTATTTATACTTCTTGATGATTTAATATCATGTTGTTGTAGTTGCATGCTAAAGAACACAATGATGCTAATCTCTTGGTGGACGTGATGAAACTCTTGAAAGCAAATGACGTGCCACATCAACCTGGTACAACGGATATCGTATTTAGGTATGTAAAGGTCTTTTTTGTGATTCAAACATTCAACATTATATTTTTTTGATCATTGGATACTGAAGGCGTCTTCTATGTGCTTATCCTGGTGATATATATACTGTTATACCAAGACCTGAGCTAAAGCATTGTGATGCATATGCAAATAAGTTTATTAGCTTACTAAAATTTGATGTGTGCTAAAGCCAAGGTGTTAAAAAGCGGAATTGGGCCTCAAGGTGGTCCGAGGCATAAGCCCTAAGGCAGGTATATATACATATATATATATAGATATACAGATGCTCCGTAAAATACAAACCTTGCATTTGTTGCACCGCTTACAAACCACAGTCTGCATATGTGCAGACTGGTTCTGCACATATGCAGATGAATAAGTGGAAGAATATACATATAATGGACATACATTCATATGGGATAATGTATATATGCAGAACTAGTCTGCACATATGCAGAACCAGAATGCACATATGCAGATTGTGGTTTGTAAGGGTGCAACAAATGTAAGGTTTGCATTTGATTTGTACCCTATATATATATATATATATATATATATATATATATATATATGAGGTTAACGTGAGAAGTGGTTATCAACCGTTGGATGATAAATGGACGCACATTAGGATGAGATGCACCGAGATAAAATGCACCGAGATGCACCAAATCAATTCCCTTCTACATATATATATATATATATATATATATATATATATAGATTTGTGATGCTCTTCAACTTTGGAGACGCACGAAGACGTTGGAGAAGAAAATTCTTCTTCCGAATTTAATTCATGGGACCCATTTTTATGATGTGTCTAGTAATGAGTTTTATTGCGGGTTCTATTTAGTTGTTGTGAAGAGAATATATTAAAAATCGCAAAGTGGAGGTGGAGGAAGATGGTGTAAAGTAACACATGAACCTATACATGTTTCAAGTTTGTTTTCTTATTTCTTTCATGATGTTATCGACATGTTCTTATGGATCCTATTTGCTCTATGTGAGTGAAAAAGAAGATGGTATCTATAATATTGAGAATGGAGGAAAACGGTTTATATTATTTGCATATCCATTTTGTGGTTCTCATTTACCAAACAAAAAGATGGTTGTTGGCCCCAAAGTTGTTAAAGGCGCAATGCGCACTTAGGCACAAACGGGTCCTAAGGCCTAGGCGCGAGGCGCAAAGGAGAGGCGCGGGCCTCACGAATGCGAGGCGCATCGTATAAACAGTAATATATATAAATAAATACATATGTACACATAAATACATACACACATAGTAACACACAACTCAAATACCATTATATAAAAAGTTGTAATATCAACTCAAGTACCCTTGTACAGTTCAATTTCAATTTCAAAAAAGTAGTAACATGAATATCAAAGATATTTCAATACAATCTTGACTAATAGCTCGATTCTCAATTCTCGTTATCATCTTCAAGTGTCTATTCTTCAATGTTCACATCGGGTTTATATTCCCCAAATTGAATAGAAACTTGAAGAGAGAATTGAAGAGACTTATCTAATAACTGTGTTTTGTAGAAGTCTAGGAGGTTAAAACACATAACTAATATTAGGTTTCGACTTATTTAATAACTCTTCTGTTGTAGAAGTAAAAAATGTTTGAAATTTAGGGTTGATCTTCATAAGGCGCGCCTAAGCACATACTGCGCCTCAGGACAAGGCGATGTGCCTTGGTGCGCCTCAGTGAGCCGCCTCGCCTTGACAAAGAAAAAGGCCAACCCTTTAATTGTTGCGAGGAGATGTGAAAGAAAAACCCAGACGTATCCATTTTATCCCATTCAGATGTACGGCCTAAGGAGAATAGGTTATATGAAGATGGTGCAAGTGAACGAAAGGTAGAAATCTTTCACATCACCATTTTTGGGGCCCATAATGAAATGTTATCGTGGGTCCCATTAACTTGATACAAAGATGGGATCCATGAAACACAGAATGGAGAAAACCCGGATAAACGAATGGAATCTTACTTATTTCTCCCACGTTGTTATCGATATATATCATGTATCTTTCTTGCTTGTAGCATTTGCTACAATACGGATAGGTGGGATTTGATGAGTAAGTATGCAAAATGGTTTGTCAAGGCAGGAGCAAAATTGCGACGAACTTCATTTGATACTTGGATGACATTCGCCGCAAAACTAGGTGCTCATTTACATTTCTTCCTGAAAATATAATCTATTCATTTGTCACTTCAAATAAATTTTGGTCATTTAAAATCACCTATATTATTTATTGGGAGGGGACGGGATTGAGTGGGACAAAAATGCATATTTTTTGTCCCACCAAAATAGGTGGAACAAAAGTCAAGGAGATCGAGACAAGATTGGTAAATTACTAAACTACCCTTGCCAAACTAAAACCCTAAAATCTTCCGTAATTGTTTCACTATCGCCCGTCCAGTCCTGTCTGGGTACCAAACGCAATCTTAATGATCAATAATATCAACATCATTTTCATTTGTGTCCCATTTGATGTCTTTACAGGAGACGTTGATAATTTATGGAAGATCGAGAAGTTGAGATCTGGATTGATGCAAACCCACACAATTGGTAGCGGGTTTTCATGAGCCACGGTATTAATCATCCTGATCATGTTACCCTGTATTCAAAGTGTTTTATTTCTGATGAAGTTGTGGTTCTTTTTAAGAGTGCGAGTGTTTTAGTTCTTCTTTTCTAAATTGAATTGGACAACTTTGGTTCAATTTAGTTCCATGTATTAAACCGTTTTGTATGTTGAAAATAAGTTGAAATTATTTTTGACTTTTAGTAAATAAATGAGTCTCCTACAAAACCCTTGAAATAGTCGAAAAACTTTGTTGTTTTTCTTTTCTCAAAACCTTTATACAAGCCAGGTGTCTTCACATAAACGGTATCTATTCTTATGGCACACCCTTTTTTAGAACGTTAATGTATAATCACATGTGATTTTGCACATGATTTTACTGCTATCTTATTTTCTTGTTTAGTTACTGTTCTTGTTTGAACATCTCTCTATCTCTCTCTCTCTCTCTCTATATATATATATATATATATATATATATATCTAGAGGGATAGTTGGTTTTTTATGTACTCTCTTTGCAGGGGTTTCTGTAAACCTGAAGAATGCAAATACACACTTGTTGTTTAATGTGAATCCGAATGGACAGACGCCCTTGATGCCAATAAAACATGAAATTGGAAGAAAATGTCGTTTGACCCATGATTCTGCCACGCCATACTCATCCATAACCCATATCGTAAATCCTTTATTGGTTTCTGACATCACACAAAGTTTCCATCCAACACGCCCAAACTATTGGGGTACTTTCCATTTCCTAGAGAATGAGGAAGAGGTATCTCACTGAAAGTCTCCAAACCCAAATCAAAAGAGACAATTGTTTTTAGATCCCTTACACCTTTAATATGGGTACGGGTATAACCAAACCAATGAAGATGATGGTGATGATAATGGTCATCTACACAAACCTTGTCGTCATCAGAAAGGGCTGAAATATATGCATTGGAAACCTAGAGTCATTGATTAATTTCTAGCTGGAGTTCATCATACTATACACCTCTACTTGAAGCCTATTTGCTTTAACAAGAAAACGATGTCTTTCTATGGGTAGATTAAAATTGTGCTTTAACTTGACAACTTTGTAATCATTCGTTTTAGGATCATACCCGAACCGAAAATGCTTTCTACCGGGAAAGGGATCACATGATCAGAGAGTTGATACGGTGGAAAGAGTAGGGTTCCATATCTTAATGTCATCATATAACATGATACGAAAACATATTAAGCCGTTAACAGAAACGATGAATCTTAAACAAGGCTCCATGATGGATTTAGGTGATTGAAGTGACGAGAGTGGATATGGTCGACAAGGTGGGTAGAGTGGAGATGGTGACGTCGATGTAGGATGGTTTTTCGTTTCTCTCTCGTCGATGATGCTCCTTGTATGTGCGTGTGTATATATATATATCTCTATTGTTTGTTGATAACGCCATTTTTGGCATTATTTTAGCACCAATTTCCGTGATTAAATTGCTTGAATTCCAAACAAACGAAGCGTATTTCACGGTTTATTCATGATTTTTCAGGAATCCATGTTTCAAGAATAAACGAAGAATTTGGTTCGAAATAAGCTAATTATAGACGAAAATGAAGTATCCGACGAGTTAATGACAAATGGAGGATGTACGATTCAATTCGTTGGTCAAATGTAACAACCCTAGTTTCTAAAAGAAAATGAAAGGTTTGGTGGCAAATTGTTAATAAAATAGAGTTGGAATTGAAGGACCTTCTAGCAATTTGAAGAAGTTATAAAAGGGTACAGTATTCTAGGTTTCAATCATTTGGAGCATTATTGTTTTGGTTGGCGGCTGAAGAAAAGAAAGGTGAGGATCAGTTTTGTTCAGGCATAAATTGGGGAAGAGAATCTCAATTGTTTGGTAAGCATTCAATCACTCAATGTTAATTCTTGCTTAGTGCATAGTTAGATAAGTTAATGTTCTATCAGATTTCTTGTTTAGCTGTAATAATGTATCAAGCAAGGTGGAGGTTTTGACTCACGAATGGGTTTGCTAATTAAAGAAATCAGTCGATTAGGGATTTTAATAGTTAAGGAGTAAATGGAACTAATTGGTAAGATTGTGTATTAAAAACCTCATTAATTGGAATGTTTAAGAAGGTTTGAATATTAGTAAAGTCTGAAATCGATATTTGTTCGATCCTGCAAGTGCGACACTTAGAAAGAATCAGGTTTGGCGCAAAGTGCAGTTGGCGCAAACCTCACCTAGCGCAAAACCCCGAGACCTGGACCTTTCGGGCTTCTATTGACAGGCCCATTTCACATGAAAATTGGGCCGAGGTTGGTTTAAGTTTGGATTAAGAGTCACGAGGCAAGGAAATTGATTATTGGACTTAGAAAAGAGTTAATTGAGACTAAGTTAAGAGAAGGAACTAGGATCGGAAAATTGAGACACGCCTAATTAAATGATGCAATAGGTGCACGATCGGTTCAAGGCACGAGGTTAGGAAGGAGACTTCTATCAGGTTAGTTCCCTAAAACCCTTTTTACGACGCAAAGTGATAAATGTTTTAACTGATTATGGTTTATCGAGCATGAAATGTTATGAACTAATTTGCATGATTTTCACGAAACGTATCTGTTTTATTAAAAGAAATGTTTAGCATGAAGAAATGAAAGGCATGACGTATGAATATTTTAACCTACATGTTTTCATGAATGTACGTGTATGCTATGTGGTGTCGGTCTGCACTGTGGGATCAGAGAAAGATTCTCGGTATCTGAGGATCCCTTGGATATGTATGACATGCCGGTAGGTTGGAATTCGTTTCCCTCCTATCCGGTAGAGGGGAGTCCGTGTGGGATCCAAAGAGGGCGAGAAGGGAGCCTAATGGAACCCTAATCACAGAATGTTTATGTGATCCATGCACAATGCAGCACCATGACTGATGATACTTTATGGTTTATTGATAAATGTTCTCCAACTGTTTTACATGTTGTTTTCGGAGGGAATTCACTAGGCCTTTTGGTCTAACCCTCGCTTTCAAAACTAAACCATTTTCAGGTAAGCGTACAGCCAGTTCTTCTAGTAAGAACTAGAAAAGACGACAGGAAGGACTTGAAGATTAGAGCAACTCCAGGTTTTTTTATGATATCTATAGTTAGTACTCGACTGTGAATCTAGAGACTTCCGCTGTCATGATTTGGTTTAGTATGTTTTAGCGATGATGTAAAGACAAGCTTAATTATGATATTCGAATGCTTATTCTATGATATTGCATGTTTATGAAATTGGGACGTTACATCAAAGGCCGAAGAGATGCGTTAAAGAAACTCAAAAAAAATTGTACACTTTTATTGACTAATGTTTTTGAGCTACTACTATATACTATATAGTATATACTAAAAAGTTTGCCCCCTACTTTTTGTGGGCCCTGGGCGTGCGCCTGGTCCGCCCTCCTCCTGGCACGGCCCTGCAAAGATATTACGGACTTACTTAAAAAAAATGAATCTCATCAATCTGTTTTTATATTGCAGACCTAAGTCATTTTTATAAAGGTAAAACAATCAAATTTGAATCTATTTAGTATTTTTGAGTTAGGTTCACAAAAATTACAGACCTTGTACTATTTTGATAAAGTGAAAGAAAATATAGATAAAAGATTAAACAATCATGAAAAAATTTGGCTAAAACAAGTAATTTTCCTTTAAATAATTACTATATTACTTTTTTTGTCAAAGAGATTCAATGGCTACTTTTATGTTCTGAATTTTGTTTCCATGCATAGTTGCCTACTGCTTAATGTGAATTTTGACAATTGATAGAAAAAGCCCAAACAGATATATATAGAAAAGCTCAAACATATATCTATCTATATCTATACTACTTATATATGCATTTACATTTAAAGTCTTAAAGACAAGTTTTCATGCATAACGTACAAGCTTCTAAAGCACAAAAATGAGAAAACTCTTAATTACCATCTTTAAAGCATAATGTACAACTCTTTAATGAAATACATTTAAAACCTGGCAACGGTTAATTGCTTTCTGATCGACATGGAGGTCCATCCCTGTACGGCCCAACTCCAGCCCTACTTTTTGATCGACTACCTTACCACCATCCCCTTTTGCCTCCAGCCATGCTTTTTGACCTCTCTTTCTACGGCTTCACAGTATCAGGCCATACGCTTCTACCTGCTACCTCCCAAAAACGTTGTATATAAACATTATGAGAAGGGAAAGAGTCAGAATCCAAGTGGAAGGGTTTTACAATACAAATTTCTTCGTTCCTCGCTGCTTCACGAATCCCTGGTACTCCTCTGTCTCAAATTCACTCTCAACTCTAGGGTTTCATCAATTTCGCTTCTATTTTGTGTGTTTTTCATGGGATTTGAAGGTTTATTTCTGAGGGTTTATTGAAACTTTATGTTTTTTCATCTTTTTGCAGGTACGCTCATATTGATTTTGCAGACAGTAATGGGTTCAATCAAAAACTGGAACTTGGTGGTAGGAGTGGAGGGAGACGAGGTAGGTTTGGTGGCCGAGATGGTGGAAGATCCGGCGGTGGGCATGGTTGTAGAGGTCGTCGACCTAGCTGACCAAGCATAAACGCTATTGGCACAAATACATTCTTTCTTTCGTGTTTTTGGGGGTTTTCAACTTGAATTAACAACCATTTTTTATTCATCTTCCTTTTCTATTTTGCATGAAAGAAGATGACTTTCAATGATGATTAGAATTAAAAAAAATCATAAAGTGATTACAAAGCACAAACATATTGTTGAATGATGCTAAAAGTTTTCTAATCAAGGTTTGATTGTTAGCTCATTAAATGTCTAGGCTATTTACAAGTTTTATTCAACCCTGGATAATGTTGTACAGTGTTTTACAATTCTTTCTCCATAAAAATAGATATAATGGGATCTGCTCCTTCGTATTTGCCGGTTGTTTCAACAAGGAATTTCATACATCCAGGACCATGTTTCTTGCTATGTTATTTTGATTCTATTTTTTTATTCAGAGTTTTTTGATGTTTATTATCTCAGTTTTAACATAGGTACCAGAGTTCTTCCGAATGTGTATGTCGTGATCTGTATCAATTAGTTTAGATGTAAACCATTCTTTTAAGCATAGGAGCTTTGGTAGAGCATCTTTCTGTAATAAATAAAAAAAATCATTTCTTTGTGATTTCATGATTCTTTTACTATCCAGGTTTTGTATAAAGTTTTGATGTAAGTTCGTGGATTTTATAAGACACTGATGCCTGTCACCATTACTAGTTTGATGCTTTCTCTTGGGAGGTTCCAACTTCCAAGGTAATCATGCTTATGTGGTGAATGATGGGAAATATACATTAACTGCAACTTGGGTTTTCTTCAGATGTGGTTTTATCAAAGGAGGTTTGTTTTAGCAATTTGTGATTATAGACTTGAATGGATTTTGGCCGGTCTTCAAAAGCCATTATGGACAATGTTTGCTTTCAAGTATTTAAGGTTTTGGGACTGGCGTGATAAGGGTGAAATTTTGTGCTCAAATTTGTTTTTTGTTGTGCTCAAATGATTGATATTTCCTCTTTCTTTTCTAAGTTGGATACTGTAATGTTATCCCAACATTTGCTTCCTTTCCCAGTTTTTGGTCTTTTCTTTTGGTTCGGTTTATTGGAAATTTCTTGGAGTATGATCAGTTTACAACAGATATTTGTCCCAAGGTTGTTGTCTTGAATTTTCAGGTTCATCTACATGAATATCAACAGGACTATAGCTTTTGTTTAATGTTGGCCTATGGTGTATTCTTGGAATTTTGCTTAGGATTATGACCCTTGTTTAATGTTTGCAATGGAATACCTTTTTATGGTTCAATAGATCAGCTACTGTCACTATTTGCTGCTATTTTACTTGGTTCATTGGAGTATGATCAGTTGCTCACCAAGTTTGGTTTTGTCATCAGAGAGCAGATTTGGTTATTTGTGGTTTGATTTCCCTATTACATCATCAGTTTATCTACCTGTTGGATTTTCTCATTGTTATCCAACAT
This sequence comes from Saussurea involucrata, assembly GCA_033807775.1. Classification (NCBI taxonomy): domain Eukaryota; kingdom Viridiplantae; phylum Streptophyta; class Magnoliopsida; order Asterales; family Asteraceae; genus Saussurea; species Saussurea involucrata. The sequence goes on from CM066317.1 coordinate 61,707,424, forward strand.
TTGTCTTCTATCCCATCCTGTGGTCTATTAATTTTGTTTTATCGTTATCCAAGTCCAACATTTGTTATTATTTCGTAGTGAGTTCACAGGGAGACAATCTTCCATGGGCGCATGCTATTAAAGCAACATCAAGAGTACAACTTCCAGAATATCCCAAGCCGGAAGTTTAAGTCGAATCGTACAATCCTCAAGTACAATAACCCCATTCCTGCACCAGAAAACAAGTAATATTCCCTATTCTTATGGGATTCTTTGTTGCATTATGAACTTTCTGTTGGTTCATAATTAGTTACGAGGGTAACAAGATTACGAGATTGATATATTTGTCAAACCAATGAAGTCAAGATCTTACCACAAGTGTAATACCCCAGGTAAGTTCGTTAGTTAAATCCTAGTTACGTTAAATTTGTTTAACTTTATAATTAATGTTTAGGGTATGTTTGGGTTAATTATTAAGAAAAAGGTATTTTGGTCATTAGTGGATAGTGTAGGGACTAAAGTGGTAATTTGATTAGATATTATCCCTTGATGAAAATCAGATATTTCTTAAATAACCAAAAGATCAGATTTTCAGTGTGTGTGTGTTTTTGAGAGAAGAAGAAGAAGAAAGAGTATCAAGGTTAGGGCTTCATTTGGTTGGCTTGGAAAGTGATTTTAAGGTATGTTCCTTTGTATTTTATGTGTGTAATTGCTATTAGAAGGTTTCTATCGGAGTAGATTAGTCAAAATTACATCTGGTATTGAATCAGTCGAATTTTGGGCTGAAAAAGGGTAAATAGACAGAGGTTTCCGAATAAAATGAATGTAACCGGGTAGTTTCAACGGTAGTGTCCGGGTGAGGTTTTAAAGGTGTCCGGACGAGTCTTTTATCCGGGTAAGTTCCTTTTTGTTATAGGGTTCCGGATGAGTTAAGATACCGGATGCTGTCCGGATTACTTTGGTGTCCGGATGACGTCCAGATTGTATAGGTTGTCCGGAAAAGTCACGCTGTCCGGAAAAGAGTTTGATAGGTTATTTGGGATTCTCAATCTGCTAGAGAGTCTTATGTGTTCGATATGGTAAAGAGGTATTGTATTTGAATTGTTTTCTGATACTGTGAATCGAAGGTGAAAGCTGAGTTCTTTGTGGGAGGAGTTTTGGATAAGCAAACAAGTGAGTTTTTACTTTAAAATGTTTTCAACTGGAATACATATATGTGTGGTTCGAGAATGTCATAAATGATATGATTAAGTGCTCATAAATGACAATATGATATGTTGAGGTATATATTGTATTTATATGTATATTGCACTACACGAGTATATGTTAGCCGAAACTATAGTCGGCGGAGTTTTGCTGTAGTTGTTGTACAGCGGATTTGTTGTAGTTGTTGTACAGCGGAGTTTGCTGTAGTTGTTATACAGCGGTGTTGCTGTAAATGTTGTACAGTGGATTAGTTGGCTCGCAACCAACTAACATGGCCAAGAGAAATGAGAATGAGAAAGAGGATGAGTTGAACACAGTGCACGAGTCTTGACTGGTATTTAATTACGTGTGATATATGTGTGTTTATATAAAGGATTTTATATAAATGGGTTTTATAATGATTGTGAAATGACAGGGATTTTCTCACTTAGACCGCTAGGTCTAACCCTCATTTTGTTTTAAAAATATGTATTCCAGGTCATGGATCAAGTAAGGGCAGATAAGAAGGATAGTTGTTGCTTAGCTTTTGGGAAGACTTGTGTTATGAAGATCATGAAGTGTTTTTGTATTTATGGTTTTGTTGTTAGTCATAATGTAAATTACTTAATCAAAAAGTTTGTACTGATTTGCTTATTAGGTTTAGCAAGACTATGGGACAAAATATGAAATGTGATGTACTTTTGATGAGATTATGTTATGAAATGTGTGTTATTTGTATATATGGAGTAAGGGTTGTTACAGATGGTATCAGAGCCATAGTTTAAGGGATTTAGGTATTAGTATTTGTACCTAGACTTAAACTGCATGTGAAGTAGGATGTCCCTATTATTGTAGAACCTTGGGATGTTAAATATAAAAAGGGTGAAGGAACATCATGTAAGGTAATTTCAGATCTACACCTGGCCAGTGTAATTGTGATCTTACAGGTACATGTTTGAACTGGAATACCTTGTTATATGGGGTATGTGCTTATGTGTATATTAACCTTGTTTGAACCAACAGAATGGCAAGTGGTACTAGGCAAACGAATCGAGAGGGAGAGGAGATCCCGAAAGAACAAATCCAATTGTCGGGGCAAGAGGAAGAGGGGGAGAAAGAGGTAGAGGCAGGACAGGCGGTAGAGTTCAGGGGCGACGCACAGAATTTGTAACAAAGGATGATGTAGCAGCTGAAATGGGGAGGTTACAAGCAAATATTCAAGCCATGTTTAATCAGACCCATAATACTGAAACGGAAAGACCAAATCCTAATCTAGAAGATGAGATGCCTATTACACCTACATTCACACCAGTACAAAGGAAGTGTGACTATAAAATGTTTCTCAGTTGTAAGCCTCCTACTTATTCAGGAGATTGGGACCCGGTGAAAGCGATGAGATGGCTGAAGGAAATAGAAGCTATCTACAAAACTAGTAAGTGTGCTGAAGAAGACAGAGTACTTTATGGAACCGCGATGTTGAAAGGCGATGCCTTATACTGGTGGGAAGCTCGTATTTCTTCAGGAGGGTCTGACATATACTCTACCTTCTCTTGGGATGAATTTGTTGTAGCTTTTAGAAAACAATTTTGTCCTCATGCAGCGATTAAACAATTGGAAGGGGAATTCATGAATTTACAACAGGGGAACTTATCAGTTCGAGACTACACCACTAGTTTTCTAGAAAAAATCTCGTTTCGCGGAAAACTACGTGGCCACGGAGGCAATGAAGACGGAAAAGTTTATCTTCGGGTTAAATTCAGATGTTAGAAAGCTAGTAACTGTAAAAGGACCCGTTACCTTCTCATGCCGCAGTAGATGCCGCGGAAGATGTGGAGCGGGATAATAGGAGGGATGCTAGTGATAAAGGTACGGGGAAGAGAAAGTGGGAAGGACCACAGTATGACCCGAAGAAGTCCAGGTTTCAGAGATACGATAACCGCCCGCCGTTTCGACCAACAGAAAAACCTTGTTCAAAGTGCAACCGTGTTCACCAAGGAAATTATCAAGTTGACCCTCGGATTTGTTATAAGTGTGGGAAGACAGGGCATATTGATAAAAATTGTCCAGTAACGCGACTTTGTTTCTCGTGTAATTCTCCAGATCACCTTCAGTCGGATTGTCCGCGGGGAAGAATACAGCAGGGTGGTACACCAGGGAGACCAGCAATTGTTAGACCAGTAGTGCCAAGACTAGAACCACCAAGAACAAGGGGTCGTACATTTCAGATGACAACAAAAGAAGCGGAGGAAACTCCGGATGTGGTTACAGGTACATTTTTCATAAACTCTACACGTGCTAAAGTGTTATTTGACTCCGGTGCAAACCGATCATTTGTGTCTCCTTCATTTGTTGCATATACGCATTTAAACCCTAAAGTATTATATCATGCTATGATGGTAGATACGGCAAATGATAACCAAGTGACGATTAAAGAGGTTTTTGATACGTGTGTGATAAATATAGAGGGATGCGAATACCTATACAATTATTCCCTATAGTCTTGATCGAGTTTGATGTGGTAGTGGGAATGGATTGGTTAGCTGCGAATCAGGCTAACATAGTTTGTGATAAGAAAATGATTAATGTTGTCTCACCTGAAAGAGGACCGGTAGTAATTTATGGTGATCGTAGCAATCATCAGTCTGGCCATATGTCTATGATAAAAGCCCGTAAGTGTGTTAGTAAGGGTTGCCAGAGTTACTTAGCTTATGTGATGGATATTAAGCCAGAAAAGAATAAGTTGGAAGATATTCCGATTGTTAATAAATTTTCTGAAGTGTTCCCTGAAGACTTGAATAGTCTTCCGCCTGTTAGACAAGTAGAGTTTGGTATAGATCTGATTCCTGGAGCCGCTCCTGTAGCCCGTGCACCGTATCGTCTAGCACCTCCAGAGATGAAAGAAATGATGGCACAACTGCAAGACCTATCCGATAAAGGTTTCATAAGACCTAGTTCTTCGCCGTGGGGAACACCAGTTTTGTTTGTGAAAAAGAAGGATGGTTCGATGAGAATGTGTATTGACTACCGGGAACTGAATAAGCGCACGATCCAGAATAAGTATCCACTGCCCAGAATTGATGACCTCTTCGATCAGTTAGTTGGAGCTTGTTATTTCTCCAAAATTGATCTAAGATCCGGTTATCACCAGTTGAAGGTTAAAGAAGAAGACGTTCTGAAGACTGCTTTTCGAACAAGGTATGGTCATTACGAACTCTTAGTGATGCCGTTTGGACTGACGAATGCTCCAGATGCCTTTATGGATTTAATGAATCAGGTATGTACGCCGTATCTCGATAAATTCGTTATTGTAGTTATTGATGATATCCTTATCTATTACCGATCCAAAGAGGATCACGCACAACATCTTCGTTTGATTCTAGAGTTGTTGAAGAAAGAAAAGTTGTACGCTAAGTTCTATAAATGTGAATTTTGGTTACGGGAAGTTCAGTTTCTGGGGCATGTAGTTTCTGAAAAAGGCATTCAAGTTGATCTGATGAAGGTAGAAGCGATTGAAAAGTGGAAACCGCCGAGAACGCCAATCGAAGTATGAAGTTTTCTGGGATTATCCGGCTACTATCGAAAGTTTATAAAAGACTTCTCTTGTATTGTGACGCCTTTGACGAAGCTGACTCGAAAGAATCTAAAGTTCGAATGGAAAGCAGAACAGGATGAAGCATTCCGATTACTGAAAGAGAAACTCTGTAGCGCGCCGATACTAGCATTACCTGAAGGTTCTGATGACTTTGTTGTCTACAGTGATGCTTCCAAACTGGGATTGGGATGTGTACTTATGCAGCGTGGAAAGGTTATTGCTTATGCTTCTCGTCAGTTGAAAGATCATGAAAGACAGTACCCTACGCACGACATGGAACTTGCAGCAGCTGTTTTCGCGTTGAAGATTTGGAGACATTATCTTTACGGTTCTAAATGTCAAATTTTTACCGATCATAAGAGTCTCCAACATCTTTTTGACCAGAAGGAATTAAATATGAGGCAAAGAAGATGGCTAGAATTGGTAAATGACTACGACTGCGAAATTCTTTATTATCCGGGAAAGGCGAATGTGATGGCCGGTGCACTGAGTCGTCAAGAAAGAAGTGGAACAATAAAAGCTATCTCACTACGAGCTGAACTTCTACCTAACATCTTTGACGAATTGCTGAAGTGTCAAATAGAAGCCTATCAGGAAGAACATTTGAAACCAGAACGGTTAGTGGGGTTGTCAGCATTGCTAGTAAAAGATGATCATGGGTTGTTGTGTTTGGGAAACAGAATCTGGGTGCCTCGTTTGGGTGGTTTACGTGATCGGGTACTATAAGAAGCTCATCAATCTCGTTTTTCTATTCACCCAGGTACGAATAAGATGTATAAAGATTTGAAGCAATTTTATTGGTGGCCGGAATAAAAAGAAGCATCGCTCAATATGTGGAAGGTTGTACTACTTGTAAGAAGGTAAAGATTGAACATCAAAAGTCGTTTGGTCAGTTGCAACGGTTAGAAATACCTATGTGGAAATGGGATCAGATTACTACAGATTTTATCATGAAGCTACCAAGGACTCCGAAGGGATTTGATGCCATTTGGGTGATCGTTGACAGGTTAACGAAGTCTGCTCACTTCCTACCAATAAAAGAAACTGATTCGTTGGAATGATTGGCCAAGTTATACATCAACGAAATAGTAACTCGACATGGGGTTCCAATCTCGATTATTTCTGATCGTGATAGTCGTTTTACTTAAAGATTTTGGAGGAGCTTTCAAAAAGAAATGGGTACACAGATAAAGTTAAGTACAGCGTATCATCCTCAAACTGACGGTCAGAGTGAACGGACAATTCAGACTTTGGAAGATATGTTACGGGCCTGCATTGTTGACTTTGGGGGATCATGGGATAAGCATTTACCATTGATCGAATTTGCCTACAATAACAGTTATCATTCCATCATTCAAGCGGCACCGTTTGAAGTATTGTATGGTAGAAAATGTTGAATGCCTCTGTGTTGGAATGAAGTGGCAGAAAAACAGTTAGCAGGGCCAGATATAGTTCAATTAACCGCGGATAAAGTTACTCAGATTCGGGAAATATTAATAGTGGCTCAAGACCGACAGAAAAGCTACGCAGATCGACGCCGGAAACCAATAGAGTTTCAAGTTGGGGATTTTGTGATGTTAAAAGTCTCACCTTGGAAAGGAGTCATTCGATTTGGAAAGCAAGGTAAACTTAGTCCAAGGTACATCGGTCCGTTTGCAATTACGGAAAGGATCGGTGAAGTAGCATACAGGTTGGACCTTCCGCCAGAGTTAAACAGGATTCATAACGCATTTCACGTTTCGAATTTTCGGAAATGTTTCATTACGCCAGATCAGGCCGTCTCTCTACCAGATATACAAGTGGATGAAAAATTGAATTATGTGGAGGAACCGGAAGTCATAGTTGACCACAAAGTTAAAGTGTTGCGGAATAAAGAGATCAGACAAGTGAAGGTTCAGTGGACATTATCATAGGGGTCAGGATGCTACTTGGGAATCAGAATCAGAAATGAGAACTAAGTACCCACACCTTTTTGCCTAACCGAATTCCGGGACGGAATTCTCTTAAGGGGGAGATGATGTAATACCCCGGGTAAGTTCGTTAGTTAAATCCTAGTTCCGTTAAATTTGTTTAACTTTATAATTAATGTTTAGGGTAAGTTTGGGTTAATTATTAAGAAAAAGGTATTTTGGTCATTAGTGGATAGTGTAGGGACTAAATTGGTAATTTGATCAGATATTATCCCTTGATAAAAATCAGATATTTCTTAAACAACCAAAAGATCAGATTTTCAGTGTGTGTGTGTTTTTAGAGAAGAAGAAGAAGAAAGAGTTTCAAGGTTAGGGCTTCATTTGGTTGGCTTGGAAAGTGATTTTAAGGTATGTTCCTTTGTATTTTATGTGTGTAATTGCTATTAGAAGGTTTCTATCGGAGTAGATTAGTCAAAATTATATCTGGTATTGAATTAGTCGAATTCTGGGATTGATAAATCCCAGATCTCTAGAAATAAGATATGAATGTAGTGAGAGAGAATCTAGAGAGCAAATATGTCATCCATGTATTGATCTCAAAGGATTACAAAAGGTTTCTAAAAGATTACAAAAGCTTTCTAAGTGTTACTAACAAATGGTCTAGACAAGCCTATTTATACCCATGACATACAAGGTATAAAGGCATTCACAATACTGTATAGACTCATACAGTACATTGACTTTACAGTAAATCTTGAATACAACAATGCTCTAACAATCTCCCCCTTTGGATTCAAGATTTAAAAAAATATGACAGCAGTCTTCAGCTCTTTGTAAAGTCAATCTTCTCAAACAAACACTCTATCAAACCATCTTCAAATAGCTTTATCTCCACTAGTTCACGGCGAACTATATGCTTTGACACTCTTTAAGAACTCAGCTTTGAAGAATCTTCAGACAAACATGAAAAGTCATTGTCTTTTTCTTTGAAAAGTCAATCTTCTTCAATAAAATCTTCAACAGATTGTCTTCAAGTCTTGAACATGGATTTCATATCTTTATATAGAACCATCAATTCGGAACAAGATAAATCAGAAACGATTAGAGTTTGGATCAGAAAGATGTGAAACCATCCACATTGTTGAACTTTTAGGTGTATGCACATTCCGATAACCACTCAGAACTAAGATAACCAAATTCAGCAACATTTGGACTTCACATGATCCTTCTCCCCAATCTTCAGTCTTTGTTCACGAATCTTTGACTTGAAATATCTTTGATTTGAAAATTCTTTGACATGAAATTGAAATTAAACTTTTCTCCCCCTTTTTCGATGATGGTGAGCATCGAAAACCATTTTCAATTTCAGTCGTGTCTTTGAGTATTGCTAACAATCTCCTCCTTACAGAATAACCTTGCTCCCCCTCAAAATAAGAATTCTGGAGCAATTTATTTTCTCCCCCTGAAAGTATGCATATATTTCAATAACGTACAGTATTTGAAATTGTAGCACAAATTTTAAAACAAATTTACACAAGGAAAATAACATTCATTGAATTTTATTTTATAACTACAAACATTTGATCATTTGAAAACTTTACAAAAGAAATTCAACTTAATGAAATTTAACAGATATTTCAATCAAATGAAATCAAATGCATGTGTTTGGATTCAAAAAACAAGTCATCATTGTATATCAAGTTAAAAAAATGTTCAGTTTCAACCCCTTTATTAAATCTATTTGGTGTGCTAACATGCGAAATATGATTAGCTTCAAGCATATGCAATTCTAAAACATATAAGAATACTTTGCTCTACTCACACTATTTGTCCAAAATCAGAATTCTCACAAATTTACGGGTTTATCGCGACTTTGTATTTTCCCAAGTTTCAAGAGATATGTGCTCTTTGGCATCTTTTCTTTTGTGCTCATTGGCATCTTTTGATTTGTGCACATTGGCATCTTTTGATTTTGTGCTCATTGGCATCTTTTGATCAAAAAGTTTAGTAAGAATAAGATACACCGTTAAACATGACTTTCTATCTGGTTCTATAGAAGGATTTGGGTCAGCAGATCCCAGACCAGTTGGCCTTAGGTGCTAGGTGTCAAGCACCCCTTAGAACTTAATTTCCCAAACCAGAAAGGCCACATCGATATATCTTAAACCCATTTGTACCAGTAAAACATGGCTTTCTATCTGGTTCTATTGCAGGATTTGGGTCAGCCGATCCCAGACCAGTTGATCTTAGGGACTAGGTTTCGAGCACCCCTTAGGACTTACTCTCCCAAACCAGAAAGGCCACAGGCACAAACTTTCAAACTAAATGATAGTGCAACAATTTTATCTCAATCACTTGGTTCTAAAATATAGTGCTTTGCCCATATTTTCATTTCCATCCATCATTCTGACATATAGGCTTTTTGAGCATTATATTCTATATATATCCAGATTCACATAACTTTGAGCATTCAGCATAATTTCATTCATGTTTTGTTGACCTTTCGATTTATTTTAGAGGTGAGAGTTGAAACAAATCTAACTCAGATAGTACAAAGTTTCTTGTGAAATCATCCTTTAGCACACATTTAATTCATTGAATGAAAATTGAAAATTTCATCTTATTGAATTAAATTTGTAAAGTTTCAAGTTTTCAAATCAGTAGAAACAAATATAATCCAATGTTACCTTTTGCCACTTGTTCCTTGAAACAAAAATATATAGCAGTTAAGGATATTACCTGAGAAGTGTGAGTTCTAAACTGATTTGTTTAGAAGTCTTAGTCTTTAAAGTACGGGTCCTGAACTGAGTTGTTCAGAAGCCATAGTCGTTGAAGCACGGGTTTTGAACTGATTTGTCCAAAAGCCAATTACATTTAAGCACGGGTCCTGAATTGATGTATTCAGAAACCATTCATGATTTGTCTCCCCCTTAATGGTACAAATATTCTTCATAGAAATACGCCGCTTCTCTTCTGTTTTCAGTCATGTGTGTGGTATGTATCTACAATTCAGCACAACACATGAAGAACCTGCAAAACAGATTAAGCAGATTTTGGTATCCAATGGCACTTGGGTCCTAGTGGGTTAGGTGTAGATTTATTACAAGGAATACTATAAGTACCGTACCAAAAAGAAGTATAATTTTTATGCACAAAATCATTTGATCCACAGTAAGAACAACAAATTTTCTTATGTGCCAAACTAATCAGATGATTTACAGAATGAATAGGATTAGGTTTAGCATAAGATTTACCTTTTGGCGTATTGTTCTTCTTTGCATTTGATGTGGATACAGATGATTTTGGCACTTCTTTCTTTGGAACTGTTGTGCCTTTTACTCTCCATTCCATCTTCACCCTCTTGAAGACTGGAACTTCTTCAGGTTTGGAAGTATTAACTTTAGGCACTTTTGTTTTGTTATCTGATTTATCATACAGAGGATTATAGAAGAGATTTGTTGAACGAATCCGACCTTTTGAGAAATCTGTTGATCTATTAAATTGTTTAGAAGAAATGTTTTTAAAACTTGAACTTGAAGCAGTTTTAAAAGAACATTCAGAATCATTTGAATCAACAAATGGAGTCTGAAAGATAGAATTATGACCGGTTTGCTTTGAGACGTCAAATTTAAAAATGACGTCTTCAAGTTCTTTGACTTTGTTTATTAAAACATTTTTCTCTTTAGAAATTAGATCAAATTTCTTTTGGAGATCAGATTTGATCAACTGATCCTTCATAATATCAGCTGATAAACCAGATAATCTTTTGGTAAGATTAAGAATCACATCTTCAAAATATTCACGTTCCGATTCAAAATCTTTTTCCAAAAACTTTCTTTTATCAGTAATCTCTTTGAAAATTTCCATATTTTTCTTTTTAAGAGTTTTACTTTCCTTTTCAAAGAGATTTTTCTTTTCCGTGAAATCTTTTCTTTCCTTTTCCAAAAGATTTTCTAATTCAGAGATTTTCACGGAAAGTTCAGAACTTTTAATCTCAAAAGATTTGTGTTCAGTTTCAAATTTAGCTCTTTCTTTTTCGAGCTTGTCTTTTTCTAAAAATAAAACTTTCTCAAAGTCTGAAACTTGTTTTGAAAGTTTTATACATTTCAGCTCAGTCTCTTTCTTTTCTTCAAAAACTTTCTTTTCTTCAAAAGAAAAATTAGACAGTTTTCTCTTTAGATCGGCATTTTCACTGTCCAAAATTTTCCCTATATCTTTAACTTCTTTTAATTGAGCATGTAACTTTAAGTTCCACTTCACTCTCTTTTCTTCTCTACTCTTCAAATCGGCATTTTCTTTTTGAAGAGTTGTTACTTTCTCTTTAAGATTCTCGATTTGATCGTGCAGACTTGAGTTGTCTTTCTTTGCTTCAAGATCTGCAATATAAACTTCAAGATCAGTTATTCTTTTAGTAAGTTTATCATTTGAAGAAGAAATGTCTAAAATTTGTCTTTTCAGATTAACATTTTCTTCTTCCAATGCTTTATTTAAAATAGGAGTTGAAGAATTTGAAGCATTGTCTTTAACAGGAGTTTCTGATATAGGAGATGTTTCTGATAAAATAACTTGTTGCAAAATTCCATTATTTGCCTTAGCTTTTTCAAGTGGCTTTGGAGGTGTTTTTGTTATTATGACTTGTTGCAACACTTCATTATTTGGTTTAACAGATACATGTGAATTAACAGATGTTTCTGTTATAATGACTTGTTGCAACTTTACATTTGGTTTAACAAAAACTTTGGCAACTGGAGGATTCTCCTTTTTCAGAGTTTGCTTCAAATCTTCACCACTGCTTTTAACAATAACTTGTTGTAAAACCATTTTGAATATTGCTAGAAATTGATCGTTCAGAAGATCAAGCAGACAGTGTATGAAAATACACAAAAAAAATATATAAAATTTTTTCTTGAAAAGCTCTTACAGTGTATGAAATACACTATAGAAAAAATTTCGGGATAAAAAAAATATATAAATTTTTTTTTTTTTTTTAAATTCACAAGAATTCGGATGTATAAGGATTCGAATTCACTCAATTCGAATGAAGAAGGATTCGAATTCACTCAATTCGAATCAAGAAGGATTCGAATTCACTCAATTCGTATGAAGAAGGATTCGAATTCACTCAATTCGAATCAAGAAGGATTCGAATTCACTCAATTCGGACGAAGAAGGATTCGAATTCACTCAATTCGAATGAAGAAGGATTCGAATTCACTCAATTCGAATCAAGAAGGATTCGAATTCACTCAATTCGAATCAAGAAGGATTCGAATTCACTCAATTCGAATGAACCTTGGTTCGAATTCACTCAATTCGAATGTACCTTGGTTCGAATTCTTTTCTTGGAAAATTTAATCAACTCAATTCGAATCTAACACAGTTCGAATTTTCCTCAATTCGAATCTAACACGGTTCGAATTCTCCTCAATTCGAATCTAACTGGGTTCGAATTCTATGAATTCGAATGCTTAAGGGTTCGAATTCTATGAATTCGGATGCTTAAGGGTTCGAATTCAACACTTGTAAAAAATCAAGAACACTCCGAATTGACTAAAATCAAGTAGAAAATCCCTTGAATGGTCCGAATTCCGTATGAATGATCCGAATTCACCAAGAATGATCCGAATTCTGCACTTTGAACACGAAAATCACTAAATCAGCCATAACTTTTTCAATTCTTGATCAATTGTTATGAAATTTGCACAGATTTGATCGAAATTTGATTCCACACACTTTCTTAGATAATCAAAAATCCTAATTCGATCAATTTAATCGAATTTTGATCCAAAAATAGTAGAAAAAGTTTTCGAACAAAAATGATATAAAATGATCAGATCTGCAAATTCTGTGCAGATTTTGGTGTTAATCCAAGAATTAAAGATGTTTAGGAATCAAATCCGAGTGCAATGATGTCAAGAATCAATCCAAAAGATCAAAAAATGAAAAAAATGAAATCTGGATGAATAGTAAATGAAGAAGGGTCAGAATTCTTGATGAACAGTGATGAATAGTGATGAACACCCAATCCGAATTCTTCAGCTTTAGTGTAAAAAATCTTCAATTTGGTCTTCGATCTGCTTAAATCTTCTGTTTTGCTCTGATACCAATTGATAAATCCCAGATCTCTAGCAATAAGATATGAATGTAGTGAGAGAGAATCTAGAGAGCAAATATGTCATCCATGTATTGATCTCAAAGGATTACAAAAGGTTTCTAAAAGATTACAAAAGCTTTCTAAGTGTTACTAACAAATGGTCTAGACAAGCCTATTTATACCCATGACATACAAGGTATAAAGGCATTCACAATACTGTATAGACTCATACAGTACATTGACTTTACAGTAAATCTTGAATACAACAATGCTCTAACAGGGCTGAAAAAGGGTAAATAGACAGAGGTTTCCGGATAAAATGAATGTATCAGGGTAGTTTCATTGGTAGTGTCCGGGTGAGGTTTTAAAGGTGTCCGGACGAGTCTTTTATCCGGGTAAGTTCCTTTTTGTTATATGGTTCCGGATTAGTTAAGATACCGGATGTTGTTCGGATTACTTTGGTGTCCGGATGACGTCCGGATTGTATAGGTTGTCCGGAAACGTCACGCTGTCCGGAAAAGTTGTGTTGTCCAGATAACTTGACGTACCCCCGTGTTATGTCGCCGTAGGGGAACATTGGAGGATAAGAGTTTGATAGGTTATTTGGGATTCTCAATCTGCTAGAGAGTCTTATGTGTTCGATATGGTAAAGAGGTATTGTATTTGAATTGTTTTCAGATACTGTGAATCGAAGGTGAAAGCTGAGTTCTTTGTGGAAGGAGTTTTGGATAAGCAAACAAGTGAGTTTTTACTTTAAAACGTTTTCAACTGGAATACATATATGTGTGATTCGAGAATGTGATAAATGATATGATTAAGTGCTCATAAATGACAATATGATATGTTGAGGTATATATTGTATTTATATGTATATTGCACTACACGAGTATATGTTAGCCGAAACTATAGTCGGTGGAGTTTTGCTGTAGTTGTTGTACAACGGAGTTGCTGTAGTTGTTGTACATCGGAGTTTGTTGTAGTTGTTGTACAGCGGTATTGATGTAATTGTTGTACAGTGGATTAGTTGGCTCGCAACCAACTAACATGGCCAGGAGAAATGAGAATGAGAAAGAGGATGAGTTGAACACAGTGCACGAGTCTTGACTGGTATTTAATTACGTGTGATATATGTGTGTTTATATAAAGGATTTTATATAATTGGGTTTTATAATGATTGTGAAATGACAGGGATTTTCTCACTTAGACCGCTAGGTTTAACCCTCATTTTGTTTTAAAAATATGTATTCCAGGTCATGGATCAAGTAAGGGCAGATAAGAAGGATAGTTGTTGCTTAGCTTTTGGGAAGACTTGTGTTATGAAGATCGTGAAGTGTTTTTGTATTTATGGCTTTGTTGTTAGTCATAATGTAAATTACTTAATCAAAAAGTTTGTACTGATTTGCTTATTAAGTTTAGCAAGACTATGGGACATAATATGAAATGTGATGTACTTTTGATGAGATTATGTTATGAAATGTGTGTTATTTGTATATATGGAGTAAGGGTTGTTACAACAAGAGGTCTCAAGTCAAAGTTAAGCGAAGGAGAGGTATAAATATATCTATAACTTGTATAATTGCCTTCTATTCTAGAGAGAATATGATTGATTTTGGTGGTGTCATCAACCTCAACGAGCATTATGGAACTCTGGTTCCCACATCATACTATCGTGTAAGTGGCCTTTTACCAAAAGCTTACCTGCTAAACATTTACCCGGTCACTTACCTTAGCAGCGGATGTACATGGAAAGTTCATAATCTTACCCGATAAAAGCGTTGATAGGGACCAAGAGTATTACCCGGGGTAAGTGACGGTGATGACTCTTACCCATTTTGATGGGGTAAATTTTACTCGGTAAGGTAAATGATTGTATTGACTCCCATCGATAAGCGTTTACCGGGTAAGCATTTGGGTAGATGGTAGTCTCCATGGTTGCGTTCTGTGCTGGCCACTCTATTCTTTATTTTGGTTATTGATATGCTTACATCTTTGTACTGCAATTATGATTAAATGTGGCGAAATATGTTGGCAAAGAAACCATTTGGTGTGGCAAAATACGGTGTATGGGAGTATTTTTAGTTTTATATCAATTGCAAGGTAATTTGTGATCGTTATCAATGTTTTATTAAGCTTTAAATGTGGCGAGATATGCTGGCAAAGAACCCACTTAGTGTGGAAAAATATGGTGTATGAGGTTATTTGCATTTTTGTATCAATCGCAAGTTTCGGAGGTAATTTGTGTTCGTTATCAATATTTTATTAAGCTATTGCAAGTTTATAGTATTTGGTTACTGACCTATAAATATTTGAACTAATATTTGTTGTGGTTATACTCACAGCATTTGTAACTTCAAGCTATAGTTTTGATGGAGCCCACCTCTAGGAGACACAAGTGAGGAGACATTTCAGAGCTGACTAAGGCTAACCAAGGGATTCAACCCTGTCTCCTGCAGGATTCCACTTTGAATCTGTTATGTATTTAGGCAAAATCGCTCAACCCACTTGCCAAATGAGCTACGCGTTCCAGGGCTTTTCATTTACGATAAATTTTTCACACCTTGCTCACCCGATGCATTGCACGGGTTCACTACTAGTACTATATATATATACTACATATATAAGCATGCTAACCAAATGTCTTAAAGACAACTATTAAAGCACAATGTACAACCTTCCAAAGCATGAAATTCAAAAAACTCTTAATTACAAGTTGTGAAGCATGAGGGACAACTCTTTTATGCAATGATTTTTAAACGGGCCAAGATCGATAGTACGTTGCGTAGCCCATGCTTCCTGACATCCCCTTCTACCTCTTATTCCACCATACCCATTTGGAAAATTTCACACGCTTTCTTCAACAAGCATGTCTCAAACCGTATCCTCTCTGCTTCCTTCTACCCGCTACGCCATATGAAAAATTACATAAAAATCCGATTCATCGTTTCTTCAATCCAATTTCAATTTCTCTTCTTAAAAATAACCTAAACAGTGTGAGTTGGAGAAAGAGATTTGTAAGAACCCTAAACAGTGTGAGTTGGAGAAAGAGATTTTTAAGAACCCTAAACAGTGTGAGTTGGAGAAAGACATCGACTCTGGAAGCTAGGGTAAGATTTTGGAGCAATTAGCAGGTACCTTTTTAATCTCTTTTTATCTATAATGCCACTTGATGACGATTTGGGTAATTGGGTCTTCTTTTTTCTTCAATGGGTATCGATGGTTTTGTTCCAAATCACACGAATCAATGGGTTTTGTTTAATTGATTGATTCATGGGTTCTGCTAAACTATGGAAATTGGTTTAAAACCAAATCCGTCCAAAACAGACCTGTTGAACATTGGTTTATACCAAATCTTTCCAAAACCAAACTTGAAATTGTTGTAACTTTTGCCCCAAAAAATACAATCAATAATTTATCCAATCGCAAGAAACCCTGATTAGTATTACTTATGTAGGTTCATGTCAAGCTGAAGTCTTTATAGCAATCACTTGAATTTTGAGGATTGTCATTTGTTTGTACAAATTTTCACATGTTATTCTTAAAGTAATTGATGAATTCAAGAAAATTTTCAACTTCTAGGTTTATTTGCTCAAGGAGGGAAGTGGGATCACTTCTGTGGTCAAACATGTGTTACTAAAGATTCTCTTGTGATTTTCTTTGAGGTGAAATTTATTATTTGTGATATTCTTTGACGTGAAATTTATTATTTGTGATTTTCAGGAGGAGTTGGTTGTCTATCAATTCTAAATTTTGTGTTTACCATCACTGTTGGTGTTCTTGCATTGAGAGGAGATTTTCTCAGTTGAGAGTTGTCTTCTTGATCGAGAAGAGATTTTCTCAATGAGGTTTTATCTTCTTTTTAATTAAGCTATGTCTTGAATTCATGTTTTGCAAAAAACGGTTTGATCTGGTCAAAATTTTGTGGTTACCTTGAAGAAGTGAAAGAGAGGTTTAAGGGGTTGTTTACCAAATCTTTACACGACAAGTGCTTACCGGAGTCAAGACTTTAACTTAACTCACCAGTTAAGAGTTTCTGAAAGGTAACCCATAATCTATTTACTGAAGATTTGTAGTTTCTGAAATTTTGTCCTAAATGTACTTTAATCGTATATTCCTATCCGCTGCATGCCTACTATTAGATTTGGGGTCCTTTCCATAATCATTCGGTAAGGTAATGTGACTTGGTAAGGGCTTACTTGTGTAATCATTCGGTAAGGTTTGATTTCTCCATCTCTTCTCAAATTGGTATTTGCCTAATATGTGCAATCTGTGTAATATGGGCTTTGGGGATTACACATGTTGTTTACTGTCTAGAATATACTTTTAGCAAATTGGGTTCCTATATCATTTGATTCTGTTGTTGGAATTCAACTTTATGGCTGATGATCTCTTGGTTTTATGATCTGGTCCATAATGGATGCTGCTGGATTGAGTTTGTGTTTGGTTTTGATTAGTTTAATGAATGCAGTGGTTCTAGAAGTTCAAGATATACTCCCTTAAAGTCCTAATCTGGTTTTGTGCATAGTTGTCTAACTGTTGCCAACTATCTCTTTTATTGGTCTTATAGCAAGTTACTAATTTCTAGGTATGCTCTTCAAAACCCTATTGATTTCCATTTCAAATTTGATTTTGCAGCTAAATAGCAAACGTGTTTTATTGATTTCTCCTTTGCTTTCAAACGAGGTATGCTGAGGTCATTGATTTCTCCATTTCTTTCTTTGTTGTTTATTTTAAACTTTTTTCTAGCCACTCGGTTTATCTGAGATTGGTCTCTCAATCAAAGTACCAAATGCAATTGCTTTCAAACTCGAGAGTCTGGACATCATTTATCTTTCAAATTTCATCATAGAAACGTATAATTTTACCATATGGATTGGTGAAAGGCATATGCTTCAATTTCATCATAGAAACTTTCAAAAATTACACATACATACGTGTATGTAGTATCTACACTCTCTGTGATTGAATGCAAGTTTGGGGAACTCATGTGAAATCATAGAAACTCTGCATTTAATAGTGTTGTTGTCATGAGAATGTGCATTGTTGTGTCAAGTTCGTTACACGTCACATGCAGATGTGTCTATTTACAGCGTTTTTGACAATTCTACTTGATCAGATCTTGTCTTTTCATCTATAGTTTTAAATTTTGGTATTGATTTAGTTTTTCTTGGGGTTATGTTTATGAATGTTGTCCAATGCTCGAATTGGAATTTATATAGATTTAAATGTTTCATTTCAAAACGATGTCAAACTTTGTTTATCTTAATACCTGCAAGTGCTCAATGCTATATAGCTCATGGGTTTTGTAGTTATAGTTTGTTGAAAGTTTTACAAGAACATAGATGCTACACACACAGACTGCCCATAGGTTACAAAATAATAATCAGTGCATGTTTTTATGATATTCTTATTTAATTCAGGTCCTCAGTTGGAATATTGAAGTGCAACCTAATCTCGTTACGACGTCCTTGTAGCTGCCAAATCTCATGATGATTTGGTGTGTTCATCTTTCACTTATAAGAATTATCTTCGATGAGTCACTTGCATCACATATTGTTTCAAAAGCCTTTTACTTTACAATGGAACACTAGGCTTTTTAAGAAATAAATGAAGAAATGGTTGAAATCCCTGGTTTTGAAAATTGTTTATAATGTAGGAACATAGAAAATTCCATTAGTCGTTGGGAGTTTGAACATGACTTCATAGAAACTGTGTGGAGATATTCATGTCTCCATTTTAATCAACTTGAACAGGGTCTTGAAATCTTGAATAAACCTTATAACTGATTGCAACCGGTATGAAAATGTGAATATGAATAATTGCATATGATGTCCACAATATCTTCAAACCGTTGGTTTCATTTTTATGATTTTGTGGCAATTGGGGTATTTTGGATATTTCATGTCATTGGTCTCGAAACTTGATGTAATTGGGTATTTTGGGGTGGTTATCTATTTTGGCTCGAAAGGTGTATGTTCGAATGGCTCGACTCGACTTGAGTTGACTTATAAAGTTTAATCAAGCTTTCAAACGAGTCGTGTCGATATTAGTGTTATTGAGCTCGACTAAGTAAGTTAATCGACCTTTCGAACGAGTCATGTCGACATTAGAGTTACGTTTTTTTGACTCACTAATTCAGATATGCCCTTCAGATATGGCTTTGGCTGCAGAAAAATCCTTCTTCGTTTCTGTTTAGTTCCCGAGGCTTTTTCCGACAACTTTTGTCGCTTTTCTTCCCGCCATAATTCTGTTATCTCAGCCTGTAGAGTTTTAAGATTGAGGTTTTTCTCTCCATTTTTCCTGTGAAGTCACGTGATACTAATTTGGGTTGTAGACTTGTAGTTTGATTGCTTTTGTCATCAACTTTTATGTTTGTTCGTGGCTTCAATTTATCGAAGCCAATAAATAGAATAGCACAACTTCTTTTTGTAGACTACATGTTGATTGATGAACAGGGGTGGATTTTATGGATTCTTCTATTCCAAGTAAAAAAATTTCTCTTTACTCTCTTTATGTTATGATCTTTTAAAGTTTGTGAAATAGGGCTGGATTTTGGAGTGCAATGACATCTAATTTGACAAATCAATCACCCAATGTCCTTAGCAAAAAGTTTATGGGTAAGAAAGGGGTAATTTGGCTAGCAATTCAACATGTGATCTGTCAATGTGGATATGCATGTGTTAAGAGAGTGTTCAGTCCCTTGACAAAGTTTCTTTTTTCTTTATTATAATAATTGTGTCTTTTTTATTGGGCATGTTACCTTCTCACAGAAGTAAAGGTTACACTTGCAATTTGCAGTGACCATTTCTCAAATCAGTTATTTGCTATCTATTTCTTTTTGCTTATAGTAATAATTATCTTCAAATATTGATTCTTCATTGTCATCATTTGTAGGACTTAATGTCAATCAGGTAGGCATTAGATCTCACATTGTTGTAATCATCTTCCATACATATGTGCAGGTAATCATCTTCATATTGAGCTTGTAACATAATTAAAACTTCATAAATGTGCTAGATATTGGAATTTTCTTAAAATGTTTGTACTATTAAGTTGTATCACATTATTTGATTATACTTTCCATCCGAGACAAATTCTTTGTCAGTTTGGATTTTACAAAGTGGATTCCAAAATTTGGTTGTGGTTTTTTGTTGTTGATCTTGATTTTTGATCAATCTTGAAAACAAGTTTGACAATGGGGTTTGGTTTCAATAAAGTGTAAGTAATTGTTTCTTGCATCCAACATAGGTACAAATGTAGTAGATTTTATGACATCTCGATAGAATTTGATATTTTGCAACTACATAAATCTTAATGAACATTTTACATCCCGCCGCATTGCGCGGGTACACAAAACCGTCTTGAACTGCCTTAGTTGTCCAATTGTTGCTAACTATCTCTTTTATTGGTCTTATAGCATCTTCAACTGCTTTTGGTTGATAACACAAAACCTCAAGGCATGTAGAGGTGCAAGTGGATTTTTTTACTATCCCTGCCATCTCTCATCTTGAAATTACTTGCTTAGTGCCTTACTTGAATTCCTTTACTTCATTCCTTTGTCCACATAGATGCGCCATGCATTTCCTGAGTTATGGGATTTAGAGAGAAGGTATGTATAATGTAACTAAGAATTGTAATTCATTCTTCAACTGACCTTCATTGTTGTTTCTTAATATCTTTGTGTGCACATTTAATACAATATGTTTCTACTAAATAATTACGTGTTTTTCATGACATGCTTACAAATGGACGGAGAATAGTACAAAACAAGAAACATGATTGACGGACAAGTTATTGGCTTCATAACTCTGATTAAATATGTGTTCGCTACATGTACATTTTTTGTTTGATTCCTGAAAATCGTTATGTTTTGCAAAAAGTAATACAATAAAGAAACGATTATGATGGGATGAGTGTTGTTTTATTTGCATTTCATGTTTGTATAGAGGTTATAAATTTATTCGAGACAATAGAAGAGAATAGTTGTTTTGTAACTGTAACAAATGAGATGATGCTGCAAATTACAAAGAATTTTATGCTCTCATAATAATAACAATAATAAAAGTGATTGTTTTGATTCATTATATCTCACATAAACCTTTTTAGGTTTTTTCAAGGAATTGACTCTCTCTTTCTCTTAAGTTGGGTGTTAGATGTTACGGTTTGTGTTTTGTTCGAGATTGGATTATATGGATTCACATTTGCTGGACTTTGTATGAAATTGCCCTCTTCCAAATCAGTATTATGTCGTCTTTGATCATTTTTTGGTTGGTATTTCTGAAGTGTTCCCTTGCTTATCACGTTTTGGATGGAATGGTATTCATGGCGTTATTTCTTAACGTATTGTTTTGTTTTTTTTATACTTCAAAAAGATTTGGGCTACTTAATATTAGGATTTGAAATATGCACAGACATTGTATTTATATTTTCTTGTGCCATGAATTTCAAAATTGGTAGAGATTCTTAATGTATGGGTTTGGAAACTCAATGCTTATGCAATTATTCTTCCAAAATATCCTGTTAATAAACAATATTAACCTTCATCTTTATTTATTTGTTGACCTGCAAATAAACCATACAAACTCAAGTTTTTTTTTTGTGAATGAACGGAGAAACATAATCAAAGGCTAAAGTGCCGTTTACCTAATCACTTACCAGGGTAAGTGCTTACCGGTAAAATTCAACACTATCACATATTTCTCGGATTAGATTTAGTCCACCAAAATGGCATCATATGCAACAATTTAGTCGTAAGCGCTAACCGTGGTAAGAGTCGTCGCACTCACTTACTGGGTAAGACTCTTGGTCCTTGCTTTCTCTCTTATCGGGTAAGATGCTTGGTCTTTCCCATATTCATCCGGTAAGCTAATGTGACTTGGTAAGCACTTACCCGAGTAAGCGTTTTGTAAACGACCCCTAAGTTATTCCTTTAGAGTTGTGATTCACCCGCGCTGCATCGCGCGGGTAAACTGCTAGTATATATATATATATATATATATATATATATATATATATATATATATATATATATATATATATATATTCTACTATATAAAAAAAAGAATAGTGGTAACCGTTAACATTCAGTTTATCAACATTCACGTTCTTCTCCCCTTTCTCTTCCCCACGATCTCCTTCAGTTTCTCTCCTAATCAATAATGAAGTCTGCCATTTTTCAAATCAACGAGAGAACACACGATTTCTCAAGAAAAACCAAAACCTAATCTGCGATTTCTACTTCTTCTCCACCTGCGATTTCTACACATTCATTTTGATTTCTTATAAACCAGGTTGTATTTCTTCGTTTCATCAATTAGGGTTTCTCGGGTTAGTTTTCTACATGTTGTTTCTCGATTTTGGTTTGGCTCTATGGTTTCTTGGATTTTCGATTTCAGTTTCACGATTTTGGCTTAACTCTTAATTTTGATTTTGATTTTGCTTTTGCTGGTTTCATGCTTACTTCGAATCACCAAAGGTTCTGATGTATGATTTCTCACCATCGATTCATTTGATTTTTGCATAAAGGTCCTACCTGTTCGACTTTTGATTTCCTAAAATAACGAGGTCTGCATCTCGATTCGATTTCAAGGTCTCAATCAGTGTGCTTCATCTCCATCTTATCTGATTTCATTTGATTCCTATTTGTGTTTTTTCACTAACAGAGCTCTCAATTTGACAGATGCCAATATCTTCAAAGAACGTGCTGTTAGGGCTCTTCATGTTCATCCTTGAATTTCAGCTTCTCAGGTATATACTTTTATCTGCCACTTCTACATGGAATATAACCTGAATGAAGAAGTAATATATGGAAATTGATGGTATGCAAGGACTGCAGGGATGAAGATGAAACCATGGGAAGATGAGTTGCTGGAGCAATTAAAAACTACACAAACAACTGCTAGAGTATGGCAAGCAAACATCTTAATGTAAAATCACATAATTCATCGCTTAATTCTTTGTACCATACTATTAGCATTATCTTTTAACTTTTAATCTGAAATTCTTTGCAAAAAAAGAATTCATAAGGGTCCTATCTATTACCTAGCTCACACTACAATGTTGATGTAGAATGGAACTGTAGCATGTAGTATATGTAAAAGTCCAGGATTTATACCAGTTCTGTTGTTGGAAAAAAACTATTTGACTTCTGACTTGCAGATAATGTCACAGAAGCACTGTTCTGAAAAGTTTCTCTCTAAAATGACGACTCTTTCCATTCCTCAATTCACGACAGTTGGCTACCACCGCTAATGTTGTATTTCAGAGAGCATCAAGCAAGTTCAACTCGAAATCTCCGCTCTTTGGGATGAGAAATGTTGGTATGTTAGTTCCTTCGACTTGGTTTTGCTTGCAATATTTTTTAGCTTCGGTTTTTCTCTCACTACACACATTGTTACCATATTTTTGACATCTACAAAACCACTATATGTGCATCAAGAACAGAAAAGGGTTTCACACTTCAAAATTTATTGAATTTTTGAAATTGCTTCTACCGTTGATATTACAAAAAATTGATATAAAAAAGTCTCTTTTTGACAAGCAAGGTGATATGAAGTCTCTAGCAACCCATTTAACTTGGTGTTGTTTTTGTGCTTATCTTCTATGATATCGAGTTACATCGATCCATTTCCACCAAGTTTCTGTTTGGGTCTTATATACAAGTTTTTCATTCTCAGAAGCCAGTATCTTTGTTTAGCTCGGGGTGCATCAATGAGGATCTATACGTCACACAATTATATTTTTGTGATGATTATTGATTGATTTAATTAACGATTGAATCTATATTTTGGTGATTTATTTACCAGATGACACCTTGAGGATCACCTAGTTCGATTGGTTAGGATTGGTTCAAGAGCAAATCAAAATTTAGGTTCTTAATTGTCATCTACGGTTGGTGAATTTTTGGGTTTTTAGTTGAGATTGTTCACTGAGCAAAAAAATTAAATGTATTAATGTATGTAATTAGCCAATAATTTTTATTTTATTAATTACAAAGTATTAATTTTTGCTAGAGTTATGATAGTGTAATGAGAATTGCAAGTAAAATGTTTTAGCAATGACGCTAGAAGCGAGTGTCTCTGTTACCAGAAAGTACAACACAACAGTTGGTCTTGGTTTTAGGTATGTAAAATCTTTCTTGATTTTTGGGTTTTGAAGTTCTTGATGACCGATTACATATTTGGTTGGATATGTTGGTTTTTGGACTATTTTAGTTGCTTGGTTGCTTCAACTGATCCTGGTACAGAGGATAGAATTTTGCTAATTATGGTTACTGATGGTGTTTGATTAGCTGCAAATTGATCTATTCTTACATCTACACCCTTCAGTTCCTGTTGTGGCTACTTTGTTTATTTCCATATTGTATTTCTCATAAATGATGGTTGTAACTTTACTCCTTCTAACTTCGTGTTTTAAATACCTATTAAAATCATTAAGATGGTTTTAGAACCATTAATAGACAAAAAAAATTCCTACCAAACAAGATTCACCTCTTAACGATTCAGAGGTTGCCTCTTAATGGAACTATTAAGAGGTAAACAAACAACCCCTTAGTTCCACGGTTATGTATCATGTTATGCATGGAGTTGTTAAGCTCTGAATTCTGATCTTCGATTATTCTATCTTCTTCACTTTTCCATTTTCAGGAACTCAAATTTGACCCTAAAGAAGCTCTTTATACCCTGGACGCTTTGCCGGTACGTGTTGATGTGGGAGAGTATCTTTTCACTTTTGAGGTACCCACTACTGTGCAACAAATTGATCTATTTTAGCTTTGTCTTATAATAGAGTTGGCATTTATTTTTTTGGTTAGTTATATATTGTAACTAAACTACTAAATGACTTGTGCACATATTTATATCTTCTACAAAACACACCAGAGGTATAAACACCCCCCCCACCAACTAACTAATTGGTCTAATAAAACAAACTAACTAACCAAACATAAATACCGACTATTATCTTATACTCTTAGGGGACGTCTGGTTTGATGGATGGTTTTGAGGGATTTGATTACGTGGAAGGATTTGAAATCTTTGGTGTGTTTGGTTTGTAGGATTTGGAATGGAATGAATTCCATTATTTATAAAAAGTTATAATTTTTTACAAATAATTAAATTATGTTTTTGTTAATTGGTTTTTACAAAACGGATGTTTTTAACACAATTTAAACCAATATTACATACAAATCCTGGAAAATCCCATGAAATACCAATATTTCTTTGAATCTGGAAAAAGAAGATACTAACAATATTTTAATCCTTATTGCAAGTGAAATCCCGTATGAAAGTTTTGTCATGTGCTCTTCAATCGTTACCTTGTAGAGGGCAGAAGCTGCCAAGTTGATGCACAAGACATTACTGGTGCTAGGGGCTGTTTGGTTGGTTTTTGATCTTTGGTTGGTTTTTCATCAAGTCTTGTGGGGATAAAGTTGTATGTATGGATCGATTTACATGTATAGACATAAAGGTTTTTGTTTGTGAGGGTTTTTCCATTATGGAAGAAGCCACTTTCTATAACATTAAGCCAATACCAAAAGGTCATATAAAGCTGACTGAATAAGCTGCGAGTCTCATTAAGCTACTAACAAACAGACACTTCATGTGAGATTAAGGGGTTGCTTATTTTTTATTTGTCCATTAAGCCTATGGTTTAAGTTGTTTCTTTGGACAAATATGTATTGTTGTTTGAGGGAACAAAGAGAGGGGTGGATTATATCTAGAGCATTTTTTGGTGTTAATTTATTTTACAGTGGGACACGTGAGCGCTCATGGCTTATTTTGTATAATCATTTTAGCTTAATGGTTTAATAACTAAGGCGTAAAGAAACACTCTTGTATAGTTGAGCGAATAAGCCGCACAGACCATTAATTGTATAGCTGAGCCAATAAGCCGCATAGACCATTAATTGTATAGATGAGCGAATAAGCCGCATAGACCATTAATTGTATAGTTGAGCGAATAGGCCGCATAGACCATTAATTGTATAGCCGAGCGAATAAGCCGCATAGACCATTAAGCTCATTAAGTTGTAAGGAAGCATCCTCTTAGTGTTTAGTAAAAGATTTGGTTACCCCTTTGGAGATGGTCTTATGTTGTTTTTTAATGACTTATGGTTTGATATAGAGCGTGAGAAGACTGACTACAGGAATCATCAAGGAACAACTTGCTAGCATTGCACCAGCTCTAGAACAACTATGGAAGAATAAGCATGGAAGGATAAAGGTGTTCTAAGATGTGTAGACCCAGAATATTTGTGGAGAGGGCAAACATTAAATCCTACTGCTTTTCTGTACCAGTTGATTGTTAGCTGTTATTATGAAGATGATTTTGAAACTAAATTATAGTTCGTATGTTGATAGCTTAAGTAACGACGACCGTTTTAGGTCACTCTAGCTACTACTAAGTATATGAATACAGTGGATGTAACTTTTTATTTGAGTTGTTGTGGTGAGTTCTATTGCTTTCTCTTTTCACCGATCGATGAGGATTGACGTAGGTGCCAAATTAAAAATGGTCCTTGACCTATTGTATTAGGGTTTATCTTTTTAATTGGTGTATATTGATCATCTTTTTAAAATTCTAAAAAGTTATGTGGTTACATGTTCATATTATGGTGTTGTTGCATAGCGC
Source organism: Saussurea involucrata (assembly GCA_033807775.1). Taxonomy (NCBI): domain Eukaryota; kingdom Viridiplantae; phylum Streptophyta; class Magnoliopsida; order Asterales; family Asteraceae; genus Saussurea; species Saussurea involucrata. The sequence goes on from CM066317.1 coordinate 61,733,813, forward strand.
TTTTGGACATAAAGAACTTTATACGCTTTAGTCATGTTCATAGTATGTGTACCAAAAACATGGTGCTAGACATTTTTGTGATGGTATGCTCATCTCTTTTTTAACAAAAAAAAAGTTTCTCCCGTAGCCTGCTCCTTACAAAAAAACTAAAAGAGGTCTTTTTTAATTAGTACGTTTATAGCAATTAAGTTATCAAAAAAATTGAGCAAAGTGTCGCCATGATTTCAACTTTGATTATAACTACAGTGCCATTTCCACACGGACAATTTGCTATCTATACCATATTATGAAACATTTAGATCGTATTAATGTCAATCTACAATCTCATAAAACTCGAAGTTTGAACTAATCTGTTTATAAACATGTTCAAATATCGAATAAGTGTTATGTGTTATTAATAAAACATGTTAAACATCGAACCATAAAAATAAAAGTTAGATGAACGAAATAAAAAAACATGAAGTATGATTGAGGATTCGAGTATAGAATTAAAATACATCCCGCTGCATCGCGCAGGTACGATAACTAGTATATATAAGCATGAAAAAGCAGTTAAAGTTTTAAGTCGTATCACTTCTTAATCTATATGTACAACTCTCACAGCTACTAAGAAATCTCTTCTCTCCCACGTTCCTCTCAAAATTAAACAATTTTTAATTTCTAAGTTACACTTTATACCCTTAGAATTAGTTATCCAATTTACTTTTAATCCCTTATTTTTTCATTTTTTATTTGATACCCTTATCATATTAACATAAATAATCGTATATGAACATGAATGCATTAAAAATACATTTCTTTTTTACAAATGACACCATTGACATCGTCTCGTCAATACCTTCGAAATAAACCCAATATTGAATATTTTTGGATTTAACATATTATTAAATATCATAAACATGTACAAATTAATTTGTTTTATATCCCTTACATTATTCATTTTTATTTTACACCCTTATGATATTAAGTTACATTTTATACTCTTAGAATTAATTATCTAATTTACTTTTAATCCCTTACTTTTTCATTTTTATTTTACACCCATTATCATATTAACATAAATAATCATTTATGAACAAGAATGCATTAAAAATAATTTTTTTTACAAATTATACCACTGTAATCGTTTTGTCAATACCTTCGAAATGAGCCACATATTGAATATTGTTGGATTTAATCATATTATTAAATATCATGAACATGTACGAATTAATTTGTTTTATATCCCTTATATTAATCATTTTCATTTTACACTCTTATAATATTAAAAATACATAATAAAATCGATACCATGATTTTTCTGTCTATCAATAATTGCATGCATTGCGCGGTGGATGTAAAGAAGTAGGCCATTATCTCGGCAATAATGAGACAAGAGTTTAACCAAGACATATTAAAAAATGCATTTTTTTACAAATTATAATTTTACAATATTCTCGTCAATAATTTCAAAATAAATTTATTATTGAATATTTTTTTAACTTAATAATATTGTGAAATATCATAAATACGTATCAAGATTTTTCAAAAAATGACGTACTGTTTTTTTTAAAATGTGTACATTTTACACTCTTATCTATATTTAGCTATTATACTTCTTTAAAAATAATTCCATTTACGTTTATTCTTGAATTTTTAAGTAGTACAAATCTCAATACATCATATACAAGTTTAAAAGCTTTAAAACCTCCAACGTTCAACATGATAATTAAAAATAAAATTATTTTTTATTTTTAAATTATAATTTATACCATTATAATTAGTTATTTAATTTACTTTGTATTCATTTTTCTTTCATTTTTCATTTTACATTCTTATATATCAACATACATAAACTAAAATACATTAAACGAATATGTTTTTTTATTATAAATTATACCATTATACCCATTCATCAAAACGTTCAAAATGAGCACAAATGTTATGAGTTTGAAGAACCCACTATAGAACACATATTTTTCAATTTTTTTGACCGAATAACCATATTGACCTTTAATTTTATACATCTGATATGCGATATTAAAGCGAATAAATATGAACATGAAACAACATTATTTTTTTCGAATTCTCGGCTTCAGATTCGAGATACTTCGCACTGCATCGCGTGCGGGTACATATCTAGTATTAATAATATAGAACATGCTAATTTTTTGTATATTGGCTTCATAGAAAAAGCCCAAACAGATATTTATTGGGCCCTAATTAGGCTTGTAGGCCCATGGCTGTCACACTGACTGCACCAACCGTCGTCTTTCTCCTTCGATAAATGGAACAAAACAAAGTTAAACCATTTTTATTGTTGTTGCAGAATTTAGTAGAAAGGGGCGATATTTAATCAAGATTTCTGTTGGTTTTGTCTTGAAACGAAATGAGTTGTCGGCGCCTTCTGGTAGAGGTTTGTTCAATCTATATAATTATCTAAATAAATTCGTTTTCGTGTAATTTGGCATATAAATTTGGGCATTGTAATCTCATATTTATATTAGTTTGCAATTTCTTATTGTTACTTGAACCCTAATTTAATTCCCTATTTTGGAATTTAAATGATTTACTGCTTCAGTTAGTTGGAAACTGTGAATGACTTGATTGGGTATTCGAAATCACCCCCAAAAAGAAGATGTAGAAGGGTTTAAGAAAGGTTATTATTATTATTATTATTATTATTATTATTATTATTATTATTATTATTATTATTATTATTATTATTATTTGGAGGGGGGGGGGGGTTCTTTCCCCATTTAACTTTCATTTGGGGTTACTGATTTAATGTGAAGCTGATCATTGATGTTAGAAGTTTCATTTCTTACCCTAAGGTTTGGTTATGCTTTTGTCATCATTATGATCATTCTTTCTGAAAGAAGATATTGACCTTGGATGTGGATATTGAGTTAACGTGAGAAGCGTGAGAAGGGGATCTGAACCCTTGATCACTTTTAATCTCAAGCCCAACCGTTAATCGCGCTTGATACAAGGACGGGTCCGGTGCATCTTATATCGGTGGATGAGAGAAATGAATCTCGCCTCATTGCCATTAGACACAATTTTAGCAACTATGTATAGATTTAAAGACAATTATTACAAATTAACAAAATGACTACTCATTCAATCTTTCAAGAAATTATTTGGTAGTTTCGATCAAATTCTTATATTGTGATGCATGAAATGTGCAAGGTTGCTATATATTTGGGCCACAAGGAGTAATTTTGTTTGCTTTCACTATTCAATGTTTTACAATGTGATTGAAATGAAGTTTAGGATATGTATATTGACTTTCTTTCCACATATTTATCCCAGTTTACTCTTTTTATCCAATAAAAACCATCTTACACTCTTGACCTTTTATAGGTGTCGAGGCAGCATTCACAGTTGAGGCCAGCTAAAACTTATTTGCATGTTCTTATCATACTTCATTGATGTTTGGAGGCAATGCAGGTTTTTATGACCCTATCAATTCTATTGGTTGATTATTCATATTTTTCTGCTCAATCTATTTTATCGCATTTATTGGTTTGTATTCTGGATTGGTTATGTGGCACATACTTTTATAAATACATATATATATATATATATATATATATATATATATATATATATATATATATGTACATGCAAGAGATAAATGCAACTTTGCCATTTCTTGATGCATAGTTTATTGATATCAATTCCTTGTTTTTATTTTTATTATTCTTTTGCATATGAAGCAGGACGATTGTTAGAACTAACTATTCACGTATTATTCATGATGAATGTCGTGATAGATTTTCATCAAGAAATTTATTCATAATGAAGAAATTCATGATGTTCACGTCTTCACGATGAGAGTACATGATATTCAAGATGAAATTGCATGGTATCATGAGTAATGAAAGTGCATGATGTTCATGAATATCTAGGATTATTCATCATTAATAATACATGAAATAGTTGGTTATGAGGTTCTCAAAAGTGTTTATGGTTCTCATTTGAACTTTCCTTGTGTTTGATTATGAGTCACTTTATAGAATAAGATGAAACTTGTGAAATGTACAGGAAGTATTAGTGAAAGTCTTGTCCCACGTGCTTCCAACAATCAAGAACGGAACTTTCAACACCCAGCATGCTCGATGATGTTGTCGAGGGCATTATACTCTTCTGACGCGAGTACATTAGAAGTGGGTCCCACATGTACTATATTGATTGCATTATTAGGTTCTAGATTTGTTCTTTTTTAGAAGGGTATCGTTGTTCAGAGATGTTTATTTGTTTCACTGCAGAGGCTGCTAAGGAACTGTATGATAAAATGCTCAAATCCGTGATAGAGCAAAGAACCGCACCTCCAAACAATTGGTTATGGACCCTCATAGAAAAATGCACCAATCGTGAAGACATCAAACTTCTCTTTAATGTCTTGGAGAACCTTCGGAAATCTGTTAGTTATATTATTGTTTCTCTTTTGACTGCCGGTCATTTAAGCTTCTGATTTTATTTTAAGGTTGAAATAATTTAGTAGTATTCAACGCGTTTCCATTGCAGAGGCTATCAAATATTCGAATATTTGAAAACTTTAATGACAATCTTTGTCGGGAAATATCCAAGGCATGTGTACGTGTAGAGGCTATCGATTTCGGTATGATATAATATGTAATGCATGTGTCCATCCTTTCACATGGATGTTCATTTTTGTGATGCGAGGAGAATGAAGAAGTGATATTGGGTCCCGGTTTTCGATTTGATTAAAAAAGAGTACGGGACCCACAAAATGGAGAACAGAGGAATATGTTGTTGTAATATCCCAAATTTACAATAGGACAAACATAGCATTAAGTCACAACATTTACAAATTTGGGTCCCAAAATTTCATTACATTCAACTAAACTAAGGTTTGCGGAAACAACCTATACACAACTGAGAATGGTCTAGCTGCTACAAGTGGCTCATGCACTATCTCTAGCTGCATATGTTCCTTATCTTGCTCTTGCTCACTTACCTGAGCCTTCTACTATTTGCTTACCTGAAAAGGTTTTAGTTTTGAAAAGCGAGGGTTAGACCATGAGGTCTAGTGAGTCCCCTCTATAAACAGTATACAACAACGTTATAAAAATCATTTATAAAATAGGGCACATTCATCAATCATGGTGCTGCATCGTGTAATGGATCACATAACATTCCGCGATCGGGGTCCTAGTAGGTTCCCTTCTCGCCTCTTCTGGAGACTATGCAGACTCCCCTTCCGGAGCCTACGCAGACTCCCCTTCCAGAGCATACTCAGACTCCCTTCTACTGAATAGGAGGGAACGAATTCCAACCTACTGGTCTGTCATACATATCCAAGGGGTCATCAGAACCCGAGGATCTATCTCTGATCCCACAATGCAGACCGACTCCAAATAGCATTCACATAAACCATCATAGTCATAAAGCATGAGATTTATAATACACCTTACAATTCGTTTCATTGCTAAATAATCTTTTCAGTAGAACATAATTTTCATGGGAAAGCATTCGTAAAACTGGTAAATAACTCATGTTCATAAACATACCCTGATCTGTGAAAATAATAAACGTTCATTTATGTAAGAATCATGTAAAACCACAGGGTATTTCCACATAAAAACTTTCCTTGGAAAAACACGCACAATCACGTATTTTAGTTAGAAAAACTCACCTGTCTTGCTTGCTCCAAAACTTCTCACTTACACCTCCGATCCGTTCTTACACCTAAAGCATAACATAACAATATAAATCAGTGTCTACTGACTTACGCTCTTAGGCTTTCCCTTAGTCCGACCTTACATACTTAATTAGAATATTGACTACGTACTAGGCCCTTATTAAATAGTTTTAGACCTTAAATAAACTAAGCCCAAAAGAGAATTAAGTGATCTCTCGAACCATCATACTATTGGCCCAACAAACCAATCCAGGCCCAAGCTTGAGTTACGGTCAACTTCCGGAATATACTGACTTCCGGAACATACGACTTCCGGAACATACCGACTTCCGGAACATACTGACAACTTCCGGAACTACGACTTCTGGAACATACTAACAACTTCCGGAACTACGACTTCTGCAACACACTGACAACTTCCGAAACTACTACTTCTGGAGATGGGACTTCCGGAGATGGGACTTCCAGAGATGGGACTTCTGGAGATGGGATTTCCGGAACTCGGCGATTTACGAACAGAAACCAAGTTCTTCGACTAATTCCTTTCAAAATGACCAACTGATTCCTTCCATAAACATAGTGATACATTCCATCCACAAAGATTTACATACTAGACCCAAATAACCAATTAATGTCTCGATTCTTAGGATTTAACCCATTTGGTGTTCTTTCAATCTTACACAGTGTAAACAAAGAATAAACTACACCTCTGATTTCCCAGTTAATTACTATACAAAGATTTTCACAAAAGAAGTGACTACTTACCTCCAACAACAAGCTTCTTTAATGATTTGTTGCCAAACAATTTCTCCTCTCCTCTTGGCCTTTCTTCTCTTCAGCCGCCAACAACAATGAAATGGAGAACATAGGGTTCCATCTTATTTGAACTCTCTCATTTCACCCTTGAACACTAAAGTTTCAATCTCCTCACTTTAGCCACCAAACTTTCAATACCAACTAGAAAAATCGGGTTGTTACAACACTCCCCCCTTAGAAGAATTCGGTCCCCGGAATTCCTTATTGGGAAAAGATGTGGGTACTCTGCCCACAGAAATACTGATACAACCCTAAGGTAAATCCACTCTTGACTCAGTCAACCACCCCAAATTTGCAACGTGGAACATTGGGTGCATTCCCTTCAGTTCTTACCGTACTCTAACCTGTAGGCTACTGCTCCTACTCGATCGATCTTGACAACAAAAATTTGACTAAGACTTCTCATGTATCTATACTTCCTTTAAGGAGGAACTTGGTTAAATCCTTCGCCACAACAAGAGATTTATCTACCCAGAGACAAACACACACTCGACAGCTTGGCACAAGACCAAACCTGTACGTCCCGACAACTCACGACCCAGAGTTCCTTCATCACAATACAAGCAATTCTAGATTAGTTCTCCCCACCATCAATCGTCTATGCAGAGTGACATTTCCCTTTCTCGGACCACCTCGACCATAGTTCGTCGACTATGTCTCATATCCTCACCACTTCCCCACTCTAGACTTATACGTAACTAAGAGTAGGAACCTCCAAACCCATCATTGCAGTGTTCCCCTACTTGAATCAAACTTATTTTGAAACACAACCATTTCCTCGCTGATTGACACGTCCGTTCAGTCATATAAAACATAACATCGGTTACCCTCACACAGCTGGGAGGAGTAACCATGATAACACCATACTATTCTCTCTAGTTTTATCACTGCACGACTAATTCGTTTAATCATTTCTCACCAAGTCACTAACTTAACTCATTTAGTTGTCTCATCCACTTCTTTCCTGCCCAAGGTCATACACGATTCCCTTCCTCGATACTCTTTCTAATGGTTCACACACTTAACAATGACAATCTATACTATACTGCACCTTGCGGCATTCCTGCTAAGTGTACTACTTCCATATTTACTCACTTAATCCGACATACTATCTTCACCTCCCCCACGTTAGCATAGAGCACTGCCCATCAAACATTACTTGCTTTTCTCTCTCGACCTTTCTACATTCTGACATCACTTCCTCGTTACTTACAAAACCAAACAGTTGCATCAATATCCTAACTTAAGGCATTCAACCAAGTCGTCTTGAAACGACACTAGTGATCGACATCATTACACATTCTTTGATCTCCAACTGTTACTTACACAAATCCTTCTTTCGCACATAAGTAATAGTTCACACTCTTTAAGGATTTCACATCTATTCCACTACAATTTGTCTAACACGTCCATCATCTTCTTTAAACTTTCAATGATCCCAAAAATATGCTTACTTAGCGACTCTTACAACTAAAAACACTTGGTTTCTCCTTTGGGTAAACACCCACCACCACTCCGTCATTCTATTTCGAACATAATCATACCACAACGTCAACTTACACCTACATGCTCCAACAATCTGGTTAACAAATCGTACATCTCATACAAAACCCCCAAAAGGCTTCTATTTGATGCTTTCTTTCTCTCTGATATCACATCACTACGACACTAGTTGGTACATTTAACGTGGCAAGTAATGCCATTACATATCTGTACATTATTCACTCATCATATCACACTGCAGACCAAATCTCTCATGGCTATTCTTACACAATTCATACTCGCCTTCAGATGTTCTTGCATACACAATCGGGTCTATTTCTCTACCTTGTCCTTTCTCACTCTAGTTGAACTATAACTCCCTAGTTCCCAGTTAGCTCAAATTATAATCGTTCTTGCTCGCTCTTTATGATCTGAGTCCTTACATAAGATGGGCACAGTCCCTCACTGGACGATAAAATCTACACACTCGCTTCGCTCGTGTTACATGCCTCATCATTCTATGAACCCTCCAAACTTCGTAAATAGAACGCTTAATCAGCAACAGCAGCCTCTCACTAACTTAGCACCCCACAAGGTGTTCTATTAACTTTTGCTCTTCTGGTTCAAGCCTTCGGCCTTAACCATCTTGCACGACTGCCGACCTCTACAACAATAGATAACCTGTAACTACCTTCTTAACTTATTCTTTAACATGGGTTATTTATGGAGCCTAATCCTTCCAGCATATCATAATTACTTCATGATCTGTCTCCCTCTTTTCGAAACCTACTCAAGTAACCTCGACATTACAAGCTCACCTCGAAACTCATATTCCTACGCCATAGACATTTCATTCTTCCTCGCCACACTACTCATAACGAGTTGCAAAAACCATCACCTTAAAGGCTTCAAATCCTTCCTCTAGACACAATCGTCTCTTGACAACCGTACTTCCAATTACCGAACAAGGGTGTAAACCCTCATACAACCGATACTATAATTCACTTCCGACTCTACCACTGTTCACCTTTCCTCTTGAACACAAATACTAAGGCTACATCATTCTTTCCTGATTTGTCCGACACTTCTCTACTCTTGAAGTTCTTCCTTAGATTAACATGCAATATCCTACGACCCAAGGAGTTCATAGCCTTCATGCATGACAACGCAATAGATAGATCATTTCGTACATTTTATCATTTTAAAAAAATAAAAAATAAACAACACTAGAAAACATCTTGGGTACACCTGACCCCGTCACTCTTATAACTTCAATGCCTGTTAGGGTCAATTTAATATTGATTTAAAGTTCAAGGGTCTGAATGTAATTCTTTATTTTGAGCTTTATTAGTGAACGGGCCGTGGGCTTGTTAACCACGGGCCCGCCATATAAATAGATTGCTTAGCCTTAGAAAATAGGCTAGTTGTCTCATTTGCTTTCCTACTCGTATTGTAAACACTCTGATTGAAAGCATAATACAGGGATGACCGGTTGAAATCATTGTTCTTATCGTGCATACTACTGATTTCATATTTGTTGCACGGATCTGGGTTTAACAATTGGTATCAGAGCAGACGGACGGATTCGATTCAAAGCATTCAAGTTGACTTTTGGTAATTTCTTGACTTTTCTCGTCAGCCATATTCTTGATTTCTCAAATCTTTGATTCTGAGAAAATTGTTCAATTTTGTTTATTGGGTTGTGTTAGCATTATACTTAATAGTGTTTTTGAAAATTTTCTCATCCCAATTCGTCCATTTGAGTATTCATTTAAGCAAATCAAAGTTCAAAGTTTTTGGTAGTGTTCTTCATCAAAAATCGAATTTTTATCATCAAAACTTGTTGTTTTTTGCTTCAAAATCGATTGGGTTAGTGTTAGTTTTGTGTTTGGTAGAGTTTCTAATCTTTTAGGAACCTTCTTGAGCAACGCTAATCAAAAATCGATCGAATTGGAAAAGGCATTCGTGGTTTTCGGACAACACAGCCGTGGTTTCCGGACGTTTGTTTTATTCCATCCGGACTCGTCATCTTTCCGGGTACATCATCCTTTCTGGGTAAGTTCAGCAATCCGGGTAAGTATACTAAACTCCAATCTATCCGGGTAAAATTTGTTTTCGGAAACCCAAAGTTCCCGGTCATAATTCTTTTCGGATATCCTTGCATCCGGTAAGTACTTCTTCCGGAAACTCTTGTTATCCGGAAATCTTAAGCTATCCGGTAAGTATTGCATTGTTATTAATCTATTCGGACACTCATACTTTCCGGTAACCTTTGTTATCCGGAAAACTGATTCTATCCGGATTCTCTTAGCTATCCGGATTCTTTTGCATTTTTGAACTGTTTTCATGAATTCTGATCCGAACACTTCCAGATCAAACCCTTTTTCAGATTCCTATCCAGTAAGATCACTCTTAGTTCATAGCAGTCGTAGAACCTGCGTTAGGATCCCACTTTTAGCACCTTTCGTTAGGTTTACTCTTTGAATCAATCTACACGTCTGACGATCACTCCGTTGCAACCTACGATGACTTCACGTGACGCACTTGCTATTAGAACCGACTCTAAACCACCTTGTCTCTATCAAGGTGAGTATAGCCAATGGCGAGACAGATTCATGATTTTCATTGAATCTAAGGACAACTATGTGTACATCAAGAAAGCTCTTGACGAGGGTCCGATTCAATGGCCGAAGAAGACCATTGCACCAACTGCAGCAAATCCTGCGACTAGTTCTGAGGACAAGACTGAAGCCGAACTGACCGCAGAGGAACGTGGCAGAATAGAAGGCGAAAAGCATGCCAAGAGATATATTATCCAAGCACTTCCCAACTCAATCTACCAAGCTATTGACAACTACAAAGGTACGGCAAAAGGCATGTGGGATCAAGTGGCTAGAATTATGCATGGGAGTGTTGTTGGTAATCAACTAAAGATCAACAGTGCAATAACCAAATTCGATGGTTTCAAGCAACGCAATGGCGAGACTCTCACCTACGAATATTAACGCTTTTGCTTACTTCTCAATGAACTGAACAAGAACCAGATTGTTCGTTCCAACACGGAGAACGCGCTCAAGTTCCTCAATAATTTGCTACCCAAATGGAAGGTGTTTGCTTCTCATGTTAAGAACAACAACTTGATAGAGAATCTTAGCATCAACGAACTGTATGAGACGCTTCTTCAAGACGAAGATGAAGTAAATGAACTTTTGGGAGACAAGACGAGTGAAGCAAAGCCAGCTATTGATCCTATAGCACTCATATCCTCAAAGAAAGGGAAATCTTCGGGCCATCATTCTAAACGTGCTCAAAGGAAAAGCTCTTCCGAGTCTGAAAAGGAAGATAGTGACTCGAATGATGAAGTAGCTGAATTCAAGAAAGTTGTTGCTCTTCTCACTAAATCTTTTCAACAACAGCAATTTTATAAGAAGCCAACATCTAATAAGCAGCGCTACTCCACTGCCTCCAACAAGCGCCATGATTATCAAGACAAGCACGAGGGAAAGAAGAAAGTTGATGAGCAGGACACGTCAGAGAAGAAGGAGAAGAAGGAGAAATATGATAGAAAGAAGAGAGATGAACCAGTGGCCTGCTACAACTGTGGAAAGCTTGGTCATTTTGCTAAAGACTGCAAAAAGCCTGTAGTAAAGAATTCTCACTACTACAAGGCCAAACATGCACTGGCTGAGCAGAAGGAAGTTGGAGAAGCTATGTTTGTGGAAAACGACTACTAGTTATGTCGTTCTTGATGATGAAAGCGATTCAGACTGTGCGAATGCTTTCATGGGCTATCATTCTCTAGCTGATGAAAAGAAGACAAGTCAGGTATGTGATGTTCCTCAACAAGAGTTTCTGAATAACATGCAATCCTTTAATGATCAGGCAAATTCCTTTAAGACTACCACTAAAGAACAAAAGATTGAGATTAGTTCACTAACCGAAAAGCTAGATGTTCAAACGCGATTAACTGATAAACATAAGTCTGAAAATGCTATGTTTAAGGAAAAATGCAAAATCCTTTCAATAGCACCCAAAGACTTAAGGGCCAAATTATCTGATCTTCAGTCTCAGTTTGATAAGTGAATGAATGAGAAAGAAGAACTTGTTTATCAATGCTCCTCTCTTCAAATTCAGCACAAGGAGTTTGTTACAAAAATTCTTGATCTTGAAACCAAACTCCACAAAAGGGGTCAAACTGATCAAACCATCTTTCTGAATAAACCAAAAGAATTCACGTACTTTAACAAAGAATGGAGTATCGGATATGATAACCCACATTATTTGAAAAAGGGAAGATGGCATGTACCCACTCTGTATGATTTTGCTTGTTTTGGATTAGATAAAAAGTATCCGGAATATGCCAATCAATGGACTGGTCCTCTTGAACCTGAAAAGGAAGAGGACACCGAGGAATAACAGTGCACACACAAATGAGGAATTCAGCTTCCGTTTTGTTATGAACCTTTGAATAATTCCTATAAAAAAACAAAAAATATCTCTCAAATGACTACTTCGACCCTTAATAGGTTGCTAAGCCCAATGATTCCTCCAAAATGGATGAGGACCATGCACCAAGAACCAAGACTGAGACGGACGAGTTTAAACTATATGTTCCCCCTCTCATCTTGAAAGAAAGATTGTCGAGTTGGAGGAGTCGTTTGAGAAAGAAAGGTCGGTTTTTCAAAACGAGAAGAAAGTGCTAATTCAGGAACTTAAGAAACTCAAATCTGAGAAAACCGAAGGTGTGTCAAATGAAGGACAGGAAATATGTTGGATCCCAGATTCACTTAAACAAGATTAACAGTCTATTAGTTTGAGTTTAGAGTTTGATGCGGAAGCGTATTAAACTAACAGATATGTTTGATAGATATTTGAACGCACACTTGTAAAGAAAACAGTAAAGAATGAAAGGATCTCTTGAAAGGTTACTGTTGTTCAATATATGATAAGAACACCAAGAACAGATTAAGAACTGTTTGGTGTGTGTGTGAGGATGTAATACTCAGATACATTTGACGATATAAAGCTTAAGAGTATTAGTGATTCGTTGAATGAAAATCTTAACATGAGACTTCCTTTTATACTACTCTTAGAAGACTATGAAGTAGGTCACTGTTCCTTTTACGGCATGAATAGTAGAACGGGTGGTGTGAACAGTAGACCGGATGGTGTGAACAGTTGTTCGTGCCATACGCATTTAATGGAGCAGATATACTAGTTGTATTTGCATTAAATGGCGCAGACGTCTATGTTGTACCATACCCTATTGAGTCCACTCAGAGCTTGACACGTGTTTATGTTTGACCGGGCACGCTTCCATGCAAGTTGATGAACGGATCCAGTAACAGTAGTAAGATATGAAATATCTTCCAAGTCTTCATCGCAGACCACATAGGCTCTGTAAAGGGATACAGAGGTTCTGAGGTCTGATCTTCTGTAGAGCAGCCTTCACTTGTTTCCGAGTTGATCTTCTTTGTGCGCATTACAGAGGTTCTGTGATCACCTCTGTAAGTTCTGTAGCTTTCTGGACTTGATCTTCCGGAAGAAGTGGCAGAGCCTCTGTAAGAGGCTTTCTTCACTTAGCCTATTTTTCACTACTTCTAAGTACTTCTATGATTAGGAAGATTGAAGCTAACAATCTCCCCCTAAGTAGTGAAAAAAAAATTTGACACTTAATTACTTTAGGCTAAGTTTGATATGACAGAGGTTAAACAATACCTCGAAAGTTCTCATTGAAGAAATATGCCACAGGCATTTTACATTTGAGTACATGAAAGATACAAGAAAATGGTTCATAGAGATTTTGGTTTTGAGAATCAGATTTTGGCATTTGTGAAGTCATTGTAGCTTCTGTTGTCATTTCCGACTTCTCTGATCTCTCTGTAGAAACTCATACATGGTTCTCCTAGGCGTATAGTTGCATCAATCTTTGCGATGAAGGCATCTGCATTGTCTCTCTTCATCAGCTCTGTACATCTGTATTTCACCAAAGTTGTTCTGAACTTGTTCAGAGTATTTGTTGAGTATTTCTGACATTCTAATGGCAAGAAGAGTTTGGCTTCGCCTTTTGGGTTTAGATACACTAACCCGATCCTTGGTTCTGTAATTATTGAATTTGGCACAACGTCTGGTGGGCAGCGATCTTTTGGTAGACGAAGGTTTAGATGTTTGAGGCCGAGATCTTTTCCTAGCTGAAAGTCTGACAGACTGTAGATCAGAAGCTTTTCCCTCCTGGCCTTTCTGAACACTTGATAGGCTCTGAAGTTTGGCTTTGTGTTGTAGTTATCCTTCGTCCATTGCAGAAGTTCAGGTAGATCATAGGGATTCAGATTCCTTATGTCAGCATCAGCGAAGGTGGTTTCTGAATTATTATCCCTTTTGACTCTGTAAAGGTTGTACCTGACTCTTGGATAGGTTTTTGTAACAGATTACCTACAGAAGATTACCTTTGTGATTTGAGAAGACTTCTGCTTTGGTTCTTGTCTTTGTTCTGCAGAAGATGTTCTCAAATTCTTCTCTGATCTTTGGATCTTTGACGTGGTATATGGGAATATTGGTCTGATAAGGTTCTTTGTAGAGGTATTTGTGGACCTCTTCCTCCATTTCTTCGAGTGCGGGACCACGTGATGGTGCTTGTCTTCTGAGGCTCTCCATTTGTTGAAATACTTCTGCAGCTCTTCCTGTCAGAGGAATGTCTGACAGACGCTTTAACCCGTATGCCCAATCTTCTTCTTCAGGTTTAGGGGTTTGGAAAGCATCGAAGGCACTTTTCATTAATTTTTCTGTGGGGTTTGGCAATGTTTTATTTTTCTTGGGCTCTTCTGTCACTTTTGCCTTTCCCTTGTCTTTACCCTTTGGTGGTTCTGAACCTGCTGCTTCCGTAGTCTTGGGTGTCGGATCTTCTGTTGGATTGATGGGAGTTGCCTCTGTAGATTCTGACACTTGTGCTTGAGAGGACTTTTGCTCTGTTGATTTTGTTTGCTCTGTAACCTCTGTTGGAGGTTCTTTTGTTGCTTCTTCTGTGAGCTCTAGGGATAGAGGAATGTCGAATTGTCTTGCCATTCTAAATACTGATGTAAACTTGTGGCTTTCTTCTGCACTTTTGGCCATTCGATCAGTCTTTGTAATTTGCATTCTTCTCAGAACAGAAGAAGCAGAGGTTTTTGTTCTTTGTGGTTTGTGGGCAATCGACTTTTTTCTTGGGATGGTTTTGGGTGTTTCTGTTGGTTTTGATGGTTTGGAGGGAAGATCTTCTTCAGAAGAGGATGTCAAATGTTGAGCATCTTCTCCAAACATTGAAGGGAACTCCACAGAGGTGGGTGCTTCTTCTGTGGTCTTCTGAGTTTTTGTTCCTTCGAGTTGACTTGGATTATCTTCCAAAATGATTACCATAGGGGTGGTTGTTGCCTCTGTGGTCCTTTGAGCAGTTTCTTTTTCTTGAGTTTCTCCAGCAGTTGATTCCACAGAGGAGGGTATTGTCTCTATGGTTTGTTGCGTTTGTTGCTGTTGTTGGGTTTGTTCTGGAGGGGCTTGACTTACAGGTTCTGCGGCTATTGGTGGACATGTGAGTCCTCTGCTTGCAGCTTTCTTTGTCGATTTCTCCCCCTCAGGATGATCTGATGGACCAGGATGGTCATCATCATCAGAGTCATCCTGACCCTTTTCAGAAGTACCCTCTGCCCTGCATGAAGCCTTTGATTTCTTTGGGAGTTCTGCTCCTGCGGCCATTAGCTTTGTGCAGACATCATCACAGAGGCCGAGAAGTGTTGCCAGTTCTGCTTCTGTTCTGAAGCGCATTCTTCCGACACTTTTTCTGAACTCTTTCATATAGTTGGCATTTGCAGTGGTGAAGGTGAGGATTACTTATGTGACTTGATTGATAACATTCTGCCCAAGCTCTGTCAGCTGTGCTCTTGTCATGTAGTCTTTTGGTTGCATCAGCACAGTGTTTCGCATGGCTTCTTCTTGAACTTGTTGTAGGGCCCTCTGTAGATCTGCAGGAGTGATGCCCATTGACTTTGAAGAGTGTTTGTTCATTTGATCAAGGAACTTTTTGACGGAGTCCTCAAATGAAGAAGTCGCAGTTGTTGCGGTAGAAGTGGTTGTTGTAGTAGCAGAAGACTTCATCTGTGAAATGGCAGATTTCACCTCTGTGGATAGGTTGTCCATTTTGGTGTTTAGATTTAGCATGGCCTGCGATGTAGTCTCTGTAAACGAATTGAAAGAGCTTTGCAACTCTTTCAAGGTTTGGTTCACAGAGGTGACAAGGGTTTGGAACTCATCCCTTGTTACTTGTGTTTCGGTGGTAACCTCTGGAGGAACACATGCGTCTCCAGAGTTAGTCCATATTCCTTGGACACCTTATTTCACCCTTGTTTGTACGTTGGGGGTGGAAGGATTTCCTTCTGATCCTCGAGAAGAAACAAGAGTTTCAATCTCTACAGAAGTTCTGAGAAGAACATTGTCCAAATCCACTCCAGAGGAGGGTATTGGAATATCCTCCTGTTGACTAGGAGACTTGTCTAGAGTCTCTTTGTCTCTGTGCTCGCTACTTCTCTCTGAAATAAGTGTTGGTCCTAATGTGTGCGTGGCAGAGGAAACAAATTCCTCCGTTGGGTGTTCTGATGTGATCTGGGGCGATTGATCACGAACTATAGGTGAGTCTCTTTGAGGAGACTCCCTAGGAATGGTTTCTCCAGTTTTTGTGGGCTCAGAGGTTGAAAGAATAACCTCTAGCTGGATTGGTTGGGTAAGGATCGAGCTGTGCTGCTCTGTTTCAATAACACCTTCTGCAGCTAGACCTGCGGTGCTAGAAATGTGGGTTGCACTGGGAGGGGGTAATGGATGTGTGCCTTCTGCTTCTACGGCATCTTTTTCTACTTCTGTTTCTTTTACCCCCATTCTGTGTAGTTCCTCTTTAACCCCTGTGAGATCCCACTCAGCTGTCAGATGCTGATTCCTTTCCCTGATGGCCTCTTCTGACATATCAATCTCTTCTATGACTGTTTCTGGGCGAGGACTCCTTCTGTGAACGTCCAATCCCTGTAGAATGAAGGGATTCTGTAGTATGTGTGGAGTTTCACCCATGTGATCTCTGGGAGTTTGGTCGTCATCTTGCAGATGTGTGTCCACCCCAGAGATAGAGAAATCGTGTTCTTCTGTGTGGTGGTCGAGTGGTTCTGCAGTCCACCCGGCGGTTTTGAAGGTGTTGGAAATGTCGGGATTGTCAAGGAAGGCACTTAAGCTTCCTTGATGGGCAAAACGATCTGCCCCTTCCTCTGCAGTTTCTACCTCTGCGGTTGCTTCTACCCGAGCCTCTGCGACTGCTTCTACCGCAGCCTCTGCGACTGCTTCTACCGCAGCCTCTGCGACCTCTGTTTCCATCTGTTGAGCAGGTTCTTCTTCTGCTATTGTTTCCAAAGGATCAGGATGTGTTCTCTGCTTTTTCTTGGTCTTCCTCTTCTTCGGTTTTGGTGCCCCTTCTTCTGAGGGCTTTGATTTTCGTTTCTTCTTTGGTTTTGAAGAAGAAGAGGGAGGAGCAGAGGAGCCAACTTCTGTGGCATGAGGAGGTGAAGGTTGTGGTTCGGCAACATCTGTAGAGGTGCCTTCTGCCGTTTTCCTCTTTGATTTCTTCTTCTTCTGGGTTGAGGCAGAGGCTCTTGAGGACTTCTTTCTCTTGAGCTCTGCACGCTTGGCCATAAAGCTCTGTTGAATCGCCAAGTGTTTGGCCA
The DNA here is from genome assembly GCA_033807775.1 of Saussurea involucrata. Lineage (NCBI taxonomy): Eukaryota > Viridiplantae > Streptophyta > Magnoliopsida > Asterales > Asteraceae > Saussurea > Saussurea involucrata. The sequence goes on from CM066317.1 coordinate 61,751,492, forward strand.
ATTTCTGTTCCTTTGTCGTTGGAGAGAGGGGTTCTACGATTATAGCTCCTAGGGGGACACCTAAACGCGGGGGTGTCATAGGACTTGGTTGTGGAGTCCTGTGATCGCGTATGTACCTACGACTAAGGGTTTTGCTCGTTGCGTAGCTCAGAAGCCTCTTCGATATTGGTCTGCAGAATCTGTATCCATCTACATGATCTGTAGGGATATTTTTGTTAGAGGGGAACTGTTTAAGAGTTGCCCCTTCCATTGGCCATTTCTGCATTAGTAGCAGAGGTTCAAATAGAACTCCCAAAATTCTCTGGAACTGCAGAGGTGGTAGAAAATTTGGATCATTCTCTTTTACTCTCTTTGTGTTGTTCTTCCGGTCAATTGCATGTATGATCTCTTGCATCATAATTGTTGAGTAATCGAGAGGGAGATCATAATAGACCCCATACATTATTGTTAATATTTGTTGCGAGGTTTGGTCTATGCTGCCAGTCTTCCCTGTGAGGCGCCTGTTTAAGATGGAGAACAAAGTGTTCCACAGAGGTGGTAATCTTCCTCTGCGGAAATCATTTCTCTTTCTGAGATGGGTGTTGTACCCTAGCATCTCTACAAACTTACAGAGCTCTTCGTCTGTGGGTGGTTCTGCGTAAGATTGTAGTCCAAGAAGTCCCCTCGTCGGTAGATTGAACTCAAGAGAGAACATTAATCTGTTGAACTTGAGTTCCAAGTGCTCAGTGTTGTCGGGCTTTGAAATGTATCCTTTGATGAGGGAATCATCTTTGTCGAATCTGCAGCTCTGCCAAAATTGGTTTAAATACCTGACAGGTATTTTCTCTGGTGTTCTTGAGAGTAGGGGAAAGAGGAAGTGGTTTTTCATTATGTGCAGAAGGATGGCGTGGGCTTCGCCGAAAGCGGTGGAAGAAGGGACCAGGTAGCAGTTATTTGATTTGATGGGGAGCATTGCTTCGAAGTGTTCTTGAGCAATGAAGTTCTGGAGGTGGGTGGTCGGAGCAAACTCTGCGGAGTCGCCGGAGTCTTCTTGTTCAACATTTCTAGCTGTATGAGGGTTTTCTGAGTGTTCAGAATGAGCAGGGAAAGGTTCAGGTGAGTCCGCCGGAGACTGGGTGGGGGAGATAGCTCTAGAAGATGAAGCCATTTGTATAGAGAGTAAGATATTTGCAGGTTTTGCAGGGATTCGTCGGAGAAGAAGGAGAATTTGAAAGGTTTTTATGAAGGGTTAAGGTTGGGTTTTATAGATGGTAAAAAGATAGAATTTGAAAGGGTAAATATTTTAGCAATGGATAAAGTTTTGGAATCCGTACTCGAGTTTGAAACGGGGTTCAACTTTCCGTAAAGGCGTGCTTTTGTACGCCCCAATGGAAATGAGACACGTAGGCCAGTGTCAGAAGTTGACAAGACGACGTGCGCGGCCCATTAATGCTAGGCGCGTGGGGCTGTTCTTTGTCAGAGAGAGTTAACTCGCAGTAAAAAGTATCTGTTACTTCACAGAATGCCCAAAAACCCATTTCACAGAAGCTCTGTTGTTTTACAGAGGATCTGTGATTTTCAAAATCTTGGATTTACACCTTCTCATATTTCCTTGATATCATGACTCTGTAGGTTCTACTTTGACCCAAAACATTTGTAAAAGCATTGGAGAGGGTTAATAGGATTTTAGCGAGGAGTTTTCGATCACAGAGGATTTGGGGCGCTGTAGAGGCTTGCAGAAGCTCTGTCAGGGCCAGCAGAAGCTCTTTGAGAGAAAATTTCTCATAACTAAAAATCTATTAATCATTTTGATCATCCAAGTTTTGACATGCATTAAGAAATGTTTTTCGGACATATTTGAAAGTTGGTGTCCGAGAAAACTGATTTGGAAAAAGTTTTGTGCGGGGTCATGGTTTTTGTCCGATATACGAGCTAATTTTGAGATTATAGAGCTGTGTTCTTGCAGAGCTTCTGTTGAGCTCAGTAGAAGCTCTATTACCCCAAATTTCTCATAACCCAAAAATTATCAAAGATTTTGAAAATTTTATTTTTGAAAAGATATTTCCAGTTATATTAGGACGAATTTGGCAATAAATGTCCTATATAACTGTTTTCAAAAATATTTTGTACGACATTGTTAGGACACTGCAGTTGTCCTTTATAATAGAAAGTTTTGTAAAGCAATAGCTGTGTTAAAGGGCTTATGCTTAATTGTTGTAGCAAGTGATGAAGACTATAAATAGGTCTTTACTTGTAGTTTGTAAGAAGAGACTTCATTAATACAAGATGTAGATCTCTAATCACTTTGTGTTCTCTCTAGGTTAGATTTCTTTTTCAATAATGTTCTTCATCATCTTGTTACACAATACTTGGATTGTATGAAGATCATGGACCTAACAAGTGGTATCAGAGCCAAATCGAAGAATTTTTCATCGATACGATCATCGGATCTTCACAATTCAAGCGTTTTTAGCCCTATTTTGCTCAGATTTCGGATTCTTATGGTGTTTGTTCAAGAAAAAAGTCGAACTCACTTTTTGGATCAAAACTTCATCAAATCGATCGAATTACATGTTTTGATCAACTAGAAATCTGTTCATCTTCATTTTTCGAATAAGTCTGCGAAAGAATCACTGAAATTGGTCAAGAATTGAAGAAGTTATGATGATTTTAGTGATTTTCGGATGCTGTTACTTGAATTCGGATTATTCTTGATGAATACTTGGATTGTATGAAGATCATGGACCTAACAGACATACCTTTTGATTCTTCTTCTCGGAAGTGTGCTGTCTGGCTTCTGTCGATATAGACTTATCGACACTTTTCCTTGCCTTCCCCTTACAGATTTTCTTCTGTAGATTATTGCAAGGTCTCTTCTGCTCCCCCTTGATCTAATCACCTCTTTAGATCAAGAATTTTATTTTTTGCTCCCCCTTGACCTATGCTTGGATCAAAATATGATAAGTTTTGCATAGTACATAGGTCAATTTCATCGGAGGTTCTGTAGTGGTTGTCAGAGTTTCTGATTAGACCTACAGAAGCTCTGTGATATTGAGAGATTTTGAGAATTTACACACAGAAGTAAAATCAATCAAAGCAATAAATAAAGCAATGTATTTACTCATATTTACAGAAGATAAGCTATACTTACAGAGGCTCTTCACGTCATGTTTATCATTCCTAACTTACCCACCAAGAAATTGAATCTCTTTACGTCTAAGGCTTTGGTGAATAAGTCTTCTAGTTGATATTCTGTAGGTACAAAATATATTTCGATTGTACCGTGTTCAACATGATGTTTCAAGAAATGGTACCTTATATCGATATGCTTTGTTTTAGAATATTGCACAGGGTTGACAGAGATAGCAATGGCACTCTTAGAGTCACAGAAGATGGGTATTTTGAATAGGATATGCCCGTAGTCTCTTAGCTGAGTCTTCATCCACAGAACCTGGGAGCAACAGCTAGCAACAGCAACGTATTCAGCTTCTGCAGTAGATGTTGATACACAATTCTGTTTCTTGGACGTCCAGCTGACTAGCTTACCACCTAGGAATTGACAACTCCCAGAGGTACTCTTTCTGTCGAGCATGCATCCTCCATAGTCTGAATCTGTATAAGCTTTAAGACAAAACCCAGAGTTCTGTGGATACCAGAGACCAAGATTTTTGGTCCCCTTTAGGTATCTTAAGATTCTCTTCACATCATCATAATGCGATTTCTTAGGATTAGCTTGATAACGTGCACAAAGACATGTGGCGTGCATAATGTCAAGTCTGCTAGCAGTTAAATATAATAACGATCCAATCATGCCTCTGTAGAGAGTGCTTTCTACAGAGATGCCATCTGGATCTAAGTATAACTTATTTCCAGTGGCCATTGGAGTTTTCATGGCAGAGGCATCAGAGAGACTATATTTTGAAAGAATGTCAGAGACATATTTGGCTTGATTTATAAAGATTCCGTCTGATGATTGTTTGACTTGAAGTCCGAGGAAGAATGTTAATCCTCCCATCATACTCATTTCAAACTCACTCTGCATGAGTTTTTCAAAGTTTTTGCACTCTTCTGTATTAGAAGACCCAAAAATTATATCATCCACATAAATTTGTACGAGCATTATTTCGCTATCCTTATGTTTATAGAAAAGGGTAGTGTCTGTTGTACCTCTGTTGTAGCCATTGTTTAGAAGAAAGGTAGAAAGTCGTTCGTACCATGCTCTTGGAGCCTGTTTCAGTCCGTATAGTGCCTTTTCAAGGTAGTACACATGTCTTGGGTACTTTGAACTTTCAAACCCTGGTGGCTGATTGACGTAGACCTCTTCTTGGATTTCACCGTTGAGAAAGGCTGATTTTACGTCCATCTGATAGACCTTAAAACCTCTGTGGGTTGCGAAGGCTAAGAAAATTCTTATTGCTTCGAGCCGTGCGACAGGGGCAAAAGTCTCATCGTAGTCTATGCCTTCTTCTTGTCGATATCCCTTTTCCACTAACCGTGCCTTGTTTCTGATGACCACTCCATCTTCATCCTTCTTATTTCTGTAGACCCATTTGGTTCCTATGGCCTGTTTCCCTCGTGGCAGAGGTACTAGAGTCCATACTTTGTTTCGTTCAAACTGCAGAAGCTCATCTTGCATGGCGTCTACCCAGTTTGGGTCATCCAGGGCTTCAGAAAGCCTCTTTGGTTCTATCACACTAAAAAAGTTCGTGAAGAAACAAAAATTAGCAGTGGCAGACCGAGTTTTTACCTTTGGTTCACCTATTATTTGGCTTTCAGGATGGCTTTTTGTCCACTTTGTTGTGCGTGGAAGATGGTCATCAATTTCATCAACTTGCTCTGCAGAGGCTTCTGGATGTTCTACTTCTGTTGTAGCCTCTGTTGATGTGCGAGCTTTTGTAGTTGATCCAATAGGAATGATTTGTATGAGTGGGGGTGGAGTTCGTTCCTCTGAGGACGTATAGACTTGGTCCTCTATGTCCTCTGTGATTGGTTCCTCTGTGGATTGCGGAGTTTGTTGTTCAGCAGCTTCTGTGGTCGTTTTTCTTTGTGTTTCCTCTTCTGTAGATTCTTCTTCAGCATTTGCATCTGTAGCATTAACAGAAGAAGATGAGGCATTATTGGACCAGTGAGAGTCATACCTGTAGGATTTTGTCCGACAGAGGATGGTTCTGCAGAAACTCTTATTGTTCCAACAGAGGGATCAATGTCGTCATGGAATATCTCTAGGAATAGAGGATTCATTTCTTCTTTTGATCGAGAGATGCCAGAGGATTCCCCTTTGAGTCTGAGTTCTGAACTTATTTGCTCAGAAGTCTTCTGGAATGAGTCATCAAAAGAAACATTGATGCTTTCTACGATCTTGCGTGATTTCGTAAGGTATACTCTGTAGGCTTTGGAAGCGGCAGAGTATCCAATGAATTTTCCTTCATCAGCCTTTACTTTGAATTTTCCTCTGGAATCTCTGTCATTTAAAACAAAGCATTTACATCCAAATACATGGAGAAACTTGATGTTCGGCCGCCTTTTGTTGATCAATTCATAAGGAGTTTTGATGTGCCTTTTCACGATGGTTGAGCGATTCTGTGTATAACATGCAGTAGAGATCGCTTCTGCCCAAAAGTTCATTGGTATTCCACATGCTGATAGCATAGTTCTTGCAGCCTCCACGAGCGTTCGATTCTTTCTTTCGACTACTCCGTTCTGCTGTGGAGTGCGTGCGGCAGAGAAGTTCTGTGATATTCCTTCTGTAGAAAGATAGGCTTCAATGACTGAGTTTTTAAATTCTGTGCCATTGTCACTTCTTAACTTCAGTATCCTGCATTCATAAAGAACTTGGATTCTTTTCATTAGACTAATCAAGATGTTTGGTACATCTGATTTCTTTCGGACAAATTCAACCCAGGTGAATCGCGAATACTCATCAACTAAGACAAGTATATATTTCTTGCCACCTAGGCTCTGTATGGCAATGGGACCGCAGAGGTCGACATGAAGCATGTACAGAGGCCTGGTACAAGACACATCTGTTTTGCCTTTGTGGGAAGCTCTTTTGAGTTTTCCCATCTCACAGGCAGAACATAAATGATCCTTATTAAATTTAACATTAGGCAAACCTTTAACTAGATCAAGTTTGACCAGTTTATCCAATGTGTGAAAATTCAAGTGACAGAACCTGTTGTGCCATAACCAGGCTTCCTCACTTTTGCAGGCAACAAGGCAAACTTTGTCCTTGTTCTTTGAATTGAAATTCATCAGATAGAGGTCGCCTCTTCTTTCTGCTCGTAGAAGTTCTATTCCTGTTTCTTCACTTTTCAGAGCGAAGAAAGTTCTTTTGAATAACACGTCGAATCCTGTATCACAAAGTTGGCTAACACTGAGTAGGTTGTTCTTAAGGCCATCCACATATGCAACTTTGTGTACAGAACCATTTTCCTTTACTATGACTCTATAGCCTTTTATGTGTATCTTTTTGTTGTCACCAAAAGTTACAGATCCACCTTCATGTGTTTCTTTGTATGTGGATAGTAAACTTCTGTTACCAGTCATGTGCCTCGAGCATCCGGAGTCTAGATACCAGGTTGGCACATACTTCTTCTGCAGGACAATCACAGAGATTTAGGTACCCATATCCACATGGGTCCAATATTGTTAGAATTTTTCAAGTTTGCCTTGGCATTCTTGAAATACATTTTGTTCTCTGTAGAAAAATCAGATTGTTTCTTTGTGGGATTTGACTTTTGAATATGCGTAGAGAGTAAACAATCTTGACTTGAGAAATGATTATTAAGTTTAAACATAAGATCAAAGCAACGACAGTATTGAATATGAGATGCAATTTGCTTGAACTTTTCATTGAAATTTTTGAACTGAGCCACAAAGGCATTACATTCTTTCTTAACAGTAGATTTCCTATTACAAGAAGATCTATGAATACTCGAATGTTGTTTGCAAAAGTTCTGTTTAGGTCCTGCCTTATGTGGGTTGCTTCTGTGGTGAACATCCTTCTTCACTGTCACAGAAGAAAAATATTTATTAACCTTAGGTTTTGAAAATCTAGAACTTATAGGATCTATAGAGGTCTTCTGTAACATATTAAGCGCAGCAGCGGTTTTGACTTGTAGATTCAAGTTCAGAAAATCTGGGCAGATAGGAATCTCTGTGATTTTCTCTTTTGGAGAAATAGTTCTGTGAGGAACTTCAGAGGAGTATTTAACATCCTCTGTGTCATAGAGAACTATCCCAGATTTAGCATATGTCTCTGAATCGTCAGAAGATGAGTCGTCCTCGTATACAGAGGTTGAGTCATTTCTTTCAATAGAGGCTGAATTTTCCGAATATGTATCATACGAGCTTTCTTCCTCTGTAGAATAGTTTTCATAGATTGCAGAGGTTTCTGATAGGATCTCTTCAGCGAGAATTTTATCTATAGAAGATGTACAGAATTTTTCTAAAATGCTTGATTTCCATATTTCCAAAATTTCTTTTTCAATTGTTTCTTTAAAAAAAAAATTCTGAAAAAATGGGTTTAAACTCAGGAGCTTTTGCCGATAACTTCTTTTCAACATTTATCAAACAGACAAAAGCAACCTGTGTTTGAGTCTCTGGTTTACCGAACTTGAAGATACCAATCTGATCTTGTGTTTTCAGATATTTCTTTGGTTTGATACCTCTATTGACAGATGTTGAAGATGATGAGTCTGTGTTTTCAAACCACATGTTAATCATCTTCTTATGTTTCCTCAAGTAAGGTTCCACATAGATTTTTGCCCTTTTATTTACAGAGATTAGATTTGGAAAATCTGGTTTGTTCGTTTTTCCTATCACAAATAGAGAACACAGAGGTTTATTTCTTTTGCCTTCAACACCTAGGGTGATATCCTCATACCCTATACCTCGTCTCCCTATTTGTGAGTTTACCTTTTCATAAACTTTTTGTGCATCTTTATAGTTTTTAAGCAAAACTTCTCTTCTGAGTAGATCTTGCCAAAGTACCTCTCTTTCTCTTTGAAAGTATTCTTTAAGAGCTCTTATGTCAGTAGTTTCGCTCCTTGAAACTGGAAGTTCTTTTGTTTTGTCTTTTAAAGCATGGGTTAATTCAGAAATTTGCTTTTTCAAAGGATCTAGAGTTTTATTCCAATTCTTTTCTATTCTCTCTTTTTCCTCAAAAATCTTTGCTTTTTCTCGAGTGAGAAGCCGTACTTCTCTCTCATTAAAAGTGAGTCTTTTCTGAACGCTTTGATTTATCTCTTTCAGTTCAATTAATTCAATGTTAAGTCTAAGTAAATTATCATCTACAGAGGTAATACAATAGGTAGAGTTTGAAGTGGATACCTCAGAGTCAGTGCAGGAGTCGACTTCTGCCATGCCACAGAATAGGGCATTAGCGGTGTGTTCATCGTCAGAAGTAGAGTCTGACTGGAAGTCTTCTGTGTTCTCCTCAGAATGCCCTTTTGCCATTAAGGATTTTTGAGCATAATACTCAGCCTTCTTTTTGTAAAAAGCTGAGTCCCTCTTTGGGCGGTTCGATCTGCTTCTGCATTCATTCGCAAAATGGCCAGGCTTTCCGCAGTTGAAACACCCTTGGGGAGTGTTTCTAGTTCGATCATTGGACTTCTGTAGGTCTCCACCTTTCTCTGTTCTACATTCGTTTGCATAATGACCAGGTTTGCCGCACTTGTAGCATTCTTGTTGCGTGTGGCTTACCAAGTCATCTGACCTCTGTCGGTCATTCCCTCTGTAATTTCTATCGCTTGACCTATGTTGTCCACTTGATTATGCTCCTCTTCTGTCATCCTGGTTGTCTCTGCCATATCTATCACTTCCTGAACCCCTTCTGTTTCCTCTGAACTCTTTTGTCAATAGAGCTAATGATTTAGCTAGTGACGTAAGAGTGATTTCTTCTTCTACCTGCTCTTCTTCTTCATTTTCAACTATCACCATCTTCTTCTTCTTCTCCTTCTTCTTCTCCTTCTTCTTCTCCTCTGTGGCTCTATCATTCCTTGGTCTCTGTGCAGCCTCTTTTGTTTTACTAACCAATGCATATGGTGCAATGGTTAGTGTTTTAGCCTGTGCTATTTGAGGTTCTTGTGCGGCTAATGTTCTGTGAAATCCCAGATCTCTAGCAATAAGATATGAATGTAGTGAGAGAGAATCTAGAGAGCAAATATGTCATCCATATATTGAGTTACAAAAGGTTTCTGAAGGTTACTAACAAATGAACTAGACAAGTCTATTTATACCCATAACATACAAGGTATAAAGGCATTCACAATACTGTATAGACTCATACAGAACATTGACTTTACAGTAAATCTTGAATACAACAATGCTCTAACAATCTCCCCCTTTGGATTCAAGATTTAAAAAATATCACAGCAGTCTTCAGCTCTTTGTAAGTCAATCTTCTTCCACAGACACTTTATCAAACTATCTTCAAGTCTTGTACATGAAAACAGATCTATACAGCTTTATCAGTCTTTAACAAACAGTAACTTCTTGTATCCTTCTTGATGCAAGAACATTAGTTCTCATATTAACTTTAAGAATCCGAAATCATCAATTCGGATGTAGGCAGATCCGAAACCATCAATACGGATGCAAGAGGATGCGAAATCATATGATTTCGAATGTAGTTGGGTGCGAAATCAGCTCAATTCAGATCAAGTAGGATTCGAATTCAAGGAAGTTGGAACAAGAAGGGTCCGAAATCATGGGAATTCGGATCATGAAGGGTTCGAAATCAAGCCATTTCGTATCATGTTGGATGCGAAACCATGCCTATCTTGAATAAATGAAATTCGAAACCATTAGAAAGAGGATTAGAAAGATGTGAAACCATCCACATTTTTGAACTTTTAGGTGTAAGCGCATTCCGAGAACCACTCAGAACTAAGATAACCAAATTCAGCAACATTTGGACTTCACATGATCCTTCTCCCCTGATCTTCAGTCTTTGTTCACGAATCTTTGACTTGAAAGCTCTTTGACATGAAATATCTTTGACTTGAAATATACTTGACATGAAATATCTTTGACTTGAAATATATTTGACTTGAAAGCTCTTTGACATGAAATTGAATTAAACATTTCTCCCCCTTTTTCGATGAAAGTAAGCATCATTATCATCGAAAACCTTCTTCAATTTCAGTCGCGTCTCTTAGTATTACTAACAATCTCCTCCTTAGTGGATAACCTTGCTCCCCCTCAAAATAAGAATTCTGGAGCAATTTGTTTTCACCCCCTGATAGTATGCATATATTTCAATAACGTATTCATTTCAAATACAGTGCTTTAGAGAAAACATTTATACAAGGAAAATAAAATTCATTGAACCACATTTTATAACTACTAACATTTGATCATTTGAAAGCTGGACAAAAGAAATTCAACTTAATGAAATTTAACAGATATTTCAATCAAATGAAATCAAATGCATGTGTTTGGATTAAAAAACAAGTAATCATTGCATATCAAGTTACAAACGTTCAGTTTCAACCCCTTTATCAAATCTATTTGGTGTGCTAGCATGCGAAATATGATTAGCATAAAGCTTATGTATTTCTAAAACATATAAGAATACTTTGCTCTACTCACACTATTTGTCCAAAATCAGAATTTCATAAATTTACGGGTTTATCGCGACTTTGTATTTTCCCCAAATTCAAGAGATGTGTGCTCTTTGGCATCTTTTGATTTTGTGCACATTGGCATCCTTTGATTTTGTGCACATTGGCATCTTTAGATTTGTGCTCATTTGCATCCTTTGATTTTGTGCTCATTGGCATCTTTTGATCAAAAAGTTTAGTAAGAATAAGATACATCGTTAAACATGACTTTCTATCTGGTTCTATAGCAGGATTTGGATTAGCAGATCCCAGACCAGTTGGCCTTAGGTGCTAGGTGTCGAGCACCCCTTAGAACTTAATTTCCCAAACCAGAAAGGCCACATCGATATATCTTAAACCCATTTGTACCAGTAGAACATGGCTTTCTATCTGGTTCTATTGCAGGATTTGGGTCAGCCGATCCCAGATCAGTTGATCTTAGGGACTAGGTGTCGAGCACCCCTTAGGACTTACTCTCCCAAACCAGAAAGGCCACAGGCACAAACTTTCAAACTAAATGATAGTGCAACAATTTTATCTCAATCACTTGATTCTAAAACACAGTGCTTTGCCCATATTTTCATTTCCATTCATTATTCTGACATTTAGGCTTTTTGAGCATTATATTCTTTATAAGTCCAGATTCACATAACTTTGAGCATTCAGCATAATTTCATTCATGTTTTGCTGACCTTTCGATTTATTTCAGAGGTGAAAGTTGAAACAAATCTAACTCAGATAATACAAAAATTCTTGTAAAATCATCTTTTAGCACACATTTAATTCATTGAATGAAAATTGAAAATTTTATCTCATTGAAATAAATTTGTAAAGATTCAAATTTTCAAAGTGGTAGAAACAAAATATAATTCAATGTTACCTTTTACCACGTTCCTTGAAACAGAAAGATGTAACAGTTAAGGATATCACCTGAGAAGTGTGAGTTCTAAACTGATTTGTTTAGAAGTCTTAGTCTTTGAAGTACGGGTCCTGAACTGAATTGTTCAGAAGCCATAGTCGTTGAAGCACGGGTTTTGAACTGATATGTTCAAAAGCCAAAAACATTGAAGCATGGGTCCTGAATTGATGTATTCAGAAACCAAAATCTCTTTTAAGTGCGGGTCCTAAACTGATATGTTTAGAAACCATAGGTCTTTGCTCCCCCTTAATGGCACATGTATTCTTCTTTAAAATTTGTACCGCTTCTCTTCTGTTTTCAGATATGTGTGTGGTTTATATTTCCAAATCAGCACAACACATGATGTACCTACAAAACAGTTTAAGCAAATTTTGGTACCCAATGGCACTTGGGTCCTAGTGGGTTAGGTGTAGATTTCTTACAAGGAATACTGTAAGAACCATACCAATAAGAAGTATAATCTTTATGCACAAAATCATTTGATCCACAGTAAGAACAACAGATTTTCTTATGTGCCAACCTAATCAGATGATTTACAGATTGAATAGGATTAGGTTTAGCATAAGATTTACCTTTTGGCGCATTTTTCTTCTTTGCATTTGATGTGGATACAGATGATTTTGGCACATCTTTCTTTGGAACTGTTGTGCCTTTGATTCTCCATTCCATCTTCACCCTCTTGAAGGCTGGAACTTCTTCAGATTTGGAAGTATTAATTTTAGGCACCTTAAGAATATCATCTGATTTGTCAAACAGAGGATTATAGAAAAGATTAGAAGAACGAATCTGACCTTTTGAGAAATCTGTTGATCTATTAAATTGTTTAGAAGGAATGTTTTTAAAACTTGAACTTGAAGCAGTTTTAAAAGAACATTCAGAATCATTTGAATCAACAAATGGAGTCTGAAAGATAGAATTATGATTGGCCTGCTTTGAGACATCAAATTTAAAAATGACGTCTTCAAGTTCTTTGACTTTGTTTATTAAAACATTTTTCTCTTTAGAAATTAGATCAAATTTCTTTTGGAGATCAGATTTGATCAACTGATCCTTCATAATATCAGCTGATAAACCAGATAATCTTTTGGTAAGATTAAGAATCACATCTTCAAAATATTCACGTTCCGATTCAAAATCTTTTTCCAAAAACTTTCTTTTATCAGTAATCTCTTTGAAAATTTCCATATTTTTCTTTTTAAGGGTTTTACTTTCCTTTTCAAAGAGATTTTTCTTTTCCGTGAAATCTTTTCTTTCCTTTTCCAAAAGATTTTCTAATTCAGAGATTTTCACGGAAAGTTCAGAACTTTTAATCTCAAAAGATTTTCGTTCAGTTTCAAATTTAGCTCTTTCTTTTTCGAGCTTGTCTTTTTCTAAAAATAAAACTTTCTCAAGATCAGAAATTTGTTTTGAAAGTTTTACATATTTAAGCTCAATTACTTCCTTTTCTTTAAGAACTTTCATTGAAGAAAGTGACTCTCTTTCACGTTCTGTAAGCTTCTTCTTCAATTCAACGTTTTCACCTTCCAACGTTGTTCTTTTCTCTTGAACTTCTTTTAATTGATCGTGCAGACTTGAGTTGTCTTTCTTTGCTTCAAGATCTGCAATATAAGCTTCAAGATCAGTTATTCTTTTAGTAAATTTAGCATTTGAAGAAGAAATGTCTAAAATTTGTCTTTTCAGATTAACATTTTCTTCCTCCAATACTTTTATACTCCCTTGAAGCTCCTTTATGTTATCTTAATGAGTTGAGATCTCAAGTGTCTTATTTTTCTCTTGAGTAACTTCAAGCACTACAATCTTGTCATTCAAATCTTTCAGTTCTGACTTAAGAGAAGAGACTTTGTCTTCTAATAAAGCTTTCTCAGACATGAGCTTTGTATTTTTTCTTGCATCTTCATCAGAATGTCTTATGTATCTAGAAAGAAAACCTTCAGGACGCTTGATCTCATCTTTAGCTTTAGGAAGATTCCATTTTCTCTCTTTTCCTAACTGACTCCATATTCTCCCACTTAAATCCTGTATGTCAGACACTTGCAAAATTCCATTATTTGACTTAACAGGAACATTTGGTTTAGTAGGTGTTTCTGTTATAATAACTTGTTGTAAAACCATTTTGAATATTGCTAGAAATTGATCGTTCAGAAGATCAAGCAGAAAGTGTATAAAAATACACTATACAAAAAAAAATTATATAAAAAATTTTCTTGAAAAGCTCTTACAGTGTATGAAATACACTATAGAATTTTTTTTTTAACCACAAGATTTCGGATGTATAAGGATTCGAAATCAATGAATTCGAATGAAGAAGGGTTCGAAATCAATGAATTCGAATGAATAAGGGTTCGAAATCATTGAATTCGGATGCTGAAGGGTTCGAATTCAATGAATTCGGATGCTGAAGGGTTCGAATTGAATCAATTCGGATGCAGAAGGGTTCAAATTCAAGGAATTTGAATGCAGAAGGGTTCGAATTCAACACTTGTAAAAATCAAGAACACTCCGAATTGTCCGAAATCAAGTAGAAAATCCCTTGAATGATCCGAATTGTGTATGAATGATCCGAATTCACCAAGAATGATCCGAATTCTGCACTTCGAACTTCAAAATCACTGAATCTGCCATATCTCTTTCAATTCTTGATCAAATGAGATGAAACTTGTATTGATTTGTTCGAAATCAAATTCCGCACACTTTTCTTGTTGATCACAACTCGTAATTCGATCGATTTAAACAACTTATGATCCAAAACAGTGAGTTTTGGGTTTTCGAACAAAAATCCAAGAATCGATCAAATCAGATGAATCTGTGCAGTTTTTGATGTTGATCCAAGAATTAAAGATGTTCAGTAATCAATTCCGAGTTCAGTGATACTTAGAAATGATCCAAAAGATTAAAATCTAGAAAAAATCTGTGTCTTAATGATAAGTGATAAGATGAACAATGAAGAACACCAGATCCGAATTCTTCAAGCTTAGTGTAAAAAATCTTCAATTTGGTCTTCGATCTGCTTGAATCTCTTGTTTAGCTCTGATACCAAATGTGAAATCCCAGATCTCTAGCAATAATATATGAATGTAGTGACAGAGAATCTAGAGAGCAAATATGCCATCCATATATTGAGTTACAAAAGGTTTCTGAAGGTTACTAACAAATGAAGTAGACAAGCCTATTTATACCCATAACATACAAGGTATAAAGGCATTCACAATACTGTATAGACTCATACATGTTCCGTAAAGATCAGAGAGTGTCCAGGTGTCTAGATCCTGATTTGTTTGTAGGGACATAGACAGCTGGAGCCATTCATCATTTAGGCTCTTTAAAAACATGACATTTTTTTCTTCAGAGGTTCTGTGAATGCCTGATTTTATGCATTTGTTGATTAGAGAGTTGAATCTGTCGTATGTTGTTTGCAGAGATTCGGTTGCAGAGGCTCTGAATGCATGATATTCATTTATGTACTGTGCTCTTCGGTTTTTCTGTGTTTTAGCACCTCCTTCCAACTGTCTTTCCAGTTCTTTCCAAAGATCATGCGCTGTTTCGCATGCATCTAAGGATTGAAAGAGTTCGTTGGGTATTGCCATGATCAATTTTCTTTTGGTTTTCTGAGCAAGTTCATCTTCTGCTTTATCTTCGGTTGACCACTCTCCTTTTGGCTTCGGTTTTTGATGTTCAGGGATTTCGGGAGATTCAGCCGTAGCAGGTACACGAGGTACTACTATCATGGGAACAGGAGGAAGATTGTAAAGATATTGTACTAGATTTCTTTCAGTACCGTCGAAAAAAATGGACCATTCTTATTTTCCATTGAGGATACTCATCTCGAAGGAGAGTAGGAGGTTTAGTGAGAGAACCAGTAGTAAAGAAATTATTTGTATTTGTCATTTTGAAGGTTCTAAAAGGATAGTATGACTAAAGAGTAAGATTCCGATGAACTGGAAGATTTTCTGGAAAAGGAGTTTTAACTTGGAGAAGAATAGTTTCTTGTTAAGAATACAGTTTTCGAAAATCGAAAAATGGTAAGAAAAACAGAAACTTGATGAAATGAAGAACAGGTTAAAACAGAATAGTATCTATCACAAATCTTGTAAAGAGGATCACTTGAAAAAAATCAAGGCATGCTCTGATACCAATTGTTGGATCCCAGATTCACTTAAACAAGATTAACAGTCTATTAGTTTGAGTTTAGAGTTTGATGCGGAAGCGTATTAAACTAACAGATATGTTTGATAGATATTTGAACGCACACTTACAAAGAAAACAGTAAAGAATGAAAGGATCTCTTGAAATGTTACTATTGTTCAATATATGATAAGAACACCAAGAACAGATTAAGAATTGTTTGGTGTGTGTGTGTGGATGTAATACTCAGATATATTTGACGATATAAAGCTTAAGAGTATTAGTGATTCGTTGAAGGAAGATCTCAACATGAGACTTCCTTTTATACTACTCTTAGAAGACTATGAAGTAGGTCAATGTTCCTTTTACGGCATGAACAGTAGAACGGATGGTGTGAACAGTAGACCGGATGGTGTGAACAGTTGTTCGTGCCATACGCATTTAAGGGAGCAGATGTACTAGTTTTATTTGCATTAAATGGCGCAGACGTCTATGTTGTACCATGCCCTATTGAGGCCACTCAGAGCTTGACACGTGTTTATGTTTGACAGGGCACGCTTCCATGCAAGTTGATGAACGGATCCAGTAATAGTAGTAAGATATGAAATATCTTCTAAGTCTTCATCGCAGACCACAGAAGCTCTGTAAAGGGTTACAGAGGTTCTGAGGTCTGATCATCTGTAGAGCAGCCTTCACTTGTTTCCGAGTTGATCTTCTTTGTGCGCATTACAGAGGTTCTGTGATCACCACTGTAAGTTCTGTAGCTTTCTGGACTTGATCTTCCGGAAGAAGTGGCAGAGCCTCTGTAAGAGGCTTTCTTCACTTAGCCTATTTTTCACTACTTCTAAGTACTTCTATGATTAGGAAGATTGAAGCTAACAAAATCCTTCGAGGTGAAATTAATATGCTCACATAGAAACTGGCTGCTTTGGCAACAGAAAAGATGGAGGAGTATGCAATAAATGGTCAGCTCCAAGAGCAAATTGACCAACTCATATCTAAAAAACAGATTTCACCTGATCTTTCCTCTAACTCATCTGACACATCCTCGTGTAAAGCCTTCATCGGAAATATCTCTTCGCAAGAAAATAGAGTTTCTCAAGATGAGTGTGTTAAAAGGAATTTAAATTCTGGTTTTTTAAACGCTACCGCACCAAGTTCCCCAAAGCACACAAGCACAAAGTGTTCCTCGCCTTCCTCGATCGGTCCAAGTACAGTAATTCCAGATGTCGATTTTTCAGCATCCATGAACGCTGAAGGCAATTCTGATGGAGAGTTTGAGTCATTCCCTTTCGACAACCCTCTCCCGTGTCACACTGATTTTTTGTCTCCAGTAGTCAATCATCCGGTCAATTTTCTAAAGGGTAGCAGTTCTCAAACAAAGGCCACAACTGTGATCAAGATTTCTCAATCAAAACCAACTTCCTAACCTGTTTCTAAAATGCAATCACAGCCGAGGCAGGAGACCGGACCATTGTCTACCAAAAATATTGTTTCTTCTAAAGTCACTAACCATTCTGTCCCTGTTGTTTCAGATAAAAATGGTCGAGCAAAACCAGAAAAACCAAAGTGGCTAAACAAGGAATCTGTCAAGGATGTAGCGTCAAAGTCATTCCTTGGTACTTTCAATTCTAGGAAAAAAATAAAAACAATTGTGTTTGGAATAATTGGAATCGTTTTGAAGTTTCTTTCCCGATTAAACTTAATTCAGTTCATCAATTGATTCAATTATCGCGTGATTGTTTAGTTTGTTCTAGATGTGGTTGGAATGATTTTGATCAAATCAACTTAAATGATTGGTATGGGTCACCTCACATGTTTAATCATACACCCAAACCAAGCCATTGCAAAATCAACAAGAAACACCATACTCATCGAGGGTACCAATCAGAGGTTAAACCACAGCGGGAGACCAAACCCAATGCAAAACGGGCTACTCCTACTGAGGTTAAACCGGCACCTAAGAGGCAACCTGTTTAAAATAACTTTCCTCCAAACAGTGTAAATTCTACACCAAAGAGGCAACCTGTGCCAAAACCAGTTCCCGCTAAAGGTGTTCAACCTACACCCAAGGGGAAATCTGTGTCAAAGAAAGTTCCTCCACGAGGTACCAAATCTAACCCTCCAGGACCCAAACAAACTTTGGTACCTAAACTCCGTTAATCTGTTTTTGCAGCACGGTCATGTGTGGTACTTAGATTCTGGATGCTCCAAGCACATGACCGGAAGAAAGGAGCTTCTCACGAACTACAAGGAAGAATACGGTGGACACGTGAGATTTGGAAATGATAACAAGACGCCGATCGTGGGCTACAACGACATTGTTCAAGATAAGCTCACAATCAAGAAGGTATCACACGTCGCAGGATTGGGACACAATCTGTTCAACATCGAGCAATTCTGCGACAAAGATCTCAAGGCCAACTTTAAAAAGACATGGTGTAGAATCCTCAACGATGACGGAGAGTTGCTATTGGTTGGAAAACGTGAGACCAATCTCTACACGATTGACCTCGCAACTCTGAAGCCCGATAACCCCGTCTGCCTCATGTTAAAGGCCAATTCCCAACAAGCTTGGATTTGGCATCAGAGACTATCGCACCTAAATTTCAAGAGTATCAACAAGTTGGTGCTGGGCGGACACCTAAAAGGCATGCCCGATCTTCAGTTCGTGAAGGATCGTCTCTGCGCTGCATGTGAGATGGGAAAGATGAAGCGAGTCCCGCACGCGCCGAAGGAAACTCCGAGCACGACCCAGACCCTAGAACTTATTCATATGGATCTGTGTGGGCCGATGCATGTTCAAGCATAAACAAACGCAAATATGTTCTCGTGATGGTGGACGACTTCTCGCGCTACACCTGGGTGTTGTTCTTACGTTCGAAATACGAAACTGCAGAGCTAATCATCGACCACCTGAAGACTGTCCAACTGAACAAAATGCAGCAAGTTAAGTCTATTAGAACCGACAATGGGATAGAGTTTAAGAATCAGACAGACGATACTTATCTGTCTTCAGTCGGCATTGCTCACACTTTCTCGGCTGCACGCACTCCTCAGCAAAACGGAGTGGTGGAAAGGCGCAACCGCACTCTTGTCGAGGCTGCTCGCACTATGCTTTCCCAAGCCAACCTGCCGCTATTTTTGTGGGCCGAAGCGGTGTCTATGGCTTGTAACACTCAAAACCGCTCCATCCTCAACAAGCGGTTCAACAAGACGCCGTACGAGATCATGAACAACCATGTTCCGAACATCAAGTACTTTCATGTGTTCGGATGCACATGCTACGTTATGAATGACAAAGATGATCTTGGCAAATTCAGCCCCAAGGCGGACAAAGGAGTATTCATCGGATACTCCATGCAGGCTACGGCGTATTGCGTTTACAACAAATGGACCAAATCCGTTGATGAAAGCATAAACGTGACATTCGATGAAGCCGCAGATTTGGCTTCTGAACAACTCAGTTCAGAACCCGGTTTAACTGGCGTGTTAGCTTCCGGACCTCCAAGTTCGGGATCTACACAAGCGACAGTATATCTGAATCATGCATCTTCATCGCATGATAACTCTTCTGATTTAGATTTACTGTTTAAGTATTTTTATGATGACATCTTTAATGTTTTCCCTACTGTCTCAGCACAACATCGACTTGAAGCTGCTCGTATTGAGGACTCGTCTCACCTATCCGGTCCGCCGCCTTCTACAAGCACGCCATCCATCACTGTAGAGACAGCACAACCGTCGTCATCAACATCTACTGATATTGTTATCCCCCCGGAGGAACCTGTTACAAATCCAGAGATCACTCCTGGTGATTCGTCTTCTGCTACAACCGACGATCAACTATTGAACTCCTCGGAAACGGGAGTTGACCAACCACGACGAATCCTCCCCCACCTCCTCCGAGAAATCAACCTGCAACACTCGAGGCAGTACAAGACCTACCTTCTGGTGGTTATGTGGATTCGGACGCATCTCACTCTACTCAGCAACCGCTTCCACATACCACCAAATAAATGCAAGTTCATCACTTACACCAAATCATCGGTGATCCCTCCACACCTGTTCGAACACGAGGTGCATCCACCAACTTCTGTCTATTTTCCGGTTTCTTAAGCAACATCGAGCCGATGAACGTACACGAAGCGCTTGAAGATCCGGACTGGATCATTGCTATGCAAGAAGAGCACAACCAATTCGAGGCTCTGAAGGTATGGCGACTGGTTCCACGTCCAAACAACAAGACGGTAACAGGAACCAAATGGATTATCAATAATAAGAAGGATGAAGACGGAATCGTCGTACGCAACAAGGCGCGTCTACTGGCCAAGGGGTACCGTCAACAAGAAGGGATAGATTATGATGAAACCTATGCTCAGGTAGCAAGAATCGAGGCCATCCGAATGTTCCTTGCTTATGCCGCACACAAGAACTTCACAGTCTTCCAAATGGATGTGAAGACCGCGTTTCTCTACGGCAATATCGAAGAAGAAGTTTATGTGTCGCAACCAGACGGATTCGTGGACGACTCGAAGCCTGATCACGTCTACATTTTAGACAAAGCTCTTTACGGTCTAAAGCAAGCTCCGCGAGCATGGTACAAAACTCTGTCCGAGTTTTTGATAAAGTCCAAATTCACACGAGGTAAAATTGATTCGACTTTATTTATCAAAAACGAAAATGGTCACATACTCCTTGTTCAAGTGTATCTAGATGATATAATATTCGGCTCTACCAGTCCCCTATATGCTAAGAACTTTGCCACTCTCATGGGAAACATTTTCAAAATGAGCATGCTTTGCGAGATGAATTTCTTCCTTGGTCTTCAAGTTAAACAACTATCGACCGGGATATTCATAAACCAGGCTAAGTACATCCGGGATATTCTTCAAAAATTCCAGCTGGACCAGTCCTCGCCAATGAAAACTCCCATGGCGCCTAATACAAAGATTCACGCCGATCCTCACGGAACGGATGTGAATCCTAAATTCTATCGCGGGATGATAGGTTCCCTAATGTACTTAACTACAAGTAGCCCGGATATTATGTTCTCAACTTTCTTGTATGCTCGGTATCAATCAAAACCTAAAGATTCCCATATGACTGTTGTCAAACGAATCTTTCGTTATTTCCGTGGTACTACTGATCTTGGTCTGTGGTACCCGAGAGAGACAGGTTTTGCACTATCCGCCTATTCCGACGCGGATCACACGGGCTGCATGCTGGATCGGAAGAGCACGTCGGGTCACATTCAATTTTTGGGAGATAGCCTGGTAAGTTGGGCATCAAAGAAGCAGCATTGCGTTTCAACATCAACTGACGAGGCGGAATACATGGCTGCCGCGAGCTGCTCTTCCCAAGTCATCTGGATGAGGACGCAACTCAAAGACTATGGTTTCACGTACGTCAAGGTCTCGATTTACTGTGACTCAAAGAGCGCCATTGCTATATCAAGTAACCTTGTTCAACACACCAAGACAAAGCACATCGACGTTCGATATCACTTCATTAAGGATCACGTCGAAAGAGGTACCATCGAACTCTACTTCATAAATACTGAACATCAGCTGGCAGACCTATTTACCAAAGCACTGGACGAAAAACGTTTTAACACTCTTGTGCAAAAGTTAGGTATGCTAAAACTGACGACTTAATCCGATTGTATGCCCGTTACAAGTTCCATACATATACGAGTAACTGTCTACTCATCATCCGGTGTTTACCCTCCTGATGAATGAGCACACACTTCCTCGCACTTGTATTCTACTCGTTTCAGTTACATCGTTTAATTTAGTCTATGTATTTATTTCGTAGATTTCGTTTGTTTTTTCCTTTCTTTCTTCGTGTGTTCCTTTTATTTCATACTGTCGTCTATATCTGTTTATATGTCTATATATGTGCTTTCAAAGTGTGTTCATGTGTTCAGGGGGAGCACTAAGAAGTATCAGGTAAGTTTACTTATCCTTTGAGGGGGAGAGTCACACACAGTTTTTCTTTAATGCTAAAAGTTTTTTGGTGTGTGGGCACTCCTGTAAGATTCTCAAGTTACTTTCATCACTTGAGGGGGAGCGACACAAGTTTTTCTTTAAAAGGCTAAAAGTTTTTGTGTGTGTCGGACCCCACCACTGCACTCTACTGCACTATCCGAGGGGGAGCAATGTTATTCCCATGCTCAGTTTGAGGGGGAGCGAGAGAAAAGGCCTCTTCCAGTTCCAATTATTGCAAAATTCCCAGGAACCGGAAATTTTTTTAGGTATCCGGAAACCCCAAGGTATCCGGAAACCTCAAGGTATCCGGACCTGCCCTATCCGGATCGACCCATCCGGATTCTGAGTTCTCTTAAATAGCATCTGGGTTCCTTTTTTGATCATTATCCGTAAAAATCAAGCAAACACCATAAACCTCTCGAAGTTTGCTCTCTCGCTCAGACTCACCCAAACTCCTCGATCTCATTCTCGTATTCGTTCACAATCAGGTAACATACTCACCAATCTATCTCGAGCACATCCTTAATGGTCTTTTGCACTCTCATACTCGATTTGCCCACAGATTTGGTCCCGTTATTACCAACTTCGAAAAACCTTTTTGGTTCTTCGCTTTTGTGTCTACTCAGCGGAGTATAGGTATCGTTATCGTGGATATAAGTTTATTTGCGTCTATCGACACGAGCTAGATCAGATAGTCCTTGATTGAGACAGTCCATTTATCCATTGATTGATTGGCGTTTCATCCGGACACATTCATTGTGCCTGAAAAGCTTCATTCGTTTAATGATTTGTCCGGGTTCATTCTTCGTCCGGAAACCTAGTTGTCCGGACACCTCAGGGTTTCCGGTAAGTTCAACTACCGGATAGTTCATGTGTCCGGACTCCATTTTGTCCGGAATCATCCATCACCCGGAAACATATTTGTCCGGATTGCCAGTTTTATCCGGACACTATCATTTCATCCAGAATGCTTTTGTTGTCCGAATACCTTGTGTCCGGATACTTGTGGTGTCCGAAAGGTTTTGTCAAATAACTAGTGTTGTCCGAACACCCCTGGTTTGTCACTCCAGTACCTAGTTTGCCACTGCCAGTCCAAATTCTATATCAGATTGAGCACATTTAATGCAAAGGTACGCGCTGACATTTGGTCATTCGTCTTAATTACTAACTATGCTCTGTTTTACAGCTTCAATGGCGGATCAACAAAATCCACAACAACATCTGGAAGAGCATATTCCTCAAGAGGATTTTATAGACGAGGCAGCGGATAATGCCTTGGTCGAACCTGACCATGGCACGGAGATAGAGCCAAACAATCATCATCTAGACCCGGCTCAGTTCCGTCCACACCCACAACATCGTGTTCTGTTGGATATACTTACCCGTCACCCTCTCCGTGAGGCACTCACTGCCACAGCTGACGTTCCGCTCATCTATGTCCTTCAGGTATGGTTCAGTGCCTGAGTCGTCACTGCTGGGAATACACAGACAAACACCGCCCAGATTGACAACCAACCTTTCACGATGACACCGGACTCCTGTCGTCGCCTTCTTTCACTTACGGAAGCCACCGCTGGCGGACATCAAAGATACGACCCCGTGGTCAATGACCAAACGCTGTGCGAGCAAGTCCGCACAGTAGGTTACAATCATGCTCTCGACCGCCCATCAGCGTTCACCCGTAAGTACCTGGCCCCCATCTTGTATACTATGTTCACAATTTTGAACAGATGTCTTTCATCAAGATGGAAGGGCATCGACCAGTGCACCGACGATTTTCTACGCCTATTCCATGTCGTGTGCTACAACCTCCACGTCGACACAGCAATGATTTTCTGGCATGAACTAGTACAGGCCATTCGCCAAATCGGAGGTTCGAAACAGAAGAAGTTTCTCCCCTACCCGTGTTTCCTTTAGCTCGCTGTCCGACATCACATAGATGCCAGTCTCGCCATACCGCGACGCCTAACCCATCCAGTTTGTCCCCACCACCATCTACAATACATGGTCATCCGCAATCCATCCAATGCGGTGGCCATGCCTATCTCTGAAGCCTTTTTAGCTATCGCCGATCCCGCTGCACCAGGGGTAGTTGCTTATAGGGAAGAGATAGGGAATCCCATGGTCCGGCCAGAACCGGAGGGACCTGCCCAGGGATTTAGACAAGAGAGACGTGAGGGTCCGAGAATGAGAGGTGGGAGGGCCCGGCAAGCAGGTGCTGCCGGGCGGGGTGTGTTGATTGTTAGGGGAAGGGGAACTATTGTGAGTGGTGCAGCGGTATCGCAACCCAGTTCTAGCCATCCCCGTCCAACAGACGAAGCTGAAGCATTGTCCTCACGACTGATGCTTCAACATGACTCCACACCATATCTTTCCGACTCGCCTTCACCTACCTTCCAGGTTCATAATGTAGAATCTGACTCCGATACGGCATCTGACACGACTCGTGCCATTCGGCTATCTAAAATTCCTCCCCGTATCGGACCAAACCCCGACTTCACCGAAGGCATCCCACTTTACTCACCTACCCATGCTTAAACTAGGATTGAGGGAGTAGAAGGAGTTGAGTTAGAAACTGCGAGCCGGAAAGAACTGCATTCGAAAGCGAACCAGGAAAGATTGGGTCGTAAAGATAACGAGGCTCCTGAGCGAACCGAACCTAGCGATATACGGGTAGCCACATCTGCTATCCTGTCTCATTTGTTGGGACGGGGTATTGAAGAAGACTTCGTGGACCCAGCGGAGCAATTGCACGACCCCCTCATCCACTCATCCGTCTCTGAAAAGACGGATGTTTCAGTACATCACGGGGATATAGCACAACTCCCACCGGCCTCTCACTCGGAGAGTGTTGGTGTTGAAACAAGCAACCAGCAGCCCCCGGTCGTGACTTCGTTTTGTGCACAATCGAGTCTAGATCCATTTGCTATTGAAAATCCTTTGGCCAGGACACAATAGGAGCAACACCAAGTCAAGAATCTTCGTGACTCGACCGAAACCACCGTATTGTCTTCACCTCTAGGTGGAACACAAGGATCGGAGGAAAATCCTACCACAGCTACTGACATGCCAACTGTGAACGTAGGAGGCTCAACCCCTGCGGTAGATGCCTCAACGGGTAATCTAAGTGAACCCGGAGTTACTCACCCATACTTTGTGTCACCAGGGTCCTGGATAGCACCCTTAAGGTTGTCCGCGAGGCAATGGAGCAAACTATGCAGCAACATGTAGCCGCTGAACTTGCCAAAGTTATGCGCGCAATCAAGGGCAAAGACAAGGTCGTCGAAGCTGAATATGTACCTCCACTGACACCGATCACAACTCAACCTATCTATTCGGCGGAAACTCTAAACACGATGCTACTGGCCCAACTGCTCCAAGAATCAGAAACAAATGCCTCAACCGAAGCAGGCCTGATCACCGTTCTGAAAACACAGGTCACTGCTCCTTCATCATCTATTACATATCTCCTGGACTCTATCGACTCAACTCTCAAGGAATTCAACCGAGCTCTTACTTTGATGTCCGAGAGAATCAGTTCCCTAGACGAAACCTGCAAGAGTCAAGCAGGAGGTCAGAAGCGGAAACACGATGACCAGGATGATCCTGATCACCGTGAGGGGGAGAAAAGACCCAGACTATCCTAGACCGAGACCGCCGCCTTGATCCAGACTGAAGCTACAACAGTGGTTCAACAGGAACCTCCAACTGCGGCAGCTACTACAGAAGCACCTGAAGCCGAGTTTCCATTAGCCGAGATGGTAATTGACATAGAGATTTCAGATGATGAAGACCCGACGGTTGAAAAGCTCGAGGGTTCAACACAGGAACTGGTCGACTTTGATTCATCAGACAGACCGCTACTGGATATGATAGATCCAGATTATGAAGCCAACCCGGAGACCGAAGATGCTTGGTATGAAAAAGTCGCCAGCGCCGTAAATCTCCAGGTAAATTTGGTATTCCCCACTGATGAAGACGATAACATTGACTATGATCAGTTCCTGCTCCAGAATTTCTATGGTACGTCTCCCGTTCACTATGCTCAACCCACTGGAACTTCAACAAGACCTGAGCCTACTACTGCCAACATTCCGACAACTCCTCTGCAAACGACAGCTTCTGATCTTCCTCCTCCTCCTCAGCAACAAATCCGTTGGGAGAAGATCATGGTACTTATCCCTCATCTGGAGGAATCTTTGAAGAAGTTGTTCGTCCAAAAACTTCGCCCGATCGAGCCGAACTTTTGCCTTGGTATTTACAACCTCGACCCCGAATACCAACGGCGTTATATCAGCGCAATGAAGCGGTATCTTCCGGTCAGCCAAGTCAGAACCAAGCATCAAATCACAGAGGTACTTAACATCCATTCACGCCGCATCATGAGGATCGTATATCTAGTCTTTACTGTTCGCCACGAAGATGGTAATGAATGGAAATTCTCTGAAGTCGACTTCTAGCACCTCCGACCGTTCGACTTCCTGGCTATTCTAAAAGACCTTCGTACAAGAACCATCCGACCGCTTTCAGATACAAAGGCGCTCGAAGTTGTTCGTCGATATCTGGTCCGTACCATTATGATGTCATATCTAACTGATTTTCAAATGGCTGTCGAGAACAGGGCGAAGAAGGTAAATATGATAAAGCCGAATCTGAAAGCCCCTGAATTGAATATGTATCCCGAGAACGTTGTGCGTCTAGAACCAGAATTTGGGATCGTCTTGATTAATGAACAGAAAGAGAAAAGATTTTTGCGGTTCAATCAGGTAGAAAGATTTTGCGACGACATACTCCTCAAAGTTCGAGATGCTCTTCGAAAGATCATTACACACGAGTCTAAAAATCCAAGGTATTCATATGTTCCGAATTCGAATGAAACAAATGCTCGGAATGCCTTGGAATTGGTTGAAGATCACATCGACTACCCCCGTACTATCATATGGTTCGAGATTCACTTCGCACTTCGCAAAAGATATGTCTTCAACTGGCGAGATCTAGAGCGCGAACTCGAACTTCAAATCAAAGGGGGAGATTGTTAGGGTCAATTTAATGTTGATTTAAAATTCAAGGGTCTGAATGTAATTCTTTATTTTGAGCCTTATTAGTGAACGGGTCGTGGGCTTGTTAACCACGGGCCCGCCATATAAATAGATTGCTTAGCCTTAGAAAATAGGCTAGTTGTCTCATTTGCTTTCCTACTCGTATTGTAAACACTATGATTGAAAGCATAATACAGGGATGACCAATTGAAATCATTGTTCTTATCGTTCATATTACTGATTTCATATTTGTTGCATGGATCTGGATTTAACAATGCCCTGCACAACGATTTGAGAATCGCTTGCATGCATCTTCCGTGATCCTTAATCTTACTCCCCTCGAACAATGTTATTACGACAGGGACATAATGAATGAAAATCTTTTCATATGACATAATTCTGAAAGAATTTCCAACACAAAGTAAATCAGTCGGTGCTCACCCTCATTTATGCTATATTGCAGGCAACCATATTTTTGACCTTTTGTAACAAATTTGACTTATTAATAAAATGTGAAATACTTTGCAAATCGTTAAGCTCAAAATTTCAATGCGTAATGTGAATGAGATCACCTTTTTCTTTAAACATACACGTGCACATTCTAACTCATTTTCGGTCAAAATTTATATTTACACATTTAACTTAAATCATGAAAATTTCATGTTACAAAAAAAGAACACCATGCCTGAGACTCTACTTGCAATTGAAGGCTACTCACTCAATCAAGGTCGACCGCTTTACTCACACAGATTACCCTTGACACCTTACCTACGACCAATGGTCGCCCATCGGTCATGCAACAACTTACTGAACACGTTTTCCACATCTCACTTACTCAACTCTTTCATACTATTTTGTTTTAATCAACTATCTCACTTTCCACTTCTACATGGTTTCATTTCATTATAGGTATCTTATTTCATTTACCCTGCCATAGACAAGCTTGATTAAGAACTCAGAGCTCCATTGACACTTCAAGATTTTGACACAGTCTTTCCTTACCACCCCGACTGATCAATTCCATGATTCCTAGAACTGGGGCTCTACCGAAACAGGAGTCCTTCCCAAACTCAAACAATCATCCTCTTTGAATCCACGAAGAGCTAACTCTAGACGACGCATAACACTCTATACAACATTTCTTTTCTACGATGTATGCATACATTACCATATAAATGACTTCTCATGAAACTTCCCCAACAAGGGGTCTCAGTATACCCCTCAGGGATCTTGTTGACATTCTAACGTAATGGAATACGACATAAACACTTGGTAGGTTAATAAGGTAGGTTAAGCACATACATGTACCTGTAAGTTCGTAATTTCACGGGCCAGGTGAAATCTCAAACTTACCTTACATGACACTCCCAAGTACCCTATTAGTCTTATTTCTACAATAGTGTCCTCCTAACGCATTTCCCGTATCTACATTAGTGCCCTCTTAACGCATTTCCTGATTCTCAGTTGTGATTTCTACTCCCAAGTTTAAGTTTAGGCCCATTCGGTCACCTAAATCCCTTAAACTATGGCTCTAATACCATTTGTAACATCCCAAATTTACAATAGGACAAACATAGCATTAAGTCATAACATTTACAAATTTGGGTCCCAAAATTTCATTACATTCAACTAAACTAAGGTTGGCGGAAATAACCTATACACAACTAAGAATAGTCTAGCTGCTACAAGTGGCTCATGCACTGTCTCTAGCTGCATCTGTTCCTTATCTTGCTCTTGCTCACTTACCTGAGCCTTCTACTATTTGCTTACCTGAAAAGGTTTTAGTTTTGAAAAGCGAGGGTTAGACCATGAGGTCTAGTGAGTCCCCTCCATAAACAGTGTACAACAACGTTATAAAAATCATTTATAAAACAGTGCACATTCTTCACATAACATCAATCATGGTGCTGCATTGTGTAATGGATCACATAACATTCCGCGATCGGGGTCCCAGTAGGTTCCCTTCTCGCCTCTTTCGGAACCTACGCAGACTCCTCTTCCGGAGCCTACGCAGACTCCCCTTCCGGACCCTATTCAGACTCCCCTCTACAGAATAGGAGGGAACGAATTCCAACCTACCGGTCTGTCATATATATCCAAGGGGTCATCAGAACCCGAGGATCTATCTCTGATCCCACAGTGCAGACCGACTCCACATAGCATTCACATAAACCATCATAGTCATAAAGCATGAGATTTATAACACACCTTACAATTCGTTTCATTTCTGAATAATCTTTTCGGTAGAACATAATTTTCATGGGAAAGCATTCGTAAAACTGGTAAATAACTCATGTTCATAAACATACCCTGATCTGTGAAAATAATAAACGTTCATTTATGTAAGAATCATGTAAAACCATAGGGTATTTCCATATAACAACTTTCCTTTGAAAAACACGCACAATCACGTATTTTAGTTAGAAAACTCACCTGGCTTGCTTGCTCCAAAACTTCTCACTTACACCTCCGATCCGTTCTTACACCTAAAGCATAACATAACAATATAAATCAGTGTCTACTGACATACACGCTCGTAGGCTTTCCCTTAGTCCGACCTTACATACTTAATTAGAATATTGACTACGTACTAGGCCCTTATTAAATAGTTTTAGACCTTAAATAAAATAAGCCCAAAAGAGAATTAAGTGATCTCTCGGCCCATCATACTTTCGGCCCAACAAACCAATCCAGGCCCAAGCTTGAGTTACGGTCAACTTCCGGAATATACTGACTTCCGGAACATACGACTTCCGGAACATACCGACTTTCGGAACATACCGACAACTTCCGGAACTACGACTTCCGGAACACACTGACAACTTCCGGAACTACGACTTCCGGAGATGGGACTTCCGGATATGGGACATCCGTAGATGGGACTTCCGGAACTCGGCGATTTACGAACAGAAACCAAGTTCTTCGACTAATTCCTTACAAAATGACCAATTGATTCCTTCCATAAACATAGTGATACATTTCATCCACAAAGATTTACATACTAGACCCAAATAACCAATTAATGACTCGATTCTTAGGATTTAACCCATTTGGTGTTCTTTCACTCTTACACAGTGTAAACAAAGAATAAACTACACCTCTGATTTCCCAGTTAATTACTATACAAAGATTTTCACAAAAGAAGTGACTACTTACCTCCAACAACAAGCTTCTTTAATGATTTGTTGCCAAACGATTCCTCTTCTCCTCTTGGCCTTTCTTCTCTTCAGCCGCCAACAACAATGAAATGGAGAACATAGGGTTCCATCTTATTTGAACTCTCTCATTTCACCCTTGAACACTAAAGTTTCAATCTCCTCAATTTAGCCACCAAACGTTCAATACCAACTAGAAAAATCGGGTTGTTACAGTTGTAAACAAATGACATTTCCATTTGTTTATATCATTTTCTTCATTCATCGTTTTCTGGTTTTCGACTCTTATCTTCATTTCTTCTCACATCAATGCAAATGAGACCCACAATTATATTGTTATTTTCTTTGGCACCATATAATCGGGACGCTTAAAATGTGAACGTTAAATTGGTAAACCAGTAGTCTAAGTCCTTTCCATGTCTATATATAACAGGGAAGAAGACATTGTGGAAACACAATGTGAACGGGTTGACTCCTAGTGTTGCATCTGCTCACAGTTTACTGGTATTTTATTTCTTCTAAATCTTTTTAAAATTCCTTTTCATTTCTTATTTTTTATTTATACTTCTTGATGATTTAATATCATGTTGTTGTAGTTTCATGCTAAAGAACATAATGATGCTAATCTCTTGGTGGACGTGATGAAACTCTTGAAAGCAAATGACGTGCCACTTTAACCTAGTACAGCGGATATCGTATTTAGGTATGTAAATGTCTTTTTTATGATTCAAACGTTCAACATTATATGTTTTTGATCATTGGATATTGAAGGCGTCTTCTATGTGCTTATCCTGGTGATATATATACTGTTATACCAAGACATGAGCTAAAGCATTGTGATGCATATGCAAATAAGTTTATTAGTTTACTAAAATTTGATGTGTTCTAAAGCCAAGGTGTTAAAAAGCGGAATTGGGCCACAAGGCGGTCTGAGGCATAAGCCCTAAGGCAGGTATATCTATACTACATATATAAGCATATACACCAATTGTCTTAATCACAACCTTTCATGCATGATGCACAAGACTTTAAAGCAATAAATTCAAAAAACTCTTAAGTACACCTTACAAAGCATAGTGTACAAGTTGAAAAAGCTTTTTAGTTTACAGTGACACAAAAGGACCTGCCGCTTCTTCCTCTTCACTTCTCAGACGACCATACCGAGAGTCCCATACGTTTTTTTGTATCTCTTCACGTTTCATACCATACCGAGAGTCCCATACTTCTTTCTATTCTTCACAAGTACAGCCACACCTTTCTTCTCCATCTCCTTCAAGACCATACCTTCTTCTACTTGCACGCTTCCTTCATCTTGAATATAAATCAGAAGCATGGATTAAGAGAAGATTTCATCCTAAAATCCCCTCCCTCTCTCAAACGGATTGTATCATTTCTCCTTCTCCTATCCGATTTTGATTTGCGGTAAGAACCCTAACTCTTGATTTTGATTTTATTTTTGATTTGGGTTCATAATTCTGTCAATTTGTAATTATCAATGAAACGTTATTGATTAAACTTCAATCAACGGTATTCTTCATCATCCATCGAGGGCATAGAGAATGATGATAAATGGTTGCAGTTAATTGCAATATTACACGTCGATCGATGGCATAAAAACCCTAACTCTTGACTCTGATCGTCGATCACGGTTCACCCCTGTAGCCTAGGTACTTTACAGTTTACAGTTTCAATTTATACACATGATATGATCTTACTTTATATTGGTTATTCAGGTTATTGTTTACTCATTTCTTAGAATGGTTGTTTGGTAGAACTTCTGAATTTGTAAAATGATTCCATCAAAAGTTAGACATTTCTGATTTCCTTGTTCAATTTGAGCACGGGAGAAATGTTCCGTTTTCAATTTTACATTCTTTTTGTTGCTAATTGCTATTGTCATACTAAGTTTATCTTAGAGAAATATGCAAAGCTTTTTGTTTTGATATACATTTCCTTACGAGTTTCTATTACTATCATTTGTTTAAGAATGGTTTCATTGTGCCTCCTTTTCGTTCTCTTTCTTTTAGCTCATGTAATTACCTCGTTCGTCCTAAAATAATCTTCTACGTTTTCTATTTTAGGGGATGTTTACCCGACGCTTTCCCTGTAAGTGCTTACCGATAGGAGTCAACACATCCACTTAACTTAACGGGTAAGATTTTAGTTCTTTTAAAACGGCATCGTATGCAACAATTTATCTGACAATCATTTATCGGGTAAAAGTTGTTATTCTTACTTACCTATCAGGTAAGACTCTTGGTCCTTGTCATCACTCTTACTCGGTAAGATTATCAATCATTTTCTTGTTCATCTGATAAAGGGAAAAAGACCCGATAAGTACTTATTGGGTAAGTGTTTAGTAAACAACTCCTTAGTTTATTGGAGATCAACTCTTAATGGGCAAGTATTTAGTAAACAACCCCTTAATTTACTGGAGATCAGTTTGAATTCTGTTTGGGATCAGTTTGCTTGGCTACTGGTTTCATTTATAAAGTTGGTGTTTCCAATTGGTATTTCAATAATGGGCCTGCACAATATATGGTTTCAGTTATGTGACATTAGGTTTTTTGGTTGCAACAGATTGGGTTTTTTTTTCTTTTGGGATCAGTCTTCTTTTATTTTGAGTTTATTTGGATTCAAACTTCTAAGCAGAGTCTGTTTTGGAACATTCATTGGTCTTAAGTTTGCAAATGGATTAAGTTTGGTTGTTGTCTGTTTCACAAGTGTTGTTGGGACTAAATTGAGTTATTTTCATGGCATTTGGATGGGCAATATTTTTATTTTTTATTATTAGGGATATTGGAGGTTCGTGGGGCTTCTAAAATAATTATGGAGTTTCTAAGTTTTCAGAGAGGAGGTAAGTCTTGTACCGTAGATTTGTTGTGTTCGACTTACCACCGAACAGTAGGGGTATGTTTCTATTTTCCTCTTAATTAGATGGAGAAAATTTAAAACGTTATTATTAAAAATAAAAATATCATTTAGTTAACTGAAAAAGGTAAATAACTACAAGTTTCTAAAGTATGTTAAAGTTTTCTGGTTTCAGCTTTTTATGTTGTTGGCTGCAAATAACTAGAAACTACATTTATTTATATGTCAATAGTGCAATAGGATTGTGAAAAGCTGTTGGTGCAAGTGGACAATAGACATGTATGTGAAGAGATATGTTCAACCAAGTTGAATTGTTGTGTTTATTTGGTACTAATGAGCAGATACAAGAGGGAAGCATAGGATTTCGGTTGAATTGAAGAGACTTGAGCAAGAAACTCGCTTCTTGGAGGTTTGATTTCTCTCCTTTTACATTTGAATTCAAAACGTTTTGTGTTTATTGGGTTTCTTTCTGCTTTAATCTACAAGGGTTCTTGTGGGTTTGCTTAAAACTGCTGTCAGGTTTCTTTAACATGTAAGAATTATTAGTTATTAGTTATTTAATAAAAAAAACCCTTTTTGTATCTGATTGTTTTTTCCGTATAGATACTGAATTTTTGGAAATTATCGCTTTCATGGCATATGCTGAAAAAAATACAATGAGTAAGCTTAATTATATGTTTTTTTACGGGCAGATGATTCCTACTCAAAATTGTTCATTTATATGTTTTTTTACACTTTACAGTTTAATAAAAAAGGATTATATGGTGTCAATAGTATGCTACATTTGACATAAATATAATTCTTCACAAGTTTCTTGTTTCTGTTTACAAAATTCTTGTTTGGTATGTTTTCCATTAAGTCTTGTATGGATAAAACTTTCTACGTGGATTAATCGGCCTGTATAGATGGGAAGGTTTTTGTTTGTTTTTGGGAGGGTTTTTTGATAGATGGAAAGAACGTGTTTTTAATTAGTAATTTTCCATCAGAAATGTCATAACTGAAATTCATTGGCGAGATGCTACGGGGGAAGAACGAGTTGCGATACTTCACGATTCTTATCGAATTTGGGCGATGAAGTTGATCTAACTCTTTCTTCGGGTGAATAAATATACAAACCTTACATACATTCATAAAGATATGGGTGATTTTATTCAAACCTATGCTCATAGGTTTTAAATCTTATTTTATCTACTTACATGAATTTCCAAGGATGTGTTAACTGTAGGCTTCTTTCAAGGATAAACCCATATTTGTAAATTGTGTTGTGGAGTGTAGATGAAACTTGTTTTGGTACATGATATTTGCTTGGATTTATGGAGGTTGCACATGTTTTCTTTAAGTGTGCATGTATATGAGGTACGATTGATTAATGTACATCCCATAAAGTTCAAGTGTACATGTTATATTGTCTTGGTACAACTTATAGTTCCATGTTTGAAATAACCAACCGATAATGAGTGATAATCATTTATGATTGTCTGAAGATAATACTCTCTCATTTCAATTGAAGAGAAAACCATTTTCGGTTTGACTTAACATTTCTATGACAATTAACAAAGCTTAAGGATAGACTTCCGAATTTACGTGTTTATCTGGTGGAATTAGTGTTCTCATATGACTAACTTTATGTGGAGCATATCCATAGGGATAGCACTAGGTAATACAAAGGTATTAGTAAGACTATAAAAAATTAAATCATGTTGCAATCTTCACATTAAACGTTGTCTATAAAGAAGTTTTAGATGATAAATATGACACAATTAACTAATTATTATTACAAACTTCATATAATATGTTTATGTCAAAAAATTACATGTTTATTGCATGACATGTTTACATATGGATATTATGTTCAACATCGAGAGGGACGGATAATGAATTGAAACAAGAAACGTGATTAAAGGCTAGCTTATTGACTTCAAAATAACGATTCACCCGCGCTGCATCGCGCGGGTACACAACTAGTATATATATATATATATATAGATAGATATAGAGAGGCTCCGTAAAATGCAAACCTTTCATTTGTTGCACCCCTTACAAACCACAGTCTGCATATGTGCAGACTGGTTCTGCACATACGCAGATGAATAGGTGCAAGAATATACATATAATGGACATACATTCACATGGGACAATGCATATATGCAGAACCAGTCTGCATAAGGGGTGCAACAAATGCAAGGTTTGCATTTGATTTGTATCCTATATATACCTATATATATATACCAATATATATATATATATATATATATACCAATATATATATATATATATATATATATGATACAATAGGGTTGGGTTCCGGTGAGAAGTTGACGTTAACGTGAGAAGTGGTTATCAACCGTTGGATGAGAAATGGTCGCACATTAGGATGAGATGCACCGAGATGCACCAAATCAATTCCCTTCTACGTTGCAATTCATGTGAGGGCATTTGTTTATAAGTGATCAATGGTTCAGATCCACTTCTCACTTCTCTCAAGTTAACCTCAACTTCACACATGATCCCTTGCCTGATACAATATATACTAAATATATACAAAGTGGGATTTACGGGATACTCTTCAAAGTGGGTAAGAATATATATATATATATATATATATATATATATATATATATATATATATATATATATGTGTGTGTGTGTGATGCTCTTCAACTTTGGAGACCCGCGAAGACGTTGGAGAAGACAATTCTTCCTCCGAATTTAATTCATGGGACCCATTTTTATGATGTGTCTAGTAATGAGTTTTATTGCGGGTTCTGTTTAGTTGATGTGGGGAGAATGTATTAAAAATTGCAAAGTGGGGGTGGAGGAAGATGGTGTAAAGTAACACATGAACCTATACATGTTTCAAGTTTGTTTTCTTATTTCTTTCATGATGTTATCGACATGTTCTTATGGATCCTATTTGCTTTATGTGAGCGAAAAAGAAGATGGTATCTATGATATTGAGAATGGAGGAAAACAGTTTATATTATTTGCATATCCATTTTGTGGGTCTCATTTACCAAACAAAAAGATGGTTGTTGGCCCAAAGTTGTTAAAGGCGCAAGGCACACTTAGGCGCAAAGGGGTCCTAAGACCTAGGCGCGAGGCGTAAAGGCGAGGCGCGGGCCTCACGAATGCGAGGCGCATCGTATAAAAAAATAATATATATAAATAAATACATATGTACACATAAATACATACACACATAATAATACACAACTCAAATATCATTATATAAAAAGTTGTAATATCAACTCAAGTACCCTTGTACAGTTCAATTTCAATTTCAAAAAAGTAGTAACATGAATATCAAAGATATCTCAATAAAATCTTTACTAATTGGTCGATGCTCAATTCTCGTTATCATCTTCAAGTGTCTATTCTTCAATATTCACATCGGGTTTATATTCCCTAAATTGAATAGTAATTTGAAGAGAGAATTGAAGAGACTTATCTAATAAATGTGTTTTGTAGAAGTCTAGGAGGTAAAAACACATAACTAATATTAGGTTTCGACTTATTTAATAACTCTTCTGTTGTAGAATTCAAAATTTTTTGAAATTTAGGGTTGATCTTCATAAGGCGCGCCTAAGCCTATATTGCGCCTCAGAACAAGGCTCTGCGCCTTGGTGCACTTCTGTGAACCACCTCACCTCGACAGAGAAAAAGGCCAACCCCTTACGCCTTATGCGCCTCAGGCGCACTTTTCACAACTATGGTTGGCCCCTTTTGTTAGATCTGAGTTTTGTCAATAAACTAAGTGTTGAATTCTGAATGAGAAGGCTCAGAAGTTCTGAAGTGAAGAGTCAGAGTTCTGACTAAGAAGGCTCAGAAGGATTGCTCTGAAAGTTTACTAAGTATAGGCGTTTGAGAAGAAGAGTCAGAGTTTTGAGAAGCCTAATCAGAATTATGTTCAGAAGTTCTGAACAACATGTTCAGAACTTATAACTAGATACTTTACTTTGTATTTAGTTAACTAACTAGGACATGTGTATTGTTCCTATTAGTCTTTCATATTTGTATTGTAGCTTTAGATTTCCCGTTACAGTATATATAGTGGTTAGCACTGTTTCGCTAACTAACTTTCCCGCATATATTTGTATTCAACTTTTGTAATCTTTGCGATACTCTCTCTAAGATCTGTAAATCTGTTCCTCATTGAATACAAGTTGGTTTTGATCAAATTACTTCTCAATTACTGTTCTATACATTGATAGATTGATTGTAAGAGTGAATCCTGGACTTACACCTTTTAATTGTTGAGAGGAGATGTGAAAGATAAACCCATACGTATCCATTTTATCCCATTCAGATGTAGGGCCTAAGGAGAATAGGTTATATGAAGATGGTGCAAGTGAACGAAATGTAGAAATCTTTCACATCACCATTTTTTGGGGCCCGTAATGAAATGTTATTGTGGGTCCCATTAACTTGATACAAAGATGGGATTCATGAAACATAGAATGGAGAAAACCCGTATAAACGAATGGAATCTTACTTATTTCTCCAACGTTGTTATCGATATATATGATGTATCTTTCTTGCTTGCAGCATTTGCTACAATACGGATAGGTGGGATTTGATGAGTAAGTATGCAAAATGGTTTGTCAAGGCAGGAGCAAAAATGCGACGAACTTCATTTGATACTTGGATGACATTCGCCGCAAAACTAGGTGCTCATTTACATTTC
Organism: Saussurea involucrata; assembly: GCA_033807775.1. Classification (NCBI taxonomy): domain Eukaryota; kingdom Viridiplantae; phylum Streptophyta; class Magnoliopsida; order Asterales; family Asteraceae; genus Saussurea; species Saussurea involucrata. Next base: position 61,788,855 of record CM066317.1, read on the forward strand.
TTCCTGAAAATATAATCTATTCATTTGTCACTTCAAATAAATTTTGGTCGTTTAAAATCACCTATATTATTTATTGGGAGGGGACGGGATTGAGTGGGACAAAAATGCATATTTTTTGTCCCACCAAAATAGGTGGAACAAAAGTCAAGGAGATCGAGACAAGATTGGTAAATTACTAAACTACCCATGCCAAACTAAAACCCTAAAATCTTCCGTAATTCTTTCACTATCGCCCGTCCAGTCCTGTCTGGGTACCAAACGCAATCTTAATGATCAATAATATCAACATCATTCTCATTTGTGTCCGATTTGATGTCTTTACAGGAGACGTTGATAATTTATGGAAGATCGAGAATTTGAGATCAGGATTGATGCAAACCCACACAATTGGTAGCGGGTTTTCATGTGCCAATGTATTAATCATCCTGATCATTTTACCCTCTATTCAAAGTGTTTTATTTCAGATGAAGTTGTGGTTCTTTTTAAGAGTGCGAGTGTTTCAGTTCTTCTTGTCTAAATTGAATTGGTCAACTTTCGTTCAATTTAGTTCCATGTATTAAACCAGTTTGTATGTTGAAAATAAGTTGAAATTATTTTTGACTTTTAGTAAATAAACGAGTCTCCTACAAAACCCTTGAAATAGTCGAACAACTTTGTTGGTTTTCTTTTCTCAAAACCTGTATACAAGCCAGGTGTCTTCACATAAACGGTCTCTATTCTTATGCAACACCCTTTTGTAGAATGTTAATGTAAATCACATGTGATTTTGCACATGATTTTACTGCTATCTTATTTTCTTGTTTAGTTAATGTTCTTGTTTGAACCTATCTCTCTCTCTCTCTCTCTCTTTCTCTCTCTCTCTCTCTCTCTCTCTCTCTATATATATATATATATATATATATATATATATATAAATATATATAGAGAGAGAGAGGGATAGTTCGTCTTCTAACAGGTTTTTTATGTACTCTTTTTGCAGGGGTTTCTGCTTGAACGTAAACCTGAAGAATGCAAATACACACTTGTTGTTTAATGTGAATCCGAATGGACAGACGCCCTTGATGCAAATAAAACATGAATTTGGAAGAAAATGTCATTTGACCCATGATTCTGCCACGCCATACTCATCCATAACCCATATCGTAAATCCTTTATTGGCTGCTGACATCACACAAAGCTTTTCATCCAACACGCCCAGACTATTGGGGTACTTTCCATTTCCTAGAGAATGAGGAAGAGGTATCTCACTGAAAGTCTCCAAACCCAAATCAAAAGAGACTATTGTTTTTAGATCCATTACACCTTTAATATGGGTATGGGTATAACCAAACCAATGAAGATGATGGTGATGATAATGGTCATCTACACAAACCTTGCCGTCATCAGAAAGGGCTGAAATACATGCATTGGAAACCTAGAGTCATTGATTAATTTCCAGCTGGAGTTCTTCATACTATACACCTCTACTTGAAGCCTATTTGCTTTAACAAGAAAACAATGTGTTTCTATGGGTAGATTAAAACTGTACTTTAACTTGACAACTTTATAATCATCCGTTTTAGGATCATACCCGAACCGAAAATGCTTTCTACCGGAAAAGGGATCACATGACCGGAGAGTTGATACGGTGGAAAGAGTAGGGTTCCATATCTTAATGTCATCATATAACAGGATACAAAAACATATTAAGCAATTAACAGAACCGATGAATCTTAAACAAGGCTCCATGATGGATTTAGGTGATTGAAGTGACCAGAGTGGATATGGTCAACAAGGTGGGTAGAGTGGAGATGGTGACGTCGAGGTAGGATGGTTTTTCGTTTCTCTCTCGTCGATGATGCTCCTTGTATGTGTGTGTGTGTGTGTGTGTATATATATCTATTGTTTGTTTGGTTCGAAGGAAGCTAACTATAGACGAAAATGAAGTATCCAACGAGTTAATGACAAATGGAGGATGTACGAGTCAATTCGTGGATCAAATGTAACAACCCTAGTTTCTACAAGAAAATGAAAGGTTTGGTGGCAAATTGTTAATAAAATAGAGTTGGAATTGAAGGACCTTCTAGCAATTTGAAGAAGTTATAAAAGGGTACAGTATTCTAGGTTTCAATCATTTGGAGCATTATTGGGGAAGAGAAGCTAAATTGTTTGGTGCAAAGTGCAGTTGGCGCAAACCGCACCTGGCGCAAGCCAGGTTGGCGCAAACCTCAGCTGGCGCAAAACCCCGAGAGCTGGACCTTCCGGGCTTCTGTTGATAGGCCCATTTCACATGAAAGTTGGGCCGAGGTTGGTTTAAGTTTGGATTAAGGTTCACGAGGCAAGGAAATTGATTATTCGACTTAGAAAAGAGTTAATTGAGACTAAGTTAAGAGAAGGAACTAGGATCGGAAAATTGAGACACGCCTAATTAAATGATGATTATGCAATAGGTGCACGGTCGGTTCAAGGCATGAGGTTAGGAAGAAAACTTCTATCAGGTGAGTTCCCTAAAACCCTTTTTATGACGCAAAGTGATAAATGTTTTAACTGATTATTGTTTATCGAGCATGAAATGTTATGAACTAATTTGCATGATTTTCACGAAACGTATATGTTTTATTAAAAGAAATGTTTAAAATGAAGAAATGAAAGGCATGACGTATGATTATTTTAACCTACATGTTTTCATGAATGTATGTGTATGCTATGTGGCGTCGGTCTGCACTGTGGGATCAGAGAAGATTCTCGGGATCTGAAGATCCCTTGGATATGTATGACAGGCCGGTAGGTTGGAATTCGTTTCCCTCCTATCCGGTAGAGGGGAGTCCGTATGGGCTCCAAAGAGGGCGAGAAGGGAGCCTAATGGAACCCTGATCGCTGAATGTTTAAGTGATCCATGCATAGTGCAGTACCATGACTGATGATACTTTATGGTTTATTGATAAATGTTCTCCAACTGTTTTACATGTTGTTTTCGGAGGGAATTCACTAGACCTTTTGGTCTAACCCTCACTTTCAAAACTAAACCATTTTCAGGTAAGCGTACAGTCGGTTCTTTTAGTAAGAACTAGGAAAGACGACATGAAGGACTTGGAGATTAGAGAAACTCCAGTTTTTGTTTATGATATCTATAGTTAGTACTCGGCTGTGAATCTAGAGACTTCTGCTGTCATGATTTGGTTTAGTATGTTTTAGCGATGATGTAAAGACAAGCTTAATTATGATATTTGAATGCTTATTCTATGATATTGCATGTTTATGAAATTGGGACGTTACATCAAAGGCCGAAGAGATGCATTAAAGAAACTCAAAAAAGTGCCACTGAGACGTGTAAAGTTGGACCGTCATGCAAATGGAAAATCTTAAGTTTTGCAAAACAGTGCCTACCGGTACTTAAGTCCCGCTGTAACTCCCGCCAGTCCAAAATTCTGGAAAACAGTGGTCATCGGTACTTTTGTCGGCACTTAACCCCGGTGTAAGTACCGGCGACGAGCTGATACGTTCACGATATCGACTTGAGATAGGCAAAGGACGATTTTGGGGCAACTTGGGTCGATTTTCCATAGAGTTTAACACCGATTAACGCAACGAAATCATAGTGGAACGCCGAATTAACGAAGATCAATTCATTGTTCGTGGGTATTGCGATTCAACAAAAGGGAGTTTGTTCATACATTGATTTCTTGTTCAAGAACCATGTCTACTCTACTTTCTCTCCTTTTTGCTTTGTGTTTTAACACCCCCAACATGAACTAATCTTTAGATTTGTTGGGGGTGGATGAACTTTGGGTTGTAAGTATATGAACACGAAACCTTGTGATTCTTATTAGTTCTTCTAATCAATGAAACATATGGATTTAGTTTTAATGCTTTTGTGAGTTTGATCACCTTGCAAATTGATTTAATTGTTACGAATCTGATTTGAGAGAATGATTCCATAACTTGGCTTGAATTTGTATGCATAGGGTGAGAAATTGGATAGAGATATACCAAGTAAACTTTAGTACTTGTTTTACAATCTTGTTCTTAATGAATTTCTGAATTCCTAGGTTAAGATCGAGAGATAAAACCTGCGTTTTCTAGAAATAACTTTGTTGTTGCTCTAGAGAGAATAACAATTATTTACGTGATTGTGTATTCATTTGATTGGATTAGTCGGGTAATTATCATAAGTGGAGTATTCTTTGTGAAACCATTGGGATTCCAACTCTCAACTACATTTCACCCGAAAAATGCACATTTGTTCTTTGCTTTTACTCCAAAGTTTATTTATTTAATTTAGTTCTTAATCGGTTATATTATCAACAACTCTTCCAATCGGATCGTCCAGTTAATAGTGATTATAGTCATTGTGATACTCCGTTCCTAATTCTTTGGTTCGATACTCGTACTTCCAAGTAGATATTACTTGATTCGAATCATACACTTGAGGTTGGAATAGAAGGGTGTAAACCCGCCTATCATTTGTATATATGGGTGAATATATGAAATGCTATGTATGTATAGGTATATATGCTCCCGCTTTACCTATATTGTGTCTGGGAATGTATATACAATTATGCGCTCTAGTGTGTGTATATATATATATATGTATATGCAATGTGTCATGTGTATATATATATATATATATATATATAATGTATGTGTGTATATATTATCAAAAGATATGAGAGAGAGAAAGAGATGGACAAGGGTGTTAATATAGTACATTATTGGTCTATATAGATTATAGAAAACAAAAAAAAATCATGAAATGACAAAATTGCACTTCTAAGTAATCTACTTAACATAATCATTTTATGGTGTTAGAGTAAAGGGACTAAATACGTTAAAAATGTAAAACACTTAATTTTTTCTATAACTATTTCAAATTAAAGGTGTAGAACGTGATTTTGTATAAATCACAAAGACCAAAAATGTAATTTACTCAAACTTAAATGATTTTTTGGCTTGTGAAAAAACATAGTGATTGCCATTAGAAAGATCAATTTTTTGTTCACATCATTTTTTTTAAACCATAAAGATAATGGTGCATTTGGATTGTGTGAGATATAGGGGAACAAAGAAAAATTAGTTTCATGTTTGGTACGTTATGGGACAAAAATAAGTAAGATGATATGGGACTAAAACTTAGTTTCATAGAACAAAGCGTAAGATTTTTTGTTTCATCAAAATAATTAGAACATCACAGAACTAATTTAAAAAAGGGAAATTAATTGTTTTAGCCATTTTTTCATGATGGTTCAACATCTTAGCAACATTCTCTTCAAGTTTACCAAAATGGCACCGGGTCTGCAAAGATGAAAGATATTACGGACTTACTTAAAAAAAACGAATCTCATCAATTTGTTTTTATATTGCATACCTAAGTCATTTTTATAAAGGTAAAACGATCAAATTTGAATCTATTTAGTATTTTTGAGTTAGGTTCACAAAAATTACAGACCTAGTACTATTTTGATAAAGTGAAATAAAATATAGATAAATTATTAAACAATCATGAAAAAATGGGCTAAAACAATTAATTTTCCTTTAAAAAATTACTATATTACTTTTTTTGTCAAAGAGATTCAATGGCTACTTTTATGTTCTGAATTTTGTTTCCATGCTTAGTTGCCTACTGCTTATTGTGAATTTTGACCATTGATAGAAAAAGCCGAAACAGATATATATAGAAAAGCTCGAACAGATATCTATCTATATCTATACTACTTATATATGCATTTACATCTAAAGTCTTAAAGACAAGTTTTCATGCATAACGTACAAGCTTCTAAAGCACAAAAATGAGAAAACTCTTAATTACCATCTTTAAAGCATAATGTACAACTCTTTAATGCAATACATTTATAACCTGGCCATGGTTGATTGATTTCTGATCGACATGGAGGTCCATCCCTGTACGGCCCAACTCCAGCCCTACTTTCTGATCGACTCCCTTACCACCATCCCCTTATACCTCCAGCCATGCTTTTTGACCTCCTTTTCTACGGATTCATAGTATCAGGCCATACGCTTCTACATGCTACCTCCCAAAAACATTGTATATAAACAATGTGAGAAGGGAAAAAGTCAGAATTCAAGTGGAAGGGTTTTACAATTCAAATTTCTTCGTCCCTCGCTGCTTCACGAATCCCAGGTACTCCTCTATCTCAAATTCACTCTCAGCTCTAGGGTTTCATCAATTTCCCTTCTATTTTGTGTGTTTTTCATGGGATTTGAAGGTTTATATCTTTATGTTTTTCATATTTTTGCAGGTACGCTCATATTGATATTGCAGACAGTAATGGGTTGAATCAAACACTGGAACTTGGTGGTAGGAGTGGAGGGAGACGAGGTAGGTTTGGTGGCCGAGATGGTGGAAGATCCGGCAGTGGTCATGATTGTAGAGTTCGTCGACCTAGCTGACCAAGCATAAACGTTGTTGGCACAAATACATTCTTTCTTTCGTGTTTTTGGGGGTTTTCAACTTGAATTAACAACCATTTTTCATTCATCTTCCTTTTCTATTTTGCAGGAAAGAAGATGACCTTCGATGATGATTAGAATTTAAAAAAATCATAAGGTGATTACAAAGCACAAACATATTGTTGAATGATGCTAAAAGTTTTCTAATCAAGGTTTGATTGTTAGCTCATTAGATGACTAGGCTATTTGCAAGTTTTATTCAACCTGTTTAGTTTTTCAAAATACTTCCAAGCCTTTCCAATGGATTTAGTCTTTCACTTCAAACTCTTAGTATCTGAAACAATTCAAATACATATACCACTTTACCAAATAGAACACATAAGACTCTCTAACAGATTGAGAATCCCAATAACTTATCAAACTCTTATCTTCAAATGTTCACCTACAGCGACTTAACACGGGGGTTCCGCTACCCGGTTAGCGGATGGGGTAAAGGGGCAACGCCCTTGCGGGGTTTGGGGGAAACAATATCCGGACACTACCAAAATTACCGGGACTCCACTGTACCGGGACTCCACTGTACCGGGACTCTCCAATACCGGGACTCTTTTCGGAGATCGAGATTTTCTTTCTTTTTCATCGAAAATGAAGAAGGCCGAGGATACCGGGACTCTCCAATACCGGGAGTTCACAATACCGGGAGTTCACAATACCGGGAGTTCACAATACCGGGAGTTCACAATACCGGGAGTTCACAATACCGGGATTTCCCGGGACACTCAAGAACACAGTCAGTTTCAAAGTACCCAGATTCAAATGAAACTAACACAAATCACTAAAATCAAACTTTCTAAACCGATAGATAACTTCTACTCATGATTACTAACACAAATTATAAAAGAAATTACCTTAAAATTGACTCTAACCCGATCAATCGATGCTCAAACCGTAACCTTCTTCTTTCGCTTTCTTCGCCTCCACACACACAGTCACACACTCTAATGTTTCTGAAATGAAAATATCTGATATCTTTAAGGGATAATATCTATCCATACTTACCATATAGACCTTGTACTTCTCAATAATGATCCAAAACACCCTTAACTTATAAGTTAACCCAAACTTACCCTAAACATCCAACTTTTAAAGTTAACTAAATTTAACGGAACTAGGTTTTAACTAACGAACTTACCCGGGGTATTACATCATCTCCCCCTTAGAAGAATTACGTCCCGGAATTCGATTTGGCAAAAAGATGCGGGTACTTAGTTCTCATTTCCGATTCTGATTCCCACGTAGCATCCTGACCTCTATGATGCCTCCACTGAACTTTCACTTGCCTGATTTCTTTATTCCGCAATACTTTGGATCAACTATGGCCTCCAGTTCTTCTACATACTTTAGTCTTTCATCAACTTGTATCTCTGGTAGGGAGACTGACTGATCTGGAGTAACCAAACACTTTCGGAAGTTCGATACGTGAAACGCATTATGGATCCTGCTCAACTCCGGTGGAAGAACTAATCGGTAAGCTACTTCACCGATCCTTTCTGTAATTGCAAACGGTCCGATATACCTTGGGCTAAGTTTACCTTGTCTTCCAAATCGGATTACTCCTTTCCATGGCGAAACCTTTTACATTACGAAATCCCCGACTTGAAATTCCAACGGCTTTCGATGGCGGTCAGCGTAGCTCTTCTTCCTATCTTGAGCTACCTTCAATCTTTCTCGAATCTGAGTAACTTTATCAGCAGTTAATTGAACTATTTTTGGCCCCGCTAACTGTTTCTCTCCCACTTAGTTCCAACACAGAGGCGTTCGGCATTTCCTACCATACAGTACTTTGAACGGTGTCGCTTGTATGCTGGAATGATAACTGTTGTTGTATGCAAACTCGATCAACGGTAAGTGCTTATCCCATGATCCCCCAAAATCAACAATGCAAGCTCGAAGCATATCTTCTAAGGTCTGAATCGTTCGTTCACTCTACCCATCTGTTTGGGGATGATACGCCGTACTTAACTTTATTTGTGTCCCCATTTCCCTTTGGAAACTTCTCCAAAATCTTGAAGTAAAACGACTATCACGATCAGAGATAATCGAGATTGGAACTCCATGTCGAGCTACTATTTCGTCAATGTACAACTTACCTAATCGCTCCATCGAATCAGTTTCCTTTATCGGTAGGAAGTGTGCAGACTTTGTCAATCTGTCGACGATCACCCAAATAGAATCAAATCCCTTCGGTGTTCTTGGTAGCTTTGTGATGAAATCCGTAGTAATCTTCTCCCACTTCCACATAGGTATTTCTAGTCGCTGTAGCTGACCAAACGGCTTTTGGTGTTCGATCTTCACTTTCTTACAAGTATCACATCTTTCCACATTCTGAGCAATTCCTCTTTTTATCCCCGGCCACCAATAGAATTGTTTAAGATCTTTGTACATCTTGTTTGTACCTAGGTGGATAGAGAAACGTGATTGATGAGCTTCTTGCAGAACACGATCACGTAACCCACCTAAACGAGGCACCCACGCTCTATTTCCTAGACACAATAACCCACGATCATCTTTTACTAGCAATGCTGACATTCCTACTAATCGTTCTGATTTCAGATGTTCTTCTTGATAAGCCTCCACTTGGCACTTCTGCAATTCGTCAAATATGTTGGGTAGGAGTTCAGTTCGTAGTGAAATAACTTTTATTGTTCCACTTCTTTCTTGACGACTCAATGCATCAGCTACCACATTTTCTTTTCCCGGATGGTAAAGTATTTGACAGTCGTAATCATTCAGCAATTCTAACCATCTTCTTTGTCTCATATTTAGTTCCTTCTGATTAAAGAGATGTTGGAGACTCTTATGATCGGTATAAATCTAACATTTGGAACCATACAGATAATGTCTCCAAATCTTTAACGCGAAGACAACCGCTGCAAGCTCCATATCGTGCGTAGGATACTGCCGTTCATGATCCTTCAGTTGGCGAGAAGCATAAGCTATAACTTTTCCTCGCTGCATAAGCACACAACCTAATCCCAGTTTGGACGCATCACTATATACAACAAAGTTTTCAGAACCGTCGGGTAGTGATAGAATCGACGCGCTACACGGTTTTTTCTTTCAATATTCTGAATGCCTCATCCTGCTCTGCTTTCCATTCAAATTTTAGGTTCTTCCGGGTCAGCTTAGTCAAAGGCGTTGCGATACGAGAGAAATCTTTTATAAACTTCCGGTAATAACCGGCTAATCCCAGAAAACTACGTACTTCGGTTGGCGTCCTCGGAGGTTCCCACTTTTCGATCGCTTCCACTTTCATCGGATCAACTTGAATGCCTTCTTCGGAAACTACATGCCCCAGAAACTGAACTTTCCGTAGCCAGAATTCACATTTCGAAAATTTGGCGTATAGCTTTTCCTTCTTTAGTAACTCCAAGATCAAACGAAGGTGTTGTGCATGCTCTTCTTTGGTTCGGGAATAGATAAGTATATCATCGATAAATACAATTACAAATTTATCGAGATACGGCTTACATACCCGATTCATTAAATCCATAAAAACAGTTGGAGCGTTCGTCAGTCCAAACGGCATAACTAAGAATTCATGATGACCATACCTCGTGCGAAAAGCAGTTTTCAGAACATCTTCTTCTTTTACTTTCAGCTGCTGGTAACCCGACCTTAAATCGATCTTGGAGAAATAACAAGCTCCAACTAACTGATCGAAGAGGTCATCAATTCTTGGAAGCGGGTATTTGTTGGTCCCGTTTATGAGCAACAATAGAAGAAATATAGAATCCATATTTAAATATAGAGATAAGATATGCATGAAGAACAATTATAAAGAAACTTATCTCATATTCATTGACGATTAAATATGGAGAGGAGAAAACATGAAGAACACCACACTTAACATGTAAAACCGACTCTCATCTAGTCTATGTGTGTTTTTGTATGCTCTCCAAAATTTTTCTCTTCTTGAAATAAAACCATGGACACCTCTTATATAGGGCCATTTACACATTAGATATTTAAGATATCTAATGTCTAGACAATATCTAAAATATCTATATAAACTATCTAAGTAAATATCTATTACAAAATATCTAAAACACAAAAATATCTTTATAAAACATTCATTAAATTAGGAGCTAATTAAAGCTAACAATCTCCCCCTAATGTTTTATAAAGAAAGCATCATCTTATAGTCTCCCCCTTGCTTTCTTTAGAACCTTTGATGTTCCGTTCTTCAAGTCTTCAAAGCATCATGTGCTCCCCCTCAAATGTAGGCTCACCCACCGAGCTCTAAACGTGAATAACAGAGGATGGAGTGACATTTAAAATGTGACAAATATAGCTTGACACCATGAAGAACCGTTGAGAGAACACCGTTCTTGAAAGCGGAAAGAGCATGAATTAATTGCAATGCTTTCGGTCCAGCACTTTACAGCAGACTTTGAAGCAGATTTCGGCATATCAGCTCACATAATTTGAGAAAACTCAAAACATCAAAGTCGTGCGTCTGTGAATTATCTTTCCAATGCCGCTGGAATCGAGTAATTTGGAGCACCGAGTCAAAAGTTATGCGCATTTTTCTGAAGCAGCGCAAATCTGTCAAACAAACACAAATCGGGCTCTTAGGTTGAGTCGTAGAGGTTCAATCCACAGAGGTTCTGTCGGATTTCACAGAGGTTCTGTGGTGAACAGTTCCACAGAAGTTAGTCGGCAGAAGTTGGTCGGCAGAAGTTGCTCGTACTGCCGATAGAGCTCTGATGATGATTTGTCAAACTCAGCTTTCTGTCCAGCAGAAGTATACTGTCTTTAACAGAGATTCTGACCAAGAATAACACCGATTCAGACCAAGATCAAAACACGAAAAGTATTCATCTATGTCTTAGGAATCCAACGCATCTGGATTCATCAAATTTGGAGCTTCGATGAAAATGTTATGTTGAAAATACGACAGGTGCGCAAAGCTGACAGCAAGAACACTAAAACGTTGCGCTTTGGGCTCTTAGGCTCGGTTGCAGAAGTTCGGTCCACAGAAGCTCTGCTGAGTTTCACAGAAGTTCTGTAGTGAACAGTACCACAGAAGGTGGTCGACAAAAGTGATCGTTGCTTGACAAACGTTTGACAAAGGTTCTGCAGAAGTTTGGTCGCGGCTCTGCAGAAGCTGGTCTCGTGCGGCAGAAGCTTGGTCGCGTGCGGCAGAAGCTTGGTCGCGTGCGGCAGAAGCTTGGTCGCGTGCGGCAGAAGCTTGGTCGCGTGCGGCAGAAGCTTGGTCGCCGCTCGGCAGAAGCATAACATAAGTGTTATACTTACTTTGACATTGATTTAGACCATTTTACCTCTGGATTTTGCAAGAACGCAAAACACAAACAACTTGAATTTGTTTGTTAGTAGTTCAGATCATCTTGAATCACCTCTTTTCGAGCTCGTACGACAAAGATATGGTTGATTTCCCACAGTTGCGCAGATCTGTCCATCAGCTTTTCCATCAGCACACTGATGTCTACTTCAACGATGCATATGACCCTTGTAAATTTCGAATCTCTGAATTCTCAAAACACAGAAATTGTTCATCTGTGTCTTAGGAATCCAGGGCCTTTTGAATCGCATCAATCGGAGTCTTGAGCAGTGAGATATGACCATTTTACTACAGCATCGCAAATCTGCCAGCATGTTGTTATTAAACCTGATTTGATGTAGAAAAACAAGACGATCTCCATATAACTTTTAGAACCGTGAGTGCAAATACTCAGATCTCTAATTGATCAGGTCAGAGAACTAATTAAAAATACTCAAAGTTATAAAAACTTTTCAGATCAGACTTTGAACATGTAGCACAACACCAAATCTTTCAAAAAAAAAAACTTCTATTGTTGCCATGATGACCGATTTTGAAGAAACGTTTCTTCAATTTGCTCTGATACCATTTGTTGGTCCCGTTTATGAGCAACAATAGAAGAAATATAGAATCCATATTTAAATATAGAGATAAGATATGCATGAAGAACAATTATAAAGAAACTTATCTCATATTCATTGACGATTAAATATGGAGAGGAGAAAACATGAAGAACACCACACTTAACATGTAAAACCGACTCTCATCTAGTCTATGTGTGTTTTTGTGTGCTCTACAAAATTTTTCTCTTCTTGAAATAAAACCATGGACACCTCTTATATAGGGCCATTTACACATTAGATATTTAAGATATCTAATGTCTAGACAATATCTAAAATATCTATATAAACTATCTAAGTAAATATCTATTACAAAATATCTAAAACACAAAAATATCTTTATAAAACATTCATTAAATTAGGAGCTAATTAAAGCTAACAGTATTTGTTCTTGATCGTGCGCTTATTCAGTTCCCGGTAGTCAATACACATTCTCATCGAACTGTCCTTCTTTTTCACAAATAACACTGGAGCACCCCACGGCGAAGAGCTGGGTCTAATGAATCCTTTATTAGATAGGTCTTGTAGCTGTGCCATCATCTCTTTCATCTCTGGAGGTGCTAGTCGGTATGGTGAACGAGCAATAGGAGTGGCTCCAGGAACTAAGTCGATACCAAATTCTACTTGCCTAACAGGAGGAAGACTATTCAAGTCTTCAGGGAAAACTTCTGGAAATTCAGTAACAATAGGAATATCTTCCAACTTAATCTTCTCGGGCCTACTATCTATCACATAGGCTAAGTAAATCTGACAACCCTTATTCACACACTTACGGGCTTTTATCATAGATATAAGGCTAGATTGATGATTCTTACGATCCCCATAAATCACTACTGACCTCTTATCAGGTAAAACGACATTGATTATTTTCTTATCACAAACTATGTTAGCCTAATTCTCAGCTAACCAATCCATTCCTACTACCACATCAAACTCGATCAAGGCTATAGGAAATAGTTGTATCGGTACTCCATACCCCTCTATATTTATCACACAACTATCGAAAACTTCTTTAACTGACACTTGGTTATCATTTGCAGTGTCTACCAGCAAGGCATGTTTTAACATTTTAGGCTCTAAATGCATGTGAGCAGCAAACGAAGGAGACACAAAAGATCGGTTTGCACCGGAGTCAAACAACACTTTAGCACGTGTAGAGTTTATGAAAAATGTACTTGTAACCACATCCGGAGTTTCCTCCGCCTCTTTAGCTGTCATTTGAAAAGTACGACCCCTTGTTCTTGGGGGTTCTATTCTCGGAACTACTGGTATAGCAATTGCTGGTTTCCCTGATGTTCCACCCTGTTGTATTCTTCTTTGCGGACAATCCGATAGCATATGATCCGGAGAAATACATGAATAACAAAACCGTGTCACACGACAATCTTTAACGACATGCCCGGTTTTTCCACACTTAAAACAAACTCGAGATTCCACTTGACAATTTCCCTGATGTATGCGATTACATTTCGAACACGGTCTTTCCGCTGGTCGAAACGGTGGACGGTTATCGAACCTCTGAAATCTGGACTTCCGTGGATCATGTGGTTGCCCTTCCGATTTCCTTTTCCCTATACCTTTATCACCGACATCCCTTCTATTGTCTTGTTCTACATTTTCAGCAGCATCCACTGCGGCTGTAAAGGTATCTGGCCTTGTTGCAATCACTAATCTTCTGACTTCTAAATTTAACCCATAGATAAATCTTTCCATCTTCATTTTCTCCGTAGCAACGTAATATCCCGCAAAATGAGATTTTTCCAAGAAACGAGCAGTATAGTCTCTAACTGACAAATTCCCTTGTTGTAGATTCATAAATTCTTCCTCTAATTGCCTGACGGCTGCTTGTGGACAAAAGTGTTTTGTGAAAGCTAAAACAAATTCTCCCCAAGGAAAAGCAGAATATATGTCTGATCCTCCCGATTCAATATGAGCCTCCCACCTGTATAAAGCATCACCTTTTAGCATTGCAGTTCCATAGAGTACTTTATCTTCTTCAGCACATTTACACGTCTTGAAGATAGCCTCTGTTTCTTTCAGCCATCTCATCGCTTTTACTGGGTCCCGATCTCCTGAATACGTAGGGGGCTTGCAACTAAGGAACATCTTATAGTCACACTTCTTAGTTACAGGTAAGACAGCAGAGGTGAGTGGCATTTCAACTTCAAGTTCCGGGTTTGGTATCTCAACTTCAGTATGACGACTTTGTTCGAACATAGCTTGTATACTGGCCTGTAATCTCCCCATCTCTATAGTCAGGTCATCCCGTGTAACAAACTCGGTACCATGTGTTCTACCCCCAGTTCGGCCCCCAGTTCTACCTCTGGTTCTGCCTCCACCCCGATCTCCTCCTTTTCCCCCTGTTCCTACTGGTAGGTTCTCTCCACTCGAATTCCTTCCTCCTCTTTGATTCCTTTGTCTAGTGCCACTTGCCATTCTGTTGATTCAAACAAAGTTAATATACACATAAGCACATACCCCATATAACAAGGTATTCCAGTTCAAACATGTACCTGTAAGATCATAATTACACTGGCCAGGTGTAATCTGAAATTACCTTACATGATGTTCCTTCTACCTTTTATACTTAGCATCCCCAGGTTCTATCATAATAAGTACATCCTACTTCACATGCAGTTTAAGTCTAGGTACAGATACTAATACCTAAATCCCTTAAACTAGGGCTCTGATACCATCTGTAACATCCCTATTTCCATATATACAAATAACATACACTTCATATCATAAAATCATCAAAATGGATACATCGTATTTCACATTCGGTCCCCTAGTCTTGACAAATATACAAATAAAACTGTACAAACTTTTCGCGAATTACATTACATTATGACTAACAACAAGTCATGAGTACAAAAATGTATCTATAACTTCATATACAGAGTCTTCACAAAAACTATCCATCGATCGTCCTATTCACTTGTTCTTACTCGATCCGCCACCTGGAATACATATTTTTAAAACAGAAATGAGGGTTAGACCTAATGGTCTAGTGAGAAATCCCTGTCAATTTAGTAAACCTTTGTATCAAAACCATTTATGTAAAACCTTTCATATACATTCAAGTACTACACATATATAAATACCATTCAAGACTCTTACCTCTCATTCCACCTTATTCCTCCACAAATGGCCAAATTAATTGGTTGCGAGCCAACTAATCTACTGTACATCAAATACAATAAACACACCGGTCCTCTGCCCGGCCACGTATTATAGTACACTATAATACTCACGTAATTATAATATCTCAATATTTCATAATTACAATCATAGACACATTCATGACATTTATCAAATATTCGACATCCATACAAATGTATTCCAGTTTAAAATACTTTGAAGTAAAACTCACCTGTTTAGTTTATCAAAATACTTCCAAGCCTTTCCAATGGATTTAGTCTTTCACTTCAAACTCTTAGTATCTGAAACAATTCAAATACATATACCACTTTACCAAATAGAACACATAAGACTCTCTAACAGATTGAGAATCCCAATAACTTATCAAACTCTTATCTTCAAATGTTCACCTACAGCGACTTAACACGGGGGTTCCGCTACCCGGTTAGCGGATGGGGTCAAGGGGCAACGCCCTTGCGGGGTTTAGGGGAAACTATATCTGGACACTACCAAAATTATCGGGACTCCACTGTACCGGGACTCTCCAATACCGGGACTCTCAAATACCGGGACTCTCCAATACCGGGAGTTCACAATACCGGGAGTTCACAATATCGGGAGTTCACAATACCGGGAGTTCACAATACCGGGAGTTCACAATACCGGGAGTTCACAATACCGAGAGTTCACAATACCGGGATTTCCCGGGACTCTCAATAACACAGTCGGTTTCAATGTACCCAGATTCAAATGAAACTAACACAAATCACTAAAATCAAACTTTCTAAACCGATAGATAACTTCTACTCATGATTACTAACACAAATTATAAAGGAAATTACCTTAAAATTGACTCTAACCCGATCAATCGATGTTCAAACCGTAACCTTCTTCTTTCGCTTTCTTCGCCTCCACACACACAGTCACACACTCTAATGTTTCTGAAATGAAAATATCTGATATCTTTAAGGGATAATATCTATCCATACTTACCATATAGACCTTGTACTTCTCAATAATGATCCAAAACACCCTTAACTTATAAGTTAACCCAAACTTACCCTAAACATCCAACTTTTAAAGTTAACTAAATTTAACGGAACTAGGTTTTAACTAACGAACTTACTCGGGGTATTACAAGATCCTTTCCAAGCTGAAAGTCTATCAGACTGTAGATCAGAAGCTTTTCCCTCATGGCTTTTCTCAACACTTGATAGGCTCTGGTGTTAGGCTCTGTGTTGTAGTTGTCCTTCGTCCATTGCAGAAGTTCGGGTAAATCATAGGGATTCAGATTCCTTATGTCAGCATCAGCGAAAGTGGTTTCTGAATTGTTTACCCTTCTGACTTTGTAAATATTGTACCTGACTTTTGGTTAGGTTCTTGTAACAGAGAACCTACAGAAGAGTACCTTTTTGATTTTCTGAATTGAGAAGACTTCTGCTCTGGTTCTTGGCCTTGTTCTGCAGAAGATGTTCTTAAATTCTTCTCTGATCTTTGGATCTGTGACGTGGTCTATTGGAAGATTTGTCTGATAAGGTTGTTTGTAGAGGTATTTGTGTACCTCTTCTTCCATTTCTTCGTGTGTTGGACCACGTGGTGGTACTTGTCTTCTTAGACTCTCCATTTGTCGAACCACTTCTGCAGCTCTACCAGTCAGTGGAATGTCTGACATAGGCTTTAATCCATATGCCCAATCCTCTTCTTCAGGCTTTAGTGTTTGGAAGGCATCAAAGGCGCTCTTCATTAATTTCTCTATAGGGTTGGGTAGTGATTTCTTTTTCTTAGGCTCTTCTGTCAGTTTTGCCTTTCCCTTGTCTTTGGCCTTGGGAGGATCAGAATCTGTTGCCTCTGTAGGTTTTCACGCTTGTGCTTGAGAGGAATTTTGTGGCTCTTGTTCTGTTGGTTTTATTTTGCTCTGTAACCTCTGTTGGTGGTTCTTTTGTGATTTCTTCTATGAGCTCTGTTTCTGGGGATTGAGGAATGTCGAATTTCCTTGCCATTCTGAATGCTAATGTAAACCTGTGACTTTCTTCTGCTCTTTGCGCCATTCGATCAGTCATTGTGTTGTGCATTTGTCTTAGAACAGAAGAAGCAGAGGTTTTTGCTCTTTTTGGTTTGTGGGCAATCGACTTTTTCCTTGGGATGGTTTGGGGTTTTTCTGTTGGTTTTGGAGTTTGGGAGGGAAGATCTTTTTCTGAAGAGGATGTCAGATGTTGAGCATCTTCTCCAAACATTGAAGGGAACTTCACAGATGTGGGTGTTTCCTCTGTGGTCTTTTGAGCTTCTGTTGCTCCGGGTTGGTTTGTTGGACTCTCTTCCAGAATGATTATCACAGGGGTGGTTGTTTCCTCTGTGGTCTGTTGAGTTTGTTGCTTTTGTTGGGTTTGTTCTAGAGGGGCTTGACTAACGGGTTCTGCGGCTATTGGTGGACCTATAAGTCCTCTGCTTGCAGCTTTCTCCTTTGGTTTCTCCCCCTCAGGATGATCTGATGGACCAGGGTGGTCATCATCAGAGTCATTCTGACCTTTATCTGAACTACCCTCTGCCCTGCAGGAAGCTTTTCGTTTCTTTGGAAGTTCTGCTCCTGCGGCCATTAATTTTGTGCATACATCATCACAGAGGCCGAGAAGAGTTGCAAGCTATGCTTCTGTGTTGAAGCGCATTCTGCCTACACTTGCTCTAAATTCTTTGACGTGGTTAGCATTTGCAGTGGTGAAGGAGAGGATGACTTCTGTAACTTGATTTATCACATTCTGCCCGAGCTCTGTTAGCTGTGCTCTTGTCATGTAATCTTTTGGTTGCATCAGCACAGTGTTGCGCATAGCTTCTTCTTGTACTTGTTGCAGGGCCTTCTGTAGATCTGCAGGTGTGATGCCCGTTGCATTTGAAGATTTGGTGTGCAGTTGTTCAAGGAATATTTTGACAGATTCCTCGAACGTAGAAGTTGTGATATTTGCGGCAGAAGTGGTAGTAGCAGCAGAAGACTTCATCTGGGAAATGGTAGATTGCACCTCTGCGGACAGGTTGTCCATTTTGGTGTTCAAGTTTTGCAAGGCTGTCGATGTTGTCTTTGCTAAAGATTTGAAAGAGCTTTTCAACCCTTTCAGGGTTTGGTTCACAAAGGTGACAAGGGTTTGGAACTCATCCCTTGATACTTGTGATCCGGTGGTAACCTCTGGAGGAACATATGCGTCTCCAGAGTGAGTCCATGTTCCTGGGACACCTTCGGTCACCCTTGTTTGTACGTTAGGGGTGGAAGGATTTCCTTCTGATCCTCGAGAAGAAATGTTAGTTTCAATCTCTACAGAAGTTCTGTGAAGAACAGTGTCCAAATCCACTCTAGAGGTGGGTATCGGAATGTTCTTTTGTTGACTAGGAGACTTGTCTAGAGTCTCTTCGTCTCTGTGCTCACTACTTCTCTCTGAAAGAAGTGTTGGTCCTAAGTTGTGTGTGGCAGAGGAAACGAATTCCTCTGTGGGGTTTTCTGTTGTGATCTGGGGCGATGGATCACGAACTATAGGTGAGTCTCTTTGAGGAGACTCCCTAGAAATGGATTCCCCGGTTTTTGTGGGCGCAGAGGTTGAAAGAATAACCTCTGGCTGGATGGTTTGGGTTAGGATCGAGTTGTGCTGCTCTATTTCAATAACACCTTCTGCAGCTAGACCTGCGGTGTTAGATGTGTGGGTTACACTGGGAGGGGGTGATGGATATGTGCCTTCTGCTTCTACGACATCGTTTTCTATTTCTTTTTCTTTTTATCCCATTTTCTCTAAAATCCCTGTAACCTCATCCCTGTTCCACGCACTTTGAAGTCTTTCTCTTGTGGCATCATCTGATAGATCGATTTCTTCTATGCCTTCTTCTGTAGTTGGGCTTGGACTCCTTCTATGAACGTTCAAACCCTGTTGTATGAAGGGGTTCTGTAGGATATCTGGAGTTTCACCCGTGTGATCTCTGGGGGTTTGGTCGTCATCGTGCAGACTTGTGTCAACCCAAGTGATAGAGAAATCGGGTTCTTCTATTGTGTGGTGGTCGAGTGGTGGTGCAGTCCACCCAGCGGTATTGAGGGTGTTGGCAATGTCAGGATTTTCAAGGAAGTCACTTAAGCTTCCTTGATGAGCAAATCGATCTGCAGCGTCTTCTTCTGCTGTCTCTTCCTCTGTAGATTGTTCTACCTGGGCCTCTGCGACCTCTGTTTCCACATATTCTGCAGGTTCCTCTTCTGCGATTGTTACCAATGGATCAAGTTGTTTTATGTGCTTCTTTTTGGTCTTCCTCTTCTTCTGTTTTGGTGCCCCTTCTTCTGTGGGCTATGATTTCCTTTTCTTCTTTTGTTGTGAAGAAGAGGGAGGTGCAGAGGAGCCAACTTCTGTGGCATGAGGAGGTGAAGGTTGAGTTTCTGTAACACTTGTAGAGGTGCCTACTGCAGTTTTCCCCTTCTTTGATTTCTTCTTCTTTGAGGTTGAGGCAGAGGCTTTAGAAGACTTCTTTCTCTTGAGTTCTTCTCATTTGGCCATAAAACTGAGTTGTATAGCCATGTGTTTGGCCAATTTCTGTTCCTTTGCCTTTGAAGATAGGGGTTCTGCAACTATTGCTTCTAGGGGGACACCTAAATGCGGGGGTGTCACATGACTCTGTTGTGGAGTCCTATGATCGCGTATGTACTTTTGCTTAAGGGTTTTGCTCTTTGGATAGCTCCGAAGCTTCGTTGATAGTGGCCTGCAGAATGTGTAGCCCTCTATATGATCTGTGGGGATGTTTTTGTTCATGGGGAACTGTTTGGGAGTTGACCCTTCCATTGGCCATTTCTGTATCAATAGCAGAGGTTCGAATAGGACTCCCAAAATTCTTTGAAATTGCAGAGGCGGTAGATAATTAGGATCATTCTCTTTTACCCTTTTTGTGTTGTTCTTTCTGTCGATCGTGTTTATGATCTCCTGCAACATAATGGTTGAGTAATCGAGAGGGAGATCGTAGTAGACCCCGTACATGATTGCTAATATCTGGTGCAAGCTCTGGTCTATGCTGCCTATCTTCCCTGTTAGGCATCTGTTTAAGATTGAAAACAAAGTGTTCCACAGAGGTGGTAGTCTTCCTCTGCGGAAATCATTCCTCTTTCATAGATGAAGGTTGTACCCAAGCATCTCTGCAAAACTACAGAGTTCTTCATCTGTTGGTTGTTCTGCGTATGATTTCAGTCCAAGAAGACCCCTCGTTGGCAGATTGAACTCAAGAGAAAACATTGTTCGATTAAACTTGAGTTCCAAGTGCTCAGAGTTATCTGGTTTTGAAATGTACCCTTTTATGAGAGAATCATCTTTATCATATCTGCAGCTCTGCCAAAATTGGTTTAAATACCTAGCAGGTATTTTCTCTGGGGTTCTGGAGAGTAAAGGAAAGAGAAAATGGTTTTCCATTATATTTAGAAGAATGGCATGGGCTTCGCCGAAAGTAGTGGGTGAGGGGACCAGATAGCAGTTATTTGATTTGATGGGTAGCATCTCTTCAAAGTGATCTTGTGCAATAAAGTTTTGGAGATGAGTGGTCGGAGCAAATTCCGCTGAGTCGCCGGAATCTTCCTGTTCAGCATTTCTGGCGAGGTGGGGGTTTTCTGAATGTTCAGAATGAGCAGGGGAGGGTTCTGGAGAGTTCGCCGGAGAGACTGCAGGTGAGATAACTCGAGAAGACGAAGCCATTTTTGATAAGAATAAGATATGTGCAGGTTTTTGAAGGGTTTTGCCGGAAAAGAATTTAGGGTTCGTAAAGATTTTTATGAGAGGGTAAGATTTGGTTTTTGTAATACCCCGGATAAGTCCGTTAGATAATTTAACAATAATATTTAATGTTTAGGGTAAGTTTGAGATAAATTATAAGGTTAGGGGTGTTTTAGCCCTTAATGAGTAGTTTGAGCCAAAGGTGTAAAATTGAGGTATAAATATCTCAATCTCTTCAGATATCCTCATCCTTCCTCTTTTAGAAATTGTGTGTGTGTGTGTTCTAAGCGAAAGAAGCAGGCGAAGAAACCTACGGATAGAGCATCAATCGTTTGGGTTGGATTCGATTTTGAGGTAAACTCCTTTACAGTTTGTGGTTATAATCAGTAGTATTAGACTTCTATCAGATTAGAAAGCTTAATTAATAGCTGTATATATTTGATTTGGGTTCTGGATTGAAAAATGGAAACCGGCTGTGTTCTTGAGAGTCCCGGTGAAATCCCGGTAGACTCCCGGTACTGGAAGTCCCGGTACTGGAAGTCCCGGTACTGGAAGTCCCGGTACTGGAAGTCCCGGTACTGGAAGTCCCGGTACTGGAAGTCCCGGTACTGGAAGTCCCGGTACTGGAAGTCCCGGTACTGGAAGTCCCGGTACTGGAAGTCCCGGTACTGGAAGTCCCGGTACTGGAAGTCCCGGTACTGGAGAGTCCCGGTACAGTGGAGTCCCGGTGCAGTGAGTTCCGGTAGTTTTGGTAGTGTCCGGATATAGTTTCTGATTGTATTTTTGGATTAAGTTGCTCCGAAAACTTCCTGGGGGGGCGGCCCCCAAACCCCGCAAGGGCGTTGCCCCTTGACCCCATCCGCTATCCGGGTAGCGGAACCCCCGTAATAGGTCACTGAAGGGAGATCGATTGAGGATAAGGTTTTAGTAGGCTTTATGTGTTTGTCTAGTAAAGCGATATATGTATCTTAAAATGGTTTCAGATTCTGAGGAGTCAAGGTGAAGGATAGGATCTTTTTGAAAGGAGCTTGCAAGTGTTTTTGATAAGCAATCGAGGTGAGTTTTGATTTAAAACGTTTTGAACTGGAATACATATATATGTGTATAGATATATATGAGATGATTATGTGGTAGAAATATGATTATGTGTATATAAATGACAATATGATGTAATGAGATATATATTGTATTTATATAAGCTTTGCACTACACGAGTGCACTTGTTGCCGGGTTCCGGTGTGCGGACCGGTGAGTAGCCGGGTTCCGGTGTGCGGACCGGTGAGTAGTCGGGTTCCGGTGAACGGACCGACGGGTAACCGGGTTCCGGTGGGCGGACCGGTTGTTGATTTATTAGTTGGCTTGCTACCAACTAATATGGCCATTTGTGGAGGAATAAGGTGAATGAGATGTACACGATGCACGAGTCTGGATTGGTATTTAAATACGTGTGGTATGTTTATATTTTACGAAAGGGTTACCAAAGGTTTATCTAAATTATTTTGATACAAAGGAATTACAGGAAAGGTTTTATAATGATTTTTGGAAAGGACCGGGATTAACTCACTAGACCCGTTTGGTCTAACCCTCATTTTGTTTTCAAAAATATGTTTTCCAGGTCGAGGAATTGATAGCGGCAAAGGGAAGAATAAGGTGTAGGCTGCCTCCGTTGGTCGATGATGTTTAAGAAGCTTTAATATATTTTGTAGTTTCAAGACTATTGAGACCGTACTTGGTTTGTTATGTAACTTTTGTTGTAAATCAATAATATGAATGCATGTTATGTTATATGATGTATGTTATGGGTCTTGGGTTGTTACAAATGGTATCAGAGCCCTAGTTTAAGGGATTTAGGTATACGGATCTATACCTAGACTTAAACTGCATGTGAAGTAGGATGTCCCTAATATTTTAGAACCTTGGGATATTAAGTATAAAAGGTAGAAGGAACATCATGTAAGGTAACTTCATATTACACCTGGCCAGTGTAATTGTGATTTTACAGGTACATGTTTGAACTGGAATACCTTGTTATATGGGGTATGTGATTATGTGTATATTTACGTTGTTTGAATCTACAGAATGGCAAGCGGTACTCGAAATACGAATAGAAGAGGAGGAGGAAATCCAAATAGTACGAATCCACCAACTGGAACGGGAGGAAGAAGAGGAAAGCGAGGGGGAGGTAGAACTGGGGGCAGAATCGGAGGTAGAGTTCAGGGGCGATGTACGGAGTTTATTACAAGAGACGATTTGATGACGGAGATGGGAAGATTTCAAGCAAATATTCAGGCTATGTTCGACCAAGCTCGTCATACTGAAACACCAGATCCCAGTTTGGAAGACGAAATGCCCATTACACTTACGGTCATCCCAGTGTCAAGAAGGTGTGATTACAAGATGTTCTTAAACTGTAGACCTCCAACTTACTCAGGAGATAGAGATCCAGTGAAGGCGATGAGATGGTTAAAAGAAATAGAAGCCATCTTCAAGACCAGTAAGTGTGCAGATGAGGACAGAGTATTATACGGAACGACGATGTTGAAGGCAGATGCTCTGTACTGGTGGGAAGCTCACATTGATTCCAAAGGATCGGATGTGTACTCAACTTTTACTTGGGACGAATTTACAACAGCTTTCAAAGAACAGTTTTGTTCTCAAGCAGCAGTTAGACAGTTGGAAGAGGAATTCATGGACCTACATCAGAGAAGTTTATCGGTCAGGGATTACACTGCTAGTTTTCTGGAGAAGTCTCGCTTTGCAGAGTACTACGTTGCCACGGAGGCACTGAAAATGGAGAGGTTTATTTTCGGATTGAATTCAGAAATTAGAAAGTTTGTGATTGCGACAGGACCCGATACCTTCTCAGCCGCAGTAAATGCCGCGGAAAATGTGGAGCAGGATAATAGGAGAGACGTTGGTGATAAGAGTGCTGGGAAAAGAAAACTAGAAGAAACGATGTACGATTCGGAAGAATACGAATCCCCGAGGCTTGATAATTATTCACCTTTCAGATCAACTGAAAGACCATGCTCTAAATGTAACCGCACTCACCAAGGAAACTGCTATGGTGATTCCCGGAATTGTTACAAATGTGGAAAGATGGGCCATATCGCGAGAGACTGTCGGGTAACTCGACACTGTTTCGTTTGCAATTCCCCTGAGCATCTTCAATATGAATGTCCACAGTGGAAAGCGCGTCAGGGTAGTACAACAGTGAGACCAACGGAAGCTGAGTCAGGAAAGGTACAAGGGTCTGGAGCACCGAGAGTTCAAGGCCGTGTTTTTCAGATGACGGAACAAGAGGTGGAAGAAGGTCCTGATGAGGTTACAGGTATATTTCTATAATCTCGATACGTGCTAAGGTGATATCTGACTTCGGTGCAAACTGATAATCTGTATTTCCGTGCTTTTGTTGCTTATATGTGTTAGAGGTATAGATAGGTGTGGGATGTCTATTTAGTTAGTTCCTATGGTTTTGATTGAGTTCGAGGTAGTAGTGGAAACTAAATATTCATACCTTTTCGCTTAACCGAATTCCGGGACGGAATTCTTTTAAGGGGGAGATGATGTAATACCCCGGATAAGTCCGTTAGATAATTTAACAATAATATTTAATGTTTAGGGTAAGTTTGAGATAAATTATAAGGTTAGGGGTGTTTTAGCCCTTAATGAGTAGTTTGAGCCAAAGGTGTAAAATTGAGGTATAAATATCTGAATCTCTTCAGATATCCTCATCCTTCCTCTTTTAGAAATTGTGTGTGTGTGAGTTCTGAGCGAAAGAAGCAGGCGAAGAAACCTACGGATAGAGCATCAATCGTTTGGGTTGGATTCGATTTTGAGGTAAACTCCTTTACAGTTTGTGGTTATAATCAGTAGTATTAGACTTCTATCAGATTAGAAAGCTTAATTAATAGCTGTATAGATTTGATTTGGGTTCTGGATTGAAAAATGGAAACCGGTTGTGTTCTTGAGAGTCCCGGTGAAATCCCGGTAGACTCTCGGTACTGGAAGTCCCGGTACTGGAAGTCCCGGTACTGGAAGTCCCGGTACTGGAAGTCCCGGTACTGGAAGTCCCGGTACTGGAAGTCCCGGTACTGGAAGTCCCGGTACTGGAAGTCCCGGTACTGGAAGTCCCGGTACTGGAGAGTCCCGGTACAGTGGAGTCCCGGTGCAGTGAGTTCCGGTAGTTTTGGTAGTGTCCGGATATAGTTTCTGATTGTATTTTTGGATTAAGTTGCTCCGAAAACTTCCTAGGGGGCGGCCCCCAAACCCCGCAAGGGCGTTGCCCCTTGACCCCATCCGCTATTCGGGTAGCGGAACCCCCGTAATAGGTCACTGAAGGGAGATCGATTGAGGATAAGGTTTTAGTAGGCTTTATGTGTTTGTCTAGTAAAGCGATATATGTATCTTAAAATGGTTTCAGATTCTGAGGAGTCAAGGTGAAGGATAGGATCTTTTTGAAAGGAGCTTGCAAGTGTTTTTGATAAGCAATCGAGGTGAGTTTTGATTTAAAACGTTTTGAACTGGAATACATATACATGTGTATAGATATATATGAGATGATTATGTGGTAGAAATATGATTATGTGTATATAAATGACAATATGATGTAATGAGATATATATTGTATTTATATAAGCTTTGCACTACACGAGTGCACTTGTTGCCGGGTTCCGGTGTGCGGACCGGTGAGTAGTCGGGTTCCGGTGAGCGGACCGACGGGTAACCGGGTTCCGGTGGGCGGACCGGTTGTTGATTTATTAGTTGGCTTGCTACCAACTAATATGGCCATTTGTGGAGGAATAAGGTGAATGAGATGTACACGATGCACGAGTCTGGATTGGTATTTAAATACGTGTGGTATGTTTATATTTTACGAAAGGGTTACCAAAGGTTTATCTAAATTATTTTGATACAAAGGAATTACAGGAAAGGTTTTATAATGATTTTTGGAAAGGACCGGGATTAACTCACTAGACCCGTTTGGTCTAACCCTCATTTTGTTTTCAAAAACATGTCTTACAGGTCGTGGAATTGATAGCGGCAAAGGGAAGAATAAGGTGTAGGTTGCCTCCGTTGATCGATGATGTTTAAGAAGCTTTAATATATTTTGTAGTTTCAAGACTATTGAGACCGTACTTGGTTTGTTATGTAACTTTTGTTGTAAATCAATAATATGAATGCATGTTATGTTATATGATGTATGTTATGGGTCTTGGGTTGTTACAGTTTTATAGATGGGTAAAAGGGATTTGAAATGGTAAGAATATTTGGCAATGGATATTATTTGAAATCCGTACTTGAGTTAGAACGGCGGGTTCAATTTTCCACAAAAAGAACGTGCCATGTACGCCCAATGAGAATGAGACACGTAGGCCATGTCAGAAGTTGACAGGACGTCGTGCGCGGCCCATTAATGCTCGGCGCGTGGGGTTGTCCTTAGCCACATGAATTTCACTCTCAGTAAAAAGTAACCATTACTTCACAGAAATGCCCAAGAACCAATTTCACAGAGGCTCTATGGTTTACAGAAGATCTGTGATTTTCGAAATCTTGAATTATCATGACCTGTAGGTTCCTTTTTTGATCAAAACATTTGTAAAAGCATTGGAGATGATTAATAGGATTTTAGTGAAGAGTTTTCGTTCATAGAGATTTTGAGGCTCTATAAGAGCTTACAGAAGCTCTGTCAGGGCCAGCAGAAGCTCTATGAATGAAAATTTCTCGTAACTAAAAATCTATCATCTATTTTGATCATCCAAGTTTTGATGTGTAGTAAGAAATGTTTTTTCGGACATATTTGAAAGTTGGTGTCTGAGAAAACTGTTTTGTGCGAGGTCATGATTTTTATCCGATTTTCGAGCTAAACTTTGCGATTACAGAGCTATGTTCAGGCAGAGCTTCTGTTGAGCTCAGCAGAAGCTCTATTACCTCAAATTTCTCATAATCTTAAAATTATAAAAGTTTTTAACAATTTTATTTTTGAAAAGATATTCCCAGTAATTTTAGGACGAGTTTGACAATAAATGTCCCAGAAAATTGTTTTCAAAAATATTTTGTACGAGACATACCTTTTGGTTCTTCTTTTCTCGGTTGAGATGTCTGACTTCTGTTGACATAGACTCATCGACTCTTTTCCTTTGCTCCCCCTTAAAAGATTAGCCTCTTTAGATCATTTCAAGGTCTTTTTTGCTCCCCCTTGATCTAACCATCTTTAGATCAAGTTATTTTCCTTCTGCTCCCCCTTGACCTATGCTTGGATCAAACTAGGATAAGTTTTGCATAGAACATAGGTCATGTTTATCAGAGGTTCTGTAGGGGTCGTCAGTGGTTCTGATCAGACCCACAGAAGCTCTGTGATTTCAAGAAAGGTTTGAGAATTTACATACAGAAGGAAAGTCAACCAAAGCAATAGATAAAGCAAAGTATTTACTTATATTTACAGAAGATAAGCTTTACTTACAGAGGATTTTTACGTCATGTTTATCATTCCTAACTTACCCACCAAGAAATTGAAACTTTTTACGTCTAAGGCTTTGGTGAATAAGTCTGCGAGTTGATATTCTGTGGGCACGAAATGCATCTCGATTGTACCGTGTTCAACATGATGTTTCAAGAAATGGTACCTTATATCGATATGCTTGGTTTTTGAATGTTGCACAGGTTTGGCAGAGATGGCAATGGCACTTTTGGAATCACAAAAGATGGGTATTTTGAATAGGATGTGCCCGTAGTCTTTTAGCTGAGTCTTCATCCACAGAACCTGAGAACAACAGCTAGCACCAGCAACGTATTCAGCTTCTGCCGTAGATGTTGACACACAATTCTGCATCTTGGAGGTCCAACTGACTAGCTTACCACCTAGGAATTGACAACTTCCAAAGGTACTTTTTCTGTCGAGTATGCATCCTCCATAGTCTGAATCTGTATAAGCTTTAAGACAAAACCCAGAGTTCTGTGGATAACAGAGACCAAGATTTTTGGTCCCCTTTAGGTATCTAAAGATTCTCTTAATAGCATCATAATGTGATTTCTTTGGATTGCCTGATAACGTGCATAAAGACATGTGGCATGCATAATGTCAGGTCTGCTAGTAGTTAAATATAACAGAGATCCAATCATGCCTCTGTAGAGAGTGCTTTCTACAGAGATGCCTTCTGGATCTAAGTATAACTTATTTCCAGTGGCCATTGGTGTTTTCATAGCAGAGGCATCAGAGAGGCTATACATTGTAAGAATGTCAGAGACATTTTTGGCCTGATTTATAAAAATTCCCTCTGATGATTGTTTGACTTGAAGTCCGACGAAGAATGTTAATTCTCCCATCATACTCATTTCAAACTCACTTTACATGAGTTTTTCAAAACTTTTGCACTCTTCTGTATTAGAAGACCTAAAAATTATATCATCCACATAGATTTGTACAAGCATTATTTCACTGTCTTTATGTTTATAGAACAAGGTAGTGTCTGTTGTACCTCGGTCGTAGCCATTGTCTAGAAGAAAGGTGGAAAGTCGTTCGTACCATGCTCTTGGAGTCTGTTTCAGTCCGTACAGAGCCTTTTCAAGGTAGTACACATGTCTTGGGTACTTTGAGCTTTCAAACCCTGGTGGCTGATTTACGTAAACCTCTTCTTGGATTTCTCCGTTGAGAAAGGCTGATTTTACGTCCATCTGATAGACTTTAAAACCTCTGTGGGCTGCGAAGGCTAAGAAAATTCTTATTGCTTCGAGCCGTGCGACAGGGGCAAAAGTCTCATCGTAGTCTATGCCTTCTTCTTGTCTATATCCCTTTGCCACTAACAGTGCCTTGTTTTTTATGACCACTCCATCTTCATCCTTCTTATTTCTGAAGACCCACTTAGTTCCTATGGCCTGTTTCCCCCGTGGCAGAGGTACTAGAGTCCATACTTTGTTGCGCTCAAACTGCAGAAGCTCATCTTGCATGGCGTCTACCCAGTTTGGGTCATCAAGGGCTTTAGAAATCTTCTTTGGTTCTATCACACTAATAAAGTTCGTGAAGAAACAAAAATTAGCAGTGGCAGCCCTTGTCTTTATCTTGTCAGAAGGTTCACCAATTATTTGGCTTGGAGGATGTCTTTTTGTCCACTTTGTTGTGCGTGGAAGATGGTCATCAATGTCATCGATTTGTTCTGCAGAGGTTTCTTGATGTTCTTCTTCTGTTGTAGCCTATATTGCAGAGCGTGCCTTTGTAGTTGATCCTACAGGAATGATTTGTATGAGTGGTGGTGGATTTCGTTCCCCTGAGGATGTATAGACTTGGTCCTCTACATCCTCTGTTATTGGTTCCTCTGTGGATTGCGGAGTTTGTTCTTCAGCAGCTTCTGTAGTCATTTTTCTTTGTGTTTCATCTTCTGTAGACTCTTCCTCAGTATTTGCATCTGTAGCATTAACAGAAGAAGATGAAGCATTATTTGGACCAGTTAGAGTCATACCTGTAGGATTTTGTCCGACAGAAGATGGTTCTGCAGAAGCT
The DNA here is from genome assembly GCA_033807775.1 of Saussurea involucrata. Taxonomy (NCBI): domain Eukaryota; kingdom Viridiplantae; phylum Streptophyta; class Magnoliopsida; order Asterales; family Asteraceae; genus Saussurea; species Saussurea involucrata. The sequence continues at coordinate 61,818,558 of CM066317.1, forward strand.
CTTATTGTTCCAACAGAGGGATCAATGTCGTCGTGGTACATCTCTAGGAATAGAAGATTCAAGTATTCTTTTGTTTGGGAGATGCCAGAGGATTCCCCTTTTAGACCGAGTTCTGAACAGATTTGCTCAGAAGTCTTTTGGAATGAGTCATCAAAAGAAACATTGATGCTTTCTACGATCTTGCGAGATTTCATAAGGTATACTCTGTAGGCTTTGGAAGAGGCAGAGTATCCAATGCATTTTCCTTCGTCAGCCTTTACTTCGAATATTCCTCTGGAATCTCTGTCGTTTAGAACAAAGCATTTACATCCAAACACATGAAAAAACTTGATGTTTGGCCGCCTTTTGTTGATCAATTCGTAAGCAGTTTTGATGTGTCTTTTCACAATGGTTGAGCGATTCTGTGTATAACATGCGGTAGAAATCGCTTCTGCCCAAAAGTTCATCGGTAATCCGCATGCTGATAGCATAGTTCTTGCAGCCTCCACGAGTGTTCGATTCTTTCTTTCGACTACTCCGTTCTGCTGTGGAGTGCGTGCTGCAGAGAAGTTCTGTGATATTCCTTCTGTAGAAAGATAGGCTTTAATGACATAATTTTTAAATTCTGTGCCATTGTCACTTCTTAACTTCTATATCCTGCATTCATGAAGAACTTGGATTCTTTTCATTAGATTAATCAAGATGTTTGGAACATCTGATTTCTTTCGGACAAATTCAACCCAAGTGAATCGCGAATACTCATCAACTAAAACAAGGATGTATTTCTTGCCACCTAGTCTCTGTATGGCAATGGGACCGCAGAGGTCGACATGAAGCATGTACAGAGGCCTAGTGCAGGACACATCTGTTTTGCCTTTGTGGGAAGCTCTTTTGAGTTTTCCCATTTCACAGGCAGAACACAAATGATCTTTATTAAATTTAACATTAGGCAAACCTTTTACTAGATCAAGTTTGACCAGTTTATCCAAGGGTGAAAGTTTAAGTGACATAACCTGTTATGCCATAACCAGGCTTCCTCACTTTTGCAGGCTACAAGGAAAACTTTGTCCTTGTTCTTTGAACTGAAATTCATCAGATATAGATCACCTCTTCTTTCTGCTCGCAGAAGTTCTATTCCTGTGTCTTCACTTTTCAGAGCGTAGAAAGTTCTTTTGAATAACACATCGAATCCGGTATCACAAAGTTGGCTTACACTGAGTAGGTTGTGTTTAAGGCCATCCACATATGCAACTTTGTATACAGAAACATTTTCCTTCTTTATGACTCCATAGCCTTTTATGTGTCCCTTTTTGTTGTCTCCAAAAGTTACAGATCCACCTTCGAGTGTTTCTTTGTATGTGGATAGTAGACTTCTGTTGCCTGTCATGTGCCTTGAGCATCCGGAGTCTAGATACCAGGTTGGCACATACTGCTTCTGCAGGACAATCATAGAGATTTAGGTACCCATATCCACATGGGTCCAATATTGTTAGAATTTTTCAAGTTTGCCTTAGCATTCTTGAAATACATTTTGGTTTTTGAGGAATCAGATTGTTTCTTTGTGGGATTTGACTTTTGAATATGAGTAGAGAGTAATCAATCTTGACTGGAGAAATGATTATTTAGTTTGAACATAAGATCAAAGCAATGACAATATTGAATATTAGACGTAATTTGCTTGAACTTTTCATTGAAATTATTGAACTGAGCCACAGAGGCATTACATTCATTCTTAACAGTAGATTTCCTATTACAAGAAGATCTATGAATACTCAAATGTTGTTTGCAAAAGCTCTGTTTAGTTCCTGCCTTCTGTAGGTTACTTCTGTGGTGAACATCTTTCTTCACTGTCACAGAAGAAAAAGATTTGTTAACTCTAGGTTTTGAAAATCTTGAACTTATAGGATCTATAGAGGTCTTCTTTAACATATCAAGCTCAGCAGAGGTTTTGACTTGTAGATTCAAGTTTATAAAATCTGGGCAGATAGGAATCTCTATGATTTTCTCTTTTGGAGAAATAGTTTTGTAAAGAACTTCAGAGGAGTATTTAACATCCTCTGTGTCATAGTGAACTATCCCAGATATAACATCTGTCTCTGAGTCGTCAGAAGATGAATCGTCCTCGTATACAGAGGTTGAGTCATTTCTTTAGACAGAGGCTGAATTTTCCGAACATGTATCGTACGAGCTTTCTTCCTCTGTAGAATAACTTTCATAGATGGCAGAGGTTTCTGATAAGATCTCTTCAGCGAGAATTTTGTCTACAGAAGATGTACAAAATTTTTCTAAAACGCTTGTTTTCCATACTTCCAAAATTTCTTTTTCAAATGTTTCTTTAAATTTTTCTTCTGAAAAAATAGGTTTAAACTCAGGAGCTTCTGTCGATAATTTCTTTTCAACATTTATCAAACAGACAAAAGCAACTTGCGTTTGAGTCTCTGGTTTACCAAACTAGAAGATACCAATCTGATCTTGTGTTTTCAGATATATCTTTGGTTTGATACCTTTATTGACAGAGGTTGAAGATGATGAATCTGTGTTTTCAAACCACACATTGATTATCTTCTTATGTTTCCTCAAGTAAGGTTCCACAAAAATTTTTGCCCTTTTACTCACAGAAATTAAGTTTGGAAAATCTGGTTTGTTCGTTTTTCCTATCACAAACAGAGAAGACAGAGGTTTAATTCTTTTGCCTTCAACACCTAGGGTGATATCATCATACCCTATACCCCGTCTCCCTATTTGTGAGTTTACTTTTTCATAAACCTTCTGTGCATCTTTATAGTTTTTAAGTAAAACTTCTCTTCTGAGTAGATCTTGCCAAAGTATCTCTCTCTCTCTTTGAAAGTATTCTTTAAGAGCTCTTATGTCAGTTGTTTCGCTCCTTGAAACTGAAAGTTCTTTGGTTTTGTCTTTTAGAGCAGAGGTTAATTCAGAAATTTGCCTTTTTAAAGGGTCTAGATTTTTGTTCCAATTCTTTTCTATTCTTTCCTTTTCTTCAAAAAATTTGGCCTTTTCTTGAGTGAGAAGCCGTACTTCTCTCTCATTAAAAATGAGTCTCTTCTGAACGCTTTCATTTATCTCTTTTAGTTCAATTAATTCAATGTTAAGTCTAAGTAAATTATCATCTACAGAGGTAGTACAAGAGGTAGAGTTTAAAGTGGATACCTCAGAGTCAGTGCAGGAGTCGACTTTTGCCATGCCACAGAATAGGGCATTGGTTGTGTATTCATCGTAAGAGGTTGAGTCTGACTCGAAGTCATCCTTGTTCGCCTCAGAAAGCCCTTTGTTCACCATTAGGGATTTTTGCGCATAATACTCGGCCTTCTTTTTGTAAAAAGTTGAGTCCTTCTGTGGGCGATTCGATCTACTTCTACATTCATTTGCAAAATGGCTTGGCTTCCCGCAGTTGAAACATCCTTGGGGAGTGCTTCCAGTACGATCGTTGGACTTCTGTAGGTCTCCACCTTTCTCCGTTCTGCATTCGTTTGCGTAATGACCAGGCTTGCCGCACTTGTAGCATTCTTGTTGTGTGTTGCTTACTAAGTCATCTGTCCTCTGTCGGTCATTCCCTCTGTAGTTTCTGTCGCTTGACCTCTGTCGGTCATTTCTATCATTTGACCTCTGTCGGTCACTAGATTCTTCTCTTCTTCCATCATTTCTTCTTTCTCCTCGGTTGTCTCTGCCATATCTATCATTTCCGGAACCTCTCTGGTTTCCTCTGAACTCTCTTGTCAATAGAGCTAAGGATTTAGCTAATGACGCAAGAGTTATCTCTTCTTCTATCTGCTCGTCTTCTTCGCTGTCAACCATCACCATCTTCTTCTTTTCCTTCTTCTTCTTCTCTTCTGTAGCTCTCTCATTTCTCGATCTATCTGCTGCCTCTGTAGACTTACTAACCAATGCGTACGGTGCAATGGTTAGTGTTTTGGCCTGTGCTATTTGAGGCTCTTGTGCGGCTAGTGTTCCGTAGATATCAGAGAGTGTCCAGGAGTCTAGATCTTCGTTTGTTTGTAAAGACATAGACAACTGAAGCCACTCATCATTCAGGCTCTTTAGAAACATGACGTTGTTTTCTTCTGAGGTTCTGTGAATGCCTGACATTCTACATTTGTTTATGAGAGAGTTGAATCTGTCGTACGTAGTTTGCAGAGATTCTGTTGCGGAGGCTCTGAATGCATGATATTCATTTATGTATTGTGCCCTTCTATTCTTCTGTGTTTTAGCACCCCCTTCCAGCTGTCTTTCTAATTCTTTCCAAAGATCGTGCGCTGTTTCGCATGCATCTAAGGATTGAAAAAGTTCATTGGGGATAGCCATGATCATTATTCTCTTTGTTTTCTGTGCAACTTCATCTTCTGCCTTATCTTCGTTTGACCATTCTCCTTTTGGCTTAGGTTTTAGATGTTCAGGGATTTCAAGAGATTCAACAGTAGCTGGTACACGTGGTACTGTTATCATGGGAACTTGAGGAGGGTTGTAAAGATATTGTACGAGAGATTTTTCAGTACCCTCGATGAAATGGATCTTTCTTATCTTCCATTGAGGATACTCATCTCGAAGGAGAGTAGGAGGTTTGGTTAGCGAACCAGCAGTGAAAAAGTTATTTGTATTTGTCATTTTGTAAGGGTTTCTAAGGTTCTAAAACGATAATATGATGAAAGAGTACGAGTTTGATGATCTGGAAGATTTTCTGGGTTTTAACAGTTCCCAGTTTGCACTTTAAAGGAGTTTTAACCTGGAAAAGAATAGTTTCTTTTAAGAATTCAGTTTTCGAATATAAATCGAAAAATGATAGGAAAAACAGAAACTTCTTAACGAAATGAAGAACAGGTTAAAACAGAATGATATCTATCACAAATCTTGTAAAGAGGATCACTTGATATTGAAAATCAAGGTTTGCTCTGATACCAATTGTTGGATCCCAGATTCACTTTAGACAAGATTAACAATCTATTAGTTTGAGTTTGTGTTTGATGCGGAAGCGTATTTAATGAACTAACAGATATGTTTGATAGATATAGAACATACACACAAAAGGAAACAGTAAAGAACAAAATGATATTTTGAAGGTTACTGTTTATTCGATATTTAATAAGAACACCAAGAACAGATTAAGAACTGTTGTATGAGAATACAATACTCAAACAGATTTGACGATATAAAGCGTAAGAGTATTTCAGATTCGTTAAAGGAAGATCTCAACAAGAGACTTCCTTTTATACTAGTCTAGGAGACCATAAAGCATGAGTTACTGTTCTTTTAACGGCATAAATGTAGAACGGATGGTATGAGCAGTGGACCGGATGGCATGAACAGTTGTTCGTGTTGTATGCATTTAATGGAGCAGATGTACTCTTTGTATTGCATTAAATGGCGCAGACGTCTATTTTGTACTATGCCCTATTGAGTCCATTCAGAGCTTGACACGTGTTGAGGTTTGACAGGGCACGCTTCCATGCAAGTTGATGAACGGATCCAGTAACAGTAGCAAGATATGAAATATCTTCAAGTCTTCATTGCAAACCACAGAGGCTCTGTAATGGGTTATAGAGGTTCTGTGGTCTGGTCTTCTGTAGAGCAGACTTCACCGGGTTCCGAGTAGTTGATCTTCTTTGTGTGTACAACAGAGGTTCTGTTTACCTCTGTAGCTTCTGTAGCACTTTGACCTTGATCTTTCCGAAGAAGTGGCAGAGCCTCTGTAAGAGGCTTTCTTCACTTAGCCTATTTTTCACTACTTCTAAATACTTCTATGATTAGGAAGATTGAAGCTAACAGATACTATAATGTTATCCCAACATTTGCTTCCTTTCCCAGTTTTTGGTCTTTTCTTTTGGTTCGGTTTATTGGAAATTTCTTGGAGTATGATCAGTTTACAACAGATATTTGTCCCAAGGTTGTTGTCTTGATTTTTCAGGTTCATCTACATCAATATCAACAGGACTATAGCTTTTGTTTACCGTTGGCCTATGGTGTATTCTTGAAATTTTGCTTAGGATTCTGACCCTTGTTTAATGTTTGTAAGGGAATACCTTTTTATGGTTCAATCGATCAGCTGCTGTCACTATTTGCTGCTATTTTACTTGGTTCATTGGAGTATGATCAGTTGGTCACCAAGTTTGGTTTTGTCATCAAAGAGCAGATTTGGTTATTTGTGGTTTGATTTCCCTATTACATCATCAGTTTAGCTACCTGTTGGATTTTTTCATTGTTATCCAACATTTGACTTCTATCCCATCCGGTGGTCTATTAAGTTTGTTTTATCGTTATCCAAGTCCAACATTTGTTATTATTTTGTAGTGAGTTCACAAGGAGACAATATTCCATGGGCGCATGCTGTTAAAGCAACATCAAGAGTACAACTTCCAGAATATCCCAAGCCGGAAGTTTAAGTCGAATAGTACAATCCTCAAGTACAATAACCCCATTACTGCACCAGAAAACAAGTAATATTCCCTATTCTTATGGGATTCTTTGTTGCATTATGAACTTTCTGTTGGTTCATAATTAGATACGAGGGTAACAAGATTACAAGATTGATATATTTGTCAAACCAATGAAGTCAAGATCTTACCACAAGAGGTCTCAAGTCAAATTTAAGCGAAGGAGAGGTATAAATATATCTATAACTTGTATAATTGCCTTCTATTCTAGAGAGAAATATGATTGATTTTGGTGGTGTCATCAACCTCAACGAGCATTATGGAACTCTGGTTCCCACATAATACTATCGTGTAAGTGGCCTTTTACCAAAAGCTTACCTGGTCACTTACCTTAGCAGCGGATGCACATGGAAAGTTCATAATCTTACCCGGTAAAAGCGTTGATAGGGACCGAGAGTATTACTCACCGTCACTTACCCATTTTGATGGGATAAATTTTACCCGGTAAGGTAAATGAGAGTATTGACTCCCATCGATAAGGGGTAAGCATTTGGGTAAATGGTAGTCTCCATGGTTGCATTCTGTCCTGGCCACTCTATTCTTTATTTTGGTTATTTATATGCTTACATCTTTGTACTGCAATTGTGCTTAAATGTGGTGAAATATGTTGGCAAAGAAACCATTTGGTGTGGCAAATTATGGTGTATGGGAGTATTTTCATTTTTATATCAATTGCATGGTAATTTGTGTTCATTATCAATGTTTTATTAAGCTTTAAATGTGGCGAGATATGCTGGCAAAGAACCCACTTGGTGTGGAAAAATATGGTGTATGAGGTTTTTTGCATTTTTATATCAATCGCAAGTTTCTGAGGTAATATTTGTTCGTTATTAATGTTTTATTAAGCTATTGCAAGTTTATACTATCTGGTTACTGACCTATAAATATTTGAACTAGTATTTGTTGTGGTTATGCTCACAGCATTTGTAACTTCAAGCTATAGTTTTGATGGAGCCCACCTCTAGGAGACACAAGTGAGGCTAACCAAGGGATTCAACCCTGTCTTGTCTCCTGCAGGATTCCACTTTGAATCTGTTATGTATTTGGGCAAAATCGCTCAACCCACTTGCCAAATGAGCTACGCGTTCCAAGGCTTTTCATTTACGATAAATTTTTCACACCTTGCTCACCCGATGCATTGCACGGGTTCACTACTAGTACTATATATATAAGCATGAAAAAGCCGTTAAAGTTTTAAGTCGTATCACTTCTTAATCTATATGTACAACTCTCACAGCTACTAACTAAGAAATCTCTTCTCTCCCACGTTCCTCTCAAAATTAAACAACTTTCAATTTCTAAGTTACACTTTATACCCTTAGAATTAGTTATCCAATTTACTTTTAATCCCTTACTTTTTAATTTTTTATTTTATACCCTTATCATATTAACATAAATAATCGTATATGAACAAGAATGCATTAAAAAAATACATTTCTTTTTTTACAAATTACACCATTGTAATCGTCTCGTCAATACCTTCGAAATAAACTCAATATTGAATACTTTTGGATTTAACATATTATTAAATATCATAAACAAGTACAAATTAGTTTGTTTTATATCCCTTACATTATTCATTTTCATTTTACACCCTTATGATATTAAGTTACATTTTATACTCTTAGAATTAATTATCCAATTTACTTTTAATCCCTTACTTTTTCATTTTTATTTTACATCCATTATCATATTAACATAAATAATCGTTTATGAACAAGAATGCATTAAAATACATTTTTTACAAATTATACCACTGTAATCGTCTTGTCAATACCTTTAAAATAAGCCAAATTTGAATATTTTTGGATTTAATTATATTATTAAATATCATGAACATGTACGAATTAATTTGTTTTATATCCCTTATATTAATCATTTTCATTTTACACTCTTATAATATTAAAAATACATAATAAAGTGTATACCATTATTCTTCTGTCTATCAATAATTGCATGCATTGTGCGGTGGATGTAAAGAACTAGGCCATTATCTCGGCAATAATGAGACAATCAGAGCTTAACTAAGACATATTAATAAATGCATTTTTTTACAAATTATAATATTACATTATTCTTGTCAATAATTTCAAAATAAATTTATTATTGAATATTTTTTTAACTTAATAATATTGTAAAATATCATAAATACGTATCAAGATTTTTCAAAAAATAACGTACTGAGTTTTTTTTTTAAATTTGTACATTTTACACTCTTATCTATATTTAGCTATTATATTTCTTTAAAAATAATTCCATTTACGTTTATTCTTGAATTTTTAAGAAGTACAAATCTAAATACATCATATACAAGTTTAAAAGCTTTAAAACCTCCAACGTTCAACATGATAATTAAAAATAAAATTATTTTTTATTTTTAAATTACAATTTATACCATTATAATTAGTTATTTAATTTACTTTGTATTCATTTTTCTTTCATTTTTCATTTTACATTCGTATATATCAACATACATAAACTAAAATACATTAAACGAATATGTTTTTTATTATAAATTATACCATTATAACCATTCATCAAAACGTTCAAAATGAGCACAAATTTTATGAGTTTGAAGAACCCACTATAGAACACATATTTTTCAATTTTTTGACCAATTAACCATATTGACCTTTAATTTTATACATCTGATATACGATATTAAAGAGAATAAATATGAACATGAAACAAAATTATTTTTTTCGAATTCCCGGCTTCAGATTTTAGATACTTCGCACTGCATCGCGTGCGGGTACATATCTAGTATTAATAAGGTTGTGCATACCGCCATCGGGTACCACGGCCGGGTTCACCATCGGGTAGCATCGGGTAGGGCGGCGAGGTGGTACGGGGGATGCGGGTTCCGATTGGGTTAGGGTGTGCGGGTAGGGTTGCGTTCGGGCACCCGGGGTAACCCGCCGTAAATGTATTTTTATTATTTTTTTAATGTTTTTTAGGGTAAGGAGGGTAGGAAAGAGAAAAGCTGACGTAGCATTCGGGTTCAGTGGGTTCGTGGGTTGGCGGTACTCCACTTTAGGGTAAGGAGGGTAGGAAAGAGAAAAGCTGATGTGGCGCTGAGGTGGCATCAGGGTTCAGTGGGTTCGTGGGTTGGCGGTACTCATGGTCTAATATAGAACATGCTATTTTTGTGTATATTGGGCTTCATAGAAAAAGCCCAAACATATATTTATTGGGCCCTAATTAGGCTTGTAGGCCCATGGTTGTCACAGTGACTGCACCAGCCGTCGTCTTTCTCCTTCGATAAACGGAACAGAACAAAGTTAAACCATTTTTGTTGTTGTTGCAAAATTTAGTAGAAATGGGCGATATTTAATCAGGATTTCTGTTGGTTTTGTCTTGAAACGAAATGAGTTTCCGCCGCCTTCTCGTAGAGGTTTGTTCAATCTATATAATTATCTAAATAAATTCGTTTCCGTGTAATTTTGCATATAAATTTGGGCATTGTAATCTCATATTTATATTAGTTTGCAATTTCTTATTGTTACTTGAACCCTAATTTAATTCCCTATTTTGGAATTTAAATGATTTACTGCTTCGGTTAGTTGGAAATTGTGAATGACTTGATTGGGTATTCGAAATCACCCCCAAAAAGAAGATGTATAAGGGTTTAATAAAGGTTATTATTATTATTATTATTTGGGGGGGGGGGGGTTCTCCATTTAACTTTCATTGGGGTCACTGATTTAATGTGAAGTTGATCATTGATGTTAGAAGTTTCATTTCTTGCCCTAAGGTTTGGTTATGCTTTTGTCATCATTATGATCATCCTTTCTGAAAGAAGGTATTGACCTTGGATGTGGATATTGAGTTAACGTGAGAAGCGTGAGAAGGGGATCTAAACCCTTGATAACTTTTAATCTCAAGCCCAACCATTAATCTCGCTTGATACAAGGACGGGTTCGGTGCATCTTATCTCGGTGGATGAGAGAAATGCATCTCGCCTCAATGCCATTAGACACACTTTTAACAACTATGTATAGATTTAAAGACAATTATTACAAATTAACAAAATGACTACTCGTTCAATCTTTCAAGAAATTATTTGGTAGTTTCGATCAAATTCTTATATTGCGATGCATGAAAGTTTGGGTCACAAGGAGTAATTTTGGTTGGTTTCACTATTCAATGTTTTACAATGTGATTGAAATGTGGTTTAGGATATGTATATTGACTTTCTTTCCACATATTTATCCCAGTTTTCTCTTTTTATCCAATAAAAACCATCTTACACTCTTGACCTTTTATAGGTATCGAGGCATCATTCACAGTTGAGGCCAGTTAAAAACTTATTTGCATGTTCTTATCATACTTCATTGAAGTTTGGAGGCAATGCAGGTTCTTATTACCCTATCAATTCTATTGGTTGCTTATTCATATTTTTCTACTCAATCTATTTTATCGCATTTATTGGTTTGCATTATGGACTTGGTTATGTGGCACATACTTTTATAAATATATATATATATATATATATATATATATATATATATATATATATATATATATATATATGTGTGTGTGTGTGTGTGTGTGTGTGTGTGTGTGTGTGTGTGTGTGTGTGTGTGTGTGTGTGTGTCCTAGATTTATCAGGTAACAATATAACAATGAATAATAACACGAACAATTGATTATTTCAATTTGTCATCCCTCTCGTATTCATAAATCAAGATAGTTACAAAGGTTAGAATGAAGAACACAACTATCTATCTATCTCTCTCTCTATAGAATTGTTTGAATGGCTACTCAATTGCCTAACCTGATTCTAAGATTACCTAAACCTTATATATTAAGGCTTTAAACACAAAGGCCCATGGCCTACCAACCTAATCTAAGCCCTTTTATGATTAAAGGATTTTACAAAAAGATTAATTAATCTAATTAAGCTATATATAATTATTTATATATCTTTCTAATATGTAGGACATTTATGGTCCTAACAATCCCCACCCTAAAGATATATAAATAAAAATCGGTCTTGAAACCTTCAGGTCTTGATCTTATCTTCCTATTGAATCTTTGAGGCACTTCGGTGTTGCTGGTCTTCATGTCTTTCGACGCTCCCCTTGAATAAAGCTCTTGAATAAAACTCTTGAATTTGAATTCAGCTTTAAAAGAACTAGTAGAAACAATATGCTCGACGGAGGAAATACTTGTAAGAACTTTGATCACATGTATTCACTTTGAGCTCTTTGGATCTCAGAACAGATCAATCATTCGATTAAAAATAGGTCAACAGTTACTCCCCCTCGGCTTTTGCATGGGGACTTCTTTACTCCCCCTCGGCTTTTGCATGGGGACTTCTTTACTCCCCCTCGGCTTTTGCTAACTCCCCCTCAACTTAATATTCTGTGTCTTTGAATCTGTACCCTTTCTCCCCCTCATGATGAGTAGGAGCATCCGGAGCATCATGCACGTTCAAAGACAAAAGTGACGAGTAGCAAAAAAATCTAGATAAAACATTTAAGTAACCAACATGGGGTAAAAATCTAACACAGAAACGCATAGTAACTGTTATCACAAAAATTTTAAAAATTGAGTGGCCTATTTTCAGAGTTGGCAATGATGAATCTCTGATAGGACTTCCAGTTATTACTGAAGTAAAGTATTAAAAATTACGCCTCAAACTGTTCCGGCAATATCACGAAGATATGCAATGGGAATCACAAAGACTCGTGCATGTGTAAAAAATAGATTATATATCTGTTAGGCTCAAAATATTGACTTAACTCGGTATGCAAGTTAAAAATCAATAGACACTGTGAATAGAATATGAAGTTCGGAGACCAGAGCTGATGTCTTCCTTTTTCAATATCTAAGACCTCCGAGTGAGGAATAGATAGATTATGTGCTAAATCTCTGTGAATATCCGAGACAAGCATCTGTTGTGAGATACTTGAGTGGCTGGGTGGGGTGACACGAGTTATCGACACTGGGTCCATGTATGTTTCAATATTCATCTCCAAAGGACGAGAATGAATAGATTGTGTGGTTACCCGGATAACTGACTTGGTTTGGTAAGGACCAATAATTCTTTTAAATCCTGTCACAGCCTCACCATATTATTTTCTCTCCAAACTCATCTAACAATTTAGACCCCTCACTGATGTCTATACGGGATGTGTCTCTTGGGTAGGTCCTTCCGGTTCTGGCTTAACCATAGAAACAATGTAAGACCTAACACTCCTTTTATGCATCGAGTATACCAGTTTAGTAAAACAGTTGAAGTACGAGTTCTAAACTGAAATGTTTAGAAGTCAAAGCATTTAAGTCCGAGTTCTGATCTGAGGTAATCAGAAGTCATAAAGTTAAGTCTGAGTTCTGATCTAAAGTACTCAGAAGTCATAAAAATAAAGTTCGAGTTCTGATCTGAAATGATCAGAAGTCATAAAGTTAAGTCCGAGTTCTGATCTGAAGTAATCAGAAGTCATCATTTGAAATACCAGAGGTTCAATAACAAAGATCAAGCGCAAAACAGATTGACTCAGTAAGCACAGTATTTGCAAAAATGAAACAATGATTAGAAAGTTTAATTGTGAACTGATGAACTATGAACACAAAGTGGAATTCAAAAACTTCCATCGAAAAATCAACAAACATTTGAGACATGGAAATAACTAAATTAAGAAAAATGACACGTGGCAATCATGGAATTTAACAAGTAGAATAACAAACACAAGTAAGTTATCCAGAATGAATTACCATGGTCTTTGAATTCAGTTGAAGTTTACTTACCTTGCATAGAATAGTGCTCCCCCTCAAAATTGGCATAATCTTTGAATGCTCGTCATGTGATGTGAATAATAGGAATTAAAGTCGCACATGACATTCCTGCAAAACAGATTAGTTGGATTTTGGTATCCATCCTTTGATGGATCCTTGACGGTTAGGTTCCCTATTACAGTGAGGACCGAGGATACTATAAGTACCATACCAATACTTAGCATGGTCTTTCTTCACAAAGTCATTTGTACCACAATAAGAGCAACACAGCTTCTGTGTAGATTAGCTGATCAGTTTATTAATAGAGTAAACATGATCAGTTTTCATAAAAGGTTTAGCGTGGAAAGCTGTGTAGTTCTTGTCATTCTTAACAGAGACAAATGGCTTTGGAGCAGGAGTGGTTCCTTTAACTCTCCACTCCATTTTTACTCTCTTGAAAGATGGATTATATTTATTATCAAAACGAGAATTATAGAAAAGATTGGAAGGCCGAATCTGATCCTTTGAAAAATCATTTGATTTGACAAAATTCTTTGAAGAATGATTTGTAGAAAATGAACTTGAAGCATAAGAAGGTTGAACACCTTTGAACTTGCTTTATTCAAGTTTCATGACCTTAATGGATAAATCATTTCGTTCTTTGAGAATTAAATCAAATTTCTTTTGTAAATCAGATTTAACCTTTTGTTCCTTCAAAATCTCGGTTGCTAATCCAGATAATCTCTATGTAAGTTTAGAAATCTCAATCCGAAAGATCTTTCTTTCTTTTTCAATATCATCTTTTAAACATTTATCCCTAAAACCTTCAACTTTCGTTTTTTCAGACTCTTTGATTTGAACGTCTAATTCTTTCTCCAAATCGTATATTTTCAAAGAAAGTTCTCCTTTCTTTTTAGAGAAAGATTTGCGTTCTAATTCAAACTTCTCTCTTTCTGAAATCAAAACGTTTTCAAAGTCGGAGATCTGTTTGAAAGTTTTAAACACATCAGCTCAAGTCTCTTCTTCTCTTCAAGAGATTTGGTTGAAAGCCCATATTGCTTTTGTGTGAGCAATTGTCTTTCCTTTTCAAAGCTTTCTTTCTCCTTTTCAAAAAACCTTTTCAAGAGTATTTAGTTTACTTTTAAGCTCAAGGTTTTCACAGTTCAGGAGCTTACCTTTCTCTTCAAGTGTCTTTATCTCTTCATGTGATGGCAAATCAGAAATCTTTCCTTTTAGCTTAGTGTTTTCAGACTCTAACGCGGTTGTGACTTACCAGGTAAAGATAACATCCCATATATTCATATACACCACACATCGCACAACTTAACACAAATAGATAGAACAAACAAACTTTACTTTACATGTACGGTCCAGCAGTCTTTTACAATAGAAAGAAAGACATTTAAAATACAATCCTTGTACTATTTGCATCCATAACATTTAACATTTCATAACAACTACTAAATAAGTCAAAAGCTTCGTCTCATAGTCCTCTTTACTAGCCATCCATCTCATACTCTACTTACTTGCCCTTACTTGATCCGCCACCTGGAATACATATTTTTAAAACAAAATGAGGGTTAGACCTGTTGGTCTAAGTGAGAAACCCCTGTTAGTTTAAAAACCATTTATACAAACTTCATTCATATAAATCACGCCACATAATTACATATATTCAATTTAAACTCACACATCATATACCTTTCCTTCTCATTTCTTCCTGGCCATATTAGTGGTAGCAAGCCAACTAATAAAATACAACGCTGTACAACATCTACAGCCAAACAACGCTATACAAGTTCTATAGCCAATCACACCGGTCTTAAACCCGGCCAACGTATTATAACACATTTATAATACACCTGTAAATATAATACCTCACTATATTATAATTCACATATGAACACATAATTCTTATCAGTTTCACTCCCAACTCCACACAAGTATGTATTCCAGTTAAAAAGTGTTTTCAAAGCAAAACTCACCTGTTTTGGTTATTTCACACGTTCGTAAGCTTCTTTCAAAACGATCCTATCCCTTACCACGATTCCACGGAATCTGAAACAAGTTAAGATACACAATCGCTTTACTAACCAACCACATAAAGCCTAATAATTTATCATTCTCAACTGTCCCAGTACACATTGTATTTAACTCACTACCGGGACTACACAGGATACCGGGACTTACACAGGACCGGGACTCTTAGCACCGGGAGTTCCTTATACCGGGAGTTCCTACTACCGGGAGTCCATAATACCGGAACTCTCATTACCGGAAGTCTGCTATACCGGGAATCCATACTACGGGAGTTCACGTTACCGGGAGTCCACACTACCGGGACCTCCACACTACCGGGACTCCACCGGAAGTTGAATATACCGGGATTTCACATTACCGGGAGTTCCAAGAACACTGTCAGTTCTATTTTACCCAGATTCAGATTAACCGTATACAATCTCAAATTCAAACATTCTAATCCGGTAGAAACTATCAAAAGATGATTACTAACATAAAACACTAAAGGGCTTACCTCAAAATCGAATCCAACCTAGTAGATTGATGCTATGACCGTAACTTTCCTTCTTCTGCTTCTCTTCGCCTCCACACACACTTTCACTTTCTACTTTTAGGTTATGAGGATATAACTGAGGCTAAGGGGTAATATTAAACCATACTTACCAATTGAACCTTTAACTTCTCACCTATCACCCAAACACCCCTAAACTTATAATTATTCCCAAACTTACCCTGAACGTCATAAATTATTATCAACATATTTAACGGACTTACCTGGGGTATTACAAAAGAGAATTGAGACTTACCGGATACGATGAGAACTTACCGGATGTGAGGAGAATCCGGATGGAGATTGCACTTACCGGGTGATGGACAGCTTACCGGATGAGCTTTCCGGATAAGAGTTGTTTACCGGATGGATGAATAATTCGCACAAAACGAAACTTACCGGATGAAGATGTTTCTCGATCAAAAGCAAACCAACAAAAAATTAACAAAAACAAAAACAATTTGCTTCCAACTTTTATATATATATATATATATATATATATATGTATGCTATGTAAAAGCTTCAGCAAACAAATTCATCTAAATGCCATGCATGTATGAATGACAAAGACTATTAGCATTAGTGGATGTTCACTTAAATGGAATTGTAAGACAAAAAAATATGCACGTGATGTATGAAAGTTAAGGACGGTGGCTTGTGAAATGGTCAAACAATAGTCAACAATAGCAGCTTAAACAAACGAAAGTCATCCGGACAAACGAAAGTCATCCAGGAAGTGAATGTATGGGTGAGGTTACCGGGAAGTCAACGTGTCAGGACAGTTTTGTTATTCATCCGGAAAGTGACAACAACTTATCCAGAAACTTTATTTTATCCGGACAGATTTGAGAAATAGGAAACTTACCCGGTAACAAAGAGAAAACATCCGGACAATACGGCTGTGGTTGCAATTCGGATCTGAAATTGATAGGGTTGCTTGATTTTACTTCTGCAGGGTTAGATTTTGACCAAAAACACAAAAACAAACACACCCAAATAGATTTATATGCAAAATATATCCTATTTTCCAAAAAATCACCACAAAACTTCAAGAACACCAAAACTCAACATTTGATTTTTAACATGCAAAATTAATAGTTTTGAGTACTTGTAATCGCAGATAAAGTCTAGATTAAGGCAATTAATCAATCGAGATATAACTAACGAGTTATTAAAACGATGAAAGAACTTTGCAAACCGATTGAAGAACGATTTTCTTCAAAAATTGCTGCACTTTTACGAAAATCTTTTGGATACCTTCTGGACCTCAAACGATCAATCCAACCAGTCAGATTGTGAAACACGATATCCCGAAGCTACTGTCCAAAAATCACGACGATCCGACGGTTCAATCTTCGGGAATAGGCGAAACGGCTCGCTGCTATTTTCCAGAATATTTTCTGCGAATTTTCTTGCCTTTTCTCGCTTTCGTTCTATTTCTTTCGTATCTTCAAATCACCGATTCTGCTCTGATACCAATTGTTAGTCCTAGATTTATCAGGTAACAATACAACAATGAATAATAACACGAACAATTGATTATTTCAATCTGTCATCCCTCTCGTATTCATAAATCAAGATAGTTACAAAGGTTAGAATAAAGAACACAACTATCTCTCTCTCTAATAAATCGTTTGGATGGCTAATCAATTGCCTAACCTGATTTTCTAAGGTTACCTAAACCTTATATATTAAGGCTTTAAACACAAAGGCCCATGGCCTATCAACCTAATCTAAGACCTTTTATGATTAAAGACTTTTACAAAAAGATTAATTAATCTAATTAAGTTATATATCTTTCTAATATGTAGGACATTTATGGTCCTAAGAATATATATATATATATATATATATATATATATATGACTTAGGATCATGTGAGACCAG
Organism: Saussurea involucrata; assembly: GCA_033807775.1. Lineage (NCBI taxonomy): Eukaryota > Viridiplantae > Streptophyta > Magnoliopsida > Asterales > Asteraceae > Saussurea > Saussurea involucrata. The sequence continues at coordinate 61,836,156 of CM066317.1, forward strand.
ACTATTTTCGTGACACCGTGAGACCAAAATATTAACACTAAACCTTCACAGCAAAAGATTGTGAAGGTAGTGTGATGGTAAACCTTCACATTGTTTTGCTGTGAAGGTTTGCTATTTTTCTAACCTTCATAGTGAATCACTGTGAAGGTTTAGTGTTAATTATTTGGTCTCACGGTCTCACGAAAAGAGGTTGGTCTCACGTGAACCCAACCCATATATATATATATATATATATATATATATATATATATATATATATATATATATATATATATATGCAAGAGATAAATGCAACTTTGCCATTTCTTGATGCAGAGTTTATTGATATCAATTCCTTGTTTTTAATTTTATTATTCTTTTGCATATGAAGCAGGACGATTGTTAGAACTAACTATTCATGTATTATTCATGATGAATGTCGTGATAGATTTTCATCAAGAAATTTATTCATAATGAAGGAAGTCATGATGTTCACGTCTTCACGATGAGAGTACATGATGTTCAAGATGAAAATGCATGGTATCATGAGTAATGAAAGTGCATGATGTTCATGAATATTTAGGATTATTCATCATTAATAATACATGAAATAGTTGGTTCTGAGGTTCTCAAAAGTGTTTATGGTTCTCATTTGAACTTTCCTCGTGTTTGATTATGAGTCACTTTATAGAATAAGATGAAACGTGTGAAATGTACAGGAAGTATTAGTGAAAGTCTTGTCCCACGTGCTTCCAACAATCAAGAACGGAACTTTCAACACCCAACATGCTCGATGATGTTGTCGAGGGCATTATACTCTTCTGACGCGAGTACATTAGAAGTGGGTCCCACAGGTACTATCTTGATTGCATTATTAGGTTCTGGATTTGTTCTTTTTAGAAGGGTATCGTTGTTTAGAGATGTTTAATTGTTTCACTGCAGAGGTTGCTAAGGAATTGTATGATAAATTGCTCAAATCCGTGATAGAGCAAAGAACCGCACCTCCAAACAATTGGTTATGGACCCTCATAGAAAAATGCACCAATCGTGAAGACATCAAACTTCTCTTTAATGTCTTGGAGAACCTTCGGAAATTTGTTAGTTATATTCTTGTTGCTCTTTTGACTGCTGGTCATTTAAGCTTCTGATTTTATTTTAAGGTTGAAATAATTTAGTAGTATTCAACGCGTTTCCATTGCAGAGGCTATCAAATCTTCGAATTTTTGAAAACTTTAATGACAATCTTTGTCGGGAAATATCCAAGGCATGTGTACGAGTAGAGGCTATCGACTTCGGTATGATATAATATGTAATGCATGTGTCCATCTTTCATATGGATGTCATTTTTGTGATGCGAGGAGAATGAAGAAGTGATATTGGGTCCCGGTTTTCGATTTGATTAAAAAAGAGTACGGGACCCACAAAATGGAGAACACTGGAATATGTTGTAAAAAAATAACATTTCCATTTGTTTATATCATTTTTTTCATTCATCGTTTTCTGGTTTACGACTCTTATCTTCATTTCATCTCACATCAAAGCAAATGAGACTCACAATTATATTGTTATTTTCTTTGGCACCATATAATAGGGACGCTTAAAATGTGAACGTTAAATTGGTAAACCAATAGTCTAAGTCCTTTCCATGTCTATATATAACAGGGAAGAAGACATTGTGGAAACACAATGTGTACGGGTTGACTCCTAGTGTTGCATCTGCTCACAGTTTAATGGTATTTTATTTCTTCTAAATCTTTTTAAAATTCCTTTTCATTTCTTATTTTTTATTTGTACTTCTTGATGATTTAATATCATGTTGTTGTAGTTGCATGCTAAAGAACACAATGATGCTAATCTCTTGGTGGACGTGATGAAACTCTTGAATGCAAATGACGTGCCACTTCAACCTGGTACAGCGGATATCGTATTTAGGTATGTAAAGGTCTTTTTTGTGATTCAAACATTCAACATTATATTTTTTTGATCATTGGATATTGAAGGCGTCTTCTATGTGCTTATCCTGGTTATATATATACTGTTATACCAAGACATGAGCTAAAGCATTGTGATGCATATGCAAATAAGTTTATTAGTTTACTAAAATTTGATGTGTGCTAAAGCCAAGGTGTTAAAAAGCGGAATTGGGCCTCAAGGTGGTCCGAGGCATAAGCCCTAAGGCAGGTATATATATATAGATATATAGAGGCTCCGTAAAATGCAAACCTTGCATTTGTTACACCCCTTACAAACCATAGTCTGCATATGTGCAGACTGGTTCTGCACATATGCATATGAATAGGTGCAAAGATATACATATAATGGACATACATTCATATGGGACAATGCATATATGCAGAACCAGTATGCACATATGAAAACTGTGGTTTGTAAGGGGTACAACAAATGCAAGGTTTGCATTTGACTTGTACCCTATATATATATATACGATACAATAGGGTTGGGTTCCGGTGAGAAGTTGAGGTTAACGTGAGAAGTGGTTATCAACCGTTGGATGAGAAATGGACGCACATTAGGATGAGATGCACCAAGATAAAATGCACCGAGATGCACCAAATCAATTCCCTTCTACGCTGCAATTCATGGGAGGGCATTTGTTTATAAATGATCAATGGTTCAGATCCACTTCTCACTTCTCTCAAGTTAACCTCAACTTCTCACATGATCCCTCACCTGATACAATATATACTAAATATATACAAAGTGGGAGTTACGGGATACTCTTCAAAATGGGCAAGAATATATATATATATATATATATATATTTGTGATGCTCTTCAACTTTGGAGACCTGCGAAGACGTTGGAGAAGACAATTCTTCCTCCGAATTTAATTCATGGGACCCATTCTTATGATGTGTCTAGTAATGAGGTTTATTGCGGTTTCTGTTTAGTTGATGTGAGGAGAATGTATTAAAAGACGAAAGTGGAGGTGGAGGAAGATCGTGTAAAGTAACACATGAACCTATACATGTTTCAAGTTTGTTTTCTTATTTCTTTCATGATGTTATCGACATGTTCTTATGGATCCTATTTGCTCTATATGAGCAAAAAAGAAGATGGTATCTATGATATTGAGAATGGAGGAAAACAGTTTATATTATTTGCTTATCCATTTTGTGGGTCTCATTTACCAAACAAAAAGATGGTTGTTGGCCCCAAAGTTGTTAAAGGCGCAAGGCGCACTTAGGCGCAAAGGGGTCCTAAGGCCTAGGCACGAGGCGCAAAGGCGAGGCACGGGCCTCAGGAATGCGAGGCGCATCGTATAAAAAATAATATATATAAATAAATACATATGTACACATAAATACATACACACATAGTAATACACAACTCAAATACCATTATATAAAAAGTTGTAATATCAACTCAAGTACCCTTGTATAGTTCAATTTCAATTTAAAAAAAGTAGTAACATGAATATCAAAGATATCTCAATAAAATCTTGACTAATAGGTCGATGCTCAATTCTCATTATCATCTTCAAGTGTCTCAGGACAAGGCGCTGTGCCTTGGTGCGCCTCAGTGAGTCAAATATCTTGTTAGTGCATAAAATGTATTCAAGATTTATTGTATATTGGTACAATTGTAAAGAGTCAAATATCTTGTAAAAGTCAAAGTAAGGGTGATGGAAATCAAAGTCAAAGTAACTAATGTGGAAAGTCAAGGAGTATATAATGTGTGTGTAATAGAGTTGTAATTAAGAAAGTCATTGTAATTGTCTCATACATGTGTATTGAGAGAGGTGAGCATAGAGAGGGATGACTTCCTAGAGAGAGAGTTTAGAGAGAGAAAGTGGATCTCATTCTCATCTTTGTATTCTTTCTCTATTCTAATGAAGATCAAAGTGTGTTCATCATTGTTACTTGTTTAAATCTGGGATTACAAGTGGTATCAGAGCTAGATCAGATCAGATTATGCACGATTTGAAGATTTTTTTATCAATTTTTGAGAAAATTGAACAAACTTTATGTTCTTGAGATTTTTCTTAAAATTTCTCAAGAATTCAAAACTTTTGGGTTGAATTTGTGTTTTTATTAATCAAGTTCAGAGAATTGATTTCATTTTGTTGTTTTAAATAAATTTAAATCCAAAGTTTTTGATTTTAAAACAACAAAATCGTTTTTTTTTTTTTAAATGAACAGTAAGTGTGTTCTTCGATGTTCTACGTGAAGATTATGAACAATCTTGAGTTTTTAGAATGTTTTGATTGGTTTGCACAATCTTGAATGTTTTGATTATCTAATGATCAATTAGTGCATTGATTTCAACAGGTTGCTATTTCCAAATCTGAAAATCAAGAGCAAACAGAATGTAGATAAAAGTGTTCTTCGACGATGTTAGAGACGATGATGATAGATCTTGTTCAATTGTTGACTTTTAATGAATTTTGCTTCCATATATTGCTTCGTTTTTGGATTTCGATCAATTTTCCATTTACAGATCTGAAAACCGTCGAGAAAACAAGAAGTTAAGAGTTGTTGAAATGTTTGCCGGAGTTACTGTTCACTCGCCGGAATCTGGAAAATGTCGCTGGAAAACTCATAACTCTCGTACCTGTTTCATACGACTTGATCATAACTGTCGTATGACTTTGAGCATCATAACTGTCGTATCTCATTAACTCTCATACGACTGTTGTATGCAACTAACTGTCGTATGAGTCTAACTGTCGCATGAAACGTGATTCTCGCCGGAGTTAACTACTTGAGTTGTACACGCCGTATTTGGTTGCATGATCGATGAAACCTTGCTTAATTTGATTTTTTATTGATCAAGGAAGACTAAGAAACAAAAATCATTGATTTTGGTTGAGAATTGGCAAAGATATTATTCTCAAAAATCATCAGATCGTTATTGGTAAAGATGATGAATAGTAACAGGTTTACTTTTAGGGTTTGTCAGTTCCAGCCCCTCTAGTTTGTCTTTTAGATTTTGTTCAATTCTAGTCCTTTTCGTTAATTTGTTTGTTTCTTAACATTTTTGGTCTGTCTGTTAGGTTTGTCGGTAGTTCTGTTAAGTACTTTTAGGTTAAGTCAGTTTTGGTCCTTGCAGTATAGTTTTAGGTTAATTACATGTTTAGTCCTCATAGTTTTTAGGTTTAAGTTTTGTCAATCTTAGTCCCTGCACTTAGTGTTTTAGATTTTTACTATTTTAGTCCCTAGACTTTTAATGTTTTAGAATTTTTCATTTTTAGTCCTTTGAGTCTTAAATTTTAGACTTTTGTCATTTTTAGTCCTTATCTTTTATAAGTGATAATATTTTACACTTTTAGTTCGTATTTTTCGTTTTAGTTTCGTATTTTGTCATTTTTAGTCCCTATTTTTAGTAAATTTTAATTTTTTTGTCCGTTTATCAGTTTTTACCTGCTTTTGCACGAAACTAATATATTTTTCTTATCTTTTGCAGGTTTGCCGAATTAAAGTCAAGTATTCCACATTAAGTTTTCGGAATTAATTTTTGAACGACAAATTTTATAATTTTTAAAATTTTTCTGACTTTAATCGATTTTTCTCTGATTATCGTGTGTGCATAATTCTACTTCTCACGAAGTATCTGATAACGATCATTTTTAATCTTTTCAGGTAACAATGGATGATGATGAATATTATGGATGGGAGTCACTTAAGGACAGAGACAATAGAATAAAGATCCAAGATCTTGAACAAAAAGGAGTCAATTATAGGATATCCCAATTGAAAAGTTAAACAAAAGGTTGAGTGTGTTGGAGAACTTAACGATTGTTCAAGATATCAAAAGCAAGGATGATGAGATCAGTAATCTAAAGAAAAAGAATAGTGAGAGCGAACTATATTTGAAAACTATAACCTCTCAAACACAGAATTTTTGGATAAAATCAAAGATTTGGAAAAGAAGCTTTATTTGAGAGATCAAACAGAACAAACAATTTACATGAACAAGCCAAGGTTAGTGAGTTCTGTTAACAAATATTGGGGTCTTGGTAACGAAAATCCAAAACATTTGGCCAAAGCTAGTTGTGCATTACCAACATTGTATGATTTCAAATGTTTAAGATATGCACGATATTGACCTGAATTTGAAATTCATTGGACTGGTGAAAAGGAAACACGTGAAGAGGAAAATAGAAAAAGATTTTTAACAACTTCAACTTCCTTTTTGCTATACTCGTGAAACGGAGAAAACTCTCAAAAATCTAGATAAACCACTTCCAAATAACTATTTTGACATATGTGCTACAAAGCCTATCACTGAACAAGTCTTTGAAACTAAGAAATATGTTCCTACATTAGTTCTTGAAGGGAAAATTATTGAATTGGAAATCTCTCTTGCTGAACAAAGGATCAAATATGATTATGAAAATGATCTCCTTTCAACTATTTTTTCAACTACTTTTAAGGAAATATCTTCTTGTTTCAATGACGAAGTGAAAAAAGAAACTAGTAAAATTGAACATTCCTTGATCAAAAAGTTTTCTGATTCAACAAAGATCATTTTTGATGGAAAACAAAACATTGATAAAAAATGTCTCAAACTGTCAAAGAAAGTGGTAGATCTTGAGAATATTCTCGTCTCCGAGCATACACAATTTGAGAATAAAAAGGTCAATTTCATGAATGAAACAAATTGTTTTGAAGAAAAGATTCGTGAACTCTCTCAAAAGATCATGATATTAGAATCTGAATTGGAAAATGAAAGAAATTCTTCCAATGAAGAAAGAAAAATATCTGATATTGAGAAAGTTTTAAATCTTGAACGCGAACAATTTGAAAACAAGAAAGTTGAATTTGAAAATGAAAGACAATCTTTTGAAGAGAAGATGAGTGAACTTTCAAAGAAAGTAATTGATTTAGAGATTGTTTTGGAAAATGAAAGAAAAGAATTTACTCTGAGAAAATGGTTTAATCTTGAATGCTCTTCTTTTGAAAAGGATTTCGAAGTTCAACCTACCCCTATTTGTAAAGAGAATTCAAATCCTGAAGTTTGTGACAAAGGAATTTTGTGATTTTGATGTCTCAAAGAAGCTTCCTGACCATAATGCTTTGATTGATGAAAAGATAATTGTTTTGAAGAATGAAAAGAAAGTTCTTGAACTTAAATGCATAAAACTTTCAAAACAAATATATGATTTTGAGAAAGTTTTATTTCTTGAAAAAGAAAAGCTTGAGAAGGAAAGAGCAGATTTTGAAATAGAAAGAAAAGCTTTTGAATCAAACAATGTCGAGCTTTCAAAGAAAATATCTGACTTGGAAAAAGATTTTGAATCGGAACGCAAATATTTTGGAGACGTGATTCTTAATCTTACCAAAAGATTATCTGGTTTATCAGCTGATATTATGAAGGATCAAATGATCAAATATGATCTCCAAAAGAAATTTGATCTTATTTTTTAAAGAGAAAAATGTCTTGATAAACAAAGTTAAAGAACTTGAAGACATCATTTTTAAAATTGATGTTTCAAAGCAGGCCAGTCCTGAAACTATCATTCAGACTCCGTTTGTTGATTCAAATGATTCTGAATGTTCTTTTAAAACTGCTTCAAGTTCGAGTTTTAAAAACATTTCTTCTAAACAATGTAATAGATCAAATGATTTCTTTAAAGGTCAGATTCATTCTACAAATCTCTTCTATAATCCTCTGCTTGATAAATTAGATAATAAACCAACAATGCCTAAAGTTAATACTTCCAATTTTAAAGAAGTTCCAGTCTTCAAGAAGGTGAAGATGGAATGGAGAGTTAAAGGCACAACACCTTCTAAGAGTGATGTACCAAATCTTCAAAGATCAAATGCTCAAATCTTCATGATATTATTGAGGAGCATACTTTTTGATGGCAATGTTATCAAATGCCGATATTCTTAATTGTTCATAATAAACTGTTGAACAACACACCATTTTAGGACAAAATTTCATGGGAATCAGTGTGAGGATTTACAAAACTTCTATGGATCCACGTTAACCAGTGTTTCCTACCCAAGAAGTTATCCTTGAGTGATTGAGGGGTGAGGGGTCGAAATCAAAGAGTGGGGGAGATTACTCATTCGATTGAGTATCTCATTGTGCTGAGGTAAAATGAAAATGAGAGTTTGGTTAGAAGTGAGCGGATTAAAAACAGAAAGAGGGTGAGAGAACAGAGTTAAAAGAATAAGAGAACTCTGCACTATCCATTTTCTGAGTCGGGCAACCACATTACTGATTGGTTCACATTCTTTGGTGACCATTATTGAAACAGGCAACTAGCCTATGCCAACTCTTGCATTAACCCCACCAGCTACTCATTTCTTTCTTAACAAAGAGATGTTTCATTTTTCTTGGGGACACAACATATCATCTATCTGATCTTCACTCGGAAGGTCTAGATATTGAAAAAGAAAGAAGTTTGCCCCACCTTCGCTCTTCATTCATGCACATTGAGTCCTTTGAAAATTTGTTGCTGTCTCAACAGTTTACACAATTTAAGCCTATAATTTTCAAGCATATGTTGCTTCATTCTTTCTACACTTGCACGTACACACAAGGAATATGTTTTCTTGTCATAACGTTCATAGAAATTCCTTTGTGGTTTTTCGATAATTGAATGGAAGACCTGGAGGAGTGAACATCAAAAAGCTCCTTTCCAAAGTGCATTCGTTGTACTAAGTGGCTCCGTGCAACTTAAAGGCATTATAATTGATTCATTCGTTGTTTCAGGGTTACCACGTTACTATTGTCTGAATTTGAAATGATTCAGATAAATATTTTTGGAATTGACGGATATTCAGATTAGAAGGAGGAGATTGTTATTGGTGTATTCAAGGATTGCTGAAATTGAAAAGGATTTTGATGATCATGATGCCCACAATCATCAAAAAGGGGGAGAAACTATGAAAGTTTCAATTTCAAGATAAAGTGAAGTTTTATTGAGGTCAAGAAGTTCAAGTTAAAAAGTTCATGATGTTTCAAGGTGTTTCGAGATGATTCGACAAAGATTCAAAGTTCAAAGATGTTCATTGTTCAAGAGATGAAGATACGCAGTTCAAGATATTCGAAAAGCTCAAAACCCCGTTAAAGCTCAAAAGCCATTTCTTGTTCAAAGACCGAAGATATATTTCAAATCTCAAAGATGCAAAGATCCGTGTTACAATGATTCAAAGACCAGTGATACGAAGATTCAAGAAGATGAAGATTGTGTTTGAAGACTTTGACCAACACCACAAAGATTTGAAGATTGTTTTTCAAGACTTTGATGACTATTTGATTTTCAAGATCCAGTTGAAGACTAGAGCAGTCAGATTGGATTTCTGAAGACAACGTCTTCTTGAAGATTCTTCAGAGTTATTTTTTGAATATTGTTTTTCCTTCAAAGCGAAGAGGGAGATTGTTCAAAGAGCTAAAGTGTTAAAGATCTGAAGATACAAAGAGCTGAAGACTATCGTCATCAATTTTTTAAATCTTGAATCCATAGGGGAGATTGTTAGTGCATAAAATGTATTCAAGATTTATTGTATATTTGTACAATTGTAAAGAGTCAAATATCTTGTAAAAGTCAAAGTAAGGGTGATGGAAGTCAAAGCCAAAATAACTAATGTGGAAAGTCAAGGAGTATATAATGTGTGTGTAATAGAGTTGTAATTAAGAAAGTCATTGTAATTGTCTCATACATGTGTATTGAAAGAGGTGAGGATAAAGAGGGATGACTTCCTAGAGAGAGAGTTTAGAGAGAGAAAGTGGATCTCATTCTCATCTTTGTATTCTTTCTCTATTCTAATGAAGATCAAAGTGTGTTCATCATTGTTACTTGTTTAAATCTGGGATTACATAAATGTTATCGTGGGTCCCATTAACTTGATACAAAGATGGGATCCATGAAACACATAATGGAGAAAACCCGTATAAACGAATGGAATCTTACCTATTTCTCCAACGTTGTTATCGATATATATCATGTATCTTTCTTGCTTGCAGCATTTGCTACAATACGGATAGGTGGGATTTGATTAGTAAGTATGCAAAACGGTTTGTCAAGGCAGGAGCAAAATTGCAACGAACTTCATTTGATACTTGGATGACATTCGCCGCAAAACTAGGTGCTCATTTACATTTCTTCCTGAAAATATAATCTATTCATTTGTCACTTCAAATAAATTTTGGTCGTTAAAATCACCTATATTATTTATTGGGAGGGGACGGGATTGAGTGGGACAAAAATGCATATTTTTTGTCCCATCAAAATAGGTGGAACAAAAGTCAAGGAGATCGAGACAAGATTGGTAAATTACTAAACTACCCATGCCAAACTAAAACCCTAAAATCTTCCGTAATTCTTTCACTATCGCCCGTCCAGTCCTGTCTGGGTACCAAACGCAATCTTAATAATCAATAATATCAACATCATTCTCATTCGTGTCCCATTTGATGTCTTTACAGGAGACGTTGATAATTTATGGAAGATCGAGAATTTGAGATCAGGATTGATACAAACCCATACAATTGGTAGCGGGTTTTCATGTGCCAAGGTATTAATCATCCTGATCATGTTACCCTCTATTCAAAGTGTTTTATTTCAGATGAAGTTGTGGTTCTTTTTAAAAGTGTGAGTGTTTCAGTTCTTCTTTTCTAAATTGAATTGGTCATCTTAGGTTCAATTTAGTTCCATGTATTAAACCGTTTTGTATGTTGAAAATAAGTTGAAATTATTTTTGACTTTTAGTAAATAAATGAGTCTCCTACAAAACCCTTGAAATAGTCGAACAACTTTGTTGTTTTTCTTTTCTCAAAACCTTTATACAAGCCAGGTGTCTTCACATAAACGGTCTCTATTCTTATGGCACACCCTTTTGTAGAACGTTAATGTATAATCACATGTGATTTTGCACATGATTTTACTGCTATCTTATTTTCTTGTTTAGTTACTGTTCTTGTTTGAACCTATCTCTCTCTCTCTCTCTCTCTCTCTCTCTATATATATATATATATATATATATATATATATATATATATATATCTAGAGGGATAGTTCGTCTTCTAACAGGTTTTATATGTACTCTCTTTGCAGGGGTTTCTGCTTGAACGTAAACCTGAAGATTGCAAATACACACTTGTTGTTTAATGTGAATTCACCCTTGATGCCAATAAAACATGACTTTGGAAGAAAATGTCGTTTAAACCATGATTCTGCCACGCCATACTCATCCATAACCCATATCGTAAATCCTTTATTGGCTGCTGACATCACACAATGCTTTCCATCCAACACGCCCAGACTATTGGGGTACTTTCCATTTCCTAGAGAATAAGGAAGAGGCATCTCACTGAAAGTCTCCAAACCAAAATCAAAAGAGACTATTGTTTTTAGATCCATTACACCTTTAATATGGGTATGGGTATAACCAAAAGAATGAAGATGATGGTGATGATAATGGTCATCTGCACAAACCTTGTCGTCATTAGAAAGGGCTGAAATATATGCATTGGAAACCTAGAGTAATTGATTAATTTCCAGCCGGAGTTCTTCATACTATACACCTCTACTTGAAGCCTATTTGCTTTAACAAGAAAATGATGTCTTTCTATGTCTACTCTACTTTCTCTCCTTTTTGCTTTGTGTTTTAACACCCCCAACATGAACTCATCTTTAGATTGTTGGGGGGTGGATGAACTTTGGGTTGTAAGCATATGAACACGAAACCTTGTGATTCTTATTAGTTCTTCTAATCAATGAAACATATGAATTTGGTTTTAATGCTTTTGTGAGTTTGATCACCTTGCAAATTGATTTAATTGTTACGAATCCGATTCGAGAGAACGATTCCATAACTTGGCTTGAATTTGTATGCCTAGGGTGAGAAATTGGATAGAGATATACCAAGTAAACCTTAGTACTTGTTTTACAATCTTGTTCTTAATGAATTTCTGAATTCCTAGGTTGAGATCGAGAGATAAAACCTGCATTTTCTAGAAATAACTTTGTTGTTGCTCTAGAGAGAATAACAATTATTTACGTGATTGTGTATTCATTTGATTGGATTAGTCGGGTAATTATCATAAGTGGAGTATTCTTTGTGAAACCATTGGGATTTCAACCCTCAACTACATTTCACCCGAAAAATCCACATTTGTTCTTTGCTTTTACTCTAAAGTTTATTTATTTAATTTAGTTATTAATCGGTTATATTATCAACAACTCTTCCAATCGGATCGTCCAGTTAATAGTGATTATAGTCATTGTGATACTCCGTTCCTAGTTCTTTGGTTCGGTACTCGTACTTCCAAGTACATATTACTTGATTCGACTCATACACTTGCGGTTGGAATAGAAGGGTGTAAACCCGCCTATCGTTTGTATATATGGGTGAATATATGAATGCTATGTATGTATAGGTATATATGCTCCCACTTAGCCTATATTGTGTCTGTGAATGTATATACAATTATGTGCTCTAGTGTGTGTATATATATGTATATGCAATGTGTCATGTATATATATATATATATATAATGTATGTGTGTATATATTATCAAAAGAGATGAGAGAGAGAAAGAGATGGACAAGGGTATTAATATAGTACATTATTGGTCTCTATAGTTTTATAGAAAACAAAAAAATCACTAAATGACAAAATTGCACTTCTAATTAATCTACTTAACATAATCATCTTATGGTGTTAGAGTAAAGGGACTAAATACGTGAAAAATGTAAAACACGGGATGTTTTCTATAACTATTTCAAATTAAAGGTGTAGAACGTGATTTTGTATAAATCACAAAGACCAAAAATGTATTTTACTCAAACTTAAATGATTTTTTGGCTTGTGAAAAAACTTAGTGATTGCCATTAGAAAGATCAATTTTTTGTTCACATCATTTTTTTAAACCATAAAGATAATGGTGCATTTGGATTGTGTGAGATATAAGGGAACAAAGAAAAAGTAGTTTCATGTTTGGTACGTTATGGGACAAAAATAAGTAAGATGATATGGGACTAAAACTTAGTTTCATAAAACAAAGCGTAAGATTTTTTGTTTCATCAAAATAATTAGAACATCACAGAACTAATTTAAAAAAGGGAAATTAATTGTTTTAGCCATTTTTTTCATGATGGTTCAACATCTTAGCCACCTTCTCTTCAAGTTTACCAAAATGGCACCGGGTCTGCAAAGATGAAAGATATTACTGACTTACTTAAAAAAACGAATATCATCAATCTGTTTTTATATTGCAGACCTAAGTCATTTTTATTAAGGTAAAACGATCAAATTTGAATCTATTTAGTATTTTTGAGTTAGGTTCACAAAAACTACAGACATAGTACTATTTTGATAAAGTGAACGAAAATATAGATAAAAGATTAAACAATCATGAAAAAATTGGCTAAAACAATTAATTTTCCTTTAAAAAATTACTATATTACTTTTTTTGTTCTGTTTTGTGAAAGTGATTCACTGCTATTGTCAAAGAGATTCAATGGCTACTTTTATGTTCTGAATTTTGTTTCCATGCTTAGTTGCTTACTGCTTAATGTGAATTTTGACCATTGATAGAAAAAGCCCAAACAGATATATATAGAAAAGCTCAAACAAATATCTATCTATATCTATACTACTTATACATGCATTTACATCTAAAGTCTTAAAGACAAATTTTCATGCATAACGTACAAGCTTCTAAAGCACAAAAATGAGAAAACTCTTAATTACCATCTTTAAAGCATAATGTACAACTCTTTAATGCAATACATTTAAAACCTGACCACGGTTGATTGCTTTCTGATCGACATGGAGGTCCATCCCTGTACGGCCCAACTCCAGGCCTACTTTCTGATCGACTGCCTTACCACCATCCCCTTATACCTCCAACCATGCTTTTTGACCTCCCTTTCTACGGCTTCACAGTATCTGGCCATACGCTTCTACCTGCTACCTCTCAAAAACTGTTGGTTCCCGTTTTGGTTTAAACAAGATTATCAGATCTATTAGTTCAGGTTTAAGGTTTGATGCGGAAGCGTATTTGAAGAACTAATAGATATGTTTGATAGATTTAGAACACAATATAAATAAACAGTGAGCAGGAAATAATATCTCAAAGTTTACTGAATATATATATATCAAGAACAGATTTAAGAACAGTGAGTATGCAAAGCTTTAAACAGATATGACTCTAAATGTGCATAAGCTATGTGTTCTTGATGTTTGATTGAAGTGTTCTTGTTTTTCTGTTTTTGTGTGTAGTTCTATATCTTCTTAGGAAGAACTCAACATGAGTCTTCCTTTTATACTACTCTTAGAAGACTATGAAGTAGGTCACTGTTCCTTTTACGGCATGAATAGTAAACTGGATGGTGTGAACAGTGGACTGGATGGTGTGAGCAGTTGTTTGAGCCATGCGCATTTAATGGAGCAGATGTACTTTTGGTAAATGCATTAAATGGCGCAGACGTCTATTTTGTACCTTGCCCTATTGAGTCCACTCAGAGCTTGACACGTGTTTTGACAATACTTTTCCATGCAAGTTGATGAACAGGTCTTGGAATAGTAGCAAGATATTATAAATATCTTCCTAGTCTTTTGAGGACCATAGAGGCTCTGTAATGTGTTACAGAGGTTCTGCGGTCTGGTTCCTCTGTAAAGTAGTCTTCACTGGATTCCGAGTCTTTGGTTGTTTACTTTTGCGGAGCTTCTGTCAAGGGTGGCAGAGGTTCTGAGGCTCGGTCCTCTGAGAAGTCTTCTTGGTTCCTTGTCTTCTGATGTTGTCCGCAGAGGCTCTGTTATTGGTAACAGAGGTTCTGCGGTCTTGGTCTTCTGAAAGCGTCCTTCTGTAGTTTCCTCGGTCTTTGATCACTCTTGATCAAAACTTCCTTTGATTTTCCTGAGATGCCCGGCAGAGCTTCTGTGGAAGTTCTTCTGTACTTGGCCATTTTTCAATACTTCTAATATTTCAGAATATTTGGAGCTAACAAAAACGTTGTATATAAACAATGTGAGAAGGGAAAGAGTCAGAATCCAAGTGGAAGGGTTTTACAATTCAAATTTCTCCGTCCCTCACTGCTTCACGAATCCCAGGTACTCCTCTGTCTCAAGTTCACTCTCAGCTCTAGGGTTTCATCAATTTCCATTCTATTTTGTGTGTTTTTCATGGGATTTGAAGGTTTATTTCTGAGGGTTTATTGAAACTTTATGTTTTTCATCTTTTTGCAGGTACGCTCATATTGATTTTGCAGACAGTAATGGGTTCAATCAAACACTGGAACTTGGTGGTAAGAGTGGAGGGAGACGAGGTAGGTTTGGTGGCATAGATGGTGGAAGATCCGACGGTGGGCATGGTTGTAGAGGTCGTCGACCTAGCTGACCAAGCATAAACGCTGTTGGCACAAATACATTCTTTCTTTCATGTTTTTGGGGGTTTTCAACTTGAATTAACAACCATTTTTTATTCATCTTCCTTTTCTAATTTGCAGGAAAGAAGATTACATTCGATGATTATTACAATTAAAAAAAAATCATAAGGTGATTACAAAGCACAAACATATTGTTGAATGATGCTAAAAGTTTTCTAATCAAGGTTTGATTGTTAGCTCATAAAATGACTAGGCTATTTGCATGTTTTATTCAACCCTGGATAATGTTGTACAGTGTTTTACAATTCTTTCTCCATAAAAATAGATATAATGGGATCTGCTCCTTCGTATTTGCCGGTTGTTTCAACAAGGAATTTCATACATCCAGGACCAAGTTTCTTGCTATGTTATTCTGATTCTATTTTTTTTATTCAGAGCTTTTTGATGTTTATTATCTCAGTTTTAACATAGGTACCGGAGTTCTTCCGAATGTGTGTATGTCGTGATCTGTATCAAATAGTTTAGATGTAAACCATTTTTTTAAGCATAGGAGCTTTGGTAGAGCATCTTTCTGTAATAAATAAAAAAAATTCATTGCTTTGTGATTTCATGATTCTTTTACTATCCAGGTTTTGTATAAAGTTTTGATGTAAGTTCATGGATTTTATAGGACACTGATGCCTGTCACCATTACTGGTTTGATGCTTTCTCTTGGGAGGTTCCAACTTCCAAGGTAATCATGCTTATGTGGTGAATGATGGGAAATATACATTAACTGCAACTTGGGTTTTCTTCAGATGTGGTTTTATCAAAGGAGGTTTGTTTTAGCAATTTGTGATTATAGACTTGAATGGATTTTGGCCGGTCTTCAAAAGCCATTATGTACAATGTTTGCTTTCAAGTATTTGAGGTTTTGGGACTGGAGTGATAAGGGTGAAATTTTGTGCTCAAATTTGGTTTTTGTTGTGCTCAAATGATTGATATTTCCTCTTTCTTTTCTAAGTTGGATACTGTAATGTTATCCCAACATTTGCTTCCTTTTCCAGTTTTTGGTCTTTTCTTTTGGTTCGGTTTGTTGGAAATTTCTTGGAGTATGATCAGTTTACAACAGATATTTGTCCCAAGGTTGTTGTCTTGAATTTTCAGGTTCATCTACATCAATATCAACATGACTATAGCTTTTGTTTCTTGTTGGCCTATGGTGTATTCTTGGAATTTTGCTTAGGATTCTGACCATTGTTTAATGTTTGCAAGGGAATACCTTTTTATGGTTCAATAGATCAGCTGATGTCACTATTTGCTGCTATTTTACTTGGTTCATTGGAGTATGATCAGTTGCTCACCAAGTTTGGTTTTGTCATCAGAGAGCAGATTTTGTTATTTGTGGTTTGATTTCCCTATTACATCATCAGTTTATCTACCTGTTGGATTTTGTCATTGTTATCCAACATTTGTCTTCTATCCCATCCCGTGGTCTATTAATTTTGTTTTATCGTTATCCAAGTCCAACATTTGTTATTATTTCGTAGTGAGTTCACAAGGAGACAATCTTCCATGGGCGCATGCTGTTAAAGCAACATCAAGAGTACAACTTCCAGAATATCCCAAGCCGAAAGTTTAAGTCGAATAGTACAATCCTCAAGTACAATAACCCCATTCCTGCACCAGAAAACAAGTCATATTACCTATTCTTATGGGATTCTTTGTTGCATTATGAACTTTCTGTTGGTTCATAATTAGATACGAGGGTAACAAGATTACGAGATTGATATATTTGTCAAACCAATGAAGTCAATATCTTACCACAAGAGGTCTTAAGTCAAATTTAAGCGAAGGAGAGATATAAATATATCTATAACTTGTATAATTGCCTTCTATTCTAGAGAGAAATATGATTGATTTTGGTGGTGTCATCAACCTCAACGAGCATTATGGAACTCTGGTTCCCACATCATACTATCGTGTAAGTGGCCTTTTATGTAATATCCCGGGTAAGTTCGTTAGTTAAATGTTAGTTCCGTTAAATTTTGTTAACTTTAAAATGTGAAGTTAAAGGTAAATTTGGGTAAATTTTTAAGTAAAGGATGTTTTTGGTCATTAGTGTTTAGCTTAAGGACTAAATGAGTAAATTGGTTTGATATTACCCCTTATGGATTCAGATATTTCATAACATCAGAAAATATCCAGAAAGTTAGTGTGTATGTGTGTGTGTTTTGAGAAGAGAAGAAAGGAAAGAAAGGTTTTGTGGCTAAGGATTCAAGATTTGTGTAATTAAAAGTGAAATTGAGGTATGTTGCTTTGTATTTTATGTTTGTAATTGCTAGTAGATAGTTCTTATCAGATTAGAATCACTGATTTCATGTATAGAATCGTTTTCTGTCAAATCTGGGTAAAAAGTATGCAAGCCAACAGTGGTTTCTGGATAGAATGAAGGTTTCCGTGTAGTTTTGTTGGTAGTGTCCGGATATTGTTCTAAAGGTGTCCGGACGATTCAAGTATCCGGGTAAGTTCCTTTTTATTATAGCGGAACTCCCGTGTTAAGTCGCCGTAGGGGAACATTTGAGGATAAGAGTTTGATAGGTTATTTGGGATTCTCAATCTGCTAGAGAGTCTTATGTGTTCGATATGGTAAAGAGGTATTGTATTTGAATTGTTCTCAGATACTGTGAATCGAAGGTGAAAGCTGAGTCCTTTGTGGAAGGAGTTTTGGATAAGCAAACAAGTGAGTTTTTACTTTAAAACGTTTTCAACTGGAATACATATATGTGTGGTTCGAGAATGTGATAAATAATGTGATTAAGTGCTTATAAATGACAATATGATATGTTGAGATATATATTGTATTTATATGTATATTGCACTACACGAGTATATGTTAGCCGAAACTATAGTCGGCGGAGTTTTGATGTAGTTGTTGTACAGTGGAGTTTGCTGTAGTTGTTGTACAGCGGTGTTTGCTGTAGTTATTGTACAGCGGATTAGTTGGCTCGCAACCAACTAACATGGCCAAGGGAAATGAGAATGAGAAAGAGGATGAGTTGAACACAGTGCACGAGTCTTGATTGGTATTTAATTACGCATGATACATGTGTGTTTATGTAAAGGATTTTATATAAATGGGTTTTATAATGATTGTGAAATGACAGGGACTTTCTCAATTAGACCGCTAGGTCTAACCCTCATTTTGTTTTAAAATATGTATCCCAGGTGGTGGATCGGGTAAGAGCAAGTGAATAGAGTAACTGATGGATAGCTTTTGTGAAGACTTTTGTTATGAAGATTTAGATGTGTCTTTGTACTTATGACTTTGTTGTTAGTCATAATGTAAATTACTTAGTCAAAAAGTTTGTACTGATTTGCTTATTAAGTTTAGCAAGACTATGGGACCGAATATGAAATATGATGTATTTTTGATGAAATTATGTTATGAAATGTATGTTATTTGTATACATGGAATCGGGTTGTTACATTTTACCAAAAGCTTACTTGGTAAACATTTACCCGGTCACTTACCTTAGCAGCGGATGTACATGGAAAGTTCATAATCTTACCCGGTAAAAGCGTTGATAGGGACCGAGAGTATTACTCACCGTCACTTACCCATTTTGATGGGGTAAATTTTACCCGGTAAGGTAAATGAGAGTATTGACTCCCATCGATAAGGGGTAAGCATTTGGGTAAATGGTAGTCTCCATGGTTGCATTCTGTGTTGGCCACTCTATTCTTTATTTTGGTTATTGATATGCTTACATCTTTGTACTGCAATTGTTCTTAAATGTGGCGAAATATGTTGGCAAAGAAACCATTTGGTGTGGCAAAATATGGTGTATGGGAGTATTTTTATTTTTATATCAATTGTAAGGTAATTTGTGTTCATTATCAATGTTTTATTAAACTTTAAATGTGGCGAGATATGCTGGCAAAGAACCCACCTGGTGTGGAAAAATATGGTGTATGAGGTTATTTGAATTTTTAGATCAATCGCAAGTTTCCGAGGTATTATTTGTTCGTTATCAATGTTTTATTAAGCTATTGCAAGTTTATACTATCTGGTTACTGACCTATAAATATTTGAACTAATATTTGTTGTGGATATGCTTACAGCATTTGTAACTTCAAGCTATAGTTTTGATGGAGCCCACCTCTAGGAGACACAAGTGAGGAGACATTTCAGAGCTGACTAAGGATAACCAAGGGATTCAACCTTGTCTCCTGCAGGATTCCACTTTGAATCTTTTATGTGTTTGGGCAAAATCGCTCAACCCACTTGCCAAATGAGCTACGCGTTCCAGGGCTTTTTTTTACGATAAATGTTTCACACCTTGCTCACCCGATGCATTGCACGGGTTCACTACTAGTACTATATATATATAAAGCATGAAAAAGCCGTTAAAGTTTTAAGTCGTATCTGTTAGCTTCAATCTTCCTAATCATAGAAGTACTTAGAAGTAGTAAAAATAGGCTAAGTGAAGAAAGCCTCTTACAGAGGCTCTGCCACTTCTTCCGAAAGATCAAGGTCAGAAAGCTACAGAAGTTACAGAGGTGATCACAGAACCTCTGTAATACGCACTGTTGATCCAAACCCTCAGTGATTTGATAATGACCCTTTCTTGTATACTTAGTGAAAATTGTATGTAAACAATATGTATCAGAGTTTCACTATCGCTGATAAGTACTAAGATCTTACAGTACCGCTGATAGGAACTCTCGCTCTTTAAATTAAACATTCAGCGAACACTGTTCACCATAATGCGCTGAGTCTGTTCAGTCCTTATGGTGATCGCTGATAAGTTAGTTGTTTACTTATAATCCCTGAAGACAAGTTTCACGTCAACAAAGGTTCTACGCTGAAGTCGAAGATCAAGCTCAAGAACCAGCGACAAGTCTACTAATGAACTGATGCGGATCAGCGAAGACTCAGATTTGTCCACTCAACGTGAAGTATCAAGTACAAGACTTCAGCTATCGTTGAACTTTATCATTCGCTGAATAGTAAATGATAATCGTTGAATCAACGAAAGCTGATCATGAAGTCCTCCGTACAAAGTACTTTTGTCTTAACCTCCCTTGCACGCCACCGTACGAAATGTCAGAAAAGAACCTCCGAAAATCTGAGATCGTACAACCACTCTGATACTACACTGTTCATTCATGCGGCTACTAAGGTTGTCAACAAAGGTCAATGACATGCAACCAATCCGCTGATGACACGTGTAAAGTGTATACTGAATTGCATTAAATGCATGCAGTATATAAAGAGATGAACTCACTTCATTTGAAGTAACTTGCTAACTCTGGACAAGTTCAAATCTCTCTCAAGATAAGATTTTATTAGTAATCTCCTTATCTTTCTTAGTGCAAGAAACCTTAGTGTTCCAACTTGTTTAGATTTAGGTTTATCCTTAATCTTGTTTCCGCAACAAGCTGTAAATTGTTAATGATTTATCAATAAACAATTTAGAAAAGTAAAATAGCGTGTTTGTATTCAACCCCCCCCCCCCCCCCCCCCCCCCTTCTACAAACTTGTATAGGCCTTTCGGGACCAACAAGTGGTATCAGAGCAGATTTGTTTAATCTCATAAACAAGATCTAATCTAAGATATTTCTCTTCCTTGCTATTATCTGAAAATGGCCTCCCACACAAACACAAATTATATAGACAATGGTTCTCTTGCAAAACCCCCTAGATTTTCCAGAGACAACTTCAACTTGTGGAAAAATAGGATGACACTCTTCTTAGAAGGTGTAGACCCTACTATACCTTACTATCTTGAGAACGGCCCACACATCCCTGTAACAATTGATCCTTTAGTTCCAGCCACTGCAACTAGAGCTACTATTCCAGAAAGGCCGATTCCTAAAGAAATCCATCAGTGGACCGACGAAGATAAGAAGAAAGTGGCTATAGATACAAAAGCCAGATCCATACTATCCATGGCCCTTCCTGACGAAGTCTAACATTCCGTCATGAACCTGAAATCCTCAAAAGCCATGTGGGACACAATATGTGTTCAGTATGAAGGAACGTCTGAAGTCCAGGATTCAAGAAAGATCAACCTGGTAAGACAATACGAAAGCTTCATTTCTGGTAAGAATGAAACTCTCTCTGAAGTTCATCAACGTTTTAATTGCTTAATTATAGATCTAAAAACGGTTGGTAAGGAATATTATAACTTTGAAGTGCTGACAAAGTTTTTAGAATGTTTACCTGAAAGCTGGGACAATTATTCCATGTGTCTCAAGCTGTCAAAAGATCTAAGATCAATGACACTTGCTACCCTGTATAAACTTCAACTTACAAAATATATAGCAAGGTAATTAACCATCCAGAGTACATTTACAATACATAATTCTTCAAATAACCTATTAATCTAATCACATCACTACAATCAGATTAACTAAGTTATCTAAGCAATCCAACAATGTATCGAATTGTTATTCCTACATGCTATGATTATGCTCTATGTGCTATGTGTAAATCTCACTTAGGCTTTAAAAGCCTAACACTTGTTATGTGTTTTATGTATTACAGGGTACCTTAATTATGGCACATTGCTGAATCATGAGCAATCTAGCCATCTTAAGAAGAATCTTGTAAAAGATTCCAAAAGCACCCCTGTTGCTTTAATCTCAGAGGAACCTTCTACTCAGCGACCCGTGGTCACTATCACTGAGTTAGAAAGTAACTCTGAAAGGTCATCAGATTCTGATTCTTCAGATGATGATGAATCCTTGGCTCTCCTAACTAAAAAGTTCAGGAGATTCGCCAAGAAGAAAATGTTTAGAAAGAACAAAACTCTTTCTATAGCTGACAAGCCTAAGTCATCAGCTTTTGTTGATAAGGCTACTGCTACTTGTTTCAACTGCGAAAAGACAGGTCATTTCGCTAACGAGTGCAGGTCAAAGAAAATCATGAGACCTTCAGCTTTTACAAAGAAATCCTTTGTTCTAAGGAATAAAGACGACAAATACTCAAAGCTGAAGGAGAAGTATGCAAAGCTGAAAAGCTTTAAGAAGAAAGGAAAAGGCCTGATGGCTGACTATGATTGGGCTGCTTCTGATGAAGAAGCCTCATCATCTGATTCTGAAGATGATGAAGCAAATCAATGTCTCATGGCCAAGATTGAAGAAGAGGAAGAAAGTTCAGACATTCCCTCCACTTCAACATCTGCCATTCAGGTATCACCTTCCTTCTTTACCAATATTGCAAATATTGATGAAGCTGATAGTCTCCGTAAAATCGAACTGCTGACTAGAAGTTTATACGAAGCCATGAACGGCAAAGCTGTGGTTGAAAACCAAAATTTTGATCTCGCTGAAAAGCTTAAAAACTGCCACCTTCAAATAGAAAAGCTTTCTAAATTTGAAGAAGATTTTAAAGATCAAGTCCATTTAAATCAGCTAGTCAAAATCGAACGAGCGGAAGCTATCGCTGCATTAAAAACTGAACTAGCTACTGTTGAAGGATGGTGTAATTCTTCAACCAAGATCACTGAGATAATTAAGGCTCAGATTCCTCTGAGTGATAAACGTGGTCTGGGTTATAAATATGATACTCCAAAACCAACCACTGAACGTTCAATGCTTAAATTTGGAACGTTCGTATCCTCAGTAGCTGACACTTCTTCATCTCAGTACTCCTCGTCGATTACACCAATCCCTGAGGAAACTCCTACCTCCTCAAAAGGTAAGGAGAAAACGGTTTATTCAAAACCTACCTCTGTCTCTAAAGACAAAGGTAAAGGAATTGTTATTTATCAAAATCCTCAGAAGGGTACCTTAGTACCTAAGCTGAATGCTTCCAAAGCCTTAGTGATTCATTCATCTGGTTCTAGAAATCAGACCTCTGGATCAGTTCAGCGACCTACTCCTAGACTCAGAGTAGATGTCCTTGGTAAGAAATCTGAAGAACTGAATGTTCATCCTATTTCAAAAACCAATAGTGTACTTGGTGCTGGCACTTCTAATTCCAAATTAAAAGCTCAGCACTCAAGTGGTCCTAGAACTAATTTTAGTTATAGGAAATGTTATCACTGTGGACTTACCGATCATATTGCAAGTAAGTGTCCCACAGCCACCAAAGCTGATAAGATAGCTAAGGTGAAGATAGCACCCAAGAAGACCAAACCAGTTGCAATTCAGGTCAAGGTGACTCCTACCGCTGAGGTCAAGAAATTGACCAAAGTGAAGAAAGACAAAGCTGAATCTTCAAATGCTGCGAAGACTGCTGAACCCATTCCAACTTCTTCCACTGACAAACGCGTATACATGGTAAAATGGGTACCCAAGCAAAACTAATCTTCCTTTGTAAATGCAGGTTAAGAAGGGTATCTGGTATCTTGATAGCGGATGCTCTAGACATATGACTGGAAAGAAAAACCTGCTCGCTGAATACAAGGAAGAGAAGGGTCCCTCTGTGACTTTCGGTGGAAATGGAAAAGGACACACCCGAGGGTATGGTGTACTTTCAAATGGTACAACATCCTTCAAAAGAGTCGCATATGTTGAAGGGCTGAAGCATAATCTTCTAAGCATCAGTCAGCTTTGCGACATGGATAATAAAGTGATTTTCACTAAGGAATCCTGCTTTGTCTCTGACAAAAAGGAGAAGATAGCTCTCAGCGGTTATCGTTTGGAAAATGTTTATGTAATAAACATGGACTCAACAACCACTGAGAACTCCTGTTTCTTCTCAAAGGCATCTTCTGATGTTAACTGGTTATGGCACAAGAGGCTCTCACATCTCAACTTCAAGACACTGAATACTCTTTCATCCAAAGAGTTAGTCACTGGTCTACCTCAACATTCATACGCCAAAGAGTTCTTATGTTCAGCGTGTGAAAAAGGGAAGCAGACCAAGGCAAGCTTTAAGTCAAAGCAAGTTTCCTCAGTGTCATCTCCTCTTCAACTACTCCATATGGATTTGTTTGGCCCCGTTAACAAACAATCCATCGCTGGAAAGAAATATACGCTGGTCATAGTTGATGAATTCTCTCGTTACACATGGGTAATGTTTCTCCGTTCTAAGAGTGACACCCCTGAAGAACTCATCACCTTTGTTCGGAAGATGGAAACTCTGAACAATATGACTGTTCGCTCAATAAGGAGTGATCATGGAACTGAATTCAAAAACAGTTCTCTTGATTCCTTCCTTGAGAGCAAGGGTATTTCTCACAACTTTTCGTCAGTGAGAACACCACAACAAAACGGAGTCGCTGAAAGAAGAAATAGAACAATTATTGAAGCTACACGTTCAATGCTCAGCGATTCTCACCTGCCTACTCAGTTTTGGGTAGAAGCTGTCAACACGGCTTGTTTTACGCAAAACAGGTCGCTGATAGTCAAAAGATTCAAAAAGACAGCCTATGAACTTTTTCATGGGAGAAAGCCTTCAATCAGCTTTCTTCACATCTTTGGATGTCAGTGTTTCATACTGAACAACAGAGATGCCCTTGGAAAGTTTGATCCTAAGGCTGATGATGGAATCTTTCTTGGATACTCCTCAGTTTCCAAAGCCTTCAGAGTCTTCAACCGAAGAAGACAAACTGTAGAAGAAACTATTCACGTCACGTTTGACGAATCCCGTTCAGCGAACTCTAAACCGAACGCTGATACAGAAGAACTGGATCAATGGATGTTTTCTCATCTTGGTGATTCAGAAGATGTTCCCACTCCTCATGATCACACAGTAGAAAACGATGGTCCTTCTATCATTCCAAATATGCAAAATAGTGAAGCTGAAACATCTTGGGTCTCAGCTGTTCCTATAAACACTATACCTGCAGTTGATCCAAATGTCTCAGAAATTCAATCTATTTCTCAGCAATCAGTGAATGAAGTGGCAAATGCAAACATTCCTCTCTTAGCTGATAATCCAGAAGTAGCTGAAGCCTCATCTTCAGTTTCTCCAGTTCAGACTGAGTCAACGACGCATGCTCCGGCTCAGCGATGGACTGTAAATCACCCAATCGATCAAATTCTTGGTGATCCCAACGCTGGTATTCAGACTCGTAGAAGTGCAGGTAATATTTGTTTATTTGTTAACTTTATTTCTCTAACTGAACCAAAGAAAATAGATGATGCCCTCAGAGATCCAAACTGGGTCAGCGCTATGCAAGAAGAGCTGACTGAATTCGAAAGAAACAAAGTTTGGAAACTTGTTCGGAGACCAGCTGACAAAACAGTGATAGGCACTAAGTGGGTCTATCGAAACAAGTTGGACGAACATGGTACTGTAACTCGCAACAAAGCTCGTCTTGTTTCTCAGGGATACAGACAAGAGGAAGGCATAGATTATGACAAAACTTTTGCTCCAGTAGCAAGACTTGAATCTATTCGTCTTTTCTTAGCATATGCTGTACACAAAAACTTCACTGTACATCAAATGGATGTTAAGTCAGCGTTTCTAAATGGAAAGCTGAATGAAGAAGTTTATGTGGAACAACCTCCAGGATTCTCAGATCCTAAGCGTCCAGGTTATGTTTATAAGCTGGATAAGGCACTTTATGGCTTGAAGCAAGCTCCTCGTGCATGGTATGACACTCTTTCTACTTATCTCCACCTTGAAAAATTTGAGAGAGGTAAGATTGACAAAACTCTTTTCTTTAGAAAAGTAAAAGGTCATATCATTTTAGTTCAAATATATGTTGATGACATTATATTTGGTTCTACTAACCCTGAGCTTTGTACTCGTTTCGCTGATAGGATGAAAGATGAGTATAAAATGAGTATGATGGGTGAACTAACATATTTCCTTGGTCTTCAGATTAAGCAAACTGAAAAAGGAACTTTTATAAATCAGGGAAAATATGTTAGAGATATGCTGAAGAAATTCGACTTAACTGATAGTTCAGCTATGAAAACCCCAATGGCACCTCCGCTGATACTTGATAAGGACACTAAGGGTGTTCCTGTCAATGTCACGCTGTACCGTGGGATGATCGGCTCTTTGTTGTACCTAACAGCTAGCCGACCCGATATTATGTTTGCAACATGTCTATGTGCACGGTATCAAGCTGAACCAAAGATATCTCATATGAAAGCTGTAAAGCGAATTTTTCGATATCTAAAGGGTACAACGAATCTAGGTCTTTGGTATCCCAAAGATTCAGGATTCGACCTAACCGCCTATTCAGACAGTGATTTTGCAGGTTGCAAAATGGATAGGAAAAGCACCACAGGAGGATGTCAGCTCCTAGGTGGAAAGCTGGTAAGTTGGACAAGTAAAAAGCAAAATTCAGTGTCCACTTCCACAGCTGAAGCTGAATATGTAGCCGCTGGAAGCTGTTGTTCTCAGGTCTTGTGGATGAGAAATCAGCTACTAGACTATGATCTTCAGCTCTCCAAAATTCCAATCTACTGCGACAGCACAAGTGCCATCGCTATAGCAAACAATCCAGTGCTACACTCAAAGACAAAACACATCGAAATCAGATATCATTTTATCATCTTCTTCATCAAACTCAAGGTTAATATGTTCTTATCTATTATCAAATGCGAATAACTTGTTTTCGATCTTATCATTGTTTTACACAAGATCAAACAAAAGAACTCAAAAATAAAATCATTTTCTTTCATGGTTTTATAAACACAACCATTTCATGGTTGTTCTTCAAGTTTTAAATCTAAAATCTTAAACTTGTTATTCTTTCGTATCCATTTTTTTTAAGAAACTGGAATACAAGGCTTATGGGTGTTATATTCGTTTTTTTTTCAAAAACAAGAAAAACCCTAATCTTCATTAAGACTTTTTTGTCTGAATGAAATGGACAAAATTCGAAAAATCTTAATGGAAATTTTCTTTCCACATTAAGATAATTCTTATTTGTTAACATCTTTGGTTGAATTGATAATACAGTGAAATGGCAACTTCAAAGCTGAATGTTACCGCTGAGTCCATCTCCGCTGATTCTGAGGAACTGGAAATCACTAAAGCTCCTCAGGTTAAGTTCGAGCTGGATCAACTAGACTGGACAAAGGCAAACAACCTCTCAGCGCTTCTCGAGTTTCCTCCTCGGAAGCAGGTATCCCATCTAGACGACGCTGTAAATCTTTTGAAGAATAGCCCCATCTACACAGCACTGACAATCACACCTCCTGCCAGTCAGCGTCTCTTATCCCAATTCTGGTACTCTGCCAGACACACCGACCTACCCTCCGCCAAAGATCCATCTAAAACCATCGACTGCATACTCAGCGATACTGAGTATGGCACCATCAAGATAACCCCCGCAATAATCCGCAAAGCCCTGAAATTCCCCAACGCTACCTCAGAAAATCCTTTCGTTCCATTACCTAACCACAAGAAGCACGCTGACAGGGAAGAAATCATTGCTTTCCTTGATGCAATTGGTTACATCTGGGAGACTGGAAGAGACAAGCTACCTGAGAAGAAGCTGACGCTGATAAAGAAATCCAAGATGCCCAGCGAGATGAATTTCATCTTCCCTCACCTGATCAGTTGCATGACAGCGAAATCCGGATCTTCTGATCAAGCCGCTCAACCTCAGCAGGCCATGGGTTACGCACTGCTGAAAGGTCTCAACATTGACTGGGCCTCCATCATATATGAAGACCTCATTCAACGTGTTGATTCTGCCGCTGACCGACCAGCATGGGTTCCTTACCCACGATTCATCAGCGCCATCTTTCAATATGGCCTGAAGGACAGCTATCCTGAGGGTGATCTGAAACTCTCTCAGATTGGCCCTAAAGTTCTCGACTTCAAGCCTGTCGCCAACGAGGTACGTCTATCTACCCTTCTCACTCTACTTAATTCTCCGCTTTCTGTGGCTCCTTCAGCGACAATACCCCTCGCTGATTCCCAGGCCACAAAATCCATTCCTTCTAAGAAAAGGAAACAATCTCTTACCCCTCTTGATTCCAAAAGGATCAAGAAAACCAAGGAGCAACCCCAGCACTCCAATGCTGAAGACTCCTCAGCTCATTCTGAAGAGCTGAAGGAAAGTTCCGTGGTACGCTCTGCCACACCAATTCAAGCCATCCCTTCTAAACCTACTTCAGCGTCTTTAAACGCTGAGGTTAGAACTTTGGAATCTACCCAACCTTCTTCAGTCTCTCAAAAGACTGATGAAGTACTTCTCAGCGAATCCAACGCTGAACTTGAAACCCAACCCCAATTCTTATCCTTCGATCCTCCCTCTATTTCTTTGGACACTCCTCCAGCTAAAACTGGAGATGCCATCATTCAAGAAGCCGTTGAAGCTTCTCAGCGAATGACGAAGAAAGGACCTGCAGAGATCTCCATCCCTCACGGAACTTTTGAGGGAGATATGGAACACTATGGAGGGACTCGAAACTTTGATGATTTCGTCAACGCTCCTGCAGGTACAGATCCCACCTTAAACACTGTAACTAAACCTGAAACTTCTGAGCTTTCCTTTGTTCACAAGTACTTATATGTTACAGGTCCTTATTTGGGAGACATCAACCAGTCTCTGAAGTCCATGGAGATGAAACTTACAGATCTCACCACCGGTCTATCAAATAACTCTACAGCTGTAACAAACGCTGGAGAGAATCTGACGAAGCTGACTACTGTGGTGGAAAAGAAGGCCTCCTCTGATGACATCAAAGGCCTTGATAAAACTCTCGCCGACTTTGCCAAAGTGCTCTCCGACATCTACACTGACTACACCAACCTCAAATCGTCAGTTTCCACCGTTTCCAGCGAGGTTACAACGCTGAAGAAATCGGTTGGTACACTCGAAGGTGATATGTCAGTGGTCAAGACCGACTTGGGCTCAGTGAAGACCGACCTTGGTTCTGTCAAGACAATGATCGAGACGCTGGTGAACAAGGCAAACAATCCAGCTCCTGCTCCGGCCCCTGCACCTATTTTGGACTCATTCACCGCAGAGGATCGCCAAGAGCTGAAGAAGATCACGCCTGCTATTTCTGGCCTAGAAGACAGAATAGCTAAGCTTGAAGGTTGTGTGAAAATCTCTGGCCCAGAAGACAGAGATAACACCAATGCTGAGTCTACCCATTCCTCCCCCGCCCATCATGAGAAAGAGGGGGAGAAGAGCGCTGAACAAGAGAAGAGCGCTGAAGATCAAAATAAGAGCGCTGAAGACCTTTCCCATGATGAATCTATCAGGGGAGAGGGTAATAAAGATCTGGTTACTGGACCTCAGGGAGATGAAAACCCTGAGGGAACCGAGAACCTCGCCTCTGTATCTGAGGGGGAGCAACTCGAAGAAGATGCTGAGGAATCCGAAGCAGAAGAAGACGAAGACATCGACATCCCTGAAGCTGAACCATCCTCCTCTCCAAGGAACGATGATGATGATGATGATGAAGATGACGAATTCTTTGTCGTCAAACCTGCTCCTCGAAAAGCTCTTAAAGGGATCGTTATAACCGAATCCACAGGGGAGAAGACAAAAACAAAGACAAAGCACTCAGCCTCTGGCGCTGAGAAAAGCAAAGACAAAGGCATCGCTGAAGATGATAATCTGGCGATCTTGCTTGCAAAGCCGATTTGTCAGGTACACTAAACTTACTTTTCCTTCCCTGATCATCTCTGAACAATCAGTTATCCATTCCACAAACACCATACACATCCACATTATTTTTTCTATCTTTTCTACCCAAGTTCTTCTACCCAGTTCTTATCTGTAAGATCGCTGCTTTTCAGCTAGTCCTCTCCCCTGTTTGAGGATGTCGCTGAAGGTTCTACTGTTGCGACTTCACAAATAAAGCCAGCTGCTGCTGATGAAATAATCCCAGTCTTGGATTTAATCTCTGAGACTGATGAACCAGAAGAACAACCTCTCTTGCACAATAAGAGACCTTCCTCAGTTCCTCAAAGGCTGAGTGAAGAAGATCAAAAGAGAAGAGAAGAAATAATAAAGCGATTCGAGGATCAGCGAATCATTCTAAGGCGTGATCAACTGCCTTCAGTTCCTCCTAAGTTCAGAATTTCAAAAGCTGAATATCAGGACCACCTTAGAGCTGAACGCCTCATTGCTGAAAGAAAGGAAGGTGAAGAAAAAGACAGAGAATATGCCATCAAGCTCACTCAAGAATCTGTCAAAGACCCCAAGCTAAAACGTGTTCCCATTCAAATCCAACGAAAGCTGTGGGAAGAAGCCCAGAAGATCGTGGAAAAGAAAACTGAAGTTTCTCAGACCACCTTGATCTGGTGTAAAGAGAAAATTCACTTCAGATATCGTCCAGCGAAGATCAACAAGGTATTCATCTCTGGAAGAACATCTATCGGAGTACCTATTGTTGACATCAAACTGTTCAGAGAAGATGGCACATCTGAAACCTTTCGCGCTGACACTGTAAAAAGGTATGGTCTCTCTGAATGGCTGGAGATGAGGTTAGCTATCCAACCATCACAATCTAAGTACAAGAATCATTTCGAAAAGCTGATAAACAGACAGATCGACTTGATATCTTCTTGTGTGGATATTCCTCCTGTTCCTGATCTAAAGCCGAAAAGAAAAAGAGGTTCTCCAAGGAAGAAACGTCAAGATTCAAACTCAGGACCTGTCATACGAAATGAAACTGGAATTGGTTTCTCTCGCGCTGAAGTACTTGGTCCTGATCCTGATCTATCCGCCCTTGACATCTCTTTGCCACCATGTGAACTTTTCGTCCCTGGTAAAGTCATCAGTAATCCTTATGGAATATTCTTTCTTGACTACGACGGACGTAAATGCTTTCAACGGATCGCTGAGCTCCCAATCACTCCAATCGAACAGCTCAGAGATCTTATCTACTGGTGTGACTTCAGAAAGGACATTCAGGCACGACACCTAAAACCCTTGATCTTTCAAGAAGCGCTGAAGAAAAGAAAACAAGGTGTAACGGTTCCTGACTGGATGATTCCCACTGAAAAGACGACCCTTGATGAACTTCTCATTAAGGAAGAACCTTTTGAAAACTGATAGAATCTCCTTTTTCTCTATTGTATCAGTTATCCTTCTGTACTTGTAATTTATTTCGCTTGTACTTGTAATCTTTCTGTTCTTCATTGTAACCTGATTCAAAGATTTAAAGAAAGATTTCAGCGAATGTACTTTACTCCATCAGTACTGAAAAGATCCCAGAAAACAGTAAAAGGGACAAATATTTTATGAGTTCTTTTTATCCTTATGTTTTCATTAAATAGCAATTTTCTTTGTTGCTATGTCATAATCAAATAGGGGGAGACTGTTGATCCAAACCCTCAGTGATTTGATAATGACCCTTTCTTGTATACTTAGTGAAAATTGTATGTAAACAATATGTATCAGAGTTTCACTATCGCTGATAAGTACTAAGATCTTACAGTACCGCTGATAGGAACTCTCTCTCTTTAAATTAAACATTCAGCGAACACTGTTCACCATAATGCGCTGAGTCTGTTCAGTCCTTATGGTGATCGCTGATAAGTTAGTTGTTTACTTATAATCCCTGAAGACAAGTTTCACGTCAACAAAGGTTCTACGCTGAAGTCGAAGATCAAGCTCAAGAACCAGCGACAAGTCTACTAATGAACTGATGCGGATCAGCGAAGACTCAGATTTGTCCACTCAACGTGAAGTATCAAGTACAAGACTTCAGCTACCCCCCCCCCCCCCCTTCTACAAACTTGTATAGGCCTTTCGGGACCAACACGCACAAAGAAGATCAACAACTCGGAAACCAGTGAAGACTGCTCTACAGAAGATCAGACCTCAGAACCTCTGTAACCCTTTACAGAGCCTCTGTGGTCTGCGATGAAGACTTAGAAGATATTTCATATCTTACTACTGTTACTGGATCCGTTCATCAACTTGCATGGAAGCATGCCCTGTCAAACCTAAACACGTGTCAAGCTCTGAGTGGACTCAATAGGGCATAGTACAACATAGACGTCTGCGCCATTTAATGCAAATACAACTCGTACATCTGCTCCATTAAATGCATACAGCATGAACAACTGTTCATGCCATCCGGTCTACTGTTCATACCATACGTTCCGCTATTCATGCCGTTAAAGGAACAGTAACTTGCTTCATGATCTTCTAGAGTAGTATAAAAGGAAGTCTCTTGTTGAGATCTTCCTTCAAGGAATCTGAAATACTCTTACGCTTTATATCGTCAAATCTGTCTTGAGTATTACATTCTCACACACACACCAAACAGTTCTTAATCTGTTCTTGGTGTTCTTATCATATAATGAACAACAGTAACCTTTAAAGATATCGTTCCATTCT
Organism: Saussurea involucrata; assembly: GCA_033807775.1. Lineage (NCBI taxonomy): Eukaryota > Viridiplantae > Streptophyta > Magnoliopsida > Asterales > Asteraceae > Saussurea > Saussurea involucrata. The sequence continues at coordinate 61,868,657 of CM066317.1, forward strand.
TTACTGTTTCCTTATAAGTGTGTGTTCAATATCTATCAAACATATCTGTTAGTTTATCATATACGCTTCCGCATCAAACACAAACTCAAAGTAATAGACTGTTAATCTTGTCAAAGTGAATCTGGGATCCAACAATTGGTATCAGAGCTAACCTTGATTTTTAAATATCAAGTGATCCTCTTTACAAGATTTGTGATAGATATCATTCTGTTTTAACCTGTTCTTCATTTCATTAAGAAGTTTCTGTTTTTCCTATCATTTTTCGATTTTCGAAAACTGTATTCTTAAAAGAAACTATTCTTTTCCAGGTTAAAACTCCTTTGAAAATATACTCTGGAACTGTTCAAACCCAGAAAATCTTCCAGTTCATCGGACTCATACTCTTTAGTCATACTATCTTTTTAGAACCTTTAAAATGACGAATACAAATAACTTCTTTACTGCTGGTTCTCTCACTAAACCTCCTACTCTCCTTCGAGATGAGTATCCTCAATGGAAAATAAGAATGGTCCATTTTTTTGAGGGTACTGAAAAAAATCTAGTACAATATCTTTACAATCTTCCTCCTGTTCCCATGATAGTAGTACCTCGTGTACCAGCGACTGCTTAATCTCCTGAAATCCCTGAACATCAAAAACCGAAGCCAAAAGGAGAATGGTCAAACGAAGATAAAGCAGAAGATGAAGTTGCACAGAAAACCAAAAGGATATTGATCATGGCAATCCCCAACGAACTCTTTCAATCCTTAGATGCATGCGAAACAGCGCACGATCTTTGGAAAGAACTGGAAAGACAGTTGGAAGGAGGTGCTAAGACACAGAAAAACCGAAGAGCACAGTACATAAATGAATATCATGCATTCAGAGCCTCTGCAACAGAATCTCTGCAAACAACGTACGACAGATTCAACTCTCTTATCAACAAATGCTGAAAATCAGGCATTCACAGAACCTCTGAAGAAAACAACGTCATATTTTTAAAGAGCCTAAATGATGAATGGCTCCAGCTGTCTATGTCCTTACAAACAAACCAAGATCTAGACACCTGGACACTCTCTGATCTTTACGGAACATTAGCCGGACAAGAACCTCAAATAGCACAGGCTAAAACACTAACCATTGCACCATATGCATTGGTTAGTAAATCTACAGAGGCTGCAGGAAGACCAAGGAATGAGAGAGCCACAGAGGAGAAGCAGAAGGAGAAGAAGAAGATGGTAATGGTTGATAGTGAAGAAGAAGAGCAGGTAGAAGAAGAAATAACTCTTGCGTCATTAGCTAAATCCTTAACTATATTGACAAGAGAGTTCAGAGGAAACCGAAGGGGTTCAGGAAGTGATAGATATGGCAGAGACAACCAAGGTGACAGAAGAGATGACGGAAGAGGAGAAGAATCAAGTGGCCGACAGAGGTCAAATGATAGAAATGACCGACAGAGGTCAAGCAATAGAAATTACAGAGGCAATGACCGACAGAGGTCAGATGACTTGGTAAGCCACACACAACAAGAATGCTACAAATGCGGCAAACCTGGTCATTATGCAAACGAATTCCGAACAGAGAAAGGTGGAGACCTACAGAAGTCCAACGATCGTACTGGAAACACTCCCCAAGGTTGTTTCAACTGCGGGAAACCAGGTCATTATGCAAATGAGTGCAGAAGTAGATCGAATCGCCCACAGAAGGACTCAGCTTTTTACAAAAAGAAGGCTGAGTATTATGCTAAAAAATCCTTAATGGCGAACAAAGGGCATTCTGAGGCGAACAAAGAAGACTTCGAGTCAGACTCTACTTCTGATGATGAATACACCGCCAATGCCCTATTCTGTGGCATGGCAGAAGTCGACTCCTGCACTGACTCTGAGGTATCCACTTCAAACTCTACCTCTTGTACTACCTCTGTAGATGATAATATATATACTTAGACTTAACATTGAATTAATTGAACTATAAGAGATAAAGGAAAGCATTCAGAAAAGACTCATTTTTAATGAGAGAGCAGTACGGCTTATCACTCAAGAAAAGGCCAAGATTTTTGAAGAAAAAGAAAGAATAGAAAAGAATTGGAACAAAAATCTAGATCCTTTGAAAAAACAAATTTCTGAATTAACCTCTGCCTTAAAAGACAAAACAAAAGAACTTTCAGTTTCAAGGAGCGAAACAACTGACATAAGAGCTCTTAAAGAATACTTTCAAAGAGAGAGAGAGAGAGAGAGATACTTTGGCAAGATCTACTCAGAAGAGAAGTTTTGCTTAAAAACTATAAGGATGCACAGAAAGTTTATGAAAAAGTACACTCACAAATAGGGAGACGGGGTATAGGGTATGATGATATCACCCTAGGTGTTGAAGGCAAAAGAATTAAACCTCTGTCTTCTCTGTTTCTGATAGGAAAAACGAACAAACCAGATTTTCCAAACCTAATTTCTGTAAGCAAAAGGGCGAAAATCTCTGTGGAACCTTACTTGAGGAAACATAAGAAGATGATTAACGTGTGGTTTGAAAACACAAATTCATCATCTTCAACCTCTGTCAATAGAGGTATCAAACCAAAGAAATATCTGAAAACACAAGATCAGATTGGTATCTTCAAGTTTGGTAAACCAGAGACTCAAACACAGGTTGCTTTTGTCTGCTTGATAAATGTTGAAAAGAAATTATCGGCAGAAGCTCCTGAGTTTAAACCTACTTTTTCAGAAGAAAATTTTAAAGAAACAATTGAAAAAGAAATTTTGGAAATATGGAAATCAAGCGTTTTAGAAAAATTCTGTACATCTTCTATAGATAAAATTCTCGCTGAAGAGATCTTATCAGAAACCTCTGCCATCTATGAAAATTATTCTACAGAGGAAGAAAGCTCGTATGATACATGTTTGGAAAATTCAGCCTCTATTGAAAGAAATGACTCAACCTCTGTATACGAGGACGATTCATCTTCTGACGACTCAGAGACAGATGTTACATCTGGGATAGTTCTCTATGACACAGAGGATGTTAAACACTCCTCTGAAGTTCTTCACAGAACTATTTCTCCAAAAGAGAAAATCACAGAGATTCCTATCTGCCCAGATTTTCTAAACTTGAATCTACAAGTCAAAACCTCTGCTGAGCTTGATATGTTAAAGAAGACCTCTATAGATCCTATAAGTTCTAGATTTTCAAAACCTCATATTAACAAATCTTTTTCTTCTGTGACAGTGAAGAAAGATGTTCACCACAGAAGCAACCCACAGAAGGCATGACCTAAACAGAGCTTTTGCAAACAACATTCGAGTATTCATAGATCTTCTTGTAATAGGAAATCTACTGTTAAGAAAGAATGTAATGCCTCTGTGGCTCAGTTCAATAATTTCAATGAAAAGTTCAAGCAAATTACATCTCATATTCAATATTGTCATTGCTTTGATCTTATGTTTAAACTTAATAATCATTTCTCTAGTCAAGATTGTTTACTCTCTAAAAGTTAAAAAGTCAGATCCCACAAAGAAACAATCTAATTCTTCAACAAAGAACAAAATGTATTTCAAGAATGCTAAGGCAAACTTGAAAAATTCTAACAATATTTGACCCATGTGGATATGGGTACCTAAATCTCAATGATTGTCCTGCAGAAGCGGTCCGTGCCAATCTGGTATCAAGACTCCGGATGCTCGAGGCACATGACTGGTGACAGAAGTTCACTATCCACTTACAAAGAAACACTCGATGGTGGATCTGTAACTTTTGGAGACGACAAGAAGGGACACATCAGAGGCTATGGAGTTATAAAGAAAGAAGACGTTTATGTATACAAAGTTGCATATGTGGATGGCCTTAAACACAACCTACTAAGTGTAAGCCAACTTTGTAATACAGGATTCAATGTGTTATTCAAAAGAACTTTCTGCTCTCTACAAAGTGAAGACACAGGAATGGAACTTCTGCGAGCCGAAAGAAGAGGTGATCTGTATCTAATGAATTTCAGCTCCAAAAACAAGGACAAAGTTTTCCTTGTAGCCTGCAAAAGTGAGGAATCCTTGTTATGGCATAACAGGTTCTGTCACTTGAATTTTCACACCTTGGATAAACTGGTCAAACTTGATCTAGTTAAAGGTTTGCCTAATGTTAAATTTAATAAAGATCATTTGTGTTATGCCTGTGAGATGGGAAAACTCAAAAGAGCTTCCCACAAAGGCAAAACAGATGTGTCTTGCACTAGGCCTCTGTACATGCTTCATGTCGACCTCTGCGGTCCCATTGCCATACAGAGCCTAGGTGGCAAGAAATACGTACTTGTCTTAGTTGATGAGTATTCGCGATTCACCTGGGTTGAATTTGTCCTAAAGAAATCAGATGTACCAAGCATCTTGATTAATCTAATGAAAAGAATCCAAGTTCTTCATGAATGCAGGATACAGAAGTTAAGAAGTGACAATGGCACAAAATTTAAAAATTCTGTCATTGAAGCCTATCTTTCAACAGAAGGAATATCACAGAACTTCTCTGCCGCACGCACTCCACAGCAAAACGGAGTAGTCGAAAGAAAGAATCGAACACTGGTGGAGGCTGCAAGAACTATGCTATCAGCATGCGGATTACCGATGAACTTTTGGGCAGAAGCGATTTCTACCGCATGTTATACACAGAATCGCTCAACCATCGTGAAAAGACACATCAAAACTCCTTACGAACTGATCAACAAAAGGCGGCCAAACATAAAGTTTTTCCATGTATTTGGATGTAAATGCTTTGTTTTAAACGACATAGATTCCAGAGGAATATTCGAAGTAAAGGCTGATGAAGGAAAATTCATTGGATACTCTGCCTCTTCCAAAGCCTACAGAGTATACCTTATGAAATCACGCAAGATCGTAGAAAGCATCAATGTTTCTTTTGATGACTCATTCCAAAAGACTTCTGAGCAAATAAGTTCAGAACTCGGACTCAAAGGGGAATCCTCTGGCATCTCTCAAACAAAAGAAGAAATGAATCTTCTATTCCTAGAGATGTTCCACGACAACATTGATTCCTCTGTTGGAACAATAAGAGCTTCTGGAGAACCATCCTCTGTTGGACAAAATCCTACAGGTATGACTCTTACTGGTCCAAATAATGCTTCATCTTCTTCTGTTAATGCTACAGATGCAAATGCTGAGGAAGAATCTACAGAAGAGGAAACACAAAGAAAAACGACCACAGAAGCTGCTGAAGAACAAACTCCGCAATCCACAGAGGAACCAATTACAGAGAATGTACAGGACCAAGTCTATACGTCCTCAGAGAAACGAACTCCACCACCACTCATACAAATCATTCCTGTAGGATCAACTACAAAGGCACGAACAACAACAGAGGCAACAACAGAAGTTGAACATCAAGAAGCCTCTGCAGAACAAATCGATGATATTGATGACCATCTTCCATGCACAACAAAGTGGACAAAAAGCCATCCTCCAAGCCAAATAATTGGTGAACCTTCTGCCAAGGTAAAGACTAGGTCTGCCACTGCTAATTTTTGTTTCTTCACAAACTTTATTAGTGTGATAGAACCAAAGAAGATTTCTGAAGCCCTTGATGACCCAAACTGGGTAGACGCCATGCAAGATGAGCTTCTATAGTTTGAGCGCAACAAAGTATGGACTTTAGTACCTCTGCCAAGGGGGAAACAGGCCATAGGAACTAAATGGGTCTTCAGAAATAAGAAGGATGAAGATGCAGTGGTCATCAGAAACAAGGCACGATTAGTGGCAAAAGGATATAGACAAGAAGAATGCATAGACTACGATGAGACTTTTGCCCCTGTCGCACGGCTCGAAGCAATAATAATTTTCTTAGCCTTCGCAGCCCACAGAGGTTTTAAAGTCTATCAGATGGACATAAAATCAGCCTTTCTCAACGGTGAAATCCAAGAAGAGGTTTACGTAAATCAGCCACCAGGGTTTGAAAGTTCAAAGTACCCAAGACATGTGTACTACCTTGAAAAGGCTCTGTACGGACTGAAACAGGCTCCAAGAGCATGGTACGAACGACTTTCTACCTTTCTTCTAGACAATGGATACGAAAGAGGTACAACAGACACTACCCTTTTCTATAAACATAAGGACAGCGAAATAATGCTTGTACAAATCTATGTGGATGATATAATTTTTGGGTCTTCTAATTCTGAAGAGTGCAAATTTTTTGAAAAACTCATTCAGAGTGAGTTTGAAATGAGTATGATGGGAGAATTAACATTCTTCCTCGGACTTCAAGTCAAACAATCATCAGAGGGAATTTTTATAAATCAAGCCAAATATGTCTCTGACATTCTTTCAAAGTATAACCTCTCTGATGCCTCTGTCATGAAAACTCCAATGGCCACTGGAAATAAGTTATACTTAGATCCAGATGGCATCTCTGTAGAAAGCACTCTCTACAGAGGCATGATTGGATCTTTGTTATATTTAAGTGCTAGCAGACCTGACATTATGCATGCCACATATCTTTGTGCACGTTATCAAGCTAATCCTAAGAAATCACATTATGATGCTGTTAAAAGAATCTTAAGATACCTAAAGGGGACCAAAAATCTTGGTCTTTGGTATCCACAGAACTCTGGGTTTTGTCTTAAGGCTTACACAGATTCAGACTATGGAGGATGCATGCTCGACAGAAAGAGCACCTCTGGGAGTTGTCAATTCCTAGGTGGTAAGCTAGTCAGCTGGACGTCCAAGAAATAGAATTGTGTATCAATATCTACGGCATAAGCTGAATACGTTGCTGCTGCTAGCTGTTGTTCTCAGGTTCTGTGGATGAAGACTCAGCTAAAAGACTACGGGCACATCCTATTCAAGATACCCATCTTTTGTGATTCAAAAAGTGCCATTGCCATCTCTGCCAATCCTGTGCAACATTAAAAAACAAAGCATATCGATATAAGGTACCATTTCTTGAAACATCAAGTTGAATACGGTACAATCGAGATGCATTTCGTGCCTACAGAATATCAACTCGCAGACTTATTCACCAAAGCCTTAGACGTAAAAAGATTCAATTTCTTGGTGGGTAAGTTAGGAATGATAAACATGACGTGAAAATCCTCTGTAAGTACAGCTTATCTTCTGTAAATATAAGTAAATACATTGCTTTATTTATTGCTTTGGTTGACTTTACCTCTGTATGTAAATTCTCAAATCTTTCTTGATATCACAGAGCTTCTGTGGGTCTAATCATAACCTCTGACAACCCCTACAGAACATCTGATGAAAATGACCTATGTACTTTGCAAAACTTATCCTATTTTGATCCAAGCATAGGTCAAGGGGGAGCAGAAGAGAAAATACTTGATCTAAAGAGATGATTAGATCAAGGGGGAGCAAAAGAGACCTTGCAAAAATATACAAAGGATAATCTTTCAAGGGGGAGCAAAGGAAAAGAGTCGATAAGTCTAATTCGACAGAAGTCATACATCTCTGCCGAGAAGAGAAGAATCAAAAGGTATAATCTCATACAAAATATTTTTGAAAACAGTTTTCTGGGACATTTATTGTCAAAATTCGTCCTAAAATAACTGGAGATATCTTTTCAAAAATAAAATTGAAAAAAACTTTGATAGTTTTTGGGTTATGAGAAATTTGAGGTAATAGAGCTTCTGCTATGCTCAACAGAAGCTCTGCAAGAACACAACTCTGTAATCACAAATTTAGCTCGAAAATCGGACAAAAACCATGAACTCGCACAAAACTATTTCCAAAACAGTTTTCTCGGACACCAACTTTCAAATATGTCCGAAAAACTTTTCTTAATGCATGTCAAAACTTGGATGATCAAAATAGTTAATAGATTTTTAGTTATGAGAAATTTTCTCTCATAGAGCTTCTGTTGGCTCTGACAGAGCTTCTGCAAGCTCTAACAGAGCCTCAAAACCTCTGTGAACGAAAACTCTTCACTAAAATCCTATTAATCCTCTCCAATGATTTTACAAATGTTTTGGTCAAAGAAGAACCCACAGAGTCATGATATCAAGGAGATGAGAAAAAGGTGAAAATCCAAGACTTTGAAAATCACAGATCCTCTGTAAAACGACAGAGCTTCTGTGAATTTGGTTTTTGGGCATTTCTGTGAAGTAACAGATACTTTTTACTGCGAGTAAACTTTCTATGACTAAGAACAGCCCCACGCACCTAGCATTAATGGGCCGCGCACGACGTCCTGTCAACCTCTGACACTGTCCTACGTGTCTCTTTTTCATTGGGGCGTACAAAGCACGCTTTTACGGAAAGTTGAACCCCGTTCTAACTCGAGTACGGATTTCAAATATTTATCCATTGCCAAAAATATTTACCCTTTCAAATTCTATCTTTTTACCCATCTATAAAACCCAACCTTAACCCCTCATAAAAACCTTTCGAATCCTCATTCTTCTCCGGCGAAACCCTGCAAAACCTGCAAATATCTTACTCACTATCAAATGGCTTCATCTTCTCGAGCTATCTCCCCTACCCAGTCTCCGGCGAACTCACCAGAACCCTCCCCTGCTCATTCTGAACATTCAGAAAACCCTCACATAGCAAGAAATGCTGAACAGGAAGATTCCGGCGACTCCGCAGAATTTGCTCCGACCACCCATCTCCAGAACTTTATTACACAAGATCATTTCGAAGAGATGCTACCCATCAAATCAAACAACTGCTATCTTATCCCCTCTCCCACTGCTTTCGGCGAAGCCCATGCCATCCTTCTACACATAATGGAAAACCATTTCCTCTTTCCCCTACTCTCAAGAACACCAGAGAAAATACCTGTCAGGTATTTAACCCAATTCTGGCAGAGCTGCAGATTCGATAAAGATGATTCCCTCATCAAAGGGTACATTTCAAAGCTTGATAACTCTGAGCACTTGGAACTCAAGTTCAATCGAACGATGTTTTCTCTTGAGTTCAATCTACCAACGAGGGGTCTTCTTGGACTACAATCTTATGTAGAACAACCCACAGATGAAGAGCTCTGTAAGTTTGCAGAGATGCTTGGGTACAACACCCATCTCAGAAAGCGAAATGATTTCCGCAGAGGAAGATTACCACCTCTGTGGAACACTTTGTTTTCTATCTTAAACAGGTGCCTAACAGGGAAGATAGGCAGCATAGACCAGAGCTCGCACCAGATATTAGCAATAATGTACGGGGTCTTCTACGATCTCCCTCTCGATTACTCAACAATTACGATGCAAGAGATCATAAATACGATTGACAAAAAGAACAACACAAAGAGAGTAAAAGAGTGATCCAAATTTTCTACCGCCCCTGCAATTTCAGAGAATTTTGGGAGTCCTATTTGAACCTCTGCTATTAATGCAGAAATGGCCAATGGAAGGGCCAACTCCTAAACAGTTCCCCATGAACAAAAATATCCCTACAGATCATGTAGAGGGATACAGATTCTGCAGGCCACTATCAAAGAGGCTTCTGAGCTATGCAACGAGCAAAACCCTTAGTCGAAGGTACATACGCGATCATAGGACTCCATAACCGAGTCCTGTGACACCCCCGCGTTTAGGTGTCCCCCTAGGATCAATAATCGTAGAACCTCTCTCTCCAAAGGCAAAGGAACAGAAATTGGCCAAACACAAGGCGATTCAACAGAGTTTTATAGCCAAACGTGCAGAGCTCAAGAGAAAGAAGTCCTCTAGAGTCTCTGCCTCAACCCACCAGAAGAAGAAATCAAAGAGGAAAACTGCAGAAGGCACCTCTACAGATGTTGCAGAAACACAACCTTCACCTCCTCATGCCACAGAAGTTGGCTCCTCTGCTCCTCCCTCTACTTCTTCCAAACCAAAGAAGAAAAGGAAATCAAACCCCTCAGAAGAAGGGGCACCAAAACCGAAGAAGAGGAAGACCAAAAAGAAGCACAGAACACATCTTCATCCATTGGTAACCATAGAAGAAGAAGAACCTGCAGAAAATATGGAAACAGAGGTTGCAGAGGCTCGGGTAGAAGCATCTGCAGAGAAAGAGACTGCAGATCGTTTTGCTCATCAAGGAAGCTTAAGTGACTTCCTTGAAAATCCTGACATTACCAACACCCTCAATACCGCTGGGTGGACTGCACAACCACTCGACCACCACACCACAGAAGAACACGATTTCTCTATCTCTAGGGTGGACTAAACTCTGCAAGATGACGACCAAACTCCCAGAGATCACACGGGTGAAACTCCAAACATCTTACAGAATCCTTTCATCCTACAGGGATTGGACGTTCACAGAAGGAGTCCTAGCCCAACTACAGAAGAAGTCACAGAAGAGATCGATATGTCAGAAGAGGCCATTAGGGAAAGGAATCAGTATCTGACAACTGAGTGAGATTTAACAGGGGTTACAGAGGAACTCGACAGGATGAGAGTAAAAGAAATAGAAAAAGATGCCGTAGAAGCAGAAGGCACACATCCATCACCCCCTCCCAGTGCAACCCACACTTCTAACACCGCAGGTCTAGCTGCAGAAGGTGTTATTGAAATATAGCAGCACAACTCGATCCTTACCCAACCCATCCAGCCAGAGGTTACTCTTTCAACCTCTGCGCCCACAAAAACCGGGGAAACTATTTCAAGGAAGTCTCCTCAAAGAGACTCACCTAAAGTTGGTGATCAATCGCCCCTGATCACATCAGAACACCCCACAGAGGAAATTGTTTCCTCTGCCACGCACATCTTAGGACCAACACTTCTTTCAGAGAGAAGTAGTGAGCACAAAGACGAAGAGACTCTAGACAAGTCTCCTAGTCAACAAAAGAAAATTCCGATACCCACCTCTGGAGTGGATTTGGACACTTTTCTTCACAGAACTTCTGTAGAGACTGAAACTCTTGTTTCTTCTCGAGGATCAGAAGGAAATCCTTCCACCCCCAACGTACAAACAAGGGTGAACTAAGGTGTCCCAGGAACAGGGACTCACTCTGGAGACGCATGTGTTCCTCCAGAGGTTACCACCGGATCACAAGTATCAAGGGATGAGTTCCAAACCCTTGTCACCTCTGTGAACCAAACCCTGAAAGAGTTGAAAAGCTCTTTCGAATATTTTACAACAACAACTTCGACGGCCTTGGAAAACCTGAACACCAAAATGGACAACCTGTCTACAGAGGTGCAATCTGCCATTTCCCAGATGAAATCCTCTGCTGCTACAACTACCACTTCTACCGTAACAATCGCAACTTCTACGTTTGAGGATTCTGTCAAAAAGTTCCTTGAACAAATGAACAAACAATCTTCAAAAGCAACGGGCATCACTCCTGCAGATCTACAGAAGGCCCTGCAACAAGTTCAAGAAGAAGCAATGCGAAACACTGTGCTGATGCAACCAAAAGACTACTTGACAAGAGCACAACTAACAGAGCTTGGGCAGAATGTGATCAATCAAGTTACAGAAGTAATCCTCTCCTTCACCACTGCAAATGCTAACTACGTCAAAGAATTCAGAGCAAGTGTAGGCAGAATGCGCTTCAACACAAAAGCAGAGCTGGCAACTCTTCTCGGCCTCTGTGATGATGTCTGCACAAAATTAATGGCCGCAGGAGCAGAACTTCCAAAGAAACCAAAGGATTCATGCAGGGCAGAGGGTACTTCAGATAAGGGTCAGGATGACTCTGATGATGACCACCCTGGTCCATCAGATCATCCTGAGGGGGAGAAACAAAAGGAGAAAGCTGCAAGCAGCGGACTTACAGGTCCACCAATAGCCGCAGAACCTATCAGTCAAGCCTCTCCAGAACAAACCCAACAACAGCAACAAACGCAACAGACCACAGAGACAATACCCACCTTTGTGGAATCAACTGCAGAAGAAACCAAAGGAACAGAGACCGCTCAAAAGACCACAGAGGCAACAACCACCCCTGTGGTAATCATTTTGGATGAGAGTCCAACAAACCAACCCGGAGCAACAGAAGCTCAGAAGACCACAGAGGAAGCACCCACCTCTGTGAAGCTCCCTTCAATGTTTGGAGAAGATGCTCAACATCTGACATCCTCCTCAGAAGATCTTCCCTCCCAAACACCAAAACCAACAGAAAAACCCCAAACCTTCCCAAGGAAAAATTCGATTTCCCACAAACCAAAAAGAGCAAAAACCTCTGCTTCTTCTGTTCTAAGGAAAATGCACAACACAATAACTGATCGAATGGCGAAAAGAGCAGAAGAAAGCCACAGGTTTACATCAGTATTAAGAATGGCAAGACAATTCGACATTCCTCAATCCCCAGAGCTCACAAAAGAAGTTACAAAAGAACCTCCAACAGAGGTTACAGAGAAAACAAAACCAACAGAACAAAAGCAACAGAAGTCCTCTCAAGCACAAGTGTCAAAACCAACAGAGGCAACAGGTTCTGAACCTCCAAAGGCTAAAGACAAGGGAAAGGCAAAAATGACAGAAGAGCCCAAGAAAAAGAAAACATTGCCCAACCCCACAGAGAAATTAATGAAAAGCGCCTTTGATACCTTCAAAACCCCTAAACCTGAATAAGAAGACTGGGCATACGGGTTAAAGCCTCAGACAAACGTTCCACTGACAGGAAGAGCTGCAGAAGTGGTTCAACAAATGGAGAGTCTCAGAAGACAACTACCACCAAGTGGTCAAGCACTCGAAGAAATGGAAGAAGAGGTCCACAAATACCTCTACAAACAACCTTATCAGACAATTCTTCCAATAGACCACGTCACAGATCCAAAGATCAGAGAAGAATTTGAGAATATCTTCTATAGAACAAAGCCAAGAACCAAAGCATAAGTCTTCTCAAATCACAAAGTCAAAAAGGTAATCTTCTGTAGGTTCTCTGTTACAAGAACCTATCCAAGAGTCAGGTACAATCTTTATAAAGTCAGAAGGGAAAACAATTCAGAAACCACCTTCGCTGATGCTGACATAAGGAATCTGAATCCCTATGACCTACCTGAACTTCTGCAATGGACGAAGGACAACTACAACACAGAGCCAAACGTCAGAGCCTATCAAGTGTTTAGAAAAGCCATGAGGGAAAAGCTTCTGATCTACAGTCTGTTAGACTTTCAGCTAGGAAAAGATCTCGGCCTCAAACATCTGAACCTTCGTCCACCAAAAGATCGCTGCCCACCTGACGCTGTACCAAACTCAATTATTACAGAACCAAGGATCGGGTTAGTGTATCTAAACTCAAAAGGCGAAGCCAAACTCTTCTTGCCCATGGAATGTTAGAAGTACTCAACCACTACTCTGAAAAAGCTCAGATCAAACCTGGTGAAATACAGAGAAACATAGCTAATGAAGAGAGACATTGCAGATGCCTTCATCACAGAGATTGATGCAACAATACGCCTAAGAGAACTCTGCATCAGTTTCTACAGGGAGATCAGAGAAGTTGGAAGAGACAACATAAGCTACAATGATTTCACAGACGTCAACATCTGATTCTCAAACAAAAATCTCTGAACAATTTTGTTCGTATCTTTCATGTACTCCAATGTAAAATGCTTCTGGCACTTCTTTAAATGAAAGAACTTTGGAGGTATTGTTTAACCTCTGTCATATCAAACTTAGCCTAAAGTACTTAAGTGTCAAATTTTTATTTTTCACTACTTAGGGGGAGATTGTTAGCTTCAATCTTCCTAATCATAGAAGTACTTAGAAGTAGTGAAAAATAGGCTAAGTGAAGAAAGCCTCTTACAGAGGCTCTGCCACTTCTTCCGAAAGATCAAGGTCAGAAAGCTACAGAAGTTACAAAGGTGATCACATAACCTCTGTAATACGCACAAAGAAGATCAACAACTCGGAAACCAGTGAAGACTGTGTTGGTGCAAGTGTACCCAGCTTTTAATATTGTGATATATTTTAGGTACACATAAAATCACATCTCCATATTTATTTTGATGATTACAAAACACACCGCATTCTTTGTTATCTAATATTTTATCTGAGTGTGCAGCTATTTTAAATGATCTCGATAAATTTATCTGAAGAATCCAAGTCTGAAGATTTACGTCATTTTAATTTTAAAATGATAAACACCCTAAAATAATATACCACTTGGATATTTCTAAGACCTAATATATTTTTAAAATAAACAAAAACCCTTTGGAAGTCAAATGCTATCTAGCTCCATCTCCTGCTTCCCAACACAACTAGCTGTCAACAACAAATTGTGAAGATTTATTCTATAAGCCATAGCCTTTGTTGTGAGCTTCCTATTGGTTGAAAGTTTTCCATAGCATTCCCATTTCTCCTATAAATAACATGCAGGGACGTGATACTTTTTAAAAAACAAAAAAAAATTCACCAATTCACAACATTTAATCCCAGCATTTGATCAATACTCTGCTGCCTCTTTTCTCTCTTAATCACTTATTAAAATTTAATTATAATCGGTGTCAAGTATTCTCTTTCCTTTATCTCTTTATTTTTACCACTGTGCATTTAATTATATCTGTTTATATAATTGTTGTATATTTATTCTTTTATACTCTGTTGTATTTGTACTGTCTTTTATACCGTATTTATTTATAAAAAGAATTTTTGAAAGTAAAAGATTTTAAATACAACCTTACCCCCCCCCCCCCCCCTAGGTTGTCTAACAGACTGCTCTACAGAAGATCAGACCTCAGAACCTCTGTAACCCTTTACAGAGACTCTGTGGTCTGCGATGAAGACTTAGAAGATATTTCATATCTTACTACTGTTACTGGATCCGTTCATCAACTTGCATGGAAGCGTGCCTTGTCAAACCTAAACACGTGTCAAGCTCTGAGTGGACTCAATAGGGCATTGTACAACATAGACGTCTGCGTCATTTAATGCAAATACAACTTGTACATCTGCTCCATTAAATGCATACAGCATGAACAACTGTTCATGCCATCCGGTCTACTGTTCATACCATACGTTCCGCTATTCATGCCGTTAAAGGAACAGTAACTTGCTTCATGATCTTCTAGAGTAGTATAAAAGGAATTCTCTTGTTGAGATCTTCCTTCAACGGATCTGAAATACTCTTACGCTTTATATCGTCAAATCTGTCTTGAGTATTACATTCTCACACACACACCAAACAGTTCTTAATATGTTCTTGGTGTTCTTATCATATATTGAACAACAATAACCTTTAAAGATATCGTTCCATTCTTTACTTTTTCTTTATAAGTGTGTGTTCAATATCTATCAAACATATCTGTTAGTTTATCATATACGCTTCCGCATCAAACACAAACTCAAACTAATAGACTGTTAATCTTGTTAAAGTGAATCTGGGAAACAACAGTATCACTTCTTAATCTATATGTACAACTCTCACAGCTACTAACTAAGAAATCTCTTCTCTCCCACGTTCCTCTCAAAATTAAACAATTTTCAATTTCTAAGTTACACTTTATACCCTTAGAATTAGTTATCTAATTTACTTTTAATCCCTTACTTTTTCATTTTTTTATCTTATACCCTTATCATATTAACATAAATAATAATCGTATATGAACAAGAATGCATTAAAAAATACATTTTTTTTATAAATTACACCATTGTAATCGTCTTGTCAATACATTTGAAATGAGCTAAATATTGAATATTTTTGGATTTAATCATATTATTAAATATCATAAACATGTACGAATTAATTTGTTTTATATCCCTTATATTAATCATTTTCATTTTACACTCTTATAATATTAAAAATACATAATAAAGTGTATACATTGATTATTCTGTCTATCAATAATTGCATACATTGCGCGGTGGATGTAAAGAACTAGGCCATTATCTCGGCAATAATGAGACAACCAGAGTTTAACTAAGACATATTAATAAATGCATTTTTTTACAAATTATAATATTACAATATTCTCGTCAATAACTTCAAAATAAGTTTATTATTGAATATTTTTTTAACTTAATAATATTGTGAAATATCATAAATACGTATCAAGATTTTTTAAAACATAACGTACTGAGATTTTCTTTAAATTTGTACATTTTACACTCTTATCTATATTTAGCTATTATACTTCTTTAAAAATAATTTCATTTACGTTTATTTTTGAATTTTTAAGAAGTACAAATCTCAATACATCATATACAAGTTTAAAAGCTTTAAAACCTCCAACGTTCAACATGATAATTAAAAATATATTTTTTTTAAATTACAATTTATACCATTATAATTAGTTATTTAATTTACTTTGTATTCATTTTTCTTTCATTTTTCATTTTACATTATTATACATCAACATACATAAACTAAAATACATTAAACGAATATGTTTTTTATTATAAATTATACCATTATAACCATTCATCAAAACGTTCAAAATGAGCATAAATGTTATGAGTTTGAAGAACCCACTATAGAACACATATTTTTCAATTTTTTGACCAATTAAACATATTGACCTTTAATTTTATACATCTGATATGCGATATTAAAGCGAATAAATATGAACATGAAACAAAATTAATTTTTTCGAATTCTCGGCTTCAGATTCGAGATACTTCGCACTGCATCGCGTGCGGGTACATATCTAGTATTAATAACATAAAACATGCTATTTTTGTGTATATTGGGCTTCATAGAAAAAGCCCAAACATATATTTATTGGGCCCTAACTAGGCTTGTAGGCCCATGGCTGTCACAGTGACTGCACCAGCCGTCGTCTTTCTCCTTCGATAAACGGAGCAGAACAAAGTTAAACCATTTTTGTTGTTGTTGCAAAATTTTGTAGAAATGGGCGATATTTAATCAAGATTTCTGTTGGTTTTGTCTTGAAACGAAATGAGTTTCTGGCGCCTTCTCGTAGAGGTTTGTTCAATCTATATAATTATCTAAATAAATTCTTTTCCGTGTAATTTTGCATATAAATTTGGGCATTGTAATCTCAGATTTATATTAGTTTGCAATTTCTTATTGTTACTTGAACCCTAATTTAATTCCCTATTTTGGAATTTAAATGATTTACTTCTTCAGTTAGTTGGAAGCTGTGAATGATTTGATTGGGTATTCGAAATCACCCCAAAAAGAAGATGTAGAAGGGTTTAAGAAAGGTTATTATTATTATTATTATTATTATTATTATTATTATTATTATTATTATTATTATTATTATTATTATTATTATTATTATTATTATTATTATTATTATTATTATTATTTTGGGGGAGGGGGGGGGGGGTTCTTTCCCCCATCTAACTTTCATTGGGGTTACTGATTTAATGTGAAGCTGATCATTGATGTTAGAAGTTTCATTTCTTGCCCTAAGGTTTGGTTATGCTTTTGTCATCATTATGATCATCCTTTCTGAAAGAAGATATTGACCTTCGATGTGGATATTAAGTTAACGCGAGAAGCGTGAGAAGGGGATCTGAACCCTTGATCACTTTTAATCTCAAGCCCAACCATTAATCGCGCTTGATACAAGGACAGATCCGGTGCATCTTATCTCGGTTGATGAGAGAAATGCATCTCGCCTCAATGTCATTAGACACACTTTTAACAACTATGTATAGATTTAAAGACAATTATTACAAATTAACAAAATGACTACTCATTCAATCTTTCAAGAAATTATTTGGTAGTTTCGATCAAATTCTTATATTGCGATGCATGAAAGTTGCAAGGTTGCTATATATTTGGGCCACAAGGAGTAATTTTGTTTGGTTTCACTATTCAATGTTTTACAATGTGATTGAAATGTGGTTTAGGATATGTATATTGACTTTCTTTCCACATATTAATCCCAGTTTACTCTTTTTATCCAATAAAAACCATCTTACACTCTTGACCTTTTATAGGTGTCGAGTCAGCATTCACAGTTGAGGCCAGTTAAAAACATATTTGCATGTTCTTATCATACTTCATTGAAGTTTGGAGGCAATGCAGGTTCTTATTACCATATCAATTCTATTGGTTGCTTATTCATATTTTTCTGCTCAATCTATTTTATCGCATTTATTGGTTTGTATTATGGACTTGGTTATGTGGCACATACTTATATATATATATATATATACTACATATATATGCATTTAAGACAAATGTCTTAAGTGCAACTTCTAAAGCATGTATTACCATCATTTTATGCATAAAATGTAAAAATCTCTTAAAGACAAGTTTTAATGCATGAGATACAAGTCTTTAATGCAAGAAATTTGAAATTGGTCCAATAAAGAGATTTCACATTTAGCCCTTACCTCCAAACTTTCACGTCTCAGGTCTCAGATCTCACGCCATACCTATTTGGCTTTCTTCATACACCTTCCTAAACCAGGACGTATCATCTCTGAAATGTTCCATACCTTCTACCTGCTTCTACCTGCTGCTTTCTCCCAAGATTGGATATAAATCCGGCCATGATGTTATTTGATTTCTCCACATGTTATTTGATTGTTTGGTTCATATTGAAATTTTGTTTTGTGTGGTCTTGTTCTTCACAAAACAGATGCACTCAAAAAGCTTTGTATGAACTTGATGATTCTAAAACAGATGCACTCAAAAATCCACTGTCATCCCTAATGTTTCTAGTGACAACAACAACATCCCTGTTTTTGGCAAAGGATGAGGCTTTAATTTCTTCAAATTTGCAGATTCAACCAAAATAGTGGATGGATTCATCCCAAAGGTACCATTTGATCGTTTCCTTTTAGCTTGTGTATATATATATATATATATATATATATATATATATATATATACCCCTCTTCTTCTTTAACATGCCATTGTGTTCTCACCTTGAAGAAGAAAGACATCTATCTATCGATTGAAGTTATGCTCCCACTTGATTTTGATTTGAGCCTTGAGGTGTCGTTCGAAAACATTAAGTCTTGATTGAGATTTTGATATTTGTTTTGTTTTTGAATTTGATGACAGTTTTGCTGATGAACATCATCTCTGTTTTGGTCGATTTTTCTTCATTATTTGCTGCATCCTTTAGTTTATGCACTCACTTCTTTAAGGGCTTGGGGTGTTTTTAGTGTAATTGAAATTCAATATAATCAAGGTTGAGTGATTAGCATTTTAAACCATTGCAAATACCAAATGACTCGTTCAAACCCCTGTTCGTTTTCAGTATTTCTGCAAGTACGTTGGTTGTTTAGCTACAAACAGTTGATGATAAGATCAAAATGTGTTCTTGTGATATTTTTCAATCTCAATCTATTTTTGGTGGAATGAGAATTCTTGAATTTGAAAGATAAAACACCAAAAGAATCAATCATGCCTCTGTTTGTTTCAGTATTTCTGCAAGAAATGTTGGTATGGAGGTGCATTTAGAATCTCGAAATTCATGTCCCAATGCCTGTCTTTATAACAAAAAATCTTCAAACTTGAGTGTTGTCAGTGTGAACTTACTGCTGTTTTTTTATAACAATTGTATGCTTATCAGCTTTCACACAAAACCATCTTGCAGGATTGTTGATTAGCAATGGAAAGTTTGACAGATACCTCTGGCAAGGCATATCAGATTTATATCGTCATGTTTTTATACATTCAAGCTTTATTAGGCTTCCGTTTTTCATATGCCAATCACTCTCACGTGGCTGCTAACTTGGTTTGTTTCTGGCTTTTTAAGGTTGTTTGTAATTTTGGTTTGAAGATGATCGTTATGTTAAATCTGCAGGATCATGTTCAGATTTTTTATAAGGTGACACTAAAGGTTGTCACTATTGTTGGTCTTAATATCCGGATGATGAAGGGTCTCATATTGAATCTATTTCATAAGTCTGCCCTGAAGTGGCCAATGATGTTGGATTTTTGTGGATGAAGAATTCTGGTTGAGACTCACAGGTTGGAGTCAAGTGGATAAAAGGGACTCAGAGGTGGAATCTATTTGGAACCGTAGTGTTTTCTATCAAGCCAACTTACAAGGAAAAAGGACATTTATAGCTTTTGAGTAGATTAAAACCAATCATATCAAGTGACGAGATCTGTAGAACATTTTTTGTTGCCAATGTAGGGAAATTGGATGGGTTGGAATTTGACTAAATAGTTGTTTATTTTGATATTCACTTGGACATATACTCCAACTTACGTTTTACTGCATTTCATTACATGCTCTAATTTGGCATGTTTGCTTAAACATTAAACATTAGTTAAGGCTTGGGAATTGATATCATATTATTCACATATCTAAATAAAGTTTTGCTATTTTAATTATATTTATTTTGTTATTTATTTCTTGAAGATAAAAGAAACGGTGAAAATATTCTATGAAATGATGGCACCTTCCTCATCTTTCACGTCAATTGTCAGTAGTTGACGACAAATCCGCCATAATTTGGCATCTGAATTATGAATTTGATAATTGAGGTATTGTTCCAAGGGCATTAGTGGCTAACTCAAGAAACTGAACTGCTTGGACATACCCATCACAGATAGTTACTTCACTACCATATGAATTTCATGGATTTAAACATTATTTTTTTGGGGGCGATAAATCCAGGATATCACAAGAATCAAGTTGATTTGATGTAATCCCAAAAACAAATTGTTGGCACAAATATGTTGTTAAAAGTTATTTTCTTTTGTTGTCTTGGTACATTAGAATAGCTAGCTCAGCTGCAACTCACAAAATTTGAGTTGAAATATCATATTTTGGTATTTTTGCTAGGCGTATCTTTTGACTTTTTTATTGTTGAAACGAAGGGTTAAATAGCACCGGTTATACCTTGAGCCGGTCTGAAAAATAAGTTTGGAGTAAACATTTCAACATTTCTTTAAGGCAAGCGGAAGATATGAAAGTCGATCTTAGGCTATTATAATTGTTTCAACAAGTACTTAGGATTAATATTATTACAATCCTAAGCATGTTTAGAGAATTTTATTATGTATCTTTTAGCCATCACACTTGAATATAAATGGCTATCACAATGTTTATAGGACCAAACAAAAAAGCGTCTTATCTAAAAGTGTTACAATAAGTTTATAGGACGTATTTGGGCGTCGTAACAAGTGTTTTAGAACATTTTTCCACTAAAGCGTCCTAATAACTATTTTATAGGACGCTATTTGAAAAAGTGTCCTCTAAAAAGATGAGTTTATAAGACACTCTTCAAAAACGTCATATAAAATTAGCTAATACGACACTTTATTTCGAAAATGTCCATAAAACCTTGTTACAATGCTAAAAAACATTCTACAAAGTTATTGTAACAGTTTTAGATAAGACACCTTTTTGTTTGGTCCTATAAACTAATGTCGTATAAAACACTCTATTAGGACTAGGCATGGCAACGGGGCGGGTATGGGGAGGGGTTCTCCATCCACGGCCCCGGTTTCTTAAAATGTCCCCCGGCCCCGGGCGGGTGCGGGGATTCCTAACCCGTCCCCAGTCAACATTTGGTCAAGACCCGGTCAAACCCCGATTTTACAAATCAAGATCATTTTCATGGTGTTCATGGATTTTAAACATGAAATGGACCTCAAAAACCTCATCTTTGAGCATGCCTAACAAGTAAAGGATTATCTTACTTTTTTAACAGTTGACCTTCATTTTACAAATCAAGATCAGTTTCATGGTGTTCATGGATTTAAACTATAAAATTAATATTTGTTAAGCATAAGCAGTAATAGTAATGGTGATGGTGCTGGAACTTGGAAGAAAGAAGACTAACCAGTAACCACTCGAGGAGATTATTGTGGCGTGTTGTGGCGGTGGTCGAGGTCGACGTGAGCGGCGGTGGCCGGAAGATATGGTGCTGACGACGGCGTGCTGCGGTGGTGGTCAAGGCCGACGTGAGCGGCGGTGGCCCGTGGCCGGAAGAGATGGTGTTGCGGTGGTGGTTCGAGGTCGACGTGAGCCGTGAGCGAGAATGGGGAATTTAGGGATTTATGGGGCGGGCGTTTGGTTCGCAGAATGTTTTTGGATGGAATGGAATCTGTCAAAGGAATTTAACTTTGAAGGAATTGGAATGAAATGTTGTCAGGTTTGCAGTTGTTTGGTTCACAGAATTGGAATGGAATTTGTTAAAAGAATTGGAATCTGTCTGTTTGGTTCACAGAATGTAGCTTTGGAATTGAAATGAAATTTGAGTAAATGACCAAACTACCCTTTTATTAATTTTAATTTTTTTAAACAAAAAAAATAGTCATTAAATACTTCCCCAACCACAGCTGCCCTCCTCTCTCATCACTCTCGATTTTTCCCTAACAGCCCCTGCACAGCAAGAACTCGTCGGCGACCATAGAAATCAAACATTCCATTCCTTTGAAATCCCAGCTATATGTGATGGAATGTTAAAAACATATAAATTGGAATTCAATAGAAAATTTGAACATTCCATACTACAAAAGATTAAACCAAACACTGGAATGAAATCTGGTCAATGGAATGTCACATTCCAATTCCACCAGATTCCATTACTTTACAGTGAACCAAACGCCACCTTAGGGTTTCAATTTCATTTGGTTTCCTTCCTATTTTGATTTTTGGTGTCAGTGTGTGTATACTGATAATTAGAATATTAAATTTTATTATATATTAATAAATATATAATTTTTTTTTATTAATATATATATACCGGTTCCGGGGCGGGTCGGAGGTGGTCAACCCGGCCCCTGCCCCGGTTTTCAACTAATGGGTTTCCCCGGCCCGACCCCGGTACCCGGTTTGGCGGGGAATCCCCGGCCCCGGTCGGGTCGGATGAACCGGGTTCCCCACCGGATCGGGTCAAATTGTCATGCCTAATTAGGACGCTTAATTATTTTAAGCGTCCTATAAACTCAAATTTGTTGTAGTGGAAGTAGGAAACATGATTGAGGGCCTCGACTTTAGAACCGTGTTGCATCGCACGGGTATACAACTAGTATATATATATATATATATATATATATATATATATATATATATGCAAGAGATAAATGCAACTTTGCCATTTCTTGATGCAGAGTTTATTGATATCAATTACTTGTTTTTATTTTTATTATTCTTTTGCATATGAAGCAGGACGATTTTTAGAACTAACTATTCATGTATTATTCATGATGAATGTCGTGATAGATTTTCATCAAGAAATTTATTCATAATGAAGAAATTCATGATGTTCACGTCTTCACGATGAGAGTACATGATATTCAAGATGAAAATGCGTGATATCATGAGTAATGAAAGTTCATGATGTTCATGAATATTTAGGATTATTCATCATTAATAATACATGAAATAGTTGGTTCTGAGGTTCTCAAAAGTGTTTATGGTTCTCATTTGAACTTTCCTCGTGTTTGATTATGAGTCACTTTATAGAATAAGATGAAACCGAAATGTACATGAAGTATTAGTGAAAGTCTTGTCCCACGTGCTTCCAACAATCAAGAACGGAACTTTCAACACCCAGCATGCTCGATGATGTTTTCGAGGGCATTATGCTCTTCTGATGCGAGTACATTAGAAGTGGGCCCCACAAGTACTATCTTGATTGCATTATTATGTTCTGGATTTGTTCTTTTTTAGAAGGGTATCGTTGTTTAGAGATGTTTATTTGTTTCACTGCAGAAGGCTGCTACGGAATTGTCTGATAAATTGCTCAAATCCGTGATAGAGCAAAGAACCGCACCTCCAAACAATTGGTTATGGACCCTCATAGAAAAATGCACCAATCGTGAAGACATCAAACTTCTCTTTAATGTCTTGGAGAACCTTCGGAAATTTATTAGTTATATTCTTGTTGCTCTTTTGACTGCTGGTCATTTAAGCTTCTGATTTTATTTTGAAATAATTTAGTAGTATTCAACGCGTTTCCATTGCAGAGGCTATCAAATCTTCGAATTTTTGAAAACTTTAATGACAATCTTTGTCGGGAAATATCCAAGGCATGTGTACGAGTAGAGGCTATCGACTTCGGTATGATATAATATGTAATGCATGTGTCCATCCTTTCATATGGATGTTCATTTTTGTGATGAGAGGAGAATGAAGAAGTGATCTTGGGTCTCGGTTTTCGATTTGATTAAAAAAGAGTACGGGACCTACAAAATGGAGAACAGAGGAATATGTTGTAAACAAATGACATTTCCATTTGTTTATATCATTTTCTTCATTCATCGTTTTCTGGTTTTCGACTCTTATCTTCATTTCTTCTCACATCAAAGCAAATGAGACTCACAATTATATTGTTATTTTCTTTGGCACTGTATTATCGGGACGCTTAAAATGTGAACGTTAAATTGGTAAACCAATAGTCTAAGCCCTTTCCATGTCTATATATAACAGGGAAGAAGACATTGTGGAAACACAATGTGTATGGTTGACTCCTAGTGTTGCATCTGCTCACAGTTTACTGGTATTTTATTTCTTCTAACTCTTTTTAAAATTCCTTTTCATTTCTTATTTTTTATTTCTACTTCTTGGTGATTTAATATCATGTTGTTATAGTTGCATGCTAAAGAACACAATGATGCTAATCTCTTGGTGGACGTGATGAAACTCTTGAAAGCAAATGACGTGCCACTTCATCCTGGTACAGCGGATATCGTGTATTTAGGTATGTAAAGGTCTTTTTTGTGATTCAAACATTCAACATTATATTTTTTTTGATCATTGGATACTGAAGGTGTCTTCTTTGTGCTTATCCTGGTGATATATACTGTTATACCAAGATATGAGCTAAAGCATTGTGATGCATATGCAAATACGTTTATTAGTTTACTAAAATTTGATGTGTGCTAAAGCCAAGGTGTTAAAAAGCGGAATTGGGCCTCAAGGTGGTCCGAGGCATAAGCCCTAAGGCAGGTATATATATATATATATATAGATATATAGAGGCTCCGTAAAATACAAACCTTGCATTTGTTGCACCCCTTAAAAACCACTGTCTGTATATGTGCAGACTGGTTCTGCACATATGCAGATGAATAGGTGCAAGAATATACATATAATGGACATACATTCATATGGGACAATGCATATATGCAGAACCAGTCTGCACATATGCAAAACCAGAATGCACATATGCAGACTGTGGTTTGTAAGGGGTGCAACAAATGCAAGGTTTGCATTTGATTTGTACCCTTTATATATATATATATATATATATATATATATATATATATATATATATATATATATATATATATATATATATATATATATATATATATATACTAGTGGTGTACCCGCGCGATGCAGCGTGGGTGAATCACAACACTAAAACAATAACTTAGCCTCGACCAAAATGACTGGTCGAGCAGATGAATATAAAGGTCTCGGTTATTTGGTCGACCAGAATGTTTGAAAAATGTTCTTTTTATTCAAATGTTCCAGAAGTTACTTTAGATAGTAAATGTATTGTATATTTTATTAATAAAATTAAAATTTGAATCCCCAAAGTTAAAAATTAAAAACTATTAGAGTTGAATGTAATTTTTTCCAAAAACTCATGACTTTTTCATCCCTACTTTAGAGAAGTATGAAACTGTTGGAGACTCGTGAACTTCACCCACATTGACATCAACAAAACATAAGAGCTTGATTCCAAGAAAAGAAAAAAGAACCATTAAGTAATGCTAATATGACTTCTCTATGATCAAACAAAGTCATTTTTAGTTGACATGAAAAAACATTGTACATAAACAAATCTCTTTGGTTAAAATACAAACGTCAACATTCTCACTTGTCTTATCGAGTAAAAAATCAAAACGGCATTGTATGCAACAATTTACCCGGTAATCGCTAACCGGGTAAGAGTCGTCACTCTCGCTTACCGAGTAAGACTCTCAGTCATTGCTATCACTCTTACCAGGTAAGATTCTCGAGCCTTTCCATATTCATCCAGAAATGTATGTGAGTGACCCGGTAACGACCCTTACTTATCCACCCAATAGCCACAATGATACTATGCATCAAACAAGTTATCAAGTCCATGGAGAAGAAAAACACTTTCATCCACCAATAAAAACATATTTCTTTGGAATACAAGAGTTTGAACAAATAACACAGTTAGAAACAAATAATGGTATCATCAATGAAGGTAATAAAACATGTGGTTGTTTTCTATTATATGTATAATACTTCTTCACACAGCAAGTTCTTCACTAACATTTGTAAATAAGCAGCACATCTCATGTTTCCTTATCATGTTCTACTCTACTCTACTCATACAAGATTTCTGTTTTGGCTTCTTTTGCTGTTGGTAGCAAATGAAGAAAGAGTTGTCGCGCGTTTAACAAACCTGCTAATCACTCCCTGATCGACTACAAACCTGTTACTCGAAGCTCCTCGACTTGAAGACCACTATTAGAAAACAAACCTGCTAGTCGAAAACGACCCTGTTGATCGATTGGAAAACAAACATGTTAATTGATTGCATACATCTTTGATCCTTACTAACATGGTGAGTTCAATTAAAGATGTATGCAATCAATTAACATGTCTGAGTAGGCATCAACTTCCGAATCAAAATTTTACCACAATTAAAGCACCAAATCTGATCCTTATTACTGTCAAGACCAACAAATCTGATCAACGTTATAGCTCTATAGCAACCGAACAACTCTAAATAAAAATTGTTCATGGAATTTTAAGAAACACTTTTAACTTAGGGGTCACATTACGTACCAAATTAATATGGGAAGGGACCATAAATCTTACACGGTAAGAGTGAATGCAAAGACCGAAAGTCTTAGCACGGTTAGCGCTTACCAAGTGAATTGTTGCATACAAAATCGATTTGGTGCCCGGTAAGTAAGTGATAGTTTAAATTTTACTTGTGGTAAACAGCTCCTTAGGATTTTCCACCAGATACCTCTGTCCTTGATAGCTTAGGCTTGTGATCCTTGAATCTGTTCGAAAACTCTTTAAACAAAAGTGTCCTGTGGAAGATTGGTAACATGAAACTAAATTAGGACAGGTGTTAATACCATTTTAAACTTGAGATAGAAGAAATCTGTGGCTTTTTGTGACTCACTACTATTTTAAATTAAAAATCATGAGCATAGACAAATGAGCTGTGTAAAATGAAATTATAGACTAAATAACAGAAAAATCAAACACAACGTGTTGAGAAAGAAAGAAGAGTCTTGAATAAGATAGCATGTTTGAACTTCATCACTGTTACCTGAGGTTTCTTGTCATCAGGCCATGTGAGTGAATTCAACCTTAAAGCTGTATATAGGCCTCCAAATCCGCCACCTAGTATGCACACCCTTGGCCTCTATAACAAATGAAAATCAATTTCTTTAACAATAATGATGATTGATCAACCTATACACTAATACAAAGAAAGCCTACAATCAAAGGCTTTGTCTTTTGTAAACAGAAATAAAGGCTTGTCTAAAGATGCTTTACTTTTATGAGTTTTTTGGTTTTTGTTTTCTATATTTCATCTATGTCGACGGTTATATAAAAGGAAACCAATACAATTTCAAGCAAACCCAAAAAAAGAAGATGACATACATATATGATATATTATATATATGTAACAAAAAGGAATTTATTGTGGTGTAGTGGTTAGCAGAATAATGATGGTAAGCATAAGTAGTACCATAGTAAATTGATGTAGTTGTTGAACTTTACATAACAACCTGATGACACGCCCTCTTATTTTTTTACCAGCATGAACCGTGTGCTATTTGCCTATTACATTCTTTTCCTTCTAATTACAATTATCTTGGTGTCATTTTTGTTAACGTCCCACATCGGCTGTTCACAAGCCAACCCACATGTAGCTCTTTTGAAGGGAGAATTAGGGGTTCTACACATTCTAACATGGCATCAGAGTAAGCATCAAGCACCACCCAGGCAACGGCACTTAACATAGCCTTCTTTGTAGGGGGCGTGTAGGAGTCCCATATCGGCTAATCTCATACCCCACTTGTATATTAGCAGGGGTCTCCCCTCTCTTTACAGGGCTTGTTTGGAGAGAGAATTAAGGGTTCCACAGTTTATAACAGTTTTTAGTTTTGAAAAAATGGTTCCAATTAAATAGTATATTTACATACTTTAGTCTTAAATGTGGTATGGAAGGATGCTTGTCCAGTTGTTAGAAGCATGTAGAACACTCAAAATTCATTGCACCAAAATGGATATGTACTTAAGATATAAGAATTAGCAAAGAAGGAAAAAAACCTATAATAAAATCAGCAGAGGAGAGATGGATGGAAGCGGGATACGAACCAAAAGAGCAAAAGTACCTGAACAGAACCCAACAAAGATAGCATTGTATGTCAAAATTAGGACACCAAATCAGTAAACCACAGAAAATATATTGAATTGCAGTAATATCCCTTTTGAGATTTCCACAATACATCATTTTCTTAGGAAAATTTCAAATCCCCAATTACCTATTTGTCTACTCTACTGTTCCAAGTTTCCTTGTTTCTTCTGGGGAGTTCCTGAACAAATCACTCACCAAAAGAAGTCAACAACACATTAAAATCATTAACAATTCACACACATAGACATAAAACAGATTTTTGTACCCAGTCTTGTTAAACTGATTATTACCAAACAGCCATTTTCCCCTTCCGCTCTTTTACCAGTTATCTACAGCAATGCTACAAATTCCACTAATTTTAAACACAAAGTTGTTATAATCACAAGACACAAACCTAATCTTGGAACAAGTCGATATTGGAGAAAAACAATGATAACCAGTAGAGAAGATAAACATATCAAAACCCTAAACATACTAACGACCTTGAAATAGATAAACAAATTAAAAGCAAAACAACACACAACAAATGATTGAGATACATCATACCGTCAATAAGCAACAGAGGACGGCGACTAACAGCATGGGATGCCGACCAACAGGGTTCGCAAGCATTCTCTAGGCAACAGAGGCGGAGTGTTCGGTGGAGACAGCATATAACTCTTGATTTATATGCGAAGAAATCCTTTATGCGTGCAAGTACTGAAGGTAACGTGAATAGGTAGAAGAAAAATGGTATGGCTGTGGGTATGGTGGAACAGTAGTAGAAGAAGGGTATGGTTATAGGTATGGTGAAGAGGTAGAAGAAGGGTATGGTTGTTCTCGGGTATGGTCCGACTTTTGTGTTTGCGTAAAAACAAAAACTAATTCAAGTTGTACTCAATGCATTATATCTTGTAATTAAGAGTTTTTTGAGTTTTATGCTTTAAAGTCTTGTACATCATGCATAAAAGGTTGTGTTTAAGACTTTTTGCTAGCATGCTTATATATGTAGTATAGATATATATATATATATGATACAATAGGGTTGGGTTCCGGTGAGAAGTTGAGGTTAACGTGAGAAGTGGTTATCAACCGTTGGATGAGAAATGGACGCACATTAGGATGAGATGCACCGAGATGCACCAAATCAATTCCCTTCTACGCTGCAATTCATGGGAGGGCATTTATTTATAAGTGATCAATGGTTCGGATCCACTTCTCACTTCTCTCAAGTTAACCTGAACTTCTCACATGATCCCTCGCCTGATACAATATATACAAAGTGGGAGTTACGGGATACTCTTCAAAGTGGGTAAGAATATATATATATATATATATATATATATATATATATATATATATATATTTGTGCTGCTCTTCAGCTTTGGAGACGCGCGAAGACGTTGGAGAAGTCAATTCTTCTTCTGAATTTAATTCAAGGGACCCATTTTTATGATGTGTCTAGTAATGAGTTTTATTGCTGGTTTTGTTTAGTTGATGTGAGGAGAATGTATTAAAAATCGCAAAGTGGAGGTGGAGGAAGATGGTGTAAAGTAACACATGAACCTATACATGTTTCAAGTTTGTTTTCTTATTTCTTTATTGATGTTATCGACATGTTCTTATGGATCCTTTTTGCTCTATGTGAGCGAAAAAGAAGATGGTATCTATGATATTGAGAATGGAGAAAAACAGTTTATATTATTTGCATATCCATTTTTGGGTCTCATTTACCAAACAAAAAGATGGTTGTTGGCCCCAAAGTTGTTGAAGGCGCAAGGCGTACTTAGGGGCAAAAGGGTCCTAAGGCCTAGGCGCGAGGCGTGGGCCTCACGACGAATGCGAGGCGCATCGTATAAAAAATAATATATATAAATAAATACATATGTACACATCGGGTTTATACTCCCCAAATTAATAACATGAATATCAAAGATATCTCCATAAAATCTTGACTAATAGGTCGATGCTCAATTCTCGTTATCATCTTCAAGTGTCTATTCTTCAATGTTCACATCGGGTTTATATTCCCCAAATTGAATAGAAATTTGAAGAGAGAATTGAAGAGAGACTTACCTAATAAATGTGTTTTGTAGAAGTCTGGGAGGTTAAAACACATAACTCTAATTAGGTTTCGACTTATTTAATAACTCTTCTGTTGTAGAAGTAAAAAATGTTTGAAATTTAGGGTTGACCTTTATAAATTGTTGTGATAATGGTTGCTATTGTGCTTCTATGTTAGATGATTACCCCTGGTTACTTATTCTTTAATGCAGATTCTCATGAGCCGAATATGCTTACTACTCAACCATCTTATCAGTTTATCTACCAACGACTATTACTCAAACTGGTTATACAAGCTTCCGCACTTTAAATCGTTCTCTGATTGTTTGATTTTAATCTATGGGAGATAACTGGGATCTGAAAAGCAAAGCAACATTCAAGGGGGAGTATGCAACGATCAAGGGGGAGTTAAAGAAGAAATTGGAGCAACTGACATTGTGGAAGATCAGGAAAAGAAGACTCTCAAAAGACTTGAAGATTGACACTCCAACGCCTCTAAAGAAAGCAAGGGGTGACTACAAGATGATGCTTTCTTTATAAAACATTAGGGGGAGATTGTTAGCTTTATTAGCCCCTAATTTTATATAAATGTTTTATAAAGAATAGTGTCAAGGACTTATTTGTATTTGTTGAGTGTCAAGGCTAAAATTGTAAATAACCAATTGTTGTATTGGTTATAAAGTCATGTTTTAGAGTAATTTTAGGTCAAGCCTCTCATTTACATTTCATACGTTTACTGATAAAGAGAAAGCTTCAAAAGAGAGAGTGTTCATCAATCTTATCAAGTAAACTCTTCTCTTTATCAATCAATACATAGATTATTGCTATTATTATTGTTACTTGTTATATCTGGGATCCTACAATTGGTATCAGAGCAAAACAGATTCGAATTTGTGCTTCAATCCATTGTTTTTTATCAATTTTCGGAGTTTTATTTTGCTGCACTCTGTTTTGCTTCGGAAAACCACTTTCTGTTGGTTTTTGGACAAAATACCAAGCATTAAAGTTCATTAGAATAGTGTCACAAACCTGTGTACCAAATTTCAGCTCAATCCGATCATTTTTGAAAAATTTGACTCAAGAACATTTGAATCTTCATCCATAACTTTTATTTGCTGCACACGTTTTTGCTTCGAAAAACCATTTTCTATCGGTTTTTGGACAAACTCAAAGAATTAAAGTTACCCAGAATATTCTCGTGCACCTACCTACCAAATTTCAGCTCAATCCGATAAGATTTGAAAAATTGACTCAAGTGCACAAATTCTACTTCTCACAAAGTATCTGTTAACGATCATTTTTTTTCAAGTAACAATATGTCAAGA
Source organism: Saussurea involucrata (assembly GCA_033807775.1). Lineage (NCBI taxonomy): Eukaryota > Viridiplantae > Streptophyta > Magnoliopsida > Asterales > Asteraceae > Saussurea > Saussurea involucrata. The sequence goes on from CM066317.1 coordinate 61,900,133, forward strand.
CTAAAATTTAGTGCTGATGCTGATTTTCATTATTATTCTAAACTCAGTACTAATTTTCGTAAAATTATTCCTAATCTTGAGAAAGAGTTGGAAGAAAGGAACAATAGCATTCTTATTGATTCTGATAAAATTACCAAGCTAGAAGAGGCAGGTAAACTCTTAACCAATGAGAATATTGAACTGAAAAGGAAACTATTTGAGTCTGAAAAGTTTTGTGAAAAGAAGAAAGAGAAGTTTGACGAAGATAAGACTGTTTTTGAAAAAGAGAAGAAACGACTTGAACTTAAATGATCAAGTTTTTCTAAACTGATTTCTGATTTTGAAAAACTTGTGATTTGTGAAAGAGAGAAGTTTGAAAAGGAGAAAACTACTTTTGAAACAAAATCTATGGAATTTTCTTGTAAAATTTCAAAATTACAGAAAACTCATGAAAAGGAGAGGAAAGAGCATGATTTTGAAAGAAAATAGTCTGAAAAGTTGAAGGTTGAAGGATTTCAAACAAAGTGTTTGAAAGATGATTTTCAGAAAGAAAGAAAGGTTTTTAAAGCTGAAATGTCCAAATTGACAAAAAGACTTTCTCTTTTGTCAACTACGATCATGTTGGAGAAGAGGTATAAATCGGATCTTCAAAAGATGTTTGATATGAATTTAAAAGAAAAGGAAGTTTTAGCTAAAAGGATTAAGGATTTTGACTTAGCAAACTCCTGTGATGATCAATCAGTTAGTCAAGTTTTTAGAAGAGTAAAAATGGTTTGGATAGTCAAAGGCTCTTCACTAGTTCAAAATGTTCGAAAGCCATATGTTTATGTTGAACATAACAATATCAGCAAAGCACTTCAAGAAAATCCTAACAAAATAGGACCCATTTGGAAATGGGTACCAAAAATTGTTTGATCTGTCTTGCAGGTAATTGGACTCCTTAATACATCTGTTAAGGACTCACACTTCAGTGGATAATGGACTCTTAAACACTCAGTTTAAGACTCATCCTTCAAAGGCAATTGATTTCGGTGCACAACAATCAAGTAATATGACAACATGCTGGCAGATTTGCGATGCCGTAGTAAATTGATCATATCTCACTGATTAAGACACCGATTGATGCGATTCAAAAAGCCCTGGATTCCTAAGACACAGATGAACAATTTTCGTGTTTTGAGAATTCAGAGATTCGAAATTTATAAGGGTCATATGCATCGTTGAAGTAGACAACAGTGTGCTGATGGACAGATCTGCGCGACTGTGGTAAATCAACCATATCTTTGTCGTACGAGCTCGAAAAGAGGTGATTCAAGATGATCTGAACAGATAACAAACCAATGAAAGTTGTTTATGTTTTGAGTTTTTGCAAACTATAGAGGTAAAATGGTCTAAATCAGTGTCAAAGTAAGTGTAACACTTCTGTTAAGCTTCTGCCGAACGGCGACCAAACCTCTGCCGCACGAGACCAACCTCTGCCGCACGCGACCAACCTCTGCCGCACGAGACCAACCTCTGCCGCACGAGACAAACCTCTGCCGCACGAGACCAACCTCTACCGCACGAGACAAACCTCTGCCGCACGCGACAAAAACTCTGTCGCACGCGACCAAACCTCTGCCGCACGAGACCAACCTCTGCCGCACGCGACCAACCTCTGCCGCACGAGACCAACCTCTGCCGCACGAGACAAACCTCTGCCGCACGCGACAAAAACTCTGCCGCACGCGACCAAACCTCTGTCGCACGAGACCAACCTCTGCCGCACGCGACCAACCTCTGCCGCACGCGACCAAACCTCTGCCGCACGCGACCAAACCTCTGCCGCACGCGACCAAACCTTTGTGGACTGAACCGCTGCGACCGAACCTCAGAGCCCGATTTTTGTTTACTTACTGTCAGCTTTGCGCTGCTTCAGAAACATGCGCATAACTTTTGACTCGATGCTCCAAATTACTCGTTTCCAGTTGCATTGGATAGATAATTCACAGACGCACGACTTTGATGTACCGAGTTTTCTCAAATTCAATGATCTGATATGCCTAATTCACTGTCAAAGTTAGCGGATACTTGCTGGATTGAAAGCAACACTTCACTATCTCCATTACCATAATCAGATCAGATTGATGTTGCTTCTATACACATCAGTATAGAACCAGGACTTCAACTGAATGTTGTTTCTACACACATCCGTGTAGGACCAGTACCTCAACAGATCAGACTTTGACTGGTATTTCTAATCTCTAACCCCCAGCACCATGTTTCCTTTTAATTTGAATTAACTGTGCTTTTGATATTCCTAACAAATGAGGAATCATCAAAGATGATTACCAACACCTTTTTATTTTTACAGGATATCTGATTTCAATCTGCGCTTAAATGAGATTTAATGCTCAATTTGAGGGGGAGAATGCCAATCTGACCATGTACATCCAAAGGTAAATTTCTAGATCTTTAGATTCATCATTTTTAGAGAATGGCCATCTTTAAAATGATAAAACATGGGATCAAATGGTCAAACCACTTCTAGATGCCAAAATGCTTTTTCAAATATAGAAGTTGGATTTTAAATGCTTTTCTGAGACTACAAGTAGTCAGTGTGTGGAACAATCCAACCTCTAGGACAAAAATTTCATGGGATCAATGTGTGAGCTTTATAGAACTTCTATGGATCACTTAAACCTGTGTTTCCTACCAAAGAAGTAAACCTTGAGTGTTTGAGAGGTGAAGGGTCTACATCAAAGAGTGGGGGAGATAACTATATGAGTTTTTCTCATTCTGCTTAAGAGGTAAATTTAAAAAGAGAGTTTGGTTAGATGTGAGCTACATGATAAAAAGAAAGAGGGTGTGAGAACAGAGTCAAAAGAATTATACAACTCTGCACCATCTCTTTTCTGAGCCGGGCAAACCACATTTCTGATTTATCACAAATTTTTGGTGATTGTCATTGAAACAGGCAGTGAGCCCATGCCAACTCTTGTCTTAACCCCACCAGCTACTCACTTCCTTCTCCACAAGGAACTGTTTCACTTTTCCACGGGGAAGCAACACATATGCTATCTGATCATTCTTTGGAAGGTTTGATATTGAAAAGAAGGAAAGTTGCCTCACCTTCACACTTCACTCATGCACATTGAGTCTGTGGAAACCTGTTATGTCCAAACAGTTTACACACTCTTTAGCTTAATAGATAATATTCTATTTTCTTCCACACAATATCACGAATCTTTGTGATTCCACATGCTTATCTATGTGATATTGCCAAGAACAGTTTGAGAAGTTTATTTTTTAATTTACTTCGATGATAACTGGAAGTCCTGTCAGAGCTTCATAATTGCCAACTCTGAGCATAGGCCACACAATTTTTTATAAATTGTTGTGATAATAGTTGCTATTGTGCTTCTATGTTAGATGATTACCCCTGGTTACTTATTCCTTAATGCAGATTCTCATGAGCCGAATATGCTTACTACTCAACCATCTTATCAGTTTATCTACCAATGACTATTACTCAAACTGGTTATACAAGCTTCCGCACTTTAAATCGTTCTCTGATTGTTTGATTTTAATCTATGGGAGATAACTGGGACCTGAAAAGCAAAGCAACATTCAAGGGGGAGTATGCAACGATCAAGGGGGAGTTAAAGAAGAAATTGGAGCAACTGACATTGTGGAAGATCAGGAAAAGAAGACTCTCAAAAGACTTGAAGATTGACACTCCAACGCCTCTAAAGAAAGTAAGGGGGAGACTACAAGATGATGCTTTCTTTATAAAACATTAGGGGGAGATTGTTAGCTTTATTAGCCCCTAATTTTATATAAATGTTTTATAAAGAATAGTGTCAAGGACTTATTTGTATTTGTTGAGTGTCAAGGCTAAAATTGTAAATAACCAATTGTTGTATTGGTTATAAAGTCATGTTTTAGAGTAATTTTAGGTCAAGCCTCTCATTTACATTTCATACGTTTACTGATAAAGAGAAAGCTTCAAAAGAGAGAGTGTTCATCAATCTTATCAAGTAAACTCTTCTCTTTATCAATCAATACATAGATTATTGCTATTATTATTGTTACTTGTTATATCTGGGATCCTACAGTAACACACAATATTGAATCAGATGGAAAACTGAATTTATTTATATATATATATGTATATACGAAATTTACATATAAACGAAAATACATAAACAAAGTTTCAAGGAGAAAAAGACTAACTTGAGTTTCTTGATCACAAATTTGAAGAAGAACGTTTGTTGGATTGAGGCCTGCAAAGCAGTGTCCTTAGACAGAAATTCGTCCCTCGTACCGTATCGATTGGACGTCTATCTAGAGGATACAACAACCCGTTCAAGAATCGAACTCTCGAACCTGACGAATCAAACTATGTTTCCTTCTTGAAGAACAATGAAGAACTTTGAGAGAATTTGAGAGAGTATGCGTTTGTGTATATTGTAATCTGTTACATATGCTTCCTATTTATAGAAGATCAACCGGTGCCAACGAAAAGTCACACCTTTTCATGAAAAGGTGGCGGTTGGTGGCGGTTGGTGTGAATGAAAAGTCACACCTTTTCATGAAAAGTCACACCTTTTCATATAAAAGGTCACACCTTTTCATATGTAACAGATTATCCCAACAATACCCACATTTTCTATTCAAACTCTAATAATACCCCACATTTGAATAGAGAATAAGATATTCTCAAAGTATTTATTGTTCTTATTCAGGAAATAAACATGAAATGCATCAGAAAAGGTGTCTAGGTGACTTGAACCGTTCTTAGTGAGTATTCATCGGACCTACTTTGTGGGTAGTGACGAAGTGTCTTGAACTAACCACGTTTTATAGTAAGTCAAGGCAATGAATATCACACATATCATGTTTATGCATAGTTGACTCTTACCGTTGTGTTCATTTCGGTCGTGAACAATCCTTCTTCATGAGAATTTTAAAAGACGTAGCCATCTCCGTCCTCAAAGATGCGACCCCACATCAATCTCATATAGGTAATACTGATCAAGAATATTCCGTAGTGTTCCACCAATAAGCTATCAGTATTATTAAGAATAAGAATTCAACCCTTAAATCATCAACGGAAAACAAAGGAAAAACATCATAGGAATAGGCATACCTTTGTTTAATTACTTCTTGAGTTGTCCCCGACTAGTTTGCCTATTGAACCTAGACCATGGGATCTCCAATTTCGCTAGGTTAGGTTGCCGCCGAGTAGAACTCATTGGATTGGATTTAAGCCCATTCCCCTCGATGTATAAGAGACTTGTTCTCTATTAAGGCATTTTGTCAAAGGATCTGCGATATTTTCCTTTGACTTTACATAATCTATGGAAATGATTCCATTCTTCAGCAAGTCTCGTACTATTTTGTGGCGACGCCTGATATGTCTCGATTTGCCGTTATAAATTTGATTCTTTGCTCTTGTAAGAGCAGCCATACTATCACAATGTATGTACACGGCCGTAACAGGCTTAGGCCACAAGGAAATACCCTCTAGGAAGCTTTTAAGCCATTCTGCCTCTTCGGTAGCTTTATCTAAGGCTACGAATTTGGCTTCCATGGTTGACCGTGTATTTACGGTTTGCTTCAAAGATTTCCAAGATATGGCTGCACCACCAAGTGTAAACACATAGCCACTTGTGGACTTACTTTCAGAATGATTGGAAATCCAGTTTGCATCACAATATCCTTCTAGTACGGGAGGATATTTGGTATAGTATAACCCATAGTTCATTGTGTACTTCAGTTATCGAAGCACTCTTATAAGTGCATACCAATGATCCTTACTTGGGTTATGTGAGTATCGACTAAGTCTACTCACGGTATATGCTAGATCCGGTCTCGTACAATTCATAATGTACATCTAACTTCCAAGCACTTGAGTGTATTCCAATTGAGACACACTCTCTCCTTGATTCTTCTTAAGTTGGCTTGAAGGATCAAAAGGAGTGACTACCGGTCTATCATCATAGTGACCAAATTTCCTAAGAACTTTCTCAACATAGTGAGATTGAGTCAGAATGTAACCGTTAGGATCTCTTTGGATCTTTATCCCAAGAATTACATATGCTACTCCAAGATCCTTCATGTCAAACGAGGAGTGCAACATCTTCTTGGTTTGATTGATTACATCCATGGTGGTCCCCATGATGTAAAGCCCGTACCCCGGTATGTAATTTCTTGCATTAATTATTTTCTTTCAAGTTTGTTTTATCGTGGTTTCCGTTAACGGAGTTAGTCGAGTTGGGTCTAATCGTTAAATTATCGGAATTTTTGGTTAGTTGCGAGAGGTTTGAAAGTTGAGGGGCTATAAGTGTCAAAGGCCAAACCCCCCCCCCCCCCTCATGGGTTCGGCCCATGCAGTAACCTATTGATACCCATTTTGTCTATTGTTGTGGTGTTGGTGGCGTGAGGAGAAAGGCAAAAAAAAGGACATTTTGTTTTGTTGTGTTTGTGTCGTGAGAAAGAAGCCGAGAGGAAACCACAAACCCTACGGCACCCCTTGGCTTTCATTTGTTCACCGGCCGGAGATAAGAACCGAGAGAGAGAGGGAGATCGTCGCCGGCGAGGGTAGAGAGAGAGGGTGTTCGCCGGAGAAAGAAGGACGTCGGAGAGAAAGAGGGGCTGCGTCGAGGTAATCGTTATTGTCGTTTAGTGTTTTCCTTTCTTTTAGTTTAGTTCGTCGCAAGGGTACTGCAACAACCATGGCCGCCGGCGGTGTGGCCACCACTGCTCGCCGCCGCTGTGGCGGCTGTGGTTGTGTGTACGGGTGGGCTCGCGTAGAGCGATCGAGAGAGAGGGACGGTGGTGTGAGGGTGGTGTGTGTGTGCGTGTGTGTGTGATCGCCGCCGACCACCACCGCCGCCGGAAGCGGCAGGGGGGGTGGTGCACGGCTGTTGCCCATCGTGGTATGATCTGTTTCCAGTATGTTTTTGGCTTCCCGGGGCTGTTTGGGTTAAGCTTTGACTTAATAGAATTATTGATCATTTGTTATCATTTCATGTGTGTTGCTTAGTTTCTGCCCCCGTTTTGTATCGAGCATAACTTCTGCTAGGAATGTCGGATTGGGGTGAAACCAGTGCCAACAGTTCCCATTCTGAGTCTAGTAAGTTTCTTATGTTTTGAGGAAAAACCAGTTCGGACCGTAGCTAGTGTCAAACTGCTGTTTTGTAATGAAAGGTGCTGTTTTTCGCTGTGCAGTTAACCAGTTTTGTAAAATCCCTAATAAATTGTAAAAAAATCGTTAGAGCGCGTGCGATATGTCCCTGGAACCCCAAGACATGGGACTTTGTGTTTATGGAAAAATATTTTTTGTTTAATCAGTTTTTAAGGGGTTAAACAGGTCCCGAACAGACCTGCGTGTTGAGAGTAAAAACTGGAAATTATGCGTTTTAAAGCTAGTAGTCGTGGCCTTGGTTTGGGGGCGTTATTTTGATAATTGTTAACGTTTGTTTAGGGGGGAAAAGGTGATTGGGTGTTGGCCGGTTCGCGTTGCGGTTAAGGCTATAAGTTTGCGTTCGAGGTGAGTTCTCTCACTATATAGGATGAGGATTATATTTGTATTGCTATGGTTCGTATGAGATGATTATGACTGTCTGTTGATATTGTTGTGGTATGGAATACTTAGGTATTTGTGTGTATATATTAGACTGTGTTTTATGTGCTTCTTGATGGTGGTTCCAAGTAGCATAATGTTTATTTCATATCTTCTTGAGGGTTGTTCCAAGAAGTTTGAGGCCGCTCCTTGATGGTGGTTCCAAGGAGTGTGTGTTTTAGTTTATTATTTGTGATTATGTCTTCTTGATGGTGGTTCCAAGGAGCATAATGTTTATTATTATTTGTGATTATGTCTTCTTGATGGTGGTTCCAAGGAGCATAATGTTTATTATTATTTGTGATTATGTCTTCTTGATGGTGGTTCCAAGGAGCATAATGTTTATTATTATTTATGATTATGTCTTATTGATGGTGGTTCCAAGGAGCATAATGTTTATTATTATTTGTGATTATGTCTACTTGATGGTGGTTCCAAGAAGCATAATGTGTATTATTATTTGTGATATGTTTCTTGATGGATGTTCCAAGAAATGTATGTGCCGGTATGTTAAAGGTGATGCCGATATAATTGCGATCCTATGTAAGGATTGAATTCACTAAGCTTCGTGCTTACCCCTTCCCAAATTCTTATGATTTTCAGGTGCGAGTAGCAGTTGGGCGTGACAGTACACACGGGCGCAAGGCGAAGATAGTTTGGTTTGATTTTTAATAAATGGGGTTGAGTTATATACGTTTCCGCTGCTTAAACTTGGTTGACGGTTTTAAATAACGATGTTATTTCTCATTGTAACGTGATTCATGAACTCTTGGTTTGATTATAATGAAATGAATTGTTTTAAAAAAAATTAATTCCTTGTAATTTTTGGGACGTTACACATGATTAGCATATCATCTACATATAGACATATTATGACACATGCGTTCTTGCTTTGTTTCACATATACGCATTTGTCACATTCATTAATTTGGAAACCATTTGATAGAAGAGTGTTATCAAACTTCTCATGCCATTGCTTTGGGGCTTGTTTAAGTCCATATAAAGACTTCACAAGTTTGCATACTTTATTCTCTTGGCCTTTTACAACGAAACCTTCCGGTTGTTGCATATAAATTTCTTCATCTAATTCACCATTTAAGAAAGCATTTTTCACATCCATTTGATGTATGTGTCGGTTGTGAATTGCTGCTATAGCCATCAATGTCCTAATGGACGTGATTCGTGTTACCGGTGAATAGGTGTCAAAGAAATCTTGACCTTCCTTTTGGCGGTAACCTTTGGCAACTAATCGAGCTTTATATTTCTCTATAGTACCATCAGGTCTTAGTTTCCGCTTGAAGATCCATTTATGACCAATTGCCTTGTGACCCGGTGGTAAATCTACCAATCTCCATGTGTTATTCTGAACAATGGAGTCTATCTCACCTTGAATAGCCTCTTTCCAATAAGGTGCTTCCGATGAGTCCATGGCAGCTTTATAGGATTGAGGTTCTTCATCGACAACGAATGTCATGAAGTCGGGTCCAAAGTCTTTAGCAATCTTTCCCCTTTTACTTCTTCTAGGCTCTAAGTTTTCTTCTTGAGCCTTTGATGTACCCTCTTCATTTTGTTTCTCAACACTATCAGTGTTATCTACTTCACATACTCTCTTTCTTGGATTAGAGATTTCTTTCCCTTTATCCTTGTAAGGAAAGACGTGTTCAAAGAATTCACCCTCAATTGATTCCATAATTGTGTTGTTGTGGATATCTTCATTGTTTGACTTATAGACCAGAAATCTATAAGCAGCACTATTACTTGCCGGACCAAGATATACACAATCAATGGTCTTCGGTCCAAGTTTTGTCCTTTTGGGTAAAGGTACTTGAACCTTTGCAAGGCAACCACACACTTTCATACTTTTGTAGGAAGGAATTTTTCCTTTCTATAGTTCATAAGGAGACTTATCGCTTTTCTTATGAGGAATTCTATTAAGTATCATATTTGCAGTTAAGCATGCTTCACCCCACAAACTATGTGGTGCTTGATACGAGGTTTTCACACTCCGAGAATCTAACCGCAAGTGTACGGTGTCGAATCAAGTAATAACGTACGGAAGTACGAGTATCGAACCAAAGGAACTAGGAACTAAGTATCACAATTACTATAAGATCTATTAACTGAACTATCGAATTTGGAAAATTGGTATTAAACTACTAATTGCAAAAAATAGACAAATCAAACACAAGACAAAACAGAAACAGCTTTGAAACTTTGATAGAGGAAACAGTTGAGGGTTGGAAATCCTTAAATTCGCACATACAGACATCGGACTCAAACAATTACCAGTTATTCTCTTATAACGAAACCCAATCTTGTAAAAGTCACCGTTGTTCTTTCTCAAGCACAACGGGTTTTATCTTAAAAAGCACAAGTTTATCTTTCGATCTCACTTATGGAATTCAAAACACATTACGCACAAGAATTGTGTTAATCAGTCAAGTTTTATCTCTCGATCTCAACCTAACGGTTCAATTAATGACTGAGACTTACCCGGTATATCTCTATCACCGGTTTATCGTCTTAGGCATGCAATTCCTAATTCTAAATAATAATTAATTCTCTCGAACTTAATTACTAACAACAGATCAAATGTAAATTGGCCAAATTCACACAAGCATTAAACACAAAATTGCATACTTCATTAATCAAGAGAAAACTGATAAAAGTCATTCGTCATCCATTTATATGTTCAAATCTAATTCAATCCAACCCCCAACATCTAAAGATTAGTTCATGATGTTGGGGGATTCAAATACAAAAGAAAGGAAACGAAAACGGATGTAAACATAGTAACTGTGATCGTGGTGAATGTGAAAGATAAAGTGATTAACTCCCTTCTCCCGTGATTGAATCTACTTTTCGTCACAAACGTCTACTCGATTGATCCTTCCTCGTGGCTCCAAAGGGTGTCACACGGCTCTGAAAATCGCCCCCCAACTACTCGGGTCGTCGTGTGTGTGTTGCGTATCGAAAAAATGACCTAAAACCCGAATTTTAAAGCTGAATTCGACCAAACAGAGGCTTACGCGACTTCTGGCGCGACTTGCAAGTCGCGCAGATGGTCGCGCGTCTTTCTGAGTCTATCTAGGTTGGGTTTGGTTCGCGGATCGGGTCCTGGTTCGGGCGTGGGTCTTGGGCTTGACTTTTGGGCTTCCATTAGGCTTCGTTTTGACTCGTTTTGGGCTCTTTTTAGCTTCTTTTCTCGAGGAATGCCGCCTTTTAGCTAACCTGCATAAATCACTAGATAAACTGTGAAATACGCGCCTTTTTACTTGAACACAAGCCAATCTCATTGGTTTGAGAACCGAAAATAACGCCAAAAAGTGGCGTTATCAACAACCCCAAACCGAGCGTTGCTTATCCCCAAGCAAATTAGCGATAAAAACAGAATAAAAGCATATATCTGTGAAAGAATAATAACTGCCCAATTACCAATCGGTACCAAGTGATGCATCGGTGATTTCCCATACCCGTGAATATCTATCTCACTCTCGCCTCATTCTTATTTCGTTTGATCTATGACTTTCCGTTGGGAGTTGAACTAGCGACCGTTTCGATTACATTAAGGTTAGATTAGGTCCAAACTTACTAGGGAAAACATTTTGCCTCGACCCTACCTCACGGGATACTCTCTTTGCACTCGAACCTAGGTTATTGCTCGTGTTGTCATGTTTACGGAGGTTATGTGCAAGAATACGCAATAATTGCATGACAACTCTATTGAAAGACGCACAAATGTCCAAAAGTTTGATCTCAGAAAGAAATCAAATAGCAAGACAGGGAATATTAGTAAAGGTAGTCGTAAACCGTATTCACATCTTCCAAAAGATCATCCAGGTGTTTACAAGGGTTGTAATGGGGCTAAGGTTAAGGCTATGAAACGAAGGGTAAAATGGTTCAAAAATCCTTGGCGTGTCAATTATTGGCAGTTCCGAACTCTATAGCTTTTCGCACTGTTATTTGGCCCTCTTTGTCACTATTGGAGTCGCTTTGACTCTCTTATTTTCTGCTATAGATAAAATCTAAATTACTCGATTTTTTTTGGGACTTCATTGGTCCTCTTTTCTATTTCTCGGGTTACATTGACCCATTTTATTCTCATGACTGGCCGAAATTCTTTCTTGCTCTATTTCTAGTAGTTCATTACTGCTTCCGATCGACACACTTTCGGATAAGGTTGGCTAAGGCTTTTGGCTAAGGGTTTAATGGTGGGTTTAGAAAGAATTAAGGTGCGTGTTTGGCTGCAAAGGGGTTTATGGATACACACAGAAGGGTGAAAGGGAACGATAGCTAAAAATGGTTTAAAAATAAAACACATAATGCCTGGAATCATATCTGAAGGTCCACACGATATAGTCTACTATACCCTTACCTAATATCCCGATGTTCGTCTTTGCTACTCAATGCAATAATGTAGCGAGATCATTCTACATTCACGACAAGAAGTTCGAAAAGTGTATGAATCCCTCGAAATGAAAAACGTCTTTTAGGCTCAAAATCTCACTATCGGGTGGTCTCCACTAATGTCCCTAGTCATGTCCTTTCCCGGTCCTTCCCTAACGGTCACGTCACTATCATAAGATTCTTCCCACAATGGTTGGTCGCAATCATTCAAAACAAAAATTTTAGCTATGCGATCTAGATACTCAGAAGTGTAGGAAATCTACGTGCATGAGCTTGGGCCCGATTGGGCAACCCCAAACCTTACCCACACATTGTCCCCAATGTGCAAGCAAAGTCGTAGGTGATGCGTCTCAATCATTGTGCAGTTATTACAGTTATCAAAAGGACGGGCAAGGCATTACATAGCAAGCAAAAAGAAATCCCAACTTTCTAAAATGGGCACCCCAAACCTAGGTCGTGGCCTAGGTTTACCAAATAAAAGCCAACCCCAAACCTCGGTAAAACCGAGGTTTGCACAGGGTCAAAAGGTGAGTGTGTAAAGATGTTGAAAAAAATGGGGCACCCCAAACCTAAGTGAAACTTAGGTTTGTTGCATCTCGTTTAACTAATACTGAAACAAACATCATACACCACTCATTAACATAAAGATTTAGAACATACCTGTTTTGCCCGGCCGGAGGATTCTTGACTGGTTGAGCATCAATCGGAGGAGACGGAGGGAACATGCAAAACAAAACAAACAAAAACAAAGCACAAGGGAAAATGCTGGAAAAGAAACACACAAAGCAAGAAATGAATAAAAACTGCACGAAAAACAAAACGAAGAAGCAGGGACTCCCGCGGTTTAGCCCGCGACTTGCAAGTCGCGTGGCAAACCGCGTAACCTACTGTTTCAGAAACAAACAGAGGGGCCCGCGGCTTACTGCGCGGTATACAAACCGCGTGGCAAACCGCGTATGTCCCTGTTTCAAAAATCTTGTTGGCTTTTTTGATTTTTCGATTTTTTTGGTTTTTCTGAAATAAAAAGAAAACACACTTACTACTAAAAATACTAAAAGGAAACAAACCTTGGTGGGTTGCCTCCCACCCAGCGCCATATTTAAAGTCGTGGCACGACTATGTGGTTTCAACTCGGCTCAGTATCTGCGGGATTGGATCGCCCACACCTGCGAAGTTTCGCGGACTCTTTCACAATTGGCCTTCCATGACCAGCTCCGCCTTCTTCTTCTATCTGACCTCTTGCCTTCTCGAACATCTTGAATATGACCTTCTCGCCACAAACTCTGAAGGTAATCTCTCCTTCCTCTATGTCTATCAAAGCTCGGCTCGTGGCTAGGAATGATCGTCCCAAAATCAACGGGACCTCTTCATCTTCGTCTATATCGATTACCACGAAGTCGACATGAAAGTAAAATTTGCCAACCTTTACGAGTACGTCTTCGATCACTCCATATGGGTATCTGATTGATCGATCAGCAAGCTTGAGCGTCATGAACGTTGGGCTCACCTCGCCCAATCCAAGTTTCCTGAAAATAGAGAGGGGCATCAAATTAATACTAGCCCCTAAATCACACAAAACTTTATTAAAACTAAGATCCCCAATTTGAATAGGGATTGAAAAACTCCTTGGATCTTTGAGTTTCTGGGGCAGCTTATTCTGAAAGATGGCACTACACTCCTCAGTGAGTGTAACTGTGGATTGATGATCGATCGCCATCTTCTTGGATAGAATCTCTTTCATGAACTTCATGTAAGAGGGCATCTGTGCCAAAGCATCTGCAAACGGGATGTTAATAGTTAGCTTTTTAAATACATCAATAAATTTGGAAAAATTAACATCATCCTTATTCTTTTTGAGTCTATTTGGGTATGGCACTCTCGGCTTTTCCGGTTTGACCGGTGGTTGCTCTTTTCCCGTCGGCTTCTCTTTCCTCATATGCTCTTTATCAGCTTCAACTTCATTCACCTTCTCGACCTCTTTTTCTTTAGGCTCGACTTCCTTGTTGGCTCCCCATTCAGTTCTTTGCCATTGCTCAGATAGATGGCATTGCAATGTTCCCAGTTAGCCTTTTCGTGTTGACTCAGGAAAGTACCGGGAGGTCGGTTTTGTAGAGCCTCGGAGATCTGCCCCACTTGCCTTTCGAGGATCTTTATTGAGGCGGTATTTTACTCGGTGGCTGCTTTGACTGTGTTGACCGTATTTGCTAATTCCCCAACCATGCTGTCCATCTTTGTCATAAACTACATGAGCATATCTTCCATCCCCGTTTTCTTCATCATCGAGGGTTCTTCATTCCTTTGGTGAAAACCTGGAGGACGGTGCACATTATTAGTTTGAGCAAAATTAGAAGAGTTAGAAAAATTACCTGACTGTGGTTGACCGGGCTGATTCCATGAAAGATTGGGATGCCTTTTCCACCCCTCGTTATAAGTATTCGAGAAAGGATCGTTTCTCGGTTGGCTCCGGTTTGACACAAAGTGAATCTGATCAGGTTCTTGAGGATTTCCTCCATTCAGCTAATTCGTGAGAGAGGCTAGTTGAGCTTTCAGTTCATTCAGCTCATTACTTTCTTGCACACTTGCTACACTTCTTACGGCTGATCGTGGAGTAGAGAAACTGTGCTCGGCCATGTTCTCGACCAGTTCACATGCTTCCTCATAAGATCTATCCATTAATGCTCCACCTGCCGCAGCTGTGATGTCGTTCTTAAAAATGCGGTGAAGTCCGCTGAAGAAGGTCTGGATGATGACCCAGCCTTGTAGCCCATGATGAGGACACTACTTGATCATCTCCTTGTAACGTTCCCACGCCTCATATAACGTGTCTTGATCCCATTGAGAAAAATGGGTGATTTCCGCCATCAGTTGGGCGGTCCTGCTAGGTGGGAAGAACTTCTGGAGGAAGGCAGCCTTCAGTTGTGCCCATGTAGTGATCGAGTCCGGTCGGATGCTATCGGTCCATGTCTTGGCTCGGCCTTTGAGTGAAAAGCCGAATAGTCTCAGCTTTATGGCATGTTCTTCCACCCCGTTGATCTTGAAAGTGCTACAAATGCGCTCGAAAGCCCGGAGGTGAGCGTGCGGGTCTTCTACCGGTGTTCCTCCGTATTGATTTTGCTGTACCATTACGATGGTACTCGGCTTGAGCTCGAAGGAGTTTGCCGCGGTGGCAGGTGGTTGAATGCCTATGCGGGCCGCTGCCACATTTTGGTCGGCAAACGACCGCATAGGTACTCTTTCTGGTGGCGGTGGTGGATTGTTACGAAGTGGAGGTGGTCTCTCGTCGCCCATATTCAATTTCTTTTTAGCTTTCGATTCTTTACGTAGGCGACGTGCAGTTCTCTCTATTTCCGGATCGAGTTCTTCAATCTCTTTCCCTCGGGTCGTCCTTGGCATAAGCCAAGTGGTACCTGAAAAGAAAGAAAACAAAGTCAGTAATCCAAAAACTGAAAGTGATGGAATAAAACACGAAATAAAAAAAATGTCCAATCTAATAATGCTTATAGACAGTAGTGCTATTAGCTACAACAAGTTCCCCGGCAACGGCGCCAAAAACTTGATACGAGGTTTTCACACCCCGAGAATCTAACCGCAAGTGTACGGTATCGAATCAAGTAATAACGTACGGAAGTACGAGTATCGAACCAAGGAAACTAGGAACTAAATATCACAATTACTATAAGCTCTATTAACTGAACTATCGAAATTGGAAGATTGGTATTAAACTACTAATTGCAGAAAATAGACAAATCAAACACAAGACAAAATAGAAACAGCTTTGAAACTTTGATAGAGGAAACAGTTGAGGGTTGGAAATCCTTAAATTCGCACATACAGACATCGGACTCAAACAATTACCAGTTATTCTCTTATAACGAAACCTAATCTTGTAAAAGTCACCGTTGTTCTTTCTCAAGCACAACGGGTTTTATCTTAAAAAGCATAAGTTTATCTTTCGATCTCACTTATGGAATTCAAAACACATTACGCACAAGAATTGTGTTAAACAGTCAAGTTTTATCTCTCGATCTCAACCTAACGGTTCAATTAAGGACTGAGACTTACCCGGTGTATCTCTATCACCGGTTTATCGTCTTAGGCATGCAATTCCTAATTCTAAATAATAATTAATTCTCTCGAACTTAATTACTAACAACAGATCAAATGTAAATTGGCCAAATTCACACAAGCATTAAACACAAAATTGCATACTTCATTAATCAAGAGAAAACTGATAAAAGTCATTCGTCATCCATCTATATGTTCAAATCTAATTCAATCCAACCCCCAACTTCTAAAGATTAGTTCATGATGTTGGGGGATTCAAATACAAAAGAAAGGAAAACGAAAACGGATGTAAACATAGTAACTGTGATCGTGGTTAATGTGAAAGATAAAGTGATGAACTCCCTTCTCCCGTGATTGAATCTACTTTTCGTCGCAAACGTCTACTCGATTGATCCTCCCTCGTGGCTCCAAAGGGTGTCACACGGCTCTGAAATTCGCCCCCCAACTGCTCTGGTCGTCGTGTGTGTGTTGCGTACCGAAAAAATGACCTAAAACCTGAATTTTAAAGCTGAATTCGACCAAACAGAGGCTTACGCGACTTCTGGCGCGACTTGCAAGTCGCGCAGAAGGTCGCGCGTCTTTCTGAGCCTATCTGGGTCGGGTTTGGTTCACGGATCGGGTCCTGGTTCGGGCATGGGTCTTGGGCTTGACTTTTGGGCTTCCATTAGGCTTCGTTTTGACTCGTTTTGGGCTCTTTTTAGCTTCTTTTCTCGAGGAATGCCGCCTTTTAGCTAACCTGCATAAATCACTAGATAAACCGTGAAATACACGCCTTTTTACTTGAACACAAGCCAATCTCATTGGTTTGAGAACCGAAAATAACGCCAAAAAGTGGCGTTATCAGTGCTCCCGAAGTAATCAACATTGAATTAATCATGTTCTTCAATGTTCTGTTTTTCCTTTCGGCTACTCCATTTTGTTGTGGAGTATAGGGAGCTGTTGTTTGGTGAACTATGCCATGATGAGAACAAAATTCTGCAAAGTCCATAGACTCGTATTCTCCTCCTCTATCGGATCTCAGAATTTTTATTCTTTTGTCAAGTTTGTGAAATCCCAAATCTAGCAATATGATATGAACAAATGTAGAGAAAATATAGATAGCAAACTTGTCATCCATATATTGATCTCAAAGTACAAAATGACAAATGCTCAAAAGGTTCTCTTCTTACACAAAAGGTTCCAAAGGCTTACTAACAAATGATCTAGACAAGCCTATTTATACCCATAACATACAAGGTATAAAGGCATTCACAATACTGTATAGACTCATACAGTACATTGACTTTACAGTAAATCTTGAATACAATAATGCTCTAACAATCTCCCCCTTTGGATTCAAGATTTAAAAAGTTGACAGCAGTCTTCAGCTCTTTGTAAAGTCAATCTTCTTCAACAGACACTTTATCAAACTGTCTTCAAGTCTTGTACATGAAAACAGATCTTTACAGCTTTATCAGTCTTTAACCAACAGTAACTTCTCGAATCCTTCTTGATGCAAGAACCTTAGTTCTCATATTAACTTTAAGAATCCGAAATCATCAATTCGGATGTAGGCAGATCTGAAACCATCAATCCGGATGCAAGAGGATGCGAAATCATATGATTTCGAATGTAGTTGGGTGCGAAATCAGCTCAATTCGGATCAAGTAGGATTCGAATTCAAGGAAGTTGGAACAAGAAGGGTCCGAAATCATGGCAATTCGAATCATGAAGGGTCTGAAATCAAAACAATTCGAATCATGAAGGGTTCGAAATCACTCAATTCGAATCATGAAGGGTCCGAAATCAATACACTTTTCGAATCATGAAAGGTTCGAAATCAATGAATCTGGATCATGTATGATTCGAAATCAAGCCATTTCGTATCATGTTGAATGCGAAACCATGCCTATCTTGAATAAATGGAATTTGAAACTATTAGAATGAGAATTAGAAAGATGTGAAATCATCCACATTTTTTAACTTTTAGGTGTAAGCGCATTCCGAGAACCACTCAGAACTAAGATAACCAAATTCAGCAACATTTGGACTTCACATGATCCTTCTCCCCCTGATCTTCAGTCTTTGTTTACGAATCTTTGACTTGAAAGCTCTTTGACATGAAATATCTTTGATTTGAAATATATTTGACTTGAAAACTCTTTGACATGAAATTGAATTAAACATTACTCCCCCTTTTTCGATGAAAGTGAGCATCATTATCATCGAAAACCTTCTTCAATTTCAGTCGCGTCTCTTAGTATTACTAACAATCTCCTCCTTAGTGAATAACCTTGCTCCCCCTCAAAATAAGAATTATGGAGCAATTTGTTTTCTCCCCCTGAAAGTATGCATATAATTCAATAACGTATTCATTTCAAATACAATGCTTTAGAGAAAACATTTATACAAGGAAAATAAAATTCATTGAACCTCATTTTATAACTACTAACATTTGATCATTTGAAAGCTTTACAAAAGAAATTCAACTTAATGAAATTTAACAGATATTTCAATCAAATGAAATCAAATGCATGTGTTTGGAATCAAATACAAGACATCATTGCATATCAAGTTACAAACGTTAAGTGTCAACCCCTTTATCAAATCTATTTGGTGTGCTAGTATGCGAAATATGATTAGCATAAAGCTTATGCATTTCTAAAACATATAAGAATACTCTGCTCTACTCACACTATTTGTCCAAAATCAGAATTTCATAAATTTACGGGTTTATCACGACTTTGTATTTTCCCAAGTTTCAAGAGATGTGTGCTCTTTGGCATCTTTTGATTTTTTTTTGTGCACATTGAATCTTTTGATTTTGTGCTCATTGGCATCTTTTGATTTTGTGCTCATTGGCATCTTTTGATCAAAAAGTTTAGTAAGAATAAGATACACCGTTAAACATGACTTTCTATCTGGTTCTATAGAAGGATTTGGGTTAGCATATCCCAGACCAGTTGCCCTTAGGTGCTAGGTGTCGAGCACCCCTTAGAACTTAATTTCCCAAACCAGAAAGGTCACATCGACATATCTTAAACCCATTTGTACCAGTAGAACATGTCTTTCTATCTGGTTCTATTGCAGGATTTGGGTCAGCCGATCCCAGACCAGTTGATCTTAGGGACTAGGTGTCGAGCACCCCTTAGGACTTACTCTCCCAAACCAGAAAGGCCACAGGCATAAACTTTCAAACTAAATGATTGTGCAACAATTTTATCTCAATCACTTGGTTCTAAAACATAGTGCTTCTCCCATATTTTCATTTCCATTCATCATTCTGACATATAGGCTTTTTGAGCATTATATTCTGTATATATCCAGATTCACATAATTTTGAGCATTCAGCATAATTTCATTCATAATTTAAGCTTAAATAACTCGACTTTCATTTCTTCATATCTATCATATTCAATTTCAGATTCATTTTCAGAATTATCAGAATAAAGAGAAGTATTAGAATAAAGAGAAGGATATAGAGATTGTACCTCGGATTCTTGATCTTTCTCATCAAGTTTAGCCATTAAACTGTGCTTCACTTGAGTAAAGTGAGCTTCTTCATCATCTGAGGAATCCATGAGCAATATTTCTTCTTCAGCATTTACTGGCTTTCCGGTTTCTTTGGCTTTTGCAAGATGTGCTTTACGCTGATAGTATTCAGAATCCTTTATCTTCTTCAACTGACAATCTCTGGCAAAATGACCTGGCTTTCCACAATTATAACAGCTTCGGTCGTCTCTA
Source organism: Saussurea involucrata (assembly GCA_033807775.1). NCBI lineage: Eukaryota > Viridiplantae > Streptophyta > Magnoliopsida > Asterales > Asteraceae > Saussurea > Saussurea involucrata. Next base: position 61,919,916 of record CM066317.1, read on the forward strand.
TTCTTCTTTTCTTCCCTTCCCTTTTTCTCAACTTTCTCCTCTTTTTCTTCTTCCTCTTGATCCTTGTTCTCATACCTTTTCTCAAACCTTTTGTATCTGTTAGCTTTGTTGTAATCAGGTTTGATTTTTGAATTAAACTTCTTTTTGTTGTACCTGTTTTGAAACATGTTTGTTAACAAAGCTAACTTTTCAGCTATCTCATTCATTTCATCTCCAGAACTGTCGCTTTCATCATCATCATCATCATCAGAACTTATCTTCTTTTTGCTTATTCCAGATATCAAAGCCTTTGTTTTCATTGCACCACTCTTCTTGTGCTCACTCAGAAGGGCTAACGATTCTTCGACCTTTTTTTCTTTTTCTTTGACAGCTTTTACTTTTTCTTCGTGTTGACCCAGAATACTGAAAATGTCAGTCAACTTCTCATCATCCATATCCCTTGACATTTGAAGCTGAATAGAGTACGAATCCCATTCTGGCAGTAAGTTCTTGACAAACTTATAATTAATCTCCGATTCAGATTTGTCTACTCCATTCCTTCTCAAATCATTAAGAATGATGTTGTAACGGTCATAGGTCTCTTTCAATGATTCTCCATCTCTAGCTTTAAACCCTTCATAAGCATTAATGCTCTGATTCTTTTTGGTCTTCATAGATTTTGATGATCCCTCAAACTGTCTTTCTAGTTCATCCCAAATCTCCTTTGCTGAATTTCGACTGTCTACACGATTGTAGATGTTGTTTGGAATGGCCATTGTTAGATATGTCAAAGCTTGCTCATCAATTTCAACTTTAGCTTTGTCGGCTTCACTATAATACTTGTATTCTTTTTCTATTTTTCTCGGAAGAATTTCCTGACTTGTTTCACTTTCAGGGATACCACTAACCTCTATGAATGCTTTGTGAGGACCATTTTGAATAGACCGCATAAGATCTCTGTTCTGAATCATTCTCTTTTTCCATTGAGAATACTCTTCAGCAATCAAAACTGGAGGCTTGTTCTTAGAACCCATGCTCAACATATCTCTAGACATCTTCTGATAATTTGCTAGAAAAACGATCGTTCAGAAGATCAAGCAGTAAGTGTAAAAAAAATACACTTAAGAGAATTCGAATTCAACAAATGCTAAGTATAGAATTCGAATTCAACTAACACTTCCAAGAATTCGGATGCTCAATTCGGACTTAACTGAGTTCGAATTCACTCAATTCGGACTTAACTGGGTTCGAATTCACTCAATTCGGACTTAACTTGGTTCGAATTTACTCAATTCGGACTTAACAGGGTTCGAATTCACTCAATTCGGACTTAACAGGGTTCGAATTCACTCAATTCGAACTTAACGTGGTTCGAATTCTTTACTTGAAAATTAAACCAACTCAGATGAATCCACAGCTTCTCAATTCGAATCTAACAGGGTTCGAATTCAACTCAATTAGAAAGCTTCTTGAGTCGAATTCTATACTTGTGATTCCAAGAACACTCCGAATTCCCTTTGAATGATCCAAATTGTGTATGAATGATCCGAATTCACCTAGAATGATCCGAATTCTGCACTTCGAACTTCAAAATCACTTAATCTGCCATAACTCTTTCAATTCTTGATCAAATGAGATGAATCTTGTATCGATTTGTTCGAAATTGAAATCCGCACACTTTTCTTGTTAATCACAACTCGTAATTCGATCGATTTAAACAACTTTTGATCCAAAACAGTGATTTTTTGGTTTTCGAACAAAATCTTAAAAATCGATCAAATCAGATGATTCTGTGCAGTTTTTGATGTTGATCCAAGAATTAAAGATGTTCAGTGATCAATTCCGAATGCAATGATGCTAAGAAATGATCCAAAAACTCAAAATCTAGAAAAGATCCATGTCTTAATGATAAGTGATAAGATGAACAGTGATGAACACCCAATCCGAATTCTTCAGGCTTAGTGTAAAAAATCTTCAATTTGGTCTTCGATCTGCTTGATTCTCCTGTTTAGCTCTGATACCATGTAACATCCCTTATCTTTAAAACACTCATTTAACGGAAAGTAACCTTAAAATACAGCGGAAGATTTGTAATTAAAACATTTAGATAAAATCCCATAATCTTATAGAAAAGAGTACAAGTTTGCAACTTAAAACCAATAAGTTTGAGACAAACAATATTCAACTGAAAAGCTTAGAGAATCCAAAACTATCATTCATCAAAAGAAAATATAAGCTGCTGAGCTGCCGCAAATTCAAAAGCTTCAAGCTGGAGCCTTTCCTTTATTCTTCGAAGATGTACCTGCCACTAAAAGATTAATAAGAACGGGGTAAGCTTTCGCTTAGTGAGCACGCACCTATACCACATATCATCATGCATACATACTCGCATAAACATAGCAATCACATACATGTAACATCCTTCCATTCCTTAAGGCACAAAGCCAATAAGGAAGGTCATAACTAGACACTGGTACCAGGCCTCTTCATACATAACATATTCCCTAGGGGTATTACTACCACCATAGGTACTCTTTCCTTTGGCAAAGCCAACATACACATAATCACACATGCAATCCAACTACATACACATAACTTACATAATATAGGTAGAGTACTCACCTGTCAAGATGTCAATTACCAAGTACTTCACAGTGTATAATAATCACCTCGTACCACCTATAACATTCATACATACACATATCATAACAAGCCCAAAAATGGAACTCTAATTCTATCCCAACTCTCATCCCGAAATGACATAGCTAGGATAGTCCAAATACCATAAAACTTTGCCAAACATCCCATTTCATACACCCCATTTCTATTGATTTCTAAACATAATACACATACCTTGCAATTCTAGACCGCGAACAACAATCCTCCTAGAACCTTTCACAACTTGAATCTTCCAAAATCACCAAATCTTTCGCCTGGAAAATACAGCAACTTCGGACACGTGGTTCTCTCTACTGGGAACTCCGATGCCAAATCCCTCCGGTCAGAATGTAGATTAGAGGGTCGTGAAGTCGCTGTCCAAATTTCACGACGATCCAACGGTTAACGAAGGAGAATCGGTCGATCTTTCACAGCAGCTCACAAGAACTCCGAAAATCCCTTTCACAGCAACTTCGGACACTTGGTTCTCTCTACTGGGAACTCCGATGCCAAATCCCTCCGGTCAGAATGTAGATTAGAGGGTCGTGAAGTCGCTGTACAAATTTCACGACGATCCAACGGTTAACGAAGGAGAATCGGTCGGTCTTTCACAGCAGCTCACAAGAACTCCGAAAATCCCTTTCTCTTTTCTCTCTTCTTTGCTAAAGAAACAAATGGCTGCAAATGAGGGTGTTTAGGGTTTCCATCCCCTTTACATACATGCCAAAACACACCCTCATCTTACAAAATTGATAAACTAGCCCCTAGATTCCTGAACACGTACATAACGACCCAAAAATTAACTCAACCCCAAAAGAGACAGTTAAATCACCTAAATTGGGAAACGGGGTGTTACATACCAAATGTGAAATCCCAAATCTAGCAATATGATATGAAAAAATGTAGAGAGAATCTAGATAGCAAACTTGTCATCCATATATTGATCTCAAAGTACAAAATGACAAATGCTCAAAGGTTCTTAGCAATTACACAAATGAACTCCTTTATATAGTAGGACATGACAAGCCCATGCCTCTACAAAGGAGTAACAGTACAAGGAATTAATACTGTCTTGATAGCTACAAATAGTGCTCTAACAAAGTTGGTTTTCAACTTCAGCCTTGTATGTCTTAAACATATTCAAAGCTTCATCTTTGGTATGTATTAGGTATACATAACAATATTTACTGCAATCATCAATAAATGATACATAATAGTTCTTTCCTCCGCGTGTGGGTGTGGCTTTGTAATCACATAAATCGCTGTGGATAAGTCCAAGTACTTGATTAGACTTTTCAATAGATTTATGTGGATGGCTTGAGTATTTAGACTCAACACATACCTCATATTTAGTCTTGTTATCCATGGAACACTTGGGTAATAACCCAAGTTTTATCATCCGTTGTAAGGATCGGAAGTTAACATGTCCTAAACGGGAATGCCATATGGAAGAAGAGTCAAGCATGTGGTTTTATTGCTATTTACAACATTTATAGTATTTACATCATCATTGTTCATCACACTAAGTTTGAAGAGCCCCTCATTAAGGTAGCCCCTTGCCAACATACATCCCACTCTTAGTAATCACAAATTTATCAGATTCAAACACCATCTTGAATCCTTTGTTACTAAGTGTGGGTCCAGAAATCAAGTTCTTTGTAATAGCCGGTACATGCAAGACATTGGTGAGCACAAGTTCCTTCCCCGATGTAAGCTTGAGATTCACCTTCCCCTTCCCTTCAACTTTCGCGGTCGTGGCATTACCCATATACATGGGTTCTTCATCATCAACTTTTTGGTATGTGGCAAACATGTTCTTGGAGTTACAAATATGTTTGGTGGCACCGGTATCAACCCACCAATCGGTCACATTTGTAACCATAAAATCCTCAATTACTCCAACGAATTGATTTGGAGCATTGACCACGTTGGCTTGATGGGGGTTTCCACCGGCACCTCCTCCTCCGGGACCACCATGGTCTCTTCTATGGCGGCAATCCTTCGCTCGATGCCCCGGCTTTCCGCATACCCAGCAACTCATCACAGGCTTCTTGAAAGGCCTTCGTTGTACGGATAGTGGGTTTGAAGCATTGAGATTTTGCTTGAAACCCATCGCCTTTCCCTTTCCTTTTTGGAACTTTGACTTTGATGAGTTTCCGGTAACCATGTTTGCATTTGGTTTCAACGAGATTGCATCCGCCTTCTCGTTCATCCGGTTGTCCTCCTCCACCCGCAATTTGAGTATCAATTGCTCAAAACTCATATCCTCGGACAAATGTTTAAGATAGAGTTTAAAATTTTTCCAGGATGGAGGTAACTTGTCAATAATTGAACCAATAACAAAGTTAGAGTTGATGCCCATACCTTCGACTTCCAATTCATGGACCAAGATTTGCATTTCTTCTTCTTGTTTCACGACCGGTTTGGAATCCGTCATCTTATAGTTTAGGAATTTTCCCACGATAAATCGTTTGGAACAAGCGACTTCCGTCTTGTACTTTGATTCCAACACCTCCCAAATTTCTCTTGCCGTATTGAAGGATGAATAAATGTCATAAAGACCATCATCCAAACCATTAAGGATAAAATTCCGGCAATTATATTCGTTTGCGTTCCAAATATCCAAGGATCGTTGGAACATAGCCAATTCAATTTGGGATGGGGCATTTTCTCCTTCTCCAACCGACGGTGTCGGTGCTTGATCGGTAAGCACGTTAGACACTTTCAAAGTTGTCAAGTAGAAGAGCATCTTTTGTTGCCACACTCGATTTCAACAACGAAGAGTTTTCCATTGTCAACGAAATTTCTGTCTAAGATTGTTAGAACTTATATACATGAATTGAAATTCGTAACACACAATATTGAATCAGATGGAAAACTGAATTTATTTTTATATATGTATATACGAAATTTACATATAAACGAAAATACATAAACAAAGTTTCAAGGAGAAAAAGACTAACTCGAGTTTCTTGATCACAAATTTGAAGAAGAACGTTTGTTGGATTGAGGCTTGCAAAGCAGTGTCCTTAGACAGAAATTCGTCCCTCATACCGTATCGATTGGACGTCTATCTAGAGGATACAACAACCCGTTCAAGAATCGAACTCTCGAACCTGACGAATCAAACTATGTTTCCTTCTTGGAGAACAATGAAGAACTTTGAGAGAATTTGAGAGAGTATGCGTTTGTGTATATTGTAATCTGTTACATATGCTTCCTATTTATAGAAGATCAACCGGTGCCAATGAAAAGTCACACCTTTTCATGAAAAGCTGGTTGTTGGTGGCGGTTGGTGTGAATGAAAAGTCACACCTTTTCATATAAAAGGTCACACCTTTTCATATGAAAAGTCACATCTTTTCATACGTAACAGATTATCCCAACAATATCCCACATTTTCTATTCAAACTCTAATAATACCCCACATTTGAATAGAGAATAAGATATTCTCAAAGTATTTATTGTTCTTATTCAGGAAATAAACATGAAATGCATCAGAAAAGGTGTCTAGGTGACTTGAACCGTTCTTAGTGAGTATTCATCGGACCTACTTTGTGGGTAGTGACGAAGAGTCTTGAAGTAACCACGTTTTGTAGTAAGTCAAGGCAATGAATATCACACATATCATGTTTATGCATAGTTGACTCTTATCGTTGTGTTCATTTCGGTCGTGAACAATCCTTCTTCATGAGAATTTTAGAAGACGTAGCCATCTCCGTCCTCAAAGATGCGACCCCACATCAATCTCATATAGGTAATACTGATCAAGAACATTCCGTAGTGTTCCACCAATAAGCTATCAGTATTATTAAGAATAAGAATTCAACCCTTAAATCATCAACGGAAAACAAAGGAAAAACATCATAGGAATAGGCATACCTTTGTTTAATTGCTTCTTGAGTTGTCCCCGACTAGTTTGCCTATTGAACCTAGACCATGGGATCTCCAATTTCGCTAGGTTAGGTTGCCGCCGAGTAGAACTCATCGGATTGGCTTTAAGCCCATTCCCCTCGATGTATAAGAGACTTGTTCTCTATTAAGGCCTTTTGTCAAAGAATTTGCGAAATTTTCCTTTGAGTTTGCATAATCAATGGAAATGATTCCATTCTTCAGCAAGTCTCGTATTGTTTTGTGGCGACGCCTGATATGTCTCGATTTGCCGTTATAAATTTGATTCTTTGCTCTTGTAAGAGCAGCCATACTATCACAATGTATGTACACGGCGGTAACAGGCTTAGGCCACAAGGGAATACCCTCTAGGAAGCTTTTAAGTTATTCTGCCTCTTCGGCAGCTTTATCTAAGGCTACGAATTCGGCTTCCATGGTTGACCGTGTATTTACGGTTTGCTTCGAAGATTTCCAAGATATGGCTGCACCACCAAGTGTAAACACATAGCCACTTGTGGACTTACTTTCAGAATGATTGGAAATCCAGTTTGCATCACAATATCCTTCTAGTACGGGAGGATTTTTGGTATAGTATAACCCATAGTTCATTGTGTACTTCAGATATCGAAGCACTCTTATAAGTGCATACCAATGATCCTTACTTGGGTTATGTGAGTATCGACTAAGTCTACTCACGGTATATGCTAGATCCGGTCTCGTACAATTCATAATGTACATCAAACTTCCAAGCACTTGAGTGTATTCCAATTGAGACACACTCTCTCCTTGATTCTTCTTAAGTTGGCTTGAAGGATCAAAAGGAGTGACTACCGGTCTATCATCATAGTGACCAAATTTCCTAAGAACTTTCTCAACATAGTGAGATTGAGTCAGAATGTAACCGTTAGGATCTCTTTGGATCTTTATCCCAAGAATTACATCTGCTACTCCAAGATCCTTCATGTCAAACGAGGAGTGCAATAGCTTCTTGGTTTGATTGATTACATCCAAGTTGGTCCCCATTATTAGCATATCATCTACATATAGACATATTATGACACATGCGTTCTTGCTTTGTTTCACATATACGCATTTGTCACATTCAATAATTTGGAAACCATTTGATAGAAGAGTGTTATCAAACTTCTCATGCCATTGCTTTGGGGCTTGTTTAAGTCCATATAAAGACTTCACAAGTTTGCATACTTTATTCTCTTGGCCTTTTACAACGAAACCTTCCGGTTGTTGCATATAAATTTCTTCATCTAGTTCACCATTTAAGAAAGCAGTTTTCACATCCATTTGATGTATGTGTAGGTTGTGAATTGCTGCTATAGCCATCAATGTCCTAATGGATGTGATTCGTGTTACCGGTGAATAGGTGTCAAAGAAATCTTGACCTTCCTTTTGGCGGTAACCTTTGGCAACTAATCGAGCTTTATATTTCTCTATAGTACCATCAGGTCTTAGTTTCCGCTTGAAGATCCATTTATGACCAATTGCCTTGTGACCTGGTGGTAAGTCTACCAATCTCCATGTGTTATTCTGAACAATGGAGTCTATCTCACCTTGAATAGCCTCTTTCCAATAAGGTGCCTCCGATGAGTCCATGGCGGCTTTATAGGATTGAGGTTCTTCATCGATAACGAATGTCATGAAGTCGGGTCCAAAGTATTTAGAAATCTTTCCCCTTTTACTTCTTCTAGGCTCTAAGTTTTCTTCTTGAGCCTTTGATGTACCCTCTTCATTTTGTTTCTCAACACTATCGGTGTTATCTACTTCACATACTCTCTTCCTTGGATTAGAGATTTCTTTCCCTTTATCCTTGTAAGGAAAGATGTGTTCAAAGAATTCAGCCTCAATTGATTCCATAATTGTGTTGTTGTGGATATCTTCATTGTTTGACTTATAGACCAGAAATCTATAAGCAGCACTATTACTTGCCGGACCAAGATATACACAATCAATGGTCTTCGGTCCAAGTTTTGTCCTTTTGGGTAAAGGTACTTGAACCTTTGCAAGGCAACCCCACACTTTCATCCTTTTGTAGGAAGGAATTTTTCCTTTCCATAGTTCATAAGGAGACTTATCGCTTTTCTTATGAGGAATTCTATTAAGTATCATATTTGCAGTTAAGCATGCTTCACCCCACAAACTATGTGGTGCTCCCGAAGTAATCAACATTGAATTAATCATGTTCTTCAATGTTCTGTTTTTCCTTTCGGCTACTCCATTTTGTTGTGGAGTATAGGGAGCTGTTGTTTGGTGAACTATGCCATGATGAGAACAAAATTCTGCAAAGTCCTTAGACTCGTATTCTCCTCCTCTATCGGATCTCAGAATTTTTATTCTTTTGTCAAGTTGGTTTTCAACTTCTGCCTTGTATGTCTTAAACATATTCAAAGCTTCATCTTTGGTATGTATTAGGTATACATAACAATATTTATTGCAATCATCAATAAATGATACATAATAGTTCTTCCCTCCACGTGCGGGTGTGGCTTTGTAATCACATAAATCGCTGTGGATAAGTCCAAGTACTTGATTAGACTTTTCAACAGATTTTTGTGGATGGCTTGAGTATTTAGACTCAACAAATACCTCACATTTTGTCTTGTTATCCATGGAACACTTGGGTAATAACCCAAGTTTTATCATCCTTTGTAAGGATCGGAAGTTAACATGTCCTAAACGGGAATGCCATATGGAAGAAGAGTCAAGCATGTACATAGAAGCAGTGCTAGAGCCTGCGGTTTTATTGCTATTTAAAACATTTACAGTATTTACATCATCATTGTTCATCACACTAAGTTTGAAGATCCCCTCATTAAGGTAGCCCTTGCCAACATACATCCCACCCTTAGTAATCACAAATTTATCAGATTCAAACACCATCTTGAATCCTTTGTTACTAAGTGTGGGTCCAGAAATCAAGTTCTTTGTAATAGCCGGTACATGCAAGACATTGGTGAACACAAGTTCCTTCCCCGATGTAAGCTTGAGATTCACTTTCCCCTTCCCTTCAACTTTCGCGGTCGTGGCATTACCATATACATGGGTTCTTCATCATCAACTTTTTGGTATGTGGCAAACATGTTCTTGGAGTTACAAATATGTTTGGTGGCACCGGTATCAACCCACCAATCGGTCACATTTGTAACCATAAAAGCCTCAATTACTCCAACGAATTGATTTGGAGCATTGACCACGTTGGCTTGATGGGGGTTTCCACCGGCACCTCCTCCTCCGGGACCACCATGGTCTCTTCTATGGCGGCAATCCTTCGCTCGATGCCCCGGCTTTCCGCATACCCAGAAACTCATCACAGGCTTCTTGAAAGGCCTTCATTGTACGGAAAGTGGGTTTGAAGCATTGAGATTTTCCTTGAAACCCATCGCCATTCCCTTTCCTTTTTGGAACTTTGACTTTGATGAGTTTCCGGAAGAAGAGATACCTATTACACCTACAATCACACCAGTACTAAGGAAGTGTGACTATAAAATGTTTCTCAGTTGTAAGCCTCCTACTTATTCAGGAGATCGGGACCCGGTGAAAGCGATGAGATGGCTAAAGGAAATAGAAGATATCTTCAAAACTAGTAAGTGTGCTGAAGAAGATAGAGTACTTTATGGAACCTCGATGTTGAAAGGCGGTGCTTTATACTGGTGGGAAGCTAATATTTCTTTAGGAGGGCATGACATATACTCTATCTTCTCTTGGGAGGAATTCGTTATAGCTTTTAGAAAACAATTTTGTCCTCATGCAGCGATTAAACAATTGGAAGGGGAATTCATGACTTTACAACAAGGGAACTTATCAGTTCGGGACTATACCGCTAGTTTTCTAGAAAAATCTCGTTTCACAGAATATTACGTGGCCACGGAGGCAATGAAGACGGAAAGGTTTATCTTCGGTTTAAATTCAGATGTCAGAAAGCTAGTAACTGCAAAAGGACCCGTTACTTTCTCAGCTGCAGTAGATGCCGCGGAAGATGTAGAACGAGATAATAGGAGGGATGCTGGTGATAAAGGTATGGGGAAGAGAAAGTGGGAAGGACCACAGTATGACCCGAAGAAGTCCAGGTTTCAGAGATACGATAACCGCCCGCCATTTCGACCAACAGAAAAACCTTGTCCGAAGCGCAACCGGGTTCACCAAGGAAGTTGTCAAGTTGACCCTCGGATTTGTTATAAGTGTGGGAAGACAGGGCATATTGCTAAAAATTGTCTAGTAACGCGGCTTTGTTTCTTGTGTAATTCTCCGGATCACATTCAGTCGGATTGTCCGCGGGGAAGAATACAACAGGGTGGTACATCAGGGAGACCAGCGTTTGTTAGACCAGTACTGCCAAGACTAGAACCACCAAGAACAAGGGGTCGTACATTTCAGATGACAGCAAAAGAAGCAGAGGAAACTCCGAATGTGGTTACAGGTATATTTTTCATAAACTTTACACGTGCTAAAGTGTTATTTGACTCTGGTGCAAACCGATCATTTGTGTCTCCTTCATTTGCTGCTTATATACATTTAAAACCTAAAGTATTAGATTATGCTTTTATGGTAGATACGACAAATGATAACCAAGTGTCGGTTAAAGAGGTTTTTGATAAGTGTGTGATAAACATAGAGGGATGCGAAGTACCTATACAATTATTTCCTATAGCCTTGATTGAGTTTGATGTGGTAGTGGGAATGGATTGGTTAGCTGAGAATCAGGCTAACATAGTTTGTGATAAGAAAATGATTAATGTTGTCTTACCTGAAAGAGGACCGGTAGTAATTTATGGCGATCGTAGCAATCATCAGTCTTGCCTTATGTCTATGATAAAAGACCGTAAGTGTGTTAGTAAGGGTTGCCCGAGTTACTTAGCTTATGTGATAGAGATTAAACCAAAAAGAATAAGCTGGAAGATATTCCAACTGTTAAGGAATTTCCTGAAGTATTCCCTGAAGACTTGAATAGTCTTCCGCCTATTAGATAAGTAGAGTTTGGTATAGATCTGATTCAGGGAGCCACTCCTGTAGCCCGTGTACCGTATCGTCTAGCACCTCCAGATATGAAAGAAATGATGGCACAACTGCAAGACCTATCCGATAAAGGTTTCATCAGACCTAGTTCTTCGCCGTGGGGAGCACCAGTTTTGTTTGTGAAAAAGAAGGATGGTTCGATGAGAATGTGTATTGACTACCAGGAACCGAATAAGCGCTCGATTAAGAACAAGTATCCACTACCCAGAATTGATGACCTCTTCGATCAGTTAGTTGGAGCTTGTTATTTCTTCAAAATTGATCTAAGAGCCGGTTATCACCAGTTAAAGGTTAAAGAAGAAGACGTTCTGAAGACTGCTTTTCGAACAAGCTATGGTCATTAAGAATTCTTAGTGATGCCGTTTGGACTGACGAACGCTCCAGCTGCTTTTATGGATTTAATGAATCGGGTATGTAAGTTGTATCTATATAAATTTGTAATTGTATTTATTGATGATATACTTATCTATTCTTGGTCCAAGGAAGAGCACACACAACATCTTCATCTGACTCTGGAGTTGCTGAAGAAAGAAAAGTTGTATGCTAAGTTCTCTAAATGTGAATTCTGGTTACGGGAAGTTCAGTTTCTGGGGCATGTAGTTTCTGAAAAAGGCATTCAAGTCGATCCGATGAAGGTAAAAGCGATTGAAAAGTGGGAACCGCCGAGAACGCCAACCAAAGTACGAAGTTTTCTGGGATTAGCCGGCTACTATCGAAAGTTTATAAAAGACTTCTCTCATATCGCGACGCCGTTGACTAAGTTGACTCGAAAGAATCTAAAGTTCGAATGGAAAGCAGAACAAGATGAAGCATTCTGAATACTGAAAGAGAAACTCTGTAGCGCGCCGATACTAGCATTACCTGAAAGTTCTGATGACTTTGTTGTCTATAGTAATGCTTCCAAACTGGGATTGTGATGTGTACTTATGCAGCGTGGAAAGGTTATTGTTTATGCTTCTCGTCAGTTGAAAGATCATGAAAGACAGTATCCTACGCACGACATGGAACTTGCAGCAGTTGTTTTCGCGTTGAAGATTTGGAGACATTATCTTTACGGTTCTAAATGTCAAATTTTTACCGATCATAAGAGTCTCCAACATCTTTTTGACCAGGAGGAATTAAATATGAGGCAAAGAAGATGGCTAGAATTGGTGACTGACTACGACTGTGAAAATCTTTATCATTCGGGAAAGGCGAATGTGGTGGCCGATGCACTGAGTCGTCAAGAAAGAAGTGGGACAATAAAATCTATTTCACTACGAGCTGGACTTCTACCTAATATCTTTGACGAATTGCTGAAGTGTCAAATAGAAGCCTATCAGGAAGAACATTTGAAATCAGAACGGTTAGTGGGGTTGTCAGCATTGCTAGTAAAAGATGATCGTGGGTTGTTGTGTCTGGGGAACAAAACTTGGGTGCCTCGTATGGATGGATTTCGTGATCGTGTACTACAAGAGGCTCATCAATCTCGTTTCTCTATCCATCCAGGTACGAATAAGATGTACAAGGATCCAAAACAATTTTATTGGTGGCCGAGAATAAAAAGAAGTATTGCTAAGCATGTGGAAGAATGTACTAGTTGCAAGAAGGTAACGATTGAACATCAAAAGCCGTTTGGTCAGTTACAACGATTGGAAATACCGATGTGGAAATGGGATCAGATTACTACAGATTTTGTCACGAAGCTACCAAGGACTTCGAAGGGATTTGATGCTATTTGGGTGATCGTTGATAGGTTAACGAAGTCTGCTAACTTCCTACCAATAAAAGAAATTGATTCGTTGGAACGATTAGCCAAGTTGTACATCAACGAAATAGTAACTCGACATGGGGTTCTAATCTCGATTATTTCTGATTGTGATAGTCGTTTTACTTCAAGATTTTGGAGGAGCTTTCAAAAAGAAATGGGGATGCAGATAAAGTTAAGTACAACATATCATCCTCAAACTGATTGTCAGAGTGAACGAACGATTCAAACATTAGAAGATATGCTCCGGGCTTGTATTGTTGACTTTGGGGGATCATGGGATAAGCGTTTACCATTGATCGAATTTGCATACAACAACATTTGTCATTCCAGCATTCAAGCGGCACCGTTTGAAGTATTGTATGGTAGAAAATGTCGAACACCTATGTGTTGGAATGAAGTGGGAGAGAAACAGTTGGCAGGGCCAGATATAGTTCAGTTAACCGCGGATAAGATTACTTAGATTCGGGAAAGATTAAAAGTGGCTCAAGACAGACAGAAAAGCTACGCTGACCGACGCCGAAAACCGTTAGCGTTCCAAGTTGGAGATTTTGTGATGTTAAAAGTCTCGCCTTGGAAAGTAGTCATCCGATTCGGGAAACAAAGTAAACTGAGCCCGAGGTACATTGGACCGTTTGCAATTACGGAAAGAATCGGTGAAGTAGCATGCAGGTTGGATCTTCCGCCAGAGTTAAGCAGAATTCATAACGCGTTTCACGTTTTGAATTTTCGGAAATGTTTGGTTACGCCAGATCAGGCCGTCTCTCTACCAGATATACAAGTGGATGAAAAGTTGAATTATGTGGAGGAACCGGAAGCCATAATAGACCACAAAGTTAAAGAGTTGCGGAACAAGGTAATCAGACAAGTGAAAGTTCAATGGTGACATCATAGGGGTCAGGATGCTACTTGGGAATCGGAGGCAGAAATGAGAACTAAGTACACTTACCTTTTTGCCTAATCGAATTCCAGGATGGAATTCTTTTAAGGGGGAGATGATGTAATACCCCAGGTAAGTTCGTTAGTTAAATGTTAGTTCCGTTAAATTTATTTAACTTTATAATTAATGTTTAGGGTAAGTTTGGGTTAATTATTAAGAAAAAGGTATTTTGGCCATTAATGGATAGTATAGGGACTAAACTGGTAAGCTGGATTGGATAATATCTCTTTCAGATATTCAGATATTTCGAAAACAGCAGACATCAATGTGTGCAAGTGTGTGTGTTTGGAGAGAAAAAGAAGAAGAAAGAAAAGGAAGGGTTAAGTCTCCATTTGGTCTACTTAGAAGTGATTTGAAGGTATGTTCCTTTGTAAACTATGTCTATAATTGCTAGTTAATAGTTCCTATCGGAGTAGAATCTTTTAATTCGGGCCTGAGGTTAAATTCTGTCAAATCTGGGTAAAATTGTGGTAAACCGACAGAGGTGTCCGGATGCAATGAATGTATCCGGGTAGTTTCATTGGTGGTATCCGGGTGAGGTTTTAAAGGTGCCCGGACGAGTATTTTATCCGGGTAAGTCTCTCTTTTCTATAGTTTCCGGATGAAATAAGATATCGGGTGGTATCCGGGTTACCTTGGTATCCGGATGTCGTCCGGATTGTTGTGTTGTCCGGAAATGTTACGTTGTCCGGAAAAGTCATGTTGTACGGAAAAGAAGTGTTGTCCGGATAACTTGTGATGTCCAGATACTTTTGCTGTTTGGTTACAAGCGGAACCCCCGTGTTAAGTCGCCTTAGGGGAACATTTGAGGATTTGAGTTCTTTAGAGTTCTTAGCCTTAGTAAGACTTATGTGTTTTATGTCGTAAAGAGATATCTGTATCTATTTGTTACAGATCCTGTGAATTCTGGGTAAAGGACTGAACCTGTTTAGAAGGCTTGGAAACGTGTTGATAAGCAATCAGGTGAGTTTTACTTCAAAATGTTTTTAAACTGGAATTCATATACGTGTAGATTGAAAAGGTGATAGATAGTGTGATTAGATGTTCATAAATGACAATATGACATATTGAGATATATATTGTATTTATATGTGCATTACACTACACGAGTATACGTAAGCCGAAACTATAGTCGGTGATGTAGTTGTTGTACAGCGGTGTTGCTGTAGTTGTTGTACCGCGGTGTTGCTGTAGTTGTTGTACAGCGGTGTTGCTGTAGTTGTTGTACAACGGTGTTGCTGTAGTTGTTGTACAGTGGATTAGTTGGCTCGCAACCAACTAACATGGCCAGGAGAAATGAGAATTAGAAAGAGGATGAGTGGAGCACAGTGCACGAGTCTTGATTGGTATTTAATTACGTGTGATATGTGTTTTTATATAAATAATTTTATATAAATGGGTTTTATATAAATGGGTTTTATAATGATTATGAAATGACAGGGATTTCCTCACTTAGACCGCTAGGTCTAACACTCATTTTGTTTTAAAAATATGTATTCCAGGTGGTGGATCGGGTAAGGGCAAGCGTATAGAGTAACTGGTGGATAGCTTTTGTGAAGACTTTTGTTATGAAGTTTTGGATGTGTTTTTGTACTTATGACTTTGTTGTTAGTCATAATGTAAATTACTTAATCAAAAAGTTTGTACTGATTTGCTTATTAACTTTAGCAAGACTATGGGACAGAATATGATATATGATGTACTTTTGATGAAATTATGTTATGAAATGTATGTTATTTGTATATATGGAATCAGGTTGTTACAATAAACTGGGGAAGAGAAACTCAATTGTTTGATAAGCATTCAATCACTCAATGTTAATTATTGCTTAGTGCATAGTTAGATAAGTTAATGTTCTATAGGATTTCTTGTTTAGCTGTAATAATGTATCAAGCAATGTGGAGGTTTTGACTCACGAATGGGTTTGCTAATTAAAGAAATCAGTCGATTAGGGATTTTACTGGTTAAGGAGTAAATGGAACTAATTGGTAAGATTGTTGATTAAAAACCTCATTAATTGGAATGTTTAAGAAGGTTTGAATATTAGTAAAGTCTGAAATCGATATCTGTTCGAACCTGCAAGTACGACACTTAGAAAGAATCAGGTTTGGCGCAAAGTGCAGTTGGCGCAAGCCAGGTTGGCACAAACCTCACCTGGCGCAAAACCCCAAGACCTGGACCTTTCGGGCTTTTGTTGACAGGCCCATTTCACATGAAAGTTGGGCCGAGGTTGGTTTAAGTTTGGATTAAGGTTCACGAGGCAAGGAAATTGATTATTGGACTTAGAAAAGAGTTAATTGAGACTAAGTTAAGAGAAGGAACTAGGATCGGAAAATTGAGACACACCTAATTAAATGATGATTATGCAATAGGTGCACGGTCGGTTCAAGGCACAAGGTTAGGAAGGAAACTTCTATCATGTGAGTTCCCTAAAACCCTTTCTACGACACAAAGTGATAAATGTTTTAACTGATTATGGTTTATCGAGCATGAAATGTTATGAACTAATTTGCATGATTTTCACGAAACGTATCTGTTTTATTAAAAGAAATGTTTAGCATGAAGAAATGAAAGGCATGACGTATGAATATTTTAACCTACATGTTTTCATGAATGTATGTGTATGCTATGTGGTGTAGGTTTGCACTGTGGGACGAGAGAAAGATTCTCGGGATCTGATGATCCCTTGGATATGTATGACAGGCCGGTAGGTTGGAATTCGTTTCCCTCCTATCCGGTAGAGGGAAGTCCGTGTGGGCTCCAAAGAGGGCGAAAAGGGAGCCTAATGGAACCCTGATCGCAGAATGTTTATGTGATCCATGCATAGTGCAGTACCATGACTGATGATACTTTATGGTTTATTGATAAATGTTCTCCAACTGTTTTACATGTTGTTTTCGGAGGGAATTCACTAGGCCTTTTGGTCTAACCCTCGCTTTCAAAACTAAACCATTTCAGGTAAGCGTACAGCCGGTTCTTCTAGTAAGAACAAGGAAAGACGACATGAAGAACTTGGAGATTAGAGCAACTCCAGTTTTTGTTTATGATATCTATAGTTAGTACTCGTTTGTGAATCTAGAGACTTCCGCTGTCATGATTTGGTTTAGTATGTTTTAGTGATGATGTAAAGACAAGCTTAATTATGATATTCGAATGCTTATTCTATGATATTGCATGTTTATAAAATTGGGACGTTACATCAAAGGCCGAAGAGATGCATTAAAGAAACTCAAAAAGGTGCCATCGAGACGTGTAAAGTTGGACCGTCATGCAAATGGAAAATCTTAATTTTTGCAAAACAGTGCCTACCGGTACTTAAGTCCCGCTGTAACTCCTACCAACCCAAAATTTTGAAAAATAGTGGTCATCGGTACTTTTGTCGGCACTTAACCCCCGGTGTAAGTACCGGCGACGAGCTGATACGTTCACGATATCGACTTGAGATAGGCAAAGGACGATTTTTGGGAAACTTGGGTCGATTTTCCATAGATTTTAACACCGATTAACGCAACGAAATCATAGTGGAACACCGATTTAACGAACATCAATTCCTTATTCGTGGGTATTGCGACTCAACAAAAGGGAGTTTGTTCATACAGTGATTTCTTGTTCAAGAACCATGTCTACTCTACTTTCTCTCCTTTTTGCTTTGTGTTTTAAAACCCCCAACACGAACTAATCTTTAGATTTGTTGGGGGTGGATGAACTTTGGGTTGTAAGCATATGAACACGAAACCTTCTGATTCTTATTAGTTCTTCTAATCAATGAAACATATGACATTGGTTTTAATGCTTTTGTGAGTTTGATCACCTTGCAAATTGATTTAATTGTTACGAATCCGATTCGAGAGAACGGTTCCATAACTTGGCTTGAATTTGTATGCATAGGGTGAGAATTGGATAGAGATATACCAAGTAAACCTTAGTACTTGTTTTACAATCTTGTTCTTAATGAATTTCTGAATTCCTAGGTTGAGATCGAGAGATAATACCTGCGTTTTCTAGAAATAACTTTGTTGTTGCTCTAGAGAGAATAACAATTATTTACGTGATTGTGTATTCATTTGATTGGATTAGTCGGGTAATTATCATAAGTGGAGTATCTTTGTGAAACCATTGGGATTCCAACCCTCAACTACATTTCACCCGAAAAATCCACATTTGTTCTTTGCTTTTACTCTAAAGTTTATTTATTTAATTTAGTTATTAATCGGTTATATTATCAACAACTCTTCCAATCAGACCGTCCAGTTAATAGTGATTATAGTCATTGTGATACTCCGTTCCTAGTTCTTTGGTTCGATACTCGTACTTCCAAGTACATATTACTAGATTCGACTCATACACTTGCGGTTTGAATAGAAGGGTGTAAAGCAGCCTATCATTTGTATATATGGGTGAATATAAGAATTCTATGTATGTATAGGTATATATGCCCCCGCTTTGCCTATATTGTGTCTGTGAATGTATATACAATTATGTGCTCTAGTGTGTGTACATATATATATATATATATATATATATATATATATATATATATATATATATATATATATATATATATATATATATATATATATATATGTATATGCAATGTGTCATGTGTATATATATATATATATATATATATATAATGTATGTGTGTATATATTATCAAAAGAGATGAGAGAGAGAAAGAGATGGACAAGGGTGTTAATATAGTACATTATTGGTCTCTATAGTTTATAGAAAACAAAAAAAATTACGAAATGACAAAATTGCACTTCTAATTAATCTACTTAACATAATCATCTTATGGTGTTAGAGTAAAGGGACTAAATACGTAAAAAATGTAAAACACGAGATGTTTTCTATAACTATTTCAAATTAAAGGTGTAGAACGTGATTTTGTATAAATCACAAAGACCAAAAATGTAATTTACTCAAACTTAAATGATTTTTTGGCTTGTGAAAAAACATAGTGATTTCCATTAGAAAGATCAATTTTTTGTTCACATCATTTTTTTTTAAACCATAAAGATAATGGTGCATTTGGATTGTGAGAGATATAAGGGAACAAAGAAAAATTAGTTTCATAGAACAAAGCGTAAGATTTTTTGTTTCATCAAAATAATTAGAACATCACAGAACTAATTTAAAAAAGGGAAATTAATTGTTTTAGCCATTTTTTCATGATGGTTCAACATCTTACCCACATTCTCTTCAAGTTTACCAAAATGGCACCGGGTCTGCAAAGATGAAAGGTATCACGGACTTACTTAAAAAAACGAATCTCATCAATCTGTTTTTATATTGCAGACCTAAGTCATTTTTATAAAGGTAAAACGATCAAATTTGAATCTATTTAGTATTTTGAGTTAGGTTTACAAAAATTACACACCTAGTACTATTTTGATAAAGTGAAAGAAAATATACATAAAAGATTAAACAATCATGAAAAAATTGGCTAAAAAAATTAATTTCCTTTAAAAAATTACTATATTACTTTTTTTGTCAAAGAGATTCAATGGCTACTTTTATGTTCTGAATTTTGTTTCCATGCTTAGTTGCCTACTACTTAATGTGAAATTTGACCATTGATAGAAAAAGCCCAAATAGATATATATAGAAAAGCTCAAACAGATATCTATCTATATCTATACTACTTATATATGCATTTACATCTAAAGTCTTAAAGACAAGTTTTCATGCATAACGTACAAGCTTCTAAAGCACAAAAATGAGAAAACTCTTAATTACCATCTTTAAAGCATAATGTACAACTCTTTAATGCAATACATTTAAAACATGGCCACGGTTGATTGCTTTCTGATCGACATGGAGGTCCATCCCTGTACGGCCCAACTCCAGCCCTACTTTCTGATCGACTCCCTTACCACCATCCCCTTATACCTCCAACTATGCTTTTTGACCTCCCTTTCTACGGCTTCACAGTATCAGGCCATACGCTTCTACCTGCTACCTCCCAAAAACGTTGTATATAAACAATGTGAGAAGGGAAAGAGTCAGAATCCAAGTGGAAGGGTTTTACAATTCAAATTTCTTCGCCCCTCGCTGCTTCACGAATCCCAGGTACTCCTCTGTCTCAAATTCACTCTCAGCTCTAGGGTTTCATCAATTTCCCTTCTATTTTGTGTGTTTTTCATGGGATTTGAAGGTTTATTTCTGAGGGTTTATTGAAACTTTATGTTTTTCATCTTTTTGCAGGTACGCTCATATTGATTTTGCAGACAGTAATGGGTTCAATCAAACACTGTAACTTGGTGGCATGAGTGGAGGGAGAAGAGTTAGGTTTGGTGGCCGAGATGGTGGAAGATCCGGCGGTGGGCATGGTTGTAGAGGTCGTCGACCTAGCTGACCAAGCATAAACGCTATTGGCACAAATACATTCTTTCATTCGTGTTTTTGGGGGTTTCAACTTGAATTAACAACCATTTTTCATTCATCTTCCTTTTCTATTTTGTAGGAAAGAAGATGACCTTCGATGATGATTAGAATTAAAAAAAATCATAAGGTGATTACAAAGCACAAACATATTGGTGAATGATGCTAAAAGTTTTCTAATCAAGGTTTGATTGTTAGATCATTAAATGACTAGGCTATTTGCAAGTCTTATTCAACCCTGGATAATGTTGTACAGTGTTTTACAATTCTTTCTCCATAAAAATAGATATAATGGGATCTGCTCCTTCGTATTTGTCGGTTGTTTCAACAAGGAATTTCATACATCCAGGACCAAGTTTCTTGCTATGTTATTCTGATTCTATTTTTTTATTCAAAGTTTTTTGATGTTTAGTATCTCAGTTTTAACATAGGTACCAGAGTTCTTTCGAATGTGTATGTCGTGATCTATATCAAATAGTTTAGATGTAAACCATTCTTTTAAGCATAGGAGCTTTGGTAGAGCATCTTTCTGTAATAAAAAAAAAATTCATTGCTTTTGTGATTTCATGATTCTTTTACTATCCAGGTTTTGTATAAAGTTTTGATGTAAGTTCGTGGATTTTATAGGACACTGATGCCTATCACCATTACTGGTTTGATGCTTTCTCTTGGGAGGTTCCAACTTCCAAGGTAATCATGCTTATGTGGTGAATGATGGGAAATATACATTAACTGCAACTTGGGTTTTCTTCAGATGTGGTTTTATCAAAGGAGGTTTGTTTTAGCAATTTGTGATTATAGACTTGAATGGATTTTGGTCGGTCTTCAAAAGCCATTATGGACAATGTTTGCTTTCAAGTATTTGAGGTTTTGGGACTGGAGTCATAAGGGTGAAATTTTGTTCTCAAATTTGGTTTTTGTTGTGCTCAATTGATTGATATTTCCTCTTTCTTTTCTAAGTTGGATACTGTAATGTTATCCCAACATTTGCTTCCTTTCCCGGTTTTTGGTCTTTTTTTTGGTTCGGTTTATTGGAAATTTCTTGGAGTATGATCAGTTTACCACATATATTTGTACCAAGGTTGTTGTCTTGAATTTTCAGGTTCATCTACATCAATATCAACAGGACTATAGCTTTTGTTTACTGTTGGCCTATGGTGTATTCTTGGAATTTTGCTTAGGATTCTGACCCTTGTTTAACGTTTGCAAGGGAATACCTTTTTATGGTTCAATAGATCAGTTGTTGTTACTATCTGCTGCTATTTTACTTATTTCATTGGAGTATGATCAGTTGCTCACCAAGTTTGGTTTTGTCATCAAAGAGCAGATTTGGTTATTTGTGGTTTGATTTCCCTATTACATCACCAGTTTATCTACCTGTTGGATTTTGTCATTGTTATCCAACATTTGTCTTCTATCCCATCTTGTGGTCTATTAATTTTGTTTTATCGTTATCCAAGTCCAACATTTGTTATTATTTCGTAGTGAGTTCACAAGGAGACAATCTTCCATGGGCGCATGCTGTTAAAGCAACATCAAGAGTACAACTTCCAGAATATCCCAAGCCGGATGTTTAAGTCGAATAGTACAATCCTCAAGTACAATAACCCCATTCCTGCACCAGAAAACATGTAATATTCCTTATTCTTATGGGATTCTTTGTTGCATTATGAACTTTCTGTTGGTTCATAATTAGATACGAGGGTAACAAGATTACGAGATTGATATATTTGTCAAACCAATGAAGTCAAGATCTTACCACAAGAGGTCCCAAGTCAAATTTAAGCGAAGGAGAGGTATAAATATATCTATAACTTGTATAATTGCCTTCTATTCTAGAGAGAAATATGATTGATTTTGGTGGTGTCATCAACCTCAACGAGCATTATGGAACTCTGGTTCCCACATCATACTATCGTGTAAGTGGCCTTTTACCAAAAGCTTACTTGGTAAACATTTACCCGGTTACTTACCTTAGCAGCGGATGTACATGGAAAGTTCATAATCTTATCCGGTAAAAGCGTTGATAGGGACCGAGAGTATTACTCACCGTCACTTACCCATTTTGACGGGGTAAATTTTACCCGATAAGGTAAATGAGAGTATTGACTCCCATCGATAAGGGGTAAGCATTTGGGTAAATGGTAGTCTCCATGGTTGCATTCTGTGCTGGCCACTCTATTCTTTATTTTGGTTATTGATATGCTTACATCTTTGTATTGCAATTGTGCTTAAATGTGGCGAAATATGTTGGCAAAGAAACCATTTGGTGTGGCAAAATATGGTGTATTGGAGTATTTTCAGTTTTATATCAATTGCAAGGTAATTTGTGTTCATTATTGTAATAACCGGGTATTTTATCGATTTAATTAATTTTTATAATTTTGGTTTTAAGGTAAATTTAGGATTAGTATTATGGAGTTATAAGTTAAAGGAGTATACTGTAATTTTTATTGGAAGTTGGAGGGTAGATTGTGCCAATAAAGAGAAGTTTGGGGTTCGTTTGGTAAATATCTATAATATCTGGATATTATAGATATATGTATATTATGGGTGTGTTTGTGTGGGAATTAAAAAGAGAAAGAGAGAGTGAGAGACGTCAGAGAGAGATAGGAGAAAGAAGAAGAGAGGAAGAAGAAGAGAGAGTTTCAACTAATGATTTAAGTTATCATCTTCAAGGTATAGTCTCTCATCCTTATTCTTCTTTACTTTTTTCTCCATTTTTGGTTAGATTAGCATATGGTGTGGATTGGTTAATCATATGTTACTTGAGTTTTAATCCATGAGGTAGATTGCAAATAATGTTGGGATTGATTCCATATGAGTTTTGATCAATCAGTAAGATGCTTCATCTTGAATTCTTGATAAATCTCAATTTTTCCATGGATAGAGGTTTTGGGTTTTTGGGTTTAAAATTGGGTTGAGTGCATATGGGTTTAGAGTTATTACATGGATTTCTCCATGTTATTTGATGTTAAAACCTCAATTTATGATGCTAAAAATCCATAGAAATGAGCCAAAACGACTTGGAATTGTTTAGGGTTCGAGTTGGGGTGTTAAGAGCTGAAAAAGGGGCTGTTTGCTGTCAAACAGAGGTCCGCCCCGATCTCGGCGCCTATGGGTTGGCGCCACAATCGGCGCCAAGCACTGTTTCAGCATTTTTCCGATTTTGTTTCTCGCGTACCGGTGTCGTTTTAAGGCGCAATATAGGGGTATGAGTACTCGTTTTGAGTGTAAGATAGCATTTGAACACATTGAACATATTTGTAAGTGCCAATTACAAACCCAAAGTCTTTTGATTGATGTCGGTTGTCCGGTTTCTAGCTCGGTTGTGTTTCAGGAGTGTCCGGTGAGTTGTTAAGGTTGTCAATTGTCATAGTGAGTCTTGTATACATATAAGTATATGGATTTCATTAATGTGTATATATTACAGGCTCGGTTGCCCCTCGTTAGTGTGGCTTGGGTGGTGTTCGGTTGTGGCATTATTTGCCGGTTTTGCTCAATTGTATCGTTTGAGCGTGTGTGGCTTCAAACTATCATCAAGGTGAGTTTTACTTTAAAACGTTTTTAACTGGGATACCTATATATATGTTTATATATATGAGATGGATATGTGATAGATAGTGTGTTTATGTGTTTACGTTTGAAATGAATATGTGGTAGAAAAGTGATGATGTTTTATAAATGAAAATATGATATAGTGAAATATATATTTTATTTATAAAAGTCTTACATTACACGAGTACACATTGGCCGGGTTTCGGACCGGCGGAGTATTGCAATTATGATATATTGAGATATTGTAATTACATGAGTATTATATTATATTATAATACGTGGCCGGGCAGAGGACCGGTGTGTTTACTGTATTTGTTGTACAGTAGATTAGTTGGCTCGCAACCAATTAATTTGGCCATTTGTGGAGTAATAAGGTGGAATGAGATGCGTACGAAGCACGAGTCTTGATTGGTATTTAAATACGTGTGGTATGTTTATATTTTACGAAAGGATTACCAAAGGTTTATCTAAACTATTTTGATACAAGGATTTACATAAAAGGTTTTATAATGGTTTTGGAAAGGACCGAGATTAACTCACTAGACCCGTTTGGTCTAACCCTCATTTTGTTTTCAAAAATATGTTTTCCAGGTCGAGGAATTGATAGCGGCAAGGAAAGAATAAGGTGTAGGCTGCCTCCGTTGATCGATGATGTTTAAGAGACTCTTATATATTCTGTGGTTTCGAGACTTTTGGGACCGTACGTGATTTATTTTGTATTTTTTTATGAATGTAACGATGTGATGCAATATATGTTATTTGAAACATGTTTGGGAAACCGGGTTGTTACAATTATCAATGTTTTATTAAGCTTTAAATGTGGCGAGATATGCTGGCAAAGAACCCACATGGTGTGGAAAAATATGGTGTATGAGGTTATTTGCATTCTTATATCAATCGCAAGTTTCCGAGGTATTTTTGGTTCGTTATCAATGTTTTATTAAGCTATTGCAAGTTTATACTATCTGGTTACCGACCTATAAATATTTGAACTAATATTTGTTGTGGTTATGCTCACAACATTTGTAACTTGAAGCTATAGTTTTGATGGAGCCCAACTCTAGGAGACACAAGTGAGGAGACATTTCAGAGCTGACTAAGGCTAACCAAGGGATTCAACCCTGTCTCCTGCAGGATTCCACTTTGAATTTGTTATGTGTTTGGGCAAAATCGCTCAACCCACTTTCCAAATGAGCTACGCGTTCCAGGGCTTTTTTTTACGATAAATTTTTCACACCTTGCTCACCCGATGCATTGCACGGGTTCACTACTAGTACTATATATATATATATATATATATATATATATATATATATATATATATATATATATATATAAGCATGAAAAAGTCGTTAAAGTTTTGAGTCGTATCACTTCTTAATCTATATGTACAACTCTCACAGCTACTAACTAAGAAATCTCTTCTCTCCCACGTTCCTCTCAAAATTAAACAATTTTCAATTTCTAAGTTACACTTTATACCCTTAGAATTAGTTATCCAATTTACTTTTAATCCCTTACTTTTTCATTTTTTATTTTATACCCTTATCATATTAACATAAATAATAATCGTATATGAACAAGAATGCATTAAAAATACATTTCTTTTTTTTTTACAAATTACACCATTGTAATCGTGTTGTCAATACCTTTGAAATGAGCCAAATATTGAATATTTTTGGATTTAATCATATTATTAAATATCATGAACATGTACGATATAATTTGTTTTATATCCCTTATATTAATCATTTTCATTTTACACTATTATAATATTAAAAATACATAATAAAGTGTATACCATGATTCTTCTATCTATCAATAATTGCATGCATTGCGCGGTGGATGTAAAGAAGTAGGCAATTATCTCGACAATAATGAGACAAGCAGAGTTTAACTAAGACATATTAATAAATGCATTTTTTTACAAATTATAATATTACAATATTCTCGTCAATAATTTCAAAATAAATTTATTATTGAATATTTTTTTAACTTAATAATATTGTGAAATATCATAAATACGTATCAAGATTTTTCAAAAAATAACGTACTGAGATTTTTTTTTTAATTTGTACATTTTACACTCTTATCTATATTTAGCTATTATACTTCTTTAATAATAATTCCATTTACGTTTATTCTTGAATTTTTAAGAAGTACAAATCTCAATACATCATATACAAGTTTAAAAGCTTTAAAACCTCCAACAATCAACATGATAATTAAAAATATTTTTTTTAAATTACAATTTATACCATTATAATGAGTTATTTAATTTACTTTGTATTCATTTTTCTTTCATTTTTCATTTTACATTATTATATATCAACATACATAAACTAAAATACATTAAACGAATATGTTTTTTTTATTATAAATTATACCATTATAACTGTTAATCCAAGATCTATCAAGATTAGAGAAATTCTAGAGAGAGAGTAGAGAGAGAAAGTAGATCTATTAGGGTTTGCTCTCAATATTACAAGATGGGGTTATGACCAAAAGCTTACAAGATTACTCTAGCCACATGCTTATATACCTAAGACTAACAAGGCATTAAGCTAAGATTGACAACTCTAATTATAAAGACTTTGACTTTTACTTTCTATATTAAATCTTGAAGACATATTTTAGCCTTAACAATCTCCCCCTTGGATTCAAGATTTAAACATTTGAGAACAGCATTCTTCGGATTCTAGAATCTTCGGTCTTTATCAAGGCTTGTCAAAGTCAAATTATCACAAAATCTTCAGACGGGGATCTGACGAAGATTTTCTTTCTTTGATATGGAGAATTTGTTTCTTCACACAAGGCATTTTGATACAATGTAGCGCAAATCTAAGAAAAAGAGATCTTCTTGAGTAACCAAGATGATCAATCGATTTTTCCTAAACTCTTGAAGAATTCTCCCCCTTTTCTTTCTTTGACTTGAGAACTTCAACTTCAGTAACGATATTCACCATATAGCACAAGTTTAAGAAAAAGAGATCTTCTTGAAAAGGATGATCAATCAATTTCTCTTAAACTCTTGAAGAAGAAATCTCCCCCTTTCCTTTCTTGAGACGAAGTCTTCTTTAAACATTTTTCCCCCTGTCATGAAATCGAATCTTTGACTTGAAAGCTTTGACATGAAATTGAACTAAACATTTCTCCCCCTTTTTCGATGAAAGTGTGCATCATGATCATCGAAAACCTTCTTCAATTTCAGTCGCATCTCTGATTCTCACTAACAATCTCCTCCTTAATGAATGACCTTGCTCCCCCTCAAAATAAGAATTATGGAGCAATTTGTTTGTCCCCCTGAAAGTATGCATATATTTCATTTATGCACAATAGTTGAAAATTTTATTCAAAGAAAATAAAATTCATTGAACTACATTTTATAACTAATAACATTTGATCATATGAAAACTTTACAAAAGAAATTCAACTCAATGAAATTTAACAGATTTTTCAATCAAATGAAATCAAATGCATGTGTTTGGATTCAAATACAAGACATCATTGCATATCAACTTAAAAATGTTCAGTTTCAACCCCTTTATTAAATCTATTTGGTGTGCTAGCATGCGAAATATGATTTACATCAATCAAATGTATTTCTGAAACCTATAAGAATACTTTGCTCTTACTCACACTATATGACGAAATCAGAGTTTCCATAAATTTATAAGTTTATCGCGACGTTGTTATTTCTCCAAGATATACGAGATGTGTGCTCATTGGCATCTTTTATTTTGTGCACATTGGCATCTATTATTTTGTGCACATTGGCATCTTTTTGTCAAGAGGTTTATTAAGACTAAGATACACCGTAAACGTAACTTTCTATGTGGTTCTATAGCAGGATTTGGATCAGCCAATCCCAGACCAGTTGGCCTTAGGGGCAAGGTGACGAGCACCCCTTGGAACTTAATCTCCCAAACCAGAAAGGCTACATCGATATATCCTAATCCCATCTGTACCAGTAGAACATGGCTTTCTGTCTGGTTCTGTAGCAGGATTTGGGTCAGCCAATCCCAAACCAGTTGATCTTAGGGGCTAGGTAACGAGTACCCCTTGGGACTTAATCTCCCAAACCAGATAGGCCACAGACACAAACTTTCAAACCTAATGATTTTTTTTTATTTTTTTTATTTTTATTTTTTTATTTTTTTTTATTTTTATTGCATCTCAATCACTTGGTTATAAAACGTTGTGCTTCCCTCATATTTTCATTTCCATCCGTCATTCTGACATTTAGACTTTGTGAGCATCGTATTCTATATAAGTCTAGATTTACACAATTTCGCGCATATATCAAAATTTCATTCATGTTTTGCTGACCTTTCGATTTATTTCAGAAGTGAAAGTTGAAGCAAATAAAAGTCAGATAATACAACAATACTTGTAAAATCATCTTTTAGCATACATTTAATTCATTGAATGAAAATTGAAAACTTTCATCTTATTGAATTAAATTTGTTGAGATTCAAATTTTCAAAGCAGTAGAAATGAAACATAATGCAATGTTACCTTTTACCACTTGTTCATTGAAATGAAAGATGGGACAGTTAAGGATATCACCTGATAAGTATGAGTTCTAAACTGATTTGTTTAGAAGTCTTAGTCTTTGAATTACGGGTCCTGAACTAAATTATTCAGAAGCCATTGTTGTTGAAGCACATGTCCTGAACTGATGTATTCAGAAACCATTAACTGTGAAATCCGGGTTCTAAACTGATGTGTTTAGAAACCAACTATGAAGCTGTTAGTGCACTATTATAGCTATCAAGACAGCCTTATTACCTTATACTGTAATCTTGTGAGTAGAGGCATGGACTTGTCATGCTCTACTATATAAACAAGTTCCTTTGTCTTTTGTCATAACCTCTTGAGCATTTTGTCATTTGTACTTTTGAGATCAATACATGGATGACAAGTTTGCTATCTAGATTCTCTATACATTTGTTCTTTACATATTGCTAGATTAGGGATTTCACATTTGGTATCAGAGCTAAACAGGAGATTCAAGCAGATCAAAGACCAAATTGAAGAATTTTTACACTGACTTGAAGAATTCGGATTCTGCACTTATTACTGTTCATCTGAACACTGTTCATTCAGACATGGATCTTTTCTAGATTTTGATTTCTTGGATCATTTCTTAGCATCACTGAACTCGGAATTGATCACTGAACACTTTTAATTCTTGGATTATCATCATTTACTACACAGATTCACACAATTTGATCGATTTTTGGATTGTTGTTCGAAAACCCTAAACTCACTGTTTAGGATCATAAGTCATTTAAATCGATCGAATTGCGAGTTGTGATCAACAAGAAAAGTGTGTGAATTTTGATTACGAACAAATCGATATAAGTTTCATATCATTTGATCAAGAATTGAAAGAGTTATGGCAGAATCAGTGATTTTCATGTTCGAAGTGAAGAATTCGGATTGTTCTTGGGGAATTCGGATCATTCATACAGAATTCGGACTATTCAAGGGAATTCGGAGTGTTCTTGATTATTACAAGTGTAGATTTCGACTCGAGAAGCTTTCGAATTCATTGAATTCGAACTCTGTTAGGTTCGAATTCTGTTGATTGCGGATTAGTCTTCACAAGAATTAAGTTGATTTCGAATCGTTGATCATTCGAATTGAGAAGTTACGGATTAATCTGAGTTGGTTTCAATTTTCCAAGTATAGAATTCGAACTCTGTTAAATTCGAATTCGGTGATTTCGGACTCTGTTAAGTTCGAATTCGGTGATTTCGGACTCTGTTAAGTTCGAATTCGGTGATTTCTGACTCAGTTAAGTTCGAATTGAGTAATTTCGCACCAAGTTGGGTTAGAATTCAGTGATTCCGCACCAAGTCAAGTTCGAATTCGGATTGTTGATTTCGAACCTAAGTGCATCCGAATTCTTGGAAGTGTTAGTTGAATTCGAATTCTATACTTAGTATTTGTTGAATTCGAATTCTTTTAAAGTGTATCCTTTTGCACTTACTGCTTGATCTTCTGAACGATCATTCTTCTAGCTATTTTTCAAAAGATGTCGAGAGATATGTTGAGTATGGGTTCTAAGAACAAACCTCCAGTCTTGATTGCCGAAGAGTATTCTCAATGGAAAAAGAGAATGACTCAATTTCTGAATCATCAGAACAGAGATCTCATGTTGTCTATTCAAAATGGTCCTTACAAAGCATACATAGAGTTTGGTGGTGTTGCTGAAACTTAAACAAGTTAGGAGATTCTTCCGAGAAGAATAGAAAAAGAATACAAATATTATAGTGAAGCTGACAAAGCTAGAGTCGAAATTGATGAGCAAGCTTTGACATACTTGACAATGGCCATTCCAAATAATATCTACAATCGTGTAGACAGTCGAAATTCAGCTAAGGAGATTTGGGATGAGCTAGAAAGGCAGTTTGAGGGTTCATCAAAATCCATGAAGACCAAAAAGAATCAAAGCATTAATGCTTATGAAGGGTTTAAAGCAATAGATGGAGAATCATTGAAAGAGACCTATGACCGTTACAACATCATTCTTAATGATTTGAGAAGGAATGGAGTTGATAAATCTGAATCGGAGATTAATTACAAGTTTGTCAAGAATTTACTGCTGGAATGGGATTCATACTCTATTCAGCTTCAAATGTCAAGGGATATGGATGATGAGAAGTTGACCGATATTTTCAGTATTTTGGGTCAACACGAAGAAAAGGTAAAAGCTGTCAAGGAAAAGGATTAAAAGGTCGAAGAATCTTTAGCCCTTCTGAGTGAACACAAGAAGAGTGGAGCTATGAAAACAAAGGCTTTGATTTCTGGAATAAGTAAAAAGAAGATAAGTTCTGATGATGATGATGAAAGTAGTAGTTCTGGAGATGAAATGAATGAGATAGCTGAAAAATTAGCCTTGTAAACTAACAGATTTCAAAACAGATATGGCAAAAAGAAGTTTCACTCAAAACTCAAACCTGATTACAACAAAGTAAACAGATACAAAAGGTTTGAGAAAAGGTATGAGAACAAGGATCAAGAGGAAGAAGAGAAAGAGGAGAAAGTTGAGAAAAAGGAAAGGGAAGAAAAGAAGGATAGAGACGACCGAAACTGTTATAACTGCAGAAAGCCAGGTCATTTTTCCAGAGATTTTCAGTTAAAGAAGGTTAAGGATTCTGAATATTATCAGCGTAAAGCACATCTCGCAAAAGCCAAAGAAAGCGGAAAGCCAGTAAATGCTGAAGAAGAAATATGGCTGATGGATTCTTCAGATGATGAAGAAGCTCACTTTACTCAAGTGAAACACAGTTTAATGGCTAAACTTGATGAGGAAGATCTGGAATCTGAGGTACCATCTCTATATCCTTCTAATACTTCTCTTTATTCTGATAATTCCGAGAATGGGTCTGAAACTGAAGATGATAAATATGAAGAAATGCAAGTCGTGATATCTGAGCTTAATGAGAAATTTGAAAAAGCTCAAAAGAAAATTGAAAAAATACAAAAGAAATTTGAAGATGAGAAAAGTTTAAAGTTCAAATATCACGATGAAGCACTTCTTTATAAATGTTTAGCTGAAGATAGAGAAAAGGAGAAAGAAATCATAAGATCAAATGTTAAAACACTTGAAACTGAAATTTCTGAGTTAAAGAAGAAAATAACTAAAATAAATGATGAAAACATAGACTTTCAGTTCAAAATCAAGATTCTCTCTGAAGAAAGACAAGAAGCCATTGTAAAAATCAAGCAACTTGAAGATTTAAACTATAAAAGAGGTCAATCTGAGCAAACGTTGAATTTGTTAACTAGTAATCCAAAAGATAAACGATTTTATAATCCAAAAATGGGTCTAGGATCATCTGATGATAAGGTTTCCAAAACAATAAACCCCATTGAAAAAGGTGAAGTTTTGAAGCAAACTCTGATAAAGGAGATTCCTCTAATTACAAAAGTTTTTGTTAAATCAACAAATGAAATGTTGCAACAAGTTATTATAACAGAAACACCTTCTAAACCAAGTGTTTCTGTTAAACCAAATAATGAATTGTTGCAACCGATTATTATAACAAAAACACCACCAAAACCACATGTTTCTGTTAAGTCAAATAATGGAATTTTACAACAAGTCACTTTAACAGAAAATCTTCGATATCACAAACTCCTGTTAAAGACAATGCTTCAAATTCTTCAACTCCTATTTCAAAGAAAGATGAAGTAAAAACAGACAAAGGTTCAGAAGAAAAGCCTAGATACAACATGACAAATTTTAAATATGATGAATTAAATTCCAGTTACAAAACTAAAATGGTTGAACCAACTGGATTTAGTTCGTTGTCTTCCGATGAATCTATGGCTAAAACATCTGTTTTCAAAAACAATGAATCTATATCTGTTAAATCTGAATCTAATGTTGAAATGGAGTCAAATATCACTTCAGATATTAACAAAAAGGAGTTTGTTCCAGAAACCTCTTCTGAATTTCCTAATTTGGATTCAGCTTTACTTAAAATTGTTGATTTAGAAAATCAAATTTCTAAATGGCAATTAGATTTTGAAAAATTAGAGGATGATTATGATAATATTGGACTAGAATTTGATCATACAAAAAGGGTCAATCTTGATCTTAAGAGTGAGATTCAAAGACTAGAATCCAAATTATATGAAATATCAAACTCTAAGGCTTCAAAAAGTTGCGAAAAATGTTTAAAACAAGCTGAATCCAAAGATCAGAATAAATCTTCAAGTATGTTTGATCCTTTTGAAAAGCTTAAATTTTTTAAAGAAAAGAAAGATCTTGAATTAAGATGTGTAGAACTTTCAAAACAAATTTCAGATTTTGAGAAAGTTCTATTTCTTGAAAAAGAAAAGCATAAAAAGGAGAGAACTGAGTTTGAAATAGAATTAAAATTTTGTGAAGTCTACCATAAAAAGTTTTCATCAAAGGTATCTGATTTGAAAACAGAACCAGTTTCAAAAGGAAAAGAGAAAGGAAAATCATCCGAAAATAAATCTAATTTGTTTTCAAATGATTCTTCTAATTCTAAGGGTTCTGACAGTGCTTCTTCTTCTTTCTCAGAAATGGATGAAGAAAAGTATGTGGATTTGAAGGAACAAGTTCCGAATTGCATGAATAGAAGTACCGACACTGAGAAATGTAGTTCTTTAAATAAAAATTGTATACATTCTTGTAATGTTTGCAATGTTGGTGGCAATAATAATTCCGCAATTTCAAATTTCAAATTATTGTCACAAGCTAAAAGAAGAATTCATTGTGCTCACTGTTGGGACAACTATTTCAAGCTAAACGGAAATACTCCAACGAATAAAAAGTTTAATACTTCTTCATTCTCGTCAAAATCTTCAGCGAACAAACAATCTAAAATGTTCAATTTCAGATCACACAAACAGAATAAGAAGAAGAAGGAAACGAAAACAGTTGAAGTGAGTATGATTTGGAAATGGATTCCAAAAGATGAAGTTAACAAACCAAATTTACTCAATGACCTTAATTTTAAAGGCAAAATTCAGGGGTCATCAACTGTCATTAATAAACTGATACGTACTAACAAGAAAGGACCCATACAGATATGGGTACCTAAAATAAGGTAATTGTTTCTTATCAGGACCGTCATGTGTGGGTCATTGATTCGAGAGCATCTAGACACATGACGGGGTACAAGCACTTCCTGCAAGATTTTATTGTACATCCTGGCGGATCGGTGGGGTTTGGAAATGATTCAAAAGGTCACGTTCGAGGCTACGGAACGTTGAAAAATGACTCGATGCAAATAGAAAAGATCTTGTATGTTGAAGGTTTAGGACATAATCCTTTCAGTATAAGTCAGTTCTGCGACAAGAACTGTAAGGTGTTATTTGATAAAGATTTTTGCTACATTTTGGATGCTAATTGGTCAGAAATTTTCAGAGCAAAAAGATGCGGAGACTTATACATGACTGATTTTAAAACTCTTGTTGCTTCCAATCAAGTTTGTCTTGTATCAAAAGCTTCACAAGATGAATGTTGGTTATGGCATCGAAGACTCTCGCATCAAAATTTTCGAAGCATCAACAAGCTCCGAATAGATGGATTAGTTTCCGGGCTTCCTGAAATGAAGATTGACAAAGTTTCTGTGTGTCCAGCTTGTGAAATGGGAAAGATGAAACACGTTTCGCACAAGACCAAGACTTTGTCTAATTGCAACAACTCCTTGGAATTAATTCACATGGATCTCTGTGGCCCTATGCGGACTCAGTCAATGGGAGGAGAGAAATATATGTTGGTTATGGTTGATGAGTTTTCGCGATATACTTGGTTGGATTTCTTACGACTCAAGTCTGAAGCACCCGAGCAGATCATTAAGTTCATCAAGAAGATTCAAACTCTTCTACAACGACCGGGTCAAAAAATCCAAAGTGACAACGTAACTGAGTTCAAAAATGCAACTCTTCAATCTTTTCTCGAATCCGTTGGAAGAACTCACAATTTTTCTGCCCCAATTACTCCACAACAAAATGGAGTAGTTGAAAGAAAAAATCGAACTCTTGTAGAAGCAGCAAGAACGATGCTTGCCTATTCGGGTCTTCCACCAAGTCTATGGGCTGAAGCAGTCTCCACAGCGTGTTTTACTCAAAACAGAACTATTATCAATAAACGCTTTAACAAAACTGCATATGAATTAATCAACAATCGCAAACCTAACATCAAATTTTTGCGTGTATTTGGATGCAGGTGTTTTGTCATGAAAGATCGTGAATATCTTTCAAAGCATCAAGTTAAGGCTGATGAGGGCATCTTTATAGGCTATTCCTTGAACTCGAAGGCATACAGGATTTACAATAATCGAACAAAATCAGTTATCGAGAGCATCAACGTTACGTTTGACGAGACTGTGACTTTGATTTCTGGACAATTAAGTTCAGAACTCGTACAGAAATCTGAAGCTTCTACTAAGAAAGGAGTAGAACATGTGGCGAAACAGTTTTCTAATTCAGTTTTAAATACTAATAATACTACTGATCTAGATCTATTATTTCATGATGCATTTATGGATTACTGTGTGGATATGGAACCACCCATCACATCTGTGAATGCATCTCAGCAACAGACGAGTGTTAATATCTCCGGACCATCTGAAGATGTCGGTACAAGTACTTCTGGGGCAATTAATGAAACTCCAAGTGAACAAACAACTGTTCCAGTTACTGAACCTGAAACTCAACCAGAAGTTCAGGTATCAACAAATACTTCATCGGAGACCTCTACACCTGCAGGATTAGAATCAGAAGTGAACATACCAGAACCGACAAATGTATCTTCATCTGAATCAACCGAAGAGATTTTTGCAGTTTTGGAAGAAAATGATTCATCAAACACTCGTATGAATATTCCAACTCTTCCGAGTAGTCATAAATGGACAAGAGCACATCCTCCGACTGATATAATTGGTGATCTGAATGATGGAGTGAAGTCCCGATCTGCGACTACAAACGAATGTTTGTACGTAAATTTTCTTAGCACGTTAGAACCCAAGAAAGCATCTGAAGCTTTACAAGATCCAGATTAGATTAACGCCATGCAAGAGGAGTTAAATGAGTTCAAACGCAACGAAGTATGGCACTTGGTAAAGCGCCCTAAAGACAAAACCATAGTTGGAACAAAATGGGTCTTTAGGAACAAAAAAGACGAAGCGGGGATTATAGTCAGAAATAAAGCAAGACTGGTTGCTAAAGGTTACAATCAACAAGAAGGAATCGATTATGATGAAACCTATGCACCAGTAGCAAGGATTGAAGCAATCAGGATCTTTCTTGCATACGCAGCACACAAGAACATGAAGGTATTTCAAATGGACGTCAAATCTGCGTTTCTGAACGGAATACTACATGAGGAAGTGTATGTAAGTCAACCTGAAGGTTTTGTTGATCCCAAATATCCCAACCATGTCTATATTTTAGACAAAGCACTCTACGGTTTAAAGCAAGCACCGAGGGCATGGTATGAGACTCTGACTATTCATCTGCTTGAAAATAGATATACCAAAGGTACAATTGATACAACTCTATTTCTCAAGAAAAAAGGTAAAGATTTAATGCTAGTACAAATATATGTTGACGACATAATATTTGGTTCTACAAATCCAGATATGTGCAAAGATTTTGAAAAGGTGATGAAAAGCCGCTTTCAAATGAGCATGATGGGAGAGCTAAAAATTTTCCTTGGTCTCCAAGTGACACAGTCAAATAAAGGCATTTTTATCAATCAATCAAAATATATAAAATTTTTCCTTGGTCTCCAGAGCTAAAATTTTTCCTTCCTCTTCCACCATGAAAACTCCCATGGCTATTGGTAAGCTTTTGGACGCTGATTCATCCGGTGAATCGGTTGATCAAAAGTTATACCGTGCTTTGATTGGATCTTTACTGTATCTAACGGCAAGTAGACCGGATATTTTGTTTATAACATCCTTTTGTGCACGTTTTCAATCTAACCCGAAGGTATCTCACCTTGTGGCTGTAAAGCGAATCCTTAGATATCTCAAAGGCACAAGAAATTTGGGTCTTTGGTATACTAAGGATTCAGGGTTTGAACTAAATGCTTACACAGATGCAGATCATGCGGGAAATATGATGGACAGGAAAAACACATCTGGTGCTTGTCAATTTTTGGGAGATAAGCTTGTAAGCTGGTCATCAAAGAAGCAAACCTGTGTGTCAACATCTACGGCTGAAGCAGAATATGTGGCAGCTGCCAGTTGTTGTTCACAAGTAATCTGGATGAAGACGCAGCTTAAGGATTATGGATACATCATCAACAAGATCCCAATTTACTGTGATTCCAAAAGCGCAATTGCAAT
Source organism: Saussurea involucrata (assembly GCA_033807775.1). Lineage (NCBI taxonomy): Eukaryota > Viridiplantae > Streptophyta > Magnoliopsida > Asterales > Asteraceae > Saussurea > Saussurea involucrata. Next base: position 61,956,946 of record CM066317.1, read on the forward strand.
AACTGAGAATCCTGTTCAGCACTCCAAGACAAAACATATAGATGTAAGGTACCATTTTATCAAAGACCATGTTGAGAAGGGAACTATAGAAATGCACTTTGTACCAACTGAAGTAGAACTTGCTGATCTTTTCACAAAACCTTTAGATGAAAAAAGGTTCAATTTTTTAATCAGCAAACTAGGAATGTTGAATCCTTAGTCATTTCTCACTCTCTTTAAAACATTGAGGGGAAGTTCGTGTTCTTGTTTATTTAAATCTATATTCATATCCTTACCCACTAGGACCCAAATGTCGTTGGGTACCAAAATCTGCTTAATCTGTTTTGTAGGTTCTTCATGTGTTGTACTGATTTGTAGATACATACCACACACATGACTGAAAATAGAAGAGAAGTGGCGTATTTTTTTTGAATAATATTTGTACCATTAAGGGGAAGACAAATATTTTTGGCTTTTGAACATATTAGTTCAAAACCCGTTCTTCAAAGACTATGGCTTCTGAATAATTCAGTTCAGGACCCGTACTTCAAAGACTAAGACTTCTAAACAAATCAGTTTAGAACTCACACTTCTCAGGTGATATCCTTAACTGTTATATCTTTTTAGTTCAAGGAACAAGTGGTGAAAGGTAACATTGGATTATATTTTGTTTCTACTATTTTTGAAAACTTGAATCTTTACAAATTTAATTCAATGAGATGAAATTTTCAATTTTCATTCAATGAATTAAATGTGTGCTAAAAGATGATTTTACAAGTATTTTTGTATTATCTGAGTTAGATTTGTTTCAACTTTCACCTCTGAAATAAATCGAAAGGTCAGCAAAACATGAATGAAATTATGCTGAATGCTCAAAGTTATGTGAATCTGGACTTATATAGAATATAATGCTCAAAAAGCCTAAATATCAGAATGATGGATGGAAATGAAAATATGGGAGAAGCACTATGTTTTAGAACCAAGTGATTGAGATAAATTTGTTGTACTATCATTTAGTTTGAAAGTTTGTGCCTGTGGCCTTTCTGGTTTGGGAGAGTAAGTCCTAAGGGGTGCTCGACACCTAGTCTCTAAGATCAACTGGTCTGGGATCGGCTGGCCCAAATCCTATAATAGAACCAGATAGAAAGCCATGTTCTACTGGTACAAATGGGTTTAAGATATATCGATGTGGCCTTTCTGGTTTGGGAAATTAAGTTCTAAGGGGTGCTCGACACCTAGCACCTAAGGCCAACTGGTCTAGGATATGCTGACCCAAATCCTGCTATAGAACCTGTAACAACCCGGTTTCCCAAACATACAACAAATAACATAACATTCATACATATCATTGATTTACAACAAAAGTTACATAACAAACCAAGTACGGTCTCATTAGTCTTGACATTACAAAATATATCTAAGCTTCCTAATCAACATCTACCAAGAGCTTCCTACACTTCATCCTCTCCTGCCGATCCTTAACCTGGAAAACATATTTTTGAAAACAAAATGAGGGTTAGACCAAACGGGTGTAGTGAGTTAATCCCGGTTTTTTCCAAAATCAATATAAAACTCTTTTCACATAATACTTTGTATCAAAATAGTTTACATAAAACCTTTCGTATAAGCACGCATATACCACACGTATATAAATACCACATTAGGACTCGTGCACCGTGTATCTCTCCTCATCTCATCTTCTTTCCCCTGGCCACATTAGTCGGTAGCGAGCCAACTAATCATCGTCACTGTACAATACAGTCGACTCCACTGTAATTACATACAGCCCCGCTGCAATTATCTACAGCTCCACTGTAATTCCATACAGCTCCGCTGCATTTCCATACAGCTCCGCCGACTAACAGATCGGCTAACATATCCTCGTGTAGTGTAGTGCTCATATAAATACAATATATCATATTGTCATTTGTATACACATAATCATATTCTTACCACATAATCGTCTCATATATATATATACACATATATATGTATTCCAGTTCAAAAACGTTTTAAAGCAAAACTCATCTCGATCGCTTATCCATAAACACTTCCAAGCTTTTCTCCAAAAGATTCAGTCTTTCAATCCAAATCCACAGAATCTGAAACAGATTAAATACAAATATCCCCTTACCATTTGAACACGTGAACTCTAGATAAATCTACCTAACTCTCGCCATCAAAACAACCAAACAGCTATAGTTTCCGGACATCCCAAAGCCACCTGGACAACCCAACTTTTCCGGACAGCATAAAGAATCCGGACAACACAATTTATCCGAACAACAAAGGAATCCGGACACCACAGACTAATCCGGACAATAAAGGAATCCGGATGCCATCCGGTCTCTAAATCATCCGGAAACCACCAATCAAATCGTCCGGACTCTATCAACAACTTACCCGGACACCACCCAAGAATCTACCCGGACACATTCATATCATCCGGACACCTCTGACTGTTTATCCCATTTTCACCCAGAAATCGACTGAATCATTAACAGATGTGATTTTGACTATTCTACTCCGATAGGAACTATCTAAAAGCAATTACAAACATAAAATACAAAGAGACATACCTCAGATTCACTTCCAAGCATACCAATTGAAGCCTTAACCTAGCTTTTCTTCTTTTCTCCTTCTTGCTCTCTCAACACACACACACACACACTAAACTGAAATCTGGATAATATCTGAGTTGTGAAATATCTGATATGCTTAAGAGATAATATCAAACTTAATTACCACGTTGGTCCTTGAACTTCTCAATAATGACCCAAACACCCTTAACTTATAAACTTATCCAAACTTTCCCTAAATAGAAACTTTAAAGTTAAATAAACTTAACGGAACTAGGATTTAACTAACGAACTTACCCGGGGTATTACAGAACCAGATAGAAAGTCATGTTTAACGGTGTATCTTATTCTTACTAAACTTTTTGATCAAAAGATGCCAATGAGCACAAAATCAAAGGATGCCAATGAGCACAAATTCAAAGGATGCCAATGAGCACAAAAACAAAAGATGCCAATGAGCACAAAATCAAAAGATGCCAATGTGCACAAAATCAAAAGATGCCAAAGAGCACACATCTCTTGAAACTTGGGAAAATTCAAAGTCGCGATAAACCTGTAAATTTATGAAATTCTGATTTTGGACAAATAGTGTGAGTAGAGCAAAGTATTCTTATATGTTTTAGAAATGCATAAGCTTTATGTTAATCATATTTCGCATGCTAGCACACCAAATAGATTTTATAAAGGGGATGACACTGAACGTTTGTAACCTGATATGCAATGATGTCTTGTTTTTGAATCCAAACACATGCATTTGATTTCATTTAATTGAAATATCTGTTAAATTTCATTAAATTGAATTTCTTTTGTAAAGCTTTCAAATGATCAAATGTTAGTAGTTATAATATAAAGTTCAATGAATTTTATTTTCCTTGTGCTACAATTTCAAATACTGTGCGTTATTGAAATATATGCATACTTTCAGAGGAAGAAAACAAGTTGCTCCAGAATTCATATTTTGAGGGGGAGTTAGATTTTTACATAAAGTGATAATTCTAACAGTTTGGACTCATGTTCTATGAGTACCAAGTTTTCATCTGTCTGTGTAGATTTCTCTGAAGAAAAGACAGCAACTTATGCAATTGTTTAGGGGGAGCAATTCGGCATAAGTCTGTAAGTCTAGTATAGTATATCTTAAAAAAAACTGAGAGTTTACAAAGTTTTATCTGATGATAGATTTTTGGAACAATTGTTAAATTTATCTGAAAAAGTTGTAATTTTTCATGCAATTTTTTGAAGAATTCGATCTCTCAAGGATTCGAATTCAAAGAATTCGATCTCTCCAGGATTCGAATTCAAAGAATTCGAACTCTTAAGGATTCGAATTCAATGAATTCGATCTCTTAAGGATTCGAATCCAGAGAATTCGAACTCCTAAGGATTCGAATTCAATGAATTCGAACTCTTAAGGATTCGAATTCAATGAATTCGAACACTTAAAGATTCGAATTCAAAGAATTTGAACTCCTAAGGATTCGAATTCAAAGAATTCAGACTCTTAAGGATTCGAATTCAATGAGTTCAACATCATTTTTTTACAACTTTATCTGATTCGAACTCTTTTGGAACTTTTTACATCTTTGCTCATGTAAATTGTTCAGATGAACAGTGCATTGTCTATTTTTGAGACATGCCTTTTTCTACTGTTTGCCAAGTGGGGTACTCTAGTTCGTGCCAAGTGTTCAATTTTTTAAGTATAAAAAGAGTTCAAACCATCATTTCCCACTTTTCACTTCTTGCAAACGATTCAAACTCTCTAAAAAATCACTGTTCATCATCTTCAACCTCAAACTTCAACTGTTCGATTCATCCTCATCAGGTAACCATTTCTATTGATTTTAGTCTCATTAGATTCTATTTCTTCATGCGCATCTTTCTATCCATGTCATTTCTTCGAATGTAAACATCTACCATGCTAATTTGTACGATTTCAAAAGCGTTTACTGTTCATATATCTGTATACATATATATATATGCTTTCGGATCTTTCTTGCTTCGAATCCATGAAATTTGTTAAGTAAGAAAAGGCTTGAGATTCAAATTCCTTGGTTTCGAACTCTATTGGACTTAAATTCCTTGGTTTCGAACCCTTTTGGATTCGAATTCCTTGGTTTCGAACCCTTCTGGATTCGAATTCATGTGTTTCGATTTGTCTTAGAATTTAAGTGATGATTTCGAATGCTTCTCGATTCGATTTCTCTGAATTCGGATTCCTTTTAATTCGAATTCATGTGTATGTGTATGATCCGAATTCTATACTTAAGATTTTTTTTCAAATTTTTTTCAAACTTTTTCAAAGAATAATTTTGTCAGAATTGTTTTGTTCCAAAATCAACAGATCAGATGGTCAATCAGGAAGAACAAAGTCATATTCAAGGCTTTGGTGATCATGTTCCGAGCTTACCCGAACCGACACCCGATGTACCTCTACCATCACCGCGATCAGTACATCAATCCCAAGCCGGAATTCATCCAGATCATCCTATCATTCATCCGGTCAATTATGTTGCGATTATTCACAACAATTATCACATTGATTTTGATCGCATCAACATTCATCCGGTGATAAAGGAAGTGCTCAGAAATCACCCGATAGCATATGCATTGACGCATACTGTCGTTGTGCCTATGCTATATTTACAGCAAGCATGGAAGACAATAACCACGTCTATGGAAAATGGAAGACCAGTCTTTGTATTCCAGATAGACGACTTCATCACAAAGCTTGATTTCCAAAGGCTAAGAATGGTTCTGAGGCTACCTGAGCCTGATTCTCGTGAAGGAAAGACTGAGTTTGATCCTTTTCCATCTGAGGAAGAAACGTTTGAGGGTATACGAGCTATGGGATACACTGGAAATTTAACTCGAGTGAAGGAATTTCATAAGGCGAAACTACCACCGTTATACTATACCATCTTCTCTGTCATTAATCGATGCTTATCTGTCAAACATGCCGGAACTGACAGTGCCAGTATCGGATTTCTGAAGTTATTTCATGCAGTGATGTATGATCTTCATGTAGATTATGCAGCCATCTATTGGCATGAACTGAATGAGAAGATAGATCTTCGCCGTCAAAACAAGGGAAAGCCTTATATTCCATACATGAGATTTCATCAAATCATTATTCATAGTATGCTTCGTTCTAACAGAGAGATTCCACGACGAGCAAATCATCCTTCTGTGCCCGAGAAAGCTATGCAGTATCTTCAATTTCGAAACACGGAATATGATTATGAGATGCCGTTACCGGAAGGGTTTCTGCGATACGCGGATCAGGACGCTGAGTGCATTATCGTGTATAGAGAGTATATGGTCCAGCCAGAACCGGAGGGACCTACCCCAGACTCAACCCCTAGGCGAGAGGCATCGGTGAGTGTTCAGGATGCACGGGCTACTGAACGGGGAGAGTAGAGGGAAAATTCTGAGAGGGGAACTGGTGGGGGTCAATCATCTGTACTTGAAGATGCAGGGTCATCGTCTGAGGACACACATATAGATGACCTTGTACAACACGATTCTGAAGGAGTAATTCCTAAACATATTGGGGATCCTCCTTTAGTTGAGTACTCTAGTGATAGTACAGAGTCTGACAACGCGTCTGATCCAGCGGAGGAACATCATGATGATGATTCAGATGACAACAATGATAATGATGATGATCAAGGAAATGCTGGAAATCTTGGTGCTGCTGCTACTAATGAGGAAAACTGGTTTGGTAACGTTGCTGATATCCTTGTATTTCCACAAATGCACTTGTCAGATAATGTTAATGTGGAAGGCTTAAATTTGGATGACATGCCCTTGATGTCGTCTCAAGTCAGTGAAGGAACGGGAGGTATAAGGAGAACCGAGGGAGCATCAGTTGAAAATATAAGTGAGTCTGTGAGAGAAACTGAAGAAAAGAATATGGAGAGTGTGAGAGATATCCGAACTTTCAATACCAGAAGGGCAGCCACATCCACCACCAGATCTCATTTGTTGGGATCAGGTGTTGAACAAGACGCTACTCGCCCAGTAACGCAATTGCACACCTCTGCCAGCCATTCAGCTTCTTCTCTACAAGAAACTGTCTCATTTTCTCACGGGGTTTTAGCACAAACTCTATCTGGGTCTCGTTTGGAGATTTCGGATAATGAAACAGAGCGACTTCCTCCCCAGTCCTCGACCTTCTTTCCTGCACAAAGTTCGAGTCTAGTGCCAGTTGCTAACATATTTGATTCTTTGAATATGACACTTTCTGGAACATCTGATTCACGTCTTGGTGACCCATCCGAAACACTCAGAGTAGATTCTTTTACAGGACTACAAGGACATAGTGGAAATCCTACCAGTGCTAACATTATGCCAACACTGAGCGTAGGTCACACAGTTGCAACAACTGTTGTGTCAATGGCGAACCAAAGTGGTGCCGGTGTTACTTTACCCGTCTTTGTGACAAGGGAAAACTTCGATGGCGCCCTAAAGGCTATTTAAACTATGTTCATTCGGGAGTTACAAGGTGTGAAAAATCAGTTGAAGGGAAAAGAACCGATGACTTATGAGCCAGTTGTACGTCTTCGTCCAGAAATTTACTTGGCTCCGCCTCGAGTATCTCAGCCTCCTCCTATACAACAACCACCAGTGGATCAAAGTGTTGATGATTTGAGAGATTTATTCTATGCTAAGCTAATGTCCATGAGCCCTGAATATCAGCAAAGCAAAACCTTGTTGTCACTACTTCAGAACTTTCAATCTACTCCAAATCCACCTCCACCTCCACCTCCACCTACACCTTCAGTTACACCCACGCAGTTTCAAGCATTATCCACAGAGTTATCTACTTTCAAGACTGAAGTTGTGAAATCTTTAAGTGACATGAAGCAGTCTATTGATGGGTTGAAAGCATTGATCGAACAGTCGTGTAAGACTCAGGCTCAAGGTACTAAGAGAAGACATGATCAGGATCCCGATGATCATGATCATGAGGGGGAGATGAGTAAGAAGAGAAGATCTGAGTCAGAAAGCTCTCAAGGCTAAAAGAAAAATCCGACTGTTGCTGAAATTTCTCAGATGTTTAAATCAGGTGCTATGGGTGATCAAAGCGGAAAACATATCGTATTGTATGTTGATCCAAATACAGAACCGACGGTTGAAAAGCCTGAGGTAAATGAGGAAGAGATAAGAGAAGTGGTTGATCGGTTTGTGCAATCTGTTGAGTTAATTGAAATCAGTTCTGATGAAGAAGCTGATGAAAGTGCAAGAGATTATGATCGTTATTGGAAAGTAAAGGAGGAAGAAGAACCACTTTTGATACTTACTTATGAACCAGAGGGTCAAGGTGATGGGTTTACTGAAGAAGAGGTTGATACTCTGTCAGAGATATATGGGCCACAAACTCCTGAAGAAATAATCTTTAGCCCTGTACATTCACCTGAACCTACCCCGAGTACCTTTACATCTATCCAAACTGGTGTCACATCCATATCTGTAAACCTTGGCCAACCGAGCTCTACACAAATCACTATACCATTATCTGAACCTATTTCTGAAACCATTCCTTCCCAATCCACAACCCATTCAATCCCACAAACCTATCCCATTCAATCTGAACCACAACATTCTCATGATCCATTATCAAAAGAACCAAAACCTGAAGATACCGAACCTCCACTTGCTACATCTTCTGTACCACCTATCATACCTTCTCATGATGAAGCTGGTCCTTCTAATCAACCAGAAACTGATCAAACTAGTCCTTCATCATCTCGAAGAAGAAAAATGACTGAACTTGAACAGCGAGAAAGAACCTTGTATTTGAGAAGACCATTCTTAGAGGATTCTGAAAGAAGACTATTCGTGCACAGAATTAGAAGATTGGATCCTTATGCTGTTTTGGGAATCAGAGATCAATCAGACAGCTACAAGTTCGAGTACATGTACTTTCTAAGAGGTAATGTTCAGGACAAAAAGGTCGTGAGAAGCAAGAAGCTGATTGTGTCAATAAAAGAGGTAAACCCAGATTGTTCTATAGATTGTAGTTTCGAGAATTTGTATTTCAAAGACAGGACTGCAAGGATTACCGATTCACTGAAGATGATTTCTGTCATCTAACAATGGAAGATTTTGAGTTTATTTATCATCACTTCAGAGATCTTCAGATCAGAAAGGAAGACGTGACGCTTGCCTTGAATGCTATCAAGAGATTTCTAAGAAGATACGTATTGTTCACACAATGTCATGATTTGCAGATGGCTGTGGAAAGTTATCAATCAAGGGTTAATTTGATATGGCCTAATCAAGAATTAGCTGGATGGATGAGGATGCCTTTATATTGTGTGATCAGTGAACCATAGTTTGGAATGGTGTTCAGAAATGGCAAAAACAAGATCTTCATTCGATTCAATGAGTTGGAGAAATATTCTGATGGTACTCTGAAGGTTGTAAGACTCCAATTAGAAGAAAAGCTTAAAAGACATGATGCTGAACGAAGGATTACTTGGATGTCTTCAAGACCAAGAAGGGTTATAATTAGAGCCATTGAAGAAGTCAATGAAAGACTGAATTTCAGAATGGCAATGCGAAGAATTGAAACATATTTAGGGTTTCGATGTAGAAGAAGACCCTTTCTGCCTTGATAGCTAAGGAGGAGATTGTTAGTGCACTATTATAGCTATCAACACAGCTTTATTACTTTGTACTGTAATCTTGTGAGTAGAGGCATGGACTTGTCATGCTCTACTATATAAACAAGTTCCTTTGTCTTTTGTCATAACCTCTTGAGCATTTTGTCATTTGTACTTTTGAGATCAATACATGGATGACAAGTTTGCTATCTAGATTCTCTCTACATTTGTTCTTTATACCAAATGTGAAATCCCAAATCTAGCAATATATAAAGAACAAATGTAGAGAGAATCTAGATAGCAAACTTGTCATCCATGTATTGATCTCAAAAGTACGAATGACAAAATGCTCAAGAGGTTATGAAAAAAGACAAAGGAACTTGTTTATATAGTAGAGCATGACAAGTCCATGCCTCTACTCACAAGATTACAGTACAAAGTAATAAAGTTGTTTTGATAGCTATAATAATGCACTAACAGAAGCACATATACATCTTCTTTCAAGAGTTCAACGCTTTGCTTCTAAATCTGCAAAAACAGATTAAGTAGATTTTGGTACCCAATGAGTCTTGGGTCCTGACTTGTTAAGCGGAGCTGTATAGGAAGGAAAATGATAAGTACCATACCAATATTGAATACTATCATTTTTAATAAAATCATTAGTACCACAATAAGAACAACAAATTTTCTTTTGTGCTAACTCGATTAAATGATTTGCAGAATATGATGAATCAGGTTTAGCAAAAAATTTACCTTTCAGGTTAGTGTTCTTGATGGAAACCGATGATTTTGGTACATCCTTTTCAGAAAATGTACCTTTTACTCTCCATTGCATGTTGATTCTCTTATATGAAGGAAGATCATCATATTGATTCTTGGAAAAATTATCCACTGTATGATCATAGAAAATATTAGACGGTCGAATCGGACTTTCTGAATAGCTTTTGGATTTGTTGAGAGACTTCACTTTTACAGATAAGTCATTCCGTTCCTTGGTCATCAAATGAAGTTTCTTCTGAATGTCACAATTAACCCTCTTCTCTTTCATTATATCAGTAGATAACACGGCCAAATTCTTTGTGAGCTTACGTATTTCTTGCTGAAAAATCTTCCTTTCAACAAAAAATTCATCTTTAACGCTCCTAGCCTGAAAGTCAGCTTTCTTCCTCTTTTCAAGTTCATGTCTTTCTATATCTAATTCCTTTTGAAGCTCAAATATTTTCTCTGACAACTTCCCATTCTTAGCTTCAAACTCTTTCCTTTATCTTCAAATTCAACGCTTTCCTTCTCCATTTTTTCTTTTTCAATAAATAAAACTTTCTCAAAATCTGAATTTTGTTTGGAAAGTTTTCTGCATTTGAGTTCAAGAGCTTTCTTTTCTTCATTATCTTTCTTTTCCGTCTTTAAAGCTTGTTCAAGTTCTGAGACTTTCTGAGAAAGAACAACTCTTTCTTTTATGTGGTTTTCTCTTTCCTCATTTAGTACCTTTTCTGTGTCTGAAAGTCTCTTTGTAAGCTCTATAACCTTTTTCTTGAGTTCTTCATTTTCAGCATCTGATGATTTCTGTTCCGTATCCTCCTTTTCAGCTTTTTTTCTTCTTCCTTTTTCTTAAAAGCAACTTCAGATCCATGCATTAGTTTAGATAACTCGTTCCACATCTGCATTGGGTTATTTTTGAAACATTCAACGCGTTTGAAGATGTGTTGCGGAAGTTTGTAAAGTGCGAATATCAAGTTGGATGAAGCTTCCTTGTCGGCTCTCATTCTTTTAATCTTTTCTTCTGTATAATCTTTGTCAGATCTGATCATTGGGCCTTCAGTGAATGATTTTATCATGTTTTCCCCATTTTCTCTACTTGCAATAAAATTGATGAACGAGACTCTACATAGTTCAAAATCAGATTCTTTGAATAACACTGGAAGCCGCTTCACGATTGAAAATGTAATCTAAAAAATTCGAACAAAGTAGAAAAAAAAATTCAAAAATAAAATCTGAAAAACAAATTAGAAATTTTTCTTCCAAAAATTAATTCTGAAAAGTTAAGCGGATATGTTGAACTTTAATCGTCAAACCTCACGACTTAATCCGCAAAAATCATTATGGGACCATACTTTTCGACCGAAACTCTTCGTTTATGATCCCTTAAGCTCCCTTAACTGATTAGAAGTCGAAACACGCTTTCAAACTCCCAAATGAAGCAACCGAATGTTTTCGATAAAAATCGAATGAAAACTTTAAATGATGATATCTCCTTCGTTTCTCGACGAAAATCGCTGATTTTTGTTGCGTTGAGATTGTTATTCGAATACCAATCAGATGCAATCAAAAAATGTCGATCATGCAACGATTTTCGAATACCCACGTTTTTCCGGCGAGAACTCCGGTGAGTTCTGTGGTTTAGAAGGATTCGAGTTCTTAAACACAGTTGCGAGTTCTTTGTAATGGGTTGCAATGCGAGTTCTTGTAAAGGTGAGAGGATGTGAGAAATGATTTGGTTTCTATGCTAGCTTGCGAGAAGTTTATTAGCTGGTATGGTTTCTATGCTAGCTTGCGAGAAGTTGCAATTGTTAACAATGGGTTGCAAGTTCTAGTAATGAATAGCAGGTTGCGAGTTCATTGAAATGATAGCAGGTTGCGAGAACTTAATCACACACACACACACACACTGCTCAAATATTTAAACACACACGCAGATCAAAATTAATAACACACGCACACCAAACTCACACACATACATCACAAACATACACACACACAACTGAATATCTTGCGAATTCTGAACTTGAGCTGCTTGCGAAAATAAGTATGAATGTTGCGAAAAGTATGATGAAGGTTGCGAGAAGTGCAGATCTTGCGATATACTTTTAGAATCGACAGAAATCACAGAAAACTCAAAATCACTGAAATCAAACTGTGCAGATCAGTTCGAAATCTAAATTCGAACACTTCTTCTTCATACACAAACCTCTGAAAACCTCTTAATCCTAAATTGAATCGATCGAACTGAGAAATCCCAAATCTAGCAGAAAATCAAGAATGATGTAGAGAGAAAATCTAGAGTACATAAGTCATCCATATATTGATCTTCAAAGTGTAAATGACAAAATGATCAAGTTGTCACAAGAGATCTAGATTCTTATCTAACAAAGAACTAGACATGCCTATTTATACCCATAACATACAAGGTATAAAGGCACAGCTAACTAATACAGTACATTGACTTTTACAGTAAATCTTGAATACAACAATGCTCTAACAATCTCCCCCTTTGGATTCAAGATTTAAAAAATATGACAACAGTCTTCAGCTCTTTGTAAAGTCAATCTTCTCAAACAGACACTCTATCAAACCATCTCCAAATAGCTTTATCTCCACTAGTTCACGGTGAACTATATGCTTTGACACTCTTTAAGAAATCAGCTTTGAAGAATCTTCAGACAAACATGAAAAGTCATTGTCTTTTTCTTTGAAAAATCAACCTTCTTCAATACAATCTTCAACAAATTGTCTTCAAGTCTTGAACATGGAACAAGATGAATCAGAAACGATTAGAGTTTGGATCAGAAAGATGTGAAACCATCCACATTGTTGAACTTTTAGGCGTAAGCGCATTCCGAGAATCACTCAGAACTAAAATAACCAAATTCGGTGTAAGCGTATTCCGAGAACCACTCAGAACTAAGATAACCAAATTCAGCAACATTTGGACTTCACATGATCCTTCTCCCCAATCTTCAGTCTTTGTTCACGAATCTTTGACTTGAAAGTTCTTTGACATGAAATATCTTTGACTTGAATTTTTTTTGACATGAAATTGAAATTAAACTTTTCTCCCCCTTTTTCGATGATGGTGAGCATAATAATCATCGAAAACCATTTTCAATTTCAGTCGTGTCTTTGAGTATTGCTAACAATCTCCTCCTTACAGAATAACCTTGCTCCCCCTCAAAATAAGAATTCTGGAGCAATTTATTTTCTCCCCCTGAAAGTATGCATATATTTCAATAACGTACAGTATTTGAAATTGTAGCACAAATTTTAAAACAAATTTACACAAGGAAAATAAAATTCATTGAATTTCATTTTATAACTACAAACATTTGATCATTTGAAAACTTTACAAAAGAAATTCAGCTTAATGAAATTTAACAAATTTTTCAATCAACTGAAATCAAATGCATGTGTTTGGATTCAAGAACAAGTCATCGCATATCAAGTTAAAAATGTTCAGTTTCAACCCCTTTATTAAATCTATTTGGTGTGCTAACATGCGAAATATGATTAGCATCAAGCATATGCAATTCTAAAACATATAAGAATACTTTGCTCTACTCACACTATTTGTCCAAAATCAGAATTTTCACAAATTTACGGGTTTATCGCGACTTTGTATTTTCCCAAGTTTCAAGAGATGTGTGCTCATTGGCATCTTTTCTTTTGTGCTCATTGGCATCTTTTGATTTGTGCACATTGGCATCTTTTGATTTTGTGCTCATTGGCATCTTTTGATCAAAAAGTTTAGTAAGAATAAGATACACCGTTAAACATGACTTTCTATCTGGTTCTATAGCAGGATTTGGGTCAGCATATCCCAGACCAGTTGGCCTTAGGTGCTAGGTGACGAGCACCCCTTAGAACTTAATTTCCCAAACCAGAAAGGCCACATCGATATATCTTAAACCCATTTGTACCAGTAAAACATGGCTTTCTATCTGGTTCTATTGCAGGATTTGGGTCAGCCGATCCCAGACCAGTTGATCTTAGGGACTAGGTGTCGAGCACCCCTTACGACTTACTCTCCCAAACCAGAAAGGCCACAGGCACAAACTTTCAAACTAAATGATATTCTATATAAGTTCGAATTTCCATCACAAAATATGAATGATATCTCAATCACTTGGTTCTTAATCATAGTGCTTCCCCCATATTTTCGTTTCCATTCATCATTCTGATAAATAGGCTTTTTGAGCATTATATTCTATATAAGTCCAGATTCACATAACTTTGAGCATTCAGTATAATTTCATTCATGTTTTGCTGACCTTTCGATTTATTTCAGAGGTGAAAGTTGAAACAAATCTAACTCAGATAATACAAAAATACTTGTAAAATCATCTTTTAGCACACATTTAATTCATTGAATGAAAATTGAAAATTTTATCTCATTGAAATAAATTTGTAAAGATTCAAGTTTTCAAAGTGGTAGAAACAAAATATAATCCAATGTTACCTTTTACCACGTTCCTTGAAACAGAGAGATGTAACAGTTAAAGATATCACCTGAGAAGTGTGAGTTCTAAACTGATTTGTTTAGAAGTCTTAGTCTTTGAAGTACGGGTTTTGAACTGATATGTTCAAAAGCCAAAAACATTGAAGCACGGGTCCTGAATTGATGTATTCAGAAACCAAAGTCTCTTTTAAGTGTGGGTCCTAAACTGATATGTTTAGAAACCATTTTCATTGAAGCACGGGTTCTAAATTGATGTATTCAGAAACCAAAATCTCTTTTAAGTGCGGGTCCTAAACTGATATGTTTAGAAACCATAGTCGTTGAAGCACGGGTTTTGAACTGATATGTTCAAAAGCCATTTTCTCTTTACTCCCCCTTAATGGTACAAGTAATCTTCTTCCGAGAGTTCAACACTTTGCTTCTAAATCTGCAAAAACAGATTAAGTAGATTTTGGTACCCAACGTGTCTTGGGTCCTGGCTTGTTAAGCGGAGCTCTATAGGAAGGAAAATGATAAGTACCATACCAATATTGAACACTCTCATTTTTAATAAAATCATTAGTACCACAATAAGAACAACAAAAGTTCTTTTGTGCTAACCTGATTAAATTATTTGCGGAATAGAATGAATCAGGATTAGCAAAAGGTTTAGTTTTCAGATTAGTGTTCTTGTTGGGAACAGAGGATTTTGGCTCACCTTTTTCAGTTGACGTACCTTTTACTCTCCATTGCATGTTAACTTTCTTATATGAAGGAAGATCAGCATATTGATACTTGGAAGAATTATCCACCGAGTGATCATAGAATAGATTAGAAGGACGAATCAGACATTCTGAGTAGCATTTGGATTTGTTAAATGACTTCACTTTGTAAGATAAGTCATTCCGTTCCTTGGTCACCAAATCAAGCTTCTTCTGAATATTAGACTTGACCCTCTTCTCTTTCATGATGTCAGTCGATAATGCAGCCAAATTCATTGTCAATTTATGAATTTCCTGCCGAAATATCTTCCTTTCTTTAGAAAAGTCGTCTTTAACGCACCTAGCCTGAAAGTCCGCTTTCTTCATCTTTTCTAGCTCTTGACTTTCTTTATCTAGCTCTTGTCTTTCCTTTTCTAAGTCCTTATGAAGATCAGAAATTTTCTTTTTCATACTCGACCCTTTCCTTCTCCAACTTCTCCTTTTCAAGAAATAAAACTTTCTCAAAGTCAGAAACTTGTTTTGAAAGTTTTATACAATTACGTTCAATTACTTCCTTTTCTTTAAGAATCTTCTCTCTCTGGTCTTCAATGTTCTTCAGATCAGCATTTTCTTTTTGAAGAGTTATTACTTTCTCTTGAAGTTTCTCGATATGATCGTGCAGACTTGAGTTGTCTTTGTCTTTCTTTGTTTCAAGACCTGCAATATATACTTCAAGATCAGTAATTCTTTTAGTAAGTTCAACATTTTGTTCTTTCAAAATAGAATTTTCATTTGAAGAAGAAATGTCAAAAATTTGTCTCTTTAGATCAGCATTTTCTTCTTCCAATGCCTTTTTACTCCCTTGAAGCTCTTTCATATTTTCTTGATGAGTTGAGATATCAAGTGTCTTGTTCTTCTCTTCAAGAACTACAATCTTGCGAATCAAATATTTCAGCTCGGATTCAAGAGAAGAGACTTTGTCTTCTAATGAAGCTTTTTCAGACTTGAGCTTTATGTTTTTCATTCCCTCCTCATCAGAATATCTCATGTATTTAGAAACCAAACAATCAAGGCGCTTGATCTCATCCTTAGCTTCAAGAAGAGTCCATTTTCTCTCTTTCTCTATATGATACATTTTGAAGAATGCTAGAAGATTGATCGTTCAGAAGATCAAGCAGAAAATTTTTTATATAGAAATGTTTTCTTGAAAAGCTCTTAAAGTGTATGAAATACACTATAGAAAAAATTTCGGTATACTTTTTTTTTTCAAAAAACTCACAAGAATTCGGATGAATAAGGATTCGAAATCAATGAATTCGAATGAATAAGGGTTCGAATTCAATGAATTCGGATGCTGAAGGGTTCGAATTGAATGAATTCGGATGCTGAAGGATTCGAATTCAATGAATTCGGATGAAGAAGGATTCGAATTCACCCAATTCGGATTTAACTGGGTTCGAATTCACTCAATTCGGACTTAACTTGGTTCGAATTCTTTACATGGAAAATTAAACCAACTGAGATGAATCCACAACTTCTCAATTCGAATCTAACAGGGTTCGAATTCAACTCAATTTGAATCCATAAGGGTTCGAATTCAACTCAATTCGAATGCTTCTTGAGTCGAATTCTATACTTGTGATGCCAAGAACACTCCGAATTCCTTTTGAATGATCCGAATTGTGTATGAATGATCCGAATTCACCAAGAATAATCCGAATTCTGCACTTCGAACACGAAAATCACTAATTCAGTCATAACTTTTTCAAATCTTGATCAATTGTTATGAAATTTGCACAGATTTGTTCGAAATTTGATTCCACACACTTTCTTAGTTAATCACAAATCCTAATTCGATCAATTTAATCGAATTATGATCCAAAATAGTAAGAAAATGTTTTCGAACAAAAACAGCTATAAAATGATCAGATCTGCAAATTCTGTGCAGATTTTGGTTTAGATCCTTGAATTAAAGATGTTCAGGGATGAAAATCGAGTGCAATGATGTCAAAAATCAATCCAAAAGATCAAAAAATGAAAAAGATGATGATTCTAGATGAATAGTAATCGATGAAGGGTAAGAAATCATCATGAACAGTGATGAATGAAGGATCCGAAATCTTCAAGAACAGTGTAAAAAATCTTCAAGAACAGTAGAAACCTGCGAACATACCAAAAATCTCAGAAAAGTGCAAAATTGATCTTGAAATCCTTCGAATTAGCTCTCGATTCTTGAATGAAAGTTGCCCTAAACAGTAAAACGAATCCAAAGAACCAAATCTTCAAGCAAATAGATCAAAAATCAAAAAATTTTGAACAAATTTCAAGAGAATGAGATTTTCTTGGAAAATCAAGAAACTCTATCGAATTCTCTTGAAGAATTAGTCAAATTTTACTGATTGATCACAGAAACAATCTTTTAAATCTTGATTCCTGCTCTGATGCCAATTGTTAATCCAAGATCTATCAAGATTAGAGAGAAATTCTAGAGAGAGAGAGTAGAGAGAGAAAGTAGATCTATTAGGGTTTGCTCTCAATATTACAAGATGTGAGTTATGACCAAAAGTTTACAAGATTACTCTAGCCACATGCTTATATACCTAAGACTAACAAGGCATTAAGCTAAGATTGACAACTCTAATTATAAAGACTTTGACTTTATACAATGACTTTGACTTTGACTTTCTATATTAAATCTTGAAGACATATTTTAGCCTTAACAATAACCATTCATCAAAACGTTCAAAATGAGCATAAATGTTATGAGTTTGAAGAACCCACTATAGAACACATATTTTTCAATTTTTTTGACCAATTAACCATATTGACCTTTAATTTTATACATCTGATACGCGATATTAAAGCGAATAAATATGAACATGAAACAAAATTATTTTTTTCGAATTCTCGGCTTCAGATTCGAGATAGTTTGCACTGCATCGCGTGCAGGTACATGACTAGTATTAATAATATAGAACATGCTATTTTTGTGTATATTGGGCTTCATAGAAAAAGCCCAAACAAATATTTATTGGGCCCTAATTAGGCTTGTAGGCCCATGGCTGTCACAGTGACTGCACCAGTCGTCGTCTTTCTCCTTCGATAAACAGAACAGAACAAAGTTAAACCATTTTTGTTGTTGTTGCAGAATTTAGTAGAAAGGGGCGATATTTAATCAAGATTTTTGTTGGTTTTGTCTCGAAACGAAATGAGTTTCCAGCGCCTTCTCGTAGAGGTTGGTTCAATCTATATAATTATCTAAATAAATTCGTTTCCGTGTAATTTTGCATATAAATTTGGGCATTGTAATCTCAGATTTATATTAGTTTGCAATTTCTTATTGTTACTTGAACCCTAATTTAATTCCCTATTTTGGAATTTAAATGATTTACTACTTCAGTTAGTTGGAAACTGTGAATGACTTGATTGGGTATTCGAAATCAACCTCAAAAAGAAGATGTAGAAGGGTTTAAGAAAGGTTATTATTATTATTATTATTATTTTGGGGGAGGCTGGAGGGGGGGGGGGTTCTTTCCCCATTTAACTTTCATTGGGGTTACTGATTTAATGTGAAGCTGATCATTGATGTTAGAAGTTTCATTTCTTGCCCTAAGGTTTGGTTATGCTTTTGTCATCATTATGATCATCCTCTCTGAAAGAAGGTTTGGTAGTTTCGATCAAATTCTTATATTGCGATGCATGAAAGTTGCAAGGTTGCTATATATTTGGGCCACAAGGAGTAATTTTGTTTGGTTTCACTATTCAATGTTTTACAATGTGATTGAAATGTGGTTTAGGATATGTATATTGACTTTGTTTCCACATATTTATCCCAATTTACTCTTTTTATCCAATAAAACCATCTTACACTCTTGACCTTTTATAGGTGTCGAGGCAGCATTCACAGTTGAGGCCAGTTTAAAACTTATTTGCATGTTCTTATCATACTTCATTGGAGTTTGGAGGCAATGCAGGTTCTTATTACCCTATCAATTATGTTGGTTGCTTATTCATATTTTTATGCTCAATCTATTTTATCGCATTTATTGGTTTGTATTCTGGACTTGGTTATGTGGCACATACTTATATATATATATATATATATATATATATATATATATATATATATATATATATATATATATATATATATATATATATATATACATGCAAGAGATAAATGCAACTTTGCCATTTCTTGATGCAGAGTTTATTGATATCAATTCCTTGTTTTTATTTTTATTATTCTTTTGCATATGAAGCAGGACGATTGTTAGAACTAACTATTCATGTATTATTCATGATGAATGTCGTGATAGATTTTCATCAAGAAATTTATTCATAATGAAGAAATTCATGATGTTCACGTCTTCACGATGAGAGTACATGATATTCAAGATGAAAATGCATGGTATCATGAGTAATGAAAGTGCATGATGTTCATGAATATTTAGGATTATTCATCATTAATAATACATGAAATAGTTGGTTATGAGGTTCTCAAAAGTGTTTATGGTTCTCATTTGAACTTTCCTCGTGTTTGATTATGAGTCACTTTATAGAATAAGATGAAACCTGTGAACTTTCACAGGAAGTATTAGTGAAAGTCTTGTCCCACGTGCTTCCAACAATCAAGAACGGAACTTTCAACACCCAACATGCTCGATGATGTTGTCGAGGGCATTATACTCTTCCGACGCGAGTACATTAGAAGTGGGTCCCATAGGTACTATCTTGATTGCATTATTAGGTTCTGGATTTGTTCTTTTTTAGAAGGGTATCGTTGTTTAGAGATGTTTATTTGTTTCACTGCAGAGGCTGCTAAGGAATTGTATGATAAATTGCTCAAATCCGTGATAGAGCAAAGAACCGCACCTCCAAACAATTGGTTATGGACCCTCATAGAAAAATGCACCAATCGTGAAGACATCAAACTTCTATTTAATGTCTTGGAGAACCTTCGGAAATTTGTTAGTTATATTCTTGTTGCTCTTTTGACTGCTGGTCATTTAAGTTTCTGATTTTAATTTAAGGTTGAAATAATTTAGTAGTATTCAACGCGTTTCCATTGCAGAGGCTATCAAATCTTCGAATTTTTTAAAACTTTATTGACAATCCTTGTCGGGAAATATCCAAGGCATGTGTACCAGTAGAGGCTATCGACTTCGGTATGATATAATATGTAATGCATGTGTCCATCCTTTCATATGGATGTTCATTTTTGTGATGCGAGGAGAATGAAGAAGTGATCTTGGGTCCCGATTTTCGATTTGATTAAAACAGAGTACGGGACCCACAAAATGGAGAACAGAGGAATATGTTGTAAACAAATGACATTCCCATTTGTTGATATCATTTTCTTCATTCATCGTTTTCTGGTTTTTGACTCTTATCTTCATTTCTTCTCACATCAAAGCAAATGAGACTCACAATTATATTGTTATTTTCTTTGGCGCCATATAATCGGGACGCTTAAAATGTGAACGTTAAATTGGTAAACTAGTAGTCTAAGTCCTTTCCATGTCTATATATAACAGGGTAGAAGACATTGTGGAAACACAATGTGTATGGTTGACTCCTAGTGTTGCATTTGCTCACAGTTTACTCGTATTTTATTTCTTCTAAATCTTTTTAAAATTCCTTTTCATTTCTTATTTTTTATTTATACTTCTAGATGATTTAATATCATGTTGTTGTAGTTGCATGCTAAAGAACACAATGATGCTAATCTCTTGGTGGACGTGATGAAACTCTTGAAAGCAAATGACGTGCCACTTCAACCTGGTACAACGGATATCGTATTTAGGTATGTAAAGGTCTTTTTTGTGATTCAAACATTCAACATTATATTTTTTTGATCATTGGATACTGAAGGCGTCTTCTATGTGCTTATCCTGGTGATATATATACTGTTATACCAAGACATGAGCTAAAGCATTGTGATGCATATGCAAATAAGTTTATTAGTTTACTAAAATTTGATGTGTGCTAAAGCCAAGGTGTTAAAAAGCGGAATTGGACCTCAAGGTGGTCCGAGGCATAAGCCCTAAGGCAGGTATATATATATATAGATATATAGAGGCTCTGTAAAATACAAACCTTGCATTTGTTGCACCCCTTACAAACCACAGTCTACATACGTGCAGACTGGTTCTGCACATATGCAGATGAATAGGTGCAAGAATATACATATAATGGACATACATTCATATGGGACAATGCATATATGCAGAACTAGAATGCACATATGCAGAACCAAAATGCACATATGCAGACTGTGGTTTGTAAGGGGTGCAACAAATGCAAGGTTTGCATTTGATTTGTACCCTATATATATATATACATATATATATGTATATATATATATATATATATATATATATATATATATATATATATATATATATATATGATACAATAGGGTTCGGTTCCAGTGAGAAGTTGAGGTTAACGTGAGAAGTTGTTATCAACCGTTGGATGAGAAATGGACGCACATTAGGATGAGATGCACCGAGATGCACCAAATCAATTCCCTTCTACGCTGCAATTCATGGGAGGGCATTTGTTTATAAGTGATCAATGGTTTAGATCCACTTCTCACTTCTCTCAAGTTAACCTCAACTTCTCACATGATCCCTCGCCTGATACAATATATACTAAATATATAAAAAGTGGGAGCTACGAGATACTCTTCAAAGTCGGTAAGAATATATATATATATATATATATATATATATATATATATATGTGTGTGTGTGTGTGTGTGTGTGATGCTCTTCAACTTTGGAGACGCGCGAAGACGTTGGAGAAGACAATTCTTCTTCCGAATTTAATTCATGGGACCCATTTTTATGATGTGTCTAGTAATGAGTTTTATTGTGGGTTCTGTTTAGTTGATGTGAGGAGAATGTATTAAAAATCGCTGAGTGGAGGTGAAGGAAGATGGTGTAAAGTTACACATGAACCTATACATGTTTCAAGTTTGTTTTCTTATTTCTTTCATGATGTTATCGACATGTTCTTATGGATCCTATTTGCTATATGTGAGCGAAAAAGAAGATGGTATCTATGATATTGAGAATGAAGGAAAACAGTTTATATTATTTTCATATCCATTTTGTGGGTCTCATTTACCAAACAAAAAGATGGTTGTTGGCCCCAAAGTTGTTAAAGGCGCAAGGCGCACATAGGCGCAAAGGGGTCCTAAGGCCTAGGCGTGAGGCCCAAAGGCAAGGCGCGGGCCTCACGACGAATGCGAGGCGCATCGTATAAATTATAATATATATAAATAAATACTTATGTACACATAAATACACACACACACATAGTAATACACAACTCAAATACCATTATATAAAAAGTTGTAATATCAACTCAAGTACCCTTGTACAGTTCAATTTCAATTTCAAAAAAGTAGTAACATGAATATCAAAGATATCTCAAGAAAATCTTGACTAATAGGTCGATGCTCAATTCTCGTTATCATCTTCAAGTGTCTATTCTACAATGTTCACATCGCGTTTATGTTCCCCAAATTGAATAGAAATTTGAAGAAAGAATTGAAGAGACTTATCTAATAAATGTGTTTTGTAGAAATCTAGGAGGTTAAAACACATAACTAATATTAGGTTTCGCCTTATTTAATAACTCTTATGTTGTAGAAGTAAAAAATGTTTAAAATATAGGGTTGATCTTCATAAGACACGCCTAAGCCCATACTGCGCCTCAAGACAAGGCGCTGCGCCTTGGTGCGCCTCAGTGAGCCGCCTTGCCTCGACAGAGAAAAAGGGAAACCCTTTATGCCTTATGCGCCTCAGCGCCTAGGCGCGCCTCAGGCGCGCTTTTGACAAATATGGTTGGCCCCTTTTAATTGTTGCGAGGAAATGTGATAAACCCAGACGTATCCATTTTATCCCATTTAGATGTAGGGCCTAAGGAGAATAGGTTATATGAAGATGGTGCAAGTGAACGAAATGTAGAAATCTTTCACATCACCATTTTTTGGGGCCCATAATGAAATGTTATCGTGGGTCCCATTAACTTGATACAAAGATGGGATCCATGAAACACAGAATGGAGAAAACCCGTATAAACGAATGAAATCTTACTTTTTTCCCCAACATTGTTATCGATATATATCATGTATCTTTCTTGCTTGCAGCATTTGCTACGATACGGATAGGTGGGATTTGATGAGTAAGTATGCAAAACGGTTTGTCAAGGCAAGTGAAAAATTGCGACGAACTTCATTTGATACTTGGATGACATTCGCCGCAAAACTAGGTGCTCATTTACATTTCTTCCTGAAAATATAATCTATTCATTTGTCACTTCAAATAAATTTTGGTCGTTTATAATCACCTATATTATTTATTTGGACGGGACGGGATTGAGTGGGACAAAAATGAATATTTTTTGTCCCACCAAAATAGGTGTCAAGGAGATCGAGACAAGATTGGTAAATTACTAAACTACCCATGCCAAACTAAAACCCTAAAATCTTCAGTAATTCTTTCACTATCGCCCGTCCAGAGTCCTGTCTGGGTACCAAACGCAATCTTAATGATCAATAATATCAACATCAATCTCATTTGTGTCCTATTTGATGTCTTCACAGGAGACGTTGATAATTTAGGGAAGATCGAGAAGTTGAGATCAGGATTGATGCAAACCCACACAATTGGTAGCGGGCTTTCATGTGCCAAGGTATTAATCATCCTGATCATGTTACCCTCTATTCAAAGTGTTTTGTTAGAGCATTATTGTATTCAAGATTTACTATAAAGTCAATGTTCTGTATTAGTCTATACTTTATTGTAATTGCCTTTATACCTTGTATGTTATGGGTATAAATAGGCTTGTCTAGATCTTTTGCTAAAAACCTTTTGTAACCCTTTCACAACAACTTAGAACTCAATATATGGATGACATATTTGCTCTCTATATTCTCTCTCACTACATTCATATCATATTGCTAGAGATCTGGATTTCACATTTGGTAGCAGAGCTAAACAGGAGATTCTAGCAGATCAAAGACCAAATTGAAGATTTTTTGCACTGATTTGAAGAATTCAGACCATACATTCATCACTGTTCATCTGATCACTTTTCATTCAGACATGGATTTTTTTTATTCTGATTTCTTGGATTGATTCTTAGCTTCACTGAACTCGGATTTGATTCCTGAACACATTTAATTCTTGGATCATCATCAATTACTGCACAGATTCATCTTATTTGATCGATTCTTGGATTTTTGTTCGAAAACCCTCAGTTCACTGTTTTGGATCATAATTCGTTTAAATCAATCGAATTGCGAGTTGTGATCAACAAGAAAAGTGTGCGGATTTTGATTACGAACAAATCGATAAAAGTTTCATCTCATTTGATCAAGAATTGAAAGAGTTATGGCAGAATCAGTGATTTTTGTGTTCGAAGTGATGATTTCGGATTGTTCTTGAGGAATTCGGATTGTTCATATGGAACTCGGACCACTCAAGGGATTTACTACTTGATTTTGGACAATTCGGAGTGTTCTTAATTTTTACAAGTGTTGAATTCGCATCAAAGAAAAGTTGGATTTATACAAGTCTTGAATTCGAACCCTTCTGCATTCGAATTCCTTGAATTCGAACCCTTCTGCATAAGAATTGATTGATTTCGAATCCTTCAGCATTCTAATTGATTGATTTCGAATCCTTCAACATTCGAATTGATTGATTTCGGATCCAACTGCATTCGAATTCATTGATTTCGAATTCTTATTCATCCGAAATCTTGTGATTTTTTTTATTCGACTTGTGTCAACTCATCAGTAAAAAAAAAAAATTATTCCGAAATTTTTATTCTGAAAAATTTTTATTCCGAAATTTTTTCTATAGTGTATTTCATACACTGTAAGAGCTTTTCAAGAAACAATTTTATATAAATTTTTTTGTATAGTGTATTTTCATACACTTTCTGCTTGATCTTCTGAACGATCAATTTCTAGCAATATTCAAGATGGTTTTACAATAAGTTATTGTTAAAATCAGTGGTGAAGATTTGAAGCAAAATATTGTTAAAACCAATACTTCAAATTCTTCAGTTCCTGTTTTTAATAAAACATTGGAGGAAGAAAATGTTGATCTGAAAAGACAAATTTTAGACATTTCTTCTTCAAATGCTAAACTTACTAAAAGAATAGCTGATCTTGAAGTTTATATTGCAGGTCTTGAAGCAAAGAGAGACAACTCGAGTCTGCACGATCAAATCAATAAACTTCAAGAGAAAGTATCAATCTTTAAAAAAGAAAATGCTGATCTAAAAAGCATTGAAGACAAGAGAGAGAAGGAGAACTTATATCTACAAAATCAATTAAAAAGAGTTCAAGAGCAAAGAACAACGTTGGAAGGTGAAAACGTTGAATTGAAGAAGAAGCTTTCAGAACGTGAAAGAGAGTTACTTTCTTCAATGAAAGTTCTTAAAGAAAAGGAAGTAATTGAGCTGAAATGTATAAAACTTTCGAAACAAGTTTCTGATTTTGAGAAAGTTTTATTTTTAGAAAAAGACAAGCTCGAAAAAGAAAGAGCTAAATTTGAAACTGAACGAAAATCTTTTGAGATTAAAAGTTCTGAACTTTCCGTGAAAATCTCTGAATTAGAAAATCTTTTGGAAAAGGAAAGAAAAGATTTCACGAAAAAGAAAAATCTCTTTGAAAAGGAAAGTAAAACCCTTAAAAAGAAAAATATGGAAATTTTCAAAGAGATTACTGATAAAAGAAAATTTTTGGAAAAAGATTTTGAATCGGAACGCGAATATTTTGAAGATACGATTCTTAATCTTACCAAAAGATTATCTGGTTTATCAGCTGATATTATGAAGGATCAACAGATCAAATCTGATCTCCAAAAGAAATTTGATCTAATTTCTAAAGAGAAAAATGTTTTGACAAACAAAGTTAAAGAACTTGAAGACATCATTTTTAAATTTGAGGTCTCAAAGCAGGCCAGTCATGATACTATCTTTCAGACTCCATTTGTTAAATCAAATGATTCTGAATACTCTTTTAAAACTGCTTCAAGTTCAATCCTTAAAAACATTCCTTCCAAACAATTTAATAGATCAACTGATTTCTCAAAAGATCGGATTCGTTCAACAAATCTCTTCTATAATCCTCTGCTTGATAAATCAGATAACAAAACAAATGTGCCTAAAGTTAATACTTCCAAACCTGATGAAGTTCCGGTCTTCAAGAAGGTGAAGATGGAATGGAGAGTCAAAGGCACAACAATTCCGAAGAAAGAAGTGCCAAAATCATCTACCTCCACATCAAATGCAAAGAAGAACAATGTGCCAAAAGGTAAATCTTCTACTAAACCTAATCCTATTCATTCTGTAAATCATCTGATTAGGTTGGCACATAAGAAAATATGTTGTTCTTACTGTGGATCAAATGATTTTGTACATAAAGATTATACTTCTTATTGGTACGGTACTTACAGTATTCCTTGTAAGAAATCTACACCTAACACACTAGGACCCAAGTCCCGTTGGGTACCAAAATCTGCTTAATCTGTTTTGTAGGTTCTTCATGTGTTGTGCTGAATGTTACATATATACCACACATACGATTGAAAACAAAAGAGAAGCGGTGAATTTTTTTGAAGAGTACTTGTGCCATTAAGGGGGAGCAAAGACCTTTGGTTTCTGAATACATCAATTCAGGACCCATGCTTCAATGTTTTTGGCTTTTGAACATATCAGTTCAAAACCCATGCTTCAACGACTATGGCTTCTGAACAATTCAGTTCAGGACCCGTACTTCAAAGACTAAGACTTCTAAACAAATCAGCTTAGAACTCACACTTCCCAGGTGATATCCTTTAACTGTCATATCTTTTTAATTCAAGGCTCATGTGGTGAAAGGTAACATTGCATTATGTTTTATTTCTACTGCTTTGAAAGTTTGAATCTTTTCAAATTTAATTCAATGAGATAAATTTTTCAATTTTCATTCAATGAATTAAATGTGTGCTAAAAGATGATTTTACAAGTATTTTTGTATTAACTGAGTTATATTTGTTTCATCTTTCACTTATGAAATTAATCGAAAGGTCAGCAAAACATGAATGAAATTATGCTGAATGCTCAAAGTTATGTGAATCTGGACTTATATAGAATATAATGCTCAAAAAGCCTAAATGTCTGAGTGATGGATGGAAATGAAAATATGGGCGAAGCACTATGTTTTAGAACCAAGTGATTGAGATAAAATTGTTGCACTATCATTTAGTTTGAAAGTTTGTGCCTGTGGCCTTTCTGGTTTGGGAGAGTAAGTCCTAAGGGGTGCTCGACACCTAGTCCCTAAGATCAACTGGTTTGGGATCGGCTGACCCAAATCCTGCTATAGAACCAGATAGAAGGCCATATTCTACTGGTACAAATGGGTTTAAGATATATCGATGTGGCCTTTCTGGTTTGGGAAATTAAGTTCTAAGGGGTGCTCGTCACCTAGCACCTAAGGCCAACTGGTCTGGGATATGCTGACCGAAATCCTGCTATAGAACCAGATAGAAAGTCATGTTTAACGGTGTATCTTATTCTTACTAAACTTTTTCATCAAAAGATGCCAATGAGCACAAAATCAAAAGATGCCAATGTGCAGAAAATCAAAAGATGCCAATGAGCACAAAATTAAAAGATTCCAATGTTCACAACATCAAAAGATGCCAATGAGCACAAAATAAAAAGATGCCAATGTGCACAAAATAAAAAGATGTCGATGAGCACAAAATTAAAAGATGCCAATGTGCACAAAATCAAAAGATGCCAAAGAGCACACATCTCTTGAAACTTGGGGAAAATACAAAGTCACGATAAACCCGTAAATTTGTGAAATTCTGATTTTGGACAAATAGTGTGAGTAGAGCAAAGTATTCTTATATGTTTTAGAATTGCATACACTTGATGCTAATCATATTTCGCATGCTAGCACACCAAATAAATTTAATAAAGGGGTTGAAACTGAACATTTTTAACTTGATATGCAATGATGACTTGTATTTGATTCCAAACACATGCATTTGATTTCATTTGATTGAAAAATCTGTCAAATTTCATTAAGCTGAAATGATGTAACAAGGGAAGGGGACTATAAATAGGGCTTATCATGTAAGTTTGTATTCATTAATTCATAATTCACAATGTAGCTCTAAAACTCTCATCTTGTTCTCTCTAGATTAGGTTTACATTTCTTGTGAATAAATAGTCCTCTCCTACATCATCTTGTTACTAATACTTGATATGTTGAAGATCATGGACTCACAATTGGTATTAGAGCCAAATCGATGAATCTTTTCTCGATACGATCATCGGATCTCGACAATTCAAGTATTTTTGCCCGATCTACATGTAAGTTTGCTCAAATCTCTTATGCTCTTGAAGATTTGCTCGTTATTCGATTCCAGATCATCTCCAATTTTTAGAATCGAATTTCGATAAGTTTTGACGATTTTCAAAATTTTCGAGAGTTTTTCGGTGTTCTTCGCGAGATTCTTAAGATCCGAAAGTTTTTGAAGCATGAATCTATTCTATCTACTCAGATCAGTTTATTTGATTGTTAATAAGGAGTTTGCAACGATCAGATCTATGAATTGTCACAAAATTAATCAGATCTGATTTCTGGAATTCAAAAGAAGTGTTTCTCGAAGTGATTCACGATGCAATGATCTAATTTCGCGTTTTTAGTAGATCTTGATCCAATTTGATTCTAGAAATCAATTTATATTGAATATTCGATGAGTTTGCAATTCTCAGATCAGAATTCGGTTAAGAATTCAGTTGGATCTCAATTTTAAAAATCATCAGATCACGTTTTTTTGTTTGGCCGGCGATGAGCTTATAGATTCAACACAGATTTGTTCTAAACTGCATGGAATTGTTAAATTCGTGGATTTTGGTTGCTTCATGCGTTAAGAATGTAATCGAATGAAAAATGGAAGCTGTTTGGTTCGTCTGAGTTACACATCGCCGGAATCTCCTACATATCGCCGGAAATTCGAAGTTAACCTATTTCTGCCGGAGATTGTGTTTTGATTTCGATAAACATCAAGAGATCATTTCATTGTGTTTTTTCGATCACACTGAGAGTTTTAGAAGTAATTTTCAGCATGAAATCAGATTTTAGTGTTGTTTGATGTCACTTCGCCGGAAAAACGTATTCTGCCGGAATTCACCTTGCCGGAAAATCGATGTGCCGGTGGTAAGGTTCACGTTTTGTGCTGCATGTCCATTGATGATTATTGGAGGCTAAGAAACAGTTGTTGGTCGTTTGTATTGTGTACCTCGCCGGAAAAAGCAGTTACTCGCCGGGATAGTTAGTTACATCGACGGAAGTTACTATGCCTGTTTTCTCGATGCATGATCTCAATTTTCTTGGTAATATCTATTTCTTGATGATTTGTGAGCATAATGGAGCAGTTGTAGTCATGAAAATTCAAAGAAAATATGAAGCGATTTCAACAGTGCGTTGTTGTGAAGGAGATGAATAGTGACTAACGGACTTTGTTAGTGGACCGTTAAAATTCTAACATTTTTGGTCCAGTTTTCGTTAGTTTGGTTAAAATTCCAGATTCTTGCTAACGAAATTCGTGTGGCATCACTCCTACATTTAGTTTGTCACACATTCTTCTTGACGACATCGATTTGTGATCGATTCCTCAAAATCCCTACCGAGTAGCGCGTGATTGTTAACCGTTCCTCCTTCGAGCAAATTCGGACCAAGCTCTTAAGCCGAATTCTTACTCAACTCGTGGTCCAACGACGGATTCTTTGTTTTACACTAAGAATGCATTTGTCTTATCACTCAAAACTCACTCGTTATCATTCTTGTGGGCTTATCGGAACGAGCTCGAGTTTCTACATTTTAGAGATGTTTTTCGTGCACTTAGTCGGGGTTATGGAGTACATTGGATCCGATTTTTCAAAGTTGAAAATATGATGAATAAGAGCAACTTTCAAGGGGGAGCCGAGCCTACTTTTGAAGTATTGCACCGCTAAAGTTTGTCAAGAAAATCAAGGGGGAGAGGAGTCAAAGACTTGAAGATGATTTACTTTCCAAAACTTTAGGGGGAGAATGTTAGGACATTTAAGTTGTCCTAATTAATTAGAAAGTTTTGTAAAGTAATAGATTTGGGCCTAATGGGCTTAGACATGTAAATGGGCTTGGGCTTAAATGATGTAACAAGGGAAGGGGACTATAAATAGGGCTTATCATGTAAGTTTGTATTCATTAATTCATAATTCACAATGTAGCTCTAAAACTCTCATCTTGTTCTCTCTAGATTAGGTTTACATTTCTTGTGAATAAATAGTCCTCTCCTACATCATCTTGTTACTAATACTTGATATGTTGAAGATCATGGACTCACAATTTTGTAAAGCTTTCAAATGATCAAATGTTAGTAGTTATAAAATGAAGTTCAATGAATTTTATTTTCCTTGTGTAATTTTTAAAAAAAATTTGTGCTACAATTTCATATATTGTGCGTTATTGAAATATATGCATACTTTCAGGGGGAGAAAACAAATTGCTCCAGAATTCTTATTTTGAAGGGGAGCAAGGTTATTCATTAAGGAGGAGATTGTTAGTAATACTCAGAGACGCGACTGAAATTGAAGAAGGTTTTCGATGATAATGATGCTCACTTTCATCGAAAAAGGAGGAGAAATGTTTAATTCAATTCATGTCAAAGAGCTTTCAAGTCAAAGATATTTCATGTCAAAGAGCTTTCAAGTCAAAGATTCGTGAACAAAGGCTGAAGATCAGGGGGAGAAGGATCATGTGAAGTCTGAAATGTTGCTGAATTTGGTCATCTTAGTTCTGAGCGTTTCGGAATATGCTTACACCTAAAAGTTCAACAATATAGATGATTTCACATCCTTCTTGGTCCGAGATCTGATGGTTTCGCATCCTTCTTGTTCCAAGTTTGTCAAAGGCTGATGAAGTTGCAAAGATCTGTTTTTCATATACAAGACTTGAAGATGGTTTGACAAAGTGTATGTTGGAGAAGATTGACTTTACAAAGAGCTGAAGACTGCTGTCATATTTTTTTAAATCTTGAATCCAAAGGGGGAGATTGTTAGAGCATTATTGTATTCAAGATTTACTATAAAGTCAATGTTCTGTATTAGTCTATAATGTATTGTAATTGCCTTTATACCTTGTATTTTATGGGTATACATAGCCTTGTCTAGATCTTTTGCTAAAAACCTTTTGTAACCCTTTCACAACAACTTAGAACTCAATATATGGATGACATATTTGCTCTCTAGATTCTCTCTCACTACATTCATATCATATTGCTAGAGATCTGGATTTCACATGTTTTATTTCAGATGAAGTTGTGGTTCTTTTTAAGAGTGCGAGTGTTTCAGTACTTCTTTTCTAAATTGAATTGGTCAACTTTGGTTCAATTTAGTTCCATGTATTAAACCGTTTTGTATGTTGAAAAAAAGTTGAAATTATTTTTGACTTTTAGTAAATAAATGAGTCTCCTACAAAACCCTTGAAATAGTCGAACAACTTTGTTGTTTTTCTTTTCTCAAAACCTTTATACAAGCCAGGTCTCTTCACATAAACGGTCTCTATTCTTATGGCACACCCTTTTGTAGAACGTTAATGTATAATCACATGTGATTTTGCACATGATTTTACAGCTATCTTATTTTCTTGTTTAGTTACTGTTCTTGTTTGAACCTATATATATATATATATATATATAGAGAGAGAGAGAGGGATAGTTCGTCTTCTAACAGGTTTTTTATGTACTCTCTTTGCAGGGGTTTCTACTTGGACGTAAACCTGAAGAATGCAAATACACACTTGTTGTTTAATGTGAATCCGAATGGACAGACGCCCTTGATGCCAATAAAACATGAATTTGGAAGAAAATGTCGTTTGACCCATGATTCTGCCATGCCATACTCATCAATAACCCATATCGTAAATCCTTTATTGGTTGCTGACATCACACAAAGCTTTCCATCCAACACGCCCAAACTATTAGGGTACTTCCATTTCCTAGAGAATGAGGAAGAGGTATCTTACTGAAAGTATCCAAACCTATATCAAAAGAGACTATTGTTTTTAGATCCATTACACCTTTAATATAGGTATGGGTATAACCAAACCAATGAAGATGATGGTGATGATAATGGTCATCTACACAAACGTTGTCGTCATCAGAAAGGGTTGAAATATATGCATTGGAAACCTAGAGTCATTTATTAATTTCCAGCTGGAGTTCTTCATACTATACACCTCTACTTGAAGCCTATTTGCTTTAACAAGAAAACGATGTGTTTCTATGGGTAGATTAAAACTGTGCTTTAACTTGACAATTTTATAATCATCCGTTTTAGGATCATACCCGAACCGAAAATGCTTTCTACCGGGAAAGGGATCACATGACCGGAGAGTTGATATGGTGGAAAGAGTAGGGTTCCATATCTTAATGTCTTCATATAACTGGATACGAAAACATATTAAGCCTCTAACAGAACCGTTGAATCTTAAACAAGGCTCCATGATGGACTTAGGTGATTGAAGTGACCAAAGTGGATATGGTCGACAAGGTGGGTAGAGTGGAGATGGTGACGTCGAGGTAGGATGGTTTTTCGTTTCTCTTTCGTCGATGATGCTCCTTGTATGTGTGTGTGTGTCTATATATATATATAGGGGTGGTATTTTTTGCAAACCACTACATTCCTAGAAACTATGCAACTATCCTAATCACCATCCAATTAATTCATCTAAGGCTCATATTAATCCGGCGGCATTTTGTGTAAATATTGACCAATTAATAATTAATTTCAAATGTAAAACATGCCCACAAGGGTTTTTTCATCAAAATATTTAGGTGTGTCACGTGATTCACTTTCCCCCATTAAACAATTCCATGGTTGCCTCTTCTTCATCGCAGGTTCATGGCCATAACACCGCCGGCGACCTTACCCTCTTCTTTAAAAATCATGGCCATAACACCACTACCACCGCCGCTGTCTACCACACGCACCACCGCCGCCGCTGTCCACTATAGGCACCACCACCACCGCCGCTGACCACCACAGTCACCACCCCCGCCGCCGCTGTCCATCACAGTCACCACCACAGTTTATGTGGATTCATGATTCTGGTTTCATCTTCTTCAAAAAACTCCAACGATTCATTACAAACATGTTTTCTCTTATCTTCATGAACATGAGAAAACCCAGTAGGGGCTTCATCATCACCAACAGTTTTCTCCTTATCAGCATGAACAATCGAGAACCCAAATGAAAAATTTTGGTTTAAAAAGTTCAAATATTGTTTAATAACATTATGATCTTGGGTTTTTAGAAATTGATAGTTGGCACAGCCATGGATGGTGTGCTTCATGAAGCAATAGTGTATTCATGAATATAGTTTTTAATTCATGAAGCTAATTTATTAATCATGATTATAATTATGTTTATTCATGATTATAATTTTGTTTATTCATGATTAACTTCTGTTTATTCATGATTAATCGGTTACCATCTTCTTCGCAAAACTCCGACGATTCATTACAAACATGTTTTCTCTTATCTTCATGAACATGAGAAAACCAAAAACCGTTTTTAGAGACGTGAATATGGGAAAGATCCCTATAAATCTGTTGCTACTAAAATTAAGATATTAATGAATAAAAAAGTTAATTTAAAATTCCATCCACAATTACTTAATTACCCTTTACGTGAATTATTAATTAAATATATATAATAATCAATAATTTTGAAATGATTGGTTATAAAGTGGTTTGTAAAGTTTCTAAGAATGCGGTGGTTTGCAAAAGAAACCTCCCCTATATATATATGTATATGTATATATATATATATATATATATATATATATATATATATATATATATATACTGTAACAACCCGATTTCCCAACATGCAAATAACATATATTTCACCACAAAATACCACATCATATTTCATATATGGTCCCTTATCTTAATCAAATAAGTCTTTCAGTACAAACTCTTTCACTAATGATAAAGTACATAATAGATATAAATACAACGAGAATCTTCATAATCATGCATCTTCCAGAAAGCTAAACATGACATATCCTATCACTGTCCTTTATTTGCTCCTTGACCTGGAATACATATTTTAAAACAAAAATGAGGGTTAGACCTTTAGGTCTAGTGATAAAATCCCCCGTTAGTTAAAAACCATTACTTCTAACATTTAAAACACATAATACATAATACACATAAGAAAGTACCAATTAGGACTCATGCATCATGTATCTTTCCATCTCTTTCTCTTTTCTTTTTCTCTTGGCCATATTAATTGGTAGCAAGCCAATTAATTAATTTTCACCGCTGTACTAAATACAGCCAACACCGTTGTCCTTTTATACAGCCAATATTCACCGGTCCAAAGCCCGGCCAACTAGCTCCCATGCAGTGTAATATTCATATAAATACCATATGCACATTATTACACTCATTCACATACATGTATTCCATTTGAAAACTTTTTAAATAAAACTCACTTGATTCGTTTAATTTTCAAGATCTTTCCACGCTATTATCAAGCTCTCCAAATTCTTCAGTCCCGTTTCACGGAATCTTTAATCTTCACAAGATGAACCTTTCAATTTCAGCAACAATCTTTTCCTTCTCTTCTTTTCCTTTCTACGGCTCTCTCACTCTCTCAACGAAAACACACACACACTACTATACTTAGATATTTTCTAAGTATGCAAAGGAGACACCTCCTAATTGAGGTGAGTATAGGCGGTGGTGGAATGGGGTTTGGTTAAAATGACCAATCAAACCCCAAACTTAATCCATTTGGCAAAACCTACCCCTAAACTTCCATTATAAAATTAAATCTTACCCCTTAACTTCTAACTTCAAAATATTAAATTAAAATAACACCTTTAATTAAACCAATAATATACCTGGTTATTACAACATCTCCCCCTTAAAAGAATTCCGTCCCGGAATTCAGTTAAGTGAACAGATGAGGGTATTTGGTTCTCATTTCTGTCTCTGATTCCCAAGTAGCATCCTGACCTCTGTGATGTCGCCACTGAACTTTTACTTGTTTGATCGTCTTGTTCCGCAACACTTTAGTCTTATAATCCAAAATGGCTTCAAGTTCTTCCACGTAATTCGGCTTTTCATCAACTTGAATTTCTGGAAAGGAGACATCCTGATATGATGTAACCAAACACTTTCGAAGGTTCGATACATGAAACGCATTGTGGATACAGCTTAACTCTATCGGTAGATCCAATCTGTAAGCTACTTCACCAATCCTTTCTGTAATTGCGAACGGTCCAATATACCTCAGGCTAAGTTTACCTTGCTTCCCAAATCGAATGACTCCTTTCCAAGGTGAGACTTTCAACATTACAAAATCTCCGATTTGGAACTCTAACGGTTTCCGACGTCGGTTGGCATAGCTTTTCTGACTGTCTTGAGCCACTTACAATCTGTCCCGAATCTGAGTAATCTTATCCGCTGTTAATTGTACTATATCTGGCCCAGCTAACTGTTTTTCCCCTACTTCATTCCAACACAGAGGCGTTCGACATTTTCTACCATACAGAACTTCAAATGGTGCGGCTTGTATGCTGGTATGATAACTATTGTTGTAGGCAAATTCGATCAACGGTAGGTGCTTATCCCACGATCCCCCAAAATCAACAATACAAGCCCGAAGCATATCTTCTAATGTCTGAATTGTTCGTTCACTCTGACCGTCAGTTTGAGGATGATAAGCTGTACTTAACTTTAGTTGCGTTCCCATCTCCTTTTGGAAACTTCTCCATAATCTTGAAGTAAAACGACTATCCCGATCTGAAATAATCGAGATTGGAACTCCATGTCGAGTTACTATTTCATTAATGTACAATTTGGCTAAACGTTCCAACGAATCAGTTTCTTTTATTGGCAAGAAATGAGCAGACTTCGTCAATCTATCAACAATTACCCAAATAGAATCGAATCCCTTTGGAGTTCTAGGTAGCTTGGTAATGAAATCAGTAGTGATCTGATCCCATTTCCACATGGGTATCTCCAAACGTTGTAACTGACCAAACGGCCTTTGATGTTCGATCTTTACTTTCTTACAAGTATCACAACCTTCCACATACCGAGCAATGCTTCTTTTTATTCCCGACCACCAACAAAATTGCTTCAGATCTTTATACATCTTATTCGTACCTGTGAATAGAGAAACGAGATTGATGAGCTTCTTGCAATACACCTTCCCGCAAACCACCCAAACGAGGCACCCAAATTCTACTTCCCAAACATAATAACCCACGATCATCTTTTACTAGCAGTACTGATACTCCCACTAATCGTTCTGACTTTAGATGTTCTTCTTGGAATGCTTCTATTTGACACTTCTGCAATTCATCAAATATGTTCGGTAGTAATCCAGCCCGTAGTGAAATAGTTCTTATTGTTCCACTTCTTTCCTGACGACTCAATGCATCTGCTACCATGTTCGCCTTTCCGGGATGATAAAGGATTTCACAATCATAATCATTCACCAATTCCAACCATCTTCTTTGTCTCATATTCAGTTCCTTCTGATCGAAAAGATGTTGGAGACTCTTATGATCAGTAAAATTTTGGCATTTAGAACCATAAAGATAATGTCTCCAAATTTTCAATGCGAAGACAACTGCTGCTAGTTCCATATCATGAGTAGGATATTGTCTTTCATGATCCTTCAATTGACGAGAAGCATAGGCAATCACCTTTCCACGTTGCATAAGTACACATCCCAATCCTAATTTAGAAGCATCGTTGTAGACCACAAAATCATCAGAACCATCTGTCAATGCTAATATCGGCGCGCTGCAGAGTTTCTCTTTCAATATTCTGAATGCTTCATCCTGTTCTGTTCTCCATTCAAACTTTAGATTCTTCCGGGTTAATTTAGTCAAAGGCGTAGCGATACGAGAAAAGTCCTTCATAAATTTTCGATAATACCCGGCTAAGCCTAGAAAACTTCGTACTTCCGTTGGTGTCTTCGGTTGTTCCCATCTTTCAATTGCTTCCACTTTTGTTGGATCAACTTGTATACCCTTCTCGGAAACTACATGACCCAGAAACTGAACCTCTCGTAGCCAGAATTCACACTTCGAGAATTTAGCATACAACTTCTCTTTCTTTAACAACTCCAGAATCAAACGAAGGTGTTGTGCGTGATCTTCTTTGGATCGGGAATAAATAAGTATATCATCGATAAATACAATGACAAATTTATCGAGATAAGGCTTACATACCCGATTCATTAGATCCATAAAAGCGGCCGGAGCGTTTGTTAGTCCGAAGGGCATCACCAAGAATTCATAGTGACCGTATCTCATACGAAAGGCAGTCTTCAGAACATCTTCTTCCTTAACCTTCAACTGATGATAGCCAGATCTGAGATCAATCTTGGAGAAATAGCAAGCTCCGACTAATTGATCAAAAAGATCATCAATTCTTGGAAGCGGATACTTGTTCTTGATCGTTCGCTTATTCAACTCCCGGTAGTCGATACACATTCTCATTGAACCATCTTTTTTCTTTACAAACAAAACTGGTGCTCCCCATGGTGAAGAACTCGGTCTGATGAAGCCTTTATCTGAAAGATCCTGCAGTTGAGTCATCATCTCTTTCATCTCGGGAGGTGCCAAACGATACGGTGCACGGGCAACTGGAGCAGCTCCAGGAATCAGATCTATACCAAACTCTACCTGTCTAACGGGCGGAAGACTATTCATGTCTTCAGGAAATACTTCCGGAAATTCACTAACAATCGGAATATCTTCCAACTTTTTCTTCTCTGACTTAGTATCTATCACATAAGCTAAGTAACTCAAGCAACCTTTATTAACACACTTACGGACTTTTATCATAGATATAAAACTAGACTGATGATTCCTACGATCACCATAAATCACTACTGGCCCCTTCTCAGGTAACACAACATTTATTAATTTCTTATCACAAACTATATTAGCTTGATTCTTGGCTAACCAATCCATTCCCACTACCACGTCAAACTCGACCAGGGCTATTGGAAATAACTGAATCGGTACTCCGCACCCTTCTATATCTATCATACAGCTATCAAATACTTCTTTAACCGACACTTGGTTATCGTTTGCAGTATCTACCATTAAAGCACAATCTAACAGTTTAGGTTTCAATTGCAATTTAGCAACAAATGACGGAGACACAAAGGATCGATTTGCACCGGAGTCAAATAACAGTTTAGCACGTG
Organism: Saussurea involucrata; assembly: GCA_033807775.1. Taxonomy (NCBI): domain Eukaryota; kingdom Viridiplantae; phylum Streptophyta; class Magnoliopsida; order Asterales; family Asteraceae; genus Saussurea; species Saussurea involucrata. The sequence continues at coordinate 61,995,329 of CM066317.1, forward strand.
TAGAGTTTATGAGAAATGTACCTGTAACCACATCCGGATTTTCGTTTGCTTCTTTTGCTGACATTAGAAAAGTACGATCCCTTGTTCTTGGTGGTTCAATTCTTGGAACTACTGATTTGGTCACTGTTGGTCCCCCGGATGTTCCACCCTGTTGTATTCGGACCCGTGGACAATCTGATTGTAGATGATCAGGAGAATTGCATATAAAACAAAACAGTGTTAGTTGACAATTTTTAGCAATATGCCCGGTCTTCCCACACTTGTAACAAATCCGTGGATCCACTTGATAATTTCCTTGATGAAGACGATTACATTTCGGACATGGTCTTTCCGTTGGTCGGAAGGGTAATCGGTTATCAAATCTCAGAAACCTAGACTTCTTTAGATCATGTTGTGGCCCTTCCCATTTTCTCTTCCCTGTACTCTTGTCATTAGCATCTCTTTTATTGTCCCGTTCTACATTTTCTGCTGCATCAACTGCGGCTGAGAAGGTATTAGGCCCTGTTGCAGTTACCAACCTTCATCTTTTTTGTAGCCATAAATAAATGTTTCCATCTTCATCTTTTTTGTAGCAACATAATATTCTGCAAATCTAGACTTCTCTAAGAAACGAGCAGTATAATCTCTTACTGATAAATTTCCTTGTTGCAAGCTCATAAACTCTTCCTCCAACTGTCTGACTGCTGCGTGGGGACAAAATTGTTCTTTAAAGGCTATTGCAAATTCATTCCAGATAATAGTAGCGTGTACATCAGGTCCTTTAGAGGTAGTAAAGGCTTCCCACCAATACAATGCATATGCCTTCAACATCGCCGTCCCGTATAAAACTTTGTCTTCTTCAGCACACTTACTAGTTTTGAAGACAGCTTCTATTTCTTTTAACCATCTCATAGCTTTCACTAGATCTCTTTTTCCTGCATAAGTTGGGGGTTTGCAACTCAGAAACATTTTGTAGTCACACTTCCTTTGCACTGGTAAGGCAATAGATGTAATAGGCATTTCATCTTCCTGATTGGGCCCTGGTCTTTCTGTTCCAATGTTGCGATTTTGATCAAACATAGCCTGTATACTTGCTTGTAATCGTCCCATTTCAGCCATCAGATCATCCCTTGTGACAAATTATGTACCTCTTGACGGATTTCTACCCCCATTTCTGCCTCCACCTCGATCTCCTCCCCTTCCTCCTGTTAGAGCACTATTTGTAGCTATCAAGACAGTATTAATTCCTTGTACTGTTTCTCCTTAGTAGAGGCATGGGCTTGTCATGTCCTACTATATAAAGGAGTTCCTTTGTTAATTTGCTCAACCTCTTGAGCATTTGTCATTTTGTACTTTGAAGATCAATATATGGATGACAAGTTTGCTATCTAGATTCTCTCTACATTTGTTCATATCATATTGCTAGATTTGGGATTTCACATTTGGTATCAGAGCTAAACAGAAGATTCAAGCAGATCGAAGACCAAATTGAAGATTTTTTACACTAAGCCTGAAGAATTCGGATCTGGTGTTCATCACTGTTCATCTGAACACTTATCATTAAGACACAGATTTTTTCTAAATTTTGATCTTTTGGATCAATTTTTTGCATCACTGAACTCGGAATTGATTACTGATCATCTTTAATTCTTGGATCAACATCAAAAACTACACAGAATCATCTGATTTGATCGATTTTTTGGTTTTTGTTCGAAAACCCAAAATTCACTGTTTTGGATCAAAAGTTGTTTAAATCGATCGAATTACGAGTTGTGATCAACAAGAAAAGTGTGCGGATTTCAATTTCGAACAAATCGATACAATATTCATCTCATTTGATTAAGAATTGAAAAGGTTATGGCAGATTCAGTGATTTTGATGTTCGAAGTGCAGAATTTGGATCATTCTTGGTGAATTCGGATCATTCATACACAATTCAGATCATTCAAAGGGAATTCGGAGTGTTCTTGGCATCACAAGTATAGAATTCGACTCGAGAAGCATTCGAATTCATTGAATTCGAACTCTGTTAAGTTCGAATTGAGTTGAATTCGAACCCTATAAGATTCGAATTGAGAGGTTGTGGATAAAATCTGAGTTGGTTTTGATTTTCCAAGTAATGAATTCGAACTCTGTTAAGTTCGAATTGAGTTGAATTCGAACTCTATTAGATTCGAATTGAGAAGTTGTGGATAAATCTGAGTTGGTCTTGATTTACCAAGGATAGAATTCGATCCCTGTTAAGTTCGAATTGGGTGAAATCGAACATCGTTAAGTTCGAATTGGGTGAATTCGAACCCAGTTAAGTCCGAATTGAGTGAATTCGAACCCAGTTAAGTCCGAATTGAGTGAATTCGAACCCAGTAAAGTCCGAATTGAGCATCCGAATTCTTGGAAGTGTTAGTTGAATTCGAATTCTAAACTCAGCATCTGTTGAATTCGAATTCTCTTAAGTGTATTTTTTTTACACTTACTGCTTGATCTTCTGAACGATCGTTTTTCTAGCCAATTATCAGAAGATGTCGAGAGATATGTTGAGCATGGGTTCCAAGAACAAGCCTCCAGTCTTGATTGCTGAAGAGTATTCTCAATGGAAAAGGAGAATGATTCAATTTCTGAATCATCAGAACAGAGATCTTATGCTGTCTATTCAAAATGGTCCTTACAAAGCATTGATAGAGGTTAATGGTATCCCTGCAACTGAAACAAGTCAAGAAATTCTTCCGAGAAAAATAGAAAAAGAATACAAATATTATAGTGAAGCCGATAAAGCTAAAGTTGAAATTGATGAGCAAGCTTTGACATACTTGACAATGGCCATTCCAAATAATATCTACAATCGTGTAGATAGTCGAAATTCGGCAAAGGAGATTTGGGATGAGCTAGAAAGACAGTTTGAGGGTTCATCAAAATCTATGAAGACCAAAAAGAATCAAAGCATTAATGCTTATGAAGGTTTTAAAGTGTAATAACCAGGTATTTTATTTAATTAAAGTTTGGAATTTCATAAGGTTTTGTGTTAGTGTTTTATGGAGTTAGAAGTGAAGGGGTAAGTTTGAATTTTTATTTGGATGTTTGGGGTTAAATCTTGCCAAATAAAATAAGTTGGAGGTTTGTTGGGTACTTTTACCAAACCTCTTATCCACCACCGCCATATTCACTTTGAGATAGAAGGAGGTGTCACTCATAGAGGCTTTTTAGCAACTCATAGTGTGTATGTGTGTGTGTGATTCGGTTTTGAGAGAGAAAAGAGAGAGAGCCGTGGAAAAGGAAAGAAGAAGAAGAAAAAGGAATTTCAAGAATTGCTGCTGTGATTTTGTACCAAACTCTAGTAATCAAGGTAAACCATCCCTACCTTATTTGTATTTTAATTCCTTAAGGTGTTCTTGAAATTTGCTAGTTTAAGTTCTTGGTGGGTTTTGTCAAAAATGGATGTTTTTGGGAAGTCAAGCTTAAGGTTAGGATGTATTCTTGGTCTTAAACATAACTGCATCTTTATAACAACATGCATAGCTTAAAAGTATGAAATCTGGGTTCTTAGGATGAAATAGTAGACTGAGATATTCATCGAAGTCGCAATGGACGACTGCGACATTCATCGAAGTCGCAATAGTGGGTTGCGACTTGGGTATGAAGTCGCAATGGTCGTTTGCGACTCGGCTTGGAATCGCAGTAGTTGATTGCGATTTGGGTTTGGAATCGCAGTAGTTGATTGCGATTTGGGATTGGAATCGCAGTAGTTGATTGCGACTTAGGGTGAAGTCGCAATAGTGGGTTGCGACTTCGGGGTGAAGTCCCAGTAGGCGGTTGCGACTTGGTACTGTTCATTGCGATTTTTATTATATTTTAATGGGTTGCGACTTTAGTCAAGGATTTTCTAAGTTCAGTTTTAAGAAGAAATACCTATTATTTTGTGTAATTACAGATTCTGTGAAGAGTGGAAATACGTGATATTAACTTGGGAAAGCTTTTGTGATAAACATTTCAGGTGAGTTTTACTTTAAAGAGTATTTTACTGGAATACCATATGTGAATAACAAATTGTGATAATTGTATGAATATGTCATACGTGGGTGATTATAATGGGATATTATAATTACGTGAGTATTATATGAAAATATAATACGTGGTCGGGCTTTGGACCGGTGTGTTAAATTGGCTCGCAACCAATTGAGATTGGCCATTGGTGGAGGGATAAGGTGGAATGAGACAGGTATTAATTTACGTGCAATGTATGTGTCTTTATATAAAAAGTGTTTTATATAAATGAATTTTAATGATTTTCAAATGTAGGGATTTACTCACTAGACCCTTAGGTCTAACCCTCATTTTTTGTTTTCAAAATTTTGTATTCCAGGTGATGGTTCCAGTAAGAACAAGTAGATTGAGTACTTGTTGGCTAGCTTTTGTGAAGATTATCATTATGAAGTTAGGGATGCGTTTTGTGATTATAAAATAGATGATCAGTTGTTTTGTAATTTTATTTGAAAAAGTTTGTACTAAATTTCTTACTTTCTTTAGTCAGACCTTGGGGACCTAATGTGAAAATTTGTTATGAATTTTATGTTATTTGGATATTTTGAATGCGGGTTGTTACAGATGGTATCAGAGCCCTAGTTTAAGGGATTTAGGTATTAGAATCTGTACCTAGACTTAAACTGCATGTGAAGTAGGATGTCCCAATTAATTTAGAACATTGGGATGCTAAGTATAAAAGGTAGAAGGAACATCATGTGAGGTAATTTCAAATTACACCAGGCCAGTGTAATTATGATCTTACAGGTGCATGTATGAACTGGAATACCTTGTTATATGGGGTATGTGTTTATGTGTATATTAACTTTGTTTGAATCCACAGAATGGCGAGTGGCACTAGACAAAGGAATCAAAGAGGAGGAAGAAATTCGGGTGGAGAGAATCCACCAATAGGAAGAGGGGGAAGAGGAGGAGATCGAGGTAGAGGCAGAACCGGCAGGGGAACTGGGGGTCGAACTGGAGATAGAACGCAACCACATGGTACAGAGTTTGTTACGCGGGATGATCTGATGGCTGAAATGGGAAGGTTACAGGATAACATTCATGCTATGTTCGAACATAATCGCCATAATGAAACTGAAAGACCAAATCCAGAACATGAAGTCGAAATGCCACTTACCTCTACTGTCTTACCGGTGATGAAAAGGTGCGACTATAAGATGTTTCTTAGTTGCAAGCCCTCTACATATTCAGGAGAACGGGACCCGGTCAAAGCAATGAGATGGCTAAAAGAAATAGAGGCAATCTTCAAGACGTGTAAGTGTGCTGAAGAAGACAAAGTGCTTTATGGAGCTGCGATGCTAAAAGGGGATGCTCTGTATTGGTGGGAGGCTCATATAGAATCAAGAGGATCGGATGTTTATACTACTTTTGCATGGGAGGAATTTGTGTTAGCTTTCACAACACACTTCTGTCCACAGGCTGCTGTTAGACAATTAGAGGAAGAATTTATGAATCTACAACAGGGGAATCTATCGGTTAGAGATTATACTGCACGATATTTGGAAAAGTCTCGTTTTGCAGGATACTATGTTGCTACAGAAAAGATGAAAATGGAGAGATTTATTTATGGGTTGAATTCCGAGATTCGAAGAATGGTGACTGCCACAGGCCAAATACTTTTACAGCTGCGGTGGATGCTGCCGAAAATGTGGAAAGAGATAATAAAAGAGAAGTTGGGGATAAGAGCTTAGGGAAAAGAAAATGGGAAGGACCACCACATGATTCGAGGAAGCCTAGATTTCAGAGGTTTGACAACCGTCCGTCATTTCGACCAACAGAAAGACCATGTCCAAGATGTAATCGCTATCATCAAGGAAATTGTCAAGTAGAGTCGCGAGTTTGTTTTAAATGTGGGAAAACTGGGCATGTTGTTAAGGATTGTCGAGTAACACGATTTTGCTTTTTGTGCAATTCTCTGGATCACTGTAACATCCGACAAAAATCAAAACTTCCAGGTTAGCATATGTTAAACCCTCACTAATGTTAAAATAGAGAATATACTTTGATAGGGCCTTTTCAGAAGACATTAAGGCGAAGATTCGCTAGAATTCCCGGTAGTGCCTAAAAGACCCGGTTTTGACCCATGACTAACCGGAACACCTTGTGAAATGCCAAAATACCTTAAATAACATATAACCTATATAAAATATAGGGTTTTACTTTATACATAAATCTTTCTTTTTCTAAGATTAAATAAAAAGCAAGAAGGTATTTTAAGAGTGTGCCTTGAAACCTATTCATAAAAACATAAAATGATTTTTACAAGAAAATGATTTTGGGCTTATTCTTTTATAAAAAAAAATTATTTTGCAAAGGGTTGGGGGCCCATGTGTGGCCGGCCACCCCCCTCCCTTATACTCCCTCCTTGTTCAATTTTAGTTCATTTCAAACTCTCAAAAACCATCCATCTTCCTCTCTCTCTCTCTCTTGGAATCCTACCATTTCTCTCCATCATCTTCATCATTTCAAGCTTCAAACTCCAGAAACATTCAGTCCATACAAGCATCCAAAAACGAAATCCTAAAGAACTTGAAGTACTTGCAACATCTTCCTAAGGTAAGAACTCCAAATTTGTGTTATTTCATACTTTTTGGCACCTTTTATGCCATTTTTCCTACTTTGTTCTACATTTTTATTTCATCCAAATGGATGAACTCTGTTTCTTGTTCTAGAAGGGAGATAAAACACCAAGGACATGAGAAATGTCCATAATGTGGTGAAAATCTATGAAATTCCATCATGAACTTGAGAAAAATGAGCAAAATCATCAAAAACGTGGGTTTTGTTCTTGTATAAGAATCTGGATTTTTGACTTTGCATGCACATTTTCCTTGTAAGTTTAAAGTATTTTCTTTCAAAAACATGTCATATGATGTTAGGATTGAATCCTTAGCAAAGGAATCCACATCTATGAATGTTAAAATGCTTAAAAATGGGTTTTATTGGGAATCTTCAAGTTCCAGAATCTGGCAGATCTGTTGCATGTAGTTAGGACGACCATATCTTGGTCAAATCATGTCCAAAATTTCTCATTTTTCTTCTGGAGTAAGGTTAAATGGGTTAGGGTTCAAACCCAACTGGTCTCATAAGAAAACATTGAGATTTAGACCTTCAACTCCTTAGAACAAATTTGGTGTGCAGCAGATGATCTGTCAGGTTGTTGTGTCATCTTATTTTGCATGTAACTTTCTGTAGAATTCATAAAATTTCTTCATTTTCCCTCTGGAAGATCCTTATATGAGTTAGCTTTCACATGCATTTGGTTTCATAAAAATATATGGTGTTTTGGTCACTCAAAGAATTTTTACAAGTTAAGTGTGTCAATCTGTCCCAGATTGGCAGATTGGTACATGCAACTTCATTTGGCCATAACTCTCTCAAAACTTATCTAAAATTTATGAATATTTTTCCATGAGATGCTTCTATGTGTTAGGTTTCCAGAGTGTGTACAAACTCTGCAAAATATTGAGTTTTGACCCTCCAAAAGCCTGTTATGGCAGAAGGGTGTAACCTGTTTTAGACTCTGTGTTGCACTGTTTCATAAAATTTATTTGGACCCCTTAAACACTTCCAAAATTCATGAAATTTGGTCACAATATCCTTAACTCAGTATATTACCATATATAAAAAAATGGATAAATTTGTCATTCTGAAAAGTGTTGTAAAACAGTCACTTTTGTGGTAAGAAGTTTCTGTCAGCTTGAGCATTTTGGAAACTGCTGAGTTTTCTTATAACCATTCATATTGATGAGAAAAAAAAACACTTGAACAATGCTAGTTTATGCATTTCAACTAAATTACTAAAGCTAAGGCATATCACAAGACGTGGATTAAGTTAGTTAAGTTTAACTTTGGGTTAGCTATGAAGGACTCATATAGATCGTTTGACATTATAGGGAGCCCGTAAAGAGGATTAAGTGAGCAAGCTTTCACTACTTGCGCATCTACGCTAAAAGGTGAGTTTTCACAGCCCCGTTTTACTTGTTTAAATGTTTGGGGTGAAAAGCATGTTATGATTTTAAAATGCTAAATGATTCATGATAGTAAAATTATGGATATTTGTGATTTAAGAAATGAGTACAAATGAATGTACAACTTTACATAAGTGACAAAGATATGTTGAGTGATAATAAAAATGTTAAGTCCCCAATAGGTACACTACTTATTAACTCATAACGAGCCGGTGATATTTGTGGATAGCGCTATTTGGTTTGACAAACCCACCTTAATCTGACGAGTAGGGGTGCACTTTATCTGGTAATAATGTTCTACTCATGTGGCCATCATACCACCTCTGAGGTAGTCCGCGGGGCGTAAGTTGTCGGAGGCTTAGTAGTGGCTCAACAATCATATATCTTGTGAAAGTCATTTATTGTAATGTGTACTCATAAGATTTGAATTTAAATCTTGTCGTGACAAAAGACTCACGAAAAATAATCTTTGGTTGAAAACTGTTTGGATATGAAAAACCTGTGAACTCACCAACTCTTTGTAGTTGACCTTTTTCGTTTTAAACATGCTTTTCAGGGAATAAGAAGTAAGTGAAGGCACGTAGGGTGTATTTTGGTTGATGACATCAACATCAAGAACCTTAAAAATTTCTATTATTAATTTTTGTATCCGTCGTTTTCTTTTTGGAACTTTTTGGTTGAAGACGTTGTATTGTAATATTTCATACTATTGTATTAAACTTATGGTTGGTGTTGTCTGTTACCTTTGAAATGAAACCCTACACTGTTATACCTCGTGTTTCCGCTTTAGCGGGGTGTGACAGATTTGGTATCAGAGCCTAAGGTTATAGAGAATGCTGGTTTTCTTATGGGAACCACAAACTATAACCCAACCATAACGCAAACTATTTTCAAAACGGTTTTCGAAATGATTGTCTAAAATCTGAAGTATATTGCTAATATAACCAAGTCAAATGTCACATTATTATACCTCAATTAAACAAAGCCTGATCACCTATGTTTAATTCGGGTAAATATAATGAGAGACTCGGGTTGGTCATAATGGAAGTATGCTTAAAATAAATTTTCTACTTAAAATTTTGAAAGCATGATTTTGTGTGTGTCGGCATAAACCTTGCATATTTTAGGCACTTACAATAATACACATAATAACAAAGTCTACTATTATCGCAGCTCACTATGTCATCCGAACACGACCCATCCGAACACGACCCATCGGAACACTCTCCCTCTGAGCACTCGTACTCGGCCGACCCATCCGGCTACATCACTAGTCGACCTAGGGGCCATAGATCTGCTGAAGTAGAAAGAGACCCTTATGATGACGACCGGGAAGTAAACAGTGTACCTCCCACTCAATCCCCTCTGTCTACTCGTCGTGGACCGAGAGTGATAACAACGGCGAGGAAAAGTGTCCCATTGCCAAGATGTGTGAATTTCACCAACCAGCCGAGATTTGAAGGAGAGTCCTCCCGATCGGGAGCGAGGCATGGAACCCCACAAATGGTGACCGGGGTACCCGTGGCTCCTCCTCCCGGCATGACCACGCGGGAGAGCCAGTGGGTCCTATTTATATCGCAGGATGTGCGACATCATAAGGAGAGATTGGACATACAGCATGTACACCTGAATGCAATAATGGGGGTCTTAAATGCACATAATGAGGTCTCCGATAGAACCATGGAGGTAGTTGATGCCACTAGGAGGGAGATGAGGACCCTGTATATGTACTTAATGTGGGTGATAGGAGCACTGGTGTTGATGATAGGGATGCTGATTTGGATGATGAAGCACAAGAAGACCAATTATGGTGGAACTTTTGGGATTTATTTAAACTTAAACTCATATTTTTGGGGCATTTGGCCGTTTAATTTCAAACATTGTATGTTTTGTTAACTGTTTTTTTTGGGGAATTGAATATGTACGGCTTCTAAATGAAATGCTTGGTTAATGTTTATATATCTCAACTACTTTAATGCATGATTATGAAATCGTGGTATGTTATTATGACAATATGTGTTGATAATAATGATAGTATGCATGAAGTAGTATCATAACTTGGATTAACATAACAAGTAGGAAGTGTAACCAAGTAACAGAATTGGTGACCATGCGACTAAATCTTTAATTAAGACCATAAATGTAGGACTATGCCTCCAAGGAGAGAGAATCCTGAAGTCGCACGGCTCGTGGCTGAGCAAATTATGGCCGCACTTCCGAACATTGTTAGCCAAGTAGCAGCCGGTCTGAATGCTAATCCAGGAAATAATGCGGGAACGGCTGGAAACAGGGAATGCACATACAAGACGTTTAGGGGCTGTAACCCTAAAGAGTTTCACGGAACTGAGGGAGCCGTTGGATTATTAGCTTGGTTAGAGGGTATGGAGTCTGTTCTCAATATCAATAAATGTACTGAAGGAAACAAGGTGGAATATGCCGCTTGCCTTCTGCAAGGACGGGCATTAACATGGTGGAACACCCAAGTACAAACCCGAGGCCGGGATGTGGCCAATAGACTGACATGGGATGAGTTTAAAAAGATGCTCAAGGATGAGTACTGCCCAAGGAGTGAGATCCAGAAGCTGGAAGCAGAACTGTGGAACCATGAAATGAAGGGAAACGACATAGATTCTTACACTGCCCGTTTCCATGAGCTGGCAAAGCTGGTGCCACACTTGGTGACGCCCGAGGAAAACCGAGTGGATAGATATGTGTGGGGTTTATCTGAAGAAATCAGAGGAAATGTGACTTCAGCTGACCCGAAGACTCTTCAAGAAGCAGTGAATTTAGCAACGAGACTCACCAACAACGCAAATCGTTCAAGAGCAACTGGGAATGACAAAGCCACAGGGAAAAGAAAGATAGAAGATCCTGCAAGAAGGCAATTTGGGGGAAGATCAGACAAGGCTCAGAGGGTAACAGGAAATTTTGGAATTCAAGCACAGGCCGAGGAGAAAGAGAAAGGGCCATGCCCAAGATGCAGCAAGTGCAATAATCGTCATCTCGGAAGATGCATCATTTGCCTCAAGTGTAACAAAGGAGGCCATGTCGCCAGGGATTGCAAGAGCGGAGGAAAAAGAACCTGTCACGAGTGTGGGAGCCCAGATCACTTTCGGAGCGCATGTCCGAAACTGAACCGAAGGCCTAATGCAAATCAAGCGCGACCATTCAATCAAGGGAATCAAGGAGGTCAGGCACGGGGTCGAGTATTCGAGATTGGGGCTGATGAAGCAAGACGGAACCCGGATGTAGTCACAGGTACGTTTCTCTTGAACAACCATCCTGCATCTGTGTTATTTGATTCTGGAGCAGATAAAAGTTTTGTATCATTAGACGTTAAGTCGAAATTAAACTCGAGAACCCGAAAGTTGGAAGAGATATATGTTATTGAATTTGCAAATGGGCAGGAAGTTAGGGCCAGTGATGTAATTAATAATTGTACCCTAAAACTGGCGGGAAACGATTTTAGCATAGATTTAATCCCAATCAAACTAGGAAGCTTTGATATAGTCGTGGGTATGGATTGGTTATCGAAAAATCGCGCTGAAATCGGTTGCTCCGAAAAGATCGTCCGAATACCACAAACCGAAGGAAGAATACTTGAAATACAGGGAGAAAACTCCGGGAGAAAATTCAAAATGGTGTCGAGTATGAAGATGCGAAAGTATTTGCGGAAAGATTGTGTTGAGTTTTTGACACACGTGGTGGATAAGGAGATCAAAGAGAAGAATATTCAAGACTTTCCAATAGTGCGAGATTTTCCCGAAGTATTCCCAGATGAATTACCTGGATTACCCCCACCAAGACAAGTTGAATTTCATATTGACCTAATTCCAGGAGCGGCACCCGTGGCGAAATCACCTTACCGGTTAGCACCTTCAGAAATGCAGGAGTTGTCAGGCCAACTCCAGGAGCTACTCGATAAAGGGTTCATCAGACCCAGCTCTTCACCCTGGGGAGCTCCAGTTTTGTTCGTTAAAAAGAAAGATGGTTCTTTTCGAATGTGCATCGATTACAGGGAACTTAACAAGCTGACCATCAAGAACCGATACCCCCTTCCTTGAATCGATGACCTGTTCGACCAACTTCAAGGCGCTACATACTTTTCAAAGATCGACCTTCGGTCCGGATACCATCAAATGAGGGTTCGTGAGGAGGATATTCCTAAGACAGCGTTTAGGACTCGATATGGACATTATGAGTTCCTAGTCATGCCTTTTGGTCTGACAAACGCTCCAGCAGTCTTTATGGATCTAATGAACATAGTATGTCGACCGTACTTGGACAAATTCGTAATTGTGTTCATAGATGATATATTAATTTATTCGCAAAGCAAGAAGGAGCATGAGCAACATTTAAAGCAAATACTAGAACTGCTCAGAGACCAGAAGCTGTATGCTAAACTATCCAAATGCGAATTTTGGATTCGCGAAGTGCAGTTTCTTGGGCATGTAGTTAATGAAGATGGAATTCACGTTGATCCGGCCAAGATAGAAGCCATCAAGAAGTGGGAAGCCCCAAAGACTCCGACAGAAATTCGTTCGTTTCTCGGTTTAGCTGGTTACTATCGGCGTTTCATTGCAAATTTCTCCAAAATTGCGCAACCATTGACGGCATTAACCCAGAAGGATAAGAAGTTCGATTGGGGAGAAAAACAAGAGGAAGCTTTTCAGACGCTTAAGCATAAGCTTTGCAATGCACCGATCTTAGCTTTACCAGAGGGTGCAGACAATTTTGTTGTGTACTGCGATGCTTCACACCAAGGGTTGGGGTGCGTGCTAATGCAAAAAGACAAGGTTATTTCCTACGCATCAAGGCAACTTAAAGTTCACGAAAAGAATTATACCACCCATGATTTGGAACTGGGAGCTGTAGTGTTCGCACTCAAGATCTGGAGACACTACCTCTACGGCACCAAATGTACCGTCTTTACCGACCACAAGAGCCTACAACACATTTTTGATCAGAAAATGCTGAATATGAGACAACGGAGATGGGTTGAACTGCTTAGCGACTACGATTGCGAGATAAAATACCACCCAGGCAAGGCTAATGTTGTAGCTGATGCTTTAAGTCGAAAAGAAAGGGTGAAGCCATCGAGGGCAAGAGCCATGGGAACGATGGTCCGGACGAGTCTTAAGGATCAAATCATCGAAGCTCAAGATGAAGCATTAAAAGAGGAGAATTTGAAAAACGAAACCCTTCATCAGCTGGAAAAGGAATTTGAAACACAACCAGACGGGGTGCGTTACTTCCGAAATAAAGTTTGGGTACCTAAGGTTGTCAATCTGCGATCAATAATCTTGGACGAAGCCCATAAATCAAGATATTCAATTCACCCCGGAGCCGATAAGATGTACAAGGACCTGAAGGAATACTATTGGTGGCCAGGAATGAAGAAAGATGTTGCTTTGTATGTAAGCACGTGCCAGACTTGTGCAATGGTTAAGGCTGGACATCATAAACCATCCGGTCTTCTTCAGCAACCTGAGATTCCTGAATGGAAATGGGAACAGATAAGCATGGATTTCATAACTAAGTTACCCAGAACCGGAAAAGGGCATGATTCAATCTGGGTTATTGTGGATCGGCTTACTAAATCTGCACATTTTCTGCCTATTCGGGAAGACTTCAAGGTGGAAAAGCTTGCTCAGATTTACATCAACGAAATCATTATGCGTCATGGAGTACCTACTGCTATTATCTCGGACAGGGATAGTCGTTTTACGTCACGCTTTTGGCGATCAGTCCAGAAAGCTTTGGGCACGCGTTTGGATTTGAGCACTGCCTACCACCCGCAGACGGACGGTCAGACAGAAAGAACTATACAAACACTAGAAGACATGTTACGAGCCTGTGTGATGGATTTTGGTGGAAGTTGGGATAATCATTTACCGCTAACCGAATTCTCTTACAACAATAGTTACCATACCAGCTTAAGGTGCGCGCCGTACGAAGCCTTATATGGACGCAAGTGTAGATCCCCACTCAGTTGGTTGGAAGTCGGTGACAAACAGCTGATAAGACCCGACATAATTCAGGAGACCACGGACAAGATCGTAACCATTCAGGAAAGACTGAAAGTAGCCAGAACTCGTCAGAAGAGTTATGCAGATAATCGCAGGAAGCCATTGGAATTTCAGGTGGGCGATAAGGTACTATTAAAGGTGTCGCCATGGAAAGGATTGGTACGATTTGGGAAGAGAGGTAAGTTGAGTCCAAGATATATCGGCCCATTTGAGATACTGGAAAAGATTGGACTAGTTGCATACAGACTCAAACTACCACAGGAGTTAAGCGCTATTCACGACACATTCCATGTGTCGAATCTGAAGAAATGCCTATCGGATGAATCATTGGTTCTACCATTGGAAGACATACAAGTGAGCGAGCAGTTACGCATTATAGAAGAACCCGTGGAGATACTTGACCGAGATGTTAAGCGGTTAAGACGTAGCAAGATCCCGATCGTAAAAGTTCGATGGAATGCAAGGCATGGACCAGAATACACTTGGGAACCGGAGGATTTTATGAGGAGTAAATATCCTCAGCTGTTCGTCAAGGAACCAACTGAGAATGCCAGTCATTAAATTTCGGGACGAAATTCCTCTAACGGGGGAAAACTGTAACATCCGACAAAAATCAAAACTTCCAGGTTAGCATATGTTAAACCCTCACTAATGTTAAAATAGAGAATATACTTTGATAGGGCCTTTTCAGAAGACATTAAGGCGAAGATTCGCTAGAATTCCCGGTAGTGCCTAAAAGACCCGGTTTTGACCCATGACTAACCGGAACACCTTGTGAAATGCCAAAATACCTTAAATAACATATAACCTATATAAAATATAGGGTTTTACTTTATACATAAATATTTCTTTTTATAAGATTAAATAAAAAGCAAGAAGGTATTTTAAGAGTGTGCCTTGAAACCTATTCATAAAAACATAAAATGATTTTTACAAGGAAATGATTTTGGGCTTATTCTTTTATAAAAAAAAAAATATTTTGCAAAGGGTTGGGGGCCCATGTGTGGCCGGCCACCCCCCTCCCTTATACTCCCTCCTTGTTCAATTTTAGTTCATTTCAAACTCTCAAAAACCATCCATCTTCCTCTCTCTCTCTCTTGGAATCCTACCATTTCTCTCCATCATCTTCATAATTTCAAGCTTCAAACTCCAGAAACATTCAGTCCATACAAGCATCCAAAAACGAAATCCTAAAGAACTTGAAGTACTTGCAACATCTTCCTAAGGTAAGAACTCCAAATTTGTGTTATTTCATACTTTTTGGCACCTTTTATGCCATTTTTCCTACTTTGTTCTACATTTTTATTTCATCCAAATGGATGAACTCTGTTTCTTGTTCTAGAAGGGAGATAAAACACCAAGGACATGAGAAATGTCCATAATGTGGTGAAAATCTATGAACTTCCATCATGAACTTGAGAAAAATGAGCAAAATCATCAAAAACGTGGGTTTTGTTCTTGTATAAGAATCTGGATTTTTGACTTTGCATGCACATTTTCCTTGTAAGTTTAAAGTATTTTCTTTCAAAAACATGTCATATGATGTTAGGATTGAATCCTTAGCAAAGGAATCCACATCTATGAATGTTAAAATGCTTAAAAATGGGTTTTATTGGGAATCTTCAAGTTCCAGAATCTGGCAGATCTGTTGCATGTACTTAGGACGACCATATCTTGGTCAAATCATGTCTAAAATTTCTCATTTTTCTTCTGGAGTAAGGTTTAATGGGTTAGGGTTCAAACCCAACTGGTCTCATAAGAAAACATTGAGATTTAGACTTTCAACTCCTTAGAACAAATTTGGTGTGCAGCAGATGATCTGTCAGGTTGTTGTGTCATCTTATTTTGCATGTAACTTTCTGTAGAATGCATAAAATTTCTTCATTTTCCCTCTGGAAGATCCTTATATGAGTTAGCTTTCACATGCATTTGGTTTCATAAAAATATATGGTGTTTTGGTCACTCAAAGAATTTTTACAAGTTAAGTGTGTCAATCTGTCCCAGATTGGCAGATTGGTACATGCAACTTCATTTGGCCATAACTCTCTAAAAACTTATCTAAAATTTATGAATATTTTTCCATGAGATGCTTCTATGTGTTAGGTTTCCAGAGTGTGTACAAACTCTGCAAAATATTGAGTTTTGACCCTCCAAAAGCCTGTTATGGCAGAAGGGTGTAACCTGTTTTAGACTCTGTGTTGCACTGTTTCATAAAATTTATTTGGACCCCTTAAACACTTCCAAAATTCATGAAATTTGGTCACAATATCCTTAACTCAGTATATTACCATATATAAAAAATGGATAAATTTGTCATTCTGAAAAGTGTTGTAAAACAGTCACTTTTGTGGTAAGAAGTTTCTGTCAGCTTGAGCATTTTGGAAACTGCTGAGTTTTCTTATAACCATTCATATTGATGAGAAAAAAAAAACACTTGAACAATGCTAGTTTATGCATTTCAACTAAATTACTAAAGCTAAGGCATATCACAAGACGTGGATTAAGTTAGTTAAGTTTAACTTTGGGTTAGCTATGAAGGACTCATATAGATCGTTTGACATTATAGGGAGCCCGTAAAGAGGATTAAGTGAGCAAGCTTTCACTACTTGCGCATCTACGCTAAAAGGTGAGTTTTCACAGCCCCGTTTTACTTGTTTAAATGTTTGGGGTGAAAAGCATGTTATGATTTTAAAATGCTAAATGATTCATGATAGTAAAATTATGGATATTTGTGATTTAAGAAATGAGTACAAATGAATGTACAACTTTACATAAGTGACAAAGATATGTTGAGTGATAATAAAAATGTTAAGTCCCCAATAGGTACACTACTTATTAACTCATAACGAGCCGGTGATATTTGTGGATAGCGCTATTTGGTTTGACAAACCCACCTTAATCTGACGAGTAGGGGTGCACTTTATCTGGTAATAATGTTCTACTCATGTGGCCATCATACCACCTCTGAGGTAGTCCGCGGGGCGTAAGTTGTCGGAGGCTTAGTAGTGGCTCAACAATCATATATCTTGCGAAAGTCATTTATTGTAATGTGTACTCATAAGATTTGAATTTAAAGCTTGTCGTGACAAAAGACTCACGAAAATAATCTTTGGTTGAAAACTGTTTGGATATGAAAAACCTGTGAACTCACCAACTCTTTGTAGTTGACCTTTTCGTTTTAAACATGCTTTTCAGGGAATAAGAAGTAAGTGAAGGCACGTAGGGTGTATTTTGGTTGATGACATCAACATCAAGAACCTTAAAAATTTCTATTATTAATTTTTGTATCCGTCGTTTTCTTTTTGGAACTTTTTGGTTGAAGACGTTGTATTGTAATATTTCATACTATTGTAATAAACTTATGGTTGGTGTTGTCTGTTACCTTTGAAATGAAACCCTACACTGTTATACCTCGTGTTTCCGCTTTAGCGGGTGTGACAATCACCTCCAATCAGATTGTCCGCGAGGTAGAATACAATCAGGGGGTACATCGGGGAAACCAGCCATTACTAGACCAGTGGTCCCAAGAATAGAACCGCCGAGAATGTGGGGTCGTACGTTCCAAATGACAGCTAAAGAGGCAGAGGAAACTCCGGATGTGGTCACAGGTACATTTTTCATAAACTCCACGCGTGCTAAAGTGTTATTTGATTCCGGTGCAAACCGATCTTTTGTGTCTCCCTCCTTTGCTGCTCACATGCATTTAGAGCCTAAAATGTTAAAACATGCTTTATTAGTAGACACTGCAAATGATAACCAAGTGGCAGTTAAGGAAGTTTTTGATCATTGCATGATAAATATAGAGGGGTGTGGAGTACCGATACAACTATTTCCTATAGCTTTAACTGAATTTGATGTGGTAGTAGGAATGGATTGGTTAGCTGAGAATCAGGCTAACATAGTTTGTGATAAGAAAATAATCAATGTCGTTTTACCTGATAAGAGATCGGTAGTAATTTATGGAGATCGTAAGAATCATCAGTCCAGTCTTATATCGATGGTAAAAGCTCGTAAATGTGTTAGTAAGGGTTGCTCGAGCTATTTAGCCTATGTGATAGATAGTAGGCCTGAAAAGATTAAGCTGGAAGATATTTCCATTGTTAGTGAATACCCGGAAGTCTTGCCTGAAGACTTGAACAGTCTTCCTCCTGTTAGACAAGTAGAATTTGGAATAGATCTGGTACCTGGAGCCAATCCCATCGCTCGTGCGCCGTACAGACTAGCACCACCAGAAATGAAAGAAATGATGGCACAACTTCAAGATTTATCTGATAAGGGCTTCATCAGACCCAGCTCTTCGCCGTGGGGTGCACCAGTTTTATTTGTGAAGAAGAAAGACGGTTCAATGAGAATGTGTATCGATTATCGGGAGCTGAACAAGCGCACGATCAAGAACAAGTATCCACTTCCAAGAATCGATGACCTTTTTGATCAATTAGTTGGAGCTTGTTACTTCTCAAAGATTGATCTCAGATCTGGCTACCATCAGTTGAAGGTTAAGGAGGAGGATGTTTTAAAGACTGCTTTTCGCACGACATACGGCCACTACGAATTTTTGGTAATGCCTTTCGGTTTGACGAACGCTCCAGCCGCTTTTATGGATTTGATGAATCGGGTATGTAAGCCTTATCTCGATAAATTTGTCATTGTGTTTATCGATGATATACTTATTTATTCCCGATCCAAAGAGGATCATGCGCAACATCTTCGTTTGATTTTAGAGTTATTGAAGAAAGAAAAGTTATACGTTAAGTTCTCTAAATGTGAATTCTGGTTGTGGGAAGTTCAGTTTTTGGGTCATGTAGTGTCAGAGAAGGGTATACAAGTTGATCCAGCAAAAGTGGAAGTAATTGAAAGATGGGAACCGCCGAAGACGGCAACCGAAGTACGTAGTTTTCTGGGTCTAGCTGGATACTATCGGAAATTTATAAAAGACTTTTCTCGAATTGCAACACCACTGACTAAGCTGACTCGGAAGAATTTGAAGTTTGAATGGAAAGCAGAGCATGATGAGGCATTCAGAATATTGAAAGAGAAACTCTGCAGTGCGCCGATACTAGCATTGCCAGAAGGTTCTGATGATTTTGTGGTCTAAAGTGATGCTTCTAAGTTGGGATTAGGATGTGTACTCATGCAACGGGGAAAAGTGATTGCCTATGCTTCTCGTCAATTAAAGGATCATGAAAGGCAATATCCTACTCATGATATGGAGCTTGAAGCCGTTGTCTTCGCATTAAAGATTTGGAGACATTATCTTTATGGTTCCAAATGTCAAATTTTTACGGACCATAAGAGTCTTCAACATCTTTTTGATCAAAAGGAACTTAATATGAGGCAAAGAAGGTGGTTAGAATTGGTGAATGATTATGATTGTTAAATTCTTTATCACCCAGGGAAAGCGAACGTGGTGGCAGATGCGTTAAGTCGTCAAGAAAGAAGCGGAACAATAAAAGCTATATCGTTACGAGCGGAACTCCTTCCTAATATCTTTGATGAATTGTTGAAATGCCAAATAGATGCTTATCAGGAGGAAAGTTTGAAGTCAGAACGGTTGGTTGGGATATCAGCATTGCTCAAGAAAGATGACCGTGAGTTGTTGTGTATGGGGAACAGAATTTGGGTACCTCGTTTGGGTGGATTACGTAATCGTGTATTACAAGAAGCTCATCAATCCCGATTTTATATTCATCCAGGTACAAACAAAATGTATAGAGATTTGAAACAGTTCTATTGGTGGCCGGGAATGATGAGAAGTGTTGCTAAGTATGTGGAAGATTGTACTACCTGCAAGAAAGTAAAGATCGAACACCAGAAGCCGTTTGGTCAGTTACAACGACTAGATATACCAATGTGGAAATGGGATCAGATCACTACTGATTTCATTACCAAGTTGCCAAGAACTTCAAAAGGATTCGATTCTATTTGGGTGATTGTGGATAGATTGACGAAATCTGCTCATTTCTTGCCGATCAAAGAAACTGATTCTTTAGAACGTTTAGCTAAATTGTACATTAATGAAATAGTAACTCGACATGGAGTTCCAATTTCGATTATTTCTGATCGAGATAGTCGTTTTACTTCTAGATTATGGAGAAGCTTTCAAAAGGAGATGGGAACGCAGATAAAGTTGAGTACAGCATATCATCCTCAGACTGATGGGCAGAGTGAAAGAACAATCCAAACTTTAGAAGATATGCTTCGGGCTTGTATAGTTGATTTTGGGGGATCATGGGATAAACATCTACCTTTGATAGAATTCGCCTACAACAACAATTATCATTCTAGCATTCAGGCGGCACCGTTTGAAGTACTGTATGGTAGAAAATGCCGAACGCCTTTGTGTTGGAATGAAGTAGGAGAGAAACAATTAGCAGGGCCATAAATAGTACAGTTAACGGCAGATAAGATTATTCAGATTCGGGACAGATTGAAAATGGCTCAAGACAGACAGAAAAGTAATGCAGATCGACGCCGGAAACCGTTGAAGTTCCAAGTTGGGGAATTTGTGATGTTAAAAGTTTCGCCCTGGAAAGGAGTCATACGTTTTGGGAAACAAGGTAAACTCAGTCCGCGGTATATTGGGCCATTTGAAATTACGGAAAGAATTGGTGAGGTAGCTTATAGATTAAATCTTCCGTCAGAATTAAGCAGGATTCACAACGCGTTTCATGTATCGAATTTTCGGAAGTGTTTAGTTACACCAGACCAAGCAGTCTCACTGCCAGATATTCAAGTGGACGAAAAGTTGAACTATGTGGAGGAACCGAAAGCAATAGTTGATCACAAGGTTAAAGTATTGAGGAATAAAGAGATCAGGCAGGTAAAGGTTCAGTGGAACATCATAAGGGACAGGATGCGACATGGGAATCAGAATCGGAGATGAGAGCCAAATACCCTCATCTGTTCTCTTAACTGAATTCCGGGACGAAATTCTTTTAAGGGGGAGATGTTGTAATAACCAGGTATTTTATTTAATTAAAATTTGGAGTTAGAAGTGAAGGGGTAAGTTTTAATTTTTATTTGGAAGTTTGGGGTTAAATCTTGCCAAATAAAATAAGTTGGAGGTTTGTTGGGTACTTTTACCAAACCTCTTATCCACCACCGCCATATTCACTTTGAGATAGAAGGAGGTGTCACTCATAGAGGCTTTTTAGCAACTCATAGTGTGTATGTGTGTGTGTGTGATTCGGTTTTGAGAGTGAAAAGAGAGAGAGCCGTGGAAAAGGAAAGAAGAAGAAGAAAAAGGAATTTCAAGAATTGCTGCTGTGATTTTGTACCAAACTATAGTAATCAAGGTAAACCATCCCTACCTTATTTGTATTTTAATTCCTTAAGGTGTTCTTGAAATTTGCTAGTTTAAGTTCTTGGTGGGTTTTGTCAAAAATGGATGTTTTTGGGAAGTTAAGCTTAAGGTTAGGATGTATTCTTGGTCTTAAACATAACTGCATCTTTATAACAACATGCAAAGCTTAAAAGTATGAAATCTGGGTTCTTAGGATGAAACAGTAGACTGAGATATTCATCGAAGTCGCAATGGACGACTGCGACATTCATCGAAGTCGCAATGGACGACTGCGACATTCATCGAAGTCGCAATAGTGGATTGCGACTTGGGTATGAAGTCGCAATGGCGTTTGCGACTCGGCTTGGAATCGCAGTAGTTGATTGCGATTTGGGTTTGGAATCGCAGTAGTTGATTGCGATTTGGGATTGGAATCGCAGTAGTTGATTGCGACTTAGGGTGAAGTCGCAATAGTGGGTTGCGAATTCGGGGTGAAGTCGCAGTAGGCGGTTGCGACTTGGTACTGTTCATTGGAATTTTTATTATATTTTAATGGGTTGCGACTTTAGTCAAGGATTTTCTAAGTTCAGTTTTAAGAAGAAATACCTATTATTTTGTGTAATTACAGATTCTGTGAAGAGTGGAAATACGTGATATTAACTTGGGAAAGCTTTTGTGATAAACATTTCAGGTGAGTTTTACTTTAAAAAGTATTTTACTGGAATACCATATGTGAATAACAAATTGTGATAATTGTATGAATATGTCATACGTGGGTGATTATAATGGGATATTATAATTACGTGAGTATTATATGAAAATATAATACGTGGCCGGGCTTTGGACCGGTGTGTTAAATTGGCTCACAACCAATTGAGATTGGCCATTGGTGGAGGGATAAGGTGGAATGAGACAAGTATTAATTTACGTGCAATGTATGTGTATTTATATAAAAAGTGTTTTATATAAATGAATTTTAATGATTTTCAAATGTAGGGATTTACTCACTAGACCCTTAGGTCTAACCCTCATTTTCTGTTTTCAAAATTTTGTATTCCAGGTGATGGTTCCAGTAAGAACAAGTAGATTGAGTACTTGTTGGCTAGCTTTTGTGAAGATTATCATAATGAAGTTAGGGATGCGTTTTGTGATTATAAAATAGATGATCAGTTGTTTTGTAATTTTATTTGAAAAAGTTTGTACTGAATTTCTTACTTTCTTTAGTCAGACCTTGGGGACCTAATGTCAAAATTTGTTATGAATTTTATGTTATTTGGATATTTTGAATGCGGGTTGTTACATAAAGCTAGAGATGGAGAATCATTGAAAGAGACCTATGACCGTTACAACATCATTCTTAATGATTTGAGAAGGAATGGAGTTGACAAATCTGAATCGGAGATTAATTACAAGTTTGTCAAGAACTTACTACCGGAATGGGATTCGTACTCTATTCAGCTTCAAATGTCAAGGGATATGTATGATGAGAAGTTGACCGACATTTTCAGTATTCTGGGTCAACACGAAGAAAAAGTAAAAGCTGTCAAAGAAAAGGATAAAAAGGTCGAAGAATCGTTAGCCCTTCTGAGTGAGCACAAGAAGAGTGGTGCAATGAAAACAAAGGCTTTGATTTCTGGAATGAGCAAAAAGAAGATAAGTTCTGATGATGATGATGAAAGCGATAGTTCTGGAGATGAAATGAATGAGATAGCTGAAAAGTTAGACTTGTTAACAAACAGGTTTCAAAACAGGTACAACAAAAAGAAGTTTAATTCAAAAATCAAACCTGATTACAACAAAGCTAACAGATACAAAAGGTTTGAGAAAAGATATGAGAATAAGGATCAAGAGGAAGAAGAAAAAGAGGAGAAAGTTGAGAAAAAGGAAAGGGAAGAAAAGAAGAATAAAAACGACCGAAGCTGTTATAACTGCGGAAAGCCAGGTCATTTTGCCAGAGATTGTCAGTTGAAGAAGATAAAGGATTTTGAATATTATCAGCGTAAAGCACATCTTGCAAAAGCCAAAGAAACCGGAAAGCCAGTAAATGCTGAAGAAGAAATATGGCTCATGGATTCCTCAGATGATGAAGAAGCTCACTTTACTCAAGTGAAGCACAGTTTAATGGCTAAACTTAATGAGGAAGATCTGGAATCCGAGGTACAATCTCTATATCCTTCTCTTTATTCTAATACCTCTCTTTATTCTGATAATTCTGAAAATGAATGTGAAACTGAAGATGATAGATTTGAAGAAATGAAAGTCGAGATATTTGAGCTTAATGAGGAATTTAAAAAAGCTCAAAAGAAAATTGAAAAAGTGCAAAAGAAATTGGAAGATGAGAAAAGCTTAAAACTGAAATATCATGATGAAGCACTTCTTTATAAATGTTTAGCTGAAGATAGAGAAAAGGAGAAAGAAATCATTAAATCAAATGTTAAAACACATGAAACTGAAATTTCTGAGTTAAAGAAGAAAATAACAGATATAAATGATGAAAACATAAATTTTCAGTTCAAAATCAAGGTTCTTTCTGATGGAAGAAAAGAAGTTATTGAAAAGATCAAGCAGCTTGAAGACTTAAACTACAAAAGAGGTCAATCTGAGCAAACGCTGAATTTGTTAACTAATAATCCAAAAGATAAACGATTTTATAATCCAAAGATTGGTCTAGGATTATCTGATGATAAGGTTTTCAAAACAATAAAACCCAATGAAAAAAGTGAAGTTTTGAAGCAAACTCTGATGAAGGAGATTCCTCCAATAGCAAAAGTTTTTGTTAAATCAACAAATGAAGTGTTGCAACAAGTTATTAAAACAGAAACACCTTCTAAACCACATGTTTCTGTTAAACCAAATAATGAAGTGTTGCAACAAGTTATTAAAACAGAAACACCTTCTAAATCACATGTTTCTGTTAAACCAAATAATGTAGTGTTGCAAGAAGTTATTAAAACAGAAACATCTTCCAAACCACACATTTCTGTTAAGACAAATAATGGAATTTTGCAACAAGTCATTTTAACAGAAACTCCTTCTAAAGACAATGCTTCAAATTCTTCAACTCCTATTTCAAAGAAAGATAAAGAAAAAACAGACAAAGGTTCAGAAGAAAAGCCTAGATACAACAAGACAAATTTTAAATATGATGAATTAAATTCCAGTTACAAAACCAAAATGGTTAAACCAACTGAATTTAGTTCATTGTTTTCTGATGAATCTATGGCTAAAACATCTATTTTTAAAAACAATGAATCTATATCTGTTAAATCTGAATCTAATGTTGAAATGGAGTCAAATATCACTTCAGATCCTAACAAAAAGGAGTTTGTTCCAGAAACCTCTTCTGAATTTCCTGATTTGGACTCAGCTTTAATTAAAATTGTTGATTTAGAAAATCAAATTTCTAAATGGCAATTAGATTTTGAAAAATTAGAGGATGATCATGAAAATATTGGACTAGATCTTGATCATACAAAAAAGGTCAATCTTGATCTTGAATGTGAGATTCGAAGACTAGAATCCAAATTATATGAAATATCAAACTCTAAGGCCTCAAAAAGCTGTGAAAATGTTCAAAACAAGCTGAATCCAAAGATCAGAATAAATCTTCAAGTATGTTTGATCCTTTTGAAAAGCTTAAACTTTTTAAAGAAAAGAAAGATCATGAATTAAGATGTGTAGAACTTTCGAAACAAATTTCAGATTTTGAGAAAGTTCTATTTCTTGAAAAAGAAAAGGATAAAAAGGAGAGAACTGAGTTTGAAATAGAATTAAAATTTTGTGAAGCCGATCATAAAAAGTTTTCATCAAAGGTATCTGATTTGAAAACAGAACCAGTTTCCAAAGGAAAAGAGAAAGGAAAATCATACGAAAATAAATCAAATTTGTTTTCAAGTAATTCTTCTAATTCTAAAGGTTCTGACAATGTTTCTTCTTCTTTCTCAGAAATGGATGAAGAAAAGTATGTGGATTTGAAGGAACAAGTTCCAAATAGCAAGAATAGAAGTACTGACACTGAGAAATGTAGTTCTTTAAATAAAAATTGTATACATTCTTGTAATGTTTGCAATGTTTGTGGCAATAATAATTCCGCAATTTCAGATTCCAAATTATTGTCACAAGTCAAAAGAAGAATTCATTGTGCTCATTGTTGGGACAACTATTTCAAGCTAAATGGAAATACTCCAACGAACAAAAAGTTTAATACTTCTTCCTTCTCTTCAAAATCTTCAGCGAACAAACAATCTAAAATGTTCAATTTTAGATCACATAAATAGAATAAGAAGATAAAGAAAACCAAAACAGTTGAAGTGAATATGGTTTGGAAATGGATTCCAAAAGATGAAGTTAACAAACCAAATTTACACAATGACCTTAATTTTAAAGGCAAAATTCAAGGGTCATCAACTGTCATTAATAAACTGATCCGTACTAACAAAAAAGGACCCATACAAATATGGGTACCTAAAATAAGGTAATTGTTTCTTAACAGGACCGTCATGTGTGGGTCATTGATTCGGGAGCATCTAGACACATGACGGGGTACAAGAACTACTTGCAAGATTTTATTGTACATCCTGGCGGATCGGTGGGATTTGGAAATGATTCAAAAGGTCACGTTCGAGGCTACGGAACGTTGAAAAATGACTCGATACAAATAGAAAAGATCTTGTATGTTGAAGGTTTAGGGCATAACCTTTTCAGTATTAGTCAATTATGTGACAAGAACTGTAAGGTGTTATTCGACAAATATTTTTGCTACATTTTGGATGCCAATTGGTCAGAAATCTTCAGTGCCAAAAGATGCGGAGACTTATACATGACAGATTTTACAACTCTTGTTGCTTCAAATCAAGTTTGTCTTGTATCAAAAGCTTCACAAGAAGAGTGTTGGTTATGGCATCAAAGACTCTCGCATCAAAATTTTCGCAACATCAACAAGCTTCGAATAGATGGATTAGTTTCCGGGCTTCCTTACATAAAAATTGACAAAGTTTCTTTGTGTCCAGCTTGTGAAATGGGAAAGATGAAACATATTTCACACAAGACCAAGACTTTGTCTAATTGTAACAATGCCTTGGAATTAATTCACATGGATCTCTGTGGCCCTATACGAACCCAGTCAATGGGAGGAAAGAAATATATCTTGGTTATGGTTGATGAGTTTTCGCGATACACATGGTTGGATTTCTTACGACTCAAGTCTGAAGCACCCGAGCAGATCATTAAATTCATCAAGAAGATTCAAACTCTTCTACAACGCCCTGTTCGAAAAATCCGAAGTGACAACGGAACTGAATTCAAGAATGCAACTCTTCAATCTTTTCTTAAATCCGTTGGAATAACTCATAATTTTTCTGCCCCAATTACTCCACAACAAAATGGAGTAGTTGAAAGAAAAAATCGAACTCTTGTAGAAGCAGCTAGAACGATGCTTGCGTATTCGGGTCTTCCACCAAGTCTATGGGCTGAAGCAGTTTCCACAGCGTGTTTTACACAAAACAAAACTATTATCAATAAACGCTTTAACAAAACTGCATATGAATTAATCAACAATCGCAAACCTAACATCAAATTTTTGCGTGTATTTGGATGCAGGTGTTTTGTCATGAAAGATCGTGAATATCTTTCAAAGCTTCAAGTTAAGGCTAATGAGGGCATTTTTATAGGCTATTCCTTGAACTCGAAGGCATACAGGATTTACAATAATCGAACAAAATCAGTTATCGAGAGCATCAACGTTACGTTTGACGAGACTGTGACTTTGACTTCTGGACAATTAAGTTCATAACTCGTTCAGAAATCTGAAGCTTCTACTAAGAAAGTTGTAGAACCTGTGGCGAAACAGTTTTCTAATTCAGTTTTAAATAATAATAATACTACTGATTTAGATCTATTATTTCATGATGCATTTATGGATTACTGTGCAGATATGGAACCACCCATCGCATCTGTGAATGCATCTCAGAAACAGACGAGTGCAAATATCTCCGGTCCAACTGAAGATGTCGATACCAGTACTTCTGTGGAAACTAATGAGATTCCAAGTGAACACGTTCCTGTTTCTGAACATGAAATTCAACCAGAAGTTCAGGTTTCAGAAAATACTTTATCGGAGACTTCTACACCTGAAGGATTAGAAACAGAAGTTAACACACCAGAATCGACAAATGTATCTTCAGCTAAATCAACAGAAGAAATTTTTGCAGTTTTGGATGAAAATGATTCATCAAACACTCGTATGGATATTCCAACTCTTCCGAGTAGTCATAAATGGACAAGAGCACATCCTCCGGCTGATATAATTGGTGATCTGAATGATGGAGTGAAGATCCGATCTGCGACTACAAACGAATGTTTGTACGTAAATTTTCTTAGCACGTTAGAACCCAAGAAAGCATCTGAAGCTTTACAAGATCCAGATTGGATCAACGCCATGCAAGAGGAATTAAACGAGTTCAAACGCAACGAAGTGTGGCACTTGGTGAAACGCCCAAAAGACAAAACCATAGTCGGAACTAAATGGGTGTTTAGAAACAAAAAGGACGAAGCGGGGATTATAGTCAGAAATAAAGCAAGACTGGTTGCTAAAGGTTACAATCAACAAGAAGGAATCGATTATGATGAAACCTATGCACCAGTAGCAAGGATTGAAGCAATCAGGATCTTTCTTGCATACGCAGCACACAAGAACATGAAAGTATTTCAAATGGACGTCAAATCTGCGTTTCTGAATGGAATACTACATGAGGAAGTGTATGTAAGTCAACCTGAAGGCTTTGTTGATCCCAAATATCCCAACCATGTCTACATTTTAGACAAAGCACTCTACGGCTTAAAGCAAGCACCGAGGGCATGGTATGAGACTCTGACTATTCATCTGCTTGAAAATGGATACACCAAAGGTACAATTGATACAACTCTATTTCTCAAGAAAAAAAGGTAAAGATTTAATGCTAGTACAAATATATGTTGACGACATAATATTTGGTTCTACAAATCCAGATATGTGTAAAGATTTTGAAATGGTGATGAAAAGCCAATTTCAAATGAGTATGATGGGAGAGCTAAAATTTTTCCTTGGTCTCCAAGTGACACAGTCAAATAAAGGCATTTTTATCAATCAATCAAAATATATAAATGATATCCTTAAGAAATTTGACTTAAATTCCTCTTCCACCATGAAAACTCCCATGGCTACTGGTAGACTTTTGGACGCTGATTCATCTGGTGAATCAGTTGATCAAAAGTTATACCGTGGTATGATTGGATCTTTACTATATCTAACGGCAAGTAGACCGGATATTTTGTTTGCAACATCCTTTTGTGCACGCTTTCAAGCTAACCCGAAGGTATCTCACCTTGTAGCTGTAAAGCGAATCCTTAGATATCTCAAAGGCACAAGAATTTTGGGTCTTTGGTATACTAAGGATTCAGGGTTTGAACTAACTGCTTACACAGATGCAGATCATGCGGGAAATATGATGGACAGGAAAAGCACATCAGGTGCTTGTCAGTTTTTGGGAGATAAGCTTGTAAGCTGGTCATCAAAAAAGCAAACCTGTGTGTCAACATCTACGGCTGAAGCAGAATATGTGGCAGCTGCTAGTTGTTGTTCACAAGTAATCTGGATGAAGACACAGCTTAAGGATTATGGATATATCATCAACAAAATCCCAATTTAATGTGATTCCAAAAGCGCAATTGCAATAACTGAGAATCCTGTTCAGCACTCCAAAACAAAACACATAGATGTAAGATACCATTTTATCAAAGACCATGTTGAGAAGGGAACTATAGAAATGCACTTTGTACCAACAGAACTAGAACTTGCTGATATTTTCACAAAACCTTTAGATGAAAAAAGGTTCAATTTTTTAATCAGAAAACTAGGAATGTTGAATCCTTAGTCATTTCTCACTCTCTTTAAAAACATTGAGGGGGAATTCGTGTTCTTGTTTATTTAAATCTATGTTCATATCCTATCCCACTAGGACCCAAATGCCATTGGGTACCAATAACTGCTTAATTTGTTTTGCAGGTTCTTCATGTGTTGTACTGAACTGTAGATACATACCACACACATGACTGAAAACAAAAGAGAAGCGGCGTATTTTTTGAAAAATATTTGTACCATTAAGGGGGAGACAAATATTTTTGGCTTTTGGACATATCAGTTCAAAACCCGATCTTCAAAGACTATGGCTTCTGAACAATTCAGTTCAGGACCCGTACTTCAATGACTAAGACTTCTAAACAAATCAGTTTAGAACTCACATCTCTCAGGTAATATCCTTAACTGTTCTATCTTTTACTTCAAGGAACAAGTGGTGAATGGTAACATTGAATTATATTTTGTTTCTACTACTTTGAAAACTTGAATCTTTACAAATTTAATTCAATGACATGAAATTTTCAATCTTCACTCAATGAATTAAATGTGTGCTAAAAGATGATTTTACAAGAAACTTTGTATTATCTGAGTTAGACTTGCTTCAATTTTCACCTCTGAAATAAATCGAAAGGTCAGCAAAACATGAATGAAATTATGCTGAATGCTAAAAGTTATGTAAATCTGGATATATATAGAATATAATGCTCAAAAAGCCTATATGTCAGAATGATGAATGGAAATGAAAATATGGGAGAAGTACTATGTTTTAGAACCAAGTGATTGAGATAAAATTGTTGCACTATCATTTAGTGTTAGCTTTATTAGCCCCTAATTTATGTAAATGTTTTATAAAGAATAGTGTCAAGGACTTATTTGTATTTTTTGAGTGTCAAGGCTAAAATTGTAAATAATCAATTGTTGTATTGGTTATAAAGTCATGTTTTAGAGTAATTTTAGGTCAAGCCTCTATTTTAAATATTCATACATACGCAGAAAGCAAGAGAGTTTCAAAGAGAGAATGTTCATCAATCTTATCAAGTAAACTCTTCTCTTTATCAATCAATACAAAGATTATTGCTATTATTATTGTTACTTGTTATATCTGGGTTCCAACAATTGGTATCAGAGCCAAACAGATTCGAATTTTGTGCTTCAATCCATTGTTTTTTTATCAGTTTTCGGAGTTTTATTTTGCTGCACTCTATTTTGCTTCGGAAAACCACTTTCTGTTGGTTTTTGGACAAAACACCAAGCATTAAAGTTCCTTAGAATAGTGTCACGAACCTGTGCACCAAATTTCAGCTCCATCCGATCATTTTTTAAAAATTTGACTCAAGAACATTTGAATCTTCATCCTTAACTTTTATTTGCTGCACACGTTTTTGCTTCGAAAAACCATTTTTTGTCGGTTTTTGGACAAAACTCAAAGAATTAAAGTTGACTCAAGTGCACAAATTCTACTTCTCACAAAGTATCTGTTAACGGTCATTTTTTTTAAGTAACAATATGCCAAGACTAAAATTTAGTGCTGATGCTGATTTTCATTATTATTCTAAACTCAGTACTAATTTTCGCAAAATTATTCCTAATCTTGAGAAAGAGTTGGAAGAAAGGAACAAGAGCATTCTTATTGATTCTGATAAAATTACCAAGCTAGAAGAGGCAGGTAAACTCTTAACCAATGAGAATATTGAACTGAAAAGGAAACTATTTGAGTCTGAAAAGTTTTGTGAAAAGAAGAAAGAGAAGTTTGACGAAGATAAGACTGTTTTTGAAAAAGAGAAGAAACGACTTGAACTTAAATGTTTAAGTTTTTTAAACTGATTTCTGATTTTGAAAAACTTGTGATTTGTGAAAGAGAGAAGATTGAAAAGGAGGAAACTACTTTTGAAACAAAATCTATGGAATTTTCTTGTAAAATTTCAAAATTACAGAAAACTGTTGAAAAGGAGAGGAAAGAGCATGATTTTGAAAGAAAAGAGTCTGAAAAGTTGAAGGTTGAAGGATTTCAAACAAAGATTTTAAAGATGATTTTGAGAAAGAAAGAAAGGGTTTTAAAGCTGAAATGTCCAAATTGACAAAAAGACTTTCTCTTTTGTCAACTAAGATCATGTTGGAGAAGAGGTATAAATATGATCTTCAAAAGATGTTTGATATTAATTTAAAAGAAAAAGAAGTTTTAGCTAAAAGGATTAAGGATTTTGACTTAGCAAACTCTTGTGCTGATCAATCAGTTAGTCAAGTTTTTAGAAGAGTAAAAATGGTTTGGATAGTCAAAGGCTCTTCACTAGTTCAAAATGTTCGAAAGCCATATGTTTATGTTGAACATAACAAGATCAGCAAAGCACTTCATGAAAATCCTAACAAAATAGGACCCATTTGGAAATGGGTACCAAAAATTGTTTGATCTGTCTTGCAGGTAAATGGACTCCTTAATACATCTGTTAAGGACTCACACTTCAGTGAATAATGGACTCTTAAACACTCAGTTTAAGACTCATCCTTCAAAGACATCTGTTAAGGACTCACACTTCGGTGCACAACAATCAAGTACTATGACAGCATGCTGGCAGATTTGTGATGCCGTAGTAAATTGATCATATCTCACTGATTAAGACACCGATTGATGCGATTCAAAAAGCCCTAGATTCCTAAGACACAGATGAACAATTTTCGTGTTTTGAGAATTCGAAGATTAGAAATTTATAAGGGTCACATGCATCGTTGAAGTAGACAACAGTGTGCTGATGGACAGATCTGCGCGACTGTGGTAAATCAACCATATCTTTGTCGTACGAGCTCGAAAAGAGGTGATTCAAGATGATCTGAACAGATAACAAACCAATGAAAGTTGTTTGTGTTTTGAGTTTTTGCAAACTCCAGATGTAAAATGGCTTAAATCAGTGTGAAAGTAAGTGTAACACTTATGTTAAGCTTCTGCCGAACGGCGACCAAACCTCTGCCGCACGCGACCAACCTCTGTGTTACTGTTCATCACAGAGCCTCTGTAAAATTCCACAGAGCCTCTGTGAAATCCGATAGAGCCTTCGATCCTTTGTCAAGCGTTTGTCAAGCCGCGATCATTTTTGTCGACCACTCAGACCAACTTCTGGCGACAACTCATACTTTAGCTAAGATTTTTGCGACCACCTTCTGTGGTACTGTTCACCATAGAGCCTCTGTGAAAACCTATAGATCCTCTGTGGACTGAACCTCTGTGACCGAACCTCAGAGCCCATAGCGCAACGTCTTAGTTCTTGCTGTCAGATTTGCGCACCTGTCGTATTTTTAACATAACTCCCTCCTCGAAGCTCCAAATTTGATGAGTCCAGATGCGTTGTATTCCAAAGACATAGATGAACACTTTTCGTGTTTTGATCTTGGTCTGAATCGGTGTTCTTCTTGGTCAAAACCTCTGCTAAAGTCAGTACACCTCTGCTGGACAGAAAGTTGTGTTTCACTAAAATCATCATCAGAGCTCCGTTGGCACTGCGATCAACCTCTGCCGCAAAACCTCTGCCAACCAACCTCTGTGGTACTGTTCACCACAGAGCCTCTGTGAAACCCGACAGAGCCTCTGTGGACTGAACCTCTGCGACCGAACCTCAGAGCCCAATTTTTGTTTACTAACTGTCAGCTTTGTGTTGCTTCAGAAAAACGCACACATCTTTTTACTCGGTGCTCGGATTCGCATGAGTCCAGTTGCGTTGAACTCGTAAGACAAAGATGAAACTTTTTTATGATTTGAGTTTGGTCTGAATCAGTGTGCTTAATTGTCAGAATCTGTGTCAAAGTCAATAAACGTATGCTGGATCGAAAGCAACACTTCACTATCTCTATTGCCATAATCAGATCAGATTGAGGTTGCTTCTATACACATCAGTATAGAACCAGGACTTCAACTGAATGTTGTTTCTACATAATTCAGTGTAGGGCCAGTACCTCAATAGATCAGACTTTGACTGGTATTTCTAATCTCTAACACCCAGCACCATGTTTCCTTTTAATTTGAATTAACTGTGCTTTTGATATTCCTAACAAATGAGGAATCATCAAAGATGATTACCAACACGTTTTGATTTTTACAGGATATCTGATTTCAAATTGAGATTAAATGAGATTCAATGCTCAATTTGAGGGGGAGAATGCCAATCTGACCATGTACATCCAAAGGTAAATTTCTAAATCTTTAGACTCATCATTTTTAGAGAATGGCCATCTTTAAAATGATAAAACATGGAATCAAATGGTCAAACCACTTCTAGATGCCAAAATGCTTTTTCAAATATAGAAGTTGGATTTTAAATGCTTTTATGAGACATCAAATGGTCAAGTGTGTGGAACAATGCAATAATTAGGACAACAATTTCACGGGATCAATGTGTGAGCTTTATAGAACTTCTATGGATCACTTAAACCTGTGTTTCCTACCCAAGAAGTAAACCTTGAGTGTTTGAGAGCTGAAGGGTCTACATCAAAGAGTGGGGGAGATAACTATATGAGTTTTTCTCATTATGCTTAAGAGGTAAAATTTAAAAAGAGAGTTTGGTTAGATGTGAGCTACATGATAAAAAGAAAGAGGGTGTGAGAACAGAGTCAAAAGAATTATACAACTCTGCACCATCTCTTTTCTGAGCCGGGCAAACCACATTTCTGATTTATCACAAATTTTTGGTGATTGTCATTGAAACAGGCAGTGAGCCCATGCCAACTCTTGTCTTAACCCCACCAGCTACTCACTTCCTTCTCCACAAGGAACTGTTTCACTTTTCCACGGGGAAGCAGCACATATTCTATCTGATCTTTCTTTGGAAGGTTGGATATTGAAAAGAAGGAAAGTTGCCCCACCTTCACACTTCACTCATACACATTGAGTCTGTGGAAACCTGTTATGTCCAAACAGTTTACACACTTTTGAGCTTAATAGATAATATTCTATTTTCTTCCAAACACCTTCACACTTCACTCATGCTTATCTATGTGATATTGCCAAGAACAGTTTGAGAAGTTTATTTTTTAATTTACTTCAATGATAACTGGAAGTCCTGTCAGAGCTTCATAATTGCCAACTCTGAGCATAGGCCACACAATTTTTTATAAATTGTTGTGATAATAGTTGCTATTGTGCTTCTATGTTAGATAATTACCCCTGGTTACTTATTCTTTAATGCAGATTCTCATGAGCCGAATATGCTTACTACTCAACCATCTTATAAGTTTATCTACCAACGACTATTACTCAAACTGGTTATACAAGCTTCCGCACTTTAAATCGTTCTCTGATTGTTTGAGTTTAATCTATGGGAGATAACTGGGATCTGAAAAGCAAAGCAACATTCAAGGGGGAGTATGCAACGATCAAGGGGGAGTTAAAGAAGAAATTGAAGCAACTGACATTGTGGAAGATCAGGAAAAGAAGACTCTCACAAGACTTGAAGATTGACACTCCAACGCCTCTAAAGAAAGCAAGGGGGGACTACAAGACGATGCTTTCTTTATAAAACATTAGGGGGAGATTGTTAGCTTTATTAGCCCCTAATTTATGTAAATGTTTTATAAAGAATAGTGTCAAGGACTTATTTGTATTTTTTGAGTGTCAAGGCTAAAATTGTAAATAACCAATTGTTGTATTGGTTATAAAGTCATGTTTTAGAGTAATTTTAGGTCAAGCCTCTATTTTCAATATTCATACATACGCAGAAAGCAAGAGAGCTTCAAAGAGAGAATGTTCATCAATTTTATCAAGTAAACTCTTCTCTTTATCAATCAATACAAAGATTATTGCTATTATTATTGTTACTTGTTATATCTGGGTTCCAACATTTAGTTTGAAAGTTTGTGCCTGTGGCCTTTCTGGTTTGGGAGAGTAAGTCCTAAGGGGTGCTCGACACCTAGTCCCTAAGATCAACTGGTCTGGGATCGGCTGACCCAAATCCTGCCATAGAACCAGATAGAAAGCCATGTTCTACTGGTACAAATGGGTTTAAGATATATCGATGTGGCCTTTCTGGTTTGGGAAATTAAGTTCTAAGGGGTGCTCGACACCTAGCACCTAAGGCCAACTGGTCTGGGATCTGCTAACCCAAATCCTGCTATAGAACCAGATAGAAAGTCATGTTTAACGGTATAACTTATTCTTACTAAACTTTTTGATCAAAAGATGCCAATGAGCACAAAATCAAAAGATGCCAATGCGCACAAAATCAAAAGATGCCAATGAGCACAAAATCAAAAGATTCAAATGTGCACAAAATCAAAAGATGCCAAAGAGCACACATCTCTTGAAACTTGGTGAAAATACAAAGTCGCGATAAACCCGTAAATTTATGAAATTCTGATTTTGGACAAATAGTGTGAGTAGAGCAAAGTATTCTTATATGTTGTAGAAATACATAAGCTTTATGCTAATCATATTTCGCATGCTAGCACACCAAATAGATTTGATAAAGGGGTTGACACTGAACGTTTATAACTTGATATGCAATGATGTCTTGTTTTTGAATCCAAACACATGCATTTGACTTCATTTGATTGTAATATCTGTTAAATTTCATTAAGCTGAATCTCTTTTGTAAAGCTTTCAAATGATCAGATGTTAGTAGTCATAAAATAAAATTCAATGAATTTGACTTTCCTTGTGAAATGTATTTTTGCTACAATGTCAAATACTGAGCGTTATTGAAATATATGCATACTTTCAGAGGAAGAAAACAAGTTACTCCAGAATTCATATTTTGAGGGGTAGTTAGATTTTTACACAAAGTGATAATTCTAACAGTTTGGACTCATGTTCTACGAGTACCAAGTTTTCCTCTGTTTGTGCAGATTCCTCTGAAGAAAAGACAGCAGTTTATGCAATTGTTTAGGGGGAGCAATTCGGCATAAGTCTGTAAGTTAAAAAAAAGGGGGGGGGTTATATCTGAGAGCTTACAAAGTTTTATCTGATGTGAGATGTTTGGAACAGTTGTTAAATTTTTCTGAAAAAGTTGTAATTTTCATGCAATTATTTGAAGAATTCGATCTCTTAAGGATTCGAATTCAAAGAATTCGAACACTTAAGGATTCGAATTCAAAGAATTCGAACACTTAAGGATTCGAATTCAATGAATTCGGACTCTTAAGGATTCGAATTCAAAGAATTCGGACTCTTAAGGATTCGAATTCAATGAATTCGGACTCTTAAGGATTCGAATCCAATGAATTCGGACTCTTAAGGATTCGAATTCAAAGAATTCGAACTCTTAAGGATTCGAATTCAATGAATTCGGACACTCTTAAGGATTCGAATTCAACCAATTCGGACTCTAAAGGATTCGAATTCAATGTGCTCAATATCATTTCTTTTACAACTTTATCTGATTTGAACTCTTTTGGAACTTTTTACATCTTTGTTTATGTAAATTGTTCAGATGAACAGTACCATATCTAATTTTTTGAAACATGCCTTTTTCTACTGATTGCCAAGTGGGGTACTTTAATGTGTGCCAAGTGTTCAAATTTTTTGTAAGTATAAATTGAGCCCGAAACCTCATTTCCCACTTTTCACTATCTGCAAACGTTTCAAATACTCTAAAGAAATTACTGTTCATCGTCTTCATTTCGAGACTTCATCTGTTCGATTCACCATCATCAGGTAACCATTTCTATTACTTTTTGTCTCATTAGAATCGATTTCAGTATGCGAATCTTTCTATCCGTATAATTTTTTCTATCGTAAACTTTTACTATGCTAATTTGTATAATTTGTATAAAAGTTTACTGTTCATATCTGTGTTCATATGAACATGATTTTGAATCACTCTTGATTCGAATTCATGAAACTTATTAAGAAAAGACTTTGGATTCGAATTCCATGATTTCGAACCATATTGGATTCGAATTCCATGATTTCGAACCATACTGGATTCGAATTCCATGATTTCGAACACTTCTGGATTCGAATTCATAAATTTCAATAAGTCTTAGAATTCAAGTGTTGATTTCGAATGCTTCTTGATTCGAATTCATATGTCTCAATCTGTATTAGAGCTTAAGTGATGAATTCGAATGCTATTGGATTCGAATTCCCTAATTTCGAACCCTTATGGATTCGAATTGAATGATTTCGAACCCTTCTAGATTCGAATTCATATGTTCCAACCAGTATTCAAAGACAAGTGATGAATTCGAATGCTTCTTGATTCGAATTCTCTGAATTCGGATTCCTCTTAATTCGAATTCATATGTATAAGAAGGATTCGAATTCATATGTATAAGAAGGATTCGAATTCTATACTTAGAGAAAAAAAAAATTCAATTTTTTTTCCAAAGAGTAATTTTGTCAGAACTGTTATCAACAGATCAAATGGTTAATCAGGAAGAACAGAGTCACGTTGAAGGCTTTGATGATCATATTCCGAGCCTACCCGAACCGACACACGATGTACCTTTACCGTCAACACGATCAGTACATCAATCCCAAGCCGGAATTCATCCAGATCATCCCATTATTCATCCGGTCAACTGTATTGCGATCATTCCCAACAATCATCACATTGATTTTGATCGCATCAACATTCATCCGGTAATAAAGGAAGTGCTCAGGAATCATCCGCTAGCATACGCATTGACGAACACTGTCGTTGTGCCTATGCTATATTTACAGCAAGCTTGGAAGACAATCACAACAACTATGGAAGATGAAAGACCAATATTTGTATTTCAGATAGACAACTTCATCACAAAGCTTGACTTCCAAAGACTACGAATGATTCTGAGGCTACCTGAACCTGATTCACGAGAAGGAAAGACTGAGTTTGATCCTTTTCCATCCGAAGAAGAAACTTTTGAAGGTATACGAGCCATGGGATACATTGGAAACTTAACTCGGGTGAAGGAATTCCACAAGGCGAATCTTCCACCGCTATACTATACAATCTTCTCCATCATTAATAGATGCTTATCTGCTAAACATGCCAGAACAGACAGTGCCAGCGTTGGATTTCTGAAGCTATTCTATGCGGTGGTGTATGATCTTCATGTAGATTATGCAGCCATCTTCTGGCATGAACTGAATGAGAAGATAGATCTTCGCCGACAAAACAAGGGAAAGCCTTACATTCCATACATGAGGTTCCTTCAGATCATTATTCATAGCATGCTCCGTTCTAACAGAGAAATTCCAAGACGAGCAAGCCATCCTTCTGTGCCCGAGAAAGCTATGCAGTATCTTTAATATCGCAACACTGCATATGATTATGAGATGCCGTTACCTGAAGGATTTCTTCGATACGCGGATCGGGACGCTGAGTGTATTATCGAGTATAGAGAGTCTATGGTCCAGCCAGAACCGGAGGGACCTACCCCAGACTCAACCTCTAGGCGAGAGGAGTCGGTGAGTGTTCAGGATGCACGGGCTACTGAACAGGGAGAGTCGAGAGAAAACATCGAGAGGGGAACTGGAGGGGGTCAAACATCTGTACTTGAAGATACAGGGTCATCATCCGAGGATACACATACAGATGACCTTGTACAACACGATTCTGAGGGAGTAATTCCTAAACACATTGGGGATCCTCCTTTAGTTGAGTATTCTAGTGATAGTACAGAGTCTGATAATGCGTCTGATCCAGCGGAGGAACATCGTGATGATGATGATGATGAAGATGACAATGATGATAATGATGATGATCAAGGGAATGCTGAAAATCTTGGTGCTGATGCTACTACTGAAGAAAACTGGTTCGGTAACATTTCTGATATACTTGAATTTCCACAAATGCATATGTCAGATAATGTTAATGTGGAAAGCTTAAACTTGGATGACGTGCCTTTTATGTCGTCTCAAGTTAGTGAAGGAACGGGAGGAATAAGGAGAACTGAGGGAGTATCAGTTGAAAATATATGTGAGTCTGTGAGAGAAACTGAAGAAAAGAATATGGAGAGTGTGATACAGATCCAAACCGTCTATACCAGAAGGGCAGCCAAATCCACCACCAGATCTCATTTGTTGGGATCAGGTATTGAACAAGACATTACTCGCCCAGTAACGCAATTGCACACCCCTGCCAGCTATTCAGCTTCTTCTTCACAAGAAACTGTCTCATTTTCTCATGGGGTATTAGCACAAACACTATCTGGATCTCGTTCGGAGATTCCGGATATTGAAACAGAGCGACTTCCTCCCCAGTCCTCGACCTTCTTTCCTGCACAAAGTCCAAGTCTAGTGCCTGTTGCTAACATATTTGATTCTTTGAATAGGACACTTTCAGGTACATCTGATGCGCGTCTTGGTGACCCATCCGGAACACTCAGAGTAGATCCTTTTACAGGACTACAAGGATAGAGTGGAAATCCTACCAGTGCTAACACTATGCCAACACTGAGCGTAGGTCACACAGTTGCAACAACTGTTGTGTCAACGGCAAACCTAAGTGGTGCCGGTGTTACTTTACCCGTCTTCGTGACAAGGGAACACTTCGATGGCGCCCTAAAGGCTATTGAAAATATGTTCGTTCGGGAGCTACAAGGAGTGAAAAGCCAGTTGAAAGGGAAAGAACCGATGACTTATGAGCCAGTTGTACGTCCTCGTCCAGAAATCTACTTGGCTCCACCATCTCGAGTACCTCAGTCTTCTCCTAGGCAACAACTACCAGTGGATCAAAGTGTTGATGAATTGAGAGACTTATTCTATGCTAAGCTGATGTCTATGAGTCCTGAAGATCAGCAAAGTAAAACACTGTTGTCTCTACTTTAGAACTTCCAGTCTACTCCAAATCCACCTCCACCTCCACCTACAGTTACACCCTCACAGCTTCAAGCATTATCCACAGAGTTATCTACATTCAAATCTGAAGTTGTGAAGTCTCTAAGTGATATGAAGCAGTCAATTGCTGAATTGAAAGCACTGATGGAACAGTCGTGTAAGACTCAAGCTCAGGGTACCAAGCGAAGACATGATCAGGATCCCGATGATCATGATCATGAGGGGGAGATGAGTAAGAAGAGAAGAGCTGAGTCAGAAAGCTCTCAAGGTCAGAAGACGATTCCGACTGTTGCTGAAATATCTGAAATGTTTGAATCAGGGGCTATGGGTGATCAAAGCGGAAAACAAATCGAATTATATGTTGATCCGAATGTAGAACCGACGGTTGAAAAGCCTGAGGTAAATGAGGAGGAAATAAGAGAAGTGGTTGATCGATTCGTACAATCTGTGGAGTTGATTGAAATTAGTTCAGATGATGAAGAAACTGATGAAAGTGCAAGAGCTTATGATCATTATTGGAAGGTTAAGGAAGAAGAGGAACCACTTTTGGTATTTACTTATGAACCAGAAGATCAAGGTGTTGGATTTAATGAAGAAGAGGTTGATATCTTGTCAGAGATATATGGGCCACAAACTCCTGAAGAAATAGTATTGAGCCCTGTTCAATCACCCGAACATATCTCAACCACTTTGATGTCAGATCAACCTTCTGTTACACCTATAACCATCAACCTTAACCAATCTACTTCAGCTCAAACCACTATACCAGTATCTGAACCATTTCCAGCTTCTGAAACAATTCCCACTCAATCTGAACCACATCATACTCATGATCCATTTCCTATAAGGCCAAAACCCGAAAAGACTGATCCTCAATCCACTACACCTTCAGTGCCACCTATCATTCCTGGTCATGATGAAGCTGGTCCTTCTAATATAGTTGATCAACCTGGTCCTTCATCCTCGCGGAGCAGAAAATTGACTGAACTTGAACAACGACAAAGAACTTTGTATTTGAGAACACCTTTCCTAGAAGAAGAAGAAAGTAGACTGTTTGTACACAGAATCAGAACTTTGAATCCCTACGCCGTGTTGTGTATTACAGATCAAACAACCGAATACAAGTTCGAGTATATGTATTTTCTAAGAGACAAGTGGCAG
Source organism: Saussurea involucrata (assembly GCA_033807775.1). Taxonomy (NCBI): domain Eukaryota; kingdom Viridiplantae; phylum Streptophyta; class Magnoliopsida; order Asterales; family Asteraceae; genus Saussurea; species Saussurea involucrata. The sequence continues at coordinate 62,036,427 of CM066317.1, forward strand.
AAGAAAAAAGACGTGAGGAGCAAGAAATTGATTGTGTCTATAAAGGAGGTAACTGCCAGATTATACTACAAACTGTGGTATCCAGAGTTTCTTGTTCAAAGGCAAGATTGCAGAGATTACAGATTTACTGAAGCAAATTTTTGTCACCTAACGATGGAAGACTTTGAGTTCATGTATCATCATTTCAGAGATCTTCAGATCAGAAGGGAAAATGTGACACTTGCCTTGAATGCCATTAAGAGATTTCTGAGAAGACATGTTCTGTTCACACGGTGTCATGATCTGCAGATGGGTGTAGAAAGCTATCAACCAAGAGTGAATTTGTTAAGACCAAATCCAGAATTGGCTGGGTTGATAAGAATGCCTTTATATTATGTGAGTGCAGATCCAGAGTTTGGTGTTGTGTTCAGAAATGGTGCAAACAAGATATTCATTCGACTTAATGAATTGGAAAAATATTCTGATGGCATGCTCAAGATTGTAAGACTTCAGTTAGCCGAAAAGCTCAAGAGACATGATGCTGAAAGAAAGATTAATTGGATGTCTTCAAGACCAAGAAGAATCTTATCCAGAGCTATTGAAGAAATTGATGAAAGGTTGAACTTCAGAATGGTTATGAGAAGAATTGAAACCTATATTGGTTTCCGAAGAATAAGAAGACCTTTCCTGCCTTGATAGCTAAGGGGGAGATTGTTAGAGCACTATTTGTAGCTATCAAGACAATATTAATTCCTTGTACTATTTCTCCTTAGTAGAGGCATGGGCTTGTCATGTCCTACTATATAAAGGAGTTCCTTTGTTAATTTGCTCAACCTCTTGAGCATTTGTCATTTTGTACTTTGAAGATCAATATATGGATGACAAGTTTGCTATCTAGATTCTCTCTACTTTTGTTCATATCATATTGCTAGATTTGGGATTTCACACCTCCTCTTTGATTTGTTTGTCTAGTACCACTTGCCATTCTGTAGATTCAAACAAATGTAATATACACATAAGCACATACCCCATATAATAAGGTGTTCCAGTTCGAACATGTACCTATAAGATCAAATTTACACTGGCCAGGTGTAATATGAAATTACCTTACATGATGTTCTTTCTACCTTTTATACTTAGCATCCCCAGGTTCCACCATAATCGGGACATCCTACTTCACATGCGGTTTAAGTATAGGTACGAGTACTAATACCTAAATATCTTAAACTAGGGCTCTGATACCATCTGTATCAATCCGATTTCCCAACATGCAAATAACATATATTTCACCACAAAATACTACATCATATTTCATAAATGGTCCCTTATCTTAATCAAATAAGTCTTTCAGTACAAACTCTTTCACTAATGATAAAGTACATAATAGATATAAATACAACGAGAATCTTCATAATCATGCATCTTCTAGAAAGATAAACATGATATATCCTATCACTGTCCTTTATTTGCTCCTTGACCTGGAATACATATTTTAAAACAAAAATGAGGGTTAGCCTTGAGGTCTAGTGAGAAAATCCCATGTTAGTTAAAAACCATTACTTCTAACATTTAATACACGTAATACATAATACACATAAGAAATTACCAATTAGGACTCATGCATCATGTATCTTTCCATCTCTTTCTCTCTTTTTTTTCTCTTGGCCATATTAATTGGTAGTAAGCCAATTAATTAATTTTCACCGTTGTACTAAATACAACCAACACCACTGTCCTTTTATACAGCCAACATTCACCGGTCCAAAGCCCGACCAACTAGCACCCATGTAGTGTAATATTCATATAAATACCATATGCACATTATTACACTCATTCACATACATGTATTCCATTTGAAAACTTTTTAAATAAAACTCAATTGATTCGTTTAATTTTCAAGATCTTTCCACGCTATTATCAAGCTCTCCAAATTCTTCAGTCCCGTTTCACGGAATCTTTAATCTTCACAAGATGAACCTTTCAATTTCAGCAACAATCTTTTCCTTCTCTTCTTTTCCTTTCTACGGCTCTCTCACTCTCTCAACGAAAACACACACACACTACTATACTTAGATATTTTCTAAGTATGCAAAGGAGACACCTCCTAATTGAGGTGAGTATAGGTGGTGGTGGAATGGGGTTTGGTTAAAATGACCAATCAAACCCCAAACTTAATCAATTTGGCATAACCTACCCCTAAACTTCCATTATAAAATTAAATCTTACCCCTTAACTTCTAACTTCAAAATATTAAATTAAAATAACACCTTTAAGTAAACCAATAATATACCTGGTTATTACATATACATATATATATATATATATACATATATATATACATATATATATACATATATATATATACATATATATATATATATATTGTTTGTTGATAACGCCATTTTTTGCATTATTTTAGCACCACTTTCTGTTAATGCTATAATATGTTGTAATCAAGGCTTTTTATATATTAGCTTACTTTCCTTTAGTTTGACTTTGTAATTGTCAAGGGTATATAAACCCTTTATATGCTTTTGCAACATAACAGTTCTTAATACAAATGACATACTTTCTCTCACTAGAATTTCTCTCTCTATCTTGAAAGATCATGGATTTACAATTGGTATCAGAGCTGAATTCGAGATTTAAAGGAGATTTTCAGTGATCAATCACGAAAAGTTTGGTGAATTCTACAAGAAAATTCGATCGATTTTCTTGATTTATCAAGAAATCTCAGTTTCTTGAAATTTGATCAAATTTTTCTGATTTTTGATCGAACTGTTTTGCGATTTGGTTCTCTAGATTCGTTTTTCTGAGAAGATCATCTTTTGTTCCAGGATCGAAGACTAATTCGAAGGTTTTAAGCATCAATTTTGAGATTTTCAAGAAATTTGGTCTGTGCGTTTTCGTTCTCTGCTCGATTAGTTCAGACTCAAATTCAGAGGTGTTCAGAGGTTCATTATTGAAGAAAAAGTGTTAGGATTTGGATTTTGAACCTGTCTGCACATGATTTTCTCAGAAATTTTGGTTTTAAGAGGATTTTTGAAGATTTTGATCGTATCTCGCTAGATCTGAACTTTTCACAACATTCATCATCACTTTGCGCAACCTTCAGTTTTCTTATTCCAAGTATACTTTTCGCTTAGTATCTCGTTACCTTCTGTTGCGAAATTTATACTTTTCGCAACCTTCCTACCCGAATAGCCAAACTTTTCGCAACCTTCTTTTGCGAAAAGTAATCCTTCAGATTCCCACATCTAGCCCCAAGTCTATTTTTCGCAACCTTTGCTTGCGAAATTCTTACTTTTCGCAACCTTTGCTTTCGAAATTCTCAGTTCTCGCTACCTTTGCTTGCGAGTTTCCTACTTCTCGCTTCTACCTGTTGCGAGTTTCTGACTTGGTTATTTTCAGACGTTTCCAGTGTTGACTTTCTGTTGACCATGGCTAACCAAGAGGGTTTATACAAGAACGATATAATGATGTCGTTGGGTTCTAATATTCGTCCTCCGGTGCTTATAAATGAAAACGAGTTCTCGCAATGGCAAGATCGTTTTATCAATTTTGTGGAATCACAAAATAATGGTGCAAACATTATGCGATCATTGATGGAAGGTCCGTTTGTGAAACCATATGTTGATATACCCGCAACCGCATAAGCCCCGGCTTATAGAGAACTAAAGAGAGTTGAGGATTACACTCCGGAAGAGAATTTACGTTCACAAGGAGATAGGGAAGCCATGTATTTTCTCATTCAAGCTCTTCCAAACCACATATATAATAGAATTGATTGTTATAAAAATAATATAACAATGATGTGGTCTCAACTTGAGAAAATCATGTTAGGTTCCGCGGTTGCAACTCAACTCCGACAAACAAGATTTATGAACAATTTTGAAGGTTTCAAGGCCAAGGAGAATGAGTCGTTAAAGAGTGTTTTTGATCGTTTTTGGGGGGTGATAAACGATCTTTATAAGATAAAAGTCACCAAGACGGAGTTGGAAGCTAACTTGAAGTTTCTAAATGCTTTACAATCGGAGTGGAACAAATCTTGCCACCGTCTTAGAAACGATGTGAGGATATCTTCTATGCAAATTCAAGAATTGTATGAAATTCTCATGACGGATGAGGAAATGGTTAAAGCAAAGAAGGAGAAGTTAGACAATAAGAGTAAAGGGAAAGCCGTTGACCCGATAGCATTACTTGCTAGTCAACTTGCCGAGAAGACTCTTTTGGAGAATGCTTTCGATGGTAATGTGGAAGATGATGGGGAGGAGCTCGAAAAAGCAATGATACTTCTAACACAACATTTTTAGAAAAGGTATCAAAATCGTTCGGGAAGTAATAATAATTTGCGGTTTACTTCGGGATCGAGGAAAGTTAATCAAGAAGGTGGAAGCTATGTCCCAAAGGTCGATACTACCAAAGTGTTTGAGAACAAGAAGGAAGACGAAAAGAAGGTAGTTACATGCTTCGAATGTGGAAAAATGGGGCATATGGCAAGAGAATGTAGGACAAAGGTGGTGCGTGATACTTCTTATTATAAGAAGAAGTTGGAGCTAGCGGAAAAGAAGGAGAATGGCACTATTCTACTCGTGGAAGAGGAGTATTTCTTGGATTATTCTGATGATGAGTCTCAAAATGAAGAGAGTGCCACAAATTGCTTTATAAGAGATGATGCAAGTGATAATGAAAAGGATGACGATGAGAGCACAACCGATGAATCTGAGGTACCTTCTAAATTCGATTATGATTTTTTATTATCTCAGATGAATAATGTCGTAAATGCTATTCGCACGCTTCGCTCAAAACGACTATCTGAAAAAGTAATTAATAAAGATCAATCAAAATTAATCAAAACGCTTAAAATAAATATTCAAGATGAAAAGATGATTTTGATTGATACAGAAGAGAAAATGCAAAAGAGAATAGAAGAATTAGAAGAGATAAATAATTCTTGCATTGAATCTTTAAAAATAATGACCGAAGAGAAAGATAATTTTTCCGAAAAAATCGCAGAATTAGAAGAAAAATTATATGTAAGAGGTCAATCGGAACAAACAGTGTATTTAAACAAACCAAGGAGTTATAAGTCAATAAAAGAAAATTGGGGACTTGGTTTTGAAAATCCACATTTTTTAGATGATGCAAAAACAAAAGTCCATAGTTTTTATGAATTTGACTTTCTACATCTTGGTAGATACGCTCCCCAATTCAAGATTAATTGGACTAACGAAGATGAAGTTTCAAAATTAGAAGAAGAGAAAAGGAAATTTACTTCCAAAATGCAACTTCCATTTGTTTATACTCGTGAAAATGCGAAGTACATTTCTAAGTCTAACAATTCTAACAAAGATTCTTTATCAAACGATTACTTTGATATATATGCTAATAATACTAATAAGGAGAATAAATCGGAAGTATTGTATGATACTAAAAGATATATTCCTCCTTTAGTATTAGACGCTAAAATCGTTAGTCTTGAAAATAAAATCGTTGATCTTGAATCTAAGTTAGAAATTTTAAAAGATCAAAATATCTTATCTGAGCTAGAAAGTGACATATTTTCTACTTGTATGAATTCTAGCCTCAAAGAAGATGTAAAAGTCAAACAAGTTTTTGTTGATAAAGATAAAAGAAATGTACAAGCAGATTCAAAAGATGATAAAATGGATGTTGATCAAAAACAAAAAAATTCTTCTTCTAATATTGAAACTGACTCTGAGTCTAATAAATCTGAAAAGGAAAAAGAAAATAACTCCGAGGAAAATGAAAAGGAAATTGTTTCAAAGATTGATTTTCTAAATAACATTATTTCTTCTGAATCTGTTATTAAATCGGAGAAAATAGATGATTCTTTTACGATAAATACAAATTTTTACAAAACCAAACGTCGTAAAAGAAGAAGGTCAAAGAAAAAGTCAAAGATTCAATCTCTTATTTCTGAAAATGTTTCTGATTCTTCTCATTCTACTTTTTCAGATAGGTCTATGAAAAAGCGGCGAAAGCAAATATGGATTGTCAAAAGCGCACCTCCAGAATCTTCAACTTCTGATACGAGTGACATGGACGTTGATGTTTGTAATAAGAATTCATTTGCTTGTAATAATAAGAATTGTAATAATTCTTTGCGTTATTAAATAAAGCAAATGATTCAAATTGCAAATGATGGTTTGTGTTGCTCATCAAGTTGTCATTCTGGTGGTAATTTTTATTCTTACGATACGGATTTCACTAATGAATTATTTTATAATTCACATGCATATTATAATAATAAAGAAGTTAAAAAGAAAAGGACTAACAAGAATGGACCCAAACCTTTATGGGTACCTAAATCTGTTTGATGTGCTTATGTGCAGCCAAGTCGTTTGTGGTATCTTGATTCAGGATGCACCAAACATATGACTGGCAATAAGTCTTTATTATCTAACTTTAAGGAAAAAGCATGTGGACGTGTCAAGTTTGGAAATAGCGAAACATAATCTATTCTAGGTTATGGAGATGTAGTTCAAGGAATGGTAACCGTGAAAAGGGTGAGCTATGTTGAAGGTCTATAGTACAACTTATCCAGTATTGGTCAGTTCTGTGACAAAGATTTGGAAGTCAGTTTCAACACCAAAAGAGTTGCTGTAAAGAATGATGACGGGAAAGAAGTACTAGTTGGAAAGAGGAGATCCAATTTATATACTATTGATCTCACAACTGTTAATTCTTCTTCAAATGTTGGTCTTCTTTCAAAAGCAACAATTCAACAAACTTGGCTTTGGCATAGAAGACTTGCTCATCTTAATTTTTGATACATGGATAGATTGGCAAAAGGTGAAATTGTTCGAGGTCTTCCATCACAGAGATTCCAAAAAGATCATATATGTCAAGATTGCGAAAAGGGCAAAATGAAGAAAGTTCCTCACAAGCCGAAACCTGATTTCTGCATAAAGGACATTTTTGATATATTACATGTCGATTTATGTGGGCCAATGAAGACGAAGAGTATCGGGAAGAAACGATATGTTTTGGTGGTGGTTGATGATTATTCAAGATATACTTGGGTGAAGTTTTTGAAATCCAAAGACGAAACTCCAGAAATCTTAATTAACCTCATCAAGATTATTCAGACTAATAAGCAAAAGGCAGTGAAAGTTGTCAGATCCGACAATGGCACAAAATTCAAGAACAGTGTTCTTCAAGCGTTCTATGAAGAAAATGGTATATCTCAACAGTTTTCTGCCGCAAGAACCCCTGAACAGAATGGTATTGTGGAGAGACGAAATAAAACCTTGGTTGAAGCTGCTCGAACCATGCTTGCTTATTCAGGTCTTCCTTTATCTCATTGGGCTGAAGCAGTGTCAACAGCATGTCATACTAAAAACCGATCCATTATTCATCGTCGATTCAACAAGACGCCTTATGAGCTAATGAACGGAATCAAGCCAAACGTCAAATATTTCTGAGGTTTTGGGTGCAAATGTTTTGTGTTGAATGATTGGGAAAATCTTAACAAGTTTAGTCCGAAAGTAGATGAAGGAATTTTTCTCGGTTATGCTCTAACTTCAGCCGCATATAGAGTGTATCTTACTTGTACAAGAAAGGTGGTGGAAAGTGCCAATGTCAGGTTTGATGAATCTGAAGAGATGGTTTCCAGCCAAACAGGACCAGAACCCGAATTATCAGGAATATTAGGTTCTGAACAAATCAGTTCAGAACCGACAAATCAGGATCCAAATTTTATTTCTAATAATCTTTCTGATCTTGATTTATTATTTGAGCATTTTTATAATGATGTGCCTCCTACTAACACGAATGTTATTTCTAATATGTCAAATCAGGAAACGGTGAATGCATCTACTTCTACTTCCGCTGCACTTAACTCTGTTATTGATGTTGTTCAAGTCTTTCCTGAACAAGAGGCAACTGATGTTCAAACAGTGGTTACTGAAGAACCACAAGGGATACCTGAAGTAGTAGAGCAGGTGACTGAAGTTGTTCAACCTATTGATGACGTAATACAAAATACGATTGTTGATCAACCGTCAGTTCAAGAATATGAATCAGAGGGTGTAGTTGAGATACCTCCTCCGATTCTAGAAGTGGTACCTATTTCTTCAAGCGATGCAGAAATACATGATCCTCCTTCTCAAGTCTTGGAAAGTGTTCAAGAGACAGTTGATCCCCTTCCTCACACAACAAAATGGATAAAGGCACATCCAATTCATCAAATCATTGGTGATTCATCTTCTAGTGTTTCTACAAGATCCAAGTCCGCGACTCCAAACGAATGCTTATTCGCTTGCTTTTTAAGCAATGTGGAACCATCGAAAGTATCTGAAGCATTGAAGGATCCGAATTGGATTATAGCCATGCAAGAAGAGCTAAATCAGTTTGAGGCATTGAAGGTGTGGAGACTTGTTCCAAGACCTAAAAGGAAAAGTATTATTGGCACTAAGTGGATTTTCAAGAACAAAAAGGATAAAGATGGTATTGTTGTGAGAAATAAAGCTCGTTTGGTAGCAAAGAGTTATATACAACAAGAAGGTATTGACTATGATGAAACATATGCGCCGGTTGCAAGATTAGAAGCTATCAGAATGTTTCTAGCATTTGTAGCTTATCGAGACTTTACAGTATATCAGATGGATGTCAAGACAACTTTTCTGTACGGGGGACTTAAAGAAGAAGTTTATGTTTCTCAAACAGAAGGGTTTATTAGTCAAGATAAACCTGCTTATGTGTATCGTCTTGATAAAGCTTCATATGGTCTGAAACAAGCACCGAGTGCGTGGTACGATGAATTGTCAACCTTTTTGCTAGAATCCAGATTTATCAAGGGAGCTATTGACACAACTTTATTCATTTATCGTGAAAACCAAGATTTCTGCTTAGTATAAATTTATGTCGATGACATTATTTTTGGTGCTACTAACAACTCTTTGAGTACATGGTTTTCTGATCTTATGACTTCCAGGTTCAAAATGAGCTTGATGGGGGAGATTAATTTCTTCCTCGGACTCCAAGTCAAGCAATTACCAGATGGGATCTTTATCAACCAGTCAAAGTATGTCTTTGATATTTTGAAGAAATTCAAAATGGATAAGAGCGCTACAATACGCACTTCGATGGCTCATGGTGCGAAGCTTGGTTTAGATCCAGATGGCAAAGAAGTTGATGTTCGAGAATACCGAGGGATGATTGGATCGTTGATGTACTTAACAGCTAGTATGCCAGACATCATGTTCTCTACATGTTTATGTGCCAGATTTCAAGCAAATCCCAAAGAATCTCATCGGATGGCAGTCAAGCGAATTTTTAGATATCTGAAAGGAACTCCATATTTAGGTTTGGGGTATCCAAAGAGTTCAGATTATAAACTAACTGCTTATTCTGATGCAGATTATGGAGGTAGTCAACTGGATTGGAAAAGTACATCGGGTCATGTACAATTTCTAGGAGATAGACTGATCAGTTGGGGGTCAAAGAAACAGAACTGTGTGTCAATTTCAACGACTGAAGCTGAGTACGTTGCTGGCGCCAGTTGCTGTTCTCAGGTTCTTTGGATGAAGACACAGTTACAAGATTATGGTTTGTTGTACAAGACTATACTAATCTACTGTGATAGCAAATCAGCAATCGCCATCTCTATGAATCCTGTCCAGCATACTAAGACTAAACACATCAACATACGGTATCATTTCATAAAAGATCATGTGGAAAGAGGTACCATCGAATTATATTTCGTACCTACTGACTATCAACTTGCTGATCTTTTCACCAAGGCATTGGATGAAAAGATTTTTAATTTTCTTTTATCAAAAATCGGCATGTTGAACTTGAAAGTTTGAACCTTCATAAATTTAATTCAATGAAGTGAAAATATTTCTATTTCATTCAATGAATAAAATGTGTGTCAAGGGTGATTTTTCAAGTAGTATCGTGTTATCTGAGTTATATTTGCTTCATCTTTCGCTTCTGAAATAAATTGAAAGGTCAGCAAAACATGAATGAAGTTTTGATATATGCACGAAATTGTGTAAATCCAGACATATATAGATTACGATGCTCACAAAGCCTTTATGTCAGAATGACGGATAGAAATGAAAATATAAGGGAAGCACAACGTTTTAGAACCAAGTGATTTTGATGCTATAAAAAAAATTCATTAGGTTTGCAAGTCTGTGCCTGTGGCCTATCTGGTTTAGGAGATTAAGTACCAAGGGGTACTCGTTACCTAGCCCCTAAGATCAACTGGTCTGAGATTGGCTAACCCAAATCCTGCTACAGAACTAGATAGAAAGCCATGTTCTACTGGTACAGATGGGATTAGGATATATCGATGTAGCCTTTTTGGTTTGGAAGAGTAAGTTCCAAGGGGTGCTCGTCACCTAGCCCCTAAGGCCAACTGATCTAGGATTGGCTGATCCATATCCTGATATAGAACCAGATAGAAAGTTACGTTTATGGGGAAATTACAATGTCGCGATAAACTTATAAATTTGTGGAAATTCTGATTTCAGTCATATAGTGTGAGTAAGAGCAAAGTATTCTTATAAGTTGAAGATGTGCATTTGATTGGTGCTAATCATTTTTCACATGCTAGCACACCAAATAGATTTAATAAGAGGTTGAAACTGAACAAATTGTAACTTGATATGCAAGCATGACTTGTTTTTGAATCCGAAAGCATACATTTGATGTCATTTGCTTGAAAAACATGTATACTTTCACTAAGTTGAATTTTATTTGTTCAGTGTTCAAACATTCTATAGTTAGTAGTTATGTTATATAATTTAATGTATTTAAATTTCCGTTACTGATCTTTTCGTGAAATTTTTCATACTGTCATGTGTGGAGTTAACGCTGTTTTTGAGGGGGAGTGAGTTCGAAAACTAAGCAAATTTTGAGGGGGGGAGAATTCATGGATTATTATTTTGAAGGGAAGAATTTCATAGGTTCTCATTTTGAGGGGGAGAATTTTTTTGATAATTGGTTCATATTTGACTGTACTAGATTTTCAAATCAGATAAATTGTTCAGGTATGAATTTCTGAGATATTTTTCAGGTATGTCCTCCAAATGCTATTTTTTAATTTGAAAATATCTAATGCATTTGTGTAGGGGGAGTGAAAGGAGTCTAACTTGAGAAAATTCATTTTTTTTAAAGTTCAAAAATATTCATTTTTAATTTTTTTTAAATAATGATTTTTTTTAGTATATATTTTATTTTGACCTAAGTTTGACTCTTTCTTCTTGCGATTTTTCCCTCTGAGAGCATTTCGTATATTTTTCTTGCGTTTTTCTTCTGATTTCGAGTGAATCAGTGCATATCTTCGAATCAAGTATGTTTTCGACCTTAATTCATGCTAAGAAAATCATTTTGAGGTCGATTCTTTACAGGGTTTTTCAAATCGAGTTATGCGATTGTTCATATTCATCAGTTTATCGATTTCTAGGTTTTGTATGAAATTGGGGCTAATTATGTGGTTAAATAGGGTCGATTTATGTTTATATTCTGCTTAGATACTGATTCGACATCTATTAATCATATATACTAGTTCAATTTTTGAATTCGATTTGTTTTTGAAGTTTTTGCGATTTTTGTATCTGGTTCAAGTGAAAATTGCGCAAGTATAGGTTGCGAGATTCTCACTTTGCGCAACCTTAAATTGCGAAATACTGATTTTGCGCAATTGATCACTACGAAAAGCTTCTATGTTTTTTCAAATGAATTTTTTGTTGTTGTTTGTTTTTCAGTTTTGTTATAATGTTTTCATGTTTCTTTTCTAATATTTTTTTCTTACTGTTTCTATTCTGTGTCCACAATTTCTAGGGGATAAATGGCTTCAGATGTTGAGCAAGATCATCAAGTTCAAGAAGGTGAAAATGAGCCTTCAGATCATGCTTCTCGAGACCAACCTCTTCCATCTATTAGATCTTCAGGTGCTAAGTTGTCTACAAGAAGAAGTACTCCGGAAGATGTATTCCCGCGAGATAGATTTATTCGGTATCTTCCAAATAACCATTATGTTGATCTTGACAGAATACGTATTGATCCGATTATTCTCTCAATTCTTCGAGGTCATCCGATCAGTTATGCGTTAACAGCACGACATGGAGTTCCTGAAGTCTATCTACAACAAGCGTGACACACAATACGGAAGATAGATAATGCTACACCTCCTCGTTTTGTGATTGAGATAGATCAATTTGAGACGTTTCTGGATTATAGACGTCTTAGGTTAATTTTCCGTCTTCCAGAAGCAGACTCAAGACCGGGATTTACAGAATTTGAAGATTTTCCTCCGGAAGAAGTTGTGTTAGCTGGTATTCGGGAGTTAGGTTATGTTGGTAGATTGACGATGGTGAGTGATTTTGAGAAGAATCGTCTTCCACCAGTCTGGTATGCATTATTCTCGGTTATTATCGTCTTCCACCAGTCTGGTAAGCATTATGGTACAGACAATGCTAGTCTTCATTTCTTACGTCTTTTCTATGCCATCATACATGATCTTCATGTCGTTTATGCTCTTGTATTTTGGACCGAGCTGAGTGAGATTGTACACTCAAAATTTACGAACAAGCATCGTAGCTTCCTGCCTTGTATTCGGTTTCTAGAGCTTATCGTATGGAGTATGTTAAGAAGTAACAAAGAGATTCCACGAATATCTAACTGGCCTATTGCTCCTGATTTTTCTATTGGATACATTAACAAGCTAAAACGACCGTTTGATCATTTCATGCCTATTCCTTCGGAGCTAATTCAGAAATATGTTGATCCAGAAGATGAAGCGGTTATTGACTACTGTGAAGAACATGGCATAGAACTTCAGCCTTAGAACGTTCAAGATGAAACAGCACAAGAAGTTCAAGAACATCAAAGTGACGAAGAAGTTGAATCGAGCAGTTCCGAAGATGCTGATAGTAATGAAGAAGCAGATGATGAAGATGAACCAGATGATGAAGATGATGATGATGATGATAATGATGGAAATGGTGGTGGTATGAATTTCGGTGAATCGGTGTTTCGAGAACCTATTGTTGAGGCCGAACATTCAATTGTAACAGATTTTTCGAAAGGTAACGCGGTTGATACATCAGAGACTATTCCGATTAACCCAAAAGTGGTGAATATTGAAGTAGATGAGCTCGATCTTCGAGCTGCCAGGGCATCAATTCAAGAAGTTACTACTACAGTTCAAGAAGTCATTGATTCAGTTCAAGAAGCAGCAAATACAGTTCAAGGAACGTAAGGTACTATGACAGGTAACGGATGGATGCTCGAAGAGTTGAACAGTTACTTAGAACGAAGGCGATGCTGAAAGGGAAAGGGAAGATGTCAGAAATTCCTGAAATTCCTTTTGAGATTCCTTTAAGAAGACCCACTGGAGTTGTTATTCAGGAACCGTCATCTCAACCGTCGGGTCGTCCAGTTTCTCAACCGCCTATAATTCCTTCTGTTCAAGATCCACCTTCTTCTCATCAAAATCTTGCGGATATTTCGTTGACGGAACTTTCGGATGCTTTCTATGCACGTTTATTGTCGGTTTCACCTCCGGAGCATCAAGACAAGGACTTGATTACTCTGCTTCGGGATTTCCACCCGAATCAGCCTCGGCCTTCCTCTACGACCCAGACATCAGTACTTGAAACTCGAGTTTCTTCCTTGACAGAAGAATTTCACTCATTCAGATCTGAAGTCCATACTAGCTTATCCGATATTAAGACAGGTATAACTTTGATGACGGAAGCACTTTCTACACTTTCTGATCGAGTTGCAAAGCATGAAGAAACCTGTCAGACTGTCGCTCTTTCGTGTCTTAAGCGAAGACATGACCAAGATGATTCGGACCATCAAGGTCATGAGGGGGAGAGTTCAAAGAGACAAAGAGTAGAAGAAATTGTACATGTTGAATCTGCTGAAAAAGTTGTTGAAGATACGGCAAACGAGGATAGAGCAAACGAAGAAAGAGATAAAGAAGCTCATCCAAAAAGTATTGTTGATGAGTTGTTAGATGAAATATATTTGACAGCAATGGCTTCCAAGATTAATTATGTTGAGCCAGAAATTGTGAATAATCTTCAACTTGTGGTTTATGTAGATCCAGATTCTGCACCGGTGTCTAGAGAAAATCCGGAAACTTCTCACGTGCATGAGTCTGAAGATTATGATGATATGCGCAACTTCTTCTCCAACTATGTCGAGATAGATTCTGACGATGACATATAGAGAATGTTTGATACGTTCTGGAAGATAAAAGAAGAAGATCAAGATGATATAATCGTCTTCTCAGATACTGAAGTGGATGTAGAAGTTGATGAAAAGACATTAACATTGTTAAGATGCTATATGGAGATCTTTTTGATAATGAAGATGTGAGTCATCAATCTCCTATAGTACAGTCACCAGTTCAAAGTCCCGAAGTTTCTGATTAACCAATTCCTTCAGTTGTTTCTGACTCTCCAGCTCCGAACACCACTATTCCGGAAAGCACTTTTGTTCAAGGTGAGTCGTCTAGAGCAAATCAAGAGGTTCCTGATCCGTATCTAAATGTTCCACCTAGCATTCTTCAACCAGGTCCAGCTTTGGATAGACAACAACGTTTGCAAAGACTTGAAGAAAAATTTCAAGTCACTAGAATGAGATATGCTTTTCTTGAAGACTCAGAACGCAACTTTTATGTCAAGAAAAGAAGGAGAGTTAATGTTCATGCCATTCTGGGGATTGAGAAGGAGCCGGCCTGGTATCAATATGAATATCTGATGTTTATCAAATGTATTCGTAAAGGAAAACTTTTGGTGTCCTCAAAGCATGGAATCGTAAGGGTTCTTAAAGTGGAGATAACTAGTTTTGTCAGGATTTGGTATCCTATATTTTACATTGAACGTCAAGACTGTCAGAGATATCAGTTTTCTAAAGCAGACTTCAATGATCTTTCTATTGATGACTTTGAGGTAATGTATCATCAATTTCGAGATATGCCTGTTCGCACTGATGATATCCTCAGGGCTTTGGAAGCAGTCAAGCGTTTCTTACGAAGACAAGTTAGATTCTATAGATGCTTTGATTTCCAGCTTGCTATCGAAAGCTTCCAGCCAGTTGTCAATGTAAGAAGACCTGATAGAGATTTACCAAATATTGACAGCTATCCACTATTCACCATTCTTGAAGATCCTTACGGAGTCGTGTATAGAGATCAATCTGGTGTTAGACGCTTTCTCAGATTTGATGAAATTGGTAAGTATTCAGATGGTACTTTGAAGATTATCCGATTACAGCTAAATCAAATATTGAAGGAAGCTTTGAAGACGTTGTAATACACCGGGTTAGTCTGTTAGATATTTTAACTATAAAATCTGATGTTCAGGATAAGTTTGAGATAAGTTGTAAGCTTAAGGGTGTTTTGGTATTTATCAAAAAGTTTAAAGTCAAAAAAATAAATTATTACATAATACCTATTAGGTATCAGAACGGCCTCAGTTCTAAAATAGAAAACGTTTGAGTGTGTGCGGAGGCGAAGAAAAGCGAAAGAAGAAAGTTACGGTTTGAGCATCGATTGATCGGGTTAGAGTCAATTTTAAGGTAATTTCCTTTATATTTTGTGTTAGTAATCATGAGTAGAGATACCTATCGTTTTAGAAAGTTTGATTTTAATGATTTGGGTTAGTTTCAATTGAATCTGAGAAATTGGAACCTACTGTGTTCTTGAAAGTCCCGGGGAAGTCCCGATAGACTCCCGGTCATTTAGACTCCCGGTAAGATGAAGTCTCGGTATAGGCGACTCCCGGTAATACTAACTCCCGGTACTATGAAGTCCCGGTATTATCGACTTCCGGTGATGTCAAGTCCCGGTATATTAAACTCCCGGTACTGTGTAGTCCCGGTAGTGGGTTAAGTGTAGTGTGTAATGGCATAGTTGAGGATAGGAACTTGTTAGGCTTTATGTAATTGGCTAGTAAAGCGATATATGTATTTTAAATTGTTTCAGATACTGTGGAGTAGAAGTGAAAGATATAATCTTTTTGAAAGAAGCTTGCGAGAGTTTTGATAAGAGAAACAGGTGAGTTTTACTTCAAAATATTTTTACCAGAATACATATATGCGTGGAATGGATATATGATTAAGCTGTGAATATTATGTGTTTATAATATAGTAAGATATTATATTCCTATGTGCATTACACTACATAAGTGCACATTAGTCGGGTTCCGGTGTGCGGACCGATTGGGTAGTCGGGTTCCGGTGTGCGGACCGATGGGTAGCCGGGTTCCAGTGTACGGACCGGTAATGTTGATTATTTATTAATTGGCTTGCTACCAATTAATATGGCCAGTCGTGGAGGAATAAGGTGGGATGAGATGTATGTGTGTCTTGAATGGTATTGATATACGTGTTGTATGTGGATGTATATGAAACGTTTTATATAAATGGTTTTGATACAAAGGTTTACTAAACTGACAGGGATTTCCTCACTAGACCATTAGGTCTAATCCTCATTTATGTTTTAAAAATATGTATTCCAGGTGATGAATCGAGTAAGAGCAAATGAATAGAGTAATGGATGGATAACTTTTGTGAGGACTTTTGTTATGAAGATCATGAAGTGTTTTTGTACTTATGGCTTTGTTGTTAGGCATAATGTAAATTAATTAGTGAAAAAGTTTGTACTGAATTACTTATTATGTTTAGCAAGACTGCGGGACCGTACTTGTAATACGATGTATCTGTTATTTTATCAATGTTATGTTACATTATGTGATTTGTTGCATATATGGGATTTGGGGGATGTTACAGATGGTATCAGAGCTTTAGTTTAAGAGATTTAGGTATTGGTACGTGTACCTAGGCTTAAACTGCATGTGAAGTAGGATGTCCCTATTATTTTAGAACCTAAGGATGCTAAGTATAAAAGGTAGAAGGAACATCGTGTAAGGTAATTTTAGATTACACCTGGCCAGTGTAATTATGATCTTACAGGTACATGTTTGAACTGGAATACTTTGTTATATGGGGTATGTGTTTATGTGTATATTAACTTTGTTTGAATCTACAGAATGGCAAGTGGCACTAGACAAAAGAATCAAAGAAGATGAAGGAATTCGAGTGGAGAGAACCCATTAGTAGGAACAGGGGGAAGAGGAGGAGATCGTGGTGGAGGCAGAACCGGAGGTAGAATCGGGGGCTGAACTGGGGGCCGAACTGGGGATAGAACACACTCAAACAAGGTACATATTTTGTTACACGGGATGACCTGACTGCTGAAATGGGGAGATTACAGGCTAGCATACAAGCCATGTTCGAACGAAGTTGTCATAATGAGGCTGATATACCAAATCTGGAACTTGGAGTTGAAATGCCAATCACCCCTACTGTCTTACCGGTAATGAAAAAGTGTGATTATAAAATGTTTCTTAGTTGCAAGCACCCTACGTACTTAGGAGATCGGGATCCAGTAAAAGCGATGAGATGGCTGAAAGAAATAGAAGCTATCTTCAAGACGTGTAAATGTGCTGCGGAGGATATAGTACTTTATGGAACTGCAATGTTAAAGGGCGATGCTTTATACTGGTGGGAGGCTCATATTGAATCGGGAGGATCGAACATATACTCTACTTTTTCTTGGGAAGAATTTGTTTTAGCTTTCACAAAACACTTTTGTCCACACGCAGCCGTCAGACAATTGGAGGAAGAATTTATGAACCTACAACAAGGGAATTTGTCAGTTAGAGACTACACCGCTCGTTTCTTAGAAAAATCTCGTTTTGCGGGATATTATGTTGCTACAGAGAAACTGAAGATGGAAAGTTTATCTACGGGTTAAATTCAGAATTTAGAAGATTAGTGACTGCAACAAGGCCAGATACCTTTACAGCCGCAGTAGACGTTGCCGAAAATGTAGAACGAGACAACAGAAGGGATGCCGGTGATAAGAGTATGGGGAAAAGGAAATGGGAAGGGCCATCACTTGATCTGAAGAAGTCTAGATTTCAGAGATTCGATAATCGTCCACCTTTCCGACCAATGGAAATACCGGGCATGTTATTAAAGATTGAACCACGGGTTTGTTATAGGTGTGGGAAGACCGGGCATGTTATTAAAGATTGCAGATTAACGCGGTTTTGTTTCTTTTGTAATTCTCTGGAACACCTTCAGTCAGATTGTCCGCGAGGTAGAATACAACAGGGGGGCACATCAGGGAAACCAACAATTGCTAGACCAGTAGTTCCAAGAATAGAACCGCCGAGAACAAGGGGTCGTACATTCCAAATGATAGCTAAAGAGGCGGAGGAACTCCGGATGTGGTTATAGGTACATTTTTCATAAATTCTACACGTGCTAAGGTGTTGTTTGACTCCGGTGCAAACCGATCCTTTGTGTCTCCTTCATTTGCTGCTCACATGCATTTAGAGCCTAAAATGTTAGAACATGCCTTACTGGTAGACACTGCAAATGATAATCAAGTGTCAGTTAAAGAAGTTTTTGATTGTTGTATGATAAATATAGAGGGATGTGGAGTACCGATACAACTATTTCCTATAGCTTTGATCGAGTTTGATGTGGTGGTAGGGATGGATTAGTTAGCTAAGAATCAGGCTAACATAGTTTGTGATAAGAAAATAATCAATGTCGTTTTACCTGATAAGAGGTCAGTAGTGATTTATGGTGATCGTAAGAATCATCAGTCTAGCCTTATATCTATGATAAAAGCCCGTAAATGTGTCAGCAAGGGTTGCTCGAGTTACTTAGCCTATGTGATAGACAGTAGGCCTGAAAAGATTAAGTTGGAAAATATTCCTATTGTTAGTGAATATCCGGAAGTTTTTCTCGAAGACTTGAATAGTCTTCCTCCTGTTAGACAAGTAGAATTTGGTATCGACTTAGTCCCTGGAGCCGCTCCTATTGCTCGTGCACCGTATCGACTAGCACCTCCAGAAATGAAAGAAATGATGGCACAACTTCAAGACCTATCTGATAAGGGATTCATCAGACCCAACTCTTCGCCGTGGGGAGCACCAGTTCTATTTGTGAAAAAGAAGGATGGTTCAATGAGAATGTGTGTTGATTACCGGGAACTAAATAAGCGCACGATCAAGAACAAGTATCCGCTTCCAAGAATTGATGATCTTTTTTATCAATTAGTTGGAGCTTGTTATTTCTCTAAGATTGACCTCAGATCTGGCTATCATTAGTTGAAAGTTAAGGAAGAAGACGTTATGAAAACTGTCTTTCGTACGAGGTACTGTCACTACGAATTCTTGGTAATGCCATTCGAACTAACGAACGCTCCAATCACTTTTATGGATCTAATGAATTGGGTATGTAAGCCTTATCTCGATAAATTTGTCATTGTATTCATCGATGATATACTTATTTATTCTCGATCCAAAGAGAATCACGCACGACATCTTCGTTTAATTTTGGAATTGCTAAGGAAAGAAAAGTTGTATGCTAAATTCTCTAAGTGTGAATTCTGGCTGCGGGAAGTTCAGTTTCTGGGGCATGTAGTTTCCGAAAAAGGTATACAAGTTGATCCAACGAAAGTAGAAGCAATTGAAAGATGGGAACAATCGAAGACGCCAACGGAAGTACGTAGTTTTCTGGGTCTAGCTGGATATTACTGGAAATTTATAAAAGATTTCTCTAGAATCGCGACGCCATTGACTAAGCTGACTCGGAAGAATCTAAAGTTTGAATAGAGAGCAGAACAGGATGAAGCATTCATAATATTGAAAGAGAAACTCTGCAGCGCGCCGATATTAACATTACCAGAAGGTTCCGATGATTTTGTTGTCTACAGCGATGCTTCCAAACTAGGATTAAGATGTGTACTTATGCAACGTGGAAAAGCGATTGCTTATGCTTCTCGACAATTAAAGGATCATGAAAGACAGTATCCTACGCACGACATGGAGCTTGCAGCAGTTGTCTTCGCGTTAAAGATTTGGAGACATTATCTGTATGGTTCCAAATGTCAGATTTACACCGATCATAAGAGTCTCCAACGCCTCTTTGATCAGAAGGAACTGAATATGAGACAAAGGAGATGTCTAGAATTACTGAACGATTACGACTGTGAAATCCTTTATCACCCGGGAAAGGCGAATGTGGTGGCGGATGCGCTGAGTCGCCAAGAAAGGAGTGGAACAATAAAAGTTATTTCACTAAGAACTGAACTCCTACCCAATATATTGGACGAATTGCAGAAGTGTCAAGTGGAGGCCTTTCAAGAAGAACATCTGAAATCAGAGCGGTTAGTGGGAATGTCAGCATTGCTAGTAAAAGATAATCGTGGGTTATTGTGTCTGGGAAATAGAGTGTGGGTACCTCGTTTGGGTGGGTTACGTGATCGTGTTCTACAAGAAGCTCATCAATCATGTTTCTCTATTCACCCAGATACAAACAAGATGTATAAAGACCTTAAACAATTCTATTGGTGGCCGGGGATAAAAAGAGGAATTGCTCAGTATGTGGAAAGATGTAAAACTTGTAAGAAAGTGAAGATCGAACACCAAAAGCCGTTTGGTCGGCTACAGCGGCTAGAAATACCTATGTGAAAGTGGGAGCAGATTACCACAGACTTCATCATGAAGCTACCACGAACTCCAAAAGGATTTGATTCTATTTGGGTGATCGTCGACAGATTGACAAAGTCTGCACACTTTCTACCGATAAAGGAAACCGATTCGATGGAACGATTAGCTAAGTTGTACATTGACGAAATAGTAACTCGGCATGGACTTCCAATCTCGATTATTTCTGATCGTGATAGTCGTTTTACTTCAAGATTTTGGAGATGTTTTCAAAGGGAAATGGGGACACAGATAAAGTTAAGTACGGCGTATCATCCCCAAACAGATTGGCAGAATGAATGAACGATTCAGACCTTAGAAGTTATGCTCCGGGCTTGCATTGTTTATTTTTGGGAATCATGGGATAAGCACTTACCGTTGATCGAGTTTGCATATAACAACAGTTATCATTCCAGCATACAAGCGGTATGGTTCGAAGTACTGTATGGTAGGAAATGCCGAACACCTCTATGTTGGAACGAAGTGGGACAGAAACAGTTAGCGGGGCCGGAAATAGTTCAATTAACTACCGATAAGGTTACTCAAATTCGAGAAAGACAGATCAGCTACGCTGACCGACGTCGAAAGCCTTTGGAATTTCAAGTCGGGGATTTCGTAATGTTAAAAGTTTCGCCATGGAAAGGAGTCATTCGATTTGGGAGACAAGGTAAACTTAGCCCAAGGTATATCGGACCGTTTGCAATTACAGAAAGGATCGGTGAATTAGCTTACCGATTAGATCTTCCACCGGAATTGAGCAGGATCCATAATGCATTTCACGTATCGAACTTCCGAAAATGTTTGGTTACTCCAGATCAGTCAGTTTCCCTACCAGAGATACACGTCGATGAAAGATTGAATTATGTGGAACAACCAGAAGCTATAGTTGATCATAAAGTCAAAGTGCTGCGGAATAAGGAAATCAAGCAAGTGAAGAGTCAATGGAGGCATCATAGAAGTTAGGATGCTACGTGCGAATCCGAATCGGAAATGAGAGCCAAATACCCTCATCTTTTTGCTTAACTGAATTCCGGGACGGAATATTTTTAAGGGGGAGATGATGTAATACCCCAGGTAAGTCCGTTAGATAATTTAACTATAAAATTTGATGTTCAGGATAAGTTTGAGATAAGTTGTAAGCTTAAGGGTGTTTTGGTATTTATCAAAAAGTTTAAAGTCAAAAGAGTAGATTATTACATAATACCTATTTGATATCAGAACAGCCTCAGTTCTAAAAATAGAAAACGTTTGAGTGTGTGCGGAGGCGAAGAAAAGCGAAAGAAGAAAGTTACGGTTTGAGCATCGATTGATCGGGTTAGAGTCGATTTTAAGGTAATTTTCTTTATATTTTGTGTTAGTAATCATGAGTAGAAGATACCTATCGGTTTAGAAAGTTTTATTTTAATGATTTGTGTTAGTTTCAATTGAATCTGAGAAATTGGAACCGACTGTGTTCTTGAAGTCCCGGTAAGATGAAGTCCCGGTATAGGCGACTCCCGGTACTATGAAGTCCCGATATTATCGACTTCCGGTGATGTCAAGTCCCGGTATATTAAACTCCCGGTATTGTGTAGTCCCGGTAGTGGGTTAATTGCAGTGTGTAATGGGACAGTTGAGGATAGGAACTTGTTAGGCTTTATGTAATTGGATAGTAAAGCGATATACGTATTTTAAATTGTTTCAGATACTGTGGAGTAGAAGTGAAAGATATAATCTTTTTGAAAGAAGCTTGCAAGCGTTTTGGTAAACGAAACAATTGAGTTTTACTTCAAAATATTTTTACCGGAATACATATATGCGTGGAATGGATATATGATTAAGGTGTGAATATTATGTGTTTATAATATAGTAAGATATTATATTCCTATGTGCATTACACTACATAAGTGCACATTAGTCGGGTTCCGGTGTGCGGACCAGTAATGTTGATTATTTATTAATTGGCTTGCTACCAATTAATATGGCCAGTCGTGGAGGAATAAGGTGGGATGAGATGTATGTGTCTTGAATGGTATTGATATATGTGTTGTATGTGGATGTATATGAAAAGTTTTATAAAAATGGTTTTGATACAAAGGTTTACTAAACTGACAGGGATTTCCTCACTAGACCATTAGGTCTAACCCTCATTTCTGTTTTAAAAATATGTATTCCAGGTGATGAATCTTGTAAGAGCAAATGAATAGAGTAATGGATGGATAGCTTTTGTGAGGACTTTTGTTATCATGATCATGAAGTGTTTTTGTACTTATGGATTTGTTGTTAGGCATAATGTAAATTAATTAGTGAAAAAGTTTGTACTGAATTACTTATTATGTTTAGCAATACTGCAGGACCATACTTGTAATATGATGTATCTATTATTTTATCAATGTTATGTTACATTGTGTGATTTGTTGCATATATGGGATTTGGGGGATGTTACAGAAGTTTTTGGAGACAAGAAGAAATTTATACCAGGTTGATAATGCTGAGATCAGACTTTTGAGGAGAGCAATAGAGACAATTGATACAAGATTGAACTTTCGGTTGACTCTAAGACGCTTGGAGATTTTGATTGGCAAGAATCGCCAACACAGAAGATTCGAGCGCCCTTGATTACAAAGGGGGAGATTGTTAATGCTATAATATGTTGTAATCAAAGCTTTTTATATATTAGCTTACTTTCCTTTAGTTTGACTTTGTAATTGTCAAGGGTATATAAACCCTTTGTAAGCTTTTGCAACATAACAGTTCTTAATACAGATGACATATTTTCTCTTACTAGAATTTCTCTCTCTATCTTCAAAGATATTGGATTTACACTTTCCGTGATTAAATTGCTTGAATTCCAAACATACAAAGCGTATTTCACGGTTTATTCATGATTTTTCAGGAATCCATGTTTCGAGAATAAACGAAGAATTTGGTTCGAAAGAAACTAATTATAGACGAAAATGAAGTATCCGGCGAGTTAATGACAAATGGATGATGCACGAGTCAATTCGTAGATCAATTGTAACAACCCTAGTCTCTAAAAGAAAATGAAAGGTTTGGTGGCAAATTTTTAATAAAATAGAGTTGGAATTAAAGGACTTTCTAGCAATTTGAAGAAGTTATAAAAGGGTGTAGTATTCTAGGTTTCAATCATTTGGAGCATTATTGTTTTGGTTGGCGACTGAAGAAAAAAAAGGTGAGGAGCAGTTTTCGTTCAGGCATAAATTGGGGAAGAGAAGCTCATTTGTTTGGTAAGCATTCAATCACTCAATGTTAATTCTTGCTTAGTGCATAGTTAGATAAGTTAATGTTCTATAGGATTTCTTGTTTAGCTGTAATAATGTATCAAGCAATGTGGAGGTTTTGACTAACGAATGGGTTTGCTAATTAAACAAATCAGTCGATTAGGGATTTTACTGGTTAAGTAGTAAATGGAACTAATTGGTAAGATTGTGTATTAAAAACCTCATTAATTGGAATGTTTAAGAAGGTTTAAATATTAGGAAAGTCTGAAATCGATATCTGTTCGAACCTGCAAGTGCGACACTCAGAAAGAATCAGGTTTGGCGCAAAGTGCAGTTGGCACAAACCTGACATGGAGCAAGCCAGGTTGGCGCAAACCTCAGCTGGCGCAAAACCCCGAGACCTGGACCTTTCGGGCTTCTGTTGACAGGCCCATTTCACATGAAAGTTGGGCCGAGGTTGGTTTAAGTTTGGATTAAGGTTCATGAGGCAAGGAAATTGATTATTGGACTTAGAAAAGAGTTAACTGAGACTAAGTTAAGAGAAGGAACTAGGATCGAAAAATTGAGACACGCCTAATTAAATGATGATTATGCAATAGGTGCACGGTCGGTTCAAGGCACGAGGTTAGGAAGGAAACTACTATCAGGCGAGTTCCCTAAAACCCTTTTTACGACGCAAAGTGATAAATGTTTTAACTGATTATGGTTTATCGAGCATGAAATGTTATGAACTAATTTGCATGATTTTCACGAAACGTATCTGTTTTATTAAAAGAAATGTTTAGCATGAAGAAATGAAAGGCATGACGTATGAATATTTTAACCTACATGTTTTCATGAATATATGTGTATGCTATGTGGTGTCGGTCTGCACTCTGGGATCATAGAAAGATTATCAGGATCTGAGGATCCCTTGGATATGTATGACAGGCCGGTAGGTTGGAATTCATTTCCCTCCTATCCGGCAGAGGAGAGTCCGTGTGGGATCCAAAGAGGGCGAGAAGGGAGCCTAATGGAACCCTGATCGCAGAATGTTTATGTGATCCATGCACAGTGCAGTACCATGACTGATGATACTTTATGGTTTATGGATAAATGTTCTCCAACTGTTTTATATGTTGTTTTTAGAGGGAATTCACTAGGCCTTTTGGTCTAACCCTCGCTTTCAAAACTAAACCATTTTCAGGTAAGTGTACAGCCGGTTTTTCTAGTAAGAACTAGGAAAGACGACATGAAGGACTTGGAGATTAGAGCAACTTCAGTTTTTGTTTATGATATCTATAGTTAGTACTCGGCTTTGAATCTAGAGACTTCCACTGTCATGATTTGGTTTAGTATGTTTTAGCGATGATGTAAAGACAATCTTAATTATGATATTCAAATGCTTATTCTATGATATTCCATGTTTATGAAATTGGAACGTTACATCAAAGGCCGAAGAGATGCATTAAAGAAACTCAACAAGGTGTCACCGAGACATGTAAAGTTGGACCGTCATGCAAAGGGAAATCTTAATTTTTGCAAAACATTGCCTACCGGTAATTAAGTCCTGTTAGAGCAGTTTTAATGTTGATTTAAAGTTCAAGGGTTAAACTGTATTTGATTAAAACTAGAGCCTATTAGTGAATGGGTCGTGGGCTTGTTAACCACGGGCCCATCATATTTAGTGTTGATTATCTTGGAAAAACAAGCTAATCATCTCTTAGCTTTCTAATTCGTACTGTAATATTCTCTCTGAAAGTTAATGAAAGGGATGACCAGTTGAAATCATATTTATTATTGCTTTATCATATTCGATTTCTAAACTGTTGCACGGATCTGGATTCTACAAGTCCCGCTGTAACTCCCGCCAGCCCAAAATTCTGGAAAACTGTGGTCATCGGTACTTTTGTTGCCACTTAACCCCCGGTGTAAGTACCGGCGACGAGCTGATACGTTCACGATATCGACTTGAGATAGGCAAGGGACGATTTTGGGGCAACTTGGGTCGATTTTCCATAGATTTTAACGCCGATTAACGCAACGAAATCATAGTGGAACGCCGAATTAACGAAGATTAATTCCTTGTTCGTGAGTATTGCGATTCAACAAAAGGGAGTTTGTTCATACATTGATTTCTTGTTCAAGAACCATGTCTACTCTACTTTCTCTCATTTTTTCTTTGTGTTTTAACCCCCCAACATGAACTAATTTTTGCTTTGTGTTTTAACACGAAACCTTGTGATTCTTATTAGTTCTTCTAATCAATGAAACATATGAATTTGGTTTTAATGCTTTTGTGAGTTTGATCACCTTGCAAATTGATTTAATTGTTACGAATCCGATTCGAGAGAACGATTCCATAACATGGCTTGAATTTGTATGCATAGGGTGAGAAATTGGATAGAGATATACCAAGTAAACCTTAGTACTTGTTTTACAATCTTGTTCTTAATGAATTTCCGAATTCCTAAGTTGAGATCGAGAGATAAAACCTGCGTTTTCTAGAAATAACTTTGTTGTTGCTCTAGAGAGAATAACAATTATTTACGTGATTGTTTATTCATTTGATTGGATTAGTTGGGTAATTATCATAAGTGGAGTATTCTTTGTGAAACCATTGGGATTCCAACCCTCAACTACATTTCTCCGAAAAAATCCACATTTGTTCTTTGCTTTTACTCTAAAGTTTATTTATTTAATTTAGTTACTAATCGGTTATATTATCAACAACTCTTCCAATCGGATCGTCCAATTAATAGTGATTATAGTCATTGTGATACTCCGTTCCTAGTTCTTTGGTTCGATACTCGTACTTCCAAGTACATATTACTTGATTCGACTTATACACTTGCGGTTGGAATAGAAGGGTGTAAACCCGCCTATCATTTGTATATATGGATGAATATATGAATGCTATGTATGTATAGGTATATATGCTCCCGCTTTGCCTATATTATGTCTGTGAATGTATATACAATTATGTGCTCTAGTGTGTGTGTATATATATATATATATATGTATATGCAATGTGTCATGTGTATATATATAATGTATGTGTGTATATATTATCAAAAAGATGAGAGAGGGAAAGAGATGGACAAGGGTATTAATATAGTACATTATTGGTCTCTATAGTTTATAGAAAACAAAAAAAATCACGAAATGACAAAATTGCACTTCTAATTAATCTACTTAACATAATCATCTTATGGTGTTAGAGTAAAGGGACTAAATACGTGAACAATGTAAAACACGGGATGTTTTCTATAACTATTTCAAATTAAAGGTGTAGAACATGATTTTGTATAAATCACAAAGACCAAAAATGTAATTTACTCAAACTTAAATTGTAACGACCCGATTCCTCAAATATCCAAATAACATATATTTCATAACATAATATCAACAAAATACATCGTATGTCATAATAGGTCCCAAAATCTTACTAAAAACATAATAAGTAAATCGGTACAAACTTTTTCATTTTCAAGTTACATGCTAACTAATCACAAAGTCTTAAGATCAAAATACATCCATAACTTCATAACCGATATCTCCATAAAAGCTATTCATCAAAAGTTCTATTTATTGCTCTTTCCCGATCCATCACCTGGAATACCAAATTTTAAAACAGAAAATGAGGGTTAGACCTAATGGTCTAGTGAGGAAATCCCTGTCAGTTTAATAAACCTTTAATTCGAAGTCATTTATTTAAAGATTTTCATATATATTCATATAATACACGTAGATCAATACCATACAAAACTCGTGCATCTCATTCCACCTTATTCCTCCACATCTGGTCGTATTAATTGGTAGCAAGCCAACTAATAAATAAACAATACCGGTCCGCACACCGGAACCCGGCTACTCATCGGTCCGCACACCGGAACCCGACTACCCTTCGGTCCGCACACCGGAACCCGATTATTGTGCACTTGTCTAAAATATCACACAGATAATATCTCACTATATTATTAACACATAATATTCACATCTTGATCACATATATGTATTCCAGTAAAAATAATTTTAAGTAAAACTCACCTGTTTTGCTTTTCACCAAAAGTCTTTCCAAGTTAATTATCACGTACGTCAATCCTTCACAGAATCTGAAATCATGCAAAATACCAAATATCTCTTTTTAAAACTAAACTTATAAAATCCTCGACTCAAGTCGCAACCTACTAAAAATAAATTAGAATTGCAATGCATAGTGCTAAGTCGCAATCAACTACTGCGACTTCACCCCAAATCGCAACCAACTATTGCGATTCCAACCCCAAGTCACAATCAACTACTGCGATTCCAAACCCAAATCGCAATTAACTACTGCGATTCCAAACCAAATCGCAATTAACTACTACGATTCCAAACCAAGTCCCAACCGACCATTGCGACTTCAAAGCCAAATCGCAATCAACCATTGCGACTTGGTTGAATGTCTCAGTTCACTGTTCATCCTAAAACCCAGAAATCGTACTTTTAAGCTATGCATGCTGCTGTAAAGGTGCAGATATGTTTAAGACTATGAACATAACCTAACCTTAAGCTCCAATTTCCCAAAACATCCATTTTTAACAAAACCCACCTATAAACCCAACTAGCAAACTCAAGAACACTTTAAGAAATTAATACACATAAAAGGATGGATTTGTTACCTTGCTTAATTCAGTTTGGTCCTTAAATCACAGCAGCAACTCTTGATTTCTTTCTTCTTCTTTCCCTTTCTACGGCTCTATCTCTCATTCCTTTCTCTCAACCGAAACACACACACACACTTATAGTTTTTAAGATATTTGTTAACAAAGAACACGTCATCCCATTTAGAAGTGATATGGCGGTGGTGGGGGTAATGCTTGACAATAATACCCAACACACCCCAAACTTACCCTATATGGCAAATTACAACCCTATGCTTACATATAAAAATTAAAACTTACCCCTTAACTTCTATCTCCAAAATATTAAACTATAATAATAATATTAAATAAATAATTTGATAAAATACCTGGTTATTACAACATCTCCCCCTTAAAAGAATTACGTCCCGGAATTCGATTAAGCGAACAGATGAGGGTATTTGGCTCTCACTTCCGACTCTGATTCCCACGTCGCATCCTGACCTCTATGATGTTTCCACTGAACCTTTACCTGTCTGATCTCTTTGTTCCTCAATACTTTGACTTTGTGATCAACTATAGCTTCCGGTTCCTCCACATAGTTCAACTTTTCGTCAACTTGAATATCTGGTAGAGAGACTGCCTGATCTGGGGTAACCAAACATTTTTGAAAATTCGATACGTGAAATGCGTTGTGAATCCTGCTTAATTCTGGTGGAAGATCCAACCTGTAAGCTACTTCACCAATTCTTTCCGTTATAGCAAACGGTCCGATATACCATGGACTAAGTTTTCCTTGTCTCCCAAAACGTATAACTCCTTTCCATGGCGATACTTTCAACATTACAAATTCTCCAACTTGAAACTCCAACGGTTTTCGACGTCGATCAGCATAGCTTTTCTGTCTGTCTTGAGCCGTTTTCAATCTATCCCGAATCTGAGTAATTTTATCTGCTGTTAACTGTACTATATCTGGCCCCGCTAACTGTTTCTCCCCTACTTCATTCCAACATAGAGGTGTTCGACATTTTCTACCATACAGAACTTCAAACGGTGCCGCTTGTATGCTTGAATGATAACTGTTGTTGTAAGCAAACTCGATCAGTGGTAGATGTTTATCCCATGATGCTCCAAAGTCAACTATGCAAGCCCGAAGCATATCTTCTAATGTCTGGATTGTTCTTTCACTCTGACCGTCTGTTTGAGGATGATATGTTGTGCTTAACTTTATTTGTGTTCCCATTTCTCTTTGAAAGCTTCTCCAGAATCTGGAAGTAAAACGAGTATCCCGATCTGAAATAATCGAGATTGGAACCCCATGTCGTGTTACTATTTCATTAATGTACAATCTGGCTAAACGTTCCAAGGAATCAGTTTCCTTTATCGACAAGAAATGAGCAGACTTCGTCAATCTATCCACAATCACCCAAATAGAATCGAATCCCTTTGGAGTTCTAGGTAGCTTGGTAATGAAATCAGTAGTAATCTGATCCCATTTCCACATCGGTCTTTCTAATCGTTGTAACTGACCAAACGGCTTCTGATGTCAATCTTTACCTTCTTGTACGTAGTACAATTTTCCACATACTTAGCAATACTTCTTTTCATTCCCGGCCACCAATAGAATTGTTTCAAATCTCTACACATCTTATTTGTACCTGGATGAATAGAAAATCGAGATTGATGAGCTTCTTGTAGTACACGATCACGTAATCCACCCAAACAAGGCACCCAAATTCTGTTTCCCATACACAATAACCCACGGTCATCTTTCACAAGCAATGCTGATATTCCTACTAACCGTTCTGATTTCAAACTTTATACCTGATAAGCATCTATTTGGCACTTCAGTAATTCGTCAAAGATATTAGGAAGGAGTTCAGCTCGTAGCGATATAGCCTTTATTGTTCCACTTCTTTCTTGACGACCCAGTGCATCTGCTACCACGTTCGCCTTCCCGGGGTGATAAAGGATTTCACAATCATAATCATTTACCAATTCCAACCATCTTCTTTGCCTCATATTCAGTTCCTTCTGATCGAAAAGATGTTGGAGACTCTTATGGTCAGTGAAAATTTGGCATTTAGAACCATAAAGATAATGTCTCCAAATCTTCAATGCGAAGACAACTGCTGAAAGCTCCATATCATGAGTAGGATATTGTCTTTCATGGTCCTTTAATTGACGAGAAGCATAGGCAATCACCTTTCCACGTTGCATAAGTACACATCACAATCCCAGTTTGGAAGCATCACTGTAGACCACAAAATCATCGGAACCTTCTGGCAATGCTAATATCGGTGCGCTGCAGAGTTACTTCTTCAATATTTTGAATGCATCATCCTGTTCTGCTTTCCATTCAAACTTTGGATTCTTCCGAGTCAGCTTAGTCAATGGCTTCACAATTCGAGAAAAGTCTTTTATAAATTTCCGATAGTATCCAGCTAGACCCAGAAAACTACGTACTTCGGTTGGCGTCTTTGGCGTTTCCCATCTTTCAATCGCTTCCACTTTCATCGGATATACTTGAATGCCTTTCTCTGAAACGAAATGTCCCAGAAACTGAACTTCCCGCAACCAGAATTCACATTTAGAGAACTTAGCGTATAACTTTTCTTTCTTCAGCAACTCCAGAATCAAACGAAGATGTTGTGCGTGATCCTCTTTGGATCGGGAATAAATAAGTATATCATCAATAAATACAATGACAAATTTATCGAGATAAGGCTTACATACCAGATTCATTAGATCCATAAAAGCGGCCGAATAGTTCGTTAGTCCGAATGGCATCACCAAGAATTCGTAGTGACCGTACCTCGTACGAAAAGCAGTCTTCAGAATGTCTTCTTCCTTAACCTTTAACTGATGATAGCCAGATCTGAGATCAATCTTGGAGAAATTGCAAGCTCCAACTAATTGATCAAAAAGATCATCAATTCTTGGAAGCGGATACTTGTTCTTGATCGTGCGCTTATTTAACTCACGGTAGTCAATACAGATTCTCATTGAACCATCCTTCTTTTTCACAAATAGAACTGGTGCACCCCACGGCGAAGAGCTGGGTCTGATGAAACCCTTATCAGATAAGTCTTGAAGTTGTGCCATCATTTCTTTCATCTCTGGAGGTGCTAATCGGTACGGTGCACGAGCAATAGGAGCGGCTCCAGGGACTTAGTCAATACCAAATTCAACTTGTCTAACGGGAGGAAGACTATTCAAGTCTTCAGGAAAAACCTCTGGGTATTCACTAACGATAGAAATATCTTCCAGCTTAATCTTTTCAGGCCTACTATCTATCACATAGGCTAAATAACTTGAGCAACCCTTGCTAACACATTTACGGGATTTTAACATAGATATAAGATTGGATTGATGATCCTTACGATCGCCATAAATCACCACTGACCTCTTATCAGGTAACACGACATTGATTATTTTCTTATCACAAACTATGTTTGCCTGATTCTCAGCTAACCAATCCATTCCTACTACCACATCAAATTCGATCAAAGCTATTGGAAATAGTTGTATCGGTACTCCACACCCCTCTATATTTATCATGCAACAATCAAAAACTTCTTTAACTGCCACTTGGTTATCATTTGCAGTATCTACCAGTAAAGCATGTTCTAACATTTTAGGCTCTAAATGCATGTGAGCAGCAAATGAGGGAGACACAAAAGATCGGTTTGCACCGGAGTCAAACAACACTTTAGCACGTGTAGAGTTTATGAAAAATGTACCTGTAACAACATCCGGAGTTTCCTCTGCCTCTTTAGCTGTCATTTGAAATGTACGACCCCTGGTTCTCGGCGGTTCTATTCTTGGAACTACTGGTCTGACAATGGCTGGTTTCCTGATGTACCCCCTTGCTGTACTCTACCTCGCGGACAATCTGATTGGAGGTGATTCGGAGAATTGCACAAAAAGCAAAATCGTGTTAATCGACAATCTTTAATGACGTGCCCTGTCTTCCTACATCTAAAACAAACCCGTGGTCCAAACTGACAGTTCCCTTGATGAATACGGTGACACTTCGGACAAGGTCTTTCCATTGGTCGGGAAGATGGACGATTATCAAATCTCTGAAATCTAGACTTCTTTGGATCATGTGGTGGTCCTTCCCGTTTTCGTTTCCCCAAACTCTTATCACCGACATCCCTTTTGT
This sequence comes from Saussurea involucrata, assembly GCA_033807775.1. Lineage (NCBI taxonomy): Eukaryota > Viridiplantae > Streptophyta > Magnoliopsida > Asterales > Asteraceae > Saussurea > Saussurea involucrata. Next base: position 62,068,954 of record CM066317.1, read on the forward strand.
TGTCTCGTTCTACATTTTCTGCAGCATCTACTGCAGCTATAAAAGTATCTGGCCCTGTTGCAGTCACTAGTCTTCGGACTTCTGAATTTAACCCATAGATAAATCTTTCCATTTTCATCTTCTCTGTAGCAACATAATATCCTGCAAAACGAGATTTTTCTAAAAATCGAGCAGTATAGTCTCTAACTGACAAATTTCCTTGCCGTAGATTCATAAATTCTTCTTCCAATTGTCTGACAGCAGCTTGTGGACAAAAGTGTGTTGTGAAAGCTACCACGAATTCCTCCCACGAAAAAGTAGAATATACATCTGATCCTCTCGATTCTATATGAGCCTCCCACCAATATAGAGCATCACCTTTTAACATTGCTGTTCCATAAAGTACTTTATCTTCTTCAGCACATTTACACGTCTTGAAGATAGCCTCTACTTCTTTCAGCTATCTCGTCGCTTTTATCGGATCCCGATCCCCTGAGTATGTAGGGGGCTTGCAACTAAGAAATATTTTATTGTCACACTTTTTCATTACCGGTAAAACAGTAGATGTGAGTGGCATTTCAACTTCATGTTCCGGATTTGGTCTATCAGTTTCATTATGACGATTACGTTCGAACATGGCTTGTATGATATCCTGTAATCTCCCCATTTCAGCAGTCAGATCATCCCGTGTAACAAACTCTGTACCATGCAGTTGTGTTCTACCCCCAGTTCGGCCCCAGTTCCCCTTCCGGTTCTGCCTCCACCACGATCTCCTCCTCTTCCCCCTGTTCCTATTGGTGGATTCTCTCCACTCGAATTTCTTCCTCTTCTCTGATTCCTTTGTCTAGTGCCACTCGCCATTCTGTGGATTCAAACAAAGTTAATATACACATAAGCACATACCCCATATAACAAGGTATTCCAGTTCAAACATGTACCTGTAAGATCATAATTACACTGGCCAAGTGTAATCTGAAATTACCTTACATGATGTTCCTTCCACCCCTTATACTTAGCATCCCCATGTTCTAAAATAATAGGGACACCCTACTTCACATGCAGTGTAACGTCCCAAAAATTACAAGGAAATTTAAATTTTCTAAAACATATATTCCATTATAAAACAACCACAATTTAATAAACCGTAACTCAATTAAAGTTAATGCCGTCAACTCAAACAGTCAAAAGAAGTTATGCAGCGGAAATATTATAAATAAATCTAAAAGTTTAAAAGTGTAAATTCCAACAATTCTCGGCGCCCGCGCTTTGTGTGTGTACCGTCAAGCCCGACTGCCGCTCGCACCTGAAATCACAAAATATTGGGAAAGGGTAAGCTAAACGCTTAGTGAATCCTATCACACACGCAGGTAGCAACCCCACGTATATCGCCCCTACTCGCCAGTAGGCAACATCACCATCACCACGGATATAAATCCACATAACAATTAGCGTATAAATACGAACCTCGGTCCCACCGAGCACACCAAAAATATATCGATACAAGCTCAGTCCCACCGAGCCCTCGGTCCCACCGAGTAAAGACATTGATACAAGCTCAGTCCCACCGAGCCCTCGGTCTCACCGAGTAAAGACATTGATACAAGCTCAGTCCCACCGAGTAAAGATAATACATTTATACTAGCTCAGTCCCACCGAGCCCTCGGTCCCACCGAGTCCCCCAGTCCCACTGAGGTGTACACAAGCATACATAATTCACATACACATTCAACAGATCACAACTAGATATCACATCCCAACTAATTCACGTAACCACGTAATAACACGTAGCACAAAATAACGATATGCATGAAATTCCTAACTACGCGGTGAGAGAACTCACCTCAAAGTAACGCAAGCCTTCGTGATCAGCAACACCAACCGGATAACTTCCCCCACCTCTTTCCACCTAGATACGCGCTAACAAACGTCAAAGGGAAGTCCTAATCCAAACCACGATTACTAGCGTACAAAACTAAACGTTCCAGCTTTTTATCTAAAACACAGGTCTGTTCGGGACCTGTTTTACCCCCTTTAAACTGATAATTCCAGAAACCAAATTCCATAATCACAAAGTCCCATGTCTTAGGGTTCCAGGGACATATCGCACGCGTCCTAACGATACTCCTAGCATTCTATATGAATTTTTCGAAAACACTTCGCAGAACAGCTAAAAACAGAACCTGTCAGTATAAAATGGCAATTTGACACTAGCTATGGTCCGAACTGATTTTTCCGTAAAACATATGAAACTTACTAGACTCAGAATGGGAGATATTGGCACTGGTTTCACCCCAATCCGAGGTTTCTAGATTAAGTTATGGCTTTTACAAAACAGTGGCAGAAACTATATATTTCACATGAAATGATAACTATTGAATTTTAAACCATTGAGTCATGTCTTAATCCAAACAGACCCGGAAGGCCTAAAAACTTACTGGAACAGGGCTATACTAAGCTGGACAACAAACGTGCACCACCCACTGCCGCCTCCGGCGGCGGTGGTGGTTGGCGGCGGCGACGAGGGTTACGGTGACACCCTCCGGCGAGACCTCCCAACGTCACCCACTCCCGACTCCTCCGCATCTTCACACCCGCACACACCCACACACCCATACGCACCCCCTGCCGCCACCACAGTGGCGTGCAGCGGCGGCCCCACCGCCGGCAGCCGTGGCTGCGGCGGTGGTGGTGGCGGTTTGCGGCGATTTACAATGGTTAGACGACGAAACGACAACGAAAAAACAACGGAAAGGAATACCTCAACGCGACCTTCTCTTCCTGGCGGCGATCGCCCTCGGCGGCGACCCTCCTCACTCTCCGGCAAACTCTCTCTCTCTCTCCCTCTCTCCGGCAGCGCTCGGTTTCTCTCTCTCTCTCTTTCTCGCCGGCGTTCTCTCTCTCGGCGGCGACAAAAAATAACAAGGGAAGGGGATGGGGAGAATGGCTTGGGGTTGTGGTGGTGTTACTGTGAAACCAAAGGGGAAGGGGGATGGGGCGTCACTTGGGCTGACCCCTTTCCAAACTTTGGGTATAAGTCCCTAATAGCCCCTCAACTTATCCCTTTCCTTGCAAGAACCCAAGAGTTGTCACAATTATCATTTTGGTCCGATTCGACTAAACCCCGCTAAATAAAATATTAACAATAAATAGAATAATTAATAAATAAAAAAATATGTACCGGGACACGGGCTTTACAACTCTCCCCCATTGGATTAGACTTCGTCCTCGAAGTCTCTGCCTACGAATAGCTCCGGATAGTTCTCCCTCATCTCAACCTCAGGTTCCTAAGTCCACTTGAAATCCCTTCTAAAACTTCTCGAACACTTTTCTAACTAACGTACTCCTTCTAGGACACTGGGATTATGATCGGCAGAACACCCCAACAAATGGAATCATTCCTAGCCAAGCGACTTCGGTTGTCCCCCAACCTTAGATATTCTATACCTCCCGATTCAAATCTCAAGCTCTAACATTCTAAAGTTGCTTACCAATATACCCACTGGATACTCGGATCCGATCATTCCTACTATTAACTGTCGATTAACTCCTATGAGTTCTACTAGACTCCCAAAATTTACCCTACACGAATCGTCAAACCAGTAATTTTTAAAATCACTCCCGAAGGTCACTCCACCATAACCATTCACCACAAGCAAACAACTCAGGATTACTACTACCATCCACATAATTTCCTTAAAATCGGGTACAATTCCCCAATTACACTAAGGCGTTTGGCCTCAAGCCCAAAAGTCGACACCTAAATATACTAGTTACCTCAAAAATTCTATGCATTTATCCTCTTTATTACAAAGGCATCATTCCCTAACCTATACTATTCGGCCTACAGTACCAACACGCGTGGAATACCCAACCCTCCACCGTCGACATATCTTCCACACGCGCTCTACGAAGCCTAGTTACACCGTAACAAGATACACCTTAACGCCTACCTCCCAGGTACGTCTCAAGTCTCGGCACATCGGAACTACCTCTCAGGTAAGTGCCCAAGACTGTGTCCTCTTAGTGCCTACTGGAAAGTCGAGGTCATAACACATGAATACCGGAATCCCACCCCGAGATACCCAACCGACCATTAAGACCGAGCAATTGACCCATGACTATCACGGACAAAATTTGGAGTTTCCCCCGAAATTACCTCGCGTTTGGCATTTTCCTCCAAAACTGCCACCTCCTGAGCACTACCTATCGACTCGAGAAGAGGTGCAACCACTGTTAACCGTTGACACAAGCCCCGCAGTGGCTCACCATCCAGATGTCGACTAAGTGCGTCCGTAACAACATCCACTTTACCGGGGTGGTAAAGTATCTCACCATCATAATCCTTGACCACGTCAAGCCACCTCCTCTAACGCATGTTGAGGTTTTGCCGGTCATCAAGTACTGGAGGCTTTTATGGTTAGTGTATACTCTTGACGCCATACAAATAGTTCCTCCAAATCTTGAGAGCAAACACCACCAGATCTTACATACCCTCGAGCAAAGTCAACATCGGAGCCTCGCATAACGCCTGTGTAGCTCCTCAAAGCCCTCTGCTGCTCTTCACCCCAACTAAAAGCCGCAGATTTCTTCGTCAATCGGGTCATCGGTAAAGCAATCTTGGAGAAATCCTGAATGGATCTCCGGAAGTACCCTGCTAACCCAAGAAAACTCCGTACTTCAGTGAGAGTCTTCGGCACTTACCACCGCATCACAGCCGTAATCTTGGCCGGATCCACCATAATACCATTCTGGTTCACGACATGCCCTCGAAAGTGAACCTCTCGTAACCAGAACTCACACTTGGAGAGCTTAGCATACAGCTTCTCCCCCCTCAAAACTTCCAAAACTTCTCGCAAATGCATCTCATGCTCTTCCTTCGACTTCGATTACACAAGAATATCGTCGATGAACACGATCACCGATCGATCCAACATCGGGCTACACACCCTGTTCATAAGGTACATGAACGCTGCTGGTGCATTGGTGAGCCCGAAAGGCATCACCACAAACTTGTAATGGCCATAACGTGTACGATAGGCAGTCTTCCCCGTATCCTCACTCCTCACCCACATCTGATGATACCCATATCTCAAATCAATCTTAGAGGACCACGAGGCTCCCTGAAGTTGATCGAACAAGTCATCGGTCCTTGGCAGGGGATAACGGTTCTTCCCCGTAAGCTTATTCAATTCACGGTAGTCTATACACATCCGTTGGGACCCGTCCTTCTTCTTTACAAACAGAATCGGGGCTCCCCACGGTGAACAACTCGGCTCGATGAACTCTTTCTCGAGTAGTTCCTGCAACTGAGTGTACAACTCCCTCATTTCCGGTGGAGCCAGGCGGTACGGTGCCCTAGCCACCGGAGCAGCACCCGGAATAAAATCAATGCGGAACTCTACCTGTCGCTCGGAAGGTATCCCCGGTAACTCATCGAGAAATACTTCAGTAAACTCCCGTATAACTGGCACATCCACAGCAGTCTTCTTCTCTTCGTCGACACGCGTGTCGATCACATATGCCAAAAATCCCGAGCACTGTGCTGCTAGTACCTCCGAGCCCTCGCAGCCGAACATATCGCTGAGGTCCGCCTGGGCGAGTCGCCCTGAACTAGCAGTTCTCCCCCGCTTGGGTTCGAACTCGTACTGGTTTGCGATGACAAACGATCTCCGCGTCGAAAGCATCCATCCAATCCATACCCACAATTATGCACAACTCTCGCATAGCGATCGGAATTAAATCAATAGGGAATCTCACACTAGAGATTTCCAAAGTGCATCCCCGGTACACGTCAGTAACCGTCAAGGTCCTGTCATTAGCAACCTCAACCCCAAGCGGACAGCCTACCATCCTACAACTCGGCCCAACACGCTCACTAACAGGGTGTGACACGAAAGGATGAGTAGCCCCGCTATCAAACATCACCACAGCAGGCACCGAGTTAACTAAGAACGTACCTGTCACCACTCTATGCGTAGTTTGTGCCTCCTCCACTCTCAGTTGATGAACTCTACCTCAGGCCGCCTCTATCACCGCAGCAAGTGAAGCATACTGCGCAGTACTCACGAACTCCCGAATCTCGGTACGTAACATATCCTTGTACCGCGTCATCTTCATGTCCTCTGAAGCAGCATACTGAGGACAGAATAGTGCCATCTCCTTCACCGTCTTTGTAGTCTGAGTGAGCTCCCAGAACTCTTTAGCTATCCTCTCCATCTCCACTGGAGGCACATACCCCGCACAAAAACGTACAACGAACTCCTCCCAAGTCAAAGTAGCATACAGCAACTCTAGCTAACTACGCTCACGCTCAACTCCTCGGATTCTCCGTGACCTTCCCCGACTCGAGCACGGATCCTGTGCTTCAGATAGTAGGAGCTCTGCTACTACCCTTCACACCTATCCTTACTCGTTTCGAGTCCTGTCCCGTGACGTCCAAGTAGTTGGTTACCACAAACAAACACATATGTCCATTCTAGTAAATGCTAACACTTTTCCTAGTTCCCTAGGAATAAACATAATACCCCACTACCCTTGCTAGGGCGGAACCCCCACTAACCCTGACGAGTCGCCTCGTAAACGCACAGTCGTATACAGTGGAAACCAGATAGACATTCGAATATAAGATTCTATCCTACAACGGTTGGACTCAAACAAGAGCTGCGCAATAGAACTAAATCCAACATTCTAAGGCTATTCGGTTCCTACCGCATACAACCTATAGTGCATTCGCTTAACAACCTATCAAAGTTAGCATAAGTTCCTAATAGCAAGTAACAACCATACAATACAGTGTATTAAGCACCAAGCAATCTAGCATACGTACTCATATGTAAACGCTATTCCCAGCTCACTAGGAATTTCATCTCATCCCACTACTCTTGCTATAACGGAATCCCTGTTAGCCATAACGAGTTGCCTCGCGAATACCCAGTCGCACGCAGCGTGAATCAAATAGACATTCGAATACAAGATTCTATCCTAGAACGGTTGGACTCAAACAAGAGCTGCGCAATAGAACTAAATCAAATATTCTAAGGCTATATGATTCATACTGCATGCAACCTATAGGGCCTTCACTTGACAACCTACTATAACTAGCATTGATTCCTACTAGCAAGCAGTCATCGTACAGTACAGTGTAAACAACCTCGGCAATCTAGCATGCATACCTTATGCCTAGAAAGCAATAAATACACTAAGTGTTGTACCTTCCCAATTGGCGTCGGCTGACTGTACACACTACGCCCACGATCACCGTTTCCCAAACGGGCTTTCTCCGTTCATTTATTTTCAAAGATTTTAATAAGAGAGTTTAAAAAAACTTCATAGCCGCAGCTTGAGACCAAACACACCGAGATGTGTTTGATTCACTCAAGCTGTGCTCTGATACCAAGTTGTAACGTCCCAAAAATTACAAGGAAATTTAAATTTTCTAAAACATATATTCCATTATAAAACAACCACAATTTAATAAACCGTAACTCAATTAAAGTTAATGCCGTCAACTCAAACAGTCAAAAGAAGTTATGCAGCGTAAATATTATAAATAAATCTAAAAGTTTAAAAGTGTAAATTCCAACAATTCTCGGCGCCCGCGCTTTGTGTGTGTACCGTCAAGCCCGACTGCCGCTCGCACCTGAAATCACAACATATTGGGAAAGGGTAAGCTAAACGCTTAGTGAATCCTATCACACATGCAGGTAGCAACCCCACGTATATCGCCCCTACTCGCCAGTAGGCAACATCACCATCACCACGGATATAAATCCACATAACAATTAGTGTATAAATACGAACCTCGGTCCCACCGAGCACACCAAAAATATATCGATACAAGCTCAGTCCCACCGAGCCCTCGGTCCCACCGAGTAAAGACATTGATACAAGCTCAGTCCCACCGAGCCCTCGGTCCCACCGAGTAAAGACATTGATACAAGCTCAGTCCCACCGAGCCCTTGGTCCCACCGAGTAAAGATAATACATTTGTACTAGCTCAGTCCCACCGAGCCCTCGGTCCCACCGAGCCCCCCAGTCCCACTGAGGGGTACACAAGCATACATAATTCACATACACATTCAACATATCACAACTAGATATCACATCCCAACTAATTCACGTAACCACGTAATAACACGTAGCACAAAATAACGATATGCATGAAATTCCTAACTACGCGGTGAGAGAACTCACCTCAAAGTAACGCAAGCCTTCGTGATCAGCAACACCAACCGGCTAACTTCCCCCACCTCTTTCCACCTAGATACGCGCTAACAAACGTCAAAGGGAAGTCCTAATCCAAACCACGATTACTAGCGTACAAAACCAAACGTTCCAGCTTTTTATCTAAAACACAGGTCTGTTCGGGACCTGTTTTACCCCCTTTAAACTGATAATTCCAGAAACCAAATTCCATAATCACAAAGTCCCATGTCTTAGGGTTCCAGGGACATATCGCACGCGTCCTAACGATACTCCTAGCATTCTATATGAATTTTACGAAAACACTTCGCAGAAAAGCTAAAAACAGAACCTGTCAGTATAAAATGGCAATTTGACACTAGCTATGATCCGAACTGATTTTTCCGTAAAACATATGAAACTTACTAGACTCAGAATGGGAGATTTTGGCACTGGTTTCACCCCAATCCGAGGTTTCTAGAATACGTTATGGCTTTTACAAAACAGTGGCAGAAACTATATATTTCACATGAAATGATAACTATTGAATTTTAAACCATTGAGTCATGTCTTAATCCAAACAGACCCGGAAGGCCTAAAAACTTACTGGAACAGGGCTATACTAAGCTGGACAACAAACGTTCACCACCCACTGCCGCCTCCGGCGGCGGTGGTGGTTGGCGGCGGCGACGAGGGTTACGGTGACACCCTCCGGCGAGACCTCCCAACGTCACCCACTCCCGACTCCTCCGCAACTTCACACCCGCACACACCCATACACCCATACGCACCCCTTGCCGCCACCACAGTGGCATGCAGCGGCGGCCCCACCGCCGGCAGCCGTGGCTGCGGCGGTGGTGGTGGCGGTTTGCGGCGGTTTACAATGGTTAGACGACGAAACGACAACGAAAAAACAACGGAAAGGAATACCTCAACGCGACCTTCTCTTCCTGGCGGCGATCGCCCTCGGCGGCGACCCTCCTCACTCTCCGGCGAACTCTCTCTCTCTCCCTCTCTCCGGCAGCGCTCGGTTTCTCTCTCTCTCTCTCTCTTTCTCGCCGGCGTTCTCTCTCTCTCCCTCTCTCGGCGGCGACAGAAAATAACAAGGGAAGGGGATGGGGAGAATGGCTTGGGGTTGTGGTGGTGTTACTGTGAAACCGAAGGGGAAGGGGGATGGGGCGTCCCTTGGGCTGACCCCTTTCCAAACTTTGGGTATAAGTCCCTAATAGCCCCTCAACTTATCCCTTTCCTTGCAAGAACCCAAGAGTTGTCACAATTAACATTTTGGTCCGATTCGACTAAACCCCGCTAAATAAAATATTAACAATAAATAGAATAATTAATAAATAAAAAAATATGTACCGGGACACGGGCTTTACATGCAGTTTAAGTCTAGGTACAGATACTAATACCTAAATCCCATAAACTAGGGCTCTGATACCATCTGTAACGACCCGATTCTTCAAATATCCAAATAACATATATTTCATAACATAATATCAACAAAATACATCGTATGTCATAATAGGTCCCATAATCTTACTAAAAACATAATAAGTAAATCGGTACAAACTTTTTTATTTTCAAGTTACATGCTAACTAATCACAAAGTCTTAAGATCAAAATACATCCATAACTTCATAACCGATATCTCCATAAAAGCTATTCATCAAAAGTTCTATTTATTGCTTTTTCCCGATCCATCACCTGGAATACCAAATTTTAAAACAGAAAATGAGGGTTAGACCTAATGGTCTAGTGAGGAAATCCCTGTCAGTTTAATAAACCTTTATTTCGAAGTCATTTATATAAAGCTTTTCATATATATTCATATAATACACGTATATCAATACCATACAAAACTCGTGCATCTCATTCCACCTTATTCCTCCACATCTGACCGTATTAATTGGTAGCAAGCCAACTAATAAATAAACAATACTGGTCCACACACCGAAACCCGACTACTCATCGGTCCGCACACCGGAACCCGACTACCCTTCGGTCCGCACACCGGAACCCGATTAATGTGCACTTGTGTAAAATTTCACACGGATAATATCTCACTATATTATTAACACATAATATTCACATCTTGATCACATATATGTATTCCAGTAAAAATAATTTTAAGTAAAACTCACCTGTTTTGCTTTTCACCAAAAGTTTTTCCAAGTTAATTATCACGTACGTCAATCTTTCACAGAATCTGAAATCATGCAAAATACCAAATATCTCTTTTTAAAACTAAACTTATAAAATCCTCGACTCAAGTCGCAACCTACTAAAAATAAATTAGAATCGCAATGCATAGTGCTAAGTCGCAATCAACTACTGCGACTTCACCCCAAATCGCAACCCACTATTGCGATTCCAACCCCAAGTCGCAAACAACTACTGCGATTCCAAACCCAAATCGCAATTAACTACTGCGATTCCAAACCAAATCGCAATTAACTAATGCGATTCCAAACCAAATCGCAATTAACTACTGCGATTCCAAACCAAGTCGCAACCGACCATTGCGACTTCAAAGCCAAATCGCAATCAACCATTGCGACTTGGTTGAATGTCTCAGTTCACTGTCCATCCTAAAACCCAGAAATCGTACTTTTAAGCTATGCATGTTGCTGTAAAGGTGCAGATATGTTTAAGACTATGAACATAACCTAACCTTAAGCTCAGATTTCCCAAAACATCCATTTTTAACAAAACCCACCTATAAACCTAACTAGCAAACTCAAGAACACTTTAAGAAATTAATACACATAAAAGGATGGATTTGTTACCTTGCTTAATTCAGTTTAGTCCTTAAATCACAGCAGCAACTCTTGATTTCTTTCTTCTTCTTTCCCTTTCTACGACTTTCTCTCTCTCACCTTTCTCTCAACCGAAACACACACACACACTTATAGTTTTTAAGATATTTGTTAACAAAGAACACTTCATCCCATTTAGAAGTGATATGGCGGTGGTGGGGGTAATGTTTGGCAAAAATACCCAACACACCCAAACTTACCCTATATGGCAAATTACAGCCCTATGCTTACATATATAAATTAATACTTACCCCTTAACTTCTATCTCCAAAATATTAAACTATAATAATAATATTAAATAAATAATTTGATAAAATACCTGGTTATAACATAAATGATTTTTTGGCTTGTGAAAAAACATAGTGATTTCCATTACTGGTTTGATGCTTGTGAAAAAACATAGTGATTTCCATACTCGGTTGAAAAAACATGGTGATTTTTTGGCTTGTGAAAAAACATAGTGATTTCCATTAGTGATTGCCATTACTGGCTTGTGTAAAATACTTGGTTTTTGTATAAAGTTTTGATGTAAGTTCGTGGATTTTATAGGATACTGATGCCTGTCACCATTACTGGTTTGATGCTTTCTCTTGGGAGGTTCCAACTTCCAAGGTAATCATGCTTATGTGGTGAATGATGGGAAATATACATTAACTGCAACTTGGGTTTTCTTCAGATGTGGTTTTCTCAAAGGAGGTTTGTTTTAGCAATTTGTGATTATAGACTTGAATGGATTTTGGCCGGTCTTCAAAAGCCATTATGGATAATGTTTGCTTTCAAGTATTTGAGGTTTTGCGACTGGAGTGATAAGGGTGAAATTTTGTGCTCAAATTTGGTTTTTGTTGTGCTTAAATGATTGATATTTCCTCTTTCTTTTCTAAGTTGGATATTGTAATGTTATCCCAACATTTGGTTCCTTTCCCAGTTTTTGGTCTTTTCTTTTGGTTCGGTTTATTGGAAATTTCTTGGAGTATGATCAGTTTACAATAGATATTTGTCCCAAGGTTGTTTTCTTGAATATTCAGGTTCATCTACAACAATATCAACAGGACTATAGCTTTTGTTTACTGTTGGCCTATGGTGTATTCTTGGAATTTTGCTTAGGATGCTGACCCTTGTTTAATGTTTGCAAGGGAATACCTTTTTATGGTTCAATAGAACAGTTGCTGTCACTATTTGCTGCTATTTTACTTGGTTCATTGGAGTATGATCAGTTGCTCACCAAGTTTGGTTTTGTCATCAGAGAGAAGATTTGGTTATTTGTGGTTTGATTTCCTTATTACATCATCAGTTTATCTACCTGTTGGATTTTGTCATTGTTATCCAACATTTGTCTTCTATCCCATCCTGTGGTCTATTAATTTTGTTTTATCGTTATCCACGTCCAACATTTGTTATTATTTCGTAGTGAGTTCACAAGGAGACAATCTTCCATGGGCGCATGCTGTTAGAGCAACATCAAGAGTACAACTTCCAGAATATCCCAAGACGAAAGTTTAAGTCGAATAGTGCAATCCTCAAGTACAATAACCCCATTCCTGCACCAGAAAACAAGTAATATTCCCTATTCTTATGGGATTCTTTGTTACATTATGAACTTTCTGTTGGTTCATAATTAGATACGAGGGTAACAAGATTACGAGATTGATAGATTTGTCAAACCAATGAAGTCAAGATCTTACCACAAGAGGTCTCAAGTCAAATTTAAGCGAAGGAGAGGTATAAATATATCTATAACTTGTATAATTGCCTTCTATTCTATAGAGAAATTTGATTGATTTTGGTGGGGCCATCAACCTCAATGAGCATTATGAAACTCTGGTTCCCACATCATACTATCGTGTAAGTGGCATTTTACCAAAAGCTTACCTGGTAAACATTTACCCGGTCACTTACCTTAGCAACGAATGTACATGGAAAGTTCATAATCTTACCCGGTAAAAGCGTTGATAGGGACCGAGAGTATTACCCGGGGTAAGTGACGGTGACGACTCTTACCCATTTTGATGGGGTAAATTTTACCCGGTAAGGTAAATGAGAGTATTGACTCCCATCGATAAGCGTTTACCGGGTAAGCATTTGGGTAAATGGTAGTCTCCATGGTTGCATTCTGTGCTGGCCACTCTATTCTTTATTTTGGTTATTGACATGCTTACATCTTTGTACTGCAATTGTGCTTAAATGTGGCGAAATATGTTGGCAAAGAAACCATTTGTTGTGGCAAAATATGGTGTATGGGAGTATTTTCATTTTTATATCAATTGCAAGGTAATTTGTGTTCATTATCAATGTTTTATTAAGCTTTAAATGTGGCGAGATATGCTAGCAAAGAACCCACTTGGTGTGGAAAAATATGGTGTATGAGGTTATTTGCATTTTTATATCAATCGCAAGTTTCCGAGGTAATTTTTGTTCGTTATCAATGTTTTATTAAGCTATTGCATGTTTATACTATCTGGTTACTGACCTATAAATATTTGAACTAATATTTGTTGTGGTTATGCTTACAGCATTTGTAACTTCAAGCTATAGTTTTGATGGAGCCCACCTCTAGGAGACACAAGTGAGGAGACATTTCAGAGCTGACTAAGGCTAACCAAGGGATTCAACCCTGTCTCTTGCAGGATTCCACTTTGAATCTGTTATGTATTTGGGCAAAATCGCTCAACCCACTTGCCAAATGAGCTACGCGTTCCAGGGCTTTTCATTTACGATAAAGTTTTCACACCTTGCTCACCCGATGCATTGCACGGGTTCACTACTAGTACTATATATATATATATATTCTTCTATATAAAAAAGAATAGTGGGAACCGTTAACATTCAGTTTTTCAACATTCACGTTCTTCTCCCCTTTCTCTTCCCCAAGATCTCCTTCAGTTTCTCTCCTAATCAACGAGAGAACACACGATTTCTCAAGAAAAATCAAATCCTAATCTGCGATTTCTACTTCTTCTACACCTGTGATTTCTACACACTCATTTGGATTTCTTATAAACCAGGTTGGATTTCTTCGTTTCATCAATTAGGGTTTCTCAGGTTAGTTTTCTACGTGTTGTTTCTCGATTTTGGTTTGGCTCTATGGTTTCTTGGATTTTCGATTTCAGTTTCACGATTTTGGCTTAACTCTTAATTTTGATTTTGATTTTACTGGTTTCACGCTTACTTCGAATCACCAAAGGTTCGAAGGTATGATTTCTCACCATCGATTCATTTGATTTTTGCACAAAGGTCTTACCTGTTCGACTTTTGATTACCTAAAATAACGAGGTCTGCATCTCGATTCGATTTCAAGGTCTCAATCAGTGTGCTTCATCTCCATCTTATTTGATTTCATTTGATTCCTATTTGTGTTTTTTCACTAACAGAGCTCTCAATTTGACAGATGCCAATATCTTCAAAGAACGTGTTGTTAGGGTTCTTCATGTTCATCCTTGAATTTCAGCTTCTCAGGTATATACTTTTATATGCCACTTCTACATGGAATATAACCTGAATGAAGAAGTAATATATGGAAATTGATGGTACGCAAGGACTGCAGGGATGAAGATGGAACCATGGGAAGATGATTTGCTGGAGCAATTAAAAATTACACAAACAACTGCTAGACTATGGCAAGCAAACATCTTAATGTAAAATCACATAATTCGTCCCTTAATTCTTTGTACCATACTATTAGCATTATCTTTTAACTTTTAATCTGAAATTCTTTGCAAAAAACAATTCATAAGGGTCCTATCTATTACCTAGCTCACACTACAATGTTGATGTAGAATGGAACTGTAGCATGTAGTATATGTAAAAGTCCAGGATTTATACCAGTTCTGGAGTTGGAAAAAAACTATTTGACTTTTGACATGCAGATAATGTCACGGAAGCACTGTTCTGAAAAGCTCCTCTCTAAAATGACGACTCTTTCCATTCCTCCATTCACGACAGTTGGCTACCACCGCTAATGTTGTATTTCAGAGAGCATCAAGCAAGTTCAACTCGAAATCTCCGCTTTTTGGGATGAGAAATGTTGGTATGTTAGTTCCTTCGACTTGGTTTTGCTTGCAATATTTTTTAGCTTCGGTTTTTCTCTCACTACACACGTTGTTACCATATTTTTGACATCTACAAAACCACTATATGTGCATCAAGAACAGAAAAGGGTTTCATACTTCAAAATTTATTGAATTTTTTAAATTGCTTCTACCGTTGATATTACAAAAAATTGATATAAAAAGTCTCCTTTTGACAAGGAAGGTGATATGAAGTCTGCTCTGGCAACCCATTTAACTTGGTGTTGTTTTTGTGCTTATCTTCTATGATTTCGAGTTACATCAATCCATTTCCACCAAGTTTCTGTTTGGGTCTTATATACAAGTTTTTCATTCTCAGAAGCCAGTATCTTTGTTTAGCTCGGGATGCATCAATGATGATCTATACGTCACGCTATTCTTATTTATGTGATGATTATTGATTGATTTAATTAACGATTGAATCTATATTTTCGTGATTTATTTACCAAATGACACCTTGAGGATCACCTGGTTCGATTGGTTAGGATTAGTTCAAGAGCAAATCAAAATTTAGGTTCTTAATTGTCATCTACGGTTGGTGAATTTTTGGGTTTTTAGTTGAGATTATTCACTGAGCAAAAAACTTAAATGTATTAATGTATGTAATTAGCCAATAATTTTTAATTTATTAATTACAAAGTATTAATTTTTGCTAGAGTTATGATATTGTAATGAGAATTGCAAATAAAAGGTTTTTGCAATGATGCTAGAGGCGAGTGTCTCTGTTACCAGAAAGTACAACACAACAGTTGGTCTTGGTTTTAGGTATGTAAAATCTTTCTTGATTTTTGGGTTTTGAAGTTCTTGATGACCGATTACAGATTTGGTTGGATATGTTGGTTTTTGGACTATTTTAGTTGCTTGGTTGCTTCAACTGATCCTGCTATAGGTCTGGTACAGAGGATAGAATTTTGCTAATTATGGTTACTGATGGTGTTGGATTAGCTGCAAATTTATCTATTCTTACATCTGCACCCTTCAGTTCCTGTTGTGGCTACTTTGTTTATTTCGATATTGTATTTCTCATAAATGATGGTTGTAACTTTACTCCTTCTAACTTCGTGTTTTAAATACCTATTAAAATCATTAAGATGGTTTTAGAACCATTAATAGACAAACTTTTTTTTTTCCTTCCAAACAAGATTCACCTCTTAACGATTCAGAGGTTGCCTCTTAATGGAACTATTAAAAGCTAAATAAACAGCCCCTTAGTACCACATTTATGTATCATGTTATGCATAGAGTTGTTAAGCTCTGAATTCTGATCTTTGATTATTCTATCTTCTTCACTTTTCCATTTTCAGGAACTCAAATTTGACCCTAAAGAAGCTCTTTATACCCTGGATGCTTTGCCGGTACATGTTGATGTTGGAGAGTATCTTTTCACTTTTGAGGTACCCAGTATTGTGCAACAAATTGATCTATTTTAGCTTTGTCTTATAATAGAGTTGGCATTTATTTTTTTGGTTAGTTATATATTGTAACTAAACTACTAAATGACCTATGCACATATTTATATCTTCTACAAAACACACCAGAGGTGTAACCCCCCCACCCCCCCCCCCCCCCCCCCCAACTAACTAACTGGTCTAATAAAACAAGCTAACTAACCAAACATAAATACTGACTCTGTTATCTTATACTCTTAGGGGACGTCTGGTTTGATGGAATGGTTTTGAGGGATTTGATTACGTGGAAGGATTTGAAATCTTTGGTGTGTTTGGTTTGTAGGATTTGGAATGGAATGAATTCCATTATTTATAAAAAGTTATAATTTTTTACAAATAATTATACAAATAATTAAATTATGTTTTGGTTAATTGGTTGTTACAAAACAAATTTTGTTAACACAATTTAAACCAATATTACATACAAATCCTGGAAAATCCCATGAAATACCAATATTTATTTGAATTGTGGGAGTTGATTGGTGAGAATTTTTAAGTAATCTGGAAAAAGAAGATACTAACAACATTTCAATCCTTATTGCAAGTGAAATCCCGTATGAAAGTTTTGTCATGTGCTCTTCAATCGTTACCTAGTAGAGGGCAGAAGCTGTCAAGTTGATGCACAAGACATTACTTGTGCTAGGGGCTGTTTGGTTGGTTTTTCATCTTTGGTTGGTTTTTCATCAAGTCTTGTGGGGATAAAGTTGTATGTATGGATCGATTTACATGTATAGACATAAAGGTTTTTGTTTGTGAGGGTTTTTCCATTATGGAAGAAGCCACTTTCTATATCATTAAGCCAATACCAAGAGGTCATATAAAGCTGACTGAATAAGCTGCGACTCTCATTAAGCTACTAACAAACAGACACTTCATGTGAGATTAAGAGGTTGTTTATTTTTTATTTGTCCATTAAGCCTATGGTTTAAGTTGTTTGTTTAGACAAATATGTATTGTTGTTTGAGGGAACAAAGAGAGGGGTGGATTAATTCTAGAGCATTTTTTGGTGTTAATTTGTTTTTACAGTGGGACACGTGAGCGGTCATGGCTTATTTTGTATAATCATTTTAGCTTAATGGTTTAATAAATAAGGCGTAAAGAAACACTCTTGTATAGTTGAGCGAATAAGCCGCATAGACCATTAGTTGTATAGTTGAGCGAATAAGCCGCATAGACCATTAATTGTATAGTTGAGCCAGTAAGCCGCATAGACCATTAATTGTATAGTTGAGCGAATAAGCCGCATAGACCATTAATTGTATAGCCGAGCGAATAAGCCGCATAGACCATTAAGCTCATTAAGTTGTAAGTAAATATCCTCTTAGTGTTTAGTATAAGATTTGGTTACTCCTTTGGAGATGGTCTTATCTTGTTTTTTAATGTAATACCCCAGGTAAGTCCGTTAGTTAAATCCCCTTTTCGTTAAGTTTAGTTAACTTTAAAGTTAGATGTTTAGGGTATGTTTAGGTAAATTATAAGTTTAAGGGTGTGTGGGTCATTGATGAATAGTTCAAGGTCTAAATTGTAAAATGGGTTTGATATTACCCCTTTAGGAGTTCAGATAATTCACAACTCAGAAATATCCACAAATTCAGTTTAGTGTGTGTGTGTGTGTGTTGAGAGAAAGCAAGAAGAAGAAATAAAGTTTGTGGCTAAGAGACTCAATTTGGAGTACTTGGAAGACGAATTAAGGTATGTTCCTTTGTATTTTGTGTTTGTAATTGCTTTTAGAAGGTTTCTATCGGATTAGAATAGTCGAATACACATCTAGGGTTGATTCAGTCGATTTTTTGGGTAAAAAGGACCAAACCGACAGAGGTTTCCGGACACAGTATGAATGTGTATGGGTAGTTTCTTTGGTGGTGTCCGGGTAGTTTTGTTGATAGTGCCCGGATGATTCGTTGATGGTTTCCGGATGATTTAGATACCGGATGGCATCCGGATTACTTTGGTGTCCGGATGATGTCCGGATGATGTCCGGATTCTTTATGCTGTCCGGGAAGTTGGGGTTGTCTGGATTGGTTGTGTTGTCCGTAGGGGAACAATTGAGGATCAGAGTTTGCTAGGTTATTTGGGGTTCTCAGCCTGTTAGTAAGTCTTATGAGTTCTTTTGGTAAAAAGATGTTTGTATGTAAATGGTTTCAGATTCTGAGAATTTTGGGTAAAGGATAGGATAGCTCGGAGAAAAGCTTGGAAGGGTGTTTGTTAAGCAATCAGGTGAGTTTTTACTTTAAAACGTTTTCAACTGGAATACATATATGTGTGGTTTGAGAATGTGATAAATGGTGTGATCAAGTGCTTATAAATGACAATATGATATATTGAGATATATATTGTATTTTTATGTATATTGCACTACACGAGTATACGTTAGCCGAAACTATAGTCGGCGGAGGTTTGTTGTACTTGTTGTACATCGGTGTTTGTTGTAGTTGTTGTACAACGGATTAGTTGGCTCACAACTAGCTAATTTGGCCATGGGAATGAGGAGAGATGTACACGATGCACGAGTCTTGCTTGGTATATAAGTATTTGTGGTATATGTGGATTTTAAAAAAAGGATTTCTAAACTGACAGGGATTATCTCACTAGACCGTTTGGTCTAACCCTCATTTTGTTTTAAAAAATATGTATTCCAGGTCAACGATCTTTTGTTCGCAAAGGGAAGAATAAAGCATAGGAGGCGGTTGCTAGTTGACGAAGATTAGGATATGTTTACATCTTTGGATTGTTTAGTTTTGAGACTTTGGGACCGAATGTGAATTATCATGTATTTTGTTATGAAAGTAACGACGTTATGTATGACATGTCAAATGATGTATATTATGTATGTTATGGGATACCGGGACGTTACATTTAATGACTTATGGTTTGATATAGAGCGTGAGAAGACTGACAACAAGAATCATCAAGGAGCAACTTGCTACCATTGCACCAGCTCTAGAACAACTATGGAAGGATAAAGGAGTTCTAAGATGTGCAGACCCAGAAGATCGGTGGAGAGGGCAAACATTAAATCCCAGTTTACTGCTTTGCTGTACCAATTGACTGTTAGCTGTTATTATGAAGATGATTTTGAATCTAAATTATAGTTTGTATGTTGATAGCTTAAGTAACGACGACTGTTTTAGGTCACTGTAGCTACTACTAAGTATATGAATATAGTGGATGTAACTTTTTATTTGAATTGTTGTGGTGAGTTCTATTGCTTTCTGTTTTCACCGATGGATGAGGATTGACGTAGGTGCCAAATTAAAAATGGTCCTTGACCTATTGTATATTGATCATCTTTTTAAAATTCTAAAAAATTATGTGGTTACATGTTCATATTATGGTGTTGTTGCATAGCGCTTTTGGACATAAAGAACTTTATACGCTTTAGTCATGTTCATAGTATGTGTACCAAAAACATGGTGCTAGACATTTTTGTGATGGTATGCTCATCTCTTTTTTTAAACTCTCCTTTTTAATAAAAAAAAGTTTCTCCCGTAGCCTACTCCTTACAAAAAAAACTAAAAGAGGTCTATTTTAATTAGTACGTTTATAGCAATTAAGTTATCAAAAAAAATGAGCAAAGTGTCGCCATGATTTCAACTTTGATTATATAACTACAGTGCCATTTCCACATGGACAATTTGCTATCTATACCATATTATGAAACATTTAGATCGTATTAATGTAAATCTACAATCTCATAAAACTCGAAGTTTGAACTAATCTGTTTATAAACATGTTCAAATATCGAATAAGTGTTATGTGTTATTAATAAAACATGTTAAACATCGAACCATAAAAATAAAATCAAGATGAACGAAATAAAAAAAACAAGAAGTAAGATTGAGGATTCGAGTATAGAATTAAAATACGTCCTGCTGCATCGCACGGGTACGATAACTAGAATATATAAGCATGAAAAAGCCGTTAAAGTTTAAGTCGTATCACTTCTTAATCTATATGTACAACTCCCACATCTACTAAGAAATCTCTCCTCTCCCACGTTCCTCTCAAAATTAAACAATTTTCAATTTCTAAGTTACACTTTATACCCTTAGAATTAGTTATCCAATTTACTTTTAATCCCTTATTTTTTCATTTTTTATACCTTTATCATAATAACATAAATAATCGTATATGAACAAGAATGCATTAAAAAATACATTTCGTTAATTACAAATGACAACATTGTAATCGTCTCGTCAATACCTTCAAAATCAACCCAATATTGAATATTTTTGGATTTAACATATTATTAAATATCATAAACATGTACAAATTAATTTGTTTTATAACCCTTACATTATTCATTTTCATTTTACACCCTTATGATATTAAGTTACATTTTATATACTCTTAGAATTAATTATCCAATTTACTTTTAATCCCTTACTTTTTTCATTTTTATTTTACACCCATTATCATATTAACATAAATAATCGTTTATGAACAAGAATGCATCAAAACTACATTGTTTACAAATTATATCACTGTAATCGTCTTGTCAATACCTTCGAAATGAGCCAAATATTGAATATTTTTGGATTTAATCATATTATTAAATATCATGAACATGTACGAATTAATTTGTTTTATATCCCTAATATTAATCATTTTCATTTTACACCCTTATAATATTAAAAATACATAATAAAGTGGATACCATGATTCTTCTGTCTATCAATAATTATATGTATTGCGCGGTGGATGTAAAGAAGTAGGCCATTATCTCGGCAATAATTAGACATATTAATAAATGCATTTTTTTTACAAATTATAATATTACAATATTCTCGTCAATAATTTCAAAAAGAATTTATTATTGAATATTTTTTAACTTAATAATATTGTGAAATATCATAAATACGTATCAAGATTTTTCAAAAAACAACGTACTGGTTTTTTTTAAATTTGTACATTTTACACTTATATCTATATTTAGCTATTATACTTCTTTAAAAATAATTCCATTTACGTTTATTCTTGAATTTTTAAGAAGTACAAATCTCAATACATCATATACAAGTTTAAAAGTTTTAAAACCTCCAACGTTCAACATGATAATTAAAAATAAAATTATTTTTTATTTTTAAATTACAATTTATACCATTATAATTAGTTATTCAATTTACTTTGTATTCATTTTTCTTTCATTTTTCATTTTACATTCTTATATGTCAACATACATAAACTAAAATACATTAAACGAATATGATTTTTTATTATAAATTATACCATTATAACTATTCATCAAAACGTTCAAAATGAGCACAAATGTTATGAGTTTGAAGAACCCACTATAGAACACATATTTTTCAATTTTATACATCTGATATGCGATATTTGACCAATTAACCATATTGCCCTTTAATTTTATACATCTGATATGCGATATGAAAACGAATAAATATGAACATGAAACAACATTATTTTTTTGGATCTCTCGGCTTCAGATTCGAGATACTTCGCACTGCATCGCGTGCGGGTACATATCTAGTATTAATAATATAGAACATGCTATTTTTGTGTATATTGACTTCATAGAAAAAGCCCAAACAGATATTTATTGGGCCCTAATTAGGCTTGTAGGCCCATGGTTGTCACAGTGACTGCACCAGCCGTCGTCTTTCTCCTTCGATAAACGGAACAGAACAAAGTTAAACCATTTTTGTTGTTGTTGCAGAATTTAGTAGAAAGGGGCGATATTTAATCAAGATTTCTGTTGGTTTTGTCTTGAAACGAAACGAGTTTCCGGCGCCTTCTCGTGGAGGTTTGTTCAATCTATATAATTATCTAAATAAATTCATTTCCGTGTAATTTTGCATATAAATTTGGGCATTGTAATCTCAGATTTATATTAGTTTGCAATTTCTTATTGTTACTTGAACCCTAATTTAATTCCCTATTTTGGAATTCAAATGATTTACTGCTTCAGTTAGTTGGGAACTGTGAATGACTTGATTGGGTATTCAAAATCACCCCCAAAAAGAAGATGTAGAAGGGTTTAAGAAAGGTTATTATTATTATTATTATTATTTTGGAGGAGGGGGGGGGGGGGGGGGGGTTCTTTCCCCATTTAACTTTCATTGGGGTTACTGATTTAATGTAAAGCTGATCATTGATGTTAGAAGTTTCATTTCTTGCCCTAAGGTTTGGTTATGCTTTTGTCATCATTATGATCATCCTTTCTGAAAGAAGATATTGACCTTGGATGTAGATATTGAGTTAACGTGAGAAGCGTGAGAAGGGGATCTGAACCCTTGATCACTTTTAATCTCAAGCCCAACCATTAATCGCGCTTGATACAAGGACGGGTCCGGTGCATCTTCTCTCGATGGATGAGAGAAATGCATCTCGCCTCAATGCCATTAGACACACTTTTAACAACTATGTATAGATTTAAATACAATTATTACAAATTAACAAAATGACTACTCATTCAATATTTCAAGAAACTATTTGGTAGTTTCGATCAAATTCTTATATTGCGATGCATGAAATGTGCAAGGTTGCTATATATTTGGGCCACAAGGAGTAATTTTGTTTGGTTTCACTATTCAATGTTTTACAATGTGATTGAAATGTGGTTTAGGATATGTATATTGACTTTCTTTCCACATATTTATCCGAGTTTACTCTTTTTATGCAATAAAAACCATCTTACACTCTTGACCTTTTATAGGTGTCGAGGCAGCATTCACAGTTGAGGCCAGTTAAATTCTTATTTGCATGTTCTTATCATACTTCATTGAAGTTTGTAGGCAATGCAGGTTCTTATTACCCTATCAATTCTATTGGTTGCTTATTCATATTTTTCCGCTCAATCTATTTTATCGCATTTATTAGTTTGTATTTTGGACTTGGTTATGCGGCACATACTTTTATAAATAAATATATATATATATATATATATATATATATACATGCAAGAGATAAATGCAACTTTGTCATTTCTTGATGCATAGTTTATTGATATCAATTCCTTGTTTTTATTTTTATTATTCTTTTGCATATGAAGCAGGACGATTGTTAGAACTAACTATTCATGTATTATTCATGATGAATGTCGTGATAGATTTTCATCAAGAAATTTATTCATAATGAAGAAATTCATGATGTTCACGACTTCACGATGAGAGTACATGATATTCAAGATGAAAATGCATGGTATTATGAGTAATGAAAGTGCATGATGTTCATGAATATTTAGGATTATTAATCATTAATAATACATGAAATAGTTGGTTCTGAGGTTATCAAAAGTATTTATTTTCCTTGTGTTTGAGTATGAGTCACTTTATAGAATAAGATGAAACCTGTGAAATGTAAAGGAAGTATTAGTTAAAGTCTTGTCCCACGTGCTTCCAACAATCAAGAACGGAACTTTCAACACCCATCATGCTCGATGATGTTGTCGAGGGCATTATACTCGTTTTGACGCGAGTACATTAGAAGTGGGTCCCACATGTACAATCTTGATTGCATTATTAGGTTTTGGACTTGTTCTTTTTTAGAAGGGTATCGTTGTTTAGAGATGTTTATTTGTTTCACTACAGAGGCTGCTAAGGAATTGTATGATAAATTGCTCAAATCCGTGATAGAGCAAAGAACCGCACCTCCAAACAATTGGTTATGGACCCTCATAGAAAAATGCACCAATCGTGAAGACATCAAACTTCTCTTTAATGTCTTAGAGAATCTTCGGAAATTTGTTAGTTATATTCTTGTTTCTCTTTTGACTGCCGGTCATTTAAGCTTCTGATTTTATTTTAAGGTTGGAATAATTTAGTAGTATTCAACGCGTTTCCATTGAAGAGGCTATCAAATATTCGAATTTTTTAAAACTTTAATGACAATCTTTGTCGGGAAATATCCAAGGCATGTGTACGAGTAGAGGCTATCGACTCCGGTATGATATAATATGTAATGCATGTGTCCATCCTTTCATATGGATGTTCATTTTTGTGATGCGAGGAGAATGAAGAAGTGATCTTGGGTCCCGGTTTTCGATTTGATTAAAAAAGAGTACGGGACCCACAAAATGGAGAATAGAGGAATATGTTGTTGTAACATCCCAAATTTACAACAGGACAAACATAGCATTAAGTCATAACATTTACAAATATGGGTCCCAAAATTTCATTACATTCAACTAAACTAGGGTTGCCGGAAACAACCTATACACAACTGAGAATAGTCTAGCTGCTACAAGTGGCTCATGCACTGTCTTTAGCTGCATCTGTTCCTTATCTTGCTCTTGCTCACTTACTTGAGCCTTCTACTATTTGCTTACCTGAAAAGGTTTTTAGTTTTGAAAAGCGAGGGTTAGACTATGAGGTCTAGTGAGTCCCCTCCTAAAACAGTGTACAACAACGTTATAAAATCATTTATAAAATAGTGCACATTCTTCACATAACATCAATCATGGTGCTGCACTGTGTAATGGATCACATAACATTCTGCGATCGGGGTCCCAGTAGGTTCCCTTCTCGCCTCTTCCGGAGCCTACACAGACTCCCCTTCCGGAGCCTACTCAGACTCCCCTCTACCGAATAGGAGGGAACAAATTCCAACCTACTGGTCTGTCATACATATCTAAGGGGTCATCAGAACCCGAGGATCTATCTCTGATCCCACATTGCATACCGACTCCACATAGCATTCACATAAACCATCATAGTCATAAAAGCATGAGATTTATAATACACCTTACAATTTGTTTCATTGCTGAATAATCTTTTCAGTAGAACATAATTTTCATGGGAGAGCATTCGGAAAACTGGTAAATAACTTATGTTCATAAACATACCCTGATCTGTGAAAATAATAAACGTTCATTTATGTAAGAAACATGTAAAACCACAGGTTATTTCCACATAACAACTTTCCTTGGAAAAACACGCACAATCACGTATTTTAGTTAGAAAAACTCACCTGGCTTTCTTGCTCAAAAACTTCTCACTTACACCTCCGATCCGTTCTTACACCTAAAGCATAACATAACAATAAAAATCAGTGTCTACTGACTTGCGCTCTTAGGCTTTCCCTTAGTCCGACCTTACATACTTAATTAGAATATTGACTACGTACTAGGCCCTTATTAAATAGTTTTAGACCTTAAATAAACTAAGCCCAAAAGAGAATTAAGTGATCTCTCGGTCCATCATACTTTTGGCCCAACAAACCAATCCAGGCCCAAGCTTGAGTTACAGTCAACTTCCGGAATATACTGACTTCCGGAACGTACGACTTACGGAACATACTGACAACTTCCGGATCTACGACTTCCGGAACACACTGACAACTTCTGGAACTACGACTTCCGGAGATGGGACTTACGGAGATGGGACTTCCGGAACTCGACGATTTACGAACAGAAACCAAGTTCTTCGACTAATTCCTTACAAAATGACCAATTGATTCCTTCCATAAACGTAGTGGTACATTCCATCCACAGAGATTTACATACTTGACCCAAATAACCAATTAATGACTCGATTCTTAGGATTTAACCCATTTGGTGTTCTTTCACTCTTACACAGTGAAAATGAAGAATAAACTAGACCTCTGATTTCCCAGTTAATTACTATACAAAGATTTTCACAAAAGAAGTGACTACTTACCTCCAACAACAAGCTTCTTTAATGATTTGTTGCCAAACGATTCCTCTTCTCCTCTTGGCCTTTCTTCTCTTCAGCCGCCAACAATAATGAAATGGAGAACATAGGGTTCCATTTTATTTGAACTCTCTCATTTCACCCTTGAACACTAAAATTTCAATCTCCTCACTTTAGCCACCAAACTTTCAATACCAACTGTGAAAATCGGGTTGTTACAACACTCCCCCCTTAAAAAGAATTTTGTCCCCGAAATTCCTTATTGGGAAAAGATGTGGGTACTCTGTCCACAACAATACTGATACATCCCCATGGTAAATCCACTCTTGACTCAGTCAACCACCCCAAATTCGCAACGTGGAACATTGGGTGCATTCCCTTCAGTTCTTACGGTACTCTAACCTGTAGGCTACTGCTCCTACTCGATCGATCTTGACACCAGAAATTTGACTAAGACTTCTCATGTATCTATACTTCCTTTAAGGAGGAACTTGGTTAAATCCTCCGCGACAACACGAGATTTATCTACCCAGAGACAAACACACATTCGACAGCTTGGCACAAGACCAAACCTGTACGTCCCGATAACTCACCACCCAAAGTTCCTTCATCGCAATACAAGCAATTTTAGATTACTTCTCCCCACCAACAATCGTCTATGCAGAGTGACATTTTCCTTTCTCGGACCACCTCGACCATAGTTCATCGACTATGTCTCATATCCTCACCACTTCCCCACTCCAGACTTATACGTAACTAAAAGTAGGAACCTCCAAACCCATCGTTGCAGTGTTCCCCTACTTGAATTAAACTTATCTTGAAACACAACCATTTCCTCGCTGATTGACACACCCATTTAGTTATATAAAACATAACACCGGTTACCCTCACACAGCTGGGAGGAGTAACTATGATCACACCATACTATTCTATCTAGCTTTATCACTGCGTGACTAATTCGTTTAATCATTTCTCACCAAGTCACTAACTTAACTCATTCAGTTGTCTCATCCACTTCTTTCCTTCACAAGGTCATACACGATTCCCTTCCTCGATACTCTTTCTAACGGTTCGCACACTTAACAATGACAATCTACACTACACTGCACCTTGCGGCATTCCTGCCAAGTGTACTACATCCATATTTACTCACTTAATCCGACATACTATCTTCACCTCCCCCACGTAGCGTAGAGCACTGCCCATCAAACATTACTTGCTTTTCTCTCTCGACCTTTCTACATTCTGACATCACTTCCTCGTTACTTACATAACCAAACAGTTGCATCAATATCCTAACTTAATGCATTCAACCAAGTCGTCTTGAAACAACACTAGTGATCGACATCATTACACATTATTTGATCTCCAACTTTTACTTACACAAATCCTTCTTTAGCACAAAAGTAATAGTTCACACTCTTTAAGGATTTCATATCTATTCCACTACAATTTGTCTAACACACGCATCATCTTCTTTAAACTTTCAATGATCCAAAAAATATGCTTACTTAGCGACTCTTACAACTAAAAACAGTTGGGTTCTCCTTTGGGTAAACACCCACCACCACTCCATCATTCTATTCCGAATATAATCATACCACAACGTCAACTTACACCTACGTGCTCCAACAATCTGGTTAACAAATCGTACATCTCATACAAAACCCCTAAAAGGCTTCTATTTGATGCTTTCTTTCTCTCTGATATCACATCACTACGACACTAGCTGGTACATTAATTTGGCATGTAATGTCATTACATATCTATACATTATTCACTCATCAAATCATACTGCAGACCAAATCTCTCATGGCTATTCTTACACAATTCATACTCGCCTTCACATGTTCTTGCATACACAATCGGGTCTATTTCGTTATTTTGTCCTTTCTCACTCTAGTTGAACTATAACTCCCTAGTTCCCAATTAGCTCAAATTGTAATCGTTCTTGCTCGCTCTTTATGATCTGAGTCCTTACATAAGCTGGGCACAGTCCCTCACTGGACGATAAAATCTACACACTCGCTTCTCTCGTGTTACATACCTCATTATTGTAATACCCCGAGTAAGTTCGTTAGTTAAAAGTTAGTTTTGTTAAATTTATTTAAATGTTATAATTAATAATTAGGGTGAATTTGGGATAAATTATGAGTTAAGGGTATTTTGAGTTATTAGTGGATAGTTTAAGGTTTAAAGAGTAAATTTGAGTGAGATATTATCCTTTGCAATATTCAGATATTTCATTAAAAAAAATATCCAGATGTGTGTGTGTGTGTGTGTTGAGAGCAAAAGAAGAAGAAAAGAAAGGGGAAAAGTTAGGGCTTCAAATTTGATCTATTGGAAGTGTTTGAGGTATGTTTTCTTTTCCATATTATGTATATAATTGATAACTGAATGTCTCTATCGGAGTAGAATAGTTAGAATTACATCTGGTAATGAATCAGCGGATTTCTGGGTTAAAATAGGGCAAACCGACAGTAGTGTCCGGACACAGTAAGAAGGTGTCCGGGTAATTTTCTTGGTGGTGTCCGGATAGTGTTCTAAAGGTGTCCGGACGGTTTTCTCATCCGGGTAAGTTTCCTTTTTCCTATGTTTTCCGGATAAAATTGGATACCGGATAGTATCCGGATTACTTTGGTGTCCGGATGACGTCCGCATTGTATAAGTTGTCCGGAAAAGTCATGTTGTCCGGAAAAGTGGTGTTGTCCGGATAAACTGTGGTTTCCGGATACTTCAGCTGTTTGACCAATTTTGTGATTTCGGATACTTCAGCGGAACCCCCGTGTTAAGTCGTCGTAGGGGAACATTTGAGGATAAGAGTTTATAGGTTATTTAGGATTCTCAGCCTGCTAGAGGGTCTTATGTGTTCAAAGCGGTAAAGAGGTATTGTATTTGAATTGTTTTCAGATACTGTGAATCAGAGGTGAAAGCTAAATTTGTTGGAAAAGACCGGGAAGAGTTTTATTAATCAAGCAGGTGAGTTTTGCTTTAAAAATGTTTTAAACTGGAATACCTACTCGTATGGAATGTGAATATGGTACAAGATGTGTTATGTGATTATGTATGAAATATGATATATATATTGAGATATATGTTATATTTATATGAATATATGTTGGCCGGGCTAAGGACCGGTGGTGTTGGCTGTACGGAGGGACAGCGGTGTTGGCTACATTTAGTGTAGCAAAGTATATGATTAGTTGGCTCGCAACCATATAATAATGGCCAAGGAAAATAAGAAAGGAAAGCATACAATGTGTAAATCATAGTTGGTATACGTATATATTTGTGTTATATATATACATGGTGACTGTGCAAGTGATTTTCAAACTGACAGGGATTTTCTCACTAGACTATTTAGTCTAACCCTCATTTGTGTTTTAAAATATGTATTCCAGGTCATGGATCAGTTAAAGACAAATAAGAGGAATTTAGCTATGCTTAGCTTTTGGGAAGCTATGATTTTTGAAGAATCTGACGTGTCTAGTAGTTATTACTCTATATTTGATTATGTTGTAGTGACAAAAAAATCTGATTGTAAAGACTACATGGGACTGTAATTGTAATGTATTGTAAATTATCTTTTAGTATGTGGAAAACATTTTATGGATTATATGTTATTATGGCATGCTTGGGATTTGGGTTGTTACAGTTATTCTACGAACCCTCCAAACTTCGTAAATAGAACGCTTAATCAGCAACAGCGGCCTCTCACTAACTTAGCACCCCACAAGGTGTTCTATCAACTTTTGCTCTTCTAGTTCAAGCCTTCGGCCTTAACCATCTTGCACGACTGCCGACCTCTATTACAATAGATAACCTGTAACTACCTTCTTAACTTATTCTTTAACATGGGTTCCTTACGGAGCCTAATCCTTCCAACATATCATAATTACTTCATGATCTGTCTCCCTCTTTTCGAAACCTACTCAAGTAACCTCGACATTACAAGCTCACCTCGAAACTCATATTCCTATGCCATAGACATTTCATTCTTTCTCGCCACACTACTCATAACGAGTTGCAAAAACCATCACCTTGAAGGCTTCAAATCCTTCCTCTAGACACAATCGTCTCTTGACAACCGTACTTCCAGTTACCGAACAAGGGTGTAAACCCTCATACAACCGATACTATAATTCACTTCCGACTCTACCACTGTTCACCTTTTCTCTTGAACACAAATACTAAGGCTACAACATTCTTTCCTGATTTGTCCGACACTTCTCTACTCTTGAAGTTCTTCCTTAGAGTAACATGCAATATCCTACGACCTAGGTAGTTCATAGCCTTCATGCATGAAAACGCAATAGATAGATCATTTCGTACATTTTATCATTTAAAAAAATACAAAATAAACAACACTAGAAAACATCTTGGGTACACCTGACCCCATCACTCTTATAACTTCAATGCATGTTAGGGTTGATTTAAAGTTCAAGGGTCTGAATGTAATTCTTTATTTTGAGCCTTATTAGTGAATGGGCAGTGGGCTTGTTAACCGCGGGCCCGCCATATAAATAGATTGCTTAGCCTTAGAAAATAGGCTAGTTGTCTCATTTGCTTTCCTACTCGTATTGTAAACACTCTGATTGAAAGCATAATACAAGGATGACCAGTTGAAATCATTGTTCTTATCGTTCATATTACTAATTTCATATTTGTTGCACGGATCTGGATTTAACAATTGGTATCAGAGCAGATGGATGTATTCGATTCAAAGCATTCAAGTTGACTTTTGGTAATTTCTTGACTTTTCTCGTCTGCCATATTCTTGATTTCTCAAATCTTTGATTCTGAGAAAATTGTTCAATTCTGTTTATTAGGTTGTGTTAGCATTATACTTAATAGTGTTTCTGAAAATTTTCTCATCCCAATTCGTCCATTTGAGTATTCAATCAAGGAAATCAAAGTTCAAAGTTTTTGGTAGTGTTCTTCATCAAAAATCGAATTTTATCATCAAAACTTGTTGTTTTTTGCTTCAAAATCAATTGGGTTAGTGTTAGTTTTGATTTGTTAGGGTTTGTAATCTTTCAGGAACCTTCTTGAGCAACTGTAATCGAAAATCGAACGAATTGGAAAAGGCAGTCGTGGTTTCCGGACAACATAGCCGTGGTTTCCGGACGTTTGTGTTATTCCATCCGAACTCGTCATCTTTCCGGGTACATCATCCTTTCCGGGTAAGTTCAGCATTCCGGGTAAGTATACTAAACTCCAATCTATCCGGGTAAAATTTGTTTCCAGAAAGCCAAAGTTTTTAAATTTTTTTTTGGAGGAAAAATTCCAGGCACTAATATAAAAGAGAAAATAAATACAAAGGTTCAAAAGCAACGCCAAAAGCAACCAACAAAGCCACAAATGGCCCTAAACAAAAACCACAAGACAAGACACCGAAAGAAACACAGCGAAATGGGGAAAAAAGATAAGCAAACTACAGCACACCCATAGCAGAAACACCACGAGAAATCCACGCAAGACACCAATCACGATCATGACTCATCATTGGCAATACTGGTAACCTTCCTCCTGAACTTCCAAGCAATCCGTAAGAGAACAATCTTTCTGATTTCCTGAACAATACCAATAGCCAAAAGTTACTGAGAAGAAAAGAGCCTTCTATTGCGTTCCTGCCATATGTAATAGACAGAAGCCGAAATAGCAAGGTTATGAATAGTCTTCCTCTTGTAACCAAGCCTGGAAACAACATCACTCCACGAATCTGGCAGAACCATGCGAAACTCCTCTTTGACTCTATGCCACACCTCTTTAGCATATTGACACTAAAAAAACAAGTGTTCATGCGAGTCCATACATCCCGAACATAGAGCACACAAGGGATTAGGAGAATCAATGTTCCACATCATAAGCCGATCTTGAGTAGGAAAACGTCTTCTACACGCCAACCACATGCAAAACGCATGTTTTGGAATACAAGCACTAAACCATACACCTTTATGCCAATCAAGAGTCGGATGCGTCCCCAACATAGAAAGCCAAGCGTCCTTAACCGAAAAGGGGACCAGATTTTGAGACACTCCCACCCAACATATCTCATCCAAAACACCATCCAACAGTTGCGGAACAGAAAGAGCCGAAAGGTTGTCAATTCTTTGCACCCAATCCTGCGGCCAGTTTCCCCCAATATGCGAAACAACATCCCTTACCGTCGTATCCACGTGAAGATCAAGAGCATGTACATTGCGATATGTCAAAAACTGAGCAAGGTGACCCACAGAAAGCCAATTATCTTCCCAAGCATTTGTTTGAGTACCATCACCAAGAGAAACACGAAAGAAGTGCCGAACATACGGTCTAAGCTCCATTATTTTCCGAATCACCCAAGGCCAACTTGACTTATAAGGAACTCGCCAAAACGGATTAGCATGGATATAGTGGAGATACACCCACCAAATCCAGAATAACTCGCGCCTCCTAACACGATCCCAGATGTGTTTCGTCAGCAATGTACGATTCCACAAAGCAAGATTACGTAACCCCAAACCACCACAAGAAATAGGAGTACAAACGTCATCCCAAGCAACTCTACAACGGCCCCGGGAAGAGTTCCCTTGATTCCATAAGAAATCACGAAATGTAGATTCAAGTTGAAGAATGACACCCTTAGGGAACTGAAACACAGACATCCAATATAGCTGGATGGATTGCAAGACCGAAATGATAAGTTGACGTCTTCCCCCAAAGGAAAGGAATTTTGACTTCCAGTTATGAATCCTCGTCTTAATCTTGGCTACCACCACATTATAATCAGCTACCTTAAGACGCACTGGAGAAAGAGGAACCCCCAAGTAGCGTATAGGGAAAGAACCCTCCCTAAACGGCAGACATGTAAGAATAGCATTCTTTTCCGCAATCGGAACATTCCCAAAGAACACATCAGATTTCTCCAGATTTGGGCTAAGTCCTGAACGGGACTGAAATAAATCCAAAGATTTATTAAGGACCCCAACCGAATGGACATCTCCGCTCGTAAAAACAAAAAGGTCGTCCGCAAAGCACAGGTGAGTCAATTCAAGATCATCACATCCTTTATGAAACCGAAAGTCACATGATTCAGCAATGCAATGTTTTAAGAGCATAGAGAAGCATTCCATAACCATAGTAAAAAGATAAGGCGAGAGAGGATCCCCTTGGTGAATACCCCTTTCCCCTTTAAAGAAGCCAACCTTATCACCATTTAAAGCAATAGAGTAGGAAACTGACGTAACAAGCTCCTCAATCCACCGAATCAAGGCCGGATGGAACCCCAATCCACACAACATAACCAGTAGAAAAGACCAATTGACCGTATCATACGCCTTACGAATATCAATTTTAAACGCACAACGAGGGGGCCCCGAGCCCTTTTGATACCCCACCACTAACTCGTGAGCCATAATGATATTATCAGATATGCGCCTTCCCGGTATAAAGGCCGATTGGTTGGGACTAATAAGATCATTCAAACAGTTCTTCATACGGATAGAAATGAGCTTGCTAATGCATTTAAATAACACATTACAACAAGCAATAGGTCTAAAGTCCGAAACCGAAGAAGCATTAGGAATTTTTGGGAGTAAACATAACAGAGTGTGGTTCAGTTCCCTGTCCAACCGATAGGTATAGCAAAAATTCAACACTGCCGATTCCACATCACGGCCCACAATAGGCCAAGAAGCTTTAAAAAATTTAGATGTAAAGCCATCCGAACCAGGAGCTTTATCACTACTCATAGAAAACATTACCTTCCGAATTTCATCCTGTGTGAACGGACGGATCATATGCAAAGAATCCTGCAAAGATAAACTTCGAGAGAATAATTTTGGAGCCATGTAGGAGTTCACACTAGCATTCCCAGTACCAAGAATGCCTTTAAAATGATCAATGAAAACCTGAGCTACATCCTCCCCATGAACCACCAAACCATTCCGATCCGCCACATAATGAATAAAACGAGCATGTCTTTTCTCTTTAATCACTTGATGAAAGTACTTGGTGAAAGTACAGGATCTAATCTTACAATCAATATAGAAAGCAGTAATTGAGAAGTTGTATGATCAAGCCCAATTGTATTCAATGATGAACAGGATTACAAATCTAAGAGAGAGAGAATCTCAAAGATTACAAAGAATGAATACAAAGATATACGGGAAAATCAATCAGTTAGCAACGTAGTGCTAACCACTCTATTTATACTGCAACGGACATGTTAAAGCTACAGTACAAATAAGAAAGACTAATAAGAACATAACATGTGTCCTAATTAGTTTACTAAATACTAAGTAAAGTATGTAGTCATAAGTTCTGAACAGGTAGTTCAGAACTTCTGAACATTCTTCTGATAACGCTTCTCAGAGCTTCTGACTCTTTCTCTCAGAACTCTGACTTCTCTTCTCAGATCTCTGACTCCTCTACTCAGAACATCTGAGTCTTCTTATCAGATCTTCAATACTTGTTTTATTGACAAAACTTCAGATCTAACAATCTCCCCCTTTTTGTCAAATAAACTTGAATTTAGCATCATCCAGGTCTTTCAGAGCAGGAACGATTTTCTGAAGTAGCACATTTCTCAGATTAAGCCTCTTATCAATTTTGACAATGATTTCTTGAATAATTTCAACTTGCTGATTGATTACTTCTTGAATTATATTTGCTTCCTTCACTTTCAGCATCTTTTTCTCCAAATTATGCTTTATGATTCTTAAAGTTCCAGAACAATATTTTGCAGTTTCCTTTGCTCTGAAGAAGATCTTTCCACTTTTGTTTTTCAAAAATACTCCCAAATCTGGATATTTGTGAACACTTCCAGTCTTTAACACCTTTTTCTGTTCATGATCTGTGTTGGGATTTGCCAGATAAACACATGGCTTTTGTAAGTACAAAGCTATTTGGAAATCTGTATAACAGTGCCACCTTAAGATGTAGAACATGGCCTCAATCACCACACTTCTTGCCTTCCTTTCATTTTTGTCTTTGCTTGACTCTTTGAAGCATAGAAAGCTGTGTAATCTGTAGAAGTCAACCACTGATAGTTTCTCAAAATCTGCATCAGTAAAGTAATAAATCTTGCCATCTTCTCTCAGAACTTCAAAGGATAAGTACTCCATCTTTCTGAATTTCTTAACCTTCAATTCTCTGATTCCAGTGATTAGAAAATCTGAGTAAACAACTTGCTTTGCTTTGCCAAGACATCTTGATTTTTCAGCTAACCAGATCTGAGTCTCCTTAGGTCTATCATAATACACATCCAAGAATTGTACTTCTTTTGGTTTGAAGAACTCAGGAAAATCAAATTCAAGAAAGTATCCATTTAGATCAATGGATATTTCATCTTTTTTAGGTTCAGACTGTTCAGCTTGATCAAAACTAGTTATTTGCACATTCTGAGGTGTTGTGTTCTGGACTTCTTCAACTTCATCTGACATAATTTCATTTACTTCATACTCAGCAGGAAACACAAAATCATTATGTAGAATCTTTTTGGGATTCACCTCAGATAGCAACCATTCACTACAGTTTCTGATTTTTCTTCTAAGATCCAACCTCTCTTTCAGTTTCCACACTTACTTCCATTTTAATCAATAACCAATTCAGAGTTGCATCACTGTACTTCACCAACTCTTTTAATCTGAACATTTCAAGCCTTTCGTGAACTGTATATGTGAACCCTTCTGTCTCCATTCCTTCATTCACAAATCCCTTCAAATATAAACCAATTTCTGTTTTCTTTGTGGGAGAACTCAGATTACACTTCTCTTTTCTTTCTTCAATGGCTAATTGGAAGTCATACAAGTGTATATTTCTATCATAGATACCCAGAAGTCTTCTGCATTCAATTTCCATCAAGGCTTTCTTAGTGCTGGCAAAGAACTTGACTAGAAAGATCTGATCATCAAGAGTCAATCTGTGAAAATTAAAAGTAGACATAGAAACCTTTGTATTTCTTTCTTTCAGTACTTCCATTCTAACAAACATTAAACCATTGAATTCTTCTTGTTGAAACATCAGAACTTTCTCAATTCTTTTCTGAATATGCAGTTTTGAGTCAGGAACTCTGAATCTATTAGAAGCTTCTGAGTAGACTATCTGAGCTCTGTCATCCATAAAACCATCAATATTACTTTCCAAAAGCTCATACTCTCCTTCTGTGTAGTAGAGATTATCATACATTTCCTCAGGAAAAATATCATCATGAAATTGTTTGGCTAATGGCACATCACTTAACTCTAGGATGAAATCACATACAGGTTCTTCTAGTCTCTGCAAGTTGATCTTTGGGATCTCAATTGGTTTTCTGAATACATACTAAGAAGGCATAAAGTAGTCTTTCACTTTCACATACTCTTCTTCTGTATTTAACTCATCACAAAAGTTAAATATAAAATCATATTCAAAATCCTGAGTATAATTCACAGTTCTGTCTTCTTCTCCCATTAGATCAATAGGTCTTACCATTTTTATTCCTTGCTGAACTTTTTGAACATTCAAAGCTCTGACTAAATTATTATGCATCCTTCTGATCAACTCTTCACTTAACCTCCTTTCTTCTAATTCAGAATCCGTCATATTTTCTTTGTTATACACCACAATATCTGTACACATGTTGACCACTTCACTTTCCACTGTCTTTTCTGATCTCAATACAGATTCCTCAATAGCTTCAGTTTCATCTGAGTTTCCTTCCATCTCTGTGTCTAAGTTCAATTCCTCTGTTTTATCTGAATCACCACCATCTGTACTTTCCAACTCCATTTCCTCTGTATCTGAACTATCAATCTGAACTATCAATCTGAACTATCTGAGTTATTGCCTTTAACTTTTCTTGTGTCTGATCTTCTGAACTTTTTGTACAGTCTAAGTGCATATCTGCTATCTCAAAATCTTCTATGCCAATGTCATCATCAGAACTTAACCTCTGTCTTTTCTCCCCCTTTTGATGATCATGAGGCTCATTATCATCAAACTTTCTTTTCAAGTTCTGATTAAAAGTAACTTCAGGTTCAGCTTCTGCAATAGGAACAGGATCAAGAGGCTTTGAAGTAGAAGCCAATGATACACTCAGTGCTTTCAATATAGATTCCTGCATACCTTGCATTTGTTTTAACATATCTTTTTGAAAACCAGACATTATATCCATGATCTCCTTTTTGTGAGAATCCAAGGATTTCTTTACATCACCTACTTTGGTTTCAACAGAAATCAACTTTTTCTCCAACACAACTTTCAAATCTGACATCTCATCATTCAAATCCTCCACCTTCTTCTCCAAATTTTCTACTTTTTCCCATCTCCTTGTTTTGTTTCTGAATCTTTTCAAATTCAGAAGTTTCTAACAGTGAACCTGAACCAACAGATGGTCCAGTTTTCATGTGCCCAGAGGGCTCATGGCATGTAGATAACACAAAGTCATCTTGTACAACAGAAGCACGTTTGAATGAGGCTTTTGTAATGTTCACCTCACCAGGACTTCCATCCAATCCTCGACACCCAACATTAGGTATGTCTATGAATGTTGTTTCAGGAATACGAAATTCCTGATTTGTGCAAGTGTCAGAAGGAATTTCAGGCTCAATATGAATAGGACTGTGATATTCAGACTCAATGTGTTGAAAAATAGATTGGGATTTATCACCTCCCTCCAAATGAGTTTGGGATGGTTCCCCGGATTTGTGTGAAACAGTAGCATGTTGAAATGCTTCTGAGTGGATATGGATGGGTTGTTCAAGATCCACCACTAGGTCCATGGTGTTTGTTTCAATATTGGACACCAAGAGATGTGAACCAATAGCATTTGTGGTTACCTGGTCAAGATTAGCTGTTTCAGAGGCATCTCTTTCTATTTGAACCTCTGTTGACAATCTCTCATCCTCACCACTCTCATTCTGTTTTTCCTCACCAAATCTAACCAAGCTCTCAGAATTTTCCCCCTCAAGTCTCTCAGAATGTTCACCCATCTGAACATCCTCCCCCTCTCTAATTCGACTAGACCCCTCACCTCTCTTCTCAGGTTGGTCCTCTTGGGTAGGGATTTGAGGTAATTCAATTCCCATAGAGGTGCAATAAGCTTTTAAAATCTCACTCTCCCTTGGAATATAATTCCTAAGTGATTTTGGCAACAATTTATGATTGGGATAGTTTTCAAGTCTTGTTACTGAGGTCATCTTACCCAAATAAAATGTGGGACCATGCTTCTCATTTGTTCTTCTTGAGATTGTGCTGTTTTCCTGCATGGCATACCAAATAACAATTTGCCAGTACCTTATATAAGGAATGTATGTCAGTGGAGCATCCTTTGTTTTCCTCTGAATTCCTTTCTGATTTTTCTCAAATGTATTCTTCATGTCTTCCCAAAGTATTAAAGTATAGTCATAATGCCTATTCTTCACTAAGCCCTGAAAGATCTGAAGAATTTGTTTAGAACCTTGATCAGCAGAACTATTCTTCCCTGACAAACATTTATTTACCACATGAAAGAAGCAAGCCCAAATAGGTGGTAATTTGTTTCTTCTGAACAAACTGAGAGTCCTCAATCCTTCATTGTATCCCAATTTCATAAATTCTGCTATTAATTCCTCTGTTAGGGGTGAGTCTTCAAAATCTGTCCTTCTTTGTACATCATCTTTCTCTGGTAGATTCAGCATTTCTCTTAGTGCAGAGATAGATAAGGCAAATGTCACTCCTCCAATTTCAGACACAAACTTATTATCTTCTAACCTCAGATGTTTCCACCATTGTTGTATGTACTGAACAGGAACATTTTTGCTTCTTGTAAACCATTTTCTATAAGGATGATGATTGAATAACTCCATGATAATTTTGTGTTCAGGTTTAAATCGACTTTCCTCAAACAATATAACACAGTTATTTTCAGACAATTTCAACCATTCACTCTCAGGAACAACCCTTTCCACGAAAATAGGTCTATCTGACATAATTGACCCTGCAGCACTCTGTTCATGTTCAATATTAATGTTTACCTCATCTGCATTTCCTTCTGATTCATCCATTTGTTCATCTTCTTTATCATTTCTTATTGCCTCTTCCTCTACAGCTCTATTCTGTACTTCATCATTATCCGAATCAGATGAATCCATTATCGATTTTGTAGAATGTAGCGAAATTGGACCACTCCTTCGTATTCCAGACATGATTTAAGAAGAAAACAAACTCAAAGAACTCTGGATTTGATTCGTATCTCACTTTTCGCTCTGGAATTTGAAAAGATTTGGAATATGGATTTTAAGGCCTATTTAAAATCCGCGAAGTTGAAAGGTTTAACGGAAAAGCGAAATCAATGTTATAACGGAGTCAACACATTTGAAATGCCACAGAGGATTTAAATGAAATGCGTGGCATTTCTTCTAAAGTCATTTAGAATAGTGCAAAATTTACTGTATGTCTGTGTCAAACTTTCTGACTCTTTTGCTTTGAACCTTTCATAAGCATTTATGCTTTGATTTAACTTTGTCTGAATAGATCTCACAGTTCCTAACATCTGCCTTTCCAATTCGTCCCACATTTCTTTAGCTGATGATCCACTGTCAATCCTGTTAAGAACCTCATTTGGGACAGCCAAAGTCATCAAAGTAATTGCTCTTTTGTCAATAGCATGCCTATTCTTCTGTTCAGCTGTGTATTGGGAATAACTCTTCTTCACCCTGGTCGCTGGAATTTCTGGAGTTGTCTCTGTAGCAGGGGTTGCGGCAACATCGATATACACTTCAATTGGACCTTCTCGAATGGAGATCATAAGATTTTCATCAATGTTGTCTAGGAATTGGATCATACGAATTTTCCATTGCTGATACTCTTCAGATATAAGAACAGGCGGTTTGGTTTCAGATCCCATGGCTAGATATTCTTTAGAAGACATGATTGTAAGAAAATTCAACAGAAAGACAAATTCTAGTTTCTTGATCGAAATGTAACAGGTAATTCAAGAATTGCCAAGAATTCAGGAACTAGCCCTAGCAGCGGAATCGATTTTTGAATGAATCAAGAAATCTTCAAGAAATTGATCAATCGATCTTCGCAATCACAATCTTGAATGAACTTGTTTGTTGATTGGCTCTGATACCAATTGAAAGTACAAGATCTAATCTTACAATCAATATAGAAAGCAGTAATTGAGAAGTTGTATGATCAAGCCCAATTGTATTCAATGATGAACAGGATTACAAATCTAAGAGAGAGAGAATCTCAAAGATTACAAAGAATGAATACAAAGATATACGGGAAAATCAATCAGTTAGCAACGTAGTGCTAACCACTCTATTTATACTGCAACGGACATGTTAAAGCTACAGTACAAATAAGAAAGACTAATAAGAACATAACACGTGTCCTAATTAGTTTACTAAATACTAAGTAAAGTATGTAGTCATAAGTTCTGAACAGGTAGTTCAGAACTTCTGAACATTCTTCTGATAACGCTTCTCAGAGCTTCTGACTCTTTCTCTCAGAACTCTGACTTCTCTTCTCAGATCTCTGACTCCTCTACTCAGAACATCTGAGTCTTCTTATCAGATCTTCAACACTTGTTTTATTGACAAAACTTCAGATCTAACACTTGGTGTTTCCATCCCCCTCATTGAGCCACCTAATCTTAGCTCGTTGCCGACCAGCTGTCATGTCAATCAATTTAGCTTGCTGGAAAGCTAGAAGAATATGGGCAAGATCCTCCTGAAGCCAAACATTTGAACGGTCTTTATCACATTCCAATTGAACCAGTTCCAGTTCAGATTTGAGTAGGGAAACACGAGCCGAAATACCCCTAAACGAGGCATGAAGGCGACGAATAGGGGATTTGAGAGCCTTCATCCTAGTCTTTAGCCGAAAAACAAAAGACCCCGAACAAGGCATATTCCACATTTCGCTAACCGTTTGTAAAAAGCGAGGATGATCAACTAAAAAATTATCAAACTTGAATCCCCAAACACGCTTACGTTTGCCACCTTTAAATGATAAAATGCCTGGCGAGTGATCAGAAATCCCCCTCGGAGCAAAGAGAACCGATGCATCATGAAATCTCGATGAAAATTCAACATTACCGAGGATGCAATCAAGCTTCCTATGAATCCCATTCTGCCCCATCGGCTTTTGACACCACGTGTATTGCACACCCGAAAAGTTTATATCGAAGACCTCAATATCCTCAACACAAAGGGAAAAAATCCTCCATATCAATGTTTCGACGAGAAGAACCGCCAAAACCATCATGGGGAAACAACATGGCATTGAAATCGCCCATGATGATCCACAGCTTATTGCCAAGTAACACCTTAAATTTGCGTAGGCCAGACCAAAGCTCTTTGCGTGCATTAACATTATTGGACCCGTACACAACCATCACGTAAAAAGGAATAGGATCCCCCATAACATGCATTTCACAGTGAACAAATTGACTACGACTTTCAATCACCACAACATCCATAATACGAAGATCCCAACCAAGAACTATACGAGTACCGCGATCACAATACATACCATTAGAGCACAAAACCCAAGATTACAAGAATGCATAAACTCCTTTACCTCACTTTGTTTGACCGGGGAGTTAAGACCCCGAGTATTCCAAAAAGCGAGTTTAATCATGACTAACCTTGGAAAGAGACCCGCCATTGTCCACGTGCTTTCCCGAAGGATCAACCGAGAAGCGATGTGCACCATCCAAATCCCACTCTTCTGTCTCGATATCATCCTTGCTCTCGTCCGAAAGGGGGCTGAATTTATTTCCAACCGGGGTAGAAAACGATGACGGTTGGAGCAGAGGTCCACGCCTTGGCTTGGTAAAGGTTCGTATGGCATTCACAACCGAAGCAACGAAAGGTTCCGAAGGCTGACCTGGGTTACGAGTATCCAACTTTTCCTTCCGAGCTTCCCTTTGATTTTCCCCCAAGGGAGGAGCAATCTCTATAACCTTAGATTGACTCACATTAGTCTCCTTAGCGTTTTCCTCCTGCCTTTCTTTTGACATTTCTTTAACAGTTCCCACAGTTTGACCATCTTTAATACCCCTTTTCGATGAGTTGCTAGGCCCCACGTCATTGTGAGTCTTTTGTCCATTCTTTGGGCGCCATTGTCTTCTCTCAACTCGAATAAACCCATCTCCATCCGGGACCCCCTTGGAACTTTGCGATACTCCTTTGTTCACTTATACCGATTTAGGACATGCTCCACTTTTGTGCCCAAAGACAAGGCAGTGGGAACACTGAGAAGGTTCCCACACGTATTCAACCTCAACCTTAACTTTTTCCTCTTGCCCACCATTCAAGTTAGGAATGATAACTTCAAGTTCCCTTTTTAGCGCCCCAATTGCCCAAACCTCAACCAGAACCTTGGCAAAGCTCGGTCTACCCCACTGCTTATCACACATTGCCATAGTACAAGCATCCATCTGCTTTGGGATACCTAAAGCACAAGCAATACGGCTCACACCCTCTCGGTTAAAAGCAACCAAAGGAATATGGTGTAGCTTGACCCATAACGGGCACGAAGAATGATCTGGACGTTGAATGCCTTTGATGGGATCCCAATGATGAAGAAATAGAGGCACTCCACGAACCATTAAAGGTCCTGCCTCCATTACTTGAGCACACCCACCCTCATCATTGAATCGGAAGAAAAAGACTCCACGATCATTCATCATAGAATCACAAAAACCAAATTTGCTCCAAGCATTCTTAACATATCGTTGCACCAATGGAAAAGGAATACGAGGTCCCAAAAAATAACCGTACAAGGTAGTACGGTAAGATTTGCAAGCTTCTTTCGCCAACTCCACCGGGATAGGAATACTAGTAACGAGTTTATCCGCCAAAGGAAAATATTCAAGCTTCGGGGAACCCGCAGATCCAACCGCATCGACAAATGACGAAGATTTTTTCAAAAGAGTCACCTCTCCAAATTTCAACGAAGCATCACCTTTACCACCATCAACCATTAGATGGTCCCATCAACCATTCTAGGCGCACCAGACGAAACCCTAGCAGCCTCCTCCATCATCACATCGTTATGATTGACGTCGTTAGGGCCGACGCCAGCCACCGAAGAGCCGATGCCAGCAGAATTAGGGCTGACACCAGCAACCGGAAGGCTGACGCCAGCAACCCCATGAAGATATGAAATATGGGGCACCTTCTGCGCATCCAACGAACCACTATCCTTACCATCACCATTCCCCCCGAAAACGTCAGCCATGCGAACCACGCCGAGCAACAAACGAAGCTGAATCGCTGAAGTCTACCATAGGAAACCCTAGCTACCGGGAGACGAAGATCACGGTTTACACCGTGATGTTGAATCCCACAAGTATCCCTAGCTTAGACAACGAAGGCAACAGAAACACACTTGCTACTAAACGGGAAACACAGCAAACGCAAACAAGAAGAAAACCGCCGCCGGCGAGAAACCTAATCGGAAAATACTTACCAGACGTAAACCTTCCACGAAAAACTTGAAATCTTGACAAACGATCAAGAGAACAATAAACGCCTCCCCAGAAAACTCCAAATACAAACCAAGAGACGAACTAGCCGAGATTAACCAAGAGTCGCCGAAAAACTCGATCGGAAACAAAAATCCCATCGCAAACGGCCAAAACCCTAATCGCCAAACGAGAGAGCATTTTTTCTTTTTTAATTCCCGGTCATAATTCTTCCCGGATATCCTTGCATCCGGTAAGTACTTCTTCCGGAAACTCTTGTTATCCGGAAATCTTAAGCTATCCGGTAAGTATTGCATTGTTATTAATCTATTTGGACACTCATACTTTCCGGTAACCTTTGTTATCCGGAAAACTGATTCTATCCGGATTCTCTTAGCTATCCGGATTCTTTTGCATTTTTTAATTGTTTTCACGAATTCTGATCCGGACACTTCCAGATCAGACCCTTATTCGGATTCCTATCCAGTAAGATCACTCTTAGTTCATATCAGTCGTAGAACCTGCGTTAGGATCCCACTTTTAGCGCCTTTCGTTAGGTTTACTTTTTGAATAAATCTACACGTCTGACGATCACTCCGTTGCAACCTACGATGACTTCACGTGACGCACTTGCTATTGGAACCGACTCCAAACCACCTTGTCTCTATCAAGGTGAGTATAGCCAATGGCGAGACAGATTCATGATTTTCATTGAATCTAAGGACAACTATGTGTACATCAAGAAAGCTCTTGACGATGGTCCGATTCAATGGTCGAAGAAGACCATTGCACCAACTGCAACAAATCCTGCGACTAGTTCTGAAGACAAGACTGAAGCCGAACTGACCGCAAAGGAAAGTGGCAGAATAGAAGGCGAAAAGCATGCCAAGAGATATATTATCCAAGCACTTCCCAACTCAATCTACCAAGCTATCGA
This sequence comes from Saussurea involucrata, assembly GCA_033807775.1. Lineage (NCBI taxonomy): Eukaryota > Viridiplantae > Streptophyta > Magnoliopsida > Asterales > Asteraceae > Saussurea > Saussurea involucrata. The sequence goes on from CM066317.1 coordinate 62,113,418, forward strand.
CAACTACAAAGGTACGGCAAAAGGCATGTGGGATCAAGTGGCTAGAATGATGCGTGGGAGTGTTGTTGGTAATCAACTAAAGATCAACAGCGCAATAACCAAGTTCGATGGTTTCAAGCAACGCAATGGCGAGACTCTCACCCAAGCATATGAACGCTTCTGCTTACTTCTCATTGAACTGAACAAGAACCAGATTGTTTGTTCCAACATGGAGAACGCGCTCAAGTTCCTCAACAATCTGCTGCTCGAATGGAAGGTGTTTGCTTCTCATGTTAAGCACAACAACTTGATAGAGAATCTTAGCATCAACGATCTGTATGAGACGCTTCTTTAAGACGAAGATGAAGTAAATGAACTTTTGGGAGAGAAGAAGATTGAAGCAAAGCCAGCTGTTGATCCTATAGCACTCATATCCTCAAAGAAAGGGAAATCTTCGGGCCATCATTCTAAACGTGCTCAAAGGCAAAGCTCTTCCGAGTCTGAAAAGGAAGACAGTGACTCGAATGAAGAAGTAGCTGAATTCAAGAAAGTTGTTGCTCTTCTCACTAAATCTTTTCAACAACAACGATTTTATAAGAAGCCAACATCTAATAATCAACGCTACTCCACCGCCTCCAACAAACGCCATGATTATCAAGACAACCACGAGGGAAAGAAGAAAGTTGATGAACAGGACACGTCAGAGAAGAAAGAGAAAGATGATAGAAAGAAGAGAGATGAACCAGTGACCTACTACAACTGTGGAAAGCTTGGTCATTTTGCTAAAGACTGCAAAAAGCCTGTAGTAAAGAATTCTCACTACTACAAGGACAAACTGGCACTAGCTGAGCAGAAGGAAGCTGGAGAAGCTATGTTTGTGGAAAACGACTACTGGTTGGGTCGTTCTGATGATGAAAGTGATTCAGACTGTGCAAATGCTTTAATGGACTATCATTCTCCACCTGATGAAGAGAAGACAAGTCAGGTATGTGACGTTCCTCAACAAGAGTTTCTGAATAAAATGCAATCCTTTAATGATCAGGCAAATTCCTTTAAGACTACCACTAAAGAACAAAAGCTTGTGATTAGTTCACTAACTGAAAAGCTAGATGTTCAAATGTGATTAACTGATAAACATAAGTCTGAAAATGCTATGTTAAAGGAAAAAATGCAAAATCCTTTCAATAGCACCCAAAGACATAAAGGCCAAATTATCTGATCTTCAGTCTTAGTTTGATAAGTGCATGAATGAGAAAGAAGAACTTGTTTATCAATGCTCCTCTCTTCAAATTTAGCACAAGGAGTTTGTTACAAAAATTCTTGATCTTGAAACCAAACTCCACAAAAGGGGTCAAACTGATCAAACCATCTTTCTGAATAAACTCAAAGAGTTCACGTACTTTAACAAAGAATGGGGTATCGGATATGATAACCCACATTATTTGAAAAAGGGAAGATGGCATGTACCCACTCTATATGATTTTGCTTGTTTTGGATTAGATAAAAAGTATCCGGAATATGCCATTCAATGGACTGGTCCTCTTGAACCTGAAAAGGAAGAGGACACCGACGAATATAAGCGCACACACAAACGAGGAATTCAGCTTCCGTTTTGTTATGAACCTTTGAATAATTCCTATAAAAAGAACAAAAAGTATCTCTCAAATGACTACTTCGACCCTTACGAGGTTGCTAAGCCCAAGGATTCCTCCAAAAAGGATGAGGACCATGCACCAGCAACCAAGACTGAGACGGACGAGTTTAAACTCTATGTTCCCCCTTCATCTTGGAAACAAAGATTGTCGAGTTGGAGGAGTCGTTTGAGAAAGAAAGGTCGCTTTTTCAAAACGAGAAGAAAGTGCTAATTCAGGAACATGAGAAACTCAACTCTGAGAAAACTGAAGGTGTGTCAAATAAAGGACAGGAAATCCTTCGAGGTGAAATTAATATGCTCACATCGAAACCGGTTGCTTTGGCAACATAAAAGATGGAGGAGTATGCAATAAATGGTCAGCTCCAAGAGCAAATTGACCAACTCAAATCTGAAAAACAGATTTCACCTGATCTTTCCTCTAACTCATATGACACATCCTCGTGTAAAGCCTTCATCAGAAATATCTCTTCGTAAGAAAATAGACTTTCTCAAGATGAGTGTGTTAAAAGGAAATTAAATTCTGATTTTTGAAACGCTTCCGCACCAAGTTCCCCAAAGCACACAAGAACAAAGTGTTCCTCGCCTTCCTCGACCGGTCCAAGTCCAGTAATTCCGGATGTCGATTTTTCAGCATTCATGAACTCTGAAGGCAATTCTGATGGAGAGTTTGAGTCATTCCCTTTCGACAACCCTCTTTCGTGTCACACTGATTTTTTGTCTCAAGTAGTCAATCATCCGGTCAATTTTCTAAAGGGTAGCAGATCTCAAACAAATGCCACAACTGTGATCAAGATTTCTCAATCAAAACCAACTTCCAAACCTGTTTCTAAAAAGCAATCACAGCCGAGGCAGGAGACCAGACCATTGTCTACCAAAAATACCGTTTCTTGTAAAGTCACTAACCATTCTGTCCCTGTGGTTTCAGATAAAAATGGTCGAGCAAAACCAGAAAAACCAAAGTGGCTAAACAAGGAATCTGTCAAGGATGCAGCGTCAAAGTCATTCCCTACTGCTTTCAATTCTAGAAAAAACAAAGACAATTGTGTTTGGAATAATTGGAATCATTTTGAAGTTTCTTTCCCAATTAAACTTAATTCAGTTCATCAATTCATTCAATTATCGCGTGATTGTTTTGTTTGTTCTAGATGTGGTTGGAATGATTTTGATCAAATTAACTTAAATGATTGGTATGGGTCACCTCACATGTTTAATCATACACCCAAACGAAACCATCGCAAAAAGAACAAGAAACACCATACTCAACGAGGGTACCAATCAGAGGTTAAACCACAGCGGGAGACCAAACCCAATGCAAAACGGGCTACTCCTACTGAGGTTAAACCGGCACCTAAGAGGCAACCTGCTAAAAATAACTTTCCTCCAAACGGTGTAAATTCTACACCAAGAAGGCAACCTGTGCCAAAACCAGTTCCCGCTAAAGGTGTACAACCTACACCCAAGGGGAAATCTGTGTCGAAGCAAGTTCCTCCACGAGGTGCCAAATCTAACCCTCCAGGACCCAAACAAATTTGGGTACCTAAACTTTGTTAATCTGTTTTTGCAGCATGGTCATGTGTGGTACTTAGATTCTGAATGCTCCAAGCACATGACCGGAAGAAAGGAGCTTCTCACGAACTACAAGGAAGAATACGGTGGACACGTGAGATTTGGAAACGATAACAAGGCGCCGATCGTGGGCTACGGCGACATTGTTCAAGATAAACTCACAATCAAGAAGGTATCACACGTCGCTGGATTGGGACACAATCTGTTCAGCATCTGGCAATTCTGCGACAAAGATCTCGAGGTTGGCTTAAAAAAGACACGGTGTAGAATCCTCAACATTGACGGAGAGGAACTAGTGGTTGGAAAACACGAGACCAATCTCTACACGATCGACCTCGTAACTCTGAAGCCCGATAACCCTGTCTGCCTCATGTCAAAGGCAAATTCCCAATAAACTTGGATTTGGCATCGGAGACTATCGCACCTAAATTTCAAGAGTATCAACAAGTTGGTGCTGGGCGGACACGTAAAAGGCATGCCCGATCTTCAGTTCGTGAAGGATCGTCTATGAGGCGCATGTGAGATGGGAAAGATGAAGTGAGTGCCGCACCCGCTGAAGGCAACTCCGAGCACGACCCGGACCCTAGAACTTATTCATATGGAGATGTGTGGGCCGATGTATGTTTAAAGCATAAACAAACGCAAATATGTTCTCGTGATGGTGGACGACTTCTTGCGCTACACCTGGGTGTTGTTCTTACGTTCGAAAGACGAAACTGCGGAGCTAATCATCGACCACCTGAAGACTGTCTAACTGAACGAAATGCAGCAAGTTCAGTCTATTAGAACCAACAATGGGACGGAGTTCAAGAATCAGACAGTCGATACTTATTTGTCTTCAGTCGGCATTGCTCACACTTTCTCGGCTGCATGCACTCCTCAGCAAAACGGAGTGGTGGAAAGGCGCAACCGCACTCTTGTCTAGGATGCTCGCACTATGCTTTCCCAAGCCAACCTGTCGCTATTTATGTGGGCCGAAGCGGTGTCTACGGCTTGTTACACTTAAAACCGCTCCATCCTCAACAAGCGGTTCAATAAGACACCGTACGAGATCATGAAAAACACGCTCCGAACATCAAGTACGTTATGAATGACAAATATGATCTTGGCAAATTCAGCCCCTAGGCGGACAAAGGAGTCTTCATCGGATACTCCATGCAGGCTAAGGCGTATCGCGTTTACAACAAACAGACCAAATCTGTTGTTGAAAGCATAAATGTGACATTCGATGAAGCCGCAGATTTGGCTTCAGAACCCGGTTTAACTGGCGTGTTAGCTTCCGGACCTCCAAGTTCGGGATCTACACAAGCAACAGTAAATCTGAATCATGCATCTTCATCGCATGATAACTCTTCTGATTTAGATTTACTGTTTAAGTATTTTTATGATGACATCTTTAATGTTACCCCTACTGTCTCAGAACAACATCGACTTGAAGCTGCTCGTATTGAGGACTCGTCGCACCTATCCGGTCCGCCGCCTTCTACAAGAACGCCATCCATTACTGTGGAGACAGCACAACCGTCGTCATCAACATCTACTGATATTGTTATCCCCCTGGAGGAACCTGATACAAATCCGGAGATCACTCATAGTGATTCGTCTTCTACTACAACCCACGATCAACTTCTGAACTCCTCAGAACCGGGAGTTGACCAACCACGACGAATACTCCCCCACCTCCTCCGAGAAATCAACCTGCAACACTCGAGGCAGTACAAGTCCTACCTTCTAGTGGTTATGTGGATTCGGACGCGTCTCACTCTACTCAGCAACCGCTTTCGCATACCACCAAATCGATGCGAGCTCATCCCTTACACCAAATCATTGGTGATCCCTCCACACCTGTTCGAACACGAGGTACATCCGCCAACTTCTGTCAATTTTCCGGTTTCTTAAGCAACATCGAGACGACGAACGTACGCGAAGAGCTTGAAGATCTGGACTGGATCATTGCTATGCAAGAAGAGCTCAACCAATTCGAGGCTCTGAAGGTATGGCGACTGGTTTCACGTCCAAAGAACAAGACAGTGATAGGAACCAAATGGATCTTCAAGAATAAGAAGGATGAAGACGGAATCGTCGTACGCAACAAGGCGCGTCTAGTGGCCAAGGGGTACCGTGAACAAGAAGAGATAGATTATGATGAAACATATGCTCTGGTAGCAAGAATCGAGGCCATCTGAATGTTCCTTTCTTATGCCACACATAAGAACTTCACAGTCTTCCAGACGGATTCGTGGATGACTCGAAGCCTGATCACGTCTACATTTTAGACAAGGCTCTTTACGGTCTAAAGCAAGCTCCACGAGCATGGTACAAAACTCTGTCTGAGTTTTTGATAAAGTCCAAATTCACACGAGGTAAAATCGATTCGACTTTATTTATCAAAAACGAAAATGGTCACATACTCCTTGTTCAAGTGTATGTAGATGGTATAATATTCGGCTCTACCAGTCCCCTATATGCTAAGAACTTTGCCACTCTCATGGGAATTGTTTTCAAAATAAGCTTGCTTTACGAGATGAATTTCTTCCTTGGTCTTCAAGTTAAACAACTGTCGACCGGGATATTCATAAACCAGGCTAAGTACATCCGGGATATTGTTTGGAAATTCCAGCTGGACCAGTCCTCGCCAATGAAAACTTCATGGCGCCCAATACAAAGATTCACGTCGATCCTCACGGAAAAGATGTGAATCCTAAATTGTATCGCGGGATGATAGGTTCTCTAATGTACTTAACTGCAAGTAGGCCGGATATTATGTTCTCAACTTTCTAGTGTGCTCGATATCAATCAAAACCTAAAGTGTCCCATATGACTGCTGTCAAACGAATCTTTCGTTATTTATGTGGTACTGCTGATCTTGGTCTGTGGTACCCGAGAGAGACAGGTTTTGCACTATCCGCCTATTCCGACGCGGATCACGCAGGCTGCATGCTGGACCGGAAGAGCACGTCGGGTCACATTCAATTTTTGGGAGATAGCCTGGTAAGTTGGGCATCAAAGAAGCAGCAGTGGATTTCAACATCAACTGCCGAGGCGGAGTACGTGGCTGCCGCGAGCTGTTGCTTCCAAGTCATCTGGATGAGGACGCAACTCAAAGACTATGGTTTCACGTACGTCAAGGTCCCGATTTACTGTGACTCAAAGAGTGCCATTGCTATATCAAGTAACCCGGTTCAACATACCAAGACAAAGCACATCGACGTTTGGTATCACTTCATTAAGGATCACGTCGAAAGAGGTACCATCGAACTCTACTTCGTAAATACTGAACATCAACTGGCAGACCTATTTACCAAAGCACTGGACGAAAAATGTTTTAACACTCTTGTGAAAAAGTTAGGTATGCTAAAACTGACGACTTAATCCGATTGTATGCCCGTTACATGTTCCATACATATACGAGTAACTGTCTACTCATCATCCGGTGTTTACCCTCCTGATGAATGAGAACACACTTCCTCGCACCTGTATTCTACTCGTTTTAGTTACATCGTTCGATTTAGTCTCTGTATTTATTTCGTAGATTTCGTTTGTTTTTTCCTTTCTTTCTTCGTGTGTTCCTTTTATTTCATACTGTCGTCTATATCTAATTATCTATCAATCTATGTGCATTCAAAGTGTGTTCATGTGTTCAGGGGGAGCACTAAGAAGTATCAGGTAAGTTAACTTATCCTTTGAGGGGGAGAGTCACACGCAGTTTTTCTTTAATGCTAAAAGTTTTTTGGTGTGTGGGCACTCCTGTGAGATTCTCAAGTTACTTTCATCATTTGAGGGGGAGCGACACAAGTTTTTCTTTAAAAGGCTAAAAGTTTTTGTGTGTGTCGGACCCCACCACTACACTCTACTGCACTATCCGAGGGGGAGAAATGTTATTCCCATGCTCAGTTTGAGGGGGAGCGAGAGAAAAGTCCTCTTCCAGTTCCAATTACTGCAAAATTCCCAGAAACCGGAAAATTTTTGAGGCATCCGGACAGTATCCGAAAACCCCAAGGTATCCAGAAACCTCAAGGTATCCGGACAGTATCCGGATCTGCCCTATCCGGGTCGATCCATCCGGATTCTAGGTTCTCTTAAATAGCATCTGGGTTCCTTTTTTGATCATTATCCGGAAAACTCAAGCAAAAACCATAAACCTCTCGAAGTTTGCTCTCTCGCTCGGACTCACCCAAACTCCTCGATCTCATTCTCGTATTCATTCACAATCCGGTAACATACTCACCAATCTATCTCAAGCACATCCTTAATGGTCTTTCGCACTCTCATACTCGATTTGCCCACAGATTTGGTCCCGTTATTACCGACTTCGAAAAACCTTTTGGGGTTCTTCGCTTTTGTGTCTACTCAGCAGAGTATAGGTATTGTTATCGTGGATATAAGTTTATTTGCGTCTATCGACACGATCTTGATCAGATAGTCCTTGACTGAGACAGTCCATTTATCGATTGATTGATTGGCGTTTCGTCCAGACACATTCATTGTGCCCGGAAAGCTTCATTTTTCGTACGGAAACCTAGTTGTCTGGAAACCTCAGGGTTTCCGGTAAGTTCAACTATCGGATAGTTCATGTATCCGGACTCCATTTTGTCCGGAATCATCCATCACCCGGAAACATCTTTGTTCGGATTGCCAGTTTTATCCGGACACTATCATTTCATCCGGAATGCTTTTGTTGTCCGGATACCTTGTGTCCGGATACTTGTGTTGTCCGAAAAGTTTTGTCAAATAACTAATGTTGTCCGGACACCCCTGGTTTGTCACTCCAGTACCTAGTTTGCCACTGCCAGTCCTCATTCTATATCCGATTGAGCATATTTAATGCAAAGGTACGCGCCGACATTTGGTCATTCGTCTTAATTACTAACTATGCTCTGTTTTACAGCTTCAATGACGGATCAACAAAGTCCACAACAACCTCCGGAAGAGCATATTCCTCAAGAGGATTTTATAGAGATAGAGCCGAACAATCATCATCTGGAGTCGGCTCAGTTCCGTCCACAGCCACAACATCGTGTTCTGTTGGATATACTTACCCGTCACCCTCTCCGTGAGGCACTCACCGCCACAGCTGACGTTCCGCTCATCTATGTCCTTCTGGTATGGTTCAGTGCCCAAGTCGTGACTGCTGGGAATACACATACAATCACCACCCAGATTGACAACCAACCTTTCACGATGACACCGGACTCCTGCCGCCGCCTTCTTTCACTTCCGGAAGCCACCGCTGGTGGACATCAAAGATACGACCCCACAGTTAATGACTAAACGGTGTGCGAACAAGTCCGCGCGCTAGGGTACAATCATGCTCTCGACCGCCCATCAGCGTTCACCCGTAAGTACCTGGCCTCCATCTGGTATACTCTGTTCACAATTTTGAACATATGTCTTTCATCAAGATGGAAGGGAATCGACCAGTGCACCGACGATTTTCTACGCCTATTCCATGCCGTGTGCTACAACCTCCACGTCGACACATCAATGATTATCTGGCGTGAACTAGTACAGGCCATTCGCCAAATCGGAGGTTCAAAACAGAAGAAGTTTCTCCCCTACCTGCGTTTCCTTTCGCTCGCTGTCCGACTTCACATGGATGTCAATCCTGCCATACCGTGACACCTAACCCATCCGGTTTGTCCCCACCACCATCTACAATACATGGTCATCCGCAATCCATCCAATGCGGTGGCCATGCCTATCCTTGAAGCCTTTTTAGCTATCGCCGATCCCGTTGCACCAGGGGTAGTTGCTTATAGGGAAGAGATAGGGAATCCCATGGTCCGGCCAGAACCGGAGGGACCTGCCCAGGGATTTAGACCCGAGAGACGTGAGGGTTCGAGAATGAGAGGTGGGAGGGCCCGACAAGCAGGTGCTGCCGGGTGGGGTGTGTTGATTGTTAGGGGAAGGGGAACTAGTGTGGGTGGTGCAGCGGTATCGTAACCCAGTTCCAGCCAACCCCGTCCAACAGACGAAGCCGGAGCATCGTCCTCATGACCGATGCTTCAACATGACTCCACACCATATCTTTTCGACTCGCCTTCACCTACCTTCCAGGTTCATAATGTAGAATCTGACTCCGATACGGCATCTGACACGACCCGTGCCATTCGGCTATCTAAAATACGTCCCCGTATCGGACTAAACCCCGACTTCACCGAAGGCATCCCACTTGACTCACCTACCCATGCTTCACCTAGGATTGAGGGAGTAGAAGGAGTTGAGTTAGAAACTGCGAGCCAGAGAGAACTACGTTCGAAAGCGAACCAGGAAAGATTGGGCCGTAAAGATAACGAGGCTCCCGAGCGAACCGAACCTAGCGATATCCGGGTAGCCACATCTGCTATCCCGTCTCATTTGTTGGGACAGAGTATTGAAGAAGACTCCGTGGACCCAGCAGAGCAATTGCACGACCCCCTCATCAACTCATCCATCACAGGGATATAGCACAACTCCCACCGGCCTCTCACTCGGAGAGTGCTGGTGTTGAAACAAGCGACCAGCAGCCCCTGGTCGTGACTTCTTTTCGTGCACAATCGAGTCTAGATCCACTTGCTATTGAAAATCCTTTGGCTAGGACACAAGAGGACTAACACCAAGTCGAGAATCTTCGTGACTCGACCGGAACCACCGTAGTGTCCTCACCTCTAGGTGGAACACAAGGATCGGAGGGAAATCCTACCACCGCTACCGACGGGTAATCTAAGTGAACCCGGAGTTACTCACCCAGACTTTGTGGCACCAGGGTCCCTGGACAGCACCCTTAAGGCTGTCCGCGAGGCAATGGAGCAAACTATGCAGCAACATGTAGCCGCTGAACTTGCCAAAGTTATGTGCACAATCAAGGGCAAAGACAAGGTTGTTGAAGCTGAATCTGCACTTGTACCTCCACTGATCACAACTCAACCTATCTATTCGGCGGACACTCTCAAGACGATGCTACTAGCCCAACTGCTCCAAGAATCAGAAACAAACGCCTTAACCGAAGTAGACCTGATCACCTTTCTGAAAACACAGGTCACTACTCCTTCATCATCTATTACATCTCGCCTGGACTCTATCGACTCAACTCTCAAGGAATTCAACCGAGCTCTTACTTTGATGTCCGAGAGACTCAGTTCCCTAGAAGAAACCTGCAAGAGTCAAGCAGGTGGTCTGAAGCGGAAACACGATGACCAGGATGATCCTGATCACCGTGAGGGGGAGAAAAGACCTAGACTATCCGAGACCGAGACCGCCGCCCTGATCCAGACTGAAGCTACAACAGTGGTTCAACAGGAACCTCTAACTGCGGCAGCTACTACAGATGGTAATCGACATGGAGATTTCAGATGATGAAGACCCGATGGTTGAAAAGCCCGAGGGTTCAACACAGGAACTGGTCAACTTTGATTCATCAGACAGACCACTACTGGATATGATAGATCCAGATTATGAAGCCAACCCGGAGACCGAAGATGCATGGTATGAAAAAGCCGCCAGTGCCATAAATCTCTAGGTAAATTTGGTATTCCCCATTGATGAAGACGATAACATCGACTATGATCAGTTCCTGCTCCAGAATTTCTATGGTATGTCTCCCGTTCACTATACTCAACCTACTGGAACTTCAACAAGACCTGAGCCTGCTACTGCCAACATTCTGACAACTCCTCTGCAAATGACAGCTTCTGATCTTCCTCCCCCTCCTCAGCAACAAATCCGTTGGGAGAAGATCATGGTACTTATCCCTCATCTGGAGGAATACTTGAAGAAGTTGTTCGTCCACAAACTTTGCCCGATCGAGCCGGCCTTTTGCCTTGGTATTTACAACCTCGACCCCGAATACCAACGTCGTTATATCAGCGCAATGAAGCGGTATCTTCCAGTCAGCCAAGTCAGAACCAAGCATCAAATCACAGAGGTACTTAACATCCATTCACGCCGCATCACGAGGATCGTATATCCTGTCTTTACTGTTCGCCGCGAAGATGGTAATGAATGGAAATTCTCTGAAGCCGACTTCCAGCACCTCCGACCGTTCGACTTCCTGGCTATTCTGAAAGACCTTCGTACAAGAACCATCCGACTGCTTGAAGTTAGAAAGGCGCTCGAAGCTGTTCGTCGATATCTGGTCCATACCATTATGATGTCATATCTAATGGATTTTCAAATGGCTGCCGAGAACAGAGCGAAGAAGGTAAATCTGATAAAGCCGAATCTGAAAGCCCCCGAATTGAATATGTATCCCCAGAACGTTATGCTTCTAGAACCAGAATTTAGGATCGTCTTCATTAATGAACAGAAAGAGAAACGATTTATGCGGTTCAGTCAGGTAGAAAGCGTATGCGATGGCACGCGCCTCAAAGTTCGAGATGCTCTTCGAAAGATCATTACACACGAGTCTAAAAATCCAAGGTATTCATATGTTCCGAATCCGAATGAAACAAATGCTCGGAATGCCTTGGAATTGGTTGAAGATCGCATCGACTACCACCGTGCTATCAGATGGTTCAAGATTCACTTCACACTTCGCAAAAGATATGTCTTCAACTAGCGAGAGCTAGAGCGCGAACTCGAACTTCAAATCAAAGGGGGAGATTGTTAGGGTCAATTTAATGTTGATTTAAAGTTCAAGGGTCTGAATGTAATTCTTTATTTTGAGCCTTATTAGTGAACGGGCTGTGGGCTTGTTAACCACGGGCCCGCCATATAAATAAATTGCTTAGCCTTAGAAAATAGGCTAGTTGTCTCATTTGCTTTCCTACTTGTATTGTAAACACTCTGATTGAAAGCATAATACAGGGATGACCAGTTGAAACCATTGTTCTTATCGCTCATATTACTGATTTCATATTTGTTGCACAGATCTGGATTTAAGAATTCCCTGCACAACGATTTGAGAATCGCTTGCATGCATCATCCGTGATCCTTAATCTTACTCCCTCCGAACGACGTTATTACGACAAGGATATAATGAATGAAAATCTTTTCATATGACACAATTCTGAAAGAATTTCTGACACAAAGTAAATCAGTCGATGCTCACCCTCATTTATGCTATCAATAGGTCAAAAAGCATTTTGGTTATAAATGAATTGCAGGCAACCATATTCTTGACCTTTTGTAACAAATTTGACTTATGAATAAAATGTGAAATACTTTGCAAATCGTTAAGCTCAAAATTTCAATGCGTAATGTGAATGAGATCACCTTTTTCTTTAAACATGCACATGCACATTCTAACTCATTTTCCGTCAAAATTTATATTTACACATTTAACTTAAATCATGAAAATTTCATTTTACATAAAAAGAACACCATGCCTGAGACTCTAGTGCAATAGAAGGCTACTCACTCAAAGGTCGATCGCTTTACTCACGTAGCTTACCCTTGACACCTTAGCTACGACCAATGGTCGCCCTATCTGTCATGCAACAACTTACTGAACACGCTTTCCACATCTCACTTACTCAACTCTTTCATACTATTTCGTTTTAATCAACTATCTCACTTTCCACTTCTACATGGTTTCGTTTCATTATAGGTATCTTATTTCATTTACCCTGCCATAGACAAGCTTGATTAAGAACTCAGAGCTCCATTAACACTTCAAGATTTTGACACAGTCTTTCCTTACCACCCCGACTGATCAATTCCATGATTCCTAGAACTGGGGCTCTCCCGAAACAGGAGTCCTTCCCAAACTCAAACATTCATCCTCTTTGAATCCACGAAGAGCTACCTCTAGATGACGCATAGCTCTTTATACAACATTTCTTTTCTACGATGTATACATACATTACCACATAAATGACTTCTCATGAAACTTCCCCAACAAGGGGTCTCAGTCTACCCCTCAGGGATCTTGTTGACATTCTAACGTACTGGAATACGACATAAACACTAGGTGGGTTAACAAGGTAGGTTAAGCACATACATGTACCTGTAAGTTCACAATTTCACTGGCCAAGTGAAATCTCAAACTTACCTTACATGACACTCCTCAGTACCCTATTAGTCCTATTTCTACAATAGTTTCCTCCTAACGTATTTCCCGTATCTACATTAGTGCCCTCTTAACGCATTTCCTGATTCTAAGTTGTGATTTCTACTCCCAAGTTTAAGTTTAGGCTCGTCCGGTCACCTAAATCCGTTAAACTATGGCTCTGATACAATTTGTAACATCCCAAATTTACAATAGGACAAACAAACAATTAAGTCATAACATTTACAAATCTGGGTCCTAAAATTTCATTACATTCAACTAAACTAAGGTTGGCGGAAACAACCTATACACAACTCAGAATAGTCTAGCCGCTACAAGTGGCTCATGCACTGTCTCTAGCTGCATATGTTCCTCATCTTGCTCTTGCTCACTTACCTGAGCCTTCAACTATTTGCTTACTTGAAAAGATTTTAGTTTTGAAAAGCGAGGGTTAGACCATGAGGTCTAGTGAGTCCCCTCCATAAACAGTGTACAACAACATTATAAAAATCATTTATAAAACAGTTAAAATTCTTCACATAACATCAATCATGGTGCTGCACTGTGTAATGGATCACATAACATTCCGCGATCGGGGTCCCAGTAGGTTCCCTTCTCGCCTCTTCCGTAGCCTACGCAGACTCCTCTTCCGGAACCTACGCAGACTCCCCTTCCGGAGCCTACTCAGACTCCCCTCTACCGAATAGGAGGGAACGAATTCCAACCTACCGGTCTGTCATACATATCCAAGGGGTCATCAGAACCCGAGGATCTATCTCAGATCCCACAGTGCAAACCGACTCCACATAGCATTCACATAAACCATCATAGTCATAAAGCATGAGATTTATAATACACCTTACAATTCGTTTCGTTGCTGAATAATCTTTTCGGTAGAACATAATTTTCATGTGAAAGCATTCGTAAAACTGGTAAATAACTCATGTTCATAAACATACCCTGATCTGTGAAAATAATAAACGTTCATTTATGTAAGAATCATGTAAAACCACATGGTATTTCCACATAACAACTTTCCTTGGAAAAACACGCACAATAACGTATTTTAGATAGAAAAACTCACCTGGCTTGCTTTCTCCAAAACTTCTCACTTACACCTCTGATCCGTTCTTACACCTAAAGCATAACATAACAATATAAATCAGTGTCTACTGACTTACGCTCTTAGGCTTTCCCTTAGTCCGACCTTACATACTTAATTAGAATATTGACTACGTACTAGGCCCTTATTAAATAGTTTTAGACCTTAAATAAACTAAGCCCAAAAGAGAATTAAGAGATCTCTCGGCCCATCATACTTTCGGCCCAACAAACCAATCCAGGCCCAAGCTTGAGTTACGGTCAACTTCCGGAATATAATGACTTCCGAAACATACGACTTCCGGAACATACCGACTTCCGGAACATATTGACAACTTCTGGAACTACGACTTTCGGAACACACTGACTACTTCTGGAACAACGACTTCCGGAACACACTGACAACTTCCGGGAACTACGACTTCCGGAACACACTGACAACTTCCGGAACTACGACTTCCGCAGATGGGACTTCCGGAGATAGGACGTTCGGAACTCGGCGATTTACGAACAGAAACCAAGTTCCTCGACTAATTCCTTACAAAATGACCAATTGATTCCTTCCATAAACATAGTGATACATTTCATCCACAAAGATTTACATACTAGACCCAAATAACCAATTAATGACTCAATTCTTAGGATTTAACCCATTTGGTGTTCTTTCACTCTTACACAGTGTAAACAAAGAATAAACTACACCTCTGATTTCCCAGTTAATTACCGTACAAAGATTTTCACAAAAGAAGTGACTACTTAGTACTTACCTCCAACAACAAGCTTCTTTAATGATTTGTTGCCAAATGATTCCTCCTCTCCTCTTGGCCTTTCTTCTCTTCAGCCGCCAACAACAATGAAATGGAGAACATAGGGTTCCATCTTATTTGAACTCTCTCATTTCACCCTTGAACACTAAAGTTTCAATCTCCTCACTTTATCCACCAAACATTCAATACCAACTAGAAAAATCGGGTTGTTACATTTGTAAACAAATGACATTTCCATTTTTTTATATCATTTTCTTCATTCATCATTTTCTGGTTTTCGACTCTTATCTTCATTTCTTATAAAAGCAAATGAGACTCACAATTATATTGTTATTTTCTTTGGCACCATATAATCGGGACGCTTAAAATGTGAACGTTAAATTGGTAAACCAGTAGTCTAAGTCCTTTCCATGTCTATATATAACAGGGAAGAAGACAATGTGGAAACACATTGTGTACGGGTTGACTTCTAGTGTTGCATCTGCTCACAGTTTACTGGTATTTTATTTCTTCTAAATCCTTTTAAAATTCCTTTTCATTTTTTATTTTTTATTTATACTTCTTGATGATTTAATATCATGTTGTTGTAGTTGCATGCTAAAGAACACAATGATGCTAATCTCTTGGTGGACGTTATGAAACTCTTGAAAGCAAATGACGTGCCACTTCAACCTGGTACAACGGATATCGTATTTAGGTATGTAAAGGTCTTTTTTGTGATTCAAACATTCAACATTATATTTTTTTGATCATTGGATATTGAATGCGTCTTCTATGTGCTTATCTTGGTGATATATATACTGTTATACCAAGACATGAGCTAAAGCATTGTGATGCATATGCAAATAAGTTTATTAGTTTACTAAAATTTGATGTGCGCTAAAGCCAAGGTGTTAAAAAAGTGGAATTGGGCCTCAAGGTGGTCTGAGGCATAAGCTCTAAGGCAGGTATATATATATATATATATATATATATATATATATATATATATATATATAGACGCTCCGTAAAATAAAAACCTTGCATTTATTGCACCCCTTACAAACCACAGTCTGCATATGTGCAGACTGGTTCTGCACATATGCTGATGAATAGGTGCAAGAATATACATATAATGGACATACATTCATATGGGACAATGCATATATGCAGAACCAGTCTGCAGAACCAGAATGCACATATGTAGACTGTGGTTTGTAAGGGGTGCAACAAATGCAAGGTTTGCATTTGATTTGTACCCTATATATATATATATATATATGATACAATAGAGTTGGGTTCCGGTGAGAAGTTGAGGTTAACGTGAGAAGTGGTTATCAACCGTTGGATGAGAAATTGACGCACATTAGGATGAGATGCACCGAGATAAAATGCACCGAGATGCACCAAATCAATTCCCTTCTACACTTCAATTCATGGGAGGGCATTTGTTTATAAGTGATCAATGGTTCAGATCCACTTCTCACTTCTCTCAAGTTAACCTTAACTTCTCACATGATCCCTCGTCTGATACAATATATACCAAATATATACAAAGTGGGAGTTACGAGATACTCTTCAAAGTGGGTAAGAATATATATATATATATATATATATATATATATATATATATATATATATATATATATATATATATATATATATATACATATATTTATGATGCTCTTCAACTTTGGAGACCCGCGAAGACGTTGGAGAAGACAATTCTTCCTTCGAATTTAATTCATGGGACCCATTTTTATGATGTGTATAGTAATGAGTTTTATTGCGGGTTCTGTTTAGTTGATGTGAGGAGAATGTATTAAAAATCGCAAAGTGGAGGTGGAGGAAGATGGTGTAAAGTGACACATGAACCTCTATATGTTTCAAGTTTGTTTTCTTATTTCTTTCATGATGTTATCGACATGTTCTTATGGATCCTATTTGCTCTATGTGAGCGAAAAAGAAGATGGTATCTATGATATTGAGAATGGAGGAAAACAATTTATATTATTTGCATATCCATTTTGTGGGTCTCATATACCAAACAAAAAGATGGTTGTTGGCCCCAAAGTTGTTAAAGGCGCAAGGCGCACTTAGGTGCAAAGGGGTCCTAAGACCTAGGCGCGAGGGGCTGGCCTCACGAATGCGAGGCACATCGTATAAAAAATAATATATATAAATAAATACATATGTACACATAAATACATTCACACATAGTAATACACAACTCAAATACCATTATATAAAAAGTTGTAATATCAACTCAAGTACCCTTGTACAGTTCAATTTCAATTTCAAAAAAGTAGTAACATGAATATCAAAGATATCTCAATAAAATCTTGACTAATAGGTCGATGCTCAATTCTCCTTATCATCTTCAAGTGTCTATTCTTCAATGTTCACATCGGGTTTATATTCCCCAAATTGAATAGAAATTTGAAGAGAGAATTGAAGAGACCTATCTAATAAATGTGTTTTGTAGAAGTCTAGGAGGTTAAAACACATAACTAATATTAGGTTTCGACTTATTTAATAAGTCTTCTGTTGTAGAAGTCAAAAATGTTTGAAATTTAGGGTTGATCTTCATAAAGCGCGCCTAAGCCCATACTGCGCCTCAGGACAAGGCATTGCGCCTTAGTGCGCCTTAGTGAGCCGCCTCGCCTCGACAGAGAAAAAAGCCAACCCTTTATGCCTCTGCACCTAGGCGCGCCTCAGGCGCGCTTTTCAC
Source organism: Saussurea involucrata (assembly GCA_033807775.1). Classification (NCBI taxonomy): domain Eukaryota; kingdom Viridiplantae; phylum Streptophyta; class Magnoliopsida; order Asterales; family Asteraceae; genus Saussurea; species Saussurea involucrata. Next base: position 62,131,162 of record CM066317.1, read on the forward strand.
AACTATGGTTGGCCCCTTTTAATTGTTGCGAGGAGATGTAAAAGATAAATCCAGACGTATCCATTTTATCCCATTCAGATGTCGGGCCTAAGGAGAATAGGTTATATGAAGATGGTGCAAGTGAACGAAATGTAGAAATCTTTTACATCACCATTTTTTGGGGCCCATAATGAAATGTTAGCGTGGGTCCCATTAACTTGATACAAAGATGGGATCCATGAAACACAAAATGGAGAAAACCCGTATAAACGAATGGAATCTTACTTATTTCTCCAACGTTGTTATCGATATATATCATGTATCTTTCTTGCTTGCAGCATTTGCTACAATACAGATAGGTGGGATTTGATGAGTAAGTATGCAAAACGGTTTGTCAAGGCAGGAGCAAAATTGCGACGAACTTCATTTGATACTTAGATGACCGCCACAAAACTAGGTGCTCATTTACATTTTTTCCTGAAAATATAATCTATTCATTTGTCACTTCAAATAAATTTTGGTCGTTTAAAATCACCTATATTATTTATTGGGAGGGGACGGGATTGAGTGGGACAAAAATGCATATTTTTTGTCCCACCAAAATAGGTGGAACAAAAGTCAAGGAGATCGAGACAAGATTCGTAAATTACTAAACTACCTATGCCAAACTAAAACCCTAAAATCTTCCGTAATTCTTTCACTATCGCCCTTCCAGTCCTGTTTGGGTACCAAACGCAATCTTAATGATCAATAATATCAACATCATTCTCATTTGTGTCCCATTTGATGTCTTTACAGGAGACGTTGATAATTTATGGAAGATCGAGAAGTTGAGATCAGGATTGATGCAAACCCACACAATTGGTCGCGGGTTTTCATGTGCCAAAGTATTAATCATCCTGATCATTTTACCCTCTATTCAAAGTGTTTTATTTCAGATGAAGTTGTGGTTCTTTTTAAGAGTGTGAGTGTTTCAATTCTCCTTTTCTAAATTGAATTGGTCAACTTTGGTTCAATTTAGTTCCATGTATTAAACCGTTTTGTATGTTGAAAATAAGTTGAAATTATTTTTGACCTTTAGTAAATAAATGAGTCTCCTACAAAACCCTTGAAATAGAAGAACGTTAATGTAAATCACATGTGATTTTGCACATGATTTTACTGCTATCTTATTTTCTTGTTTAGCTACTATTCTTGTTTGAACCTCTCTCTCTCTCTCTCTCTCTCTCTCTCTATATATATATATATATATATATATATAGAGAGAGAGAGAGAGGGATAGTTTGTCTTCTAACAGGTTTTTTATGTACTCTCTTTGCAGGGGTTTCTGCTTGAACGTAAACCTGAAGAATGCAAATACACACTTGTTGTTTAATGTGAATCTGAATGGACAGACGCCCTTGATGCCAATAAAACATGAATTTGGAAGAAAATGTCGTTTGACCCATGATTCTGCCACGCCATACTCATCCATAACCCATATCGTAAATCCTTTATTGGTTGCTGACATCACACAAAGCTTTCCATCCAACACGCCCAGACTATTAGGGTACTTTCCATTTCCTATAGAATGAGGAAGAGGTATCTCACTGAAAGTCTCCAAACCCAAATCAAAAGAGACTATTGTTTTTAGATCCATTACACCTTTAATATGGGTATAGGTATAACCAAACCAATGAAGATGATGGTGATGATAATGGTCATCTACACAAACTTTGTCCTCATCAAAAAGGGCTGAAATATATGCATTGGAAACCTAGAGTCATTGATTAATTTCCAACTGGAGTTCTTCATACTGTACACCTCTACTTGAAGCCTATTTGCTTTAACAAGAAAACGATGTGTTTCTATTGGTAGATTAAAACAGTGCTTTAACTTGACAACTTTATAATCATCCGTTTTAGGATCATACCCGAACCGAAAATGCTTTCTATCGGGAAAGGGATCACATGACCGGAGAGTTGATACGGTGGAAAGAGTAGGGTTCCATATCTTAATGTCATCATATAACAAGATACGAAAACATATTAAGCCGTTAACAGAACCGATGAATCTTAAACAAGGCTCCATGATGGATTTAGGTGATTGAAGTGACCAGAGTGGATATGGTCAACAAGGTGGGTAGAGTGGAGATGGTGACGTGGAGGTAGGATGGTTTTTCGTTTCTCTCTCGTCGATGATGCTCCTTGTATGTGTGTGTGTATGCATATATATATATATATATATATATATATATATATATATATATATATATATATATATATATTGTTTGTTGATAACTGCCATTTTTGGCATTATTTTAGCACCACTTTTCGTGATTAAATTGCTTGAATTCCAAACAAACGAAGCGTATTTCACGGTTTATTCATGATTTTTCAGGAATCCATGTTTCGAGAATAAATGAAGAATTTGGTTCGAAAGAAGCTAATTATAGACGAAAATGAAGTATCCGACGAGTTAATGACAAATGGAGGATGTACGAGTCAATTCGTGGGTCAAATGTAACAACCCTAGTTTCTAAAAGAAAATGAAAGGTTTGGTGGCAATTTTTTAATAAAATAGAGTTGGAATTGAAGGACCTTCTAGCAATTCGAAGAAATTATAAAAGGGTACAATATTCTTGGTTTCAATCATTTGGAGCATTATTGTTTTGGTTGGCGGCTGAAGAAAAGAAAGGTGAGTAGCAGTTTTCGTTCAGGCATAAATTGGGGAAGAGAAGCTCAATTGTTTGGTAAGCATTCAATCACTCAATGTTAATTCTTGCTTAGTGCATAGTTAGATAAGTTAATGTTCTATAGGATTTCTTGTTTAGCTGTAATAATGTATCAAGCAATGTGGAGGTTTTGACTCACGAATGGGTTTGCTAATTAAAGAAATCAGTCGATTAGGGATTTTACTGGTTAAGAAGTAAATGGAACTAATTGGTAAGATTGTGTATTAAAAACCTCATTAATTGGAATGTTTAAGAAGGTTTGAATATTAGTAAAGTCTGAAATCGATATTTGTTCGAACCTGCGACACTTAGAAAGAATCAGGTTTGGCGCAAAGTGCAGTTGTCACAAACCTCACCTGGCGCAAGCCAAGTTGGCGCAAGCCAAGTTGGCGCAAACCTCAGCTGGCGCAAAACCCCGAGACCTGGACCTTTCGGGCTTCTGTTGACAGGCCCATTTCACATGAAAGTTGGGCTGAGGTTGGTTTAAGTTTGGATTAAGGTTCACGAGGCAAGGAAATTGATTATTGGACTTAGAAAAGAGTTAATTGAGACTAAGTTAAGAGAAGGAACTAGGATCGGAAAATTGAGACACACCTAATTAAATGATGATTATGCAATAGGTGCACGGTCAGTTCAAGGCACGAGGTTAGGACGGAAACTTCTATCAAGTGAGTTCCCTAAAACCCTTTTTACGATGCAAAGTGATAAATGTTTTAACTGATTATGGTTTTTCGAGCATGAAATGTTATGAACTAATTTGCATGATTTTCACAAACGTATCTGTTTTATTAAAAGAAATGTTTAGCATGAAGAAATGAAAGGAATGATGTATGAATATTTTAACCTACATGTTTTCATGAATGTATGAGTATGCTATGTGGTGTCGGTCTGCAATGTGGGATTAGAGAAAGATTCTCAGGATCTGAGGATCCCTTGGATATGTATGACAGGCCGGTAGGTTGGAATTTGTTTCCCTCCTATCCGGTAGAGGGGAGTCCGTGTGGGCTCCAAAGAGGGCGAGAAGGGAGTCTGATGGAACCCTGATCGCATAATGTTTATGTGATCCATGCACAGTGCAGTACCATGACTGATGATACTTTATGGTTTATTGATAAATGTTCTCCAACTGTTTTACATGTTGTTTTCGGAGGGAATTCACTAGGCCTTTTTGTCTAACCCTCTCTTTCAAAACTAAACCATTTTCAGGTAAGCGTACAACCGGTTCTTCTAGTAAGAACTAGGAAAGGCGACATGAAGGACTTGGAGATTAGAGCAACTCCAGATTTTGTTTATGATATCTATAGTTAGTACTCGGCTGTGAATCTAGAGACTTTCGCTGTCAGGATTTGGTTTAGTATGTTTTAGCGATGATGTAAAGGCAAGCTTAATTATGATATTCGAATGCTTATTCTATGTATAAGATGATGCTTTCTTTATAAAACATTAGGGGGAGATTGTTAGCTTTAATTAGCTCCTAATTAAATAAATGTTTTATAAAGATATTTTAATGTTTTAGATATTTTCTTATAGATATTTACTTAGATATTTTATATAGATATTTTAGATATTGTCTAGATTTTAGATATCTTAAATATCTAATGTGTAAATGGCCCTATATAAGAGGTGTCCATAGTCTTATTTCAAGTAGTGAGAAATATGGAAACCACACAAAAACACACATAGACTAGTTTCTTATGAGAGTCGTTTCATGTTTAGTGTGGTGTTCTACAAAATTTCTCCTCTCCATATTTAATCATCAATGAATATGAGATAAGTTTCTTTATGATTGTTCTTCATGTATATCTTATCTCTATATTTAAATATGGACTATATATTTCTTCTATTGTTGCTCAAAAATGGGATCTACAATTGGTATCAGAGCCGATTGAAGAAACTTTTCTTCAAAATCGATCATCTATGCAACAATGGAAGTTTTAGATGGTTTAGTTTCTGATATACTTCATGTGTGTGTTTTGATTCTTTCTCATTCAATGGTTTTATTTGATAAGCACTAAGTAGATGGTTGATCTTTGATCTCATCCTTGTGTGTGCTTAAGTCCATAGCAACTCTTTTTGCATCTTGGTAGTAAGGTTGTTGATCTTTGTTTGATCTGACCTTTATTTTCAAGATTGGACTATCTTTGATCCAGATTTTGTTTGTCTTCCGCTGCTCATAAACATTTATATATGGATAACAAAATCATTTGGGTCATGAGAAAGTTGTTTGAGAAAGATTTGATGTTTTGTTACATGTTCAAAGTCTGATCTAAAACGTTTTTTTTTAACTTTGAGTTCTTCTAATTAGTTTTCTGACTTGATCAATTAGAGATCGAATTATTTGCACTCACGGTTTTAAAAATTATATGAAGATCGTCTTATCTTTTACATCATATCAGATTTAATGACAGATTTGCGCTGCTGTATTAAACTGATCATATCTCACTCATAAAAACACCGATTGATGCGATTCAAAAGGCCCTGGATTCCTAAGACACAGGTGAACAGATTTCGTGTTTTGAGAATTCAGAGATTCGAAATTTATAAGGGTCATATGCATCGTTGAAGTAGACAACAGTGTGCTAATGGAAAGCTGATGGACAGATCTGCGCGACTGTGGTAAAACAACCATATCTTTGTCGTACGAGCTCAAAAAGAGGTGATTCAAGATGATCTGAACAGATAACAAACCAATGAAAGTTGTTTGTGTTTTGTGTTTTTACAAACTCCAGAGGTAAAATGGTCTAAATCAGTGTCAAAGTAAGTGTAACACTTCTGTTAAGCTTCTGCCGAAACGCGACCAAACCTCTGCCGCACGTGACCAAACCTCTGCCGCACGAGACAAACCTCTGCCGAAACGCGACCAAACCTCTGCCGCACGCGACCAAACCTCTGCCGCACGAGACAAACCTCTGCCGCACGAGACCAACCTCTGCCGCACGCGACCAACCTCTGCCGCACGAGACCAACCTCTGCCGCACGAGACAAACCTCAGCCGCACGCGACAAAAAATCTGCCGCACGCGACCAAACCTCTGCCGCACGCGACCAAGCCTCTGCCTGTAATACCCCGGGTAAGTTTGTTGGTTAAATCCTAGTTCTGTTAAATTTAGTTAACTTTAAAAGTTGGATGTTTACGGTAAGTTTGGGTTAACTTATAAGATAAGCGTGTTTGGGTCATTTTTGAGAGGTACAAGGTCTATATGGTAAGTTTGAATAGATATTATCCCTTAAGGTATCAGATACTTTCATTCAACACCGTTTAGAAATATTAGAGTGTGTGAGTGTGTGAGGAGGCGAAGAAAGTTACGGCTTGAGCATCGATTGATCGAGTTATAGTCGATTTCAAGGTAATTTCCTTTATAATTTGTGTTAGTAATTATGAGTAGAGGTTATCTATCGGTTTAGAAAGTTTGATTTTGGTAATTTGTGTTAGTTTCAATTGAATCTGGGTATTTTGAAGCCGACTGTGTTCTTGAGAGTCCCGGTCATATCGACTCCCTGTAGTATGAACTCCCGGTAGTATGAACTCCCGGTAGTTTAGACTCCCGGTAGTATGAACTCCCGGTAGTGTAGATGTCACACCCCGCTAAAGCGGAAATACGGGATGTCACAGTTAAAGATTTCATTGCGTAAGGTAGAAGACAACACACAATCGTCATAGCATAAAAAGTTTACAAAAGATATATCTTGTTCCAAAAATATAAAATTTGTCCAAAACATAATTTGACATGATAAGGAAAGTCGTGATGAATGCAGCTACTTGAGGTGCCTTCTAAGGTTCCAATCTTACTTGCTATTTCCTGAAAAGCATGTAAATGAGAGGGTCAACTATAAAATAGTTGGTAAGATCACATGTTTAATGAGTACAACACGGTTTGTCATCGAAATAGTTTATAAACCACACAAGTGGATAAGTCAACCGGTTATAGAAAACAGTTTTAATCCGCACAAGTGGGTAAGTAAAAATAGTTTAAATCCGCACAAGTGGGTAAGTCAAAATAGTTTAAATCCGCACAAGGGATAATCAAAATAGTTTAAATCCGCACAAGTGGATTTTGTAAAGTGATTTAAATCCGCATAAGTGGATAAATCAAAGCAGTTGAAATCCGTACAAATGGATAAAATAACCGGTCGTAAAATAGTTTTAAATCCGCACAAGTGGATAAAGAATTCATTTGTCAGCATGCGCAAGGTACAGTATTGTATGCAATTACATGTTAAAGTAATGAGCCACTACCCAAACCTACTGACTGTATCACGCCCCGTACGTCCTACCTCAGCGGTGGGTATCATTCCACATGGGTAAGACCAATTAGACACATGTTCAGTCCTACCTCAGCGGTGGGTATCATTCCACATGGGTAAAGACCATTTAGACACATGTTCGGTTCTACCTCAGCGGTGGGTATCATTCCACATGGGTAAACCATTTAACGTTATATTCAGTCCTACCTCAGCGGTGGGTATCATTCCACATGGGTATGACCATTTAGACATATATTCAGTTCTACCTCAGCGGTGGGTATCATTCCACATAGGTAAAACCATTTAACGTTATCCATAATATATCGAGCGACTCGCAAAATGAGCTAATGGGTAATGTAAAATCACCGGGGACTTAATAGCAAAACTCAGAATCAACTGACATAAGCATACATACCATAGTGCATAAGTATACGGAGAAAATATTCGGTATTTTAAATAAACAGTGAAATCGATGCGTAATAGAATCGGTGCGTAAAATAATTGTAGTAACGACATGCTTTTCACCCCAAAATATGTAAAACATTGAAAAAGGGGCTGTGAACTCACATGATAAGCGATAGAATCCGGGAATCTCCCACAAGTACTCCGAGATGATCCTACTTCAAACCTACGAACGTAAGGTCACTAGTGAGTTCTCAATCTCGAAGGTTCGGTACTAACTATCCAAATCGTCATAAAATGTCTTGTTGTGTTTAAATATTATAACGTAATAAACGTATACATTGTTCTTGTTGGATTAAAGTTTCCGCAATTTCGTCACATTAAGTAACGAAAAGGGTTTTAAAGAACATAAACATATATAGTACATATATATGTATAAACCGAAATTTTATCGTAAGAACGATAAGATTTGAAGGGTTTTGAATGTAAAGACAATATTTAAGTGCATAAATATATAGGTATAGTATATATTTATATTCCACGATTTCATCATAAAATGATGAAATGGGATCAAGAATATATGAAATGCAAAAACATATATAAATATATTATATAATTATGTATATTCCACAATTTCATCAAAAATGATGAAAAGGGATAAAGAATAAATAATGTGCATAAATAAAATGTAAGTATAAGATATACATATATATTCCACTATTTCATCATAAAATGATGAAATTGGATTAGAAGTTAGTCCTTAATAATAATAATAATTTGTCCTTTGCTGTCTAGAATTTGATGTCACTTGGTGTCCAACTTTGGGTAACTTCCAGGTACAATTTGGTCATGAAATTTTATGTCCAATTAGTTCCATGAGTTAGGAAACGTTTGGCATAAGTTTCATAATTTTTGGAAGAGTTTAAGTACATGAAATAATACTTGACGTAAAACCTGACAGAAGACTTTACTGTTTGTGCACGGATTTTGTGAGGACTGTTTGGTAAATAAATTCTTTGAGTTTTTGAGTGAAACCACTTGGGTTTGAATCTTAACACATAAAACTGATTTCCAGAAAAAGAATCACTCCATTTGGAGTTATATTGAGTGAGATATGACCCTTTGAAGTGGGGTGTGGAATCTGACAGCAAGCTTTCAAAACCACATCTTGTGCATGTGCTCCCATATGATATTTTTAACCAATATTCTTATTCCTTTGCATGAAAAAATCCGATTTGACCCTCATCCATACATTTATTTTCAGTTCCAAAACACATTTTTGATCCATTTAAAATGCATGCAAGTTACCTATCAACTCAACTTTTATAAATTCTTGTAAAAGACTCATTTTGGGAAAAGGTTGATGTTCTTGCCAAGAACATCAACATGCAACTTAAAATTGTGCATCTTTGGCTCATGCATGTTTGTTTAAGTATGTTTTTAGTGGATTTCAAAGACTTACTCATAAAATTCTTGAATAAAAGATGATGGATTTCTCAAGAAACTACATGCATGTGTTTAAAATGTTCATCTTTGGTCTTAACTTAGGTTTGATTTTGGATTCACCATCTTTCTACTAACAAAAAGATGTTATGATGGTAAATCTACAAACATTAAGACATAGTAAAGATGGTTTTTAAAAATATAAAGAAAGTGTAGAAAAAGATGAAGATCATTCATAAAATGCAAGAAAGTTGAAAAAGATTTAAAGGAGTGTGTGTGGATTTCACCCAACACACTTGTTTTTACCTTTGATTATCTTGAACTTTTGAAGAAATATGATTTTGGGGCTGGAGTTGGGATGAAGATGGATGAAGATTTGAAGATCTTGATGAAGATGAAGATGAAGATTTGAAGATGGAGAGAGAAAGAATTGCAAGTATTCTTTTAGTGAGAGAGTGAGATGAGACAATGAATGAGAAGGATATGTTAGTTGCTACATATGGAGTAGAGAGGGGGGGTGATAAAAATAAATTGTCAAATCTTGTCTTTTTGATTAAAATTTAAAATACAAGTATTTTCTTAATAATTAAAATACAAAGTAATTATATATAAAATAAAGTATTTATATATAATATGAATGAAATACATAAATTATCAACTACATAAATATTTGTAGTATAAATGTAGGTTAAATTGGCATTTTATGAGATATATGGATAATTTTCCTAATTCAAGGATTTCTTAGGCAAAATTTCTCGAATTTTCCTATCGTACCGCGTTTGCTGCTAAAATTGCACTGTGTGAACTATGTCATGAGAAAATGAGGTATCCAGTGTAGTTCTAACCTGAGGTGTAAATTTGACAGTTGTCACAGTAGACTCCCGGTAGTATGAACTCCCGGTATTGTGGAATCCCGATAGTGTAGAATCCCGGTATTGTTAACTCCCGGTACAGTGGTGTCCCGGTAGTTCTGGTAGTGTCCGGATATAGTTTCTGAATGTATTGTTGGATTAAGTTCTCCGAAAATTTCTTGGGGGGCCGCCCCCAAACACCGCAAGGGCGTTGCCCCTTGACCCCATCCGCTAACCGAGTAGCGGAACCCCCCGTGTTAAGTCGTTGTAGGGGAACATATGAGGATAAGAGTTTGATAGGTTATTTGGGATTCTCAGTCTACTAGAGAGTCTTATGTGTTCAATGTGGTAAAGAGGTATTGTATTTGAATTGTTTCCAGATACTGTGAATCAGAGGTGAAAGATAAATCTGGTGGAAAAGACTGGGAAGAGTTTTATTAATCAAACAGGTTAGTTTTACTTTAAAAACGTTTTTAACTAGAATACGTATATGTGTGATTTGGGAATGTAATAGTGATGACTATGTGTTTATATGTGAATTATAATATATTGAGGTATTATATTTACATGAGTATTATAAGGTGTTATAATACGTTGGCCAGGTTTAGGACCGGTGTGTTTGGCTATAGAATTCGTATAGCGTTGTTTGGCTGTAGATATTGTACAGCGTTGTATATTATTAGTTGGCTTGCTGCCAACTAATATGGCCAGGAAGAATGAGAAGAGAAGGTACATGATATGTGAGCTTGATTAGATATATATGATTGTGTCGCGTGATTTATATGAATGAAGTTTATATAAATGGTTTGTAAACTAACGTGGATTTTTCTCACTTAGACCACAAGGTCTAACCCTCATTTTTGTTTTAAAATATGTATTCCAGGTGATGGATCATGTAAGAGCAAGTAATTAGAGTAACCAAGGGATGGCTTTTGTGAAGGATTATAAGATGAAGATTTTGGCTTGTTTTAGCATTTGTATCATAATATTAAATGTTATGTATGTAAATAGTACAAAGACTGTAGTACAATGGTTTCTTTTATTTTTAAAAGACTGCAGGACCGAACTTGTAATACGATGTTTCTTCTGTTATATGAACGTTATGTTACATTATGTGAATTTTTGTGCATATGGGAATTTGGTTGTTACACTGCCGCACGCGACCTCTGCTGACCAACCTCTGTGGTACTATTCACCACAGAGCCTCTGTGAAACCCGACAGAGCCTCTGTGGACTGAACCTCTGTGACCGAACCTCAGAGCCCGATTTTTGTTTACTTGCTGTCAGCTTTGCACTGTTTCAGAAAAACACGCATAACTTCCTACTCGGTGCTCCGATTCGCGTGAGTCCAGTTGCGTTGAATTCCTAAGACACAGGTGAAACTTTTGTCATATTTTGATTTTGGTCTGAATCAGTGTGCTTAATGGTCAGAATTTGTGTCAAAGTCAATGGACTCTTGCTGCACCGAAAGCATTGCATTTCACTCATGCTCTTTCCGCTTTCAAGAAGGGTGTTCTCTCAATGGTTCTTCATGGTGTCAAGCTACATTTGTCACATTTTAAATGTCACTCCATCCTCTGTTATTCACGTTTAAAGCTCGGTGGATGAGCCTACATTTGAGGGGGAGCACATGATGCTTTGAAGACTTGAATAACGGAACATCAAAGGTTCTAAAGAAAGCAAAGGGGAGACTATAAGATGATGCTTTCTTTATAAAACATTAGGGGGAGATTGTTAGCTTTAATTAGCTCCTAATTAAATGAATGTTTTATAAAGATATTTTAATGTTTTAGATATTTTCTTATAGATATTTACTTAGATATTTTATATAGATATTTTTGATATTGTCTAGATTTTAGATATCTTAAATATCTAATGTGTAAATGGCTCTATATAAGAGGTGTCCATAGTATTATTTCAAGTAGTGAGAAATATGGAAAGCACACAAAAACACACATAGACTAGTTTCTTATGAGAGTCGTTTCATGTTTAGTGTGGTGTTCTTCAACATTTCTCCTCTCCATATTTAATCATCAATGAATATGAGATAAGTTTCTTTATGATTGTTCTTCATATATATCTTATCTCTATATTTAAATATGGACTTTATATTTCTTCTATTGTTGCACAAAACTGGGATCAACACTATGATATTGCATGTTTATGAAATTGGGACATTACATCAAAGGCCGAAGAGATGCATAAAAGAAACTCAAAAAGGTGCCACCGAGACGTGTAAAGTTGGACCGTCATGCAAATGGAAAATCTTAATTTTTGCAAAGCAGTGCCTACCGGTACTTAAGTCCCGCTGTAACTCCCGCCAGCCCAAAATTGTAGAAAACAGTGGTCATCGGTACTTTTGTCGGCACTTAACCCCCGGTGTAAGTACCGGCGATGAGCTGATACGTTCACGATATCGACTTGAGATAGGCAAAGGACGATTTTGGGGCAACTTGGGTCGATTTTCCATAGATTTTAACACCGATTAACGCAACAAAATCATAGTGGAACGCCGAATTAACGAAGATCAATTCCTTGTTCATACATTGATTTCTTGTTCAAGAACCATGTCTACTCTACTTTCTCTCCTTTTTGCTTTGTGTGTTAACACCCCAACATGAACTAATCTTTAGATTTGTTTGGGGTGGATGAACTTTGGGTTGTAAGCATATGAACACGAAACCTTGTGATTCTTATTAGTTCTTCTAATCAATGAAACATATGAATTTGGTTTTAATGCTTTTGTGAGTTTGATCACCTTGCAAATTGATTTAATTGTTACGAATCCGATTCGAGAGAATGATTCCATAACTTGGCTTGAATTTGTATGCATAGGGTGAGAAATTGGATAGAGATATACCAAGTACACCTTAGTACTTGTTTTACAATCTTGTTCTTAATGAATTTCTAAATTCCTAGGTTGAGATCGAGAGATAAAACCTGCGTTTTCTAGAAATAACTTTGTTGTTGTTCTAGAGAGAATAACAATTATTTACGTGATTGCGTATTCATTTGATTGGATTAGTCGGGTAATTATCATAAGCGGAGTATTCTTTGTGAAACCATTGGGATTCCAACCCTCAACTACATTTCACCCGAAAAATCCACATTTGTTCTTTGCTTTTACTCTAAAGTTTATTTATTTAATTTAGTTATTAATCGGTTATATTATCAACAACTCTTCCAATCGGATCGTCCAATTAATAGTGATTATAGTCATTGTGATACTCTGTTCCTAGTTCTTTGGTTCGATACTCGTACTTCCATGTACATATTACTTGATTCGACTCATACACTTGCGGTTGGAATAGAAGGGTGTAAACCCGCCTATCATTTGTATATATGGGTGACTATATGAATGCTATGTATGTATAGGTATATATGCTCCCGCTTTGCTTATATTGTGTCTGTGAATGTATATACAATTATGTGCTCTAGTGTGTGTATATATATATATATGTATATGCAATGTGTCATGTATATATATATATATATATAATGTATGTGTGTATATATTATCAAAAGAGATGAGAGAGAGAAATAGATGGACAAGGGTGTTAATATAGTGCATTATTGGTCTCTATAGTTTATAGAAAACAAAAAAAATCACGAAATGACAAAATTGCACTTCTAATTAATCTACTTAACATAATCATCTTATGGTGTTAGAGTAAAGGGACTAAATACGTGAAAAAATTAAAACACGGGATGTTTTCTATAACTATTTCAAATTAAAGGTGTAGAACGTGATTTTGTATAAATCACAAAGACCAAAAATGTAATTTACTCAAACTTAAATGATTTTTTGGCTTGTGAAAAAACATAGTGATTGCCATTAGAAAGATCAATTTTTTGTTCACATCATTTTTTTAAAACCATAAAGATAATGGTGCATTTGGATTGTGTGACATATAAGGGAACAAAGAAAAATTAGTTTCATGTTTGGTACGTTATGGGACAAAAATAAGTAAGATGATATGGGACTAAAACTTAGTTTCATAGAACAAAGCGTAAGATTTTTTGTTTCATCAAAATAATTAGAACATCGCATAACTAATTTAAAAAAGGGAAATTAATTGTTTTAGCCATTTTTTCATGATGGTTCAACATCTTAGCCACATTCTCTTCAAGTTTACCAAAATGACACCGGGTCTGCAAAGATGAAAGATATTACAGACTTACTTAAAAAAAACGAATCTCATCAATTTGTTTTTATATTGTAGACCTAAATCATTTTTATAAAGGTAAAACGATCAAATTTGAATCTATTTAGTATTTTTGAGTTAGGTTCACAAAAATTAGAGACCTAGTACTATTTTGATAAAGTGAAAGAAAATATAGATAAAAGATTAAACAATAATGAAAAAATTGGCTAAAATAATTAATTTTCCTTTAAAAAATTACTATATTACTTTTTTTGCCAAAGAGATTCAATGGCTACTTTTATGTTCTGAATTTTGTTTCTATGCTTAGTTGCCTACTGCTTAATGTGAATTTTGACCATTGATAGAAAAAGCCCAAACAGATAGATATAGAAAAGCTCAAACAGATATCTATCTATATCTATACTACTTATATATGCATTTACATCTAAAGTCTTAAAGACAAATTTTGATGCATAACGTACAAGCTTCTAAAGCACAAAAATGAGAAAACTCTTAATTACCATCTTTAAAGCATAATGTACAACTCTTTAATGAAATACATTTAAAACTTGGCCACGATTGATTGCTTTCTGATCGACATGGAGGTCCATCCATGTACGGCCCAACTCCAGCCCTACTTTCTTATCGACTCCCTTACCACCATCCCCTTATACCTCCAGGTATGCTTTTTGACCTCCTTTTCTACGGCTTCACAGTATCAGGCCATACGCTTCTACCTGCTACCTCCCAAAAACGTTTTTCATGGGATTTGAAGGTTTATTTCTGAGGGTTTATTGAAACTTTATGTTTTTCATCTTTTTTCCGGTACGCTCATATTGATTTTGCAGACAGTAATGGGTTCAATCAAACACTGGAACTTGGTGGTAGGAGTGGAGGGAGACGAGGTACGTATGGTGGCCGAGATGGTGGATGATCCGACGGTGGGCATGGTTGTAGAGGTCGTCGACCTAGCTGACCAAGCATAAACGCTGTTGGCACAAATACATTATTTCTTTCGTGTTTTTGGGGGTTTTCAATTTGAATTAACAACCATTTTTTATTCATCTTCCTTTTCTATTTTGCAGGAAAGAAGATGACCTTTGATGATGATTAGAATTAAAAAAAATCATAAGGTGATTACAAAGCACAAACATATTGTTGAATGATGCTAAAGGTTTTCTAATCAAGGTTTGATTGTTAGCTCATTAAAGGAGTAGGCTATTTGCAAGTTTTATTCAACCCTGGATAAAGTTGTACAATGTTTTACAATTCTTTCTCCAAAAAAATAGATATAATGGAATCTGCTCCTTCGTATTTGCCGGTTGTTTCAACAAGGAATTTCATACATCCAGGACCAAGTTTCTTGTTATGTTATTCTGATTCTATTTTTTTATTCAGGGTTTTTTGATGTTTATTATCTCAGTTTTAACATAGGTACCAGAGTTCTTCCGAATGTGTATGTCGTGATCTGTATCAAATAGTTGACATGTAAACCATTCTTTTAAGCATAGGAGCTTTGGTAGAGCATCTTTCTGTAATAGATAAATAAAACTCATTGCTTTGTGATTTCATGATTCTTTTACTATCCAAGTTTTGTATAAAGTTTTGATGTAAGTTCGTGGATTTTATAGGACACTGATGCTTGTCACCATTACTGGTTTGATGCTTTCTCTTGGGAGGTTCCAACTTCCAAGGTAATCATGCTTATGTGGTGAATGATGGGAAATATACATTAACTGCAACTTGGGTTTTCTTCAGATGTGGTTTTATCAAAGGAGGTTTGTTTTAGCAATTTGTGATTATAGACTTGAATGGATTTTGGCCGGTCTTCAAAATCCATTATGGACAATGTTTGCTTTCAACTATTCGAGGTTTTGGGACTGCAGTGATAAGGGTGAAATTTTGTGCTCAAATTTGGTTTTTGTTGTGCTCAAATGATTGATATTTCCTCTTTCTTTTCTAAGTTGGATATTGTAATGTTATCCCAACATTTGGTTCCTTTCCCAGTTTTTGGTCTTTTCTTTTGGTTCGGTTTAATGGAAATTTCTTGGAGTATGATCAGTTTACAACAGATATTTGTCCCAAGGTTGTTGTCTTGAATTTCCAGGTTCATCTACATCAATAACAACAGGACTATAGCTTTTGTTTACTGTTGGCCTATGGTGTATTCTTGGAATTTTGCTTAGGATTCTGACCCTTGTTTAATGTTTGCAAGGGAATACCTTTTTATGGTTCAATAGATCAGTTGTTGTCACTATTTGCTGCTATTTTACTTGGATCATTGGAGTATGATCAGTTGCTCATGAAGTTTGGTTTTGTCATCAGAGAGCATATTTGGTTATTTGTGGTTTGATTTCCCTATTACATCATCAGTTTATCTACCTGTTGGATTTTATCATTGCTATCCAACATTTGTCTTCTATCCCATCATGTGGTCTATTAATTTTGGTTTATCGTTATCCAAGTCCAACATTTGTTATTATTTCGTAGTGAGTTCACAAGGAGACAATCTTCCATGGGCGCATGCTATTAAAGCAACATCAAGAGAACAACTTCCAGAATATCCCAAGCCGGAAGTTTAAGTCGAATAGTACAATCCTCAAGTACAATAACCCCATTCCTGCACCAGAAAACAAGTAATATTCCCTATTCTAATGGGATTCAATGTTGCATTATTAACTTTCTGCTGGTTCATAATTAGATGCGAGGGTAACAAGATTACGAGATTGATATATTTTTCAAACCAATGAAGTCAAGATCTTACCATAAGAGGTCTGAAGCCAAATTTAAGCGAAGGAGAGGTATGAATATATCTATAACTTGTGTAATCGCCTTCTATTCTAGAGAGAAATATGATTGATTTTGGTGGTGTCATCAACCTCAACGAGCATTATGGAACTCTGGTTCCCACATCATACTATCGTGTAAGTGGCCTTTTACCAAAAGCTTACCTGTTAAACATTTACCCACTCACTTACCTTAGCAGCGGATGTACATGGAAAGTTCATAATCTTACCTGGTAAAAGCGTTGATAGGGACCGAGAGTATTACTCACCGTCACTTACCCATTTTGATGGGGTAAATTTTACCCGGTAAGGTAAATGAGAGTATTGACTCCCATCGATAAGGGGTAAGCATTTGGGTAAATGGTAGTCTCCATGGTTGCACTCTGTGCTGGCCACTCTATTCTTTATTTTGGTTATTGATATGCTTACATCTTTGTACTGCAATTGTGCTTAAATGTGGCGAAATATGTTGGCAAAGAAACCATTTGGTGTGGCAAAATATGGTGTATGGGAGTATTTTCATTTTTATATCAATTGCAAGGTAATTTGTGTTCATTATCAATGTTTTATTAAGCTTTAAATGTGGCGAGATATGCTGGCAAAGAACCTACTTGGTGTGGAAAAATATGGTGTATGAGGTTATTTGCATTTTTATATCAATCGCAAGTTTCCGAGGTAATTTTTGTTCGTTATCAATGTTTTATTAAGCTATTGCAAGTTTATACTATCTGGCTACTGACCTATAAATAATTGAACTAATATTTGTCGTGGTTATGCTAACAGCATTTGTAACTTCAAGCTATAGTTTTGATGGAGCCCACCTCTAGGAGACACAAGTGAGGAGACATTTCAGAGCTGACTAAGGCTAACCAAGGGATTCAACCCTGTCTTGTCTCCTGCAGGATTCTACTTTGAATATGTCATGTATTTGGGCAAAATCGCTCAACCCACTTTACGATAATTTTTTCACACCTTGCTCACCCGATGCATTGCACGGGTTCACTACTAGTAATATATATATATATATAAGCATGAAAAAGCCGATAAAGTTTTAAGTCGTATCACTTCTTAATCTATATGTACAACTCTCACAGCTACTAACTAAGAAATCTCTTCTCTCCCACGTTCCTCTCAAAATTAAACAATTTTCTATTTCTAAGTTACACTTTATACCCTTAGAATTAGTTATCCAATTTACTTTTAATCCCTTACGTTTTCATTTTTTATTTTATACCCTTATCATATTAACATAAATAATCGTATATGAACAAGAATGCATTAAAAAAATACATTTCTTTTTTTACAAATTACACCATTGTAATCGTCCCGTCAATACCTTCGACATAAACCCAATATTGAGTATTTTTGGATTTAACATATTATTAAATATCGTAAACAAGTACAAATTAATTTGTTTTATATCCCTTACATTATTCATTTTCATTTTACACCCTTATGATATTAAGTTACATTTTATACTCTTAGAATTAATTATCCAATTTACATTTAATCCCTTACTTTTTCATTTTTAATTTACATCCATTATCATACTAACATAAATAATCGTTTATGAACAAGAATGCATTAAAATACATTTTTTTACAAATTATACCACTGTAATCGTCTTGTCAATACCTTTGAAATGAGCCAAATATTGAATATTTTTGGATTTAATCATATTATTAAATATTATGAACATGTACGAATTAATTTGTTTTATATCCCTTATATTAATCATTTTCATTTTACACTCTTATAATATTAAAAATACATAATAAAGTGTATAACATGATTCTTCTGTCTATCAATAATTGCATGCATTGCGCGGTGGATGTAAAGAAGTAGGCCATTATCTCGGCAGTAATATGACAAGCAGAGTTTAACTAAGACATATTAATAAATGCATTTTTTACAAATTATAATATTACAATATTCTCGTCAATAATTTCAAAATAAATTAATTTTTGAATATTTTTTTAACTTAATAATATTGTGAAATATCACAAATACGTATCAAGATTTTTCAAAAAATAACGTACTAAGTTTTTTTTTTAAAATTTGTACATTTTACACTCTTATCTATATTTAGCTATTATACCTCTTTAAAAATAATTCCATTTATGTTTATTCTTGAATTTTTAAGAAGTACAAATCTCAATACATCATATACAAGTTTAAAAGCTTTAAAACCTCCAACGTTCAACATGATAATTAAAAATAAAATTATTTTGTATTTTTAAATTACAATTTATACCATTATAATTAGTTATTTAATTTACTTTGTATTCATTTTTCTTTCATTTTTCATTTTACATTCTTATATATCAACATACATAAACTAAAATACATTAAACGAATATGTTTTTTTATTATAAATTATACGATTATAACCATTCATCAAAACGTTCAAAATGAGCACAAATTTTATATGTTTGAAGAACCCACTATAGAACACCTAGTTTTCAATTTTTTTGACCAATTAACCATATTGACCTTTAATTTTATACATCTGATATGCTATATTAAAGCGAATAAATATGAACATGAAACAAAATTATTATTTTTTGAATTCTCGGCTTCAGATTTTAGATAGTTCGCACTGCATCGCGGGCGGGTACATATCTAGTATTAATAAGGTCGTGCGTACCGCCATCGGGTACCACGGCCGGGTTCACCATCGGGTAGGGCGGCGAGGTGGTACGGGGGATGCGTGTTCCGATCGGGTTGGGGTGTGCGGGTAGGGTTGCGTTCGGGAACCCGGGGTAACCCGCCGTAAATGTATTTTTTGTAATGTTTTTTAGGGAAAGGAGGGTAGGAAAGAGAAAAGCTGATGTGGCATTCGGGTTCAGTGGGTTCGTGGGTTGGCGGTACTCCACTTTAGGGTAAGGAGGGTAGGAAAGAGAAAAGCTGATGGGGTGCTGAGGTGGCATCAGGGTTCAGTGGGTTCGTGGGTTGGCGGTACTCATGGTCTAATATAGAACATGCTATTTTTGTGTATATTGGGCTTCATAGAAAAAGCCCAAACATATATTTATTGGGCCCTAATTAGGCTTGTAGGCCCATGGCTGTCACAGTGACTGCACCAGCCGTCGTCTTTCTCCTTCGATAAACGGAACAGAACAAAGTTAAACCATTTTTGTTGTTGTTGCAAAATTTAGTAGAAAGGGGCGATATTTAATCAAGATTTCTATTGGTTTTGTCTTGAAACGAAATGAGTTTCCAGCGCCTTCTCGTAGAGGTTTGTTCAATCTATATAATTATCTAAATAAATTCGTTTCCGTGTAATTTTGCATATAAATTTGGGCATTGTAATCTTAGATTTATATTAGTTTGCAATTTATTATTGTTACTTGAACCCTAATTTAATTCCCTGTTTTGGAATTTAAATGATTTACTGCTTCAGTTAGTTGGAAACTGTGAATGACTTGATTGGGTATTCGAAATCACCTCCAAAAAGAAGATGTAGAAGTGTTTAAGAAAGGTTATTATTATTATTATTATTATTATTATTATTATTATTATTATTATTATCATTATTATTACTATTTTGGGGGAGGGGGGGGGGGGACTTTCCCCATTTAACTTTCATTAGGGTTACTGATTTAATGTGAAGCTGATCATTGATGTTAGAAGTTTCATTTCTTTCCCTAAGGTTTGGTTATGCTTTTGTCATCATTATGATCATCCTTTCTGTAACAACCAAAATCTCAAAATATACAAATAACATATTTCATATCATCATTTCACCACAAAAATACATTATAATTCAAGTTCGGTCCCAAAGTCTTACTAAACATAATAAGTAATTCAGTACAAACTTTTTCACTAATTAATTTACATTATGACAAACAACAAAGCCATAAGTACAAAAACACTTCATGATCTTCATAACAAAAGTCCTCATAAAAGCTATCCATCCATTACTCTATTCATTTGCTCTTACTCGATCCATCACCTGGAATACATATTTTTAAAACAAAAATGAGGGTTAGACCTAGTGGTCTAAGTGAGAAAATCCCTGTCAGTTTGAAATCATTTATATAAACTCCATTTACATAAATTACATTCATATGACACAATCACATATATCAATTTGAACTCACTCTTCATTTACTTTCTCTTTTCATTTCCATGGCCATATTAGTTTGTTGCAAGCCAACTAATAAATTATCTCCACCGTACAACTTCAACGGCCAACACCACCGTACAACTACTACGGCCAACATCACCGGTCCTAAGCCCGGCCAATATACTCTCGTATAATACTTATTCAAATATAATATACTCTTCACATATTATATTCCCAACATAAGCATATAAACACATCATTTATCACATATTCTATACACACATATATGTATTCCAGTTTTAAAAACATTTTCAAGTAAAACTCACCTTAACCTTAGTACAACGATACACGCTCCGAGACACACTTTAGCTCAACCTGAACACCTTAGTTCTTCTTGATTTGAATCCTACCCAAGCTGCAGAAATCGTTCTTCTTCGTTACTCTTTTCCAAATTCATTCTCTAGTCTCTCTTCTCTCTTTCTGCCGTAAACAAAGAAACACACACACACACACACACTTTTTATTTTTTTGACACCATGTTATAAAATGAAGTACCTCATCTCAGTTAAGTGAGATGAGGCGGTTTGGGTGAAAAAACTATCTTCACTCTTACCCAATAAACCCCACTCTTCTCTTAATTGACATAACTCACCCCCAAAATTCCAAATAAAATTTAAAACTTACCCCTTAACTTCTAACTCCACAAAATACAACAATAAAGACTTATAAACTTCATAAACTATCCTAAATCCATTTTAAACTATAATAATGTAATTTAAACAATTAAATACAATACCTGGTTATTACAACATCTCTCCGTTCAAAGAATTCCGTCCCGGAATTCAGTTAAGCGAAAAGATGACGGTATTTGGTTCTCTTTTCATATTCTGATTCCCATGTAGCATCCTGACCTATATGATGTCTCCACTAGACTTTCACTTGTTTGATTTCCTTGTTCCGCAACACTTTGACTTTATGATCAACAATGGCTTCCGGTTCTTCTACATAATTCAGCTTTTCGTCAACTTGTATATCGGGTAGAGTCACTGCCTGATCGGGTGTAACCAAACACTTTCGCAAATTCGATACGTGAAACGCATTGTGTGTACGACTTAACTCTGACGGAAAGTCCAACCTATAGGCTACTTCACCAATCCTTTCTGTGATTGCAAACGGCCCAATATACCTCGGGCTAAGTTTACCTTGCTTTCTAAATCGAATGACTCCTTTCCAAGATGAGACTTTTAACATTACAAAATCTCCAACTTGGAATTCTAACGGTTTCCGGCGTTGGTAGGCGTAACTTTTCTGTCTGTCTTGAGCCACTTTCAAACGTTCTCGAATCTGAGTAACCTTATCCGCGGTTAACTGAACTATATCTGGCCCCGCTAACTGTTTCTCTCCCACTTCATTCCAACACAGAGGCGTTTGACATTTTCTACCATACAATACTTCAAACGGTGCCGCTTGAATGCTGGAATGATAACTGTTGTTGTAGGCAAATTCGATCAACGGTAAATGCTTATCCCACGATCCCCCAAAGTCAACAATGCAAGCCCGGAGCATATCTTCTAATGTCTGAATCGTTCGTTCACTCTGACCGTCAGTCTGAGGATGATGTGTTGTACTTAACTTTATCTGCGTTCCCATCTCCTTTTGAAAACTTCTCCAGAACCTTAAAGTAAAACGACTATCCCGATCTGAAATAATCGAGATCGGAACTCCATGTCGAGTTACTATTTCGTTGATGTACAATTTAGCTAAACGTTCCAATGAATCAGTTTCCTTTATTGGTAAAAAGTGAGCAGATTTTGATAATCTATCAACAATCACCCAAATAGAATTGAATCCCTTCGGAGTCCTTGGTAGCTTTGTGATGAAATCTGTAGTAATCTGATCCTATTTCCACATCGGTATTTCCAATCGTTGTAACTGACCAAACGGTTTTTGATGTTCAATTTTTACCTTTTTACAAGTAGTACATTCTTCCACATGCTGAGCAATGCTTCTTTTTATTCCCGGCCACCAATAGAATTGTTTCAGATCTCTTTACATCTTATTCGTGCCTAGATGAATAGAGAAACGAGATTGATGAGCTTCTTGTAATACACGGTCACGTAATCCACCCAAACGAGGAACCCAAATTCTATTTCCCAGACACAACAACCCACGGTCATCTTTCACAAGCAATGCTGATATCCCCACTAACCGTTCTGACTTCAAATGTTCTTCCTGATAGGCTTCTATTTGACACTTCAGCAGTTCGTCAAAGATGTTAGGCAAGAGTTCAGTCCTTAGTGAAATAACTTTTATTGTTCCTCTCCTTTCTTGACGACTCAGCGCATCAGCTACCACATTCGCCTTTCTAGGATGATAAAGAATTTCACAGTCGTAATCATTCACCAGTTCTAGTCATTTTCTTTGTCTCATATTTAATTCCTTCTGATCGAAGAGATGGTGGAAACTCTTATGATCGGTATAAATTTGACATTTGGAACCATAAAGATAATGTCTTCAAATCTTCAACGCGAAAACAACTGCTGAAAGTTCCATGTCGTGTGTTGGATACTGTCGTTCATGATCTTTTAGTTGACGAGAAGCATAAGCAATAACTTTCCCACGCTGCATAAGTACACATCCCAATCCCAGTTTAGAAGCATCACTGTAAACAACAAAGTCTTCAGAACCTTCAGGTAGTGACAAAATCGGCGCCTTGCACAGTTTCTCTTTCAATATCCGGAATGCTCCATCCTGTTCTGCTTTCCATTCAAACTTCGGATTCTTTCGAGTTAGCTTAGTCAAAGGCGTCGCGATACGAGAGAAGTCTTTTATAAACTTTCGATAGTAGCTGGCTAAACCCAGAAAACTTCTTACTTTCGTTGCTGTCTTTGGCGGTTCCCACTTTTCAACTGCTTCCACTTTCATCGGATCAAATTGTATACCTTGTTCGGAAACTACATGCCCCAGAAACTGAACTTCTCGTAGCCAGAATTCACATTTCGAAAATTTAGCATACAACTTTTCTTTCTTCAATAACTCCAGAATCAAACGAAGATGTTGTGTGTGATCCTCTTTGGATCGGGAATTGATAATCATCAATAAATACAATAACGATCTTATCTAGATACGGCTTACATACCCGATTCATTAAATCCATAAAGGCAGCTGGAGCGTTCGTCAGTCCAAACGACATTACTAAGAATTCGTAATGACCATACCTTGTTCGAAAAGCAGTCTTCAGAACGTCTTCTTCTTTAACCTTCAACTGGTGATAACCGGATCTTAGATCAATTTTGGAGAAATAACAAGCTCCAACTAACTGATCGAAGAGGTCATCAATTCTGGGTAGTGGATACCTGTTCTTGATCGTGCGCTTATTCAGTTCCCGGTAGTCAATACACATTCTCATCGAACCATCCTTCTTTTTCACAAACAAACCTGGTGCTCCCCACAGTGAAGAACTAGGTCTTATGAAGCCTTTTCCGGATAGGTCTTGTAGTTGTACCATCATTTCTTTCATCTCTGGAGGTGCCAGACGATACGGTGCTCGAGCAACAGGAGCAGCTCTAGGATTCAGATCTATACCAAACTCTACTTGTCTAACGGGCGGAAGACTATTCAAGTCCTCAGGGAACACTTCAGGAAATTCACTAACAATAGGAATATCTTCCAACTTATTCTTTTCTGGTTTAATATCTATCACGTAGGCTAAGTAACTCTGGAAACCCTTATTAACACACTTACGGGCTTCTATCATAGATATAATGCAAGACTGATGATTGCTACGATCACCATAAATCACTACCGGTCCCTTCTCAGGTAATACAACATTAATTTTTTTCTTATCAAATACTATGTTAGCCTGATTCTCAGCTAACCAATCTATCCCCACTACAACAACAAATTCGATCGAAGCTATAGAAAATAGTTGTATCGGTACTCCACACCCCTCTATATTTATCACACAACTATCAAATACTTCTTTAACTGACAACTGGTTATCGTTTGCAGTATCTACTAGTAAAGCACGTTCTAACACTTTAGGTTTCAGATGCAGATAAGCAGCAAATGCAGTAGATACGAAAGATCGGTTTGCACCGGAGTCAAATAAAACTTTAGCACGTGTAGAGTTTATGAAAAATGTACCTGTAACCACATCCGGAGTTTCCTCCGCTTATTTTGCTGTCCATTGGAATGTACGACCCCTTGTTCTTGGTGGCTCTAGTCTCGGTACTACTGTCCTGACAACTGCTGGTTTCCCTAACGTACCCCGTTGCTGTATTCTTCCCCTCGAACAATCCGACTGTAGGTGATCCGGAGAATTACATGAAAAACAAAATCGCGTTACTCTACAATCTTTAGAAACATGCCCGGTCTTTCCACATCTATAACAAACCCGGGAATCAACTTGGCAACTTCCTTGATTGATACGGTGGCACTTCGGGCACGGTCTTTCCGCTGGTCGGAAAGGCGGGCGATTATCGAATCTTTGAAACCTGGACTTTTTCGGATCATACTGAGGTCCTTCCCATTTCCTCTTTCCCATACTCTTATCACCGGCATCCCTCTTAATATCCCATTCCACATTTTCCGCGACATTTACTGCGGCTGAGAAAGTATCAAGTCTCGCTGCAGTCGCTAACTTTCGAATTTCCGAATTCAGTCCGAATATGAACCTTTCCATCTTCATTTTCTCTGTGGCAACATAATACTCTCCAAAACACGACTTCTCTAGGAAACGGGCAGTATAGTCTCTGACTGATAAATTCCCTTGTTGTAGGCTCAAGAAATCCTCCTCCAATTGTCTGACTGCTGCTTGAGGACAAACCTATTCTTTCAATGCCCTTAGAGTCAATAAGGGCCTCCCACCAATATAAAGCATCTACCTTCAACATTGCAGTTCCGTATAACACCTTATCCTCATCCGCACATTTGCTGGTTTTAAATACAACTTCAATTTCCTTCAGCCATCGCATCGCCTTCACTGGATCTCTATCCCCTCCATAAGTTGGTGGTTTACAGCTTAAAAACATCTTATAGTCACACCTTGTTTGTACTGATACAACAGTGGGTGTAATAGGAATCTCGTCTTCCAAGTTAGGGTCTGGTCTTTCCGCTTCAGTATTATGCGTTTGGTTAAACATGGCTTGAATATTGGCTTGTAATCTTCCCATCTCAGCAGTCAAGTCGTCTCTTGTAACAAACTCTGTGCCTCACCCCTGCACTCTGCCTCTAGTCCTGCCCCTGCCTCTTTCTCCCCCTCTTCTCCTAGTTCCGACTGGGGGATTTGTTCTATTATAGTTGCTTCTTCCTCCCCGATTTGTTTGTCTAGTACTGCTGGCCATTCTGTAGATTCAAACAATGTTATTATACACATAAGCACATACCCCATATAATAAGGTATTCCAGTTCAACATGTACCTGTAAAATCACAATTACACTGGCCAGGTGTAAATCTGAAATTACCTTACATGCTGTTCCTTCTACTTTTTTATATTTATCATCCCAAGGTTCTACAATAATAGGGACATCCTACTTCACATGCAGTTTAAGTCTAGATACAAATACTAACACCTAAATCCCTTAAACTAGGGCTCTGATACCATCTGTAACAACCCAAATCTCAAAAGATACAAATAACATATTTCATATCATCACTTCACCACAAAAATACATTATAATTCAAGTTCGGTCCCAAAGTATTACAAAACATAATAAGTAATTTAGTACAAACTTTTTCACTATTTAATTTACATTATGCCTAACAACAAAGCCATAAGTACAAAAACACTTCATGATCTTCATAACAAAAGTCCTCATAAAAGCTATCCATCCATTATTCTATTCATTTGCTCTTACTCGATCCATCACCTGGAATACATATTTTTAAAACAAAAATGAGGGTTAGACCTAGTGGTCTAAGTGAGAAAATCCCTGTCAGTTGAAATCATTTATATAAACTCCATTTACATAAATTACATTCATATGACACAATCACATATATCAATTTGAACTCACTCTTCATTTACTTTCTCTTCTCATTCCCATGGCCATATTAGTTGGTTGCAAGCCAACTAATAAATTATCTCCACCGTACAACTTCTACGGCCAACACCACCGTACAACTACTACGGCCAACACCACCGTACAACTACTACGGCCAACATCACCGGTCCTAAGCCCGGACAATATACTCTCATATAATACTTATGCAAATATAATATACTCTTCACATATTATATTCCCAACATAAGCATATAAACACATCATTTATCACATATTCTATACACACATATATGTATTCCAGTTTAAAAACATTTTCAAGTAAAACCCACCTTAACCTTAGCACAACGATACACGCTCCGAGACACACTTTAGCTCAACCCGAACACCTTAGTTCTTCTTGATTTGAATCCTACCCAAACTGCAGAAATCCTTCTTCTTCTTTACTCTTTTCCAAATTCACTCTCTAGTCTCTCTTCTCTCTTTCTCTCGTAAACAAAGAAACACACACACACACTTTTTATTTTTTTGACACCATGCTATAAAATGAAGTACCTCATCTCAGTTAAGTGAGATGAGGCGGTTTGGGTGAAAAAAATATCTTCACTCTTACCCAATAAACCCCACTCTTCTCTTAATTGACATAACTCATGTAACATCCCTAGTTCCATATATACAAATAACATACACTTCATGTCATAAATCATCAAAATGGATACATCAAGTTTCACATTCGGTCCCATAGTCTTGACAAACATACAAATAAAACTGTACAAACTTTTCGCGAATTACATTACATTATGATTAACAACAAGTCATGAGTCTTGACAAACATACAAATAAAACTGTACAAAAATGCATCTATAACTTCATATACAGAGTCTTCACAAAAACTATCCACCGATCGTCCTATTCACTTGTTCTTACTCGATCCGCCACCTGGAATACATATTTTTAAAACAGAAATGAGGGTTAGACCTAATGGTCTAGTGAGAAATCCCTGTCAATTTAGTAAACCTTTGTATCAAAACCATTTATGTAAAACCTTTCATATACATTCAAGTACTACACGTATATAAATACCATTCAAGACTCGTACCTCTCATTCCACCTTATTCCTCCACAAATGGCCAAATTAATTGGTTGCGAGCCAACTAATCTACTGTACATCAAATACAATAAACACACCGGTCCCCTACCCGACCACGTATTATAGTACAATATAATACTCACGTAATTATAATATCTCAATATATCATAATTACAATCATAGACACATTCATACCATTTATCAAATATTCGACATCCACACAAATGTATTCCAGTTTAAAATACTTTGAAGTAAAACTCACCTGTTTGGCTTATCAAAATACTTCCAAGCCTTTCCAATGGATTCAGTCTTTCACTTCAAACTCTTAGTATCTGAAACAATTCAAATACATATACCACTTTACCAAATAGAACACATAAGACTCTCTAACAGATTGAGAATCCCAATAACTTATCAAACTCTTATCCTCAAATGTTCACCTACGTCGACTTAACACGGGGGTTTCGCTACCCGGTTAGTGGATGGGGTCAGGGGGCAACGCCCTTGCGGGGTTTTTTCGGAGAACTTGATCCATCAATACCTTCAGAAACTATATCCGGACACTACCAAATTTACCGGGACTCCACTGTACCGGGACTCTCCCAGTTTACTCTTTTTATCCAATAAAAACCATCTTACACTCTTTACCTTTTATAGGTGTTGAGGCAGCATTCACAGTTGAGGCCAGTTAAAAACTTATTTGCATGTTCTTATCATGTTTCATTGAAGTTTGGAGGCAATGCAGGTTCTTATTACCCTATCAATTCTATTGGTTGCTAATTCATATTTTTCTACTCAATCTATTTTATCGCATTTATTGTTATTCTGGACTTGGTTATGTGGCACATACTTTTATAAATATATATATGTTAGTCCTAGATTTATCAGGTAACAATATAACAATGAATAATAACACGAACAATTGATTATTTCAATATGTCATCCCTCTCGTATTCATAAATCAAGATAGTTACAAAGGTTAGAATGAAGAACACAACTATCTCTCTCTCTATATAGAATCGTTTGGATGGCTAATCAATTGCCTAACCTGATTCTAAGGTTACCTAAACCTTATATATTAAGGATTTAAACACAAAGGCCCATGGCCTGTCAACCTAATTTAAGCCCTTTTATGATTAAAGGCTTTTACAAAAAGATTAATTAATCTAAGTAAGCTATATATAATTATTTATATATCTTTCTAATATGTAGGACATTTATGGTCCTAACAATCTCCCCCTAAAGATATATAAATAAAAATCAGTCTTGAAACCTTCAGGTCTTGATCTTCTCTTCCTCTTGAATCTTTGAGGCACTTCGGTGTTGCTGGTCTTCATGTCTTTCGATGCTCCCCTTGAATAAAGCTCTTAAATAAAACTCTTGAATTTGAATTCAGCTTTAAAAGAACTAGTAGAAACAATATGCTCGACGGAGGAAATACTGACTTGTAGAGAACACCACTTTGATAGACGATGAGAAGAGTTGATCACTTGTATGAACTTTGATCACATGTATTGTAATACCCCGGGTAAGCCCGTTAGATAATTTCTCTATCCGTTAAATTAATTTAACCATAAGATATAATGTTTTGGCTGAGTTTGAGATAAGTAAAAAGGTTAAGGGTGTTTTGGGTCAATTTGGAATAGTTTGAGCCAAGAAGGTAATTTTGACCTATATTATCTCTTAAGCCTCGTATACTCATCAGATACCTAAAATAGAAAAAGTGTGTGTGTGTGTGCGGGAGTTCTGGAGGCGAAAAGAAGAAAAAGAGGAAACATACGGATAGAGCGTCGATTGATTTGGTTGAAGTTGATTTTGAGGTAAGTCCCTTACATATTGTGTTAATAATCATGTGTGGAAGCTGTCTAACGTTTAGAAATCATAAATTCATCGATTGTTATTAACCTCAGTCGAATCTAGGTATTTTGAAACCGACAGTGTTCTTAAGAGTCCCGGTACACTCCCGGTCTTTAGGACTCCCGGTAAAGGAAGTCCCGGTATTGTGAACTCCCGGTATTATGAAATCCTGGTAGTGTAGAGTCCCGGTATTGTGAACTCCCGGTATTATGAAATCCCGGTAGTGTAGAATCCCGGTATTATGAAATCCCGGTAGTGGAGAGTCCCGGTACAGTGGAGTCCCGGAGCAGTGAGTTCCGGTAATTTTGGTAGTGTCCGGATATAGTTTCTGAATGTATTGATGGATTAGGTTTTTGGTAATTTTTGGCGTTGCCCCTTGACCCCATCCGCTAACCGGGTAGCGGAACCCCCGTGTTAAGTCGTCGTAGGGGAACATTTGAGGATAAGAGTTTGATAGGTTATTTGGGATTCTCAGTCTGCTAGAGAGTCTTATGTGTTCAATGTGGTGAAGAAGTATTGTATTTGAATTGTTTTCAGATACTGTGAATCAGAGGTGAAAGATAAATCTGTTGGAAAAGACCGGGAAGAGTTTTATTAATCAAACAGGTGAGTTTTGCTTTAAAATGTTTTCAACTGGAATACCTACTCGTATGGAATGTGAATATGGTAAAAAGATGTGTTATGTGATTATGTATGAAATATGATATATATATTGAGATATATGTTATATTTATACGAATATATGTTGGCCGGGCTAAGGACCGGTGGTGTTGGCTGTATGGAGGGACAGCGGTGTTGGCTATATTTAGTGTAGCGGAGTATACGATTAGTTGGCTCGCAACCATCTAATAATGGCCAAGGGAAATGAGAAAGGAAAGCATACAATGTGTGAATCATAATTGGTATACGTATATATTTGTGTTATATATACATGGTGACTGTGCAAATGGTGTTCAAACTGACAGGGATTTTCTCACAAGACTATTTAGTCTAACCCTCATTTTTGGTTTTAAAATATGTATTCCAGGTGGTGGATCAGAAAAGGGCAAGTGATTAACGAATCTAGTGGATAGCTTTTAGGGAAGATCTATGTTAGAAAGATTTAGATGTGCTTGAAATTTTAGTTTCAATATTAACTCTCGAATGTGTATTTTTGAAAGTTTGTAGCAAAATAGTATCTTTTGAATGTAAAGACTACTGGAATGTACTTGTAATGTGATATTTCGTTTGTTATATCCATGTTATGTTACATTATGTGATTTGTTGTATATATGGGAGTTGGGTTGTTACATGTATACACTTTGAGCTCTTTGGATCTCGGAACAGATCAATCATTCGATTAAAAATCGGTCAACCCCCTCGGATTTTGCATGGGGACTTCTTTACTCCCCCTCGGCTTTTGCATGGGGACTTCTTTACTCCCCCTCGGCTTTTGCTAACTCCCCTCAACTTAATATTCCGTGTCTTTGAATCTGTAACCTTTCTCCCTCACATGATGAGTAGGAGCATCCGTAGCATCATACACGTTCAAAGACAAAAGTGACGAGTAGCAAAAAAATCCAGATAAAACATTTAAGTAACCAACGTGGGGTAAAAATCAAACACAGAAACGCATAATAACTGTTATCACAACAATTTAAAAAATTGAGTGGCCTATGTTCAGAGTTGTCAATGATGAATCTCTGATAGGACTTCCAATTATCACTAAAGTAAAGTATTAAAAATTACTCCAGAAACTGTTCTGGAAATATCACGAAGATATGCAATGGGAATCACAAAGACTCGTGCATGTGTAAAAATATAGATTATGTATCTGTTAGGCTCAAAATATTGACTTAACTCGGTACGCAAGTTAAAAATCAATAGACACAGTGAATAGAATATGAAGTTCAGAGACCGGAGCTGATGTCTTCCTTTTTCAATATCTAAGACCTCCGAGTGAGGAATAGATAGATTATGTCCTAAATCTCCGTGAATATCTGAAACAAGCATCTGTTGTGAGATACTTGAGTGGCTGGGTGGGGTGACACGAGTTATCGACACTAGGTCCATGTCTGTTTCAATATTCATCTCCAAAGAACGAGAATGAATAGATTGTGTGGTTACCCGGATAACTGAATCAGTTTGGTAAGGACCAATAATTCTTTTAAGTCCTGTCACAGCCTCACCATATTCTTTTCTCTCCAAACTCATCTAACAATCAAGACCACTCACTGATGTTTGTACGGGATGTGTCTCTTGGGTAGGTCCTTCCGGATCTGGCATGACCATAGAAACAATGTAAGACCTAACACTCCTTTCATGCATCGAGTACAACAGTTTAGTAAAACAGTTGAAGTACGAGTTCTAAACTGAAATGTTTAGAAGTCAAAGCATTTAAGTCCGAGTTATGATCTGAGGCAATCAGAAGTCATAAAGTTAAGTCCGAGTTCTGATCTGAAGTAATCAGAAGTCATAAAAATAAAATTCGAGTTCTGATCTGAAATGATCAAAAGTCATAAAGTTAAGTCCGAGTTCTGATCTGAAGTAATCAGAAGTCATCATTTGAAATACCAGAGGTTCAATAAACAAGATCAAGCGCAAAACAGATTGACTCGGTAAGCACAATATTTGCAAAAATGAAACAATGATTAGAAAGTTTAATTGTGAAGAATAATTCACAATTAACATATCAGATAAGAATTGAATCATTGGTGTGAACTGATGAACTATGAACACAAAGTGGAATTCAAAAACGAGTGTGTTTCCATCAAAAAATCAACAAACATTTGAGACATGGAAATAACTAAATCAAGAAAAATGACATGTGGCAATCATGGAATTTAACAAGGAGAATGTTGGTCCCTAAAGGGATATACTAATTTGTAGAAGGGGGGGGGGGGTTGAATACAAATACACAAGTTTTTACTTTCTAAATTGTTTATTGATAAATCATTAACAATTTACAGCTTGTTACGGAACAAGATTAAGGATAAATCCTAAATCTAAACAAGTTGGAACACACAGATTCTTGTACTAAGAAAGATGAGGAAATCACTAAGAAAATCCTATCTTATGAGACTTCTTGACCAGAGTTAACAAGAGTACTTCTAAATGAAGTGAGGAAGTCTTCTTATATACTGCATGGCAGAATATACTTTACACGTGGCAGCAGCTGATTGGTTGTAGGTTCTGAATTAAGTAGACAACCTTAGTAGCAGCATGCATGAACAGTGCAGTATCAGAGTGGTTATACGATTTCAGACAATAAGAAGGTTCTTTTCTGACAATTCGTACGGAGTCGTGCAAGGGGGATTAAGACAAAAGTACTTTGTACGGAGGACTTCATGATCATCTTATCGTTGATTCTGAGACTTCATCATTCTATCAGCGAATGATAAAGTTCAGCGATAGCTGAAGTCTTGTACTTGAAACTTCACGTTGAGTGGACAATTCCGAGTCTTCGTTGATCCACATCAGTTCATTAGGAGACTTGCCGCTGGTTCTTGGGCTTGATCTTCGACTTCAGCGTAGAACCTATGTTGACGTGAGACTTGTCTTCAGGGATCATAAGTAAACAACTATGATTGTCAACGATCACCAAATAGGTCTGAACAGACTCAGAGCTAATGTTCTTGAGAACATAAAGGATGGTGAACAGTTACGCTGAATAATATATGAAAACATCAGCGATCATCCACAAGACTGAACAGGCTTAGAGCTTGGTGGATGAACAGTGTTCGCTGAATGTCTATTCTAAAGAACGAGAGTTCCTATCAGCGATACCGAATTGAGTCTTGGTACTTATCAGCGATAGTAAAACTCTAATACATTGTTTACCTACAATATTCACTAAGTAGAATATAGAGAGGGTCATTATCAAATTACTGAGGGTTTGGATCAACAATCTCCCCCTATTTGATTATGACATAGCAACAGAGAAAATTGCTATTTAATGAAAACATAAGGATAAAAAGAACTAATAACATATTTGTCCCTTTTACTGTTTTCTGGGATCTTTTCTGTACCGAGTGGAGTAAAGTACGTTCGCTGAAATCTTTCCTTAAACTTCGTATCAGATTACAAGGGAAGTTGAAAGATTACAAGTACAAGCGAAATAAATTACAAGTACAAAAGGATAACTGTTAAAATAGATGAAAGAGGCGATCCTATCAGCTTACTGAGGTTCTTCCTTAATGAGAAGTTCATCAAGGGTCTTGTCAGTGGGGATCATCCAGTCAGGGACTGTTACTCCTTGTTTTCTTTTGTTCAGCGCTTCTTCGAAAATCAAGGGTTTAAGGTGTTGAGCCTGAAAGTCCTTTTTGAAGTCACACCACCAGATGAGATCTCTGAGCTGTTTGATTGGAGTGTTGTGTAGCTCATCAATCCTTTGAAAACATTTTCGTCCGTCGTAGTCGAGAAAGAATATTCCATAAGGATTACTGACGACTTTACCAGGGACGAAATCTTCACCGAGTGGCAGAGATAAGTCAAGACGTGAGAGATCAGGGTCAGGACCAAGCACTTCAGCGCGAGAGAAACCGATACCAGTTTCATTTCTTATAATAGGACCTGAGTCTGATTCTTGACGTCTCTTTTTTAAAGAACCCCTTTTTCTTTTCAGCTTAAGATCAGGAGGAGGAGGTATGTCCACGCAGGAAGATACAAGATCAATCTGTCGATTTATCAGCTTTTCGAAGTGATCCTTGTACTTAGATTGAGACGTCTGGATAGCTAACCTCATTTCCATCCATTCAGAGAGACCATATCTTATGATAGCTTCAGCACTGAATTTCTCAGTTTGGCCGTTCGCTCTGAATACTTGAACATCAACAAGAGGTACGAGAGTTGTTTTTCCAGTGACAAATACCTTGTTGATCTTCGCTGGACGATATCTGAAGTGTATTCTCTCTTTGCTCCATTCGAGGGTGCGCTGAGAGACATGAGTCTTCTTCTCCACAATCTTGTGAGCTTCTTCCCAGAGCTTACGTTGGACCTGAATAGGAACACGTTTCAGCTTGGGGTCTTGGACTGCTTCTTGAGCAAGCTGAATGGCGAGGGCCTTGTCTTTCTCTTCAGCTTTCTTCTTGGCAGCAAGTTGACGTTCATCTTTGAAATGATCATCGTACTCTTGCTTTGAAATCTTGAATTTTGGAGGCGGCGGCAAGATGGTTCGCTGATCTTCAAATCGCTTGATCATTTCTTCTCTTCTTCTCTGATCTTCTTCACTTGGTTGTTGAGGAGCCAAGGAAGGTCTTTTTTAGTGAGAGAGAGTCTGTTTTTCAGCTTCATCAGTCTCGGTGATTAAATCCTAGACTGGGATTATTTCCTCAGCTTTATCAGTAGCTGGATGTTCTTCAGAATCCTCAAGCAGGGGAGAGGACTAGCTGAAACACAGCGATCGTTCGATTAAGAACTTTGGATAGAACAGAGAGAGAAGAAGTGGGTTGTGTATAGGCTTTTGGAGAGAGTAGAGCTGATAAGCGTATAGATAGAGGAGGGATGCAGAGTAGGAAAAGTTATATACCTGACGAGCTAGATTTTGTAGCAAGATCATCAGATTGTCGTCTTCAGAGACGCCTTTGCCCTTGCCTTTTGGCTCAGACGCTGAGGTCTTTGTCCGCTCCCCTGTTGGTTCTTTTATCACTACTCCCGTAAGCGATGTAGTCTTTGGAGTGACAAAGAACGCATCATCAAAATCATCATCATCATTATCATCTGATGATGGTTCATCGTTAGGGATGTCGATGGCTTCATCATCTTCAGTTTCTGATTCGGACTCTTCAACAGCTTCTTTGAGTTGCTCCCCCTCAAATAAAGAGGTGGGCTTCTCGGTTCCCTCAGGGTTATCAACTCCCTGAGGTCCAGCAGTTGTGGTTGCCTGAAGTTCAGCAACATCTTCATTGGTCTTCTTCCCCTCGATAGATTCATCATGGGGAAGGGCTTGTGAGATCTTCTCCCCCCCTCCTCATGATGCGAGGGGGAGTGTGATGAGGCACCCTTGGTTTCAGCAGGTTTTGTTGGTTCCCTGTCTTCTGGGCAGAGAAACCAACACAGGCTAGAACCTCACCTAAACTAGTTTCCAGACCAGTTAGAGTGGAGGGAATCTTGACAAGTTTATCCCGATCAGCCTTTGAGAATGGTGAAGGTGCAGGAGCAGTTTCAGGTAGACGATTCAGAAGATCCTGCATCAACTTCTTCACTGAATCAAGATCAGTCTTTACAGTGGTCATATCTCCCTGCATGGTTGAAACCGTTGTCTTCAGCGATGAGACGTCGCTGGATATGTCAGTAACTTTGGTTTTGAGAGAGCTGTAATTCGTTTAGACATCTGCTTGGATCTTTGCAAAATCTCCTATTGCTCCATCAACCTTCTCCAATTCAGCTTTGGAGGCTTTGGCTTCTACCACTTTTGTCAGCGACAAGATTAACTTCTCAGTGTTTGTTACAGCTGAGGAGTTTCCAGAAAGATCAGTGGCAAGGCCCGAGATCGTGATTTCCAAGCTTTTCAGAGAGGCGTTGATGTCGCCCAAAGTAAGACCTGTAACATTTAAGGACTTGTGAACAAAGGAAAGCTCAGAAGTTTCAGGTTTACTAACAGTGTTTAGGGGTTTGTGTATACCTGCAGGAGGGTTACTGAAGTCATCAAAATTGATGTGCCCGGAGAAATGTTCCATATCACCGGCAAGACTTCTATGAGGCATAGCAAATCCTGTAGGTCTTGTATACGTTCCTCCCAGCGAAGCAACTTTAGCTTCGGAAGGAATAATGGTCGTTTCAGTGGTTTTGGGGAAAGGTTGAGTTGAGTCCAAAGGATTAGAGAGAGAAGCGAAGGCTGAGAATTTTGGTTGGGCTGCAGATTTAGTGTGGGATGCACTGAGAATGACTCATTCAGTCCTCTGAGAGACAAAGGGAGGTCGGGTAGATTCCAAGTTCTTAACCTCAGCGTGTAGAGACGCTGAGGTCGGTATGAAAGGTATGGTTCCAGCGACTCGCGTGAAGCCTGAGTCGGGGAATCCTCAGCAAGAGATTACTGGTTGGGTTGCTCCTTGGTTGTCTTGACCCTTTTGGAATCAAGAGAGGCAGAAGAGTGTTTCCTTTTACGAGGAATAGTTGTTGTGGCCTGGGTATCAGCGAGGGGTAGTGTCGCTGAAGTAGCCACAGAAATAGAAGAAGGAGGTCTTAGAAGAGTTAAGAGAAAAGAAAGACGTACCTCGTTTTCCAGCGGCTTGAAGTCGAGAACCTTCAGGCCTATTTGAGATAGCCTCAGGTCTCCGACTCTTGGATAGAGATCTCCTAATGCCTGTGCTAGCCACACGTTGATAAACCTTGGATATGGGACCCATGTTGGACAAGGATCAGTAGTGACTCGTAGCAACATGTCTTAAAAAATTATTTTGGCCCAGTCGATATGGAGTACCTTCAGCAAGGAATACCCCATAGCTTGTTGAGGCTGGGAGGACTGATCAGAAGATCCAGATTTGGCAGTGAGGCAGCTGATGAGATGGGCGAAAATGAAGTTCATCTTGCTGGGCATCTTGGATTTCTTCATGATGGTCAGCTTCTTGTCTGGGAGACCATCTCTTCCCAAGTCCCATGCATATTTCATTGCATCAAAGAAAGCTATCAGTGCTTCCTTATCAGCTGAGTTCTTTTTGGGGTCAGGGAGGGGAACAAAAGGTTTGTCTTTGGATCCTGTAGGGAGGTCTAGTGCCAGCCTGAGATTGCCGAGTGTGATATTTGAAGTTCCATGATCAGTGTCGAACACAATGGCACTGATGGTCTTTTTTGGGATTTTTGGAGGAGGTGAACTGAGACGTTCTAGCAGAATACCAGAACTAACTTAGAAGGTGTTTATCAGCTTGAGGATTTAGGGTTAGGGCTGAGTAGATAGGGTAGTGTTTGAGGAAATTTACGGCGTCATCCAGATGACTTACCCGTTTCTTCTCAGGAAAATCCAGGAGGGCATAAGGATTGTTACTCTGAAAATGAATTTTATTCAGGGTAAACGCGACTTGAGATGCCTTTGGGATTTCAGTAGCAACCACTTGAGTATCAGCTTTAGCCATTTCTTGAGCCATTTCTGCTATAAACACACATGAATAATATGAACATAAAAAAATTATGAGCTGATGTTTTGTCCATTTCCTTAAGTATTTGGATCATTTCATTAAGCAAAGAATGACTTAATGAAGCATATATGATTTTCATTTAAAAGAGATTCTGGAAAAACATATGAAGAACAAGTTTAAAATAAGAAATGTAAATTTGAAGAACAACCATGAAGGTTGTGTTCACAAAATCATGAACGAGAATGATCTTATTTTAAAAGGTTTCTTTTGTTTTGATCTATTTTAACAAAGATTAGAACGAAAACAATCATAAACAACAATAACATAAGAGTATTAACCTTGAATGTGATGAGGAAGATGAACAGTTTCTTGAAAGGATTCAAATGTAACAGTAAATCTTCGAAAATATTTGTGAAGATAATTGTTCGCGTGAGGAAAAAAATAAAGACTTGAGGAGTATTTATAGAGTGAGGAGAGAGAGAAAAAAAACTATGAGCGGGAAAGTTTTTCATCATGACATGGACACGTGTTAGCATTTGATTGGACGAAAGAACGAACGTGCAAACGTGTGTCAGAAGAACGTGCCAGGGGTTTATCCTGTAAGGATGACGTCAGAAACGTCCTTTCATATTTTAAAATGTCTCTGAGGTTTTGGAAAGCTCACGGATGATTTGAAAAACATGAAGTACTGAATATAGAAATATCAGTAAGGTTTTTAAGAAATTTCAAAAGTATCGCTGAGGTGGAAAAAAGTTCAGCGACATAAGTTGTTTTGAAATCTTGCATTTACATGCAAGTGTCAGAGAGAGAGAGAGTAACATACCTGGGTATCAGCGAATCATTTTGTTCAGAGAGTTGATGATATAATGGGTTATACAAGTTCATATTTATCACTGAATAACTTGTCATTTTACAAATTTAACGCTGGGGTTTATCAACAAGTAATTAACTGATCAAATGCGAACTGCTGAAGATTTTAATCTTCAAAGTTCAGCATTCCAAGCTCGCTGATGAGAAAGTTGAATATTGTCTCATCAAGAGGTTTGGTAAAAAGATCAGCTAACTGAAAATCAGTGGGTATAAAATGAAGTTCTATATCACCATTCATCACGTGGTCTCTGATAAAATGATACCTGATTTCGATATGTTTTGTCTTTGAGTGTAGCACTGGATTATTGGCTATAGCGATGGCACTTGTGCTGTCGCAATAGATTGGAATTTTGGAGAGCTGAAGGTCATAGTCCAATAGTTGATTTCTCATCCATAAGACTTGAGAACAACAGCTTCCAGCGGATACATACTCAGTTTCAGCAGTTGAGGTGGACACTGAAGTTTTCTTTTTACTTGTCCAACTCACCAGCTTTCCACCCAGGAGCTGACAACCTCCTGTGGTGCTTTTCCTATCCATTTTGCATCCTGCAAAATCATTATCTGAATAGGTGGTTAAATCGAACCCTAAGTCCTTGGGATACCAAAGACCTAGGTTCGTT
Source organism: Saussurea involucrata (assembly GCA_033807775.1). Classification (NCBI taxonomy): domain Eukaryota; kingdom Viridiplantae; phylum Streptophyta; class Magnoliopsida; order Asterales; family Asteraceae; genus Saussurea; species Saussurea involucrata. The sequence goes on from CM066317.1 coordinate 62,170,285, forward strand.
GTACCTTTGAGGTAACGAAAGATTCGCTTTACAGCGACCATATGAGTTACCTTCGGTTCAGCTTGATATCTTGCACACAAACAAGTTGCAAACATGATATCGGGTCGGCTCGCTGTTAGATACAGAAGAGATCCGATCATCCCACAGTACAGTGTGACATTAACAGGTTCTCCTTTAGAATCCTTCTCAAGTATCAGCGGTGGTGCCATAAGGGTTTTAATAGCTGAACAATGAGTTAAATCATATTTCTTCAGCATATCTTTAACATATAATCCCTGATTAATAAAAGTTCCTTTATCGCTTTGTTTTATCTGCAAACCAAGGAAATATGTTAGCTCACCCATCATGCTTATTTTGTACTCAGCTTGCATCCTTTCAGAGAAACGAGTACAAAGATCAGGGTTAGTGGAACCAAATATAACATCATCGACATATATCTGAACCAAAATAATATGACCTTTTACTTTTTTGAAAAACAAAGTTTTATCAATTTTACCTCGCTCAAAATCTTCGTCTAGGAGATAAGAGGAAAGAGTGTCATACCATGCACGAGGATCTTGCTTCAGCCCATAAAGTGCTTTATCCAGTTTAAAAACATAACCTGGATACTTAGGATTTGAGAATCCTGGTGGTTGTTCCACGTAGACTTCTTCGTTCAGCTTTCCATTGAGAAACGCTGATTTAACATCCATTTGATATACCTTGAAGTCTCTGTGTACAGCATATGCTAAGAAAAGACGAATTGCTTCCAGTCTAGCTACTGGAGCAAAGGTTTCATCATAATCTATGCCTTCCTCTTGTCTGTATCCCTGAGCAAAAAGTCTAGCTTTGTTGCGGGTTACAGTTCCATGTTCGTCCAACTTATTGCGATAGACCCATTTAGTGCCTATCACTGACTTGTTAGTTGGTCTATGAACAAGTTTCCAAACTTTGTTTCTTTTGAATTCAGTCAGCTCTTCTTGCATGGCGCTGACCCATTAAAGATCTTTGAGGGCATCATCTACTTTCTTTGGTTCAATCAGAGAAATAAAGTTAACAAATAAACAAATGTTACCTGAACCTCGTCGTGTCTGAACACCAGCGTTGCGATCACCAAGAATCTGATCGATTGGGTGATTGATAGTCCATCGTTGAGCCGGAGCATAAGCTGACTCATTTTGAACAGGAGCAGCTGAAGATGAAGCTTCAGCAACCTCTGGATGATCAGCTAAGACAGGAATAGGTGCAGTTGGCATTTCGTTCACTGATTGCTGAGAAGTAGATGGGAATTCTGAGGTGCATGGTTCAGCAAGTATTGTGTTAAGAGGAATAGCTGAGACCCATGAAGTTTCAGCTTCACTCGTCTGTATGCTGGGCATAATGATAGGATCATTATCTTCATCTGTATAATTATGAGTAGGACGAGAGAGAACATCTTCTGAATCACCAAGATGAGAAAACATCCATTGATTCAGTTCTTCCGTGTCAGCCGAAGGCTTCGAGTTCGCTGAACGGGATTCGTCAAACGTGACATGAATAGTTTCTTCCACAGTTTGTCTTCTACGATTGAAGACTCTGAAGGCTTTGGACACTGAAGAGTATCCAAGAAAGATTCCATCATCAGCCTTAGGATCAAACTTTCCAAGGGCATCTCTGTTGTTCAGTTTGAAACACTGACAACCAAAGATGTGAAAAAAGCTAATTGAAGGCTTTCTCCCATGGAACAGTTCATAGGCTGTCTTTTTGAATCTTTTAACTATCAGCGACCTGTTTTGCGTAAAACAAGCAGTGTTGACAGCTTCTGCCCAAAACTGAGTAGGCAGGTGAGAATCGCTAAGCATTGATCGTGCAGCTTCGATGATCGTTCGGTTTCTTCTTTCAGCGACTCCATTTTGTTGTGGTGTTCTCACTGAAGAAGAGTTGTGAGATATACCCTTACTCTCAAAGAAGGAATGAAGAGAACTGTTTTTGAATTCAGTCCCGTGATCACACCTTATTGAGCGAACGGTCAAGTTGTTCAGGGTTTCCATCTTCCTGACAAATGTGATGAGTTCTTCAGAGGTGTCACTCTTGTTACGGAGAAACATTACCCATGTAAAGCGAGAGAATTCATCAACTATGACCAATGTGTATTTCTTTCCAGCGATGGATTGTTTGTTAACAGGGCCAAACAAATCCATATGGAGTAGTTGTAGAGGAGATGACACTGAGGAAACTTGCTTAGACTTAAAGCTTGCTTTGGTCTGCTTACTTTTCTCACACGCTGAACATAAGGACTCTTTGGCGTATGAGTGTTGAGGTAGACCAGTAACTAACTCTTTAGAAGAGAGAGTATTCAGTGTCTTGAAGTTGAGATGAGAGAGCCTCTTATGCCATAGCCAGTTGACATCAGATGAAGCTTTCAAGAAGAAACAGGAGTTCTCAGTAGAGGTTGAGTCCATGTTTATTACATAAACATTTTCCAAACGGTAACCGCTGAGATCTATTTTCTCCTTTTTGTCAGTGACAAAGCATGATTCCTTAGTGAAGATCACTTTGTTATCCATGTCGCAAAGCTGACTGATGCTTAAGAGATTATGCTTCAGCCCTTCAACGTATGCGACTCTTCGAAAGGTTGTTGTACCATTTGAGAGTACACCGAACCCTCGGGTATGTCCTTTTCAATTTCCACCAAAGGTTACAGAGGGACCATTCTCTTCCTTGTATTCAGCGAGCAGGTTCTTCTTTCCAGTCATGTGTCTAGAGCATCCGCTATCGAGATACCAGATACCCTTCTTAACCTGCATCACAAAGAAAGATTAGTTTTTCTTGGGCACCCACTGCACCATGTGTACGCGTTTGTCAGTGGAAGTTTTTGGAATGGAATGTTCAGCAGTCTTCACAAGATTTTAAGATTCAGCTTTGTCATTCTTCACTTTGGTTAATTGCTTAACCTCAGTGGTCTTCTTTGCCTTGGGGGCAATCTTCACCTTAGCTATCTTTTCATCTTTGGTGGCTGTGGGGCACTTACTAGCAATATGATTATTAAGTCCACAGTCATAACATTTCCTATAACTAAAAGTAGTTTTAGGAACTTTTGCATGCTAGATGGGTTTTCTTTTCTAAGATTGGAAGGACCAGCATCAAGTATACCTCTGGCAGTGGAAATAGGAGGAACTTTCAGTTCAACAGATTTCTTACCAGTAACATCCACTCTGATTCTAGGAGTAGATCGCTGAATAGATCCACGCTGTGCAGATCCAGCGATCTGATTCCTTGATCCAGAGGAATGAATTACTAAAGCTTTAGAAGCATTCAGCTTAGGTATTAAGATACCCTTCTGAGGTTTTTGATAAATAGCAATTCCTTTTCCTTTGTCTTTAGAGACTAAGGATGCTTTTACAACACCAATACCTTTACCTTTGTCTAAGACTATGGTAGGTATTTCCTCACGGATAGGAGTTCTGGACGAGGAACACTGAGAGGATGAAGTGTCAGCGACTGAGGATACGAAAGTTCCAAATAAGAGCATGGAACGATCAGTAGTTGGTGTTGGAGTTTTATAAGGGTAACCCAAACCACGTTTGTCACTTAGTGGAATCTGAGACTTTATTATCTCAGTGATCTTTGTTGAAGAATTACACCATCCTTCAACAATAGCTTTCTCAACTTTCAACGCAGCGATAGCCTCAGCTCGTTCGATCTTGACTAGTTGATTTAAATGAACTTGATCTTTAAAGTTTTCTTCAATATTAGAAAGCTTTTCTATTTGAAGATGACATTTCTAAGTTGTTCAGCGAGATCAAGATTTTTATTTTCAACTATCATTTTGCCATTCATGGCATCATATAAGCTTATAGTCAGCAGATCGATTTTACGAAGGCTATCAGCTTCATCAATATTTGAGATATTGGTAAAGAAAGAAGTAGATACCTGAGAGGTAGAGGCCGAAGTAGAAGCTGAAGTAGAGGGAATGTCAGACTTGTCTTCCTCTTCTTCAATCTTGGCCATAAGACAAAGATTGGCTACTTCATCATCTTCAGAGTCAGATGATGATGATGATTCTTCAGAATCAGCCCAATCGTAATCAGCCATCAGGCCTTTGCCTTTCTTCTTAAAGCTTTTCAGCTTTGCATAACGTTCTTTCAGCTTGGCATATTTATCTTCTCTAGACCTTAGGTTAGAGAATTTCTTCGGGAACGTTGAACTCTTCATTGCTTTCTTTGACCTGCACTCATTTGCAAAATGTCCTATCTTTTCGCAATTGAAACAAGTAGCAGTAGCCTTATCAATAGGAGTTGATGATCTAGGCTTGTCAGTTATATAGAGAGGTTTGTTCTTTCTGAACATTTTCTTCTTGGCGAATCTCCTGAACTTTTTAGTTAGGAGAGCCAAGGATTCATCGAGATTTGAAGAATCAGAATCTGATGATCTTTCAGAGTTGCTTTCCAACTCAGTGATGGTAACAGCAGTTCGCTGAGTTGAAGGTTCCACTGAGAATAAAGCAACTGGGTGCTTTTGGAATCTTTTACAAGATTCTTCTTAAGATGACACGATTGCTCATAGTTCAGCATTGTGCCATATAAGGTAGAAAGATTCATTAATTTTAGATCTTTCGACAGCTTGAGACACATTGAAAAGTTGTCCCAGCTTTCAGGTAAACATTCAAGAAACTTTGTCAGCACTTCAAAGTTTGAATATTCCTTACGAACAGTTTTAAGATCTATTATCAGGCAGTTAAAACGTTGATGAGTTTCAGAGAGAGATTCATTCTTACTAGTGATGAAGCTCTCGTACTGTCTTACCAGGTTGATCTTCCTTAATTCCAGGACTTCAAACGTACCCTCATACTGATCACTTATAGTGTCCCACGTGGCTTTAGCAGTTCTCAGGTTCATAACGGAGTGGTAAACTTCGTCAGGAAGAGCCATGGAGAGTATGGATCTGGCTTTTGTGTCGATAACCACTTTCTTCTTATCTTCGTCGGTCCACGTATGGATTGCTTTAGGAATCAGCCTTTCTGGGATAGCAGGTCTATCTGCAGTGGCTGGAACTGCAGCATCAATAGTTATGGGGATATATAGGCCATTTTCGATATAGTAAGGCATAGTAGGGTCTACACCTTCTAAGAAGAGAATCATCCTATTTTTCCATAGATTAAAATAGTCTCTGGAAAATCTAGGGGGTTTAGCAAGAGAACCGTTGTCGATATAGTTGGTGTTTGTATTGGTGGTCATTTCTACAAGAAGAGAGATTAGTATAGAAAAAGATCTTGTTTATGAGATTAAACAAATCTGCTCTGATACCACTTGTTGGTCCCTAAAGGGATATACTAATTTGTAGAAGGGGGTTGAATACAAATACACAAGTTTTTACTTTCTAAATTGTTTATTGATAAATCATTAACAATTTACATCTTGTTACGGAACAAGATTAAGGATAAATCCTAAATCTAAACAAGTTGGAACACACAGATTCTTGCACTAAGAAAGATGAGGAAATCACTAAGAAAATCCTATCTTATGTGACTTCTTGACCAGAGTTAACAAAAGCACTTCTAAATGAAGTGAGGAAGTCTTCTTATATACTGCATGCATTTAATGCATGGCAGAATATACTTTACACGTGGCAGCAACTGATTGGTTGTAGGTTCTGAATTGAGTAGACAACCAAAGTAGTAGCATGCATGAACAGTGCAGTATCAGAGTGGTTGTACGATTTCAGACAATAAGAATGTTCTTTTCTGACAATTCGTACGGAGTCGTGCAAGGGGGATTAAGACAAAAGTACTTTGTACGGATGACTTCATGATCAGCTTATCGTTGATTCAGAGACTTCATCATTCTATCAGCGAATGATAAAGTTCAGCGATAGCTGAAGTCTTGTACTTGATACTTCATGTTGAGTGGACAAATCTGAGTCTTCGCTGATCCGCATCAGTTTATTAGGAGACTTGTCGCTAGTTCTTGGGCTTGATCTTCGACTTCAGTGTAGAACCTATGTTGATGTGAAACTTGTCTTCAGGGATCATAAGTAAACAACTATGATTGTCAGCGATCACCAAATAGGTCTGAACAGACTCGGAGCTAATGTTCCTGAGAACATAAAGGATGGTGAACAGTTACGCTGAACAGTATATGAAAACATCAGCGATTATCCACAAGACTGAACAGACTCAGAGCTTGATGGATAAACAGTGTTCGCTGAATGTCTATTCTAAAGAACGAGAGTTCCTATCAGCGATACCGAATTGAGTCTTGGTACTTATCAGCGATAGTAAAACTCTAATACATTGTTTACCTACAATATTCACTAAGTAGAATATAGAGAGGGTCATTATCAAATTACTGAGGGTTTGGATCAACAGAGAATAACAAACACAAGTAAGTTATCCAGAATGAATTACTACGGTCTTTGAATTCAGTTGAAGTTTACTTACCTTGCATAGAATAGTGCTCCCCCTCAAAATTGGCATAACCTTTGAATGCTCGTCATGTGATGTGAATAATAGGAATTAAAGTCGCACATGACATTCCTGCAAAACAGATTAGTAGGATTTTGGTATCCATCCTTTGATGGATCCTTGACGGTTAGGTGCCCTATTATAGTGAGGACCGGGGATACTATAAGTACCATACCAATACTTAGCATGGTCTTTCTTCACAAAGTCATTTGTACCACAATAAGTGCAACACAGCTTCTGTGTAGATTAGCTTATCAGTTTATTAACAGAGTAAACATGATCAGTTTTCACAAAAGGTTTCGCGTGGAAAGCTGTGTAGTTCTTGTCATTCTTAACAGAGACAAATGGCTTTGGAGCAGGAGTGGTTCCTTTAACTTTCCACTCCATTTTTACTCTCTTGAATGATGGATTATCTTTATTATCAACACGAGAATTATAGAAAAGATTGGAAGGTCGAATCTGATCCTTTGAAAAATCATTTGATTTGACAAAATTCTTTGAAGAACGATTTGTAGAAAATGAACTTGAAGCATAAGAGGGTTGAACACCTTTGAACTTGCTTTCTTCAAGTTTCTTGCCCTTAATGGATAAATCATTTCGTTCTTTGAGAATTAAATCAAATTTCTTTTGTAAATCAGATTTAACCTTTTGTTCCTTCAAAATCTCGGTTGCTAATCCAGATAATCTCTGTTTAAGTTTAGAAATCTCAATCCAAAAGATCTTTCTTTCTTTTTCAAAATAATCTTTTAAACATTTAGCCCTAAAACCTTCAACTTTCGTTTTTTCAGACTCTTTGATTAGAACGTCTAATTCTTTCTCCAAATCGGATATTTTCAAAGAAAGTTCTCCTTTCTTTTTTAAGAAAGATTTGCATTCTAATTCAAACTTCTCTCTTTCTGAAATCAAAACTTTTTCAAAGTCGGAGATCTGTTTTGAAAGTTTTAAACACATCAGCTCAAGTCTCTTATTCTCTTCAAGAGATTTGGTTGAAAGCCCATATTGCTTTTGTGTGAGCAATTGTCTTTCCTTTTCAAATCTTTCTTTCTCCTTTCAAAAACCTTTTCAAGAGTATTTAGTTTACTTTTAAGCTCAAGGTTTTCACAGTTCAGGAGCTTACCTTTCTCTTCAAGTGCCTTTATCTCTTCATGTGATGGCAAATCAGAAATCTTTCCTTTTAGCTTAGTGTTTTCAGACTCTAACGTTGTTGCCTTTTCTTCAGATTTAGCCAGCTTCTCAGAACTACTCCATATTTGAGATTTCAGTTCCTTCAGTTCTTTGATGTACTTGTTGATCAAATCATCTTTCTGCTTGATATTCTTTTCATTTAGTCTTGTTTGCTCTTCTTCAGTCTTCTCCTTCTTATCAGGCTGCTTGTGCTCATCTACCTTCTTCTGGCAATGCTGCTGGAAGGATCTGGAGAGCCGAGCCACTATTTTCTTAAAGGCTGTGAATTCATCATCAGAATCACTGTCTTCTATTTCCGCAGGTGACTTGGACGCAATCTTCTTTTCGCTCAAAATCTCCATCACCTTATCTTCGTCCTGACAATTTGCTTCATACTGAGATGAATAAAACATTTGTTACCTGAAAAATTATGATCGTTAATCGGTGTTGTTTTGTAGAATAAAAAACCTGCGGAAGAAAAATCAAAAATTAAGTCAGAAAAACAAATTTATAAAATAAATTCGTTTTAAAATTTTAAAATCTGATTATTATAGGATTCGAACGAACGAACGAAATCACTCTTCGAGAGTGAAATCTGCAAGATAAACAAACCAAGTTAGATCAAGAACGACAACTAAAATCACTTAAAATGATAATAATCGCTAATAATAGCAAATCGTCGTAAATAATCTCAAATGTCAAAGAATATTGCAAATCGATCGTTAAGAAAAAATCGTAACTTTTGTTAAATTCTCAATCACGAGACGGGCGGTAACTCGGGTACCGACGAGAACTTACCAAAACACAACTTTCCAAAAGCACAACTTACCGGACAATCAATTAACAAAGATTAAAACTTACCGGACAATTAAGTTGTCACTTACCGGATGAAGAGGAACTTACCGGGTGATGTAGTTTCCGGGTGAAGTCTGAGGTGACCGGGCGTGAGAGAGTCCGGGTGATACTTACCAGACAACACAAATTGTGACTTACCGGGTAAAGAGAATTGAGACTTACCGGATACGATGAGAACTTACCGGATGTGATGAGAATCCGGATGGAGATTGCACTTACCGGGTGATGGACAACTTACCGGATGAGCTTTCCGGATAAGAGTTTTTTACCGGATGGATGAATAATTCGCACAAAACGAAACTTACCGGATGAAGATGTTTCTCGATCGAAAGCAAACCAACAAAAAATTAACACAAACAAAAACAATTTGCTTCCAACTTAAATATATATATATATATATATATATATATGCATGTATGCTATGTAAAAGCTTCAGCAAACAAATTCATCTAAATGTCATGCATGTATGAATGACAAAGACTATTAGCATTAGTGGATGTTCACTTAAATGAAATTGTAAAACAAAAAAATATGCACGTGATGTATGAAAGTGAAGGACGGTGGCTTGTGAAATGGTCAAACAATAGTCAACAATAGCGGCTCAAACAAATGAAAGTCACCCGAAAAGTGAATGTATGGGTGAGGTTACCGAGAAATCAACGTGTCCGGACAGTTTTGTGATTCATCCGGAAAGTGACAACAACTTATCCGGAAACATTATTTTATCCGGACAGATTTGAGAAATAGGAAACTTACCCGGTAACAAAGAGAAACATCTGGACAGCGCGGCTGTGGTTGCAATTCGGATCTGAAATCGATAGGGTTGCTTGATTTTACTCCTGTAGGGTTAGATTTTTACCAAAAACACAAAAACAAACACACCCAAATAGATTTCTATGCAAAATATATCCTATTTTCCAAAAACATCACCACAAAACTTCAAGAACACCATTACTCAATATTTGATTTTTAACATGCAAAATTAATAGTTTTGAGTACTTGTAATCGCATATAAAGTCTAGATTAAGGCAATTAATCAATCGAGATATAATTAACGAGTTATTAAAACGATGAAAGAACTTTGCAAACCGATTGAAGAACGATTTTCTTCAAAAATTGCTGCACTTTTACGAAAATCTTTTGGATGCCTTCTTGACCCCAAACGATCAATCGAATCGGTCAGAATCGGAAACACGATGTCCCGAAGCTACTACCCAAAAATCACGACGATCCGACGGTTCAATCTTCGGGAATAGACGAAACGGCTCACTGCTATTTTCCAGAATATTTTCTACGAATTTTCTTGCCTTTTCTCGCTTTCGTTCGATTTCTTTCGTATCTTCAAATCACCGATTTTGCTCTGATACCAATTGTTAGTCCTAGATTTATCAGGTAACAATATAACAATGAATAATAACACGAACAATTGATTATTTCAATCTGTCATCCCTCTCGTATTCATAAATCAAGATAGTTACAAAGGTTATAATGAAGAACACAACTGATATCTTTATTATTCATCATTAGTAATACATGAAATAGTTTGTTCTGAGGTTCTCAAAAGTGTTTATGGTTCTCATTTGAACTTTCCTCGTGCTTGATTATGAGTCACTTTATAGAATAAGATGAAACCAGTGAAATGTGCAGGAAGTATTAGTGAAAGTCTTGTCCCACGTGCTTCCAACACTCAAGAACGGAACTTTCAACACCCAGAATGCTCGATGATGTTGTCGAGGGCATTGTACTCTTCTGACGCGAGTACATTAGAAGTGGGTCCCACATGTACTATCTTGATTGCATTATTAGGTTCTAGATTTGTTCTTTTTTAGAAGGGTATCGTTGTTTAGAGATGTTTATTTGTTTCACTTCAGAGGCTGCTAAGGAATTGTATGATAAATTGCTCAAATCCGTGATAGAGCAAAGAACCGCACCTCTAAACAATTGGTTATGGACCCTCATAGAAAAATGCACCAATCGTGAAGACATCAAACTTCTCTTTAATGTCTTCAAGAACCTTCGGAAATTTGTTAGTTATACTCTTGGTGCTCTTTTGACAGCGGGTCATTTAAGCTTCTGATTTTATTTTAAGGTTGAAATAATTTAGTAGTATTCAACGCGTTTCCATTGCAGAGGCTATCAAATCTTCGAATTTTTGAAAACTTTAATGACAATCTTTGTCGGGAAATATCCAAGGCATGTGTACGAGTAGAGGCTATCGACTTCGGTATGATATAATATGTAATGCATGTGTCCATCCTTTCATATGGATGTTCCTTTTTGTGATGCGAGGAGAATGAAGAAGTGATCTTGGGTCCCGGTTTCGATTTGATTAAAAAAGAGTACGGGACCCACAAAATGGAGAACAAAGGAATATGTTGTAAAGAAATGACATTTCCATTTGTTTATATCATTTTTTTCATTCATCGTTTTCTGGTTTTCGACTCTTATCTTCATTTCTTCTCACATCAAAGCAAATGAGACTCACAATTACATTGTAATTTTCTTTGGCACCATATAATCGGGATGCTTAAAATGTGAACGTTAAATTGGTAAACCAGTAGTCTAAGTCCTTTCCATGTCTATATATAACAAGGAAGAAGACATTGTGGAAACACAATGTGTACGGGTTGACTCCTAGTGTTGCATCTGCTCACAGTTTACTGGTATTTTATTTCTTCTAAATCTTTTTAAAATTCCTTTTCATTTCTTATTTTTTATTTATACTTCTTGATGATTTAATATCATGTTGTTGTAGTTGCATGCTAAAGAACACAATGATGCTAATCTCTTGGTGGACGTGATGAACTCTTGAAAGCAAATGACATGCCACTTCAACCTGGTACAACGGATATCGTATTTATGTATGTAAAGGTCTATTTTGTGATTCAAACATTCAACATTATATTTTTTTGATCATTGGATACTGAAGGCGTCTTCTATGTGCTTATCCTAGTGATATATATACTGTTATACCAAGACACGAGCTAAAGCATTGTGATGCATATGCAAATAAGTTTATTAGTTTACTAAAATTTGATGTGTGCTAAAGCCAAGGTGTTAACAAGCGGAATTGGGCCTCAAGGTGGTATGAGGCATAATCCCTAAGGCACGTATATATATATATTTATATATAGATATATATATATATATAGATATATAGAGGCTCCGTAAAATTCAAACCTTGCATTTGTTGCACCCCTTTCAAACCACAGTCTGCATCTGCATATGTGCAGACTGGTTCTGCACATATGCAGATGAATAGGTGCAAAAATATACATATAATGGACATACATTCATATGGGACAATGCATATATGTAGAACCAGTCTACATAGGTTTGTAAGGGGTGAAACAAATGCAAGGTTTGCATTTGATTTGTACCTTATATATATACATATATATATTTATATATGATACAATAGGGTTGGGTTCCGGTGAGAAGTTGAGGTTAACGTAAGAAGTGGTTATCAACCGTTGGATGAGAAATGGACGCACATTAGGATGAGATGCACCAAGATAAAATGCACCGAGATGCACCAAATCAATTGCCTTCTACGCTGCAATTCATGGGAGGGCATTTGTTTATAAGTGATCAATGGTTCAGATCCACTTCTCACTTCTCTCAAGTTAACCTCAACTTCTCACATGATCCCTCGCCTGATACAATATATACTAAATATATACAAAGTGGGAGTTACGGGATACTCTTCAAAGTGGGCAAGAATATATATATATATATATATATATATATATATATATATATATATATATATATATATATATATATATATATATATATATATTGTGATGCTCTTCAACTTTGGAGACCCGCGAAGACGTTGGAGAAGACAATTCTTCCTCCGAATTTAATTCATGGGACCCATTTTTATGATGTGTCTAGTAATGAGTTTTATTGCGGGTTCTGTTTAGTTGATGTGAGGAGAATGTATTAAAAATCGCAAAATGGAGGTGTAGGAAGATGGTGTAAAGTAACACATGAACCTATACATGTTTCAAGTTGGTTTTCTTATTTCTTTCATGATGTTATCGACATGTTCTTGTAGATCCTATTTGCTCTATGTGAGCGAAAAAGAAGATGGTATCTATGATATTGAGAATGGAGGAAAACAGTTTATATTATTTGCATATCCATTTTGTGGGTCTCATTTACCAAACAAAAAGATGGTTGTTGGCCCCAAAGTTGTTAAAGGCGCAAGGCGCACTTAAGCGCAAAGGGGTCCTAAGGCCTAGGCGCGAGGCGCAAAGGCGAGGCGCGGGCCTCACGAATGCTAGGCGCATCATATAAAAAATAATATATATAAAAAAAATACATATATACACATAAATACATACACACATAGTAATACACAACTCAAATACCGTTATATAAAAAGTTGTAATATCAACTCAAGTACCCTTGTACAGTTCAATTTCAATTTCAAAAAAGTAGTAACATGAATATCAAAGATATCTAAATAAAATCTTGACTAATAGGTCGATGATCAATTCTCGTTATCAACTTTAAGTGTCTATTTTTCAATGTTCACATCGGGTTTATATTCCCCAAATTGAATAGAAATTTGAAGAGAGAATTGAAGAGAGACTTATCTAATAAATGTGTTTTGTAGAAGTCTGGGAGGTTAAAACACATAACCCTAATTAGGTTTCGACTTATTTAATAACTCTTCTATTGTAGAAGTAAAAAATGTTTGAAATTTAGGGTTGACCTTCATAAGGCGCGCCTAAGCCCATACTGCACCTCAGGACAAGGCGTTGCGCCTCAGGACAAGGCGCTACGCCTTGGTGCGCCTCAGTGAGCCGCCTCGCCTCGACAGAGAAAAAGGCCAACCCTTTACGCCTTATGCGCCTCAGCGCCTTGGCGCGCCTCAAGTGTGCTTTTCACAACTATGGTTGGCCCCTTTTAATTGTTGCGAGGAGATGTGAAAGATAAACCCAAACGTATCCATTTTATCCCTTTCAGATGTAGGGCCTACGGATAATAGGTTATATGAAGATGGTGCAAGTGAACGAAATGTAGAAATCTTTCACATCACCATTTTTTGGGGCCCATAATGAAATGTTATCGTGCGTCCCATTAACTTGATACAAAGATGGGATCCATGAAACACATAATGGATAAAACCCGTATAAACGAATGGAATCTTACTTATTTCTCCAACGTTGTTATCGATATATATCATGTATCTTTCTTGCTTGCAGCATTTGCTACAATACGGATAGGTGGGATTTGATGAGTAAGTATGCAAAACGGTTTGTCAAGGCAGGAGCAAAATTGCGACGAACTTCATTTGATACTTGGATGACATTCGCCGCAAAACTAGGTGCTCATTTACATTTCTTCCTGAAAATATAATCTATTCATTTGTCACTTCAAATAAATTTTGATCGTTTAAAATCACCTATATTATTTATTGGGAGGGGACGAGATTGAGTGGGACAAAAATGCATATTTTTTGTCTCACCAAAATAGGTGGAAAAAAAGTCAAGGAGATCGAGACAAGATTGGTAAATTACTAAACTACCCATGCCAAACTAAAACCCTAAAATCTTCCGTAATTCTTTCACTATCGCCCGTCCAGTCCTGGGTACCAAACGCAATCTTAATGATCAATAATATCAACATCATTCTCATTTGTGTCCCATTTGATGTCTTTACAGGAGACGTTGATAATTTATGGAAGATCGAGAAGTTGAGATCAGGATTGATGCAAACCCACACAATTGGTAGCTTGTTTTCATGTGCCAATGTATTAATCATCCTGATCATGTTACCCACTATTCAAAGTGTTTTATTTCAGATGAAGTTGTGGTTGTTTTTAAGAGTGTGAGTGTTTCAGTTCTTCTTTTCTAAATTGAATTGGTCAACTTTGGTTCAATTTAGTTCCATGTATTAAACCGTTTTGTATGTTGAAAATAAGTTGAAATTATTTTTGACTTTTAGTAAATAAACGAGTCTCCTACAAAACCCTTGAAATAGTCGAACAACTTTGTTGTTTTTCTATTCTCAAAACCTTTATACAAGCCAGGTGTCTTCACATAAACGGTCTCTATTCTTATGGCACACCCTTTTGTAGAACGTTAATGTGTAATCACATGTGATTTTGCACATAATTTTACTACTATCTTATTTTCTTGTTTAGTTATTGTTCTTGTTTGAACCTATATCTCTCTCTCTCTCTCTCTCTCTCTATATATATATATATATATATATATATATATATATATATATATATAGAGGGATAGTTTGTCTTCTAACAGGTTTTTTATGTACTCTCTTTGCAGGGGGTTCTGCTTGAACGTAAACCTGAAGATTGCAAATACACACTTGTTGTTTAATGTGAATCCGAATGGACAGACGCCCTTGATGCCAATAAAACATGAATTTGGAAGAAAATGTCGTTTGACCCATGATTCTGCCACGCCATACTCATCCATAACCCATATCGTAAATCCTTTATTGGCTGCTGACATCACACAAAGCTTTCCATCCAACACGCCCAAACTATTGGGGTACTTTCCATTTCCTAGAGAATGAGGAAGAGGTATCTCACTGGAAGTCTCCAAACCCAAATCAAAAGAGACTATTGTTTTTAGATCCATTACACCTTTAATATGGGTATGGGTATAACCAAACCAATGAAGATGATGGTGATGATAATGATAATGGTCATCTACACAAATCTTGTCGTCATCAGAAAGGGCTGAAATATATGCATTGGAAACCTAGAGTCATTGATTAATTTCCAGCTGGTGTTCTTCATACTATACACCTCCACTTGAAGCCTATTTGCTTTAACAAGAAAACGATGTCTTTCTATGTCTACTCTACTTTCTCTCCTTTTTGCTTTGTGTTTTAACACCCCCAACATGAACTAATCTTTAGATTGTTGGGGGGTGGATGAACTTTGGGTTGTAAGCATATGAACACGAAACCTTGTGATTCTTATTAGTTCTTCTAATCAATGAAACATATGAATTTGGTTTTAATGCTTTTGTGAGTTTGATCACCTTGCAAATTGATTTAATTGTTACAAATCCGATTCGAGAGAATGATTCCATAACTTGGCTTGAATTTGTATGCCTAGGGTGAGAAATTGGATAGAGATATACCAAGTAAACCTTAGTACTTGTTTTACAATCATGTTCTTAATGGATTTCTGAATTCCTAGGTTGAGATCGAGAGATAAAATATGCGTTTTCAAGAAATAACTTTGTTGTTGCTCTAGAGAGAATAACAATTATTTACGTGATTGTGTATTCATTTGATTGGATTAGTCGGTTAATTATCATAAGTGGAGTATTCTTTGTGAAACAATTGGGATTCCAACCCTCAACTACATTTCACCCGAAAAATCCACATTTGTTCTTTGCTTTTACTCTAAAGTTTATTTATTTAATTTAGTTATTAATCGGTTATATTATCAACAACTCTTCCAATCGGATCGTCCAGCTAATAGTGATTATTGTCATTGTGATACTCCGTTCCTAGTTCTTTGGTTCGGTACTTGTACTTCCAAGTACATATTACTTGATTCGACTCATACACTTGCGGTTGGAATAGAAGGGTGTAAACCCGCCTATCATTTGGATATATGGGTGAATATATGAATGCTATGTATGTATAGGTATATATGCTCCCGCTTTCCCTATATTGTGTATGTGAATGTATATACAATTATGTGCTCTAGTGTGTGTATATATATATATATATATATATGTATGTATATGCAATGTGTCATGTGTGTATATATATATATATATAATGTATGTGTATATATTATCAAAAGAGATGAGAGAGAGAAAGAGATGGACAAGGGTGTAACGACCCAATTCCCATAACATACATCATATAACATAACATGCATTCATATCATTGATTTACAACAAAAGTTACATAACAAACCAAGTACGGTCTCAATAGTCTTGAAACTACAAAATATAATAAAGCTTCTTAAACATCATCGCTCGACGGAGGCAGCCTACACCTTATTCTTTCCTTTGCCGCTATCAATTCCTCGACCTGGAAAACATATTTTTGAAAACAAAATGAGGGTTAGACCAAAGGGTTCTAGTGAGTTAATCCCGGTCCTTTCCAAAAATCATTATAAAACCTTTCCTGTAAATCCTTTGTATCAAAATAAATTAGATAAACCATTGGTAACCCTTTCGTAAAATATATAAACATACCACACGTATTTAAATACCAATCCAGACTCGTGCATCGTGTACATCTCATTCACCTTATTCCTCCACAAATGGCCATATTAGTTGGTAGCAAGCTAACTAATAAATCAACAACCGGTCCGCTCACCGGAACCCGGTTACCCGTCGGTCCGCTCACCGGAACCCGACTACTCACCGGTCCGCACACCGGAACCCGGCTACTCACCGGTCCGCACACCGGAACCCGGCAACAAGTGCACTCGTGTAGTGCAAAGCTTATATAAATACAATATATATATCTAATTGCATCATATTGTCATTTATATACACATAATCATATTCCTACCACATAATCATCTCATATATATATCTATACACATATATATGTGTCCCAGTTCAAAACGTTTTAAATCAAAACTCACCTCGATTGCTTATCAAAAACACTTGCAAGCTCCTTTCAAAAAGATCCTATTCTTCACCTTGAATCCACAGAATCTGAAACAATTTTAAGATACATATATCGCTTTACTAGTCAAACACATAAAGCCTACTAAAATGTTATCCTCAACAGTTTTCCCTTCAGTGACTTATTACGGGGGTTCCGCTACCCAGATAGCGGATGGGGTCAAGGGGCAACGCCCTTGCGGACACTACCAAAACTATATCCGGACACTACCAAAACTACCGGAACTCACTGCACCGGGACTCTCCAGTACCGGGACTCTCCAGTACCGGGACTCTCCAGTACCGGGACTCTCCAGTACCGGGACTCTCCAGTACCGGGACTCTCCAGTACCGGGACTCTCCAGTACCGGGACTCTCTAGTACCGGGACTCTCCAGTACCGGGACTCTCCAGTACCGGGACTCTCCACTACCGGAAGTCTGCTATACCGGGATTTACACTACCGGGAGTCGACCATACCGGGACTCACTCTACCGGGAGTCGACCATACCGGGACTCACTCTACCGGGAGTCTTAAGAACACAGTCGATCGCTTTTTCAATCCAGAACCCAAATCAAATCTATACAGCTATTATTTAAGCTTTCTAATCCGATAGAAGTCTAATACTACTGATTATAACCACAAACTGTAAAGGAAATTACCTCCAAATTGCTTCTAACACGAATGATTGATACGATAGCCGTGCGGTTCTTCCTTTCTTCCTTTCACCTTCAGAGCTCTCGTACACACACTCTTTCTATTATCAGAGCTCTCGTACACCAATCTTACCCTTTAGACCTTCAACTTCTCATTAATGACCCAAACACCCTTAACTTATATTTTACCCCAAACTTACCCTGAACATCAAATATTAATGTTAAATTATCTAACGGACTTATCCGGGGTATTACAAAGGGTATTAATATAGTACATTATTGGTCTCTATAGTTTTATAGAAAACAAAAAAAATCACGAAATGACAAAATTGCACTTCTAATTAATCTACTTAACATAATCATCTTATGGTGTTAGAGTAAAGGGACTAAATATGTGAAAAATGTAAAACACGGGATGTTTTCTATAACTATTTCAAATTAAAGGTGTAGAACGTGATTTTGTATAAATCATAAAGACCAAAAATGTAATTTACTCAAACTTAAATGATTTTTTGGCTTGTGAAAAAACATAGTGATTGCCATTAGAAAGATCAATTTTTTGTTCACATCATTTTTATTAAACCATAAAGATAATGGTGCATTTGGATTGTGTGAGATATAAGGGAAAAAAGAAAAAGTAGTTTCATGTTTGGTACGTTATGGGACAAAAATAAGTAAGATGATATGGGACTAAAACTTAGTTTCATAGAACAAAGCGTAAGATTTTTTGTTTCATCAAAATAATTAGAACATCACAGAACTAATTTAAAAAAGGGAAATTAATTGTTTTAGCCATTTTTTTCATGATGGTTCAACATCTTAGCCACATTCTCTTCAAGTTTACCAAAATGGCACCGGGTCTGCAAAGATGAAAGATATTACGGACTTACTTAAAAAAATGAATCTCATCAATCTGTTTTTATATTGTAGACCTAAGTCATTTTTATAAAGGTAAAACGATCAAATTTAAATCTATTTAGTATTTTTGAGTTAGGTTCACAAAAATTACTTACCTAGTACTATTTTGATAAAGTGAAAGAAAATATAGATAAAAGATTAAACAATCATGAAAAAATTGGCTAAAACTATTAATTTTCCTTTAAAAAATTACTATATTACTTTTTTTGTCAAAGAGATTCAATGGCTACTTTTATGTTCTGAATTTTCTTTCCATGCTTAGTTGCCTACTGCTTAATGTGAATTTTGACAATTGATAGAAAAAGCCGAAACAGATATATATAGAAAAGCTCAAACTAATATCTATCTATATCAATACTACTTATATATGCATTTACATCTAAAGTCTTAAAGACAAGTTGTCATGCATAACGTACAAGCTTCTAAAGCACAAAAATGAGAAAACTCTTAATTACCATCTTTAAAGCATAATGTACAACTCTTTAATGCAATACATTTAAAACCTGGCCACGGTTGATTGCTTTCTGATCGACAGGGAGGTCTATCTCTGTACGGCCCAACTCCAGCCCTACTTTCTGATCGACTCCCTTACCACCATCCCCTTATACCTCCAGCCATGCTTTTTGACCTCCCTTTCTACGGCTTCACAGTATCAGGCCATATGCTTCTACCTGCTACCTCCCAAAAACGTTGTATATAAACAATGTGAGAAGGGTAAGAGTCAGAATCCAAGTGGAAGAGTTTTACAATTCAAAATTCTTCGTCCCTCGCTGCTTCATGAATCCCAGGTACTCCTCTGTCTCAAATTCACTCTCGGCTCTAGGGTTTCATCAATCTCCCTTCTATTTTGTGTGTTTTTCATGGGATTTGAAGGTTTATTTCTGAGGGTTTATTGAAACTTTATGTTTTTCATTTTTTCCAGGTACACTCATATTGATTTTGCAGACAGTAATGGGTTCAATCAAACACTGGAACTTGGTGGTAGGATTGGAGGGATACGAGGTAGGTTTGGTGGCCGAGATGGTGGAAGATCCGGCGGTGGGCATGGTTGTAGAGGTCGTCGACCTAGCTGACCAAGCATAAACGCTGTTGGCACAAATACATTCTTTCTTTCGTGTTTTTGGGGGTTTTCAACTTGGATTAACAACCATTTTTTATTCATCTTCCTTTTCTATTTTGCAGGAAAGAAGATGACCTTCGATGATGATTAGAATTAAAAAACATCATAAGGTGATTACAAAGCACAAACATATTGTTGAATGATGCTAAAAGTTTTCTAATCAAGGTTTGATTGTTAGCTCATTAAATGACTAGGCTATTTGCAAGCTTTATTCAACCCTGGATAATGTTGTACAGTGTTTTACAATTCTTTCTCCATAAAATAGATATAATGGGATCTGCTCCTTCGTATTTTCTGGTTGTTTCAAAAAGGAATTTCATACATCCAGGACCAAGTTTCTTGCTATGTTATTTTGATTCTATTTTTTTTATTCAGAGTTTTTTGATGTTTATTATCTCAGTTTTAACATAGGTACCCGAGTTCTTCCGAATGTGTATGTCGTGATCTGTATCAAATAGTTTAGATGTAAACCATTCTTTTAAGCATAGGAGCTTTGGTAGAGCATCTTTCTGTAATAAATAAATAAAATTCATTGCTTTGTGATTTCATGATTCTTTTACTATCCAGGTTTTGTATAAAGTTTTGATGTAAGTTTGTGGATTTTATAGGACACTATGCCTGTCACCATTACTGGTTTGATGCTTTCTCTTGGGAGGTTCCAACTTCCAAGGTAATCATGCTTATGTGGAGAATGATGGGAAAAATACATTAACTACAACTTGGGTTTTCTTCAGATGTGGTTTTATCAAAGGAGGTTTGTTTTAGAAATTTGTGATTATAGACTTGAATGGATTTTGACCGGTCTTCAAAAGCCATTATGGACAATGTTTGCTTTCAAGTATTTGAGGTTTTGGGACTGGAGTGATAAGGGTGAAACTTTGTGCTCAAATTTGGTTTTTGTTGTGCTCAAATGATTGATATTTCCTCTTTCTTTTCTAAGTTGGATACTGTAATGTTATCCCACCATTTGCTTCCTTTCCCAGTTTTTGGTCTTTTCTTTTGGTTCGGTTTATTGGAAATTTCTTGGAGTATGATCAGTTTACAACAGAAATTTGTCCCAAGGTTGTTGTCTTGAATTTTCAGGTTCATCTACATCAATATCAACAGGACTATAGCTTTTGTTTACTGTTGGCCTATGGTGTATTCTTGGAATTTTGCTTAGGATCCTGACCCTTGTTTAATGTTTGCAAGGGAATACCTTTTTATGGTTCAATAGATCAGCTGTTGTCACTATTTGCTGCTATTTTACTTGGTTCATTGGAGTATGATCAGTTGCTCACCAAGTTTGGTTTTGTCATCAGAGAGCAGATTTGGTTATTTGTGGTTTGATTTCCGTATTACATCATCAGTTTATCTACCTGTTGGATTTTGTCATTGTTATCCAACATTTGTCTTCTATCCCATCCTGGGGTCTATTAATTTTGTTTTATCGTTATCCAAGTCCAACATTTGTTATTATTTCGTAGTGAGTTCACAAAGAGACAATCTTCCGTGGGCGCATGCTGTTAAAGCAACATCAAGAGTACAACTTCCAGAATATCCCAAGCCGGAAGTTTAAGTCGAATAGTACAATCCTCAAGTACAATAACCCCATTCCTGCCCCAGAAAACAAGTAATATTCCCTATTCTTATGGGATTATTTGTTGCATTATGAACTTTCTGTTGGTTCAAAATTAGATACGAGGGTAACAAGATTACGAGATTGATATATTTGTCAAACCAATAAAGTCAAGATCTTATCACACGAGGTCTCAAGTCAAATTTAAGGGAAGGAGAGGTATAAATATATCTATAACGTGTATAATTGCCTTCTATTCTAGAGAGAAATATGATTGATTTTGGTGGTGTCATCAACCTCAAAGAGCATTATGGAACTCTGGTTCCCACACCATACTATCGTGTAAGTGGCCTTTTACCAAAAGCTTACCTGGTAAACATTTACCCGGTCACTTACCTTAGCAGCGGATGTACATGGAATGTTCTTAATCTTACCAGGTAAAAGCGTTGATAGGGACCGAGAGTATTACTCACCGTCACTTACCCATTTTGATGGTGTAAATTTTACCCGGTAAGGTAAATGAGAGTATTGACTCCCATCGATAAGGGGTAAGCATTTGGGTAAATGGTAGTCTCCATGGTTGCATTATGTGCTGGCCACTCTATTCTTTATTTTTGTTATTGATATGCTTACATCTTTGTACTGCAATTGTGCTTAAATGTGGCGAAATATGTTGGCAAAAAAACCATTTGGTGTGGCAAAATATGGTGTATGGGAGTATTTTCATTTTTATATCAATTGCAAGGTAATTTGTGTTCATTATCAATGTTTTATTAAGCTTTAAATGTGGCGAGATATGCTGGCAAAGAACCCACTTGGTGTGGAAAAATATGGTGTATGAGGTTATTTGCATTTTTATATCAATCGCAAGTTTCCGAGGTATTTTTTGTTCGTTATCAATGTTTTATTAAGCCATTGCAAGTTTATACTATCTGGTTACTAACCTATAAATATTTAAACTAATATTTGTTGTGGTTATGCTCACAGCATTTGTAACTTCAAGCTATAGTTTTGATGGAGCCCACCTCTAGGAGACACAAGTGAGGAGACATTTCAGAGCTGACTAAGGCTAACCAAGGGATTCAACCCTGTCTCCTGCAGGATTCCACTTTGAATTTGTTATGTGTTTGGGCAAAATCGCTCAACCCACTTGCCAAATGAGCTACGCGTTCCAGGGCTTTTTTTTACGATAAAATTTTCACACCTTGCTCACCCGATGCATTGCACGGGTTCACTACTAGTACTATATAATTATATAATTATGTATATATATATATATAAGCATGAAAAAAGTCGTTAAAGTTTTAAGTCGTATCATTTCTTAATCTATATGTACATCTCTCATAGCTACTAACTAAGAAATCTCTTCTCTCCCACGTTCCTCTCAAAATTAAACAATTTTCAATTTCTAAGTTACAATTTATACCCTTAGAATTAGTTATCCAATTTACCTTCAATCCCTTACTTTTTCATTTTTTATTTTATACCCTTATCATATTAACATAAATAATAATCGTATACGAACAAGAATGCGTTAAAAAAATACATTTCTTTTTTTTACAAATTACACCATTGTAATCGTCTTGTTAATACCTTTGAAATAAGCCAAATATTGAATATTTTTGGATTTAATCATATTATTAAATATCATGAACATGTACGAATTAATTTGTTTTATATCCCTTATATTAATCATTTTCATTTTACACTCTTATAATATTAAAAATACATAATAAAGTGTATACCATGATTCTTCTGTCTATCAATAATTGCATGCATTGCGCGGTGGATGTAAAGAAGTAGGCCATTATCTCAGCAATAATGAGACAAGAGTTTAACTAAGACATATTAATAAATGCATTTTTTTTACAAATTATAATATTACAATATTCTCGTCAATAATTTCAAAATAAATTTATTATTGAATATTTTTTTTAACTTAATAATATTGTGAAATATCATAAATACGTATCAAGATTTTTCAAAAAATAACGTACTTAGATTGTTTTTTAAATTTGTACAATTTACACTCTTATCTATATTTAGCTATTATACTTGTTTAAAAATAATTCCATTTACGTTTATTCATTAATTTTTAAGAAGTACAAATCTCAATACATCATATACAAGTTTAAAAGCTTTAAAACCTCCAACGTTCAACATGATAATTAAAAATAATTTTTTTTAAATTACAATTTATACCATTATAATTAGTTATTTAATTTACTTTGTATTCATTTTTCATTTTACATTATTATATATCAACATACATAAACAAAAATACATTAAACGAATATGTTTTTTTATTATAAATTATACCATTATAACCATTCATCAAAACGTTCAAAATGAGCATAAATGTTATGAGTTTGAAGAACCCACTATAGAACACATATTCTTCAATTTTTATGACCAATTAACCATATTGACCTTTAATTTTATACATCTGATATGCGATATTAAAGCGAATAAATATGAACATGAAACAAAATTATTTTTTTCGAATTCTCGGCTTCAAATTCGAGATATTCGCACTGCATCGCGTGCGGGTACATATCTAGTATTAATAATATTGAACATGCTATTTTTGTGTATATTGGGCTTCATAGAAAAATCCCAAACAGATATTTATTGGGCCCTAATTAGGCTTGTAGGCCCATGGCTGTCACAGTGACTGCACCGGCCGTCGTCTTTCTCCTTCGATAAACGGAACAAAACAAAGTTAAACCATTTTTGTTGTTGTTGCAGAATTTAGTAGAAAGGGGAGATATTTAATCAAGATTTCTGTTGGTTTTGTCTTGAAACGAAATGAGTTTCCGACGCCTTCTCGTAGAGGTTTGTTCAATCTATATAATTATCTAAATGAATTCGTTTCCGTGTAATTTTGCATATAAATTTGGGCATTGTAATCTCATATTTATATTAGTTTGCAATTTCTTATTGTTACTTGAACCCTAATTTAATTTCCTATTTTGGAATTTAAATGATTACTGCTTCAGTTAGTTGGAAACTGTGAATGACTTGATTGGGTATTCGAAATCACCCCCAAAAAGAAGATGTAGAAGCGTTTAAGAAAGGTTATTATTATTATTATTTTTTGGGGTGGGGGGAGGTTCTTTCCCCATTTAACTTTCATTGGGGTAACTGATTTAATGTGAAGAAGATCATTGATGTTAGAAGTTTCATTTCTTGCCCTAAGGTTTGGTTATGCTTTTGTCATCATTATGATCATCCTTTCTGAAAGAAGATATTGACCTTGGATGTGGATATTGAGTTAACGTGAGAAGCGTGAGAAGGGGATCTGAACCCTTGATCACTTTTAATCTCAAGCCCAACCATTAATCGCGCTTGATACAAGGACGGGTCCGGTGCATCTTATCTCGGTGGATGAGAGAAATGCCTCTCGCCTCAATGCCATTAGACACACTTTTAACAACTATGTATAGATTTAAAGACAATTATTACAAATTAACAAAATGACTACTCATTCAATCTTTCAATAAATTATTTGGTAGTTTCGATCAAATTCTTATATTGCGATGCATGAAAGTTGCAAGGTTGCTATATATTTGGGTCACAAGGAGGAATTTTGTTTGGTTTCACTATTCAATGTTTTACAATGTGATTGAAATGTGGTTTAGGATATGTATATTGACTTTCTTTCCACATATTTATCCCAGTTTACTCTTTTTATCCAATAAAAACCATCTTACACTCTTGACCTTTTATAGGTGTCGAGGCAGCATTCACAGTTGAGGCCAGTTAAAAACTTATTTGCATGTTCTTATCATACTTCATTGAAGTTTGGAGGCAATGCAGGTTCTTATTACCCTATCAATTCTATTGGTTGCTTATTCATATTTTTCTGCTCAATCTATTTAACGCATTTATTGGTTTGTATTCTGGACTTGGTTATGTGGCACCTACTTTTATAAATATATATATAGGTTGGGTATCAAATACAAACCAAATGGATTGTACAAACCCGTACAAACTAAACCTACCTTCATGAATCTGCAATTTGTATCATTTGGCTTCATGAATCTATATTTTGGCTTCATGAATCTATATTTTCCGGTGGAGCCCTAAAATACCCTTATGGATATAAAAAAAGAAGTTATGGATATAAAAAAAAGTTAGGGATTGATGGAGATGAAAAAATATGGTAAAAGCCCTAAAATACCCTTATGGATAAAAAAAGAAGTTACATGATCGGTGGATATGAGTTTGTACAGTTTGTACAAACCATTTGATTTGTACCCGATACCACCCCTATATATATATATATATACATGCAAGAGATAAATGCAACTTTGCCATTTCTTGATGCAGAGTTTATTGATATCAATTCCTTGTTTTTATTTTTATTATTCTTTTGCATATGAAGCAGGACGATTGTTAGAGTTAACTATTCATGTATTATTCATGATGAATGTCGTGATAGATTTTCATCAAGAAATTTATTCATAATGAAGAAATTCATGATGTTTACGTCTTCACGATGAGAGTACATGATATTCAAGATGAAAATGCATGGTATCATGAGTAATGGATGTGCATGATGTTCATGAATATTTAGGATTATTCATCATTAATAATACATGAAATAGTTGGTTCTGAGGTTCTCAAAAGTGTTTATGGTTCTCATTTGAACTTTCCTCGTGTTTGATTATGAGTCACTTTATAGAATAAGATGAAACCTCAGAAATGTACAGGATGTGATTTTTAACACAAATAGATTTATATGCAAAATATATCATATTTTCCAAAAAATGACCACAAAACATCAAGAACACCAAAACTCAAGATTTGATTTTTAACATGCAAAATTAATAGTTTTGAGTACCTGTTATCGCAGATAAAGTCTAGATTAAGGCAATTAATCAATCGAGATATAACTAACGAGTTATTAAAACGATGAAAGATCTTTGCAAACCGATTGAAAAACGATTTTCTTCAAAAATTGCTGCACTTTTACGAAAATGTCCCGAAGCTACTGTCCAACAATCACGACGATCCGACGGTTTAATCTTCGGGAATAGGCGAAACGGCTCGCTGCGAATTTTCTTGCCTTTTCTCGCTTTCGTTTGATTTCTTTCGTATCTTCAAATCACCGATTCTGCTCTGATACCAATTGTTAGTCCTAGATTTATCAGGTAACAATATAACAATGAATAATAACACGAACAGTTGATTATTTCAATCTGTCATCCCTCTTGTATTCATAAATCAAGATAGTTACAAATGTTAGAATGAAGAACACAACTATCTCTCTCTCTAATGAATCATTTGGATGGCTAATCAATTGCCTAACCTGATTCTAAGGTTACCTAAACCTTATATATTAAGGCTTTAAACACAAAGGCCCACGGCCTATCAACCTAATCTAATCCCTTTTATGATTAAAGGTTTTTACAAAAAGATTAATTAATCTAATTAAGCTATATATAATTATTTATATATCTTTCAAATATGTAGGACATTTATGGTCCTAACAATATATATATATACATGCAAGAGATAAATACAACTTTGCCATTTCTTGATGCAGAGTTTAATGATATCAATTCCTTGTTTTTATTTTTGTTATTTTTTGCATATGAAGCAGGACGATTGTTAGAACTAACTATTCATGTATTATTCATGATGAATGTCGTGATAGATTTTGATCAAGAAATTTATTCATAATGAAGAAATTCATGATGTTCACGTCTTCACGATGAGAGTACATGATATTAAAGATGAAAATGCATGGTATCATGAGTAATGAAAGTGCATGATGTTCATGAATATTTAGGATTATTCATCATTAATAATACATGAAATAGTTGGTTCTGAGGTTCTCAAAATTGTTTATGGTTCTCATTTAAACTTTCCTCGTGTTTGATTACGAGTCACTTTATAGAATAAGATGAAACCTGTGAAATGTACATGAAGTATTAGTGAAAGTCTTGTCCCACGTGCTTCCAACAATCA
The DNA here is from genome assembly GCA_033807775.1 of Saussurea involucrata. Taxonomy (NCBI): domain Eukaryota; kingdom Viridiplantae; phylum Streptophyta; class Magnoliopsida; order Asterales; family Asteraceae; genus Saussurea; species Saussurea involucrata. The sequence continues at coordinate 62,197,580 of CM066317.1, forward strand.
AGAACGGAACTTTCAACACCCAACATGCTCGATGATGTTGTCGAGGGCATTATACTCTTCCGACGCGAGTACATTAGAAGTGGCTCCCACAGGCACTATCTTGATTGCATTATTAGGTTCTGGATTTGTTCTTTTTTAGAAGGGTATCGTTGTTTAGAGATGTTTATTTGTTTCACTGCAGAGGCTGCTAAGGAATTGTATGATAAATTGCTCAAATCCGTGATAGAGCAAAGAACCGCACCTCCAAATAATTAGTTATGGACCCTCATAGAAAAATGCACCAATCGTGAAGACATCAAACTTCTCTTTAATGTCTTGGAGAACCTTAGCAAATTTGTTAGTTATATTCTTGTTGCTCTTTTGACTGCTGGTCATTTAAGCTTCTGATTTTATTTTAAGGTTGAAATAATTTAGCAGTATTCAACGCGTTTCCATTGCAGAGGCTATCAAATCTTATAATTTTTGAAAACTTTAATGACAATCTTTGTCGGAAAATATCCAAGGCATGTGTATGAGTAGAGGCTATCGACTTCGGTATGATATAATATGTAATGCATGTGTCCATCCTTTCATATGGATGTTCATTTTTGTGATGCGAGGAGAATGAAGAAGTGATATTGGGTCCCGGTTTTCGATTTGATTAAAAAAGAGTACGGGACCCACAAAATGGAGAACAGAGGAATATGTTGTAAACAAATGACATTTCCATTTGTTTATATCATTTTCTTCATTCATCGTTTTCTGGTTTTCGACTCTTATCTTCATTTCTTCTCACATCAAAGCAAATGAGACTCACAATTATATTGTTATCTTCTTTGGCACCATATAATCGGGAAGCTTAAAATGCGAACGTTAACTTGGTAAACCAGTAGTCTAAGTCCTTTCAATGTCTATATATAACAGGGAAGAAGACACTGTGGAAACACAATGTGTATATATATATAAGTGATCAATGGTTCAGATCCACTTCTCACTTCTCTCAAGTTAACCTCAACTTCTCACATGATCCCTCGGCTGATACAATATATACTAAATATATACAAAGTGGGAGTTACAGGATACTCTTCAAAGTGGGTAAGAATATATATATATATATATATATATATATATATATATATATATATATATATATATATATATATATATATATATATATATATATATATATATATATATATATATATATATATATTTGTGATGCTCTTCAACTTTGGAGACGCGCGAAGACGTTGGAGAAGACAATTCTTCTTCCGAATTTAATTCATGGGACCCATTTTTATGATGTGTCTAGTAATGAGTTTTATTGCGGGTTCTGTTTAGTTGATGTGAGGAGTATGTATTAAAAATCGCGAAGTAGAGGTGGAGGAAGATGGTGTAAAGTAACACATGAACCTATACATGTTTCAAGTTTGTTTTCTTATATCTTTCATGGTGTTATCGACATGTTCTTATGGATCATATTTGCTCTATGTGAGCGAAAAAGAAGATGGTATCTATGATATTGAGAATGGAGGGAAACAGTTTATATTATTTGCATATCCATTTTGTGGGTCTCATTTACCAAACAAAAAGATGGTTGTTGTCCCCAAAGTTGTTAAAGGCGCAAGGCGCACTTAGGCGCAAAGGGGTCCTAAGGCCTAGGCGCGAGGTGCAAAGGCGAGGCGCGGGCCTCACGTTGAATGTGAGGCGCGGGCCTCACGACGAATGTGATGTGCATCGTATAAAAAATAATATATAAAAATAAATACATATGTACACATAAATACATACACACATATTAATACACAACTCAAATTCCATTATATAAAAAGTTGTAATATCAACTCAAGTACCCTTGTACAGTTCAATTTCAATTTCAAAACAGTAGTAACATGAATATCAAAGATGTCTCAATAAAATCTTGACTAATAGGTCGATGCTCAATTCTCGTTATCATCTTCAAGTGTCTATTCTTCAATGTTCACATCGGGTTTATATTCCCCAAATTGAATAGAAATTTGAAGAGAGAATTGAAGAGACTTATTTAATAATTGTGTTTTGTAGAAGTCTAGGAGGTTAAAACACATAATTAATATTAGGTTTCGACTTATTTAATAACTCTTCTGTTGTAGAAGTAAAAAATGTTTGAAATTTAGGGTTGATCTTCATAAGGCGCGCTGTAATAACCAGGTATTTTAATTATTAATTGACCAGTAGTATTTTAGTATCTTAGAATTCGGAAGTTTATTTATATAAGTTTTATTTTGGTTAGTTATGGAAAAATAAGTTAAGGGTTAGTCTTTGATATTTTAGGAAATCTAGAGGGTTACTTTGGTCATTCTCTTATTAGAAAAAAGAAAAGAAACGAAAAAGAAGAAAGAAAAAAAGAAAGGAAGGTATGAGTTAGGGAGTGGTTGGGGAAGGGGTATGGAGGTGCTCCCTCCATACCGTCCTTTTTTGGATACAAGGAGTGGTATCTCCTTATTCTTAGCTATTTTGAAAACATGAAGTGTGTGTGTGTTTATCTTTGTGGAAAGAGAGAGAGAGAGATCGAGAGAGAGGTTGAAGGAAAGAAGAAGGAAAGGATTGAGAAGCTTGGTTGCAGAAATTCAAGGTAAGCAATCCCTACATTTGTTATGTTTTAATTCCTTAGGAGTGTTCTTGAATACTAGTTAAGTTCTTGGTGGGTTTTGGTTATTAATGGGTGTTTTGGGAAATCTAAGCTTAAGGATAGGACATGTATAATAGTCTTGAACATATCTGCAAGTTTTCAGTAGCATACATAGAGTAAAACTGCAAAATCTGGGTTTTAGAATGAGCAGTAGGCTGAGATTCATCGAAGTCGCAGTAGTCTGAGATTCATCGAAGTCGCAATGAACGACTGCGACATTCATCGGAGTCGCAATAGTTGGTTGCGACTCGGGTATGAAGTCGCAGTGGTCGTTTGCGATTTGGGATGGAATCGCAGTAGTTGGTTGCGACTTGGGTTTGGGATCGCAATAGTGAATTGCGACTTGGAGTGGAATCGCAGTAGTGGGTTGCGATTCCAGGGTGGAATCGCAATAGAGGGTTGCGACTCCAGGGTGGAATCGCAATAAGGGGTTGCGATTTGGGTACTGTTCATAGCGATTTTTAGTGGGTTGCGACTCCAGATGTGAATTTTGTAAGTTTAGTTTTTAAAAGAGATATGTGGTATTTTATATGATTTCAGATTCTGTGAAGAGTGGAAATACGTGATACTAAGTTGGAAAAGCTTTGGGATATACGTTTCAGGTGAGTTTTATTTTAAAACGTTTTTCAACTGGAATACGTATTATATATGTATGTATGGATTAAGAGTGTGATACCCAATGTGATTATGTGTGTTATTGAAATGTTTATATACATGATGGTATACCGTAATTATATGTGTATTCTGCGAGAATACGGGGCCGGGATCCGAGGGCGGACCGGTGTGTTGCCGGGTTCCGGTAAGCGGACAGGCGTGTTTACTGTAGATGTTGTACAGCAGAGTAAATTGACTAGTTGGCTTGCAACCACTAGTTTGGCCAATTGTGGAGGAATAAGGGGGAATGAGTGGATTTCGGAACGCAAGTCTTGGTTGGTATTTAATTACGTATAATATATGTGTACTTGTATATATATGGGTTTTATATAAATGGATTCTTGGCAGGTTTCAACTAGCAGGGATTTTCTCACTAGACCATTAGGTCTAACCCTCATTTTCTATTTTAAAAATATGTATTCCAGGTGGTGGTTCAGGTAAGGGCAAGTGAAGAGTTTATGCCGTGGATATCTTTTGTGAAGACTTTTGTGTTGATGACATAACTATGTTTTGATCCCATGACTTTGTTATTGATCAACATGTATTGTATTCCGCGAAAAATTTATACTCGTTTATTTTATGTTACCTAGACCTTGGGACCGAATGTGTTATAAATATATAATGTATCTTTTGATGATATTATGGTATGAATATATGTTATTTGCATATTGGGATATCGGGGTCGTTACAGTTGGTATCAGAGCCATAGTTTAAGGGATTTAGGTATAAATATTCGTACCTAGACTTAAACTGCATGTGAAGTAGGATGTCCCTATTATTATAGAACCTGGGGATTGCTAAGTATAAAAAGGTAGAAAGAACATCATGTAAGGTAATTTCGAGTTACACTTGGCCAGTGTAATTATGTTTTTACAGGTGCATGTTTGAACTGGAATACCTTGTTATATGGTGTATATGCGTATGTGTATATTAACCTTGTTCGAATCTACAGAATGGCGAGTGGCACTAGACAGAGAATTCGGAGGGGAGGAGAGAATCCGGATGAAGAAAACCCACCCATAGGAACAGGGAGAGGAGGGGGAAATCGTGGTAGAGGCCGAACTGGAGGCAGGACTGGAGGTAGAACTGGGAGGGGAATAGGGGGCCGAACCGGGGGAAGAACTCAAAGTACAGAGTTCGTTACGCGAGAAGACCTGGCTGCTGAAATGGGAAGGTTGCAGGCTAGTATACAAACAATGATTGAACGAAGTCAACACAGTGAAGCTGATCCACCAGGTGCGGAACAAGAAGTCGGAATACCAATCACCCCTACCGTCTTACCAGTAACGAAGAAGTGTGATTATAAGATGTTTCTCGGTTGCAGACCCCCTACGTATTCAGGAGACCGGGATCCAGTGAAAGCAATGAAGTGGCTGAAGGAAATTGAAGCTATATTCAAGACAAGTAAGTGTGCGGAAGAGGATAGAGTACTGTATGGAACAGCAATGCTGAAGGGTGATGCCTTGTATTGGTGGGAGGCTCGTATGGAATCCGAAGGAGCAGACATATATTCTACTTACCCTTGGGAAGAATTTGTTTTAGTTTTCACACAACACTTCTGTCCACAAGCAGCTGTCAGACAACTGGAAGAGGAATTTATGAGTCTGCAACAAGGGAGTTTGTCAGTTAGAGACTATACCGCTAGGTTCTTAGAGAAATCTCGTTTTGCGGGATATTATGTTGCTACAGAGAGATTGAAGATGGACAGATACATCTATGGGCTCAATTCGGAGGTCAGAAGATTAGTTACTGCAACAGGGCCAGATACCTTTACAGCCGCAGTGGACGCTGCAGAAAATGTGGAACGAGATGACAGGAGAGATGCCAGTGATAGGAGTATGGGGAAAAGGAAATGGGAAGGACCACCTCACGTTCCGAAAAAGCCCAGATCTCAGAAGTTCGATAACCGTGCACCTTTCCGACCGATGGAAAGACCTTGTCCGAAGTGCCACCGTGTTCATCAAGGAAACTGTCAGAGTGAATCGCGGGATTGCTATAGGTGTGGGAAGACCGGGCATGTTGCTAAAGATTGTCGCGTTACACGGTTTTGCTACACATGTAATTCTCTGGATCATCTTCAGTCACATTGTCCGCAAATAAGAATACAACAGGGTGGATTATCAGGGAAACCAGCAATTGCCAGCCCCGCGATTCCAAGAATAGAACCGCCAAAAGCCAGGGGTCGTACGTTCCAAATGACCGCTAAAGAAGCGGAGGAAACTCCGGATGTGGTTACAGGTACATTTTTCATAAACTCTACACGTGCTAAGGTGTTATTTGATTCTGGTGCAAATCGATCCTTTGTGTCGCCTTCGTTTGCTGTTCACATGCATTTAGAGCCCAAAATGTTAAAACATGCTTTGCTGGTAGATACTGCGAATGATAATCAGGTGTCGGTAAAAGAAGTATTTGATGACTGTGTGATTGATATAGAGGGTTACGGTGTACCAATACGATTGTTTCCTATAGCCTTGATCGAATTTGACGTGGTGGTAGGAATGGATTGGTTAGCTAAGAATCAGGCTAGCATAGTTTGTGATAAGAAGATAATTAATATTGTTTTACCTGATAAGAGAGCAGTGGTGATTTATGGTGATCGTAGCAATCATCAATCTTGTCTTATTTCTATGATAGAAGCCCGTAAGTATGTCAGCAAGGGTTGCCCGAGCTACTTAGCCTATGTGATAGATAGTAGGCCTGAAAGGAATAGGTTGGAAGATATTCCTATTGTTAGTGAGTTTCTCGAGGTTTTCCCTGAGGACTTGAATAGTCTCCCTCCTGATAGGCAAGTAGAGTTTGGCATAGACCTGATACCTGGAGCCACTCCTATTGCTTGTGCACCGTACCGACTTGCTCCTCCAGAGATGAAAGAGATGATGACGCAACTACAAGACCTATCCGATAAAGGCTTCATCAGACCTAGCTCTTCGCCGTGGGGTGCACCAGTGTTGTTTGTAAAGAAGAAAGACAGCTCAATGAGAATGTGTATCGACTACCGGGAACTAAATAAGCGCACGATCAAGAACAAGTATCCGTTTCCTAGAATTGATGATCTCTTCGATTAGTTAGTTGGAGCTTGCTATTTCTCCAAGATCGATCTCAGGTCTGGCTACCATCAGTTAAAGGTTAAAGAAGAAGATGTTTTAAAGACTGCTTTTCGTACAAGGTACGGTCACTACGAGTTCTTAGTAATGCCATTTGGATTGACAAACGCTTCGGCCTCTTTTATGGATCTGATGAATCGGGTATGTAAGCCTTATCTCGATAAATTTGTAATTGTATTTATCGATGATATACTTATCTATTCCCGATCCAAAGAGGATCACGCGCAACATCTTCGTTTGATTTTGGAGTTACTGAAGGGGGAAAAGTTATACGCTAAATTCTCAAAGTGTGAGTTCTGGTTGCGGGAAGTTCAGTTCTTGGGGCATGTTGTTTTAGAGAAAGGCATTCAAGTAGATCCGACGAAAGTGGAAGCAATTGAAAGATGGGAACCGCCGAAGACGCCAACTGAAGTACGTAGTTTTCTGGGTTTAGCTGGGTACTACCGAAAGTTTATAAAGGACTTCTCTCGTATTGCTACACCTCTCACTAAGTTGACTCGAAAGAATCTGAAGTTTGAATGGAAAGCAGAACAGGATGGAGCATTCAGGATACTGAAGGAGAGACTCTGCAGTGCGCCGATTTTAGCATTGCCGGAAGGTTCAGAAGATTTTGTTGTCTACAGTGATGCTTCTAAACTAGGATTAGGATGTGTACTTATGCAGCGTGGGAAGGTGATTGCGTATGCTTCTCGTCAGTTGAAAGATCATGAACGGCAGTACCCTACACACGATATGGAATTGGCAGCAGTGGTATTCGCGTTGAAGATTTGTAGACATTATCTTTATGGTACCAAATGTCAGATTCTTACTGATCACAAGAGTCTCCAACATCTTTTCGACCAGAAAGAATTGAATATGAGACAAAGGAGATGGCTGGAATTAGTGAATGATTACGATTGTGAGATTCTCTATCATCCGGGAAAGGCTAATGTGGTGGCCGATGCTTTGAGTCGTCAGGAAAGGAGTGGAACAATAAGGGTTATTTCGTTGAGGGCTGAACTTCTACCGAGCATCTTTGAAGAATTGCAAAAGTGTCAAATAGAAGCGTTTCAAGAAGAACATCTGAAGTCAGAACGATTAGTGGGGTTGTCAGAATTGCTAGAAAAAGATGATCGCGGGTTGCTGTGTTTGGGGAGCAGAATTTGGGTGCCTCGTTTGGGTGAGTTACGCGATCGTGTACTGCATGAAGCTCATAAATCTCGTTTCTCTATTCATCCGGGTACGAATAAGATGTATAGAGATTTGAAACAATTTTATTGGTGGCCAAGGATTAAGAGAAGTGTTGCTAAGTATGTGGAAGATTGTAATACGTGCAAGAAGGTAAAGATTGAACATCAAAGGCCGTTTGGTCAGTTGCAGCGATTGGAAATACCGATGTGGAAATGGGAGCAGATTACTACGGACTTCATCACTAAGCTACCAAGGACTTCGAAGGGATTTGATTCTATTTGGGTAATTGTCGACAGGTTGACGAAGTCTGCTCATTTCTTGTCGATAAAGGAAACTGATTCAATGGAACGCCTAGCCAAATTATATATTGATGAAATAGTAACTCGACATGGGGTTCCAATCTCGATTATATCTGATCGGGATAGTCGTTTTACTTCGAGATTTTGGAGAAGCTTTCAAAGGGAGATGGGGACGCAAGTAAAGTTAAGTACAGCATATCATCCTCAAACCGACGGTCAGAGTGAAAGAACAATCCAGACTCTAGAAGATATGCTCCGGGCTTGTATAGTTGATTTTGGGGGATCGTGGGATAAGCATCTACCGTTGATCGAATTTGCCTACAACAACAGTTATCATTCCAGCATTCAAGCGGCACCGTTTGAAGTATTGTATGGTAGAAAATGTCGAACGCCTCTGTGCTGGAATGAAGTGGGAGAGAAACAATTAGCGGGACCAGAAATAGTTCAGCTAACCGCGGATAAGGTTACTCAGATCCGAGAACGTTTGAAAGTGGCACAAGACAGACAGAAAAGCTACGCAGATCGACGCCGGAAACCGTTAGAGTTTCAGGTTGGGGATTTCGTGATGTTGAAAGTCTCGCCATGGAAAGGAGTCATTAGATTTGGAAGGCAAGGTAAACTTAGCCCGAGGTATATTGGACCGTTTGCAATTACAGAAAGGATTGGGGAAGTAGCTTACCGATTGGATCTACCGATAGAGTTAAGCCGTATCCACAACGCGTTTCATGTATCGAACTTTCGGAAATGTTTGGTTACGCCAGGTCAGGCTGTCTCTCTACAAGATATTCATGTTGATGAAAGGTTGAACTACGTGGAGGAACCGGAAGCCATAGTTGATCACAAAGTTAAAGTATTGCGGAACAAACAGATCAGGCAAGTAAAAGTTCAGTGGAAACATCATAGAGGTCAGGATGCGACATGGGAATCGGAGTCGGAGATGAGAGCCAAATACCCTCATCTGTTCTCTTAAACTGAATTCCGGGACGAAATTTTTTTAAGGGGGAGATGTTGTAATAACCAGGTATTTTAATTATTAATTGACCAGTAGTATTTTAGTATCTTAGAATTCGGAAGTTTATTTATATAAGTTTTATTTTGGTTAGTTATGGAAAAATAAGTTAAGGGTTAGTCTTTGATATTTTAGGAAAGCTAGAGGGTTACTTTGGTCATTCTCTTATTAGAAAAAAGAAAAGAAAAGAAAAAGAAGAAAGAAAAAAAGAAAGGAAAGTATGGGTTAGGGAGTGGTTGGGGAAGGGGTATGGAGGTGCTCCCTCCATACCGTCCTTTTTTGGATACAAGGAGTGGTATCTCCTTCTTCTTAGCTATTTTGAAAACATCAAGTGTGTGTGTGTTTATCTTTGTGGAAAGAGAGAGGGAGAGAGAGATCGAGAGAGAGGTTGAAGGAAAGAAGAAGGAAAGGATTAAGAAGCTTGGTTGCAGAAATTCAAGGTAAGCAATCCCTACATTTGTTATGTTTTAATTCCTTAGGAGTGTTCTTGAATACTAGTTAAGTTCTTGGTGGGTTTTGGTTATTAATGGGTGTTTTGGGAAATCTAAACTTAAGGATAGGACATGTATAATAGTCTTGAACATATCTGCAAGTTTTCAGTAGCATACATAGAGTAAAACTGCAAAATCTGGGTTTTAGAATGAGCAGTAGGCTGAGATTCATCGAAGTCGCAATAGTCTGAGATTCATCGAAGTCGCAATGAACGACTGCGACATTCATCGGAGTCGCAATAGTTGGTTGCGACTCGGGTATGAAGTCGCAGTGGTCGTTTGCGATTTGGGATGGAATCGCAGTAGTTGGTTGCGACTTGGGTTTGGGATCGCAATAGTGAATTGCGACATGGAGTGGAATCGCAGTAGTGGGTTGCGATTCCAGGGTGGAATCGCAATAGAGGGTTGCGACTCCAGGGTGGAATCGCAATAAGGGGTTGCGATTTGGGTACTGTTCATAGCGATTTTTAGTGGGTTGCGACTCTAGATGTGAATTTTGTAAGTTTAGTTTTTAAAAGAGATATGTGGTATTTTATATGATTTCAGATTCTGTGAAGAGTGGAAATACGTGATACTAACTTGGAAAAGCTTTGGGATATACGTTTCAGGTGAGTTTTATTTTAAAACGTTTTTCAACTGGAATACGTATAATATATGTATGTATGGATTAAGAGTGTGATACCCAATGTGATTATGTGTGTTATTGAAATGTTTATATACATGATGGTATACCGTAATTATATGTGTATTCTGCGAGAATACGGGGCCGGGATCCGAGGGCGGACCGGTGTGTTGCCGGGTTCCGGTAAGCGGACAGGCGTGTTTACTGTAGATGTTGTACAGCAGAGTAAATTGACTAGTTGGCTTGCAACCACTAGTTTGGCCAATTGTGGAGGAATAAGGGGGAATGAGGGGATTTCGGAACGCAAGTCTTGGTTGGTATTTAATTACGTATAATATATGTGTACTTGTATATATAAGGGTTTTATATAAATGGATTCTTGGCAGGTTTCAACTAGCAGGGATTTTCTCACTAGACCATTAGGTCTAACCCTCATTTTCTATTTTAAAAATATGTATTCCAGGTGGTGGTTCAGGTAAGGGCAAGTGAAGAGTTTATGCCGTGGATATCTTTTGTGAAGACTTTTGTGTTGATGACATAACTATGTTTTGATCCCATGACTTTGTTATTGATCAACATGTATTGTATTCCGCGAAAAATTTATACTCGTTTATTTTATGTTACCTAGACCTTGGGACCGAATGTGTTATAAATATATAATGTATCTTTTGATGATATTATGGTATGAATATATGTTATTTGCATATTGGGATATCGGGGTCGTTACACGCGCCTAAGCCCATAATGCGCCTCAGGACAAGGCGATGCGCCTTGGTGCGCCTCAGTGAGCCGCCTTGACTCGACAGAGAAAAAGGCCAACCCTTTACGCCTTATGCGCCTCAGCGCCTAGGCGCGCTTTTCACAACTATGGTTGGCCCCTTTTAATTGTTGCGAGGAAATGTGAAAGATAAACCCAGACGTATCCATTTTATCCCATTCAGATGTAGGCCTAAGGAGAATAGGTTATATGAAGATGGTGCAAGTGAACGAAATGTAGAAATCTTTCACATCACCATTTTTTGGGGCCCATAATGAAATGTTATCGTGGGTCCCATTAACTTGATACAAAGATGGGATCCTTGAAACACAGATTGGAGAAAACCCGTGTGTGTCCCAATATGATCAATCAACTAAGAATTCACACAATATTCTAGAGAGAGAAAGTAGAGAGAGAAAGTAGATCTTGATATTCAATAAGCTCCATTTTACAATATGTGAATTATGCTCTAAGTGTTCTGTCATCCATCTCTAAACAAAGCGTATAAACCTAATACTAACAAAGGCATTAAGCTACTTTGAAAACTCTAAATATAAAGACTTTGACTTTATACAATGACTTTGACTTTCTATATTAAATCTTGAAGACATATTTTAGCCTTAACAATCTCCCCCCTTGGATTCAAGATTTAAACATTTGAGAACAGCAGTCTTTGGCTTTCTTTAATCTCCAGAACTTTAACATTTCAGCTCTTCACATTACAGCACTTTGAACAAACTCCCTCTTTGAGCTGTCAGAAGATCATTTGACGAAAATAGTTCAGAAGAATCTTCGGTCTTTATCATGGCTTGTCAAAGTCAATATGTCACAAGTCTTCAAAAATGGAGAATTAGTTTCTTCACACAAGGCATTTTTGGTGCAGATAAACACAAATTTAAGAAAAAGAGATCACAAGATGATCAATCGATTTTTCTTAAACTCTTGATGAATTCTCCCCCTTTTCTCTCTTCGATTTGAGAAATTCTTGCTTCAGAAATGGTATTCACAATGTAGCACAAGTTTAAGAAAAAGAGATCACAGGATGATCAATCGATTTTTCTTAAACCCTTGAAGAAGAATTCTCCCCCTTTTACTATCTTGAGACGGAATCTTCTTCAAAGCTCTTTGACATGAAATTGAAATAAACATTTCTCCCCCTTTTTCGATGAAAGTGAGCATCATGATCATCGAAAACCTTCTTCAATTTCAGTCGCGTCTCTGATTATCACTAACAATCTCATCCTTAAAGAATAACCTTGCTCCCCCTCAAAATAAGAATTCTGGAGCATGTTGTATTCTCCCCCTGAAAATATGCATATATTTCATTAATGAACAGTATTTGAAATTTTAGCACATATTTAAAAGAATTGACACAAGGAAGATAAAATTCAGTGAGCTAGACTTTATAACTACTAATATTTGATCATTTGAAAACTTTACAAAAGAAATTCAACTTAATGAAATTTAACAGATTTTTCAATCAAATGAAATCAAATGCATGTGTTTGGATTCAAATACAAGACATCATTGCATATCAAGTTAAAAATGTTCAGTTTCAACCCCTTTATTAAATCTATTTGGTGCGCTAACATGCGAAATATGATTAGCACCAAGCATATGCAATTCTAAAACATATAAGATAACTTTGCTCTACTAACACTATTTGTCCAAAATCAGGATTTTCACAAATTTACAGGTTTATTGCGACTTTGTATTTTCCCCAAGTATCAAGAGATGTGTGCTTATTGGCATCTTTTATTTTGTGCTCAGTGGAATCTTTTAATTTTGTGCTCATTGGCATCTTTTAATATGTGCACATTGGCATCTTTTAATCAAAAAGTTTAGTAAGAATAAGATACACCGTTAACACATGGCTTTCTATCTGGTTCTATAGCAAGATTTGGGTCAGCGGATCCCAGACCAGTTGGCCTTAGGTGCTAGGTGACGAGCACCCCTTAGAACTTACTTCCCCAAACCAGAAAGGCCACATCGATATATCTTAAGCCCATTTATACCAGTAGAACGTGACTTTCTATCTGGTTCTATAGCAGGATTTGGGTCAGCCGATCCCAGACCAGTTGGTCTTAGGGACTAGGTGTCGAGCACCCCTTAGGACTAACTCTCCCAAACCAGAAAGGCCACAGGTACAAACTTTCAAACTAAATGATTTTTATTTGTTAATTTGAAGCATCTCAATCACTTGGTTCTAAAACATGGTGCTTCCCCCATTTTTTCGTTTCCATCCATCATTCTGACATTTAGGCTTTTTTGAGCATTATATTCTATATAAGTTCAGATTTCCATATTTTTGAGCATTCAGCATAATTTCATTCATGTTTTGCTGACCTTTTGATTTATTTCAGAGGTGAAAGTTGAAACAAATGTAACTCAGATAATACAAAAATACTTGTAAAATCATCTTTTAGCACACATTTAATTCATTGAATGAAAATTGAAAATTTCATCTCATTGAATTAAATTTGTAAATATTCAAACTTTCAAAGCAGTAGAAACAAAGTATAATACAATGTTACCTTTTACGACTTGTTCCTTGAAATAGAAAGATGTGACAGTTAAGGATATCACCTGAGAAGTATGATCATGCGGTAAAAGATTTAACCTGATAAGTACGAGTTCTAAACTGATTTGTTTAGAAGTCTTAGCCATTGAAGTAGAGGTCATGAACTGATTAGTCCAGAACCCATTGTCGTTGAAGTACGGGTCCTGAACTGATGTATTCAGAAACCAATTACGTTAAATGCACAGATACATCTTCTTCCGAGAGTTCAACGCATTGCCTCTAAATCTGCAAAAACAGATTAAGTATATTTTGCTACCCAATGGGTCTTGGGTCCTGACTTGTTAAGCGGAGCTCTATAAGAAGGAAAATGATAAGTGTCATGCCAAAATTGAACATTATTATTTGTAAGAAAATCATTAGTTCCACAATATGAACAGCAAATATTCTTTTGTTCAAACCTGATTAAATTATTTGTGGAATATAATGAACCAAGTTTAGCAAAAGATTTACCTTTCAGGTTAGTGTTCTTGTTGGGAACAGATGATTTTGGTACATCTTTTTGAGGAATCGTACCTTTCACTCTTTATTGCATGTTGACTTTCTTATATGAAGGAAGATCGTCAGATTGATTCTTGGAAGAATTATCCACTGAATGATCATAGAAAAGATTAGAAGGTCGAATCGGACTTTCTGAATAGCTTTTGGATTTGTTAAATGACTTCACTTTGTAAGCTAAGTCATTTCGTTCTTTGGTCACAAAATCAAGCTTCTTCAGAATATCACACGTAACCCTCTTCTCAATCATGATATCAGTTGATAACCCAGCCAAATTACTTGTCAGCTTACGTATTTCCTGCTGAAGTATCTTCCGTTCTCTAGAAAATTCTTCTTTAATGCTCCTAGCCTGAAAGTCAGCTTTCTTCATCTTTTCTAGCTCTTGACTTTCTGCATCTAATTCTTTTTGAAGCTCATAAATTTGCTTTGACAATTTCTCATTGTTCGCTTCAAAGACTTTCCTTTTATTTTCAAATTCAAGCCTTTCCTTCTCCAATTTCTCTTTTTCAAGAAATAAAACCTTCTCAAAGTCTGAATTTTTCTTAGAAAGTTTTATGCATCTAAGTTCAAGTGCTTTCTTTTCTTCAACTTCTTTCTTCTCAGAATTTGAAGTCTTTTCAAGTTCAGAAACTTTCTGAGAAAGAGAGAAAATTTGCTTTGCATAGCACTTTTTGTCATTCAAACGATCAACCTTTTCTTTTCTGAACTTTTCTCTTTCCACTTTTAGAAACGTTTCCATGTCAGACAACTTCTTTGTAAGCTCAAAAACCGTTTTCTTAAGATCATCATTTTCAGCTTCTGACATATTCTGTCAGTATCATCTTTCTCAACTTTCTTTTCTTCTTCCTTTCTCTTTGTAAATGCAACTTCAGATCCACGCATTCGCTTAGATAATTCGTTCCACATAAGCATTGGATTGTGTTTGAAACAATCAACACTTTTGTAGATGTGTTTTGGAAGTGCAAGAATCAAGTTGGACGAAGCTTCCGTATCAGCTTTCAACCTTTTCATCTCTTCCTCTGTAAAATCTTTCTCCATTTTATTGTATGTTCTGATCATAGGACCTTTGGAGAATGATTTTATCATATATTCTTGAAGCAGGCACATTTGCTGTTGCGGGAATTTCTTTGTAAGGTTGCACAAAAGGACCTTCTGTGAAAGCTAACATCATGTTATCCCCATTTGGTTGTCTCTCGATAAAATCAATAAACCTGTCTTGCCATTATGAAAATTCATTTTCATTCATTAATACTGGTGGTCTGGTATCTGTTCCAAGAGACATCTGAATATCATTCCTATACAAACTTGCTTGAAGATTCATGATGAACAGTAGTGAACAGTAAATAGTAGCAAAGGTCAGAAATGCACGCTGGAGGTGAATGGCGCAAAGTGTGGTTTGAACTAGACGTTAGTGGCGCAAAGTAAGGTTTGCACTAGACGAGAGTGGCGCAAAGTAGTGGCTGGTGCAAAGTGGGGTTTGCGCTAAGAGACAATGGCGCAAAGTGAGGTTTTCGCAACACGTTGATGGCGCAAAGTAGAGTTTGCGCTACCCGTTGGTGGCGCAAAGTAGACTTGGCAGAATTCTCAAAAACGAAGATGAACTGGCGCAAACTGTGGATCTGGCGCAAAGTGACCAAAAACGATCCAAATCTCACAAAACGCAGAAATACACTTCCAAATTCTGCAAATTTGAAGGAAACACAGATTCTAACACAATCAAGAAAAGCAAATCCACTAAAAAACTCGGAAAAATGCCTAATTCGTTCGAATAGATCTGAGAAGTCGAACAAAAAGAAATCCTTGAAAAACCTCAAATCGAAGATCAAAACAGCAAAATTAGTCCATGGTCCTTGAATAAAAAATGTCCTTCTTACAAAACTGAATCCAGCGATCACAAAATCCAATCCAAATTCACACAAACTTGTAAAAATACAAGAAAAATAGACTTTCTTGAAAAAATCAAGAAAATCGATCAATTCTTCTTCAATTTCACAAATTTGATAGATGAATTTGTGAAATCTCTGCAGAAAAACACTCGATCACTTGCTCTGATTCCAATTGTGTGTCCCAATATGATCAATAACCTAAGAATTCACACAATATTCTAGAGAGAGAAAGTAGAGAGAGAAAGTAGATCTTGATATTCAATAAGCTCCATTTTACAAGATGTGAATTATGCTCTAAGTGTTCTGTCATCCATCTCTAAACAAAGCTTATATACCTAATACTAACAAAGGCATTAAGCTACCTTGACAACTCTAAATATAAAGACTTTGACTTTTTACAATGACTTTGACTTTGACTTGCTATATTAAATCTTGAAGACATATTTTAGCCTTAACAACCCGTATAAACGAATGGAATCTTACTAATTTCTCCAACGTTGTTATCGATATATATCATGTATCTTTCTTGCTTGCAGCATTTGCTACAATACGAATAGGTGGGATTTGATGAGTAAGTATGCAAAACGGTTTGTCAAGGTAGGAGCAAAATTGCGACGAACATCATTTGATACTTGGATGACATTCGCCGCAAAACTAGGTGCTCATTTACATTTCTTCCTGAAAATATAATCTATTCATTTGTCACTTCAAATAAATTTTGGTCGTTTAAAATCACCTATATTATTTATTGGGAGGGGACGGGATTGAGTGGGACAAAAATGCATATCTTTTGTCCCACCAAAATAGGTGGAACGAAAGTCAAGGAGATCGAGACAAGATTGGTAAATTACTAAACTACCCATGCCAAACTAAAACCCTAAAATCTTTCGTAGTTCGTTCACTATCGCCCGTCCAGTCCTGTCTGGGTACCAAACGCAATCTTAATGATCAATAATATCAACATCATTCTCATTTGTGTTCTATTTGATGTCTTTACAGGAGACGTTGATAATTTATGGAAGATCGAGAAGTTGAGATCAAGATTGATGCAAACCCACACAATTGGTAGCGGGTTTTCATGTGCCAAGGTATTAATCATCCTGATCATGTTACCCTCTATTCAAAGTGTTTTATTTCAGATGAAGTTGTGGTTCTTTTTAAGAGTGCGAGTGTTTCAATTCTTCTTTTCTAAATTGAATTGCTCAACTTTGGTTCAATTTAGTTCCATGTATTAAACCATTTTGTATGTTGAAAATAAGTTGAAATTATTTTTGACTTTTAGTAAATAAATTAGTCTCCTACAAAACCCTTGAAATAGTCGAACAACTTTGTTGTTTTTCTTTTCTCAAAACCTTTATACAAGCCTGGTGTCTTCACATAAACGGTCTCTATTATTATGGCACACCCATTTGTAGAACGTTAATGTATAATCACATGTGATTTTGCACATGATTTTACTGCTATCTTATTTTCTTGTTTAGTTGTTGTTCTTGTTTGAACCTATCTCTCTCTCTCTCTCTCTCTCTCTATATATATATATATATATATATATATATATATATATAGAGAGAGAGAGAGAGGGATAGTTCGTCTTCTAACAGGTTTTTTATATACTCTATTTGCAGGGGTTTTTGCTTGAACGTAAACCTGAAGAATGCAAATACACACTTGTTGTTTAATGTGAATCCGAATAGACAGACGCCCTTGATGCCAATAAAACATGAATTTGGAAGAAAATGTCGTTTGACCCATGATTCTGCCACGCCATACTCATCCATTACCCATATCGTAAATCCTTTATTGGCTGCTGACATCACACAAAGCTTTCCATCCAACACGTCCAGACTATAGACTATTAAGGTACTTTCCATTTCCTAGAGAATGAGGAAGAGGTATCTCACTGAAAGTCTCCAAACCCAATTCAAAAGAGACTATTGTTTTTAGATCCATTACACCTTTAATATGGGTATGGGTATAACCAAACCAATGAAGATGATGGTGATGATAATGGTCATCTACACAAACCTTGTCGTCATCAGAAAGGGCTGAAGTATATGCATTGGAAACCTAGAGTCATTGATTAATTTCCAGCTGGATGATGTGGGGTTGTAACTTCATTGGGGTGCATATAATCATCTGTTGCCGATGATTGCCCCAAGAAATACCCTGGGCTTTCAGCGGCAGTTTTACCAGCAATCAAATTTACACACTCATACATCAGCGACGTGTGTAAAGAAGCAGCGTTGCAGAAAGAACTCCGCACTTTGGACTTTTGCTCAGCAATACCCATACCCGGCTACTACAAATCAGCAAAATACGGGCTGCGAAAGTCAAAAACATACAAAGGAAAACCGCACAAAACACATGTTAAAGTGTTCAAACGCAAATGGAAGGATGATAGGGGAAGGGTCCCAAAATGCAAGTGCTACGTTTGCGGACAACAGGGGCATTTTGCCCGAGACTGTAGGAGCGAAAAGGGGAACATGGCAAGGGCTGCTGTGTTCCAGAACATGGAACTTAAAGATGATTGGGACATTGTCTCCGCAGACAACGATGATTCAAGTGTATACAGTATCTCCGATGGAGAACAGGGACACACAATCCAAAATATCGGAGCAATGATAAGTGACTCACCAATCATTGAGGAAACTATGTTCATGTTTCACCAGAACAACGAGCAAGACGAAGAACAATGGGGAGATTACGAAACATGCTTTATGTTTCATCCCGGCGGACCATCCCAAATAAAGGATAGAGAAAGAGAGGCAGGTTCTTGGAGACCAAACAAAGAACCACCGGCGAAGTCACAAGAATGCCAGCATAATTGGGAAGAAAATGGAATAACAAACAATTTGTTCTGTTTTTACTGCGGAATAGCGACGACGGACAGGTCCCGTTTACATTGTGAGAAATGTGAGTTAACAACCTGTGCCCTATGCGCAGCCCACTACCTGGGCCTCAAGATGAAGATCAAGAAAAGAGAGGACGAGGCCGTGGAGACCTCGCAGAAAGAAGTACAGTTACTCAAGGAATTGCTTAAGGATAAGAATGAAGAAGTTAAGCAATTGATCAGAGACCAGATCAAGGAACAAACGAAAACAGCACTTTTGGAAGACAGAGTACGAGCAAGGGATGATATACTGCAGCAACTACAGAAGGAAGTCAGGGATCTCAAGCAAGAAGGCTCCAAATGGAAGGAGGAAGCGCAAGGCCTAGCAATACGTGTCGGAGATC
The DNA here is from genome assembly GCA_033807775.1 of Saussurea involucrata. Classification (NCBI taxonomy): domain Eukaryota; kingdom Viridiplantae; phylum Streptophyta; class Magnoliopsida; order Asterales; family Asteraceae; genus Saussurea; species Saussurea involucrata. The sequence goes on from CM066317.1 coordinate 62,216,532, forward strand.
AACGAACGGAGATTGCCAACATCCAATTAGACTACGAAAGACAAATTGGAACGATCAGGCAAAAGATAAATGAAACCACGAACGAACTCCGAGAAACGAAAGAAAAGCTGGTAGATACTGCGGAAGAGCTTCAGATGCTTCGTGAAGCAAATTCCATGGAAGAAGCCCAAGAAGATTCACAGGACCCATATGCACTAGATTCATTCCCTCAACCAAGAGATCAGAGGCGTTCAGTAAATGCATTAATTGAAGCCGCACACTCAATAGATGCATTCATAGAAGTGGAAGTTCATCATGCTATGAGCACAGCTGGAGGACCCCCTCCTAAGGTCCGAAAGATCATGAACAGACTGTATAACGTCACAGTTGACTTCGAAATACAGTCAATCAAGGAATTCAGAGTGAATGCCATTCTGGACACGGGAGCAACGGCCTGCTGCATTGGCAAAAGCGTCGTACCAGAAGAAGCAACAGAGCCACTGGAGCGGACTGTCTACTTCAATGGAGTCAATTCCCAACAGCCAGCCAAATCCAAAATCAAACCTGGCTACTTCATAATTGAAGGGAACAAGTTTCGAATGCCCCTCATCTATGTCCTTGAAATGACAATAAGTCATGGGATCCATATGTTGATAGGAACAAATTTCATTCGAGCCATGAACGGTGGTATCCGAATCGAAGGGGATGAGATAACTATATACAAGAGGATCACAAGCATCAAATCCGCCCCTCAGGCAGAAGTAACAGCCCCTCTCTATGAAGACGATCTAGAGTTTGGATACGATGATGATACTTTTGGGATTCTCCATGAAGCATATACCCTTCAAACCCCAACCATTGGAAAAGGCTTACAGCACAGCTTCCAGTCGGTCGTAATCCTGCCTTTGTTTGGTAAACGTGTTCAATATTGAACAAAGACTAAAACTTTAGAGAAATAGAAAACTTGAACAAAGACTAAAACTTTAGAGAAATAGAAAACTTGAACAAAGACTAAAACTTTAGAGAAATAGAAAACTTGAACTTATATTTCACAAGGTAGGGTGAAGTGTGTAGGCTTCAATCCCCTCATACATATTTATAACGATGAAGATGTGAAGTGATTAGCTTCAATAATTCATCTGGGTACAGTAATATATTACAATAATGCTTGATCTTTTACACTGGCCGACAAGGTCACACGGGTCGGTCCTTTATTTAAAAGTAGATAGAGACCTCAAGCAATTCACGCCGTTACTTGAGGACAGCTGGAAAGTAGAGTAATAATATGGACAAAAGGTAGGCCTTTAGATTGAGCCTAGATGCGGGCCCTTCTGGCGTCGATGATGTCAACACGTGGTTTTTGAATCATTGAAACGCTTGGGTCGTCCCAACCGGGGTCTACCACTATGGTCTCGTCTTCTGTGTCTGAGTCGTCATCTCTTACGTAAGAAAGGCCCTGTTTATAGAGTTTGGGCCGGGTTGTGTTGTGCTGGTATGTCATTGGGCTGTTTAGGCTACTTGTTTGTGGGTTGTAGCCGTGGTTGTTTCTTGGACTATTTTTGTAGAAATAGTCCAGGATTACTTGGGCTTCTTGTTGCTTATCTCCCGCCTTTAGTGCTTCCATGAGGGTGGTGGAAAGTTGGAACACCTGTTCTTGCCTACCTTGATCTTCAAGACATAACGTGACAATTCGTGACAGTGCGTCTGCTAGAACATTGTGCTTCCCATCAATATGTTCAATATTGATTTTAACCCCTGTTCCAGTCACTGCATCAGAGAATCGTATCCATCGGACCCTTGAGGCTTTGTTTGAATTAGTTTTGTTGTAAAAACTAATGATGGCTTGGCAGTCTGTCCGTAGCGTTATCTCTGCTTGATCTAGGTAGTAGATTTTTAGTTTTTCCAGGGTGTTTATGCAGGCATTGATTTCTGCATCAATGGTTGATTGTACCACCTTGAACCTCCCGCTGGTGTAGGCGCAAACGTGCTCTGTGCCTTTGGAGTCTTCTTTCTGATTTTTCCACTTGCAAATCCCACCCCATCCTTCCATGCATCCATCTGTTTCAAGGATAATGTATGCATTTGGTGGGGGGATTTGTAGGTCAGGGAGCTGACCAACCTTCTGCTTTATTCTTCTGATAAGGTCGTAGTCTGACGGTTTTAGACGCTTATCACCATGCATGCTTGTTTTCTCATAAAGAGGGCCGAGCAGTATCCCAAGCTTGGGGATGTACCCTCGCGCGTAGTTCAGGATACCAAGGAACGATCGTAATCCTGCCTTTGTTTTCAGTTTTTCCTCATCAAAGTCGACCACCCTTTTGATGATGTGGGGTTGTAACTTCATTCTTCGGTTGTCGATGATTGCCCCAAGAAATTCGATCTCTGGTACTGCGATTTTCATTTTGGTTGGTGAGAGTACAAGCCCATTGTCCTCGCAGATTTTGACCATCTTTAGTAGGTGCCCCTTGTGTTGCTCCTCGTCCTCACTGAAAACAAGTATATCATCTATATATATGGCGATGAAAGCTTCAGTCCCTCTGAAACACCTATCCATTTTGCGCTGGAAAATTGCTGGGGCATTCTTCAACCCGAAGGGCATTACCAACCATTCGTACAATCCGCCTGGAACGAGAAAAGCAGTCCATTGTATGGATGCTTCATCCATCGCTACCTGATGAAACCCTGATTTGAGATCGAACTTGGAATAGATTTTGGCATTACCAATGCGTTTGAGCAGTGTGTTTATTCCTGGTAGCGAGTACTGGTCTTTAAACGTGTTATCATTTAGGGTGCGGTAGTTGAAGACCATTCGTTCCTTCCCCTTCGTTTCTTTCCCCGTCTTTGGGTCAATCATGGTTCCAGAGTTGACCAGCATTGCCATCGTGCGATGTCGTGACTTGCTCGGCCGTATGACCTTGATCTGAAGGAGAGCGTTGATATGTTGCTTGAAAGAATCTTCCATGGCTGGAGTGACATGTTTCAGTGGTTTATCTTGTATTGTGATATCAGGGTTGATAATGTCCAGGATACAAGTCTCACCATTCATTTTCCAATGCTTCATGGGGTCTTCGCCAATGAAGCCTTGTTGTTTAAGTCTCTGGATGACCGACTGGAAGCTGTGCTGTAAGCCTTTTCCAATGGTTGGGGTTTGAAGGGTATATGCTTCATGGAGAATCCCAAAAGTATCATCATCGTATCCAAACTCTAGATCGTCTTCATAGAGAGGGGCTGTTACTTCTGCCTGAGGGGCGGATTTGATGCTTGTGATCCTCTTGTATATAGTTATCTCATCCCCTTCGATTCGGATACCACCGTTCATGGCTCGAATGAAATTTGTTCCTATCAACATATGGATCCCATGACTTATTGTCATTTCAAGGACATAGATGAGGGGCATTCGAAACTTGTTCCCTTCAATTATGAAGTAGCCAGGTTTGATTTTGGATTTGGCTGGCTGTTGGGAATTGACTCCATTGAAGTAGACAGTCCGCTCCAGTGGCTCTGTTGCTTCTTCTGGTACGACGCTTTTGCCAATGCAGCAGGCCGTCGCTCCCGTGTCCAGAATGGCATTCACTCTGAATTCCTTGATTGACTGTATTTCGAAGTCAACTGTGACGTTATACAGTCTGTTCATGATCTTTCGGACCTTAGGAGGGGGTCCTCCAGCTGTGCTCATAGCATGATGAACTTCCACTTCTATGAATGCATCTATTGAGTGTGCGGCTTCAATTAATGCATTTACTGAACGCCTCTGATCTCTTGGTTGAGGGAATGAATCTAGTGCATATGGGTCCTGTGAATCTTCTTGGGCTTCTTCCATGGAATTTGCTTCACGAAGCATCTGAAGCTCTTCCGCAGTATCTACCAGCTTTTCTTTCGTTTCTCGGAGTTCGTTCGTGGTTTCATTTATCTTTTGCCTGATCGTTCCAATTTGTCTTTCGTAGTCTAATTGGATGTTGGCAATCTCCGTTCGTTGATCTCCGACACGTATTGCTAGGCCTTGCGCTTCCTCCTTCCATTTGGAGCCTTCTTGCTTGAGATCCCTGACTTCCTTCTGTAGTTGCTGCAGTATATCATCCCTTGCTCGTACTCTGTCTTCCAAAAGTGCTGTTTTCGTTTGTTCCTTGATCTGGTCTCTGATCAATTGCTTAACTTCTTCATTCTTATCCTTAAGCAATTCCTTGAGTAACTGTACTTCTTTCTGCGAGGTCTCCACGGCCTCGTCCTCTCTTTTCTTGATCTTCATCTTGAGGCCCAGGTAGTGGGCTGCGCATAGGGCACAGGTTGTTAACTCACATTTCTCACAATGTAAACGGGACCTGTCCGTCGTCGCTATTCCGCAGTAAAAACAGAACAAATTGTTTGTTATTCCATTTTCTTCCCAATTATGCTGGCATTCTTGTGACTTCGCCGGTGGTTCTTTGTTTGGTCTCCAAGAACCTGCCTCTCTTTCTCTATCCTTTATTTGGGATGGTCCGCCGGGATGAAACATAAAGCATGTTTCGTAATCTCCCCATTGTTCTTCGTCTTGCTCGTTGTTCTGGTGAAACATGAACATAGTTTCCTCAATGATTGGTGAGTCACTTATCATTGCTCCGATATTTTGGATTGTGTGTCCCTGTTCTCCATCGGAGATACTGTATACACTTGAATCATCGTTGTCTGCGGAGACAATGTCCCAATCATCTTTAAGTTCCATGTTCTGGAACACAGCAGCCCTTGCCATGTTCCCCTTTTCGCTCCTACAGTCTCGGGCAAAATGCCCCTGTTGTCCGCAAACGTAGCACTTGCATTTTGGGACCCTTCCCCTATCATCCTTCCATTTGCGTTTGAACACTTTAACATGTGTTTTGTGCGGTTTTCCTTTGTATGTTTTTGACTTTCGCAGCCCGTATTTTGCTGATTTGTAGTAGCCGGGTATGGGTATTGCTGAGCAAAAGTCCAAAGTGCGGAGTTTTTTCTGCAACGCTGCTTCTTTACACATGTCGCTGATGTATGAGTGTGTAAATTTGATTGCTGGTAAAACTGCCGCTGAAAGCCCAGGGTATTTGGCTTTGAAGAGTTCTTCGATTCGTTTTGACAGGACCGGTGGGAGCTTGGTGAAGAACTTGTCCGTTGTGGCTGGGAAGAACAGGCGTCCAGACTTGGAGGCCAAAATCCTGAATTCATTCATGAATTTCCAAATGTCTTTGGTGTGTTCACAGTTGAGACGTTCCAAGTCACGATATGCCTGATCTTGTTCTTCAGTGGATCCTCGGTATGGGTCTTCCATGAGAATTATTTGTCGTACCTGAGAGGTGATGTTTTGAGGATCATCCGCCATAGCTTCTAGCGCAGTGTAGGATTCCGGGTAAGTAGTGCGCCATTGCTGCCACATGCGTTTCTCACTTTCTCCAAACAGGTTTTCCACAAACACCAATTTTTCTTTATTATTGGTCCATGTAACTTCATTCAGTCTATTTATGGTTATTGACTCCCATCGAGCTATAACGTCGGCCCATAATCCTGGATCAGCTGGTAGGACTAACAGGGCTCCTGTATTTATCATTGCCGGAGGCAACGACCATTGCTGATTGTGATACTCACCATATCCTCCTTTGAAATTGCGTCTGACGGGCGGGTAAGGTTCGGTGTTGGTCCTTTGTTGATCCCTTGCTGGAGGGTAAACCGGTGGACCCATCATCTGTTCGGTTGGTGGGTGATACACTCCACTGCTTTCAGTATTCGGGAAGGCTAACTGATCTGCCGCTTCCTTGAATTTCTGGAATAAAGGGTATTCCAGATTGTTGTTTTCTGTGACAAGAGGCATGGCTACCTCTTCTCCGAATGGGTTAACCCATTCGTGTTCTTCGCTGCTATCTTCTTTGATGATGACGTGACCAGAATAGTCTTCATCCATGGGTGTGCTGCCTGATTCACAGTCATCCCATCCAGTGGCAATGATTTGTTGGGTACCTAGGAGTGAAGTTGGAGCATCGTAGCGAACGTAGTAGTCATACTTGCCGGATGGTTCTCCTAGAGTATCCCATCTGTCCTGCGACTTTTTGTTCTTCTTTGGCTTGTTTGACCGTTTATTCCATGGTTCGTCCAAAACGGCCTGTGCTTCATTTTGACATGTTTCACAAAAACATACATCATACGGTATATGTGTTGGTGCACCGACTGTGTGTGTTAGCACCCCAAGAAACTCTTCTTCGAGATCATCATGGTGAGTTTCTCGATCTCTCTGATCTACCGAGTATCGCCTTGGTTCCGGTTGTCTGGTGTACCTGGTGAAACGTAGGCTTGTTGTTCTGTCGAGCCTATTATTCACAGCAACACCGGTTGGGATACGCACAGTTCTGTGGTCTGTTGGCTGTAGGTGCCAGCTTCTTCCTTCTAGTTCTGAGACACTGAGTTGTTCTCCTGGGATTGCTGTAATCCCACTTGTTGCCAGGTGGTCAACCGCGTTTTGAACGTTGTATTCAAAGCCCATGTAACTAGTGTTTGACAGCCTACCGGTTAAGCTGATAGTTACCAATAGGTTGCTTTCACCTCCATGCCATGCTTCATAACCGTGTGTTTGTACTGCGACTTCTATATGGTTATGGAAGTCTTCCACGCTTAGTATCATGTCTGGTATCATGTATACAAGCTGGGTGCCTGTTGATAGGTCAACCTCCATTGTTCCCACAATAGAGGTGCTGTTCTCCCATCTAGTGTCTCTCAAGACTACTAGTGCTATTGTGCCTGCTCCTCTTCTGTGTAAGGCATGGATCCTTATCATGAACAGGCCCAGATGCATGTGCTGCAGGTCTGATGTTCTTAGTTGTCGGTAACTCTGTTCGTTACAGAGGTTAAGGTTTACCTGCCTTCCATCTGTGACCAAGATTCGTCTTTCTGAGTAGTGTTGGTACACTCTATGCTGAACTGTATTCCTGTTGCTTGAGTACAGGATTTCTGCTGGTACAAGTTGGGCACGCCTTTCTCGGGAGAGCTCAAGTTGTCTTTCAGGGCTGATTGTGGATTCCAGCGTTCGGTTATACCTTGCTCCAAAACGTCTTTGGACCCGTCGGGTTGCGTTGTATCTCATCCGTTGAAATGCTTGATAATTTCGGATTTGGTCTTCTTGTGTGGGGGGGTCGGTTGTGGTTGAAGACCCGTTTTCAAGCACGCTAGCTCTGGTTACATGACTCATTGTTTCGAGATTTTGGAGTATTCCTCCTTGAAGATACTATTGGGGTTTTTGTAGACAAAGATAGGCCCCTGCTTTTTGGGTTTGACTTCTTTACCAGAGACTGAAAAGGTTTCAAGTCTCTTAGTTAACTCTGCGATGGACCCTTCTAACTCGGCAGGCGACGTTGCTTCTTTAGTCTTGAGTTGTTGTCTGATAAAATCAACCTGTTCTTCAAGAATTTCAACCTTCTGGTGTTGGCTTATCAGTAGATATAACAGGATGTTATTCTGTTTAATGATAGCCTTGTTTTGTGATGCGACACTTGTGGTGTAGTCAGAAAATCTTGCAAAACCTACTGCTGGTGAGTCAAAGTCCTCTACGGCTCGGATTGCTTCTTGATATGATGAGTTTGCCCGTGCGTTGGCTATACTCATATGGTCAAGAGGCCCTTTACTTCTTGAGTAAGGCTTTCAATCCTTTGGATTTTTTGGCTAAGGTCTTGGTTTAATTGAAGGATTTTGCTGGTTTCGCTCTGGGTTTTTCGTATTATCTCCTCACAAAGTTCTAAACGTTGTAAGAAATCTCTTTGGGAATCCAAGATTTGGTGAAAACGTTTTATGCAAACCTTTGAGTGTAGTGATAAACGATCATAGACTACTGAAATATTATTATCAAGTACTAAAAATTTATCTTTTTGGTTTTCTTCTGGGCTTAAATATTCAAGATTAGCAGTTCGGGAACGTGTATACCAATCTTCAATATCATGCTCATAACGATCAGTCATGAGTTCATTAGGTCAGGAAATCTTTAGATAATTAGGTGTTTCTCTAGGATACTCACTTTCCCTGGCCCTCTTCCCCCTCCTGGGTACTTTTGAGCTTGGAGGCCAAGATCCTGAATTCATTCATGAATTTCCAAATGTCTTTGGTGTGTTCACAGTTGAGACGTTCCAAGTCACGATATGCCTGATCTTGTTCTTCAGTGGATCCTCGGTATGGGTCTTCCATGAGAATTATTTGTCGTACCTGAGAGGTGATGTTTTGAGGATCATCCGCCATAGCTTCTAGCGCAGTGTAGGATTCCGGGTAAGTAGTGCGCCATTGCTGCCACATGCGTTTCTCACTTTCTCCAAACAGGTTTTCCACAAACACCAATTTTTCTTTATTATTGGTCCATGTAACTTCATTCAGTCTATTTATGGTTATTGACTCCCATCGAGCTATAACGTCGGCCCATAATCCTGGATCAGCTGGTAGGACTAACAGGGCTCCTGTATTTATCATTGCCGGAGGCAACGACCATTGCTGATTGTGATACTCACCATATCCTCCTTTGAAATTGCGTCTGACGGGCGGGTAAGGTTCGGTGTTGGTCCTTTGTTGATCCCTTGCTGGAGGGTAAACCGGTGGACCCATCATCTGTTCGGTTGGTGGGTGATACACTCCACTGCTTTCAGTATTCGGGAAGGCTAACTGATCTGCCGCTTCCTTGAATTTCTGGAATAAAGGGTATTCCAGATTGTTGTTTTCTGTGACAAGAGGCATGGCTACCTCTTCTCCGAATGGGTTAACCCATTCGTGTTCTTCGCTGCTATCTTCTTTGATGATGACGTGACCAGAATAGTCTTCATCCATGGGTGTGCTGCCTGATTCACAGTCATCCCATCCAGTGGCAATGATTTGTTGGGTACCTAGGAGTGAAGTTGGAGCATCGTAGCGAACGTAGTAGTCATACTTGCCGGATGGTTCTCCTAGAGTATCCCATCTGTCCTGCGACTTTTTGTTCTTCTTTGGCTTGTTTGACCGTTTATTCCATGGTTCGTCCAAAACGGCCTGTGCTTCATTTTGACATGTTTCACAAAAACATACATCATACGGTATATGTGTTGGTGCACCGACTGTGTGTGTTAGCACCCCAAGAAACTCTTCTTCGAGATCATCATGGTGAGTTTCTCGATCTCTCTGCCCTATGCGCAGCCCACTACCTGGGCCTCAAGATGAAGATCAAGAAAAGAGAGGACGAGGCCGTGGAGACCTCGCAGAAAGAAGTACAGTTACTCAAGGAATTGCTTAAGGATAAGAATGAAGAAGTTAAGCAATTGATCAGAGACCAGATCAAGGAACAAACGAAAACAGCACTTTTGGAAGACAAAGTACGAGCAAGGGATGATATACTGCAGCAACTACAGAAGGAAGTCAGGGATCTCAAGCAAGAAGGCTCCAAATGGAAGGAGGAAGCGCAAGGCCTAGCAATACGTGTCGGAGATCAACGAACGGAGATTGCCAACATCCAATTAGACTACGAAAGACAAATTGGAACGATCAGGCAAAAGATAAATGAAACCACGAACGAACTCCGAGAAACGAAAGAAAAGCTGGTAGATACTGCGGAAGAGCTTCAGATGCTTCGTGAAGCAAATTCCATGGAAGAAGCCCAAGAAGATTCACAGGACCCATATGCACTAGATTCATTCCCTCAACCAAGAGATCAGAGGCGTTCAGTAAATGCATTAATGGAAAAACTGAAAACAAAGGCAGGATTACGATCGTTCCTTGGTATCCTGAACTACGCGCGAGGGTACATCCCCAAGCTTGGGATACTGCTCGGCCCTCTTTATGAGAAAACAAGCATGCATGGTGATAAGCGTCTAAAACCGTCAGACTACGACCTTATCAGAAGAATAAAGCAGAAGGTTGGTCAGCTCCCTGACCTACAAACCCCCCCACCAAATGCATACATTATCCTTGAAACAGATGGATGCATGGAAGGATGGGGTGGGATTTGCAAGTGGAAAAATCAGAAAGAAGACTCCAAAGGCACAGAGCACGTTTGCGCCTACACCAGCGGGAGGTTCAAGGTGGTACAATCAACCATTGATGCAGAAATCAATGCCTGCATAAACACCCTGGAAAAACTAAAAATCTACTACCTAGATCAAGCAGAGATAACGCTACGGACAGACTGCCAAGCCATCATTAGTTTTTACAACAAAACTAATTCAAACAAAGCCTCAAGGGTCCGATGGATACGATTCTCTGATGCAGTGACTGGAACAGGGGTTAAAATCAATATTGAACATATTGATGGGAAGCACAATGTTCTAGCAGACGCACTGTCACGAATTGTCACGTTATGTCTTGAAGATCAAGGTAAGCAAGAACAGGTGTTCCAACTTTCCACCACCCTCATGGAAGCACTAAAGGCGGGAGATAAGCAACAAGAAGCCCAAGTAATCCTGGACTATTTCTACAAAAATAGTCCAAGAAACAACCACGGCTACAACCCACAAACAAGTAGCCTAAACAGCCCAATGACATACCAGCACAACACAACCCGGCCCAAACTCTATAAACAGGGCCTTTCTTACGTAAGAGATGACGACTCAGACACAGAAGACGAGACCATAGTGGTAGACCCCGGTTGGGACGACCCAAGCGTTTCAATGATTCAAAAACCACGTGTTGACATCATCGACGCCAGAAGGGCCCGCATCTAGGCTCAATCTAAAGGCCTACCTTTTGTCCATATTATTACTCTACTTTCCAGCTGTCCTCAAGTAACGGTGTGAATTGCTTGAGGTCTCTATCTACTTTTAAATAAAGGACCGACCCGTGTGACCTTGTCGGCCAGTGTAAAAGATCAAGCATTATTGTAATATATTACTGTACCCAGATGAATTATTGAAGCTAATCACTTCACATCTTCATCGTTATAAATATGTATGAGGGGATTGAAGCCTACACACTTCACCCTACCTTGTGAAATATAAGTTCAAGTTTTCTATTTCTCTAAAGTTTTAGTCTTTGTTCAAGTTTTCTATTTCTCTAAAGTTTTAGTCTTTGTTCAAGTTTTCTATTTCTCTAAAGTTTTAGGCTTCATTGGCGAAGACCCCATGAAGCATTGGAAAAGGAATGGTGAGACTTGTATCCTGGACATTATCAACCCTGATATCACAATACAAGATAAACCACTGAAACATGTCACTCCAGCCATGGAAGATTCTTTCAAGCAACATATCAACGCTCTCCTTCAGATCAAGGTCATACGGCCGAGCAAGTCACGACATCGCACGATGGCAATGCTGGTCAACTCTGGAACCATGATTGACCCAAAGACGGGGAAAGAAACGAAGGGGAAGGAACGAATGGTCTTCAACTACCGCACCCTAAATGATAACACGTTTAAAGACCAGTACTCGCTACCAGGAATAAACACACTGCTCAAACGCATTGGTAATGCCAAAATCTATTCCAAGTTCGATCTCAAATCAGGGTTTCATCAGGTAGCGATGGATGAAGCATCCATACAATGGACTGCTTTTCTCGTTCCAGGCGGATTGTACGAATGGTTGGTAATGCCCTTCGGGTTGAAGAATGCCCCAGCAATTTTCCAGCGCAAAATGGATAGGTGTTTCAGAGGGACTGAAGCTTTCATCGCCATATATATAGATGATATACTTGTTTTCAGTGAGGACGAGGAGCAACACAAGGGGCACCTACTAAAGATGGTCAAAATCTGCGAGGACAATGGGCTTGTACTCTCACCAACCAAAATGAAAATCGCAGTACCAGAGATCGAATTTCTTGGGGCAATCATCGGCAACCGAAGAATGAAGTTACAACCCCACATCATCAAAAGGGTGGTCGACTTTGATGAGGAAAAACTGAAAACAAAGGCAGGATTACGATCGTTCCTTGGTATCCTGAACTACGCGCGAGGGTACATCCCCAAGCTTGGGATACTGCTCGGCCCTCTTTATGAGAAAACAAGCATGCATGGTGATAAGCGTCTAAAACCGTCAGACTACGACCTTATCAGAAGAATAAAGCAGAAGGTTGGTCAGCTCCCTGAAATAAACCCCAATGAAGAAGTTACAACCCCACATCATCCAGCTGGAAATTAAAACTGTGCTTTAACTTGACAACTTTATAATCATCTGTTTCAGGATCATACCCGAACCGAAAATGCTTTCTACCGAGAAAGGGATCACATGACCGGAGAGTTGATACGGTGGAAAGAGTAGGGTTCCATATCCTAATGTCATCATATAACAGGATACGAAAACATATTAAGTCGTTAACAGAACCGTTGAATCTTAAACAAGGCTCCATGATGGATTTAGGTGATTGAAGTGACCAAAGTGGATTTGGTCGACAAGGTGGGTAGAGTGGAAATGGTGACGTCGAGGTAGGATGATTTTTCGTTTCTCTCTCGTCGATGATGCTCCTTGTATGTGTGTGTGTGTATATATATATATATTGTTTGTTGATAACGCCATTTTTTGCATTATTTTAGCACCACTTTCCGTGATTATATTGCTTGAATTCCAAACAAACGAAGAGTATTTCACGGTTTATTCATGATTTTTCAGGAATCCATGTTTCGAGAATAAACGAAGAATTTGGTTCGAAAGAAGCTAATTATAGACGAAAATGAAGTATCCGACGAGTTAATGACAAATGGAGGATGTATGAGTCAATTCGTGGGTCAAATGTAAAAACCCTAGTTTCTAAAAGAAAATGAAAGGTTTGGTGGCAAATTTTTAATAAAGTAGAGTTGGAATTGAAGGACCTTCTAGCAATTTGATGAAGTTAAAAAAGGGTACAGTATTCTAGGTTTCAATCATTTGGAACATTATTGTTTTGGTTGGCGGCTGAAGAAAAGAAAGGTGAGGAGCAGTTTTCGTTCAGGCATAAATTGGGGAAGAGAAGCTCAATTGTTTGGTAAGCATTCAATCACTCAATGTTAATTCTTGCTTAGTGCATAGTAGATAAGTTAATGTTCAATAGGATTTCTTGTTTAGCTGTAATAATGTATCAAGCAATGTGGATGTTTTGACTCATGAATGGATTTGCTAATTAAAGAAATCATTCGATTAGGGATTTTATTGGTTAAGGAGTAAATGGAACTAATTGGTAAGATTGTGTATTAAAAGCCTCATTAATTGGAATGTTTAAGAAGGTTTGAATATTGTAGGTTCCCAGATTCACGTTGTATCACATTAATGGTAGTAACATAGACAGCAGAAGCATATAAATATAAAGCCATTAAAGTGAGTGGTTATGTAACTGATATTGTAGTAGTGAGAATCAAATTTAGAACAAAATAATGATAACAAGATCAAATAAGAAACGCTGCTCGTATATTGATAATGGATAACACCAAGAACAAGATCAGTGGTGTATCCTGAAATCTCACAGGGAACAATATCGTACGGAGGTAGTGCTCGGGATTACTGCAGTATGTGCTTAAACAATTGTGGAAAACTATTCTTCCCAAAGCTTACAATTATTTGTTACACTACCTCTCTATTTATAGCCCTGATAAAGTGTAGACAGTGTACTATCGTACCCTACAATGATACGTGGAAAGTGTGTCTCCTAATTTTAGGGCATATGTGGAAAGTATGGACACTTGTCTAACACTTATGATTTCTTACGAGACTTAGGCATCACAGAGGTATTCACTTCAACAGAGGTCATAGACCAGAGCTCTGTTGGTCTTCGGGTTGTGAACAGTTCTTCTGTTGATCTTCTGATAGAGCCCTGTTGAGCTCTGTTGGTTCTACCAGAACTCTGTTGAGTTCTATTGATCTGCTTGAAGCTTTTTCTTCTAAGTCTTCTACTTCATCTCTGATGGTCTTCTGACTTGATAATATTTTCAATACTTTTACATTACAGATACTTGGGGCTAATTTTCTCCCCTTAAGTATTGAAAATAAAATTTTGAAACAGAGATGTAAACAAAAAGAACAAAGAATATTTACCTCTGTTAGCCTTTGTACTATTCTTCTAAGATATTACAATGCATGGTAAGAAATAGTACATTTATGCATAGTTATCTCCTTAAGAATTCTGTCGAATCTTCTGATTAGTATACGGAAGTCCAGCATCAGATCAATCTGGTTGACGAAGAGTTTCTGTTGTTCTTCTGGACACTTGCTTCTTGGGAGATCTTGGATTATGTTCTTGAGGTATACTAGCGACTCACTCGAGTACTTGTGGGCTTCAGGTGCTCTAATGGCCTTCTTTGTGCCCTTCTGGTGACAGGCAAAGACTGGAGGATCTTCTACTATGGTTCCAGGTCTGTGATGGCCATAACCCTCAAGATTTTCATTTAGTGGTGCAATCACTAGTTTCTCTACTTCAAACTCTATGCCTAGCTTATAATCAGTTTGTATTCTGAGATTGATGTGCTCTTGCATAATGAATATGACTTCTGGTGGCGCAGTTATGGTAGGCGTGTATCTTTCTGAGAAGTTCAAGAAATATGCGTGAAGTGTGATCAGATCGTATGGATTCAGAAGTACGAGATCATTGTCATTGAAGATTTCATTTCTACCTTCTGTTGATTCCACAGTATACTCATGGTATACGGCTCTGTCATGTTGAAACTTCTTGTGCTTGATGTCCAGGATTCTGTGGATACCGAAGTTTATGTTGATGGGTCTGCTCAGATTTGACTTGGTTTGGATGAAATTTAGCCTTGCATCAGAAATGGTGTTTATTCTGATTGGGTTAAGGTATGGGTTAATGGGTACGGTATTTATAGGGATGATGTCTCTGTCAGCATATAGAAATGCAAATACCATTTCTAAGGCAGGTTTTTCAGTATGATGGGTAGAGGTTTCTGGGTTCTATTCTGGTATCATTGGGTTTGGGTCATCGTGGGTTTCTGCCATAAGAATATTGATGTGAGCAGATGTTTGAGTAGCTTGGGCTTGACTTGTTTGTCCTTCGGTAGAGGATGGGTCTGTCCTCTCTAGTTCTTTTCTTGGAGATGTAGGAGGGGTATCTAGGCAGATGATCTCTTGTGGTTCTTGTTTTAACTCTTCTGTCGGTTTGATGACTCTATCCTTGAACATGTAGTCAAATGCCACCACAATCATTTCTGGCATGTATTCCTCTATTATCCCCTTATCTCCTCCTATAGCCTCTGCCTCAGTTGCTTCTGTGGCTTTTCCTTTACCCTTTGTTTCTCTCTCTCTCTTTCAAACTCTTTCTCTTTCTCTGCCTCCTTATCCTCTCTTTCTTTCTCCTTCGCCTTCTCTATCTCCTTCTCTTTCTCCTTTTCTTTCTCCTTCTCTGTCTCCTTCTCTTTCTCCATTTCTTTCTCCTTCTCTGTCTCCTTCTCCCCCTTTTTTTGTTCTAAGGACTCACCTAATTGATTGTCTGATTGACCTTCTTGAGCATCCTCAAAATCATTATCATCGCCATAAGAGTCAATTCGAACCAATGGTGAGGGCGGAACAACAAACTTTGGATTGGTTTTGTGTCTCTTGCTCAAAGGTTCTTCTGTAGGTGCTTCTTCTGCAGGTCTTTTTGATGTAGAGGTAGCCTGTAAAACAATGTCAGTGAAAGTTGAGGCTGCCTTCTTCATTACATCCCTACCTTTGTTGCGGCACCCCTGATCTCTTCTACTTGAGCTACAAAATTGACCTTGTGAGTATCAAGAGCCGCTTGCACATGTTGTTTTGTCGCCTTGGCTTTCATTACAAATTTTGATGAGATCGTCATCATTCGGCTAAGAATTGATTTTCTGAAGTCTCCCATTTGGCCAACAGTCATTGGTAGGTCATTTGGGTTAGGGCTGGATATGTTGAGTGGAGTAGCAGATGAGGTGGTTGCTTCTTTTATGGATTCCTTAACAGAGTTGGTAATTATCTATGTCAAGGTTATGACGTTAGATTCTGAAAGAAGAACTGTAGGGATGGGAAGGGTTCTGTTCATTTGCGCTTGGCGGTTCTCTGTTATGAGTTGTTTTAGCGCTGCAAGCTCTGTTGAAGTGTTTTTGGCTTCCTCTGCTCTGACTGTTTTCAGCTCTACTATCTCTGTTGTCAGCTTGCCAATCTCTTCTCCTCTAACTCGTTCAGACTCTGATCTGAGTTCTTCAGCTGTGGCATATTTTCGAGTTATCTCTGCATGTTCGTTCCAGATTTTCAGCAGTGCATCCCTAAGAGAAGCATTGTCCTTGCGGATCAGCTCCTCCTTCTGTTCATTGATAAGTTTATACTCATTCAAAGAGTTGTTGATACTTTCACAGAAGGTTTCGAACTCTGCTCGTGTAACAGTGTCAACGGGGGTATCTTTGGTACCAACGCATGGTTAGGTGTAGGCGCTTTCGAGAGGTGGAATCTTCTAGTTCTTCCTATTTGACCCAAAACCGATCGATCTAGCCATGAGCAGGTTGAAGAGAGCTCTAACAAGCCTTGGAGGACCGAACCAACGTATGCGGCGCTTAGTTAGATAGCATCTATTGTATTGTCTATCTTAATTCGCTTAAAGCCTTTCTTTCAACTCGGCCTCCCGGTTAGTATATCCGAGTTCGACTTAAATAGTCTCGGTTTTCATATTGAATCTGTTCATTTAGATTATGGTATTTGTGATAACTTATTATCCTATTCGTGCTATGATAATAAGATCTTATTGTATTCCGATCGAAGAAAGAAGGAAGAAGTCTCATAAAGCAAGCACCTCTCTCACATAATCTAGTAAGTCCTGGAATGAGCTATCATATGCCTTATTTGTTAGCTCCCTCCACGAGTAGATATTTAGTATTGAATAGTGTCAAACCCAATCCCAAGCAATAGTCAAGAAGAAAAACTCAGGACTAGGAATTCAGCCTCGAGTACAGAGGCGCCTGCTTCAAGAGTTGTTTTGAGGTTGGCTCTTGCAGGACTTCCATCCGATCCTTGATGTTCTCTTGGAGGAGAAGCATCTACAGATGTTCTGTTCAGAGGTTCCTCTTCCAGCTCAGGTTCTGGAGAAGGGAATCTGATATGTTGAGAAGAGCTTGGATCAAGCAAAGTCTTCCCTTGTGCAACTAGGTCATTCCACTGTCCCTGAGTTGGACAGAGCCTACGTGGGATACGAAAGAACCCAGGCTATTCTCTGTCAAGTCTACATGAGCCACGGAGGCATCATCGTGTGGAGGTGACCTATCGATGTTCTGGGGCGAATGAACATCACTACCGAAGATAGCTTCCCCATGTTCGTGCATACCAGAAGCATGAAGAGTTGCTTCTAGTGGTTCTTGCTGGTTGGGGTTCGAGGTGTGCACCTCTGTTTCAATAATCCTTTGGTCTTGATCACCAGGATTAGATTGTGTGGAAGCACTGGGATTTTGGTTAAGGATACCCTCAGATGTGCTCTGTTGAGCATCTTTTTCTATCCTCACATTCCCCTAGGCTCCTACGGCTGTAGAACTCTCTGGATTCTCTCTGATATTTCACTCTTACTCACCACTATCAGAGGAGATATTTTCCACCTCTGGTGTTTCCTGCACTTCCTCATGGACAACCTCTCTAGGAGATGCTCTGTCCTCTACTTCCTCCATGATTCTAGAGGAAGGCCCCACTTCGGGTGCTCTTACCTCTAGTCTGTTAACTTCCTCTCCTATCTCCTAACTCAAGCTCTCGAAAGAAGGCTCAGATCCTAAATATGCTGGGGTTCTCACCTCAGGTTCTTGAGGTTGAGCAGCACTCTGATAGTTTTGGATAGAGATATGGTCTGGGGCGATAAGGGCAAGCATTGTACCTGGAATTCTTCTTATGAAGGGGTATTCGCCTGATATAGTGGGGATGAATTTGGACATTACCCAAACAGGTGTGGAGCGACCCTGATGAGTTAATTCCAGTATGTCGAAGGTTCTTCTGATTACTAGACTGATAAAGCGTGGAAACTTGCTCATCTTTAAGAACTTGTGGGATCCAACGACTCCTCCTCTTGCGATGGATGAGGTTTTTGTGTTAACGGCGGTAAGAAGATCTTTGTAGAGAATGCTGGCGTAGTCAAAGTTCCGATTGAAGAATAATCCATACATGATTTGTAGGATTTCCGTTGTGGCTTTGTCTTGACTACCAGATTTGCTGGTAAGGGTTCTGTTTAAGGTGGAGAACATGAAATTCCACATAGTGGGTAGATTCTGTCGCTTGAATTCTCCTATCCTATTCAGATCCTTGTTGTAACCCAGAAATTTCATTAAATCAAGAAGGACAACTACTTTTGGTGGTTTCTCATGGGCGTCTATTCGTAGCTGTCTTTTGGTTTTCATTCTGAAGATTATTCTTAAGGTACTTTTTCTAATGCGGATTGTTCCTGCTCCTCCATTCCTTGCGTTGACGCTCCCAAATATCCCGTCTTGTTCTTCGATGTATTGGCATGTGGTCCACCACTATTGGACATAGATCGCAGGAAGATGGTCATCGAACTCTGTTAGGGCTCTAAAAATATCAGAGTTTCTAAAAAGCTCAATGAAGATATGATATAGGGGTAGATAGAGTCCTGGAGTGGGATCGAATCTGTAGTTGTTGTCAGCAAATTCGTATGGAAAAACAATGATATCGTCAGTGGGTTCTATTCGGCTAAAATCAGTAGAGTTTTGAGGTTCCGCCATTGTTGGAGGTTTGGGGTTTTCTTGAAGAACACAGAGGATTTGAATAAAATAGGGAAAGGTGAAGGGTTTAGGTGGTTTAGGAATGAAATAGGTCAAGGTTATGGATATTTATAGTCAAAACTTGTGGCTGGGTAATCGTCGTAGGTACTGTAGGCACTCGAGTGTCAAAAGGTGGAGTGGCCTGAATAGTGTATCGTGGGAACAGCTAGTGGTTTATCTTTCAATTAGAGAGTGCCATGTGGATTCTGTTCTGACCACATTTGTGCAAGTAAACCGTCGCGGTTAGAGATGTGTGGGTGACAAGTGGTTGACGCTTAGAAATAACCCGCACCTCTGATGACGTTTCTTATGATGACGTGGCATAAAACCAAAAGAGCTCTGTTGGAGCTTTGCAAGTTTTGCCTCTGATGAGTAACCCTTTTTCATTCTTTTCAAGTACTCCTTTGGTGTTTCATCTTTACCCAAAATCATTTAAAATATTGTATCTGATGCAGAAATGGCCAAAGAACGAGAACGTAACTGATTTTCTAAAATTCACAGAGTTCTGGTGAGAATCACCAGAGGCTCTGGTGAAGTATCAGAGTTCTCATAAGTTCTTGACATTATCAAAGGATTTTCATCAGAACAGATTTTCCCTCTTTCTTCAAAAAGATTTTTCTTTTCAAAACAGAAAGCAAAGTCATTTTGATTAGAAAATCAGATTTAACTCGCTCCCCTAAATCCATGCGCAAAACTTTATAAACTCCCCCTTAAAATATGAGCAAAATTTTTGTTTACAAAAAGGTATATACAAACAGATTCACTAAGCTTGTTGAAAAAGTATGCATGACAGAGTTCTGGTGAACATCAGAGACTCTGTTGAACTATCCTCCTTAACTATTTAACAGAGGCTCTATTAAGTTTTAACAGAGTTAGGAGGACATGTTCAGCATACCCAGTTTGCTGATTAAGAAGTTACATATCCTTTCATCAAGGCCTTTTGTAAACAAGTCAGCAAGATGGAAGTTGGTTGAAACAAAGTACATTTCAATCGTCCCTTTTTCAACGTGATCCTTTATGAAGTGGTACCTTATGTCGATATGGTTTGTCTTGGAGTGCTGAACTGGATTAGCTGTGATTGCTATGGCACTCTTGGAGTCACACAGAATTGGAATTTTTCCATACTCTAGGCCATAGTCTTTGAGTTGGGTTTTCATCCATATCACTTGAGAGCAACAACTTGCAGCAGCAACATGCTCTGGTTCTGATGTAGAGGTTGATACACAATTCTGTTTCTTGGATGTCCAACTTACCAATTTTTCACCAAGTAATTGGCAGCTACCAGACGTACTCTTTCTGTCATTCTTGCATCCTCCGTAATCTGAGTCTCTATATGCTACATGCTCGAAACCAGAATTAAGAGGATACCAGAGACCCAAAAATTGAGTCCCTTTAAGATATTTAAATATGCGCTTGACAGCAAACAAATGAGATTCTTTAGAATTTGCTTGAAATCTGGCACAGAGACAGGTTACAAACATTATGTCAGGTCTGCTAGCAGTTAAGTACAGAAATGATCCTATCATGCCTCTGTAGTTCTTGACATCTGTTGGTTCACCATTAAGGTCAGAGTCAAGTTTAACTCCAGTGGCAGTAGGAGTTTTCTTTGGATTTGAATTATTGAGTTTGTATTTTTTCAAAATATCAGAGATGTATTTTGAATGACTTATAAAAGTCCCTCTGATGGATTGTTTTACTTGTAAACCAAGGAAGAATGAAAGTTCTCCCATCATGCTCATTTTAAATTCACTCTTCATCAAATCCTCAAACCTCTCACAGTACTCTTGTTGTGTAGACCCAAAAATAATGTCATCAACATATATTTGTACCAGAAGTATATCATTCCTATACCTTCTAAAGAATAGAGTTTTATCGACCTTACCTTTCTCGAAGTGATTTGTCAACAGAAAGTTGGACAGAGTTTCAAACCAGGCTCTGGGAGCTTGTTTAAGGCCGTATAGAGCTTTGTCTAACTTGTAAACGTGGTCTGGAAACTACGAACTTTCAAAACCAGGCGGTTGCTGGACATAAACTTCCTCTTGTAGTTTACCATTTAGAAAGACAGACTTTACATCCATCTGATAGACCTTAAAACCTTTGTCAGCAACATAGGCTAAGAGGATTCTGATTGCTTCTAGTCTAGCTACAGGAGCAAATGTTTCGTCATAGTCGATACCTTCTTCTTGGCAGTATCCTTTTGCAACCAGACGGGCTTTGTTTCTGATGATTATCCCATCTTCATCCTTTTTATTCCTAAACACCCACTTGGTTCCAATGGCCGCTTTGCATTCAGGAAGTGGAACCAAGGACCAAACTTTGTTTCTTTCGAATTCTAGAACCTCTTCTTGCATAGCTTCGATCCAGTTTGGGTCTTTAAGGGCTTCAGAAATTTTCTTAGGCTCAATCATGCTTAAAAAGTTTACAAAGAAAGCTTCATTGATTGTGGCTGATCTCGTCTTCACACCATATTCAGCAGCACCGATAATTTGATGATGAGGATGATCCTTTGTCCATCTTGTCATGGGAGCATGGGCAACATGAGGGGTTTGTGCTTCTGATGGGAAAAGACGATCCTCATAATCAGAGCTCTGTGGCACACAACTCTGGAGAGTGGCCTCATTGCTCTGTGAAGGTGATCTTTCAAATAGGGAGTCTCTGCCAATATTGGTTAGCACAGGTGATGATGGCTGTTGCACAGGTTCTCTTTGTGGTTCCTCATTTCTCTGAATGACACATGTAGACAAAGAAGTAGATGGTGAAGTATTGGAGGGACCAGTAAGAGTTGTACCTGTCAGATTTTGTTCTGTTGAATTCTGAGCTTGGTCGCCTCTGTTGATGTTGACAGAGGAGATATCATCATCGAAGAAATCATCGAACACAAGATTGATGTCTTCTTCCCTTGGCTTCTTCTGTTCTGTCTGTGTCCCCTCTGTTGATTTGCGATCAGAGGCACTTGATGTACTTTCATCAAATGACACATTAACGCTCTCTTGAATGACACTAGTTCTGATGTTGTAGACTCTGTAGGCCTTAGAGGTTAAGGAATAACCAATAAAGATTCCTTCGTCCGCTATTTTGTCGAGTTTTCCCAGTTGTTCTCTGTCATTCAAGATGTAGCACTTACAACCAAAAGTATTGAAAGAATTTCACATTTGGCCTTCTGTTGTTGATGAGTTCATAGGGAGTCTTTTTAAATATTTTTACTATGACATCTCTGTTTTGGGTAAAATAGGCTGTTGAGACTGCCTCTGCCCAGAAGCTGATGGGATAGACAGAGCCGACCAACAAGGTTCTGGCGGCTTCCACCAGAGTTCTGTTCTTCCTTTCCACTACACCATTCTGTTGTGGAGTTCTGGCAGGTGAGAAGTTCTGGGAGATTCCTTCTTTTGAAAGATAGGCATCTATTATGGCATTCTTGAATTCTGTCCCGTTATCACTTCTCAACTTTTGCACTTTTAATCCTAACAGAACCTGTATCCTTCTCAACAAACTTATTAGTATTTTTGGGACATCATATTTTACTCTGATGAACTCAATCAAAGTATATCTAGAAAATTCATCGATAAGTACTAGGATATACTTCTTGCCTGACAGACTTTGCACGGAGATAGGACCACAGAGATCCACATGAAGCATATGCAAAGGTCTGGGACAACTGTGATCACTCTTAGTTCTGTGTGAAAATATTTTCACCTTTCCCAATTCACAGGCAAAACAGAGATGGTCTTTGTCAAATTTCAGTGGAGGAAGTCCTTTTACTAGATTTAATTTCACGAGCTTGTCAAGATTTGAAAAATTCAAGTGGGCAAATCTTTTAAGCCAGAGCCATGCATGTTCATTTTTTAAAGACACTAAACAGAGCTTTTATGTTGTAGAGTTTTGGTTAGGATTGAAATTCATTTTATAAAGATTGCCTTTTGTGTCGGCTCTTAAGAGTTCTTGACCAGACTCGGAAAGTAACAGAGAACAATACTTCTTCCTAAAATTGACATCGAACCCATGATCACAGAGTTGACTTATGCTAAGCAGATTATGATTTAATCCTTCAACATAAGCAACCTCAGAAATTGAAACACCACCATTGACTAAAGTACCGTATCCTCTAATTTGTCCGCCATTATCTCCTCCAAAGGTTATTGGACTTCCATTTTTGTTCTTGAAAGAAGTAAGCAGCTCCTTATTCCCTGTCATGTGCCTTGATCATCCTGAATCTAGATACCAGATCTGCACATGGGGTTTTTGCAAGACAAATTAGTTTCTTTTAGGTACCCATTGCATTTTGGGTCCTTTCTTGTTAGGCTTGGGGGTGTTCAAGGGCTTATCTACTGGCTTTCCATTTGGGGATGGTATGCCAGAGGGTTTCTTCTGTGCATTCTGAATAGTCTTGGGATTTTTTCTTTGAGACGACTGATTCAGAACACAGTGAGGACCATTCATATGGTTCTTTAACTGTAACAGAAGTTGAATACAATTGCATTTGATAGAACATGAAGATTGATGCAAATTGTCGTTTTTATTCAAAAACTCTTGTTTAAAGGGAGCTTGATTTTGAAAAACTTTAGGACCAGATGTCTTTACGTACATTATGTCCTGTGATTTAAAATTGTTGTTTCGTGGAGCAAACTATCTTGACACAAAACTGTTTCTCTTTTGATTTACAATAGGTGCAGAAGTAGGTTGGTCATTGACTTTCCATTTTCCTTTCTGCGCTGTTGTAAATTTGACTTGATCATAAGCGTAAGGAACAGAGGTATAGTCTTCATGAATAATTTTAGCTTTTCCTCTTTTCTTCTCTTCTATCTCATTAGAGGAAGTAATTCTGATACCCTTATTTTTCAAATTTGGCAAAAGTATAAATCTGTTATGTTTCTTAAAGAATGAGACATTTTTCAGAGAACCAGATTCAACAATTGCCTGTTTAGGTTTGTGCAAAGAAGTCTTAGGAGCATAGAAAATTTGCTCATCTACCTCAGAGTCAGAGTCACTGTCAGAGCACATAAAGTCTCTAGTGGCTCTGGTAGAGGTGTTAGACTCATGGGGTATCTTAGAGTTATCAGCTCTGGTGGATTTAAACTTTCTTATCTTTGGTTTTAAAGCATCACAAGCAGCATTTTCTTCAATTGCTTTCAAAATATCCTCTTCAAAAGTTGTTCGTAAGGTTTCAGAGGATGGAGAGAAGATTGGGGCTCTAGAATTAAGTTGTCTCTGTATTGTAGCACAAGAGGGTTCCGTAATAGAAGCAACAGACTTCTGTTCCTTGAAAGAATTGAAGTTAAAGATTTCTTTCGGATCAAGACTTTTGATGGAATCAGTAAGCTTTATTTCAGCTCTTCCGTGATCAATAATAAACTTTTCAGATGGTTTTGTAACCTTTTCTTGATTCAAGGTATCATAGCTGACATTCCTTAGGCTTAGTCTTTTTGCTTTTATAAAATATGATATTTTGGCTCTTTTGAAAACATCATTTCCAGAGATCACATCCTCTTGCATTTTTTCAATAGAGAAGGCAAAGGGATAAGATGCCTTTAACCTTCTTTTGTAAGGAACAATGTCATTAAAACCTAGACCTTGCTTGTCTTCTTGAGAATTGATTTTGGTATACACATTCTGTGCATCCTGGTACTTTTTGATTAAAATCTCCTTTTTCTGTAGGGATTGATGTAAAATTTCCCTTTCTCTTTGAAAATAGTCCTTTAGAGCAACATAGTTTAAACGTTCATTTTCAGATTTAGCAACTTCTTCAGCTTTTTGTTTCAAAATTTCTTCAAACTCTTTAACCCTTTCTGAAAACGTGCTTTCTTTCTTTTGTTGTAAGACTCCTAGCTCAGATTTCTCTCTGGATATTTCTTCCTTTTCCTGTTCCAAGAGAGTTTTCTCTCTCTTGTAGAAGGACGGATCCTTCTGAGCTAGCTTTCTTAACTCTTTTTCCACAGAAATCTTTTGTTTTAAGAGTTAAAACTCTTCAGTAAGTAATGAAACATGCATCTCAAGTTCTGAGTCAGACTTGGATTCAGAGAAATGTACCTTGGCACTAGGTCTGGTTGTCTCCAGCGCTCTGTTGTCTGACTCTGTTACGGTCAGGGAAAATGCATGAGCCATATCTTCTTCTTCGGACTTTACTATTCTTCCTCCGGTCATCCAGTCAGCTTCTTCCAAACTTTCATCATCCACAACAACGATGGCTTGCTCTGGCTCATCGTCAGAGGATGAATCAGAGATCCAATTCTCCATCTCAGCAACATAGCTTCTTTCTCTGTAGTTGTACTTGTATTTATTCTTGTAATAATCTTGATCTTTCACAAGTTTTCCTTTACAATTAGCATAGAAATGGCCAGGTTTGCCACATCTAAAGCAACGTCCATCATTCTGATTGATGGGTTGGGCAACATCAGCCTTCTGTGGAGCAGAAGTATTGAACTTTTGTTGTGGTTGCTGTCTCTGTTCTGTTGGAGCTCTGTTGTGATGGTTCTGTTTTGGGGTGCAACATAGGCTCTGTTCTCATCTTTCTCATATCTACCTCTTCTGTCGAATGCTCTGTTGCCAAATCTCTTGTTGAATTGTTGAGTGATTAATGAAAGAGATTTAGCAAACGCATTTATATCGTCATCCTCATCTGACGAGCTTTCTTCAGTATCACTTTCAGCTACCAAACTCTTACTCTTCTTCTTCTTCCCTCTGCTCGAACTTTCTCTGTTTGTCTTTCCTTCTGTGGATTTCTTTGATTCAGAGACTAACGCAATAGGTCCTACAATGGTGGATTTGCCCTTTTGTTTGACAACATCCTTTTCTTGTGCGGTCAGAGTGCCATACACATCTGTAAGAGACCATGCATCTAGATCTTGGTTGGCTTGTAAAGACATGGACAGATTTAACCATTCATCATTCAGACTTTTCAGGAACAAAACATTGTTATCTTCCTTCGACCTAACAACCCCGCACTTCTTACATTTGTTTATCAAAACATTGAATCTGTTGTAGGTTTGTTGTAAGGTTTCCTCAGGAAGTGCCTTGAAATCGTTGTATTCATTTATACATTGGATCCTTCTGTTCTTTTGGGTTTTGATGCCACCCTCAAGTTGATTAAGATGTTGATCCCAGATTTCTTTGGCAGTAACACATGATTCTAGTTCTTGAAATATTTCATTAGGATTGGCCATAATCAAAAGTCTAACTTCTTTTAGATCATTTTCCATTTTTAATGTCTCTACATCAGTGAACCCGATGGTTTTGGGTTCAAGGTGAGCAGGAATCTCAGCAGTAGTTTGTGTTGCGGGTACACGTGGAACCAAAACCATGGGTTTGAATGGTCCATCCGTGATAGAACGCATTAAATCTCTGTCCATCCCATCAAGGAAATTAACCATCCTAATCTTCCATTGAGGATATTCATCTCTGAGAAGAGTAGGAGGCTTAGTCAGAGAACCAACAGTATAAATAGCGTTGATGTGGTTATTTCCCATTTTTTTCCAGAAAAAAACAGGGTATAACAGTTTCAAACGGTTTTGAAAGAGTATAAACTGAAAGTAAGTGAACAGTAACCAATGGAACAGTAATGAACAGTAGATAAGATCTTTAAACTAGACTGAAAAGCTTAAAACAGTGGAAATAATAACTTCTAAACTTTAAACTTTAAAACAGAGTATACTAGGAAGCTTTGAAATGCACACACAATAAACAACAATGAATCAACCTTGGTAGATTGGATTGTTTGATTTAAGAAAATCAAGCAAGCTCTGATACCAATTGTAGGTTCCCATATTCACATTGTATCACATTAATGGTAGTAACATAGACAGCTGAAGCATTTAAATATAAAGCCATTAAAGTTAGTGATTGTGTAAATGATATTGTAGTAGTGAGAATCAAATATAGAACAGGATAATGATAACAAGATCAAATAAGAAACGTTGCTCGTATATTGATAATGGATAACACCAAGAACAAGATCAGTGGTGTATCCTGAAATCTCACAGGGAACAATATCGTACGGAGGTAGTGCTCGGGATTACTACAGTGTGTGCTTAAACAATTGTGGAAAACTATTCTTCCCAAAGCTTACAATTGTTTGTTCCACTACCTCTCTATTTATAGCCCTGATAAATAGGGCATACGTGGAAAGTGTGTCTCCTAATTTTAGGGCATACGTGGAAAGTATGGACACTTGTCTAACACTTAGGATTTCTTAGGAGACTTTGGCATCACAGAGGTCTTCACTTCAACAGAGCTCATAGACCAGAGCTCTGTTGGTCTTCGGGTTGTGAACAGTTCTTCTGTTAATCTTCTAACAGAGCTCTGTTGAGCTCTGTTGGTTCTACCAGAACTATGTTGAGTTCTGTTGATCTTCTTGAAGATTTTTCTTCTAAGTCTTCTGCTGCATCTCTGATGGTCTTCTGACTTGATAATATTTTCAATACTTTTACATTAAAGATACTTGGGGCTAACAAATATTAGTAAAGTCTGAAATCGATATCTGTTCGAACCTGCAAGTGCGACATTTAGAAAGAATCAGGTTTGGCGCAAAGTGAAGTTGGAGCAAACCTCACCTGGCGCAAGCTTCAGCTGGTGCAAAACCCCAAGACCTGGACCTTCCGGGCTTCTGTTGACAGGACCATTTCACATGAAAGTTGGGCCGAGGTTGGTTTATGTTTGGATTAAGGTTCACGAGGTAAGGAAATTGATTATTGGACTTAAAAAAGAGTTAATTGAGACTAAGTTAAGAGAAGGAACTAGGATCGGAAATTGAGACACGCCTAATTAAATGATGATTATGCAATAGGTGCATGGTCGGTTCAAGGCACGAGGTTCGGAAGGAAACTTCTATCAGGTGAGTTCCCTAAAACCCTTTTTACGACGCAAAGTGATAAATGTTTTAACTGATTATGGTTTATCGAGCATGAAATGTTATGAACAAATTTGCATGATTTTCACGAAACGTATCTGTTTTATTAAAAGAAATGTTTTGCATGAAGAAATGAAAGCCATGACGTATGAATATTTTAACCTACATGTTTTCATGAATGTATGTGTATGCTATGTGGTGTCGGTCTGCACTGTGGGATCAAAGAAAGATTCTCGAGATCTGAGGATCCCTTGGATATGTATGACAGGCCGGTAGGTTGGAATTCGTTTCCCTCCTATCCGGTAGAGGGGAGTCCGTGTGGGCTCCAAAGAGGGCGAGAAGGGAGCCTAATGGAACCCTGATCGCAGAATGTTTATGTGATCCATGCACAGTGCAGTACCATGACTGATGATACTTTACGGTTTATTGATAAATGTTCTCCAACTGTTTTACATGTTGTTTTCGGAGGGAATTCACTAGGCCTTTTGGTCTAACCCTCGCTTTCAAAACTAAACAAATTTCAGGTAAGCGTACAGCCTGTTTTTCTAGTAAGAACTAGGAAAGACGACATGAAGGACTTGGAGATTAGAGCAACTCCAGTTTTTGTTTATGATATCTATAGTTAGTACTTGACTGTGAATCTAGAGACTTCCACTGTCATGATTTGGTTTAGTATGTTTTAGCGATGATGTAAAGACAAGATTAATTATGATATTCAAATCCTTATTCTATGATATTGCATGTTTATGAAATTGGGACGTTACATCAAAGGCCGAAGAGATGCATTAAAGAAACTCAAAAAGGTGCCACCGAGACGTGTAAAGTTAGACCGTCATGCAAATGGAAAATCTTACTTTTTGCAAAATAGTGCCTACCGGTACTTAAGTCCCGCTGTAACTCCCCCAGCCTAAAATTCTGGAAAATAGTGGTCATCGGTACTTTTTTTTGGCACTTAACCCCCGGTGTAAGTACCGGCGACGAGCTGATACATTCACGATATCGACTTGAGATAGGCAAGGGACGATTTTGGGGCAACTTGGGTCGATTTTCCATATATTTTAACGCCGATTAACGCAACGAAATCATAGTGGAACGCCAAATTAACGAAGATCAATTCCTTGTTCGTGGGTATTGCGATTCAACAAAAGGGAGTTTGTTCATACATTGATTTTTTTTGTCCAAGAACCATGTCTACTCTACTTTCTCTCCTTTTTGCTTTATGTTTTAACACCCCCAACATGAACTAATCTTTAGATTTGTTGGGGGGTGGATGAAATTTGGGTTGTAAGCATATGAACACGAAACCTTGTGATTCTTATTAGTTCTTCAAATCAATGAAACATATGAATTTGATTTTAATGCTTTTGTGAGTTTTATCACCTTGCAAATTGATTTAATTGTTACGAATCCGATTCGAGAGAACGATTCCATAACTTTGCTTGAATTTGTATGCATATGGAGAGAAATTGGATAGAGATATACCAATTAAACCTTAGTACTTGTTTTACAATCTTGTTCTTAATGAATTTATGAATTCCTAGGTTCAGATCTAGAGATAAAACCTGCGTTTTCTAGAAATAACTTTGTTGTTGCTCTAGATAGAATAACAATTATTTACGTGATTGTGTATTCATTTGATTGAATTAGTCGGGTAATTATCATAAGTGGAGAATTCTTTGTGAAAGCATTGGGATTCCAACCCTCAACTACATTTCTCACAAAAAATACACATTTGTTCTTTGCTTTTACTATAAAATTTATTTATTTAATTTAGTTATTAATCGGTTATATTATCAACAACTCTTCCAATCGGATCGTCCAGTTAATAGTGATAAAGTCATTGTGATACTCCGTTCCTAGTTCTTTGGTTCGATATTCGTACTTCCAAGTACATATTACTTGATTCGACTCATACACTTGCGGTTGGAATAGAAGGGTGTAAACCCGCCTATCATTTGTATATATGGGTGAATATATGAATGCTATGTATGTATAGGTATATATGCTCCCGCTTTGCCTGTATTGTGTCTGTGAATGTATATACAATTATGTGCTCTAGTGTGTATATATATATATATGTATATGCAATGTGTCATCTGTATATATATAATGTATGTGTGTATATATTATCAAAAGAGATGAGAGAGAGAAAGAGATGCACAAGGTTATTAATATAGTACATCATTGGTCTCTATAGTTTATAGAAAACAAAAAAAATCACGAAATGTCAAAATTGCACTTCTAATTAGTCTACTTAACATAATCATCTTACGGTCTTAGAGTAAAGAGACTAAATACGTGAAAATTTAAAACACGGGATGTTTTCTATAACTATTTCAAATTAAAGGTGTAGAACGTGATTTTGTATAAATCACAAAGAACAAAAATGTAATTTACTCAAACTTAAATGATTTTTTGGCTTGTGAAAAAACATAGTGATTGCCATTAGAAAGATCAATTTTTTGTTCACATCATTTTTTTTAAACCATAAAGATAATGGTGCATTTGGATTGTGTGAGATATAAGGGAACAAAGAAAAAGTAGTTTCATGTTTGGTACGTTATGGGACAAAAATAAGTAAGATGATATGGGACTAAAACTTAGTTTCATAGAACAAAGCATAAGATTTTTTGTTTCATCAAAATAATTAGAACATCACAGAACTAATTTAAAAAAGGGAAACTAATTGTTTTAGCCATTTTTCATGATGGTTTAACATCTTAGCCATATTCTCTTCAAGTTTACCAAAATGGCACTGGGTCTGCAAAGATGAAAGATATTACGAACTTACTTAAAAACACGAATCTCATCAATCTGTTTTTATATTGCAGAGCTAAG
This sequence comes from Saussurea involucrata, assembly GCA_033807775.1. Classification (NCBI taxonomy): domain Eukaryota; kingdom Viridiplantae; phylum Streptophyta; class Magnoliopsida; order Asterales; family Asteraceae; genus Saussurea; species Saussurea involucrata. The sequence goes on from CM066317.1 coordinate 62,246,777, forward strand.
TCATTTTTATAAAGGTAAAACGATCAAATTTGAATCTATTTAGTATTTTTGAGTTAGGTTCACAAAAATTACAGACGTAGTACTATTTTGATAAAGTGAAAGAAAATATAGATAAAAGATTAATAAATCATGAAAAATTTGGCTAAAACAATTATTTTTCCTTTAAAAAATTACTATATTACTTTTTTTTGTCAAAGAGATTCAATGGCTACTTTTATGTTATGAATTTTGTTTCCATGCTTAGTTGCCTACTGCTTAATGTGAATTTTGACCATTGATAGAAAAAGCCCAAACAAATATATATAGAAAAGCTCAAATAAATATCTATCTATATCTATACTACTTATATATGCATTTACATCTAAAGTCTTAAAGACAAGTTTTCATGCATAACGTACAAGCTTCTAAAGCACAAAAATGAGAAAACTCTTAATTACCATCTTTAAAGCATAATGTACAACTCTTTAATGCAATACATTTAAAACCTGGCCACAGTTGATTGCTTTCTGATCGACATGGAGGTCCATCCCTGTACGGCCCAACTCCAGCCCTACTTTCTGATCGACTCCCTTACCACCGTCCCCTTATACCTCCAGCCCTGCTTTTTGACCTCCCTTTCTACGGATGCACATTATCAGGCCATACGCTTCTACCTGCTACCTCCCAAAAATGTTGTATATAAACAATGTGAGAAGGGAAAGAGTCAGAATCCATGTGGAAGGGTTTTACAATTCAAATTTCTTCGTCCCTCGCTGCTTCACGAATCCCATGTACTCCTCTGTCTCAAATTCACTCTCAGCTCTAGGGTTTCATCAATTTCCCTTATATTTTGTGTGTTTTTCATGGGATTTGAAGGTTTATTTCTGAGGGTTTATTGAAACTTTATGTTTTTCATCTTTTTGCAGGTACGCTCATATTCATTTTGCAGACAGTAATGGGTTCAATCAAACACTGGAACTTGGTGGTAGGAGTGGAGGGAGACGAGGTAGGTTTTGTGGCCGAGATGGTGGAAGATCCGGTGGTGGGCATGGTTGTAGAGGTCGTCGACCTAGCTAACCAAGCATAAACGCTGTTAGCACAAATACATGCTTTCTTTCGTGTTTTTGGGGGTTTTCAACTTGAATTAACAACAATTTTTATTCATCTTCCTTTTCTATTTTGCAGGAAAGAAGATGACCTTCGATGATGATTAGAATTAAAAAAAAATCATAAGGTGATTACAAAGCACAAACATATTGTTGAATGATGCTAAATGTTTTCTAATCAAGGTTTGATTGTTAGCTCATTAAATGACTAGGCTATTTGCAAGTTTTATTTAACCCAGGATAATGTTGTACAGTGTTTTACAATTCTTTCTCCATAAAAATAGATATAATGGGATCTGCTCCTTCGTATTTGCCGGTTGTTTCAACCAGGAATTTCATACATCCAGGACCAAGTTTCTTGCTATGTTATTTTGATTCTATTTTTTTTATTCAGAGTTTTTTGATGTTTATTATCTCAGTTTTAACATAGGTACTAGACTTCTTCCGAATGTGTATGTTGTGATATGTATCAAATAGTTTAAATGTAAACAATTCTTTTAAGCATAGGAGCTTTGGTAGAGCATCTTTCTATAATAAAAAAAATCCATTGCTTTGTGATTTCATGATTCTTTTACTATCTAGATTTTGTATAAAGTTTTGATGTAAGTTCGTGGATTTTATAGGACACTGATGCCTGTCACCATTACTGGTTTGATGCTTTCTCTTGGGAGGTTCCAACTTCCAAGGTAATCATGCTTATGTGGTGAATGATGGGAAATATACATTAACTGCAACTTGGGTTTTCTTCAGATGTGGTTTTATCAAAGGAGGTTTGTTTTAGCAATTTATGATTACAGACTTGAATGGATTTTGGCCGGTCTTCAAAAGCCATTATGGACAATGTTTGCTTTCAAGTATTTGAGGTTTTTGGACTGGAGTGATAAGGGTGAAATTTTTTTCTCAAATTTGGTTTTTGTTGTGCTCAAATGATTGATATTTCCTCTTTCTTTTCTAAATTGGATACTGTAACGTTATCCCAACATTTGCTTCCTTTCCCAGTTTTTGGTCTTTTCTTTTGGTTCGGTTTATTGGAAATTTCTTGGAGTATGATCAGTTTACAACAGATATTTGTCCCAAGGTTGTTGTCTTGAATTTTCAGGTTCATCTACATCAATATCAACAAGACCATAGCTTTTGTTTACTGTTGGCCTATGGTGTATTCTTGGAATTTTACATAGGATTATGACCCTTGTTTTTAATGTTTGCAAGGGAATACCTTTTTATGGTTCAATAGATCAGCTGCTGTCACTATTTGCTGCTATTTTTCTTGGTTCATTGGAGTATGATCAATTGCTCACCATGTTTGGTTTTGTCATCAGAGAGCAGATTTGGTTATTTGTGGTTTGATTTCCCTATTACATCATCAGTTTATCTACCTGTTGGATTTTGTCATTGTTATCCAACATTTGTCTTCTATCCCATCCTGTGGTCTATTAATTTTGGTTTATCGTTATCCAAGTCCACAATTTGTTACTATTTCGCAGTGAGTTCACAAGGAGACAATCTTCCATGGGCACATGTTGTTAAAGCAACATCAAGAGTACAACTTCCATAATATCCCAAGCCGAAAGTTTAAGTCGAATAGTACAATCCTCAAGTACAATAACCCCATTCCGGCACCAGAAAACAAGTAATATTCCCTATTCCTATGGGATTCTTTGTTGCATTATTAACTTTCTGTTGGTTCATAATTATATACGAGGGTAACAAGATTACGAGATTGCTATATTTGTCAAACCAATGAAGTCAAGATCTTACCACAAGAGGTCTCAAGTCAAATTTAAGCGAAGGAGAGGTATAAATATATCTATAACTTGTATAATTGCCTTCTATTCTAGAGAGAAATATGATTGATTTTGGTGGTTTCATCAACCTCAATGAGCATTATGGAACTCTGGTTCCCACATCATACTATCGTGTAAGTGGCCTTTTACCAAAAGCTTACCTGGTAAACATTTACCCGGTCACTTACCTTAGCAGCGGATGTACATGGAAAGTTCATAATCTTACGCGGTAAAAGTGTTGATAGGGACCGAGAGTATTACTCACCGTCACTTACCCATTTTGATGGGGTAAATTTTACCCGGTAAGGTAAATGAGAGTATTGACTCCCATCTATAAGGGGTAAGCATTTGGGTAAATGGTAGTCTCCATGGTTGCATTATGTGCTGGCCACTCTATTCTTTATTTTGGTTATTGATATGCTTACATCTTTGTACTGCAATTCTTTATTCTATTCTACTATATAAAAAAGAATAGTGGGAACCGTTAACATTCAGTTTTTCAACATTCACGTTCTTCTCCCCTTTCTCTTCCCCACGATCTCCTTCAGTTTCTCTCCTAATCAATAATGAAGTCTGCCATTTTTCAAATCAACGATAGAACACACGATTTCTCAAGAAAAACCAAACCCTAATCTGCGATTTCTACTTCTTCTCCACCTGCGATTTCTACACACTCATTTTGATTTCTTATAAACCTAGTTGGATTTGTTCGTTTCATCAATTAGGGTTTCTCAGGTTAGTTTTCTACATGTTGTTTCTCGATTTTTGTTTGGCTCTATGGTTTCTTGGATTTTCGATTTCAGTTTCACGATTTTGGCTTAACTCTTAATTTTGATTTTGATTTTGCTTTTGCTGGTTTCACGCTTACTTCGAATCACCAAAGGTTCTGAGGTATGATTTCTCACCATCGATTCATTTGATTTTTGCACAAAGGTCCTACCTGTTCGACTTTTGATTTCCTAAAATAACGAGGTCTGCATCTCGATTCGATTTCAAGGTCTCAATCAGTGTGCTTCATCTCCATCTTATCTGATTTCATTTGATTCCTATTTGTGTTTTTTCACTAACATAGCTCTCAATTTGACAGATGCCAATATCTTTAAAGAACGTGCTGTTAGGGTTCTTCATGTTCATCCTTGAATTTCAGCTTCTCAGGTATATACTTTTATCTGCCACTTCTACATGGAATATAACCTGAATGAAGAAGTAATATATGGAAATTGATGGTATGCAGGGACTGCAGGGATGAAGATGGAACCATGGGAAGATGAGTTGCTGAAGCAATTAAAAACTACACAAACAACTGCTAGACTATGGCAAGCAAACATCTTAATGTAAAATCATATAATTCATCGCTTAATTCTTTGTACCATACTATTAGCATTATCTTTTAACTTTTAATATGAAATTCTTTGTAAAAAAAGAATTCATAAGGGTCCTATCTATTACCTAGCTCACACTACACTGTTGACGTAGAATGGAACTGTAGCATGTAGTAGATGTAAAAGTCCAGGATTTATACCAGTTCTGTAGTTGGAAAAAAAACTATTTGACTTTTGACTTGCAGATAATTTCACAGAAGCACTGTTCTGAAAAGTTCCTCTCTAAAATGACGACTCTTTCCATTCCTCCATTCACGACAGTTGGCTACCACCGCTAATGTTGTATTTCAGAGAGCATCAAGCAAGTTCAACTCGAAATCTCCGTTTTTTGGGTTGAGAAATGTTGGTATGTTAGTTCCTTCGGTTTGGTTTTGCTTGCAATATATTTTAGCTTCGGTTTTTCTCTCACTACACACATTGTTACCATATTTTTGACATCTACAAAACCACTATATGTGCATCAAGAACAGAAAAGGGTTTCATACTTCAAAATTTATTGAATTTTTGAAATTGATATAAAAAAGTCTCTTTTTGACAAGGACCTCTACGAGAAGGCGCCGGAAACTCATTTCGTTTCAAGACAAAACCAACAGAAATATTGATTAAATATCGCCCCTTTCTACTAAATTTTGCAACAACAACAAAAATGGTTTAACTTTGTTCTGTTCCGTTTATCAAAGGAGAAAGACGACGGCTGGTGCAGTCACTGTGATAGCCATGGGCCTACAAGCCTAATTAGGGCCCAATAAATATTTGTTTGGGCTTTTTCTATGAAGCCCAATATACACAAAAATAGCATGTTCTATATTAGACCATGAGTACCGCCAACCCACGAACCCACTGAACCCTGATGCCACCTCAGCGCCACATCATCTTTTTTCTTTCCTACCCTCCTTACCTTAAAGTGGAGCACCGCCAACCCACAAACCCACTGAACCCGAATGCCACATCAGCTTTTCTCTTTCCTACCATCCTTACCCTAAAAAACATTAAAAAATACATTTACGGCGGGTTACCCCGGGTTCCCGAACGTAACCCTACCCGCACAACCCAACCCGATCGGAACCCACATCCCCCGTACCACCTCGCCGCCCTACCCGATGCTATCCAATGCTACCCGATGCTACCCGATGGTGAACCCGGTTGTGGTACCAGATGGCGGTACGCACGGCCTTATTAATACTAGATATGTACCCGTACGCGATGCAGTGCGAGGTATCTAAAATCTGAACCCGAAAATTCGAAAAAATTAATTTTGTTTCATGTTCATATTTATTCGCTTTAATATCGCATATCAGATGTATACAATTAAAGGTCAATATGGTTAATTGGTCAAAAAATTTGAAAAATATGTGTTCTATAATGGGTTCTTCAAACTCATAAAATTTATGCTCATTTTGAACGTTTTGATTAATGGTTATAATGATATAATTTATAATAAAAAAACATATTCGTTTAATGTATTTTAGTTTATGTATGTTGATATATAAGAATGCAAAATGAAAAATGATAGAAAAATGAATACAAAGTAAATTAAATAACTAATTATAATGGTATAAATTGTAATTTAAAAATAAAAAATAATTTTATTTTTAATTATCATGTTGAACGTTGGAGGTTTTAAAGCTTTTAAACTAGTATATGATGTATTGAGATTTGTACTTCTTAAAAATTCAAGAATAAACATAAATGTAATTATTTTTAAAGAGGTATAATAGCTAAATATAGATAAGAGTGTAAAATGTACAAATTTAAAAAAAACTCAGTACGTTATTTTTTGAAAAATCTTGATACGTATTTATGATATTTCACAATATTATTAAGTTAAAAAAATATTCAATAATAAATTTATTTTGAAATTATTAACGATAATATTGTAATATTATAATTTGTAAAAAAAATGCATTTATTAATATGTCTTAGTTAAACTCTGCTTGTCACATTGTTGCCGAGATAATGACCTACTTCTTTACATCCTCCGCGCAATGCATGCAATTATTGATAGACAGAAGAATCATGGTATACACTTTATTATGTATTTTTAATATTATAAGAGAGTAAAATGAAAATGATTAATATAAGGGATATAAAACAAATTAATTCGTACATGTTCATGATATTTAATAATACGATTAAATCCAAAAATATTCAATATTTGGCTCATTTCAAAGTTATTGACAAGACGATTATGGTGGTATAATTTGTAAAAAAATGTATTTTAATGCATTATTGTTCATAAACGATTATTTATGTTAATATGATAATGAGTGTAAAATAAAAATGAAAAACTAAGGGATTAAAAGTAAATTGGATAATTAATTCTAAGAGTATAAAATGTAACTTAATATCATAAAGGTGTAAAATGAAAATGAATAATGTAAGGGATATAAAACAAATTAATTTGTACTTGTTTATGATATTTAATAATATGTTAAATCCAAAAATATTCAATATTGGGTTTATTTCGAAGGTATTGACGAGACGATTACAATGATGTAATTTGTAAAAAAAGAAATGTATTTTTTTAATGCAGCATTGTTCATATACGATTATTTATGTTAATATGATAAGGGTATAAAATAAAAAATAAAAAAGTAAGGGATTAAAAGTAAATTCGATAACTAATTCTAAGGGTATAAAGTGTAACTTAGAAATTGAAAATTGTTTAATTTTGAGAGGAACGTCGGAGAGAAGAGATTTCTTAGTTAGTAGCTGTGAGAGTTGTACATATAGATTAAGAAGTGATACGACTTAAAACTTTAACGGCTTTTTCATGCTTATATATATATAGTACTAGTAGTGAACCCGTACAATGCATCGGGTGAGCAAGGTGTGAAAAATTTATCGTAAATGAAAGGCCCTGGAATGCGTAGCTCATTTGGCAAGTGGGTTAAGCGATTTTGCCCAAATACATAACATATTCAAAGTGGAATCCTGTAGGAGACAAGACAGGGTTGAATCCCTTGGTTAGCCTTAGTCAGCTCTGAAATGTCTCCTCATTTGTATCTCTAGATGTGGGCTCCATCAAAACTATAGTTTGAAGTTTCAAATGCCGTGAGCATAACCACAACAAATATTAGGTCAAATATTTATAGGTCAGTAACTAGATAGTATAAACTTGCAATAGCTTAATAAAACATTGACAACGAACAATTATTACCTCGGAAACTTGCGATTGATATAAAAATGCAAATAACCTCATACACCATATTTTTCCACACCAAGTGGGTTCTTTGCCAGCATATCTCGCCACATTGAAAGCTTAAAAAAACATTGATAATGAACACAAATTACCTTGCAATTGATAAAAAAAATGAAAATACTCCCATACACCATATTTTGCCACACCAAATGGTTTATTTGCCAACATATTTCGCCACATTTAAGCACAATTGCAGTACAAAGATGTAAGCATATCAATAACTAAAATAAAGAATAGAGTGGCCAGCACAGAATGCACCCATGGAGACTACCATTTACCCAAATGCTTACCCCTTATCGATGGGAGTCAATACTCTCATTTACCTTACCGGGTAAAATTTACCCTATCAAAATGGGTAAGTGACGGTTAGTAATACTCTCGGTCCCTATCAACGCTTTTACCGGGTAAGATTATGAACTTTCCATGTACATCCGTTGCTGTAACATCCCAGTTCCCATATATGCAAAAAATCATATAATGTAACATAACATTGATATAATAAAAGAAACATCATATTACAAGTACGGTCCCGCAGTCTCTTACAATTCAAAATAAAACATTCCACTACAAACTTTGACTTACTATATACATAACGGTTAATATTGTAATACGACTGCTAAACATGTTATAATCTTCATACTGTATTTCTTCACAAAAGCTATCCATCGATTACTCTAATCATTTGCCCTTACTCGATCCACCACCTGGAATACATATTTTTAAAACAAAAATGCGGGTTTTTTAAAACAAAAATGAGGGTTAGACCTGATGGTCTAAGTGAGAAAATCCATGTTAGTTTGAAATCATTTATATGAACCTTATTTATATAAATCACACAGCATCACAATCTTCCCAACCTTCATACAGAAGGACGTCAATACCAAAATAGAGGGCAAAGGGCATCCGCACAGCCACAGGATGTCGCGCAGCCACACGATATCGCGCAACCACCACGTCAGCCACGCCGGCCACGACAGCAGCAGCCACCGCCAACCGATATCATAGCTTCGATTCAGGAGGTGAGGACCACGCTACATGATCATGGGGATCAATTACGAAGACTGAACACGGGACAAGATCATCTCCTTGTGCGTGTGGATTTAGCTATGCATGAGGGTTCCACATACCACCGCCGTCGTTACAGGACCAACGCATCTTCCTCTCGGCAACCCTAGACTGAAACATGACAGCTCGGTTTGTTTTCTTTTTCACTTATATTCACTTAAATTTTTAGTTGTATGTTGATGGTCTTATCTCAAAGTGATGGTTAAAATCCCACAAACGATACTTTTAAACTATTTATGTACATTGGGGACAATGTATCTCAAAGGTTTGGAGTTGTTGTTTGTTGGTATTTTCCTTTGTGGGTTGATTTGTATGAACCCTTATTTTGATTATTAAAATGTGTTGTGGATATAATGTTGAATTAATCGGAATGAATACATATGCTCGATGTTATTGTTTAGGCAAATTAGAAAAACTTTCATTGACATGTAGTATCTATGTTGAAGCATGCTTATGGAGGGATAAAGTAGTTGCGCATACCAATTGTGGAAATTAGTGGAGACCATCCTAGTGAGACTTTGAGCCTTAATGCCATCAATTTTGAGTGATGTTCTATTTTGTTCACCATCCTATACACGTCAGAATTCTTTCAATTTGATAGTGATCTCATTTTTCCTTGCATTGAGTAGTAAAGGTTAACTTCTAATTTAACATGTCTATTATTTGTGAATTATGTGTACCTTGAGTAATGATATCGGGCTATGTGTGCAAATTCTTTGGTCTATCATCTTTATCCTCTTTTCTCTTATCCCCTTGTTGATGTGCGATTCCCTTAGCCATTTTGCAGCCGCTACTAAGCCCAAAGACTTTGATCTATCCGGATACACTAACCTACCCATAGTCTAAGTGCATCATGGAGTGTGAAATGCAAACAATAGCGCCAAAATAGCTGGGAATGATCGTTGAAGCATGAAGGGTAGTAAAAAAATCAAAAATCAAAAATAGAATAAAACTTGCATCTGCTATAAGCAAGTCTCTGTACAAGTATGATTGTTGAAATTCTGCACTACATGCATTGATGGAAATTGTGCATTCCAAAGAAAGGAAGATGAAAAAGGAAGAGCTACTATTAGTTTTGATGCACTTAGGACTAATTGTACTTTACCATTCTTCCTATTCCACTACCTTAAACCATTTCTTACCCTTTAAGCCTCGATTGATCTTTTGGAAAGCATAATTTGTGAGTAATGCATGTTTAAATTTTGTCTTATTACTTAATTCCTTTCATGAGATCTTATTTGACTACTACGTGTTTCTATACTATCACATGCGGATGATCTTGTGAATTTTTGTATATCAACTCCCCCGCATGTATTTGTGATGTGTGTGAACCTATGATTCAAGAGTAAGAGAGCATCCGGTGAGGCTAGGGTCGTAGCGAAATCCTCCACTAGTTGTGTGCATGATGAAATTGATCAAAACGAGCATTCGCTTGATAATAGTCTCATGTCAATGATAGTTTTATCTAAACTCGGTTAATCAAGAAGCTAGGTAGTGTATGTTGGTTCTTATTAATTTCATATTAGTCTTGCTGCGCTGTTGATGATTTAAATGTTTGTTCATATTATACCCTTTCGAAAACCCATCACTTTGGAAGCTTGCCTGTTTTTCGTTATCATATTGTCTTACGCCAATTTTTGCTTGAGGACAAGCAAAATCTAGGTTTGGAGTTGTTGATAACTTCGTTATCTGACGGGTTTTTACCCTCCAAATCATACGTTTGTGGCTTGTCTTGAAGTAAGAATTGGCATTTTGGACTAATATTTCGTGCAAGTGTTGTGCAGTTATACATGGTGTCAATTGGAAGGAGAAATGCTTAATTATACTCCATTTGGACACCTCGGGTGAAGGAAACATCGAACCAAGTGAACGAGGGAAGAAAAACAAAAGTTCAGCAATTGTGCTACTATGACATGCGACAATGACCATGTCATTGTCGCTGTGTCAATGTCGCGCTCAGTGTACCGTATGCGGGTAAGAGAGGGTGACAATGCCACGCGACTATGACATGGTCATTGTCGCTATGTCATTGTCGCGGTCGGGGCCTCAGAGTATAAAAAGCTGCAGTTTTTTAGAGTCTAGGGTTATCTCGGGATTGTTGGAGGCTAGGCTTCTAGGGGAGCTGTTGTAGGCGATTTTCAACTGAGGAGAAGACTTTGCACTGATATTGAAGGTGGAGACTCATTTTGGAGCTACAAATTGGTAGTGTGTATCAAATCTTGAGGGAGTTTCTTCATTTCCATTGTACTTGTTGAGAAACAATGTTCTTGGGTGTTGTTATCTTCTTCTCTTTGATGTTATTTGCTACTAGTAACATGAGCTAAACATTTTGAGGTTAGGGGAAAGATGGATTTTGAAGTTTTACCGTTAAATATATGATTATTGCATTTATTTAGTCATTACACTTGTTGGTTGAAGTTTGTCTTGCTTGTTCTTATTGTTTGTGAGATTGGCCTTCTTACTCATCTTTTGGTTGTATTTCCTTTTGAGAAATTGGTTTTATAACTTGTTAAAAGCTGGATAAACCTAGGGTGAGATATTGGATAGAGATATACCAAGTAAACCCTAGTTTTATGTATGTGGTTCTTATGCTTAATGAGCTAAGTGTTTATGTGTATTGGTTGAGAGACTTAAATATACATTACATGACACATTCTTGCTATTACTTGAGAAAGAATAGTAAGTATTTTGGGAATTTCTAAATTCAACCTTGTGTATTGATTTATGGATGTGTGTTATCTATTTGTTGGTGAATTCTAAATGAAATCTAACCCCTAGCCTTTTCTCATCATCTTGGTAACTTCTTTGTGGTGTATGAATCGTTGTTGACTTGCTCTTCTTTGCTTATCTTCGTTTCTTGAGATAGTTAGTTAATTAATCAAGACTCAAACGGTATCCGCTGAGAGCTATCTTCTCCTTTTTGTCAATGACAAAGCAGGATTCCTTAGTGAAAATCACTTTGTTATCCATGTCACAAAGCTGACTGATGCTTAACAGATTATGCTTCAGTCCTTCAACGTATGCGACTCTTCGAAAAGTTGTTGTACCGTTTGATAGTACACCGAACCCTCGGGTGTGTCCTTTCCCATTTCCACCAAAGGTCACAGAGGGACCCTTCTCTTCCTTGTATTCAGCGAGCAGGTTCTTTTTACCAGTCATGTGTCTAGAGCATCCGCTATCGAGATACCAGATACCCTTCTTAACCTGCAATACAGAGAAAGATTAGTTTTTCTTGGGCACCCACTGAACCATGTGTACGCGTTTGTCAGTGGAAGTCGTTGGAATGGAAGGTTCAGCAGTCTTCTTCACAGCAGTTGAAGATTCAGCTTTGTCATTCTTCACTTTGGTTAATTGCTTAACCTCAGTGGTCTTCTTTGCCTTGGGGGCAATCTTCACCTTAGCTATCTTTTCAGCTTTGGTGGCTGTGGGGCACTTACTAGCAATGTGATCGTTAAGTCCACAGTGATAACATTTCCTATAACTAAAAGTAGTTTTAGGAACCTTTGCATGCTGGATGGGTTTTCTAACATTGGAAGGACCAGCATCAAGTATACCTTTGGCATTGGAAATACGAGGAACTTTCAGTTCAACAGATTTCTTACCAGTAACATCCACTTTGAGTCTAGGAGTAGATCGCTGAATAGATCCACGTAGAGTAGATCCAGCGATCGGAGTCCTTGAGCCAGAGGAATGAATTACTAAAGCTTTTGAAGCATTCAGCTTAGGTATCAAGATACCCTTCTGAGGTTTTTGATAAATAGCAATTCCTCTTCCTTTGTCTTTAGAGACTAAGGAAGGTTTTTCAACAGCAATACCTTTACCTTTGTCTAAGACTCGGGTAGGTATTTCCTCAAGAATAGGAGTTATGGACGAGGAACACTGAGAGGATGAAGTATCAGCGACTGAAGAGACGAAGGTTCCAAATAAGAGCATGGAACGATCAGTGGTTGGTGTTGGAGTTTTATAATCGTAACCCAAACCACGTTTGTCACTCAGTGGAATCCGAGACTTGATTATCTCAGTGATCTTTGTTGAAGAATTACACCATCCTTCAACAGTAGCTTTTTCAGCTTTCAACGCAGCTATAGCCTCAGCTCGTTCGATTTTGACTAATTGATTTAGCTGAACTTGATCTTTAAAATTTTCTTCAATATTAGAAAGCCTTTCTATTTGAAGATGACATTTTCTTAGTTGTTCAGCGAGATCAAGGTTTTGATTTTCGGCAATCATTTTGCCATTCATGGCATCATACAAGTTCGTAGTCAATAAATCGATCTTGCGTAGACTATCAGCTTCTTCAATATTTAGAATATTGGTAAAGAAAGAGGTAGATACCTGAGAGGTAGAGGCCGAAGTAGACGCTGAAGTAGAGGGAATGTTAGACTGGTCTTCCTCTTCTTCAATCTTGGCCATTAGACACAGATTTACTATTTCTTCATCTTCAGAGTCCGATGAAGATGATGATTCTTCAGAATCAGCCCAATCAAAATCAGCTATCAGGCCTTTTCCTTTCTTAAAGCTTTTCAGCTTTGCATAACGTTCCTTCAGCTTTGCATATTTGTCTTCTCTGGACCTTTGGTTAGAGAATTTCTTTGGGAACGCTGAATTCTTTATGGCTTTCTTTGACCTGCACTCGTTTGTAAAATGTCCTATCTTTTCGCAGTTGAAACAAGTAGCAGTAGCCTTATCAACAGGTGTTGATGATCTAGGCTTGTCAGTGAGAGAAAAAGGTTTATTCTTTCTAAACATTTTCTTCTTAGCGAATCTCCTGAACTTCTTAGTTAGGAGGGCCAAGGACTCATCGAGATCTGAACTATCAGAATCCGATGATCTTTCAGAGTTGCTTTCCAACTCAGTGACGGTAACAGCCGCTCGCTGAGTTTTAGGCTCCTCTGAGATTAAAGCAACTTGAGTGCTTTTAAAATCTTTTGCAAGATTCTTCTTAAGCTGACACGATTGCTCATGATTAAGCATAGTGCCATATAAGGTAGAAAGATTCATTAATTTCAGATCTTTCGACAGCTTGAGACACATTGAAAAATTGTCCCAGCTTTCAGGTAAACATTCTAAGAACTTTGTCAGAATCTCAAAGTTAGAATATTCCTTACCAACTGTTTTAAGATCTATAATCAAGCAGTTAAAACGTTGATGAGTTTCAGAGAGAGATTCATTCTTACCAGCGATGAAGCTCTCGTACTGTCTTACCAGGTTTATCTTCCTTGAGTCCTGGACTTCAGATGTACCTTCGTACTGAACACATATAGTGTCCCACATGGCTTTTGCACTTTTCAGGTTCATGACGGAGTGGAAAACTTCGTCAGGGAGTGCCATGGATAGTACGGATCTGGATTTTGTGTCCAGAGCCACTTTCTTCTTGTCTTCGTCAGACCACAGATGGATTGCTTTTGGAACCAGCCTTTCAGGGATTGCAGCTGTAGTAGCAGAGGCTGGAACCGCAACATCAATAGTTACTGGAACGTATGGGCTATTTTCGACGTAGTGAGGTATAGTGGGGTCTACACCTTCCAGGAAGAGAATCATCCTATTTTTCCATAGATTAAAGATGTCTCTGGAAAATCTAGGGGTTTGGCAAGAGAACCGTTGTCGATATAGTTGGTGTTTGTATTGGTGGTCATTTCTACAAGAGTAAAGATTAGTATAGAAAAAGATCTTGTTTATGGGATAAAACAAATCTGCTCTGATACCACTTGTTGGTCCCTAAAGGGATATACTAATTTGTAGAAGGGGGGGGGGGGGGGGGGGGTTGAATACAAATACACGAGTTTTTACTTTCTAAATTGTTTATTGATAATTCATTAACAATTTACAGCTTGTTACGGAACAAGATTAAGGATAAATCCTAAATCTAAACAAGTTGGAACACACAAATTTTTGCACTAAGAAAGATAAGGAAATCACTAATAAAATCCTATCTTAAGACTTCTTGGCCAGAGTTAACAAGAGTACTTCAAAAATGAAGTGGGAAGTCTTCTTATATACTGCATGCATTTAATGCATGGCAGAATATACTTTACACGTGTCACATGCTGATTTGTCGTAGATTCTGAATGAGTAGACAACCTTAGTAGAGCATGTATGAACAATTTAGAATCAGAGTGGTTCGTACGGCTTCAGACAATAAGAAGGTTCTTTTCTGACAGTTCGTACGGAGTCGTGCAAGGGGGATTAAGACAAAAGTACTTTGTACGGAGGACTTCATGATCAGCTTATCGTTGAATCAGAGACTTATCAGCGAGTGATAAGTTCAGCGATGGCTTGAAGTCTTGTACTGAATACTTCACGTAGAGTGGACAAATCTGAGTCTTCGCTGATCCGCATCAGTTCATTAGGAGACTTGTCGCTGGTTCTTGGGCTTGATCTTCGACTTCAGCGTAGAACCTATGTTGACGTGAATCTTTGTCTTCAGGGATCATAAGTAAACAGATCTTATTGTCAACGATCACCAAGTAGGTCTGAACAGGCTCAGAGCTAATGTTCCTGAGAACATATGGATGGTGAAATAGTTATGCTGAACAATATATGAAAACCTCAGCGATCATCCTCAAGACTGAACAGGCTCAGAGCTTGGGGGATGAACATTGTTCGCTGAGTGTTTAAAACTTAAGAAGTAAAGTTTCTATCAGCGGTACCGAATTGAGTCTTGGTACTTATCAGCGATAGTGAAACTTTAATACATAGTTTACTTACAATATTCACTAAGTAGAATATAGAGAGGGTCATTATCTAATTACTGAGGGTTTGGATCAACAAATATACTTAGACTTAACATTGAATTAATTGAACTGAAAGAAATAAATCAAAACGTTCAGAAAAGACTCACTTTCAATGAGAGAGAAGTACGGCTTCTCACTCAAGAAAAAGCAAAGATTTTTGAGGAAAAAGAAAGAATAGAAAAGAATTGGAACAAAACTCTAGATACTTTGAAAAAGCAAATTTCTGAATTAACCCATGCTTTAAAAGATAAAACAAAAGAACTTTCAGTTTCAAGGAGCGAAACTACTGACATAAGAGCTCTTAAAGAATACTTTCAAAGAGAAAGAGAGGTATTATGGCAAGATTTACTCAGAAAAGAAGTTTTGCTTAAAAACTATAAAGATGCACAGAAAGTTTATGAAAAGGTAAACTCACAAATAGGGAGACGAGGTATAGGGTATGATGATATCACCCTAGGTGTTGAAGGCAAAAAAAATAAACCTCTGTCTTCTTTATTTGTTATAGGAAAAACAAACAAACCAGATTTTCCAAATCTAATCTCTGTAAGCAAAAGGGCGAAAATCTCTGTGGAACCTTACTTGAAGAAACATAAGAAGATGATTAACGTGTGGTTTGAAAACACAGACTCATCATCTTCAACCTCTGTCAATAGAGGTATCAAACCAAAGAAATATCTGAAAACTCAAGATCAGATTGGTATCTTCAAGTTTGGTAAACCAGAGACCCAAACACAGGTTGCTTTTGTCTGTTTGATAAACGTTGAAAATAAGTTATCAGGAGAAGCTCCTGAGTTTAAACCCACTTTTTCAGAAGAAAATTTTAAAGAAATAATTGAAAAAGAAATTTTGGAAATATGGAAATCAAGCGTTTTAAAAAAATTCTTACATCTTCTATAGATAAAATTCTCGCTGAAGAGATCTTAACAGAAACCTCTGCAATCTATGAAAACTATTCTACAGAGGTGGAAAACCTGTATGACACAAGTTCGGAAAATTCAGCCTCTGTTGAAAGAAATGACTCAACCTCTGTATACGAGGACGATGCATCTTCTTACGATTCAGAGACAGATGTCACATCTGGGGTAGTTCTCTATGACACAGAGGATGTTAAGTACTCCTCTGAAGTTCTTCAAATAACTATTTCTTCAAAAGAGAAAATCAAAGAGATCCCTATCTGCCCAGATTTTCTGAACTTGAATCTACAAGTCAAAACCTCTGCTGAGCTTAAAAAGTTACAGAAGACCTCTATAGATCCTATAAGTTCTAGATTTTCAAAACCTAAGGTTAATAAATCTCTTTCTTCTGTGACAGTGATGAAGGAAGTTCACCACAGAAGCAACCCACAGAAGGCAGGTCCTAAAAAGAGATTTTGCAAACAACATTCGAGTATTCATGGATCTTCTAGTAATAGGAAATCTACTGTAAAGAAAGAATGTAATGCCTCTGTGGCTCAGTTCAAAAATTTCAATGAAAAGTTCAAGCAAATTACATCTCATATTCAATACTGTCATTGCTTTGATCTTATGTCTAAACTTAATAATCATTTTTCAAGTCAAGATTGTTTACTCTCTACGCCTATTCAAAAGTCAAACCCCCCAAAGAAACAATCTAACTTTTCTACAGAGAACAAAATGTATTTCAAGAATGCCAAGGCAAACTTGAAAAACTCTAACAATATCGGACCCATGTGGATATGGGTACCTAAATCTTTGTGATTGTCCTGCAGAACAAGTATGTGCCAATCTGGTATCTAGACTCCGGATGCTCGAGGCACATGACTGGTGACAAAAGTTCACTATCCACGTACAAAGAAACACAAGACGGTGGATCTATGACTTTTGGAGACAACAAGAAAGGACACATAAAAGGTTATGGAGTCGTAAAGAAAGAAGACGTTTCAGTATACAAAGTTGCATATGTGGATGGCCTTAAGCACAACCTACTGAGTGTAAGCCAACTTTGTGATACAGGATTCAATGTGTTGTTCAAAAGAACTTTCTGCTCTCTACAAAGTGAAGAAACAGGTATGGAATTTCTGCGAGCCGAAAGAAGAGGTGATCTGTATCTATTGAATTTCAGCTCAAAGAACAAGGACAAAGTTTGCCTTGTTGTCTGCAAAAGTGAAGAAGCCTGGTTATGGCATAACATGTTCTGTCACTTGGATTTTCACACATTGGATAAACTGGTCAATCTTGATCTAGTTAAAGGTTTGCCTAATGTTAAATTCAATAAGGATCATTTATGTTCTGCCTGTGAGATGGGAAAACTCAAAAGAGCTTCCCACAAAGGCAAAACAGATGTGTCTTGCACCAGGCCTCTGTACATGCTTCATATCGACCTCTGCGGTCCCATTGCCATACAGAGCCTAGGTGGCAAGAAATATATACTTGTCTTGGTTGACGAGTATTCGCGATTCACCTGGGTTGAATTTGTCCGAAAGAAATCAGATGTACCAAACATCTTGATCAGTCTAATGAAAAGAATCCAAGTTCTATATTAATGCAGGATACTAAAGTTAAGAAGTGACAATGGCACAAAATTTAAAAATTCAGTCCTTGAAGCCTATCTGTCCACAGAAGGAATATCACAGAACTTCTCTGCCGCACGCACTCCACAGCAGAACGGAGTAGTCGAAAGAAAGAATCGAACACTCGTGGAGGCTGCAAGAACTATGCTATCAGCATGTGGATTACCAGTGAACTTTTGGGCAGAAGCGATCTCTACTGCATGTTATACACAAAATCGCTCAACCATCGTGAAAAGGCACATCAAAACCCCTTATGAATTAATCAACAAAAGGCGGCCGAACATCAAGTTTTTCCATGTATTTGGATGTAAATGCTTTGTTTTAAACGACAGAGATTCCAGAGGAAAATTCGAAGTAAAGGCTGATGAAGGAAAATTCATTGGATACTCTGCCGCTTCCAAAGCCTACAGAGTATACCTTACGAAATCACGAAAGATCGTAGAAAGCATCAATGTTTCTTTTGATGACTCAATCCAGAAGACTTCTGAGCAAATAAGTTCAGAACTCGGACTCAAAGGGGAATCCTCTGGTATCTCTCAATCAAAAGAAGAAATGAATCTTCTATTCCTAGAGATGTTCAATAATGACATTGATCCCTCTGTTGGAACAATAAGAGTTTCTGCAGAACCATCCTCTGTCGGACAAAATCCTACATGTATGACTCTCACTAGTCCAAATAATGCTTCATCTTCCTCTGTTGATACTACAGATGCAAACGCTGAAGAATCTACAGAAGAGGAAACACAAAGAAAAACGACCATAGAAGCTGCTGAACATCCAACTCCATAATCCACAGAGGAACCAATCACAGAGGACATAGAAGACCAGGTCTATACATCCTCAGAGGAACGAACTCCACCACCTCTCGTACAAATCATTCCTATTGGATCAACCACAAAGGCTCGCAGATCCACAGAGGCTACAACAGAAGTAGAACATCCAGAAGCCTCTGCAGAGCAAGTTGATGAAATTGATGACCATCTTCTACGCACAACAAAGTGGACAAAAAGCCATCCTCAAAGCCAAATAATTGGTGAACCTTCTGCAAAGGTAAAGACTAGGTCTGCCACTGCTAATTTTTGTTTCTTCACGAACTTTATTAGTGTGATAGAACCAAAGAGGATTTCTGAAGCCCTGGATGACCCAAACTGGGTAGACGCTATGCAAGAAGAACTTCTGCAGTTTGAGCGCAACAGAGTATGGACTCTAGTACCTCTGCCATGAGGGAAACAAGCCATAGGAACTAAGTGGGTCTTCAGAAATAAGAAGGATGAAGATGGTGTGGTCGTCAGAAACAAGGCAAGACTAGTAGCAAAGGGTTATAGACAAGAAGAAGGCATAGACTACGATGAAACTTTTGCCCCTGTCGCACGGCTCGAAGCTATAAGAATTTTCTTAGCCTTCGCAGCCCACAGAGGTTTTAAAGTATATCAGATGGACGTAAAATCAGCCTTTCTCAATGATGAAATCCAAGAAGAGGTTTACGTAAACCAACCACCTGGGTTTGAAAGTTCAAAGTATCCACGACATGTGTACTACCTCGACAAGGCTCTGTACGGACTGAAACAGGCTCCAAGAGCATGGTATGAACGACTTTCAACCTTTCTTCTAAACAATGGCTACGAAAGAGGTACAACAGACACTACCCTTTTCTATAAAAATAAGGATAGCGAAATAATTCTTGTACAAATTTATGTGGATGATATAATTTTTGGGTCTTCGAATACGGAAGAGTGCAAAATTTTTGAAAAACTCATGCAGAGTGAGTTTGAAATGAGTATGATGGGAGAATTAACATTCTTCCTCGGACTTCAAGTCAAACAATCATCGGAGGGAATCTTTATAAATCAAGCCAAATATGTCTCTGACATTCTTTCAAAATATAGCCTCTCTGATGCCTCTGCAATGAAAACCTCAATGGCCACTGGAAATAAGTTACACTTAGATCCAGATGGCATCTCTGTAGAAAGCACCCTCTACAGAGGCATGATTGGATCTTTATTATATTTAACTGCTAGCAGACCTGACATTATGCATGCCACATGTCTCTGTGCACGTTATCAAGCTAATCCTAAGAAATCGCATTATGATGCTGTGAAGAGAATCTTTAGATACCTAAAGGGGACCAAAAATCTTGGTCTCTGGTATCCACAGAACTCTGGGTTTTGTCTTAAAGCTTATACAGATTCAGACTATGGAGGATGCATGCTCGACAGAAAGAGTACCTCTAGGAGTTGTCAATTCCTAGGTGGTAAATTAGTCAGTTGGACATCTAAGAAACAGAATTGTGTATCAACATCAACTGCAGAAGCTGAATACGTTGCTGCTGCTAGCTGTTGCTCTCAGGTTCTGTGGATGAAGACTCAGCTTAGAGACTACGGGCATATCCTATTCAAAATACCCATCTTCTGTGATTCTAAGAGTGCCATTGCTATCTCTGCCAACCCTGTGCAACATTCCAAAACAAAGCACATCGATATAAGGTACCATTTCTTAAAACATCATGTTGAACACGGTACAATCGAAATGCATTTTGTGCCTACAGAATATCAACTAGCAGACTTATTCACCAAAGCCTTAGACGTAAAGAGATTCAATTTCTTGGTGGGTAAGTTAGGAATGATAAACATGACGTGAAGAGTCTCTGTACGTATAGCTTATCTTCTATAAATATGAGTATATACATTGCTTTATTTTATTGCTTTGATTGATTTTACTTCTGTATGTAAATTCTAAAATCATCAATAGTTCTTGAATCCACAGAGCTTCTGTAGGTTTAATCAGAATCTGACAATCCCTACAGAACCTCTGATGAAATTGACCAATGTACTATGCAAAACTTATCATATTATGAACCAAGCATAGGTCAAGGGGGAGCAGAAGAGAAAATCTTGATCTAAAGAGGTGATTAGATCAAGTGGGAGCAGAAGATAAAATACTTGATCTAAAGAGATGGTTAGTTCAAGGGGGAGCAAAGGAAAAGTGTCGATAAGTCAATATCGACAGAAGTCAGACATCATTTCCGAGATAAAGAATCAAAAGGTATGTCGTACAAAATATCTTTGAAAACAGTTATATGGGACATTTATTGCCAAATTCATCCTAATATAACTAGAAATCACTTTTCAAAAATAAAATTGTTAAAAAGTTTGTTAGTTTTTGGGTTATGAGAAATTTGGGGTAATAGAGCTTCTGCTGAGCTCAACAGAAGCTCTGCAAGAACATAGCTTTATAATCTCAAATTTAACTCGGATAACGGACCAAAAACCATAACCCCGAACAAAACTTTTTCCAAAACAGTTTTCTCGGACACCAACCTTCAAAAATTGTCCGAAAAACATTTCTTAATGCATATCAAAACTTGGATGATCAAAATGATTAATAGATTTTTAGTTATGAGAAATTTTCTCTCAAAGAGCTTCTGCTCGCCCTGACAGAGCTTCTGCAAAACTCTACAGAGCCCCAAAACCTCTGTGATCGAAAAACTCCTCACTAAACTCCTATTAATCCTCTCCAATGATTGTATAAATATTTTGGTCAGAGAAGAACCTAAAGAGTCATGATAACAATGAGATATATGAGAAGGATGAAATTCCAAGATTTTGAAAATCACAGATCCTCTGTAAATCAACAGAGCTTCTGTGAAATATTTTTTTGTCATTCTGTGAAGTAACGGATACTTTTTACTGCGAGTTAACTCTCTAACAAAGAAAAGCCACACGCGCCTAGCATTAATGGGCCGCGCACGACGTCCTGTTAACTTCTGACAGTGGCCTACGTGTCCCATTCTCATTGAGGCGTCCAAAGCACGCGTTTTACGGAGAAATGAAACCCGTTTCAAACTCGAGTACGGATTTCAAACAAATATCCATTGCCAAATATTTACCCTTTCAAATTCTATCTTTTTACCCATCTATAAAACCCAACCCTAACCCTTCATAAAAACCTTTCGAATTCATCTTCTTCTCCGGCGAAACCTTGCAAAAAACCTGCAAATATCTTACTCTCAAATACCAATGGCTTCATCTTCAAGAGTTATTTCTCGTACCCGGTCTCCGGCGACGTCACCTGAACCTTCCCCTGCTCATTCTGAACATTCAGAAAACCCACATACAGCCAGATATTATGAACAAGAAGATTCCGGCGACTCCGCAGAATTTGTTCCGACCACCAATCTCCAGAACTTCATTGCTCAAGAACACTTTGAAGCAATACTCCCCATCAAATCAAATAACTGCTACCTGGTCCCTTCTTCCACTGCCTTCGGCGAAGCCCACGCCATCCTTCTGCACATAATGGAAAACCACTTCCTTTTTCCCTTACTCTCAAGAACACCAGAGAAAATACCAGTCAGGTATTTGAACCAATTTTGGCAGAGCTGCAGATTCGACAAAGATGATTCGCTCATCAAAGGGTACATCTCAAGGCCTGATAACTCTGAGCACCTGGAACTAAAGTTCAATCGAACTATGTTCTCTCTAGAGTTCAATCTACCCACAAGGGGTCTTCTTGGACTACAGAATTATGCAGAACCACCCACAGATGAAGAGCTCTATGAGTTTGTAGAAATGCTTGGGTACAATACCCCTCTAAGAAAGCGAAATGACTTTCGCAGAGGTAGATTACCACCTCTGTGGAACACTTTGTTTTCGATCTTAAACAGGTGCCTCACAGGGAAGATTGGGAGCATAGACCAGAGTTCGCACCAGATTTTGGCAATCATGTACGGGGTCTATTACGATATACCTCTCGACTACGCAACACTCATGATGCAAGAGATCGTACATACGATTGACCAAAAGAACAATACAAAGAGAACAAGAGAGAAGGATCCCAACTTTCTACCACCTCTACAATTTCAGAGAATCTTGGGCGTTCTGTTTGAACCTCTGTTATTAATAGAAAATTGGCCAATGGAAGGGCCAACGGCTAAACAGTTCCCCATGAACAGAAACATCCCCACAGATCACAAAGATGGCTACATATTCTGCAGGCCACTATCAAAGAGACTTCTGAGCTACGCATCGAGCAAATCCCTTACCCGTAGGTACATACGCCATCACAAAACTCCCGAACCGAGTCCTGTGACACCCCCGCGTCTAGGAGTCTGACACGGGGTTTTGACACCCCGCAGATCTAACCGCAAGTGTACGGTGTCGAATCAAGTAATATCGTACGGTAAGTACGAGTATCGAATCCACGGGAACTAGGAACTAAATATCACAATTACTACAAGAACTATTAATTGGATTGTCAAATTTGGAGATTGGTTTTATAAACTAATGTAATGCAGAAATTAAAATCAAGCAACCGCAAGACAAACAGAACAGCTTAAAAGACTTCGATAGAGAGAGAAGTTGAGGGTTGGAAATCCTCCGGTTTTATTTTGAAAAGGATTAGTTCAATCTCTCGATCTCACTTCTGGATTCCAAAACACATTAAGCACTCGATTATGTTAAATTGGCTAGATTTTATCTCTCGATGTCAACCTAACGGTTTAAATGGGACTAAAGCCTACTTGGTATATCTCTATCACCGTTTTGGGCTTTAGGCATGCAATTCCTAATTCTATGTAGTAGTTAATTCTCACGAACTTAATTACTACTCAACAAAACAATTGTAAACTGGCCAATGTAACAAAAACATTAAGAATAAAACCACATGCTTCATTTAATAAGGAAAAACTTGACAAACGTTCGAGTCAATTCGTTAATACCGAAATCATTCCAACCCCCAACACGAACCGGTTAGTTCATGTCGGTGGTGGATTCAAACATAGGAGAAAAGCAGTTGAAAGTAAATGTGAACATGATCCACTGTGAAGATGAAATCGTGATAAAAAGTGATGAAAACTCCCTCTCGTGTTCGTCTCTACGTTCCGTCTTTAATGCACTCGTGATCGGCTCTGTATCGTGACCTCGAGAACTCTGAAAAGTCGCCCAAAATCGCCCCGCCACTGCTCTGGATCGTCTGCCGTCCGAGTGATACCGAAAAAAGACCTAAAAATCGGATTAAAATAGCTGAAATCGACCAAACAGTGGCTTACGCGACTTCTGGCGCGACTTGCAAGTCGCGCAGAAGGTCGTGCGCTATGCTGATGGCCTTCTGGGTCGGTTCTGGTTCACGGGTCGGGTCCTGGTTCGGTCGCGGGTCTTGGGCTTGGCTTTTGGGCTCCCGTTAGGCTTCGTTTTGACTCGTTTTGGGCTCTTTTTCGCTCTTATATCTGAGGAATGCTGCCTTTTATAAAACCTGCGTAAATCACTAGATAACTCGTAAAATACACGTTTTTTTACTTGAATACAAGCCAATCTCGTTGGTTTGAGAACCGAAAATAACGCCAAAAAGTGGCGTTATCAACAACCCCAAACCGAGCGTTGCTTGTCCCCAAGCAAATTAGCGATAAAAACAGAATAAAAGCATATATTTGCGAAAGAATAATAACTGCAAAATTCCAATCGGTACCAATTGATGCATCGGTGATTTCCCATACCCGTGAATATCTTTCTCACTCTTGCCTCATACTTTAATTTGTCCGATCTATGACCTTCTATTGGGAGTTGAACTCGTGGCAGTTCCGATTACATTAAGGTTAGACTAAGTCCAGACATGCTAGGGAAAACATTTCGCCTCGACCCTACCTCACGGGATACTCTCTTTGCACTTGAACCTAGGTTATCGCACATGTTGTCATGTTTTAGGAGGTTGTGTACAAGAATACTCAAATTGATACATGACAACTCTAATGAAAGACGCACAGATGTCCAAAATTTTGATCTCAGAAAGAATCAAATAGCAAGACAGGGAATATCAGTAAGGGTAGTCGTAAACCGTGATCACATTTTCCAAAAGATCATCCAGGTCTTTACACGGGTTGTAATGGGGCTAAGGTTAAGGCTAAGAAACGACGGGTAAAAAGGTTCAATTACCCTTGGCATGTCAATTGTTGGCAGTTCCGAACTCTATAGTTTTCGCTCTATTCTTTGGCCCTCTTCGTCACTATTGGAGTCGCTTTGACTCTCTTATTTTTCAGCTCTAGATAATATCTAAATAATTGTGTTTATTAAATATATATATATATATATATATTAATTTTTTTAATTTTTTTTGGGACTTTATTGGTCCTCTTTTCTATTTATCGGGTTACATTGACCCGTTTTATTCTCATGGTTGGCCGGAATTCTTCTTTTATGCTCTATCTCTATTGGTTCATTACTGCTTCCGATTGACACACTTTCGGATAAGGGTTGGATAAGGCTTTTTGGCTAAGGTTGAATGATGGGTTTAGAAGGAAATGGGATGAGTGTTTGGCTGCAAAATGGCTATGGATACACACTTAGGGTAAAAGGGGGAAACGATAGCTAAAAAAAGTTAAAACAAACACACAATGCCTGGAATCATTTCTTAAGGTCCACACGATATGGTCTACTATACCCTCACCTAATATCCCGATGGTTGTCTTTGCTACTCAATGCAATAATGTAGCGAGATCATTCTACATTCACGACAAGGAATTCGAAAAAATGTATGTGACTTAAGTGTATAAATCCCTCGAAATGAACAACGTCTTTTAGGCTCAAAATCTCACTATCGGGTGGTCTCCACTAATATCCCTAGTCATGTCCTTTCCCGGTCCTTCCCTAACGGTCACGTCACTATCATAAAGTTCATCCCACAATGGTCGGTCTCAATCATTCAAAACAAAAAATTTTGGCTTATGTGATCTAGACACTCAGAGATGTAGGAAATC
This sequence comes from Saussurea involucrata, assembly GCA_033807775.1. NCBI lineage: Eukaryota > Viridiplantae > Streptophyta > Magnoliopsida > Asterales > Asteraceae > Saussurea > Saussurea involucrata. Next base: position 62,272,303 of record CM066317.1, read on the forward strand.
TACGTGCATAAGGTTGGGCCCGATTGGGCAACCCCAAACCTTACCCTCACATTGTCCCCAATGTGCAAGCAAAGTCGTAGGTGACGCGACTCGATCATTGTGCAGTTATTTACAGGTCTAAAAAGGATGGGCAAAACATTATCATAGCATAGCAAAAAGAACTCCAAAATTTCTAAATTGGGCACCCCAAACCTAGGCCGTGGCCTAGGTTTGCCAAATAAAAGCCAACCCCAAACCTCGGTGAAACCGAGGTTTGCACAGGGTCTAATGTGAGTGTGTAGATGGTTCAAAAATGAGGCACCCCAAACCTAAGTGAAACTTAGGTTTGTTGCATCTCGTGCAATTAAAATAGAACAACACATCAAACACCACTCTTTTAGCAGAGAAAAGATTAGAACATACCTGTTTTGCCCGGCTGGAGGATTCTTGACAGTTGGGCATCAATCAGAGAAGACGGAGAGACATGCACAACAAGGGAAAGAAGAACAAAGCACAAGAGAGAAAATAAAACTGGAAAAGAAAACACACAAAGCAAGAAAGGAAACAAAAACTGCACGAAAAATGAAAAACGGGGCAAATGGGACTCACGCGGCTTAGCCCACGACTTGCAAGTTGCGTGGAAAACCGCGTAACCCTCTGTTTCAGAAAACCAACAGAGGGCCCCGCGACTTGCTGCGCGGTATGCAAACCGCGTGACAAGTCGCGTATGTCCCTGTTTCAGCTATTTTTGACTTTTTCGATTTTTAGATTTTTATGGTTTTTCAGGAAAAGAAAACACACCAAAGATAAAAATAAGAAAAGGAAACTAAACTTGGTGGGTTGCCTCCCACCCAGCGCCTTATTTAGAGTCGTGGCACGACTGTGCGGTTCTCAACTCGGCTCAGTATCCGCGGATTTGGATCGCCCACACTTGCGATTTCCCGCGGATTCTTTCACAATTGGCCTTTCATGGCCAGCTCCAGATTCTTCTTCACCTTGACCTCTCGCCTTTTCAAACATCTTAAAGATCACTTTCTCGCCGCCGACCCGCAAAGTCACCTCTCCTTCCTCCACGTCGATGAGAGCTCTACTTGTTGCCAGAAACGATCTTCCCAATATCAACGGGACTTCTATGTCCTCGTCGATATCCAGCACTACAAAATCTACCGGAAAGTATAACTTTCCCACCTTTATGAGCACATATTCTATTACTCCGTATGGGTACACAATTGATCGATCCGCGAGCTTCAGCGTCATGAATGTTGGGCTCACCTCACCCAAGCCGAGTTTCCTGAAAACAGATAATGGCATTAAGTTAATACTCGACCCCAGATCACACAACACTTTATTAAAAGAGAACTTCCCAATTTGAATAGGATTTGAAAAACTCCCTGGATCTTTAAGCTTTGGGGAAAGTTTGTTTTGGATGATCGCGCTGCACTCTTCAGTGAGTGCAACGGTGGCCTGGTGATCAAGTGTCCTCTTCTTCGATATGATCTCCTTCATGAACTTAGCGTAAGAGGGCATTTGTGTAAGCGCGTCTGCAAACGGGATATTAATGGTTAGCTTTTTAAAGACATCAAGAAATTTAGAAAAATGAACCTGGTCTTTATTCGCTTTCAGCCTGCTTGGGTAGGGTACTCTCGGGATTTCCAGCTTGACCGGTGGTGTCACCTCTTTCTTCTTCTCTTCACTCTTCTCACTCTCTGCAGCTTCTACTTCCTTCACCTTCTCGACCTCTTTTTTCTCAGGCTCGAATTCCCTTGTTGGCTCCCCATTCAATTCTTTGCCACTTCTAAGGTAGATGGCATTGCAGTGTTCCCGGTTTTGACGTTCGGGTTGACTCGGAAGTTTCCCGGGGGCTCGGTTTTGTAGGGTCTCGGAAATCTGCCCCACTTGCCTCTCGAGGATCTTGATGGCGGCGGTGTTTTGCTCGGTAGCCGCTTTGACAGTGTTGACTGTGCTGACTAATCCCTTGACTGTAGTGTCCATTTTAGACATGAACTTCATCATCATGTCCTCGAGTCCCGGCTTTTTCTCTCCGGACGGTCCCTCGTTCCTTTGCTGAAAACCTGGAGGGCGGTACACACTGTTAGTATTAAACAGATTGGAAGAGTTAGAAAAATTACCTGGTTGTTGTTGACCGGGCTGATTCCACGACAGATTGGGATGCTTTTTCCACCCCTCGTTGTAAGTGTTCGAGAAAGGATCATTTCTTGGCTGGTTCCGGTTTTGCATATATTGCACTTGCTCGGGTGCTTCCGGAACTCCTCTATTCATCAGATTTGTAATGAAGGCTAGCTGAGCTTTCAGCTCATTCATCTCATTACTCTCTTGGACGCTTGCAACTCTTCTTACGGCTGATCGTGGAGTAGAGAAACTGTGCTCGGCCAAGTTCTCGATCAGCTCACATGCTTCCTCGTAAGACCTATCCATCAATGCTCCACCCGCCGCAGCTGTAATGTCGTTCTTGAACTGCGGGTGGAGTCCACTGAAGAAGGTCTGGATGATGACCCAACCTTGTAGCCCGTGATGAGGACGCTTCTTTATCATGTCCTTGTAACGTTCCCACGCCTCATAAAGCGTTTCTTGATCCCATTGACAGAAATGGGTGATCTCCGCCATTAGTTGGGCGGTACGGCTCGGTGGGAAGAACTTTTGAAGAAAGGCTGCTTTCAACTGCGCCCAAGTAGTGATCACGTCAGGTGAGATGCTTTCGGTCCATGTTTCAGCTCGGCCCTTCAGTGAGAATCCAAATAGCCTCATCTTGATGGCGTCTTCACTCATGCCATTGATCTTAAAAGTATTGCAGATCCTCTCGAATGCACGAAGATGTGCGTGAGGATCCTCGGTTGGCGTCCCTCCATACTGGTTTTGCTGCACCATCACGATGGTGCTCGGCTTCAGCTCGAAGTAGTTTGCCCCAGTAGCGGGCGCTTGAATGCCTATCCGTGCGGCCGCCACATTAGGATCGGCGAATGACCGCATCGGAACTCTCTCCGGAGGAGGCGGTGGTGGATTGTTGCGGCGAGGTGGAGGGTCGTTTCGCGGAGGTGGTCTTTCGTCGTCAGACATCTCGAACTTTAGATTTCGCTTAGCTTTGGCTTCTTTCCGTAGACGACGAGCGGTTATTTCGATCTCCGGATCAAATTCTTCAATTTCTTTTCCTCGGGTCGTCCTTGGCATAAACCAAATGGTACCTGAAAAGAAGAAAACAAAGTCAATAATCCAAAAACTGAAAGTGTATGAGATAAAATACGAAAAGAAAAAGAATGTCCAATCTAATAGCGCGTATAGATAGTAGTGCTATTAGTTGTAACTAGTTCCCCGACAACGGCGCCAAAAACTTGACACGGGGTTTTGACACCCCGCGGATCTAACCGCAAGTGTACGGTGTCGAATCAAGTAATATCGTACGGTAAGTACGAGTATCGAATCCACGGGAACTAGGAACTAAATATCACAATTACTACAAGAACTATTAATTGGACTGTCAAATTTGGAGATTGGTTTTATAAACTAATGTAATGCAGAAATTAAAATCAAGCAACCGCAAGACAAACAGAACATCTTAAAAGACTTCGATAGAGAGAGAAGTTGAGGGTTGGAAATCCTCCGGTTCTACACATGCAAACAATCAACTCAAACAGTTACCAGTTATTCCCCTTAATGATTCCCAAATATTTTAAGATCACCGTTGTGTTCTTTCGACTAACAACGGATTTTATTTTGAAAAGGATTAGTTCAATCTCTCGATCTAACTTCTGGATTCCAAAACACATTAAGCACTCGATTATGTTAAATTGGCTAGATTTTATCTCTCGATGTCAACCTAACGGTTTAAATGGGACTAAAGCCTACTTGGTATATCTCTATCACCGTTTTGGGCTTTAGGCATGCAATTCCTAATTCTATGAAGTAGTTAATTCTCACGAACTTAATTACTACTCAACAAAACAATTGTAAACTGGCCAATGTCACAAAAGCATTAAGAATAAAACCACATGCTTCATTTAATAAGGAAAAACTTGATAAACGTTCGAGTCAATTCGTTACATGCTTAAATACCGAAATCATTCCAACCCCCAACACGAACCGGTTAGTTCATGTCGGTGGTGGATTCAAACATAGGAGAAAAGTAGTTGAAAGTAAATGTGAACATGATCCACTGTGAAGATGAAATCGTGATAAAAAGTGATGAAAACTCCCTCTCGTGTTCGTCTCTACGTTCCGTCTTTAATGCACTCGTGATCGGCTCTGTATCGTGACCTCGAGAACTCTGAAAAGTCGCCCAAAATCGCCCCGCCACTGCTCTGGATCGTCTGCCGTCCGAGTGATACTGAAAAAAGACCTAAAAATCGGATTAAAATAGCTGAAATCGACCAAACAGTGGCTTACGCGACTTCTGGCGCGACTTGCAAGTCGCGCAGAAGGTCGCGCGCTATGCTGATGGCCTTCTGGGTCGGTTCTGGTTCGCGGGTCGGGTCCTGGTTCGGTCACAGGTCTTGGGCTTGGCTTTTGGGCTCCCGTTAGGCTTCGTTTTGACTCGTTTTGACTCGTTTTGGGCTCTTTTTCGCTCTTATTTCCGAGGAATGCTGCCTTTTAAGAAACCTGCGTAAATCACTAGATAACTCGTAAAATACACGCCTTTTTACTTGAATACAAGACAATCTCGTTGGTTTGAGAACCGAAAATAACGCCAAAAAGTGGCGTTATCAGAGTCCCCCTAGGAGCAGTAATAGTAGAACCTCTCTCACCCACGACAAAGGAAGAAAGATTGGCAAAACACCTGGAAATCCAACAGAGCTTCACAACCAAACGTGAAGAGCTCAAAAGAAAGAAGTCCTCGAAAGCCTCTGCCTCAACCCAGAAGAAGAAATCCAAGAAGAGGAAAACTGCAGAAAGCACCTCTACAGAAGTTGCTGAACCACAATCTTCACCCCCACATGCCACAGAAGTTGGCTCTTCTGCACCTCCAAAATCAAAGAAGAAGAAATCGAAGAAATCAAAGAAGAAAACTGCAGAGGGCACTTCTACAGATATTGAAAGACAAACTTCACCTCCTCCTGCCACAGAAGGTGTCTCCTCTGCCCATCCCTCTTCCTCTTCAAAACCAAAGAAGAAACGAAAGTCAAAACCAACAGAGGAAGGGGCCCCAAAACCAAAGAGGAGAAAGACCAAGAAGAGGTTAAGAACAATCGCAGAAGAAGAGACTGCAGAGGTCATTGAAAAAGAGGTTGCAGAAACTCAAGAAGCAGAACCTGCAGAACCCTTGGAAACAGAGGTCACAGAGCCTAGGATAGAAGCCGTAGAAGAGGCTAGGGTAGAAGCCACCACAGAGGCTAGGGTCGAAGCAACCGAAGAGGAAGTAACTGCAGAGGAAGGGGCAGATCGTTTTGCCCATCACGGTAGCTTGAGTGCTTTCCTTGACAATCCAGATATAGCCAACACCCTCAATACCGCTGGGTGGACTGCAGAACCACTCGACCACCACACCACAGAAGAACCGGATTTCTCAATCTCTGGGGTGGACACACATCTGCAAGCCGATGACAAAACTCCCAGAGATAATCAGGGTGAAACTCCAGACATCTTACAGAATCCCTTCATTATGGGATTAGATGTTCACAGAAGGAGTCCTAGACCATCCTCTGCAGTTGTCATAGAAGAGATCGACATGTCAGAAGAGGCAATCAGAGAAAGAAATCAGCATCTGACAGCTGAGTGGGAGCATCCAGGGGTTACAGAGGTACTAGAGCAGATGGGAGGAAAAGAAACAGAAGTAGAAAAAGATGCCGCAGAGGAAGAAGGAACACATCCAACACCCCCTCCCAGTGCAACCCACATTTCTGACACCGCAGGTCTAGCTGCAGAAGGTGTCATTGAAACAGAGCCGCACAACTCGAACCTTGCCCAACCTATCCAGCCAGAGGTTATTCTTTCAACCTCTGAGCCCACAAAAACTGGGGAAACCATTCCTAGGGAGTCTCCTCAAAGGGACTCACCTACAGTTCGTGATTTGTTTCCTCTGCCACGCACATAATAGGACCCACACTTCTTTCAGAGAGAAGTAGCGAGCACAAAGACAAAGAGACTCTAGACAAGTCTCCTAGTCAACTGAAGAGCATTCCAATACCCACCTCTGGAGTGGATTTGGACACTGCTCATTTCGGAACTTCTGTAGAGACTGAAACTTTTGTTTCTTCTCGAGGATCAGAAGGAAATCCTTCCATTCTCAACGTCCAAACAGGAATGAAAGAAGGTATCCCAGGAACAGGGATTCACTCTGGAGACGAATGTGTTCCTCCAGGGGTTACCACCGGAACACAAGTAACAAGGGATGAGTTCCAAACCCTTGTCACCTCTGTGAACCAAACCTTGAAAGAGTTGCAAAGCTCTTTCACTACTTTTACACAGACTACATCGCAGGCCATGATCAATCTGAATACCAAAATGGACAACCTGTCCACAGAGGTGAAAACAGCCATTTCACAGATGAAGTCTGCTGCTGCTACAACCACCACTTCTGCCGCAACAACTACAACTTCTTCGATTGAGGACTCCATCAAAAAGTTCCTTGATCAAATGAACAACCAATCTTCAAGGTCAACGGGCATCATTCCTGCAGATCTACAGAGGGCCCTACAAAAAGTTCAAGAACATGATAAACCAAGTAACAGAAGTAATCCTCTCCTTCACCACTGCCAATGCTAACTTCGTCAAAGATTTCAGGGCAAGTGTAGGAAGAATGAGATTCAGAACAGAGGCAGAGCTGGCAACTCTTCTTGGCCTCTGTGACGATGTATGCGCACAACTGATCGCTGCTGGAGCTGAAATGCCAAAGAAACCCGAAACTTCATGCAGAGCAGAGGGTACTTCTAATAAGGGTCAGGATGACTCTGATGATGAGTTTAATTTCTCCCCCTTTTTGTCAAATAAACTTAAACTTTGCATCATCTAATTCTTTCAGAGCAGGAACAATTTTCTGAAGTAGCACATTCCTCAGATTAAGCCTCTTATCAATCTTGTCAATAATTTCTTGAATAACTTCAACTTGCTGATTTATTGCTTCTTGAGTTATGTTTGCTTCCTTTACTTTCAACATCTTTTTCTCCAAATTGTGCTTTATGATCCTTAAAGTTCCAGAACAATATTTTGCAGTTTCCTTTGCTCTGAAGAAGATCTTTCCACTTTTGTTCTTCAAAAATACTCCCAAATCTGGATACTTGTGAACACTTCCAGTCTTTAACACTTTTTTCTGCTCATGATCTGTATTGGGATTTGCCAGATAAACACATGACTTTTGCAAATACAGAGCTATTTGGAAATCTGTATAGCAATGCCACCTTAAGATATAGAACATGGCCTCAATCACCACACTTCTTGCCTTCCTTTCATTTCTGTCTTTACTTGACTCTTTAAAACATAGAAAGCTGTGTAATCTGTAGAAGTCAACCACTGACAGTTTCTCAAAATCTGCATCAGTAAAATAATAAACCTTGCCATCTTCTCTCAGAACTTCAAAGGATAAGTACTCCATCTTTCTGAATTTCTTAACCTTCAATTCTCTGATTCCAGTGATTAGAAAATCTGAGTAAACAGCTTGCTTTGTTTTGCCAAGACATCTTGATTTTTCAGCCAACCAGATCTGAGTCTCCTTAGACCTATCATAATACACATCCAAGAATTGTACTTCTTTTGGTTTGAAAAACTCAGGCAGATCAAATTCAAGAAAGTATCCATTCAGATCAATGAATATTTCATCTTCTTTGGGTTCAGACTGTTCAGCTTGGTCAATATTAGTTATCTGCACATTCTGAGGTGTTGTGTCCTGAACTTCTTCAACTTCATCTGACAAAATTTCATTCACTTCATACTCAGCAGGGAACACAAAATCACTATGTAACATCTTCTTGGGATTAACTTCAGATAGCAACCATTCACCACAACTTCTGATCTTTCTTCTGAGATTCAACCTTCTATTCATAGATTTTACACACCTTTTCTTTAAGTTCTCTCTTTCAGTTTTAGCACTTACTTCCATTTCAATCAGTAACCAACTCAGAGTTGCATCACTATATTTTACCAGTTCTTTCAGTTTGAACATTTCAAGTCTCTCTTGAACTTTATATGCAAACCCTTCAGATTCCATTCCTTCATTTACGAATCCTTTTGTACACACATCAAATCCTGCAATATTTGTTGGAGACCTCAGATTGCACTTCTCTTTTCTTCCTTCAATGGCTAGTTGAAAATCATATAAGTACATGTTTCTGACATAGATACCCAGAAGTCTTCTGCATTCAATTTCCATCAAGGCTTCTTCAGTGCTAGCAAAGAACTTGACTAGAAAGATCTGATCATCAAGAGTTAGTCTGTGGAAATCAAAACTGGACATGGCAACTTTTGTATTTTTCTCTTTCAACACTTCCATTCTAACAAACATTAAACCACTGAATTCTTCTTCTTGAAACATTAGAAGTTTCTCAATTCTTTTCTGAATATGCAGTCTTGAATCAGGAATTCTGAATCTGTTTGAAGCTTCTGTGTAAATCATCTGAGCTCTTTCATCCATGAAACCATCAACATTACTCTCTAAAAACTCATATTCTCCTTCTGAGTGGTAGAGGTTTTCATACATTTCCTCAGGAAAAATGTCATCATGAAATTGTCTGGCCAAAGGTACATCACTTAGTTCCAGGATGAAATCACATATGGGTTCTTCTAACGTCTGTAAGTTAATCTTGGAAATCCCAATTGGTTTTCTGAATACATACTCAGAAGGCATGAAGTAATCTTCTAGTTTCTCATATTCTTCTTCTGTGTTCATCTCATCAGCATAGTTATATCTGAACTCATGCTTAAAATTCTGAGAATAATCAACAGTTCTGTCTTCTTCACCCATCAGATCAATAGGTCTTATTACTTTTATCCCTTTATGAATTTTCTGAACACTCAAAGCTCTGACTACTTCATTATGCATTCTTCTGATCAATTCTTCATTCAACCTCCTTTCTTCTGATTCAGACTCCATTGCCCTTTCACTGTTATAGACCACAATATCTGTACACCTGTTTACCACTGTACTTTCCACTATTTCTTCTATTCTCAAATCAGATTCCTCAATAGCTACAGTTTCATCTGAGTTTCCTTCCATCTCAGTATCCAAGTTCAATTCCTCTGTTTTATCTGATTCATTACTATCAATACTTCCCAACTCCATTTCTTCTGTATCTGAACTGTCAAGCTGTACTATCTGAATCATCTCCTTTAAATTTTCCTGTGTCTGATCTTCTGAACTTTTTGTATTGGCTAAGTGCATGTCTGCTATCTCAAAATCTTCTATGCCAATATTATCATCAGAACTTAACCTTTGTCTTTTCTCCCCCTTTTGATGATCATGAGGATCATTATCATCAAACTTCCTTTTTAAGTTCTGATTAAAAGCAACTTCAGGTTCAGCTTCTGCAATAGGAACAGGATCAAGAGGCTTTGAAGTAGAAGCCAATGATACACTCAGTGCTTTCAGTATAGATTCCTGCATACCTTGCATCTGTTTTAACATATCTTTTTGAAAACCAGACATTATATCCACGATCTCCTTTTTGTGAGAATCCAAGGATTTCTTTACATCATCTACCTTGGTTTCAACAGAAATCAACTTTTTCTCCAACACAACTTTCAAATCTGATACTTCATCATTCAAATCCTCCATCCTCTTCTCCAAATTTTCTACGTTTTCCCCCATCTCCTTGTTTTGTTTCTGAATCTTTTCAAATTCAGAAGTTTCTAACAGTGAACCTGAACCAACAGATGGTCCAGTTTTCATGTGCCCAGAGAGCTCATGGCCTGTAGATAACACACAGTCATCTTGTACAACAGATGCACGTTTGAATGAGGCTTTTGTAATGTTCACCTCACCAGGACTTCCATCCAATCCTCGACACCCAACATTAGGCATGTCTATGAATGTTGTTTCAGGAGTACGAAATTCCTGATCTGTGCAAGTGTCAAAAGGAATTTCAGGCTCAATATGAATAGGACTGTGATATTCAGACTCAATGTGTTGAAAAATAAGGTGGGATTTATCACCTCCCTCCAAATGAGTTTGGGATGGTTCCCCGGATTTGTGTGAAACAGTAGCATGTTGAAATGCTTCTGAGTGGGTATGGATGGGTTGTTCAAGATCCACCACTAGGTCCATGGTGTTTGTTTCAATATTGGACACCAAGAGATGTGAACCAATAGCATGTGTGGTTACCTGGTCAAGATTAGCTGGTTCAGAGGCATCTCTTTCTGTTTGAACCTCTGTTAACAATCTCTCATCCTCACCACTCTCATTCTGTTTTTCCTCACTGAGTCTAACCAAGCTCTCAGAATTTTCCCCCTCAAGTCTCTCAGAATGTTCACCCATCTGAACATCCTCCCCCTCTCTAGTTCGACTAGACTCCTCACCTCTCTTCTCAGGTTGGTCCTCTTGGGTAGGGATTTGAGGTAATTCAATTCCCATAGAGGTGCAATAAGCTTTTAAAATCTCACTCTCCCTTGGAATATAGTTCCTAAGTGATTTTGGCAATAGTTTATGATTGGGATAGTTTTCAAGTCTTGTTACTGAGGTCATCTTACCCAAATAAAATGTAGGACCATGCTCTTCATTTGTTCTTCTTGAGATTGTTCTGTTTTCCTGCATGGCATACCAAATAACAATTTGCCAGTACCTTATGTAGGGAATGTATGTCAGTGGAGCATCCTTTGTCTTCTTCTGAATTGATTTCTGATTCTTCTCAAATGTATTCTTCATATCTTCCCAAAGTATTAAAGTATAGTCATAATGCCTATTCTTCACTAAACCTTGAAATATCTGAAGAATTTGTTTAGAACCTTGATCAGCAGAACTATTTTTCCCTGACAAACATTTATTTACCACATGAAAGAAGCAAGCCCAAATAGGTGGTAATTTGTTTCTTCTGAACAAACTGAGAGTCCTCAATCCTTCATTGTATCCCAACTTCATAAACTCTGCTATTAATTCCTCTGTTAGGGGTAAATCCTCAAAATCTGTTCTTCTTTGTACATCATCTTTCTCTGGTAGATTCAGCATTTCTCTTAGTGCAGAGATAGATAAGACAAATGTCACTCCTCCAATTTCAGACACAAACTTATTATCTTCTAACCTAAGATATTTCCACCATTGTTGTATGTACTGAACAGGCACATTTTTACTTCTTGTAAACCATTTTCTGTACGGATGATGTTTGAATAACTCCATGATAATTCTGTGTTCAGGCTTAAAACGACTTTCCTCAAACAATATAACACAGTTATTTTCAGATAATTTCAACCATTCACTCTCAGGAACAACTCTTTCCACTAGAATAGATCTATCTGACATAATAGAACCTGCAGCACTCTGATCATGTTCAATATTAACGTTTACCTCATCCGCATTTCCTTCAGATTCATCCATTTGTTCATCTTCTTCATCATTTCTTATTGCCCCTTCCTCTGCAACTCTATTTTGTACTTCATCATTTTCCGAATCGGATGAATCCATTATCGATTTTGTAGAATGTAGAGAAATTGGACCACTTCTTCGTATTTCAGACATGATTTAAGAAGAAAACAGATTCAAAGAACTCTGGATTTGATTCGTATCTCACGTTTCGCTCTGGAATTTGAAAGAAATTTGAAATAGGGATTTTAAGACCTATTTAAAATCCGCGAAGTTGAAAGGTTTAACGGAAAAGCGAAATCAATGTTATAACGGAGTCAACACATGTGAAATACCACAAAGGATTTAAATGAAATACGTGGCATTGTCAAACAAATATGAAGCTGACACGTGTTAGTGGATAGAATTTTGACTCAAGTCAAAGATCTGAATAACACGCACAGATGTTCTGATTCCATGACTCAGAAGAATTTTGCCTTGTAACCAAAATGTCTTTTAAAATCAACTTCTGACCAATATAAAACATTTTGATTATTCAGAAGAGGTTTGAACAGATAAGAAATGAAAACAAATCTTTTAAGCATCACAAAATGATTTCCAAAAGAATTTTGATGCTCCCCCTTGACTTGAGCATGCATTTGAGTATTAATGATACATAAAGATGAGATAAAAAGATAATCAAAGAAGCATAATCCATACAGTTGAAGTTATTTGTATTTCTCAAAAGTAAATTTTTGAAAGTTAGATTGCTGAAGTATTGACTCAGAATTTCTGACCTTAAGATTCAGAGGTTCTGATCTCAAGACTCAGAAGTTCTGAACTCAAGACTCAGAAGTTCCGAACTCAAGATTCAGAAGTTCCGAACTCAAGACTCAGAAGTTCTGAACTCAAGACTCAGAAGTTCTGAACTCAAGATTCAGAAGTTCCGAACTCAAGACTCAGAAGTTCTGAACTTAAGACTCAGAAGTTCTGAATACACTACTCAGACAAGTTTACTTAAAAAAATTTAGCATTTTTAAGAAAGAAATATTTTCAACTAGGCAAATTAAGCATTCCTATTTTACATATGAGAAAAGAAAACCTTTTGTGATCAAGAGGCTTTGTGAACAAGTCAGCCAATTGATACTTTGTATGCACAAAGTGCATCTCTATAGTTCCTTTTTCCACATAGTCCTTTATAAAATGATACCTCACATCTATATGCTTAGTCTTCGAATGTTGAACAGGGTTCTGAGTAATAGCAATTGCACTTTCTGAGTCACAATAGATGGGAATCTTATTAAGCTGATATCCATAGTCCATGAGTTGTGTTCTCATCCACAATGTTTGAGAGCATGAAGCAGCAGCAGCAGCATACTCTGCTTCAGCAGTTGAAGTGGATACACAGTTCTGTTTCTTTGATGCCCAACTCACTATTTTATCTCCCAAAAAGTGACAAGCACCAGATGTACTCTTTCTGTCCAACCTACTTCCTGCATGATCAGCATCAGTGAAAGCAGTCAATTTGAAGTCAGTTTCTTTTGGATACCATAAACCTAGATCAGGTGTTCCTTTGAGATATCTTAAAATCCTTTTGACAGCCAACATATGTGATTCTTTCGGGTTAGATTGAAATCTAGCACAGAAACAGGTAGAAAACATGATATCTGGTCTACTTGCAGTCAAATAAAGTAATGATCCAATCATGCCTCTATAAAGTTTGATATCTGCTGAAACACCTTTGAGATCAGCATCTAACTTTATGTTAGTTGCCATAGGTGTTCTCATAGAAGCACAATCAGACATTTTGAACTTTTTCAGAATATCTCTGACATATTTTCCTTGATTTATGAAAATACCTTTTGGTAATTGTTTGACTTGAAGACCAAGGAAAAAATTCAGTTCACCCATCATGCTCATTTCAAATTCAGATGACATGATTTTTGAAAAATTATCACATAATTCTGGACTGGTAGAACCAAATATTATGTCATCAACATAAATCTGAATCAGAATCAAATCATTACCCTGTTTCTTTAAAAACAAAGTTGTGTCAATCTTACCTTTCTTGAATCCTGAACCTAACAGGTGTTTAGTAAGAGTGTCATACCAGGCTCGTGGTGCTTGTTTTAGACCATATAAAGCTTTGTCTAAAATATAAACATGATCAGGGAATTCTGGATCAACAAAACCTTCAGGTTGATGGACATACACCTCTTCATTAAGTTTGCCATTTAGAAAGGCTGATTTGACATCCATTTGATACACCTTGAAGTTTTTATGTGCAGCATAGGCTAAAAATATTCTGATTGCTTCTATTCTTGCCACTGGTGCAAATGTCTCATCATAATCAATTCCCTCTTGTTGACAGTATCCCTTAGCAACCAATCTTGCCTTGTTTCTGATGACAACACCTGATTCATCCTTTTTGTTTCTGAACACCCATTTAGTTCCAATAATAGATTTACCTTCAGGCTTTGGAATGAGTCTCCAGACTTTATTTCTTTCAAATTGAAGCAATTCCTCTTGCATTGCTGAAATCCAGTCTGGATCCTCTAAGGCTTCATTAGCTTTCTTTGGTTCAATCACACTCAAGAAACCAGCAAACATTGCTTCATTTGCTGTAGCTGATCTGGTTTTTACTCCTGCTGAAGGATCACCTATTACTTGATGAATAGGATGATTTTTAGTCCATTTATTTGCACTAGGAAGTACATCAATCTCTGAATAATTGTTGTTTGCATCATTCTCATCAATGATTGCTTGTAATTCTGAACTGTCCCCTTGTTCTGATGTATGAATAGGAGTCATATCCAAGTTTGGGTTCTGATTAATGAAGTCAGAATTCAGAGTGACTTGTTCAGAGTTCTGAGTACAAGAATCAGAATTCTGATTACAAGGTTCAGAATTTTCAACACTTGTATGTATTAGATTTGGACATTCCTCTGATGGACCTTTGTCAGAAATTACAGTTGATTGAACTATTTCTGGAGTCTTATTTTTCATCTCTTTGACCATCTTTGGGTTTTCATATTCTGCATAAGAATCAGAAATTAGTTCACTAAAAGCATCCTTAAATAGTAAATTGAGTTCTGAACAAATTGGATTAGAATTTGTATCAGAAGTCATTTTTGTCTTGTTCAGCATGAGTTCTGAACTGTCTTGTTCAGAAGTCCGCATTCTGGCTTCATCAAAAGTTACATTTATGCTCTCCATCATCCTCTTGGTTCTTCTATTGTAGATTCTGAATGCTTTGGAAGTTAAAGAATAACCCACAAAGTATCCTTCATCTGCCTTTTTATCGAATTTGGCAAGATTTTCTCTGTCTCTGAGAACATAGCACCTGCAACCAAAACATGAAAGAATTTGATTAATGGTTTTCTTTTATTTATCAGTTCATAAGCAGTCTTATTTAATCTCTTATTGATTAAAGTTCTATTTTGTGTAAAACAGGCAGTTGCAATTGCTTCAGCCCATAGGAAAGTAGGAAGATTTGCATAAGCCAGCATTGTTCTCGCAGCTTCAACTAGAGTTCTATTCTTCCTTTCAACAACACCATTTTGTTGAGGAGTTCTGACAGCAGAAAAATTGTGAGAAATCCCAGAACTTTCTAAAAAATTCTGAAGAGTCTCATTTCTGAACTCTGTTCCATTATCACTTCTGATTTTCTGAACTTGAATCCTTTTGATAAAATTTATCAATGTAGTAGCAGCTTCTGACTTAGCTCTTAGGAACTCAACCCACGTGTATCTGGATAATTCATCAACAATCACAAGCATATATTTCTTTCCTCCCATCGATTGAACTGAAATTGGACCACAAAGATCAGTATGAATCATTTCTAATGGTGCTTTGCAAGATGAGTCCATTTTTAATTTGTGAGAACTCTTTTTCATCTTGCCCATTTCACAAGCTGAGCATAATGATTCTTTTTCAAATTTAAGCTTTGGTAAGCCTTTAACCAAATGTTTTGCAACAAGATTATTAAGATCTTTGAAATTCAGATGAGAACATCTTCTGTGCCAAAGCCAGCATTCATTTGCAGTTGATTTTGATAAAAGACAAACTGTATTTAATGTTTTCAATTTTGAAAAATTAACTACAAATAAGTCCATATGTCTTTTGGCCCAGAAGACTTTAACATCATTTTCAGTTAAAATCATGCAACCTGTTATTTGAAACTTAATTTGACAGAGACTGTCTAAAAACTGACTTATACTGAAAAGATTATGCTGTAATCCTTCAACATAGAAAACCTTTTGGATAGTCAGATCCCCTTTAGTTAAATCCCCATAACCTTTGACTTGTCCTTTGCTGTTATTTCCAAAGTTTACTGCTCCTCCAGCCTTTTCTGTGAAGTTTGATAGAAAAGACTTCTGACCTGTCATGTGTCTTGAGGCTCCTGAATCTAAAAACCACACATGACAGCCCTGCAAAAGGATCAGTTAGGTTTAGGTACCCATTTTGGAATGGGTCCATCTTTGTTAGCTTTGTCATTGGATTTAACATTAGTACTTTTTACTCTCCACTCAAAATCTTTCTTCAAACACCACTTTCCTTGAACTTTTATGAAGTCAGAACATTTTCTGCTTACAAGTTTGTTCAAATTCTTTTTGAGAGTTGTAACTTTTGGTTTTGCTATATTTTCAACTTTCTTTTCTTTTATCTTTTCTTTCTTCTGAGTCTGAGGAACAGAAATTTTCTTCTTTTCTGTATTTTGAGAAACAGAAACTTTCTGAATATCTTTTCTTATGTATGAAACAGAAGTTATTTTGACTTGACATTTGTGAGAATATTGGAATGAATCATTTTTACATCTAACACAAACAAGATTTTTCTTTGCAAGTGACAATAAATCTGAAACATAGATCATTTCATTTTTATTTATACTGTTCAGAGTACAATTGCCCTTATTACAAGAATTTCTAGCGTTTAGTTCAGAAGTAGATTTCATTCTAAGCTTCTCAAGTTCCCTTTTCAGATCATTCAACTTTGCAAGATCATCTTTCCTTTTGCTTTCTTCTTTTTCTGAAAAATTCAAGTTCTTTTTGTTAGAAGAATTAGATGATTCACCTTTTTCATATGTACTTGATTCATTAAAGAATTTATCATTTTCTCTTGAAGCATTAATTTTAAAAAGATCATACTCAGTCTTCAGTTTTTCAAGCTCTGTTATTTTCTGAATAAAAATATTCTTTTCTTTCAAAACTTCTTCAAGTTTAATATCCACCTCACAGAAATCATTTTCAAGTTCATCATAAGCTTTCCTTAAATCCTCAAGTTCTTGACTCACAAGATTAAATCTCTTTTCAAGTTGCAAAAATTCATCTGACTTTGTTTCAGAGAGTTCAGTTGAATCAGACTTCTGACTACCTGAGTCAGAGTTCTGATTTACAGACTCAGATGTCTGATCTTTAGACTCAGAATTCTGACTACAAAGTTCAGAATCCTGACTAGAAGATTCAGACTTCTGATTGACTGTTTCAGAATTTTTACTAGTGTCAAATATGCTCTCAATGTCATGATATGAAAAACTTGGTTGTTTATTTTTGTAGCTGACATTTAAAGAATCATACTTGAATTTAGTATCATTGTATTTTGGCTTCTCATCTGTTGGTTTAGAAATTTCTTTCTTAACCTTTTCTTCTGAAACAACTGACTTTTCTGTTTTAGACTCAGAAATTTTCTCATCTGACTTTTTAGAGTTTGGTCTTTGCAAATTGTCAGAACTTGTTATAGAACTAGCAGGTCTTATGAAAACTTCAACAATTTCTGGGATTTTTGGCTTAGAAACTTGAAGTATTGGAGCTCTTTTTAAAATGACATTTTCTTCCAATCCCAATCCCTTCTTTGGATTGTAAAATCTTGTATCTTTAACATTGCTTAATAAAAGATTTAATGTTTGCTGAGTCTGACCTCTTTTCAAATTCAAATCTTCCAATTCTTTGATTTTGGTGTATAAATTCTTTCTTTCTTCAAATAACATATCAAATTTTATTTGTAAATCACCTTTTTCATCCTTTATTTTTGAAAACTCAACTTTTAGTTCAGAAAGCCTTTTCATCAATTCAGAATTTTCATCTTTAACTTTCTGTTTCTCAGCCTCAGATTCTTCATATTGTTCTTTTATTACTTCTTTTTCAATTCTGAATTTGTTAACCAAAGTTCTTTCTCCTTTTATCTGTTTTCTTAGATTAGCAAATTCAGTTTTCATTTCACCAATCCGTGTCATTAACTCTAATTCAAGTGAAGAATGTACCTCAGCAGATGACTCAGAATCAGCATCTTCAAAATCAGAATCATCCTCATTCCTCATTTTTGCCATATAGCTTCGCATCTGTGGAAAGTTGATATGATCATCTTCATCAGAAGTGTAGTACAGCCAATTCTCCTGTTCAGCCAATAGCGCACTCTCGTCATCTCTCTTCTTTGCAAGCTGAGCCTTCTTGGTGTAGTATTCATAATCTTTCACAACTTTAACTCTGCAATCCTTGGCATAATGGCCAGATTTTCCACACTTGAAACACAGATTCTTTTCTTTTCTCTCTTCCTTCTCTTCCTTGTTTTCTTCACTTCTCTCTATTCTCTTTTCAATCTTATTTTCTTCTCTGTCTTCTTTCTTCTTATAATCTGAACTTCCAACTCTCTTATAATTTCCTTGAAATCTGCCCTTCCCATACCTTTTGTTGAAAGTATTTGTCAGCAAAGCTAGCTTTTCAGCCATTATCTTGATATCTTCATCATCTTCTGATCCTTCTTCTTTGTCAGATTCCTCCAGACTCGGTATTTCTGATAGATATGCAGTCTTTTTGGTTGCTTTGATTGCTTTGGATTTTGATAAGAATGCTAACTGATCAGCAACATTTTTCTTTTCTTCCACAACTAACTTGACAGAGTCTTCATGTTGATTAAGAACACAGAACAGATCATTTAAGTCTTCTTCACACATATCCTTGTTCATTTGCAGACTTATGGCAAATGATGACCATTCTGAATTTAGACTGTTCAGAAATTTGTAATTTATTTCTGATTTTGTTTTCTTCAGTCCATTTCTTCTCAAGTCATTTAGAATAGTGCAAAATTTACTGTATGTCTGTGTCAAACTTTCTGACTCTTTTGCTTTGAACCTTTCATAAGCATTTATGCTTTGATTTAACTTTGCCTGAATAGATCTCACAGTTCCTAACATTTGCCTTTCCAATTCGTCCCACATTTCTTTAGCTGATGATCCACTGTCAATCCTGTTAAGAACCTCATTCGGGACAGCCAAAGTCATCAAAGTAATTGCTCTTTTGTCAATAGCATGCCTATTTTTCTGTTCAGCAGTGTATTGGGAATAATTCTTCTTCACTCTGGTCGCTGGAATTTCTGGAGTTGTCTCTGTAGCAGGGGTTGCGGCGACATCGATATATACTTCGATTGGACCTTCTCGAATAGAAATCATAAGATTTTCATCGATGTTGTCTAGGAATTGGATCATACGAGTTTTCCATTGCTGATACTCTTCTGGTATAAGAACAGGCGGTTTGGTTTCGGATCCCATGGCTAGATATTCTTTAGAAGACATGATTGTAAGAAAATTCAACAGAAAGACAAATTCGATTTTCTTGATCGAAAAGTAACAGGTAATTCAAGAATTGCTAAGAATTCAAGAACTAGCCCTAGCAGCGGAATCGAATTTTGAATGAATCAAGAAATCTTCAAGAAATTGATCAATCGATCTTCGCAATCACAATCTTGAACGAATTTGTTTGTTGATTGGCTCTGATACCAATTGAAAGTGCAGGATCTATTCTTACAATCAATATAGAAAGAAGTAATTGAGAAATTGTATGATTAAGCCCAATTGTATTCAATGATGCACAGAATTACAGATCTAAGAGAGAGATAACCTCAAAGATTACAGGGAATGAATACAAGTAATATGGGAAAATCAATCAGTTAGCAACGTAGTGCTAACCACTCTATTTATACTGCAACGGACATATTAAAGCTACAGTACAAATAAGAAAGACTAATAAGAACAAAACACGTGTCCTAATTAGTTTACACATTACTAAGCAACGAAACTCGTCATAAGTTCTGAACAGGTAGTTCAGAACTCCTGAACATTCTTCTGATCACGCTTCTCAGAACTTCTGACTTCTCTTTCTCAGATCTCTGACTCTTCTTCTCAGAACTTCTGAACCTTCTTATCAGATCTTCAACACTTGGTTTATTGACAAAACTTCAGATCTAACAATGACCATCCTGATCCATCAGATCATCCTGAGGGGGAGAAAACTACAGAGACAGCTGCAAGCAGAGGACTTACAGGTCCACCAATAGCCGCAGAACCTGTAAGTCAAGCCCCTCTAGAGCAGACCCAACAACAACAACAAACGCAACGGACCACACAGACAATACCCACCTCTGTGGAATCATCTACTCAAGAAACAGACACTACAGAAAAGACAAAAGAGGCTACAACCTTCCCAGAGGTAATTATCTTAGGAGAAAGCCCAACAAGCCAACCCGGAGGAACAGAAGCACAGAAGACCACAGAAGAAGCACCCACCTCTGTTGAGTTCCCTTCAGTATTTGGAAAAGATGCTCAACACTTGACATCTTCTTCCGAAGAAGATCTTCCCTCCCAACCACCAAAACCAACAGAAACACCCAAAACCTTCCCGAGAAAAAAGTCAATTGCCAACAAACCACAAAGAACAAGAACCTCTGCTTCTTCTGTTCTGAGAAGAATGCACGAAACAATGACCGATCGAATAGCAAGAAGAGCAGAAGATAGCCACAAGATCACAGAAGAAGTATCAAAAGAACCTCCAACAGAGGTTACAGAGCAAACTAAACCAACAGAGCAAAAGTCCTCTCAAGCACAAGTGTCAGATTCTACAGAGGCACCAAAGGCCAAAGACAAGGGAAAGGAAAAAATTACAGAAGAGCCCAAAAAGAAGGAAACATTGCCCAACCCCACAGAAAAGCTAATGAAAAGCGCCTTTGATGCTTTCCAAACCCCTAAACCTGAAGAATAAGATTGGGCGTATGGATTAAAACCACTGTCAGATATTCCACTGACAGGAAGAGCTGCAGAAGTAGTTCAACAGATGGAGAGCCTCAGAAGACAACCACCTCCACGTGGTCAGGAACTGGAAGAAATGCAAGAAGAGGTCCACAAATACCTCTACAAACACCCTTATCAAACAAATCTTCCAATAGACCACGTCACTGGTCCAAGAATAAGACAAGACTTTGAGAACATCTTCTGCAGAACAAAGCCAAGATCCAAAGCAGAAGTCTTCTCAAATCACAAGATCAAAAAGGTGATCTTCTGCAAGTTCTCTTTTACAAGAACCTATCCTAGGGTCAGGTACAATCTCTACAGAGTCAAGAGGGACAACAATTCAGAGACCACCTTCGCTGATGCTGATATAAGGAACCTGAATCCCTATGATCTACCTGAACTTCTACAATGGACGAAGGATAACTACAACACAGAGCCAAATGTCAGAGCCTACCAAGTGTTCAAAAAGGCCACGAGGGAAAAGCTTCTAGTCTACGGTGTGTCAGACTTCCAGCTTGGAATAGACCTCGGCCTCAAACATCTAAACCTTCGTCTACCAGAAGATCGTTGCCCACCGGACGCTATACCAAATTCCATAATTACAGAACCAAGGATTAGGTTAGTATATCTAAACTCAAAAGGCGAAGCCAAACTTTTCATGCCTCTGGAATGACAGAAGTACTCAACAAGTACCATGAATAAGTTCAGAGCAACCCTGGTGAAGTACAGAGACACAGAGATGATGAAGAGGGACACTGTAGATGTCTTCATCTCATAGATCGATGCCACAATACGCTTAAGAGAGCTCTGCATCAGTTTCTACAGAGAGATCAAAGAAGTCAGAAATGACAACAGAAGCTACAATGATTTCACAGATGCCAAAATCTGATTCTCAAAACAAAAAATCTCTGTAAATCTTTTTAATGTATCTTTCGATGTACTCAAATGTAAAATGCCTATGGCACTTCTTTGAATGAAAGAACATTCGAGGTATTGTTTAACCTCTGTCATTTAATACTTAGCCTAAAATCACTTAAGTGTCAAATTTTTATTTTTCACTACTTAGGGGGAGATTGTTAGCTTCAATCTTCCTAATCATAGAAGTACTTAGAAGTAGTGAAAACTGGGCTAAGTGAACAAAGCCTCTTACAGAGGCTCTGCCACATCTTCCGAAAGATCAAGGTCAAAGAAGCTGAAGAAGTTACAGAGGTTACCACAAAACCTCTGTTATACGACCATAGAAGATCAACTCCTCGGAAACAAGTGAAGACTGCTCTACAGAAGATCAGACCATATAACCTCTGTAATGCCTTACAGAGCCTATGTGGTCTGCAATGAAGACTTAGAAGATATTTCATATCTTTTCACTGTTGCTGGATCCGCTCATCAACTTGCATGGAAGCGTGTCCTGTCAAACTTAAACACGTGTCAAGCTCTGAGTGGACTCAATAGGGCATGGTACAACGTAGACGTCTGCGCCATTTAATGCAAATACAACTAGTACATCTGCTCCATTAAATGCGTATGGCACGAACAACTATTCATACCATCCGGTCTACTGTTCACACCATCCACTCCACTGTTCATGCCGTAAAAGGAACAGTGACCTGCAACTTAGTTTTCTAAGAGTAGTATAAAAGGAAGTCTCATGTTGAGATCTTCCTTTAACGAAAAACAACGAATCACTAATACTCTCAAGCTTTATATCGTCAAATATATCTGAGTATTACATTCACACACACACACCAAACAGTGGTTAATCTGTTCTTGGTGTTCTCATCATATATTGAATAAACAGTAACTGTTCAAGAGATCCTTTCATTCTTTACTGTTATCTTTATAAGTGTGCGTTCAAATATCTATCAAACATATCTGTTAGTTTAATACGCTTCCGCATCAAACTCTAAACTCAAACTAATAGATTGTTAATCTTGTTTAAGTGAATATGGGTTCCAACAATCAGTTTGACCCCTTTTGTGGAGTTTGGTTTCAAGATCAAGAATTTTTGTAACAAACTCCTTGTGCTGAATTTGAAGAGAGGAGCATTGATAAACAAGTTATTCTTTCTCATTCATGCACTTATCAAACTGAGACTGAAGATCAGATAATTTGGCCCTTAAGTTTTTGGGTGTTATTGAAAGGATTTTGCATTTTTCCTTTAACATAACATTTTCAGACTTATGTTTATTACTTAATAGCGTTTGAACATCTAGCTTTTCGGTTAGTGAACTAATCTCAAGCTTTTGTTCTTTAGTGGTAGTCTTAAAGGAATTTTCTTGATCATTAAAGGATTGCATTTTATTCAGAAACTCTTGTTGAGGAACATCACATACCTGACTTGTCTTCTCTTCATCAGCCGGAGAATGATAGCCCATGAAAGCATTTGCACAGTCTGAATCGCTTTCATCATCAGAACGACCCAACCAGTAGTCGTTTCCACAAACATAGCTTCTCCAGCTTCCTTCTGCTCAGCCAGTGCCAGTTTGGCCTTGTAGTAGTGAGATTTCTTTACTACAGGCTTTTTGCAGTCTTTAGCAAAGCGACCACGCTTTCCACAGTTGTAGCAGGTCACTGGTTCATCTCTCTTCTTTCTATCATCTTTCTCCTTCTTCTCCTTCTTCTCTGACGTGTCCTGCTCATCAAGTTTTTTCTTTCCCTCGTGCTTGTCTTGATAATCATGGCTCTTGTTGGAGGCGGTGGAGTAGCGCTGATTATTAGATGTTGGCTTCTTATAAAATTGTTGTTATTGAAAAGATTTAGTGAGAAGAGCAACAACTTTCTTGAATTCAGCTACTTCATCATTCGAGTCACTGTCTTCGTTTACAGACTCGGAAGAGCTTTGCCTTTGAGCACGTTTAGAATGATGGCCCGAAGATTTCCCTTTCTTTGAAGATATAAGTGCTATAGGATCAACAGATGGCTTTGCTTCAATCTTCTTCTCTCCCAAAAGTTCATTTACTTCATCTTCGTCTTGAAGAAGCGTCTCATACAGTTCGTTGATGCTAAGATTCTCTATTAAGTTGTTGTGCTTAACATGAGAAGTAAACACCTTCCATTCGGGTAGCAGATTGTTGAGGAACTTGAGTGCGTTCTCCGTGTTGGAACAAACAATCTGGTTCTTGTTCAGTTCATTGAGAAGTAGCAGAAGCGTTAATATGCTTGGGTGAGAGTCTCGCCATTGCGTTGCTTGAAACCATCGAACTTGGTTATTGCGCTGTTGATCTTTAGTTGATTACCAAGAACACTCCCACGCATCATTCTAGCCACTTGATCCCACATGCCTTTTGCCGTACCTTTATAGTTGTCGATAGCTTGGTAGATTGAGTTGGGAAGTGCTTGGATAATATATCTCTTGGCATGCTTTTCGCCTTCTATTCTGCCACTTTCCTCTGCGGTCAGTTCGACTTCAGTCTTGTCCTCAGAACTAGTCGCAATGGTCTTCTTCGGCCATTGAATCGGACCCTCGTCAAGAGATTTCTTGATGTACACATATTTGTCCTTAGATTCAATGAAAATCATGAATATGTCTCGCCATTGGCTATACTCACCTTGATAGAGACAAGGTGGTTTGGAGTCGATTCCAATGACAAGTGTGTCACGTGAAGTAATCGTAGGTTGCAACGGAGTGATCGTCAGACGTGTAGATTGATTCAAAGAGTAAACCTAACGAAAGGCGCTAAAAGTGGGATCCTAACACAGGTTCTACAACTAATATGAACTAAGAGTGATCTTACTGGATAGGAATCCGAATAAGGCTCTGATCTGGAAGTGTCCGGATCAGAATTCGTGAAAACAGTTCAAAAATGCAAAAGAATCCGGATAGCTAAGAGAATCCGGATAGAATCAGTTTTCCCGATAACAAAGGTTACCGGAAAGTATGAGTGTCCGAATAGATTAATAACAATGCAATACTTACCGGATAGCTTAAGATTTCCGGATAACAAGAGTTTCCGGAAGAAGTACTTACCGGATGCAAGGATATCCGGGAAGAATTATGACCGGGAACTTTGGGTTTCCGGAAACAAATTTTACCTGGATAGATTGGAGTTTAGTATACTTACCCAGAATGTTGAACTTACCCGGAAAGGATGATGTACCCAGAAAGATGACGAGTTCGGAAGGAATAACACAAACGTCCGGAAACCACGACTGTGTTGTCTGAAAACCACGACTGCCTTTTCCAATTCGATCGATTTTCGATCAGGGTTGCTCAAGAAGGTTCCTGAAAGATTAGAAACCCTACCAAACACAAAACTAACACTAACCCAATCGATTTTGAAGAAAAAAACAACAAGTTTTGATGATAAAAATTCGATTTTTGATGAAGAACACTACCAAAAACTTTGAACTTTGATTTGCTTAATTGAATACTCAAATGGACGAATTGGGATGAGAAAATTTGCAGAAACAATATTAAGTATAATACTAACACAACCCAATAAACATAATTGAACAATTTTCTCAAAATCAAAGATTTGAGAAATCAAGAATATGGCAGACGAGAAAAGTCAAGAAATTACCAAAAGTCAACTTGAATGCTTTGAATCGAATTCGTCCGTCTCTTCTGATACCAATTGTTAAATCCAGATTCGTACAACAAATATGAAATCAGTAATATGAACGATAAGAACAATGATTTCAACTGGTCATCCTTGTATTATGCTTTCAATCAGAGTGTTTACAATATGAGTAGGAAAGCAAATGAGACAACTAGCCTATTTTCTAAGGCTAATCAATCTATTTATATGGTGGGCATGTGGTTAACAAGCCCACGGCCCATTCACTAATAAGGCTCAAAATAAAGAATTACATTCAGACCATTGAACTTTAAATCAACATTAAATTGACCCTAACAGGCATTGAAGTTATAAGAGTGATGGGGTCAGGTGTACCCAAGATGTTTTCTAGTGTTGTTTATTTTTTATTTTTTTTAAATGATAAAATGTTCAAAATGATCTATCTATTGCGTTGTCATGCATGAAGGCTATGAACTCCCTAGGTCGTAGGATATTGCATGTTAATCTAAGGAAGAACTTCAAGAGTGGAGAAGTGTCGGACAAATCAGGAAAGAATGTTGTAGCCTTAGTATTTGTGTTCAAGAGGAAAGGTGAACAGTGGTAGAGTCGGAAGTGAATTATAGTATCGGTTGTATGAGGGTTTACACCCTTATTCTATAAGGTGACTCATAATCAAACACAAGGAAAGTTCAAATGAGAACCATAAACACTTTTGAGAACCTCAGAACCAACTATTTCATGTATTATTAATGATGAGTAATCCTAAATATTCATGAACATCATGCACTTTCATTACTCATGATACCATGCATTTTCATCTTGAATATCATGTACTCTCATCGTGAAGACGTGAACATCATGAATTTCTTCATTATGAATAAATTTCTTGATGAAAATCTATCACGACATTCATCATGAATAATACATGAAGAGTTAGTTCTAACAATCGTCCTGCTTTATATGCAAAAGAATAATAAAAATAAAAACAAGGAATTGATATCAATAAACTTTGCATCAAGAAATGGAAAAGTTGCATTTATCTCTTGCATGTATATATATATATATATATATATATATATATATATATATATATATATATATATATATATATATATATATATTGTTAGGACCATAAACCACATTTCAATCACATTGTAAAACATTGAATAGTGAAACCAAACAAAATTACTCCTTGTGGCCCAAATATATAGCAACCTTGCACATTTCATGCATCGCAATATAAGAATTTGATCGAAACTACCAAATAATTTCTTGAAAGATTGAATGAGTAGTCATTTTGTTAATTTGTAATAATTGTCTTTAAATCTATACATAGTTGTTAAAAGTGTGTCTAATGGCATTGAGGCGGGATGCATTTCTCTCATCCACCGAGATAAGATGCACCGGACCCGTCCTTGTATCAAGCGCGATTAATGGTTGGGCTTGAGATTAAAAGTGATCAGGGGTTCAGATCCCCTTCTCACGCTTCTCACGTTAACTCAATATCCACATCCAAGGTCAATATCTTCTTTCAGAAAGGATGATCATAATGATGACAAAAGCATAACCAAACCTTAGGGCAAGAAATGAAACTTCTAACATCAATGATCAGCTTCACATTAAATCAGTAACCCCAATGAAAGTTAAATGGGGAAAGAACCCACCCCCCCCCCTTCCCCAAAATAATAATAATAATAATAATAATAATAACCTTTCTTAAACCATTCTACATCTTCTTTTTGGGGGTGATTTCGAATACCCAATCAAGTCATTCACAGTTTCCAACTAACTGAAGCAGTAAATCATTTAAATTCCAAAATAGGGAATTAAATTAGGGTTCAAGTAACAATAAGAAATTGCAAACTAATATAAATCTGAGATTACAATGCCCAAATTTATATGCAAAATTACACGGAAATGAATTTATTTAGATAAATATATAGATTGAACAAACCTCTACGAGAAGGCGCCAGAAACTCATTTTGTTTCAAGACAAAACCAACAGAAATCTTGATTAAATATCGCCCCTTTCTACTAAATTCTGCAACAACAACAAAAATGGTTTAACTTTGTTCTGTTCCGTTTATCGAAGGAGAAAGACGACGACTGGTGTAGTCATTGTGACAACCATGGGCCTACATGCCTAATTAGGGCCAATATATATCTGTTTGGGATTTTTCTATGAAGCCAACATACAAAAAAATAGCATGTTCTATATTATTAATACTAGATATGTACCCGCACGCGATGCAGTGCGAAGTATCTCGAACCTGAAGCCGAGAATTCGAAAAAAATAATGTTGTTTCATGTTCATATTTATTCGCTTTAATATCGCATATCAGATGTATAAAATTAAATGTCAATATGGTTAATTGGTCAAAAAAATTGAAAAATATGTGTTCTATAGTGGGTTCTTCAAACTCATAACATTTGTGCTCATTTTGAACGTTTTGATGAATGGTTATAATGGTATAACTTATAATAAAAAAAACATATTTGTTTAATGTATTTTAGTTTATGTATGTTGATATATAAGAATGTAAAATGAAAAATGAAAGAAAAATGAATACAAAGTAAATTAAATAACTAATTATAATGGTATAAATTGTAATTCAAAAATAAAAATATTTTTATTTTTAATTATCATGTTGAACGTTGGAGGTTTTAAAGCTTTTAAACTTGTATATGATGTATTGAGATTTGTACTTCTTAAAAATTCAAGAATAAACGTAAATGGAATTATTTTTAAGGAAGTATAATAGCTAAATATAGATAAGAGTTTAAAATGTACAAATAAAAAAAACCAGTACGTTATTTTTTGAAAAATCTTGATACGTATTTATGATATTTCACAATATTATTAAGTTAAAAAAATATTCAATAATAAATTTATTTTGAAATTATTGACGAGAATATTGTAATATTATAATTTGTAAAAAAATGCATTTATTAATATGTCTTAGTTAAACTCTGTTTGTCTAATTATTGCCGAGATAATGGCCTACTTCTTTACATCCACAACGCAATGCATGCAATTATTGATCGACAGAAGAATCATGGTATCCACTTTATTATGTATTTTTAATATTATAAGAGTGTAAAATGAAAATGATTAATATAAGGGATATAAAACAAATTAATTCGTACATGTTCATGATATTTAATAATATTATTAAATCCAAAAATATTCAATATTTGGCTCATTTCGAAGGTATTGACATGACGATTACAGTGGTATAATCTGTAAAAAAAATTTATTTTTAATGCATTCTTGTTCATAAACGATTATTTATGTTAATATGATAATGGGTGTAATATAAAAATGAAAAAATAAGGGATTAAAAGTAAATTGGATAATTAATTCTAAGAGTATAAAATGTAACTTAATATCATAAGGGTGTAAAATGAAAACGAATAATGTAAGGGATATAAAACAAATTAATTTGTACATGTTTATGATATTTAATAATATGTTAAATCCAAAAATATTCAATATTGGGTTTATTTCGAAGGTATTGACGAGACCATTACAATGGTGTAATTTGTAAAAAAAGAAATGTATTTTTTAATGCATTCTTGTTCATATACGATTATTTATGTTAATGTGATAAGAGTATAAAATGAAAAATGAAAAAATAAGGGATTAAAATTAAATTTGATAACTAATTGTAAGGGTATAAAGTGTAACTTAAAATTGAAAATTGTTTAATTTTGAGAGGATCGTGGGAGAGAAGAGATTTCTTAGTAGCTGTGAGAGTTGTACATATAGATTAAGAAGTGATACGACTTAAAACTTTAACAGGTTTTTCATGCAGCGGGATGTATTTTAATTCTATACTCGAAACCTCAATCTTACTTCTTGTTTTTTATATTTCGTTCATCTTGATTTTATTTTTATGGTTCGATGTTTAACATGTTTTATTAATAACACATAACCCTTATTCGATATTTGAACATGTTTATAAACAGATTAGTTCAAACTTCGAGTTTTATGAGATTGTAGATTTACATTAATACGATCTAAATGTTTCATAATATGGTATAGATAGCAAATTGTCCGTGTGGAAATGGCACTGTAGTTATAATCAAAGTTGAAATCATGGCGACACTTTGCTCAATTTTTTTGATAACTTAATTGCTATAAACGTACTAATTAAAATAGACCTCTTTTAGTTTTTTTGTAAGGAGTAGGCTACGTGAGAAACTTTTTTTTATTAAAAAGGAGAGTTTAAAAAAAGAGATGTGCATACCATCACAAAAATGTATAGCACCATGTTTTTGGTACACATACTATGAACATGACTAAATCGTATAAAGTTCTTTATGTCCAAAAGCGCTATGCAACAACACCATAATATGAACATGTAACCACATAACTTTTTAGAATTTTAAAAAGATGATCAATATACACCAATTAAAAAGATAAACCCTAATACAACAGGTCAAGGACCATTTTTAATTTGGCACATACGTCAATCCTCATCCATCGGTTAAAAGAGAAAGCAATAGAACTCACCACAACAATTCAAATAAAAAGTTACATCCACTGTATTCATATACTTAGTAGTAGCTAGAGTGACCTAAAACAGTCGTCGTTACTTAAGCTATCAACATACGAACTATAATTTAGTTTCAAAATCATCTTCATAATAACAGCTAACAGTCAACTGGTACAGCAAAGCAGTAAACTGGGATTTAATGTTTGCCCTCTCCACAGATCTTCTGGGTCTGCACATCTTAGAACTCCTTTATCCTTCCATGCTTCTTCTTCCATAGTTGTTCTAGAGCTGGTGCAATGGTAGCAAGTTGCTCCTTGATGATTCTTATAGTCAGTCTTCTCACGCTCTATATCAAACCATAAGTCATTAAAAACAACATAAGACCATCTCCAAAGGGGTAACGAAATCTTATACTAAACACTCAGAGGATTTTTACTTACAACTTAATGAGCTTAATGGTCTATGCGGCTATTCGCTCGGCTATACAATTAATGGTCTATGTGGCTTATTCGCTCAACTATACAATTAATGGTCTATGCGGCTTATTCACTCAGCTATACAATTAATGGTCTATGCGGCTTATTGGCTCATCTATACAATTAATGGTCTATGCAGCTTATTCGCTCAACTATACAATTAATGGTCTATGCGGCTTATTCGCTCAACTATACAAGAGTGTTTCTTTACGCTTTATTTATTAAACCATTAAGCTAAAATGATTATACAAAATAAGCCATGACCGCTCACGTGTCCCACTGTAAAAACAAATTAACACCAAAAAATGCTCTAGAGTTAATCCACCCCTCTCTTTGTTCCCTCAAACAACAATACATATTTGTCCAAACAAACAACTTAAACCATAGGCTTAATGGACAAATAAAAAATAAACAACCCCTTAATCTCACATGAAGTGTCTGTTTGTTAGTAGCTTCATGAGACTCCCAGCTTATTCAGTCAGCTTTATATGACCTTTGGTATTGGCTTACTGATATAGAAAGTGGCTTCTTCCATAATGGAAAAACCCTCACAAACAAAAACCTTTATGTCTATACATGTAAATCGATCCATACATACAACTTTATCCCCAGGACTTGATGAAAAACCAACCAAAGATGAAAAACCAACCAAACAGCCCCTAGCACCAGTTATGTCTTGTGCATCAACTTGACAGCTTCTGCCCTCTACAGGGTAACGATTGAAGAGCACATGACAAAACTTTCATACAGGATTTCACTTGCAATAAGGATTAAAATATTGTTAGTATCTTCTTTTTCCAGATTACTTAAAAATTCTCACCAATCAACTCCGACAATTCAAAGAAATATTGGTATTTCATGGGATTTTCCAGGATTTGTAAGTAATATTGGTTTAAATTGTGTTAAAAACATTTGTTTTGTAAAAAACAATTAACAAAAACATAATTTAATCATTTGTATAATTATTTGTAAAAAACTATAACTTTTTATAAGTAATGGAATTCATTCCATTCCAAATCCTACAAACCAAACACACCAAAGATTTCAAATCCTTCCACGTAATCAAATTCTTCAAAACCATTCCATAATTGTTAGTATTTATGTTTGGCTAGTTAGTTTGTTTTATTAGACCAGTTAGTTAGTTGGTGGGGGGGGGGGGGAGTGTTTACACCTCTGGTGTGTTTTGTAGAAGATATAAATATGTGCATAGGTCATTTAGTACTTTAGTTACAATATATAACTAACCAAAAAAATAAATGGCAACTCTATTATAAGACAAAGCTAAAATAGATCAATTTGTTGCACAGTAGTGGGTACCTCAAAAGTGAAAAGATACTCTCCAACATCAACACGTACTAGCAAAGCGTCCAGGGTATAAAGAGCTTCTTTAGGATCAATTTTGAGTTCCTGAAAATGGAAAAGTGAAGAAGATAGAATAATCGAAGATCATAATTCAGAGCTTAACAACTCTATGCATAACATGATACATAACTGTGGTACTAAGGGGCTGTTTGTTTACCTATTAATAGTTCCATTAAGAGGCAACCTCTGAATCGTTAAGAGGTGAATCTTGTTTGGCAGGAAAAAAAAGTTTGTCTATTAATGGTTCTAAAACCATCTTAATGATTTTAATAGGTATTTAAAACACGGAGTTAGAAGAAGTAAAGTTACAACCATCATTTATGAGAAATACAATATCGAAATAAACAAAGTAGCCACAACAGGAACTGAAGGATGCAGATGTAAGAATAGATCAATTTGCAGCTAATCCAACACCATCAGTAACCATAATTAGCAAAATTCTATCCTCTGTACCAGACCTATAGCAGGATCGGTTGAAGCAACCAAGCAACTAAAATAGTCCAAAAACCAACATATCCAACCAAATCTGTAATCGGTCATCAAGAACTTCAAAACCCAAAAATCAAGAAAGATTTTACATACCTAAAACCAAGACCAACTGTTGTGTTGTACTTTCTGGTAACAGAGACACTAGCCTGCAGCATCATTGCAAAAACCTTTTACCTACAATTCTCATTACAATATCATAACTCTAGCAAAAATTAATACTTTGTAATTAATAAAATAAAAATTATTGGCTAATTACATACATTAATACATTTAATTTTTTTGCCCAGTGAACAATCTCAACTAAAAACCCAAAAATTCACCAACCGTAGATGACAATTAAGAACCTAAATTTTGAATTGCTCTTGAACGAATCCTAACCAATCGAACCAGGTGATCCTCAAGGTGTCATCTGGTAAATAAATCACCAAAATATGGATTCAATCGTTAATTAAATCAATCAATAATCATCACATAAATAAGAATAGTGTGACGTATAGATCCTCATTGATGCACCCCTAGCTAAACAAAGATATTGGCTTCTGAGAATGAAAAACTTGTATATAGAACCCAAACAGAAACTTGGTGGAAATGGATCGATATAACTCGAAATCATAGAAGATAAGCACAAAAACAACACCAAGTTAAATGGGTTGCTAGAGCAGACTTCATATCACCTTCCTTGTCAAAAAGAGACTTTTTATATCAAATTTTTGTAATATCAACGGTAGAAGCAATTTAAAAAATTCAATAAATTTTGAAGTATGAAACCCTTTTCTGTTCTTGATGCACATATAGTGGTTTTGTAGATGTCAAAAATATGGTAACAATGTGTGTAGTGAGAGAAAACCCGAAGCTAAAAAATATTGCAAGCAAAACCAAGCCGAATGAACTAACATACCAACATTTCTCATCCCAAAAAGCGAAGATTTCGAGTTGAACTTGCTTGATGCTCTCTGAAATACAACATTAGCAGTGGTAGCCAACTGTCGTGAATGGAGGAATGGAAAGAGTCGTCATTTTAGAGAGGAACTTTTCATAACAGTGCTTCTGTGACATTATCTGCAAGTCAAAAGTCAAATAGTTTTTTTTTTCCAACTACAGAACTGGTATAAATCCTGGACTTTTAAATATACTACAAGCTACAATTCCATTCTACATCAATATTGTAGTGTGAGCTAGGTAATAGATAGGACCCTTATGAATTCTTTTTTTGCAAAGAATTTCAGATTAAAAGTTAAAAGATAATGCTAATAGTATGGTACAAAGAATTAAGCGATGAATTATGTGATTTTACATTAAGATGTTTGCTTGCCTTAGTCTAGCAGTTTGTGTAGTTTTTAATTGCTCCAGCAACTCATCTTCCCATGGTTCCATCTTCATCCCTGCAGTCCCTGCATACCATCAATTTCCATATATTACTTCGTCATTCAGGTTATATTCCATGTAGAAGTGGCAGATAAAGGTATATACCCGAGAAGCTGAAATTCAAGGATGAACATGAAGAACCCTAACATCACGTTCTTTGAATATATTGGCATCTGTCAAATTGAGAGCTCTGTTAGTGAAAAAACACAAATAGGAATCAAATGAAATCAGATAAGATGGAGATGAAGGACACTGATTGAGACCTTGAAATCGAATCGAGATGCAGACCTCGTTATTTTAGGGAATCAAAAGTCGAACAGGTAGGACCTTTGTGCAAAAATCAAATGAATCGATGGTGAGAAATCATACCTCAGAACCTTTGGTGATTCGAAGTAAGCATGAAACCAGCAAAATCAAAATTAAGAGTTAAGCCAAAATCGTGAAACTGAAATCAAAAATCCAAGAAACCATAGAGCCAAACTAAAATCGAGAAACAACATGTAGAAAACTAACCTGAGAAACCCTAATTGATGAAACGAAGAAATCCAACCTGGTTTATAAGAAATCAAAATGAGTGTGTAGAAATCGCAGGTGGAGAAGAAGTAGAAATCACAGATTAGGGTTTGGTTTTTCTTAAGAAATCGTGTGTTCTCTCGTTGATTTGAAAAATGACAGACTTCATTATTGATTAGGAGATAAACCGAAGGAGATCGTGGGGAAGAGAAAGGGGAGAAGAACGTGAATGTTGAAAAACGGTTCCCACTATTCTTTTTTATATGGTAGAATATATATATATATATATAGTACTTGTAGTGAACCCGTGTAATGCATCGCGTGAGCAAGGTGTGAAAAATTTATCCTAAATGAAAAGCCCCGGAACGCGTAGCTCATATGGCAAGTGGGTTAAGCGATTTTTCCCAAATACATAACATATTCAAAGTGGAATCCTGCAGGAGACAGGGTTGAATCCTATGGTTAGCCTTAGTCAGCTCTGAAATGTCTCCTCACTTGTGTCTCCTAGAGGTGGGCTCCATCAAAACTATAGTTTGAAGTTACAAATGTTGTGAGCATAACCACAACAAATATTAGTTCAAATATTTATAGGTCAGTAACCAGATAGTATAAACTTGCAATAGCTTAATAAAACATTGATAACGAACAAAAATTACCTCGGAAACTTGCGATTGATATATAAATGCAAATAACCTCATACACCATATTTTTCCACACCAAGTGGGTTCTTTGCCAGCATATCTCGCCACATTTAAAGCTTAATAAAACATTGATAATGAAAACAAATTTCCTTGCAATTGATATAAAAATGAAAATACTCCTATACACCATATTTTGCCACACCAAATGGTTTCTTTGCCAACATATTTCGCCACATTTAAGCACAATTGCAGTACAAAGATGTAAGCATATCAATAACCAAAGTAAAGAATAGAGTGGCCAGCATAGAATGCAACCATGGAGGCTACCATTTTCCCAAATGCTTACATGGTAAACGCTTATCGATGGGAGTCAATACTCTCATTTACCTTACCGAGTAAAATTTACCCTATCAAAATGGGTAAGAGTTGTCACTGTCACTTACCCCGGGTAATACTCTCGGTCCCTATCAACGCTTTTACCGGGTAAGATTATGAACTTTCCATGTGTAATAACCAGGTATGTTATTGGTTTATTTAAAAGTGTGACTTTAATTTAATAATATGGAAATAGGAGTTAAGGAGTAAGTTTTAAATTTAATATGGAAATATAGGGGGTTGTTTTGTCAAGTGAGTAAACCTTAGGGTGTGTATGGCCTTTTTGCCAAAGACCACACCACCGCCATATTCACATCACTAGGAGGTGTCCTCCATAGTTTAAACAAAAATATCCTAAGTGTTTGTGTGTGTGAGTGTGTTCGGTTTAGAGAGAGAGAGAAGGAAATCGAGAAAGATTAAGGGAAAGAAGAAGAAAGAAATCAAGAGTTTGATGCTGTGATTTAAGGACCAAACTGAAGTAAGCAAGGTAACAAATCCATCCTTTTATGGGTATTAATTTCTTAAAGTGTTCTTGAGTTTGCTAGTTAGGTTTATAGGTGGGTTTTGTTAGAAATGGATGTTTTGGGAAATTTGAGCTTAATGTTAGGTTATGTTCATAGTCTTAAACATATATGCACCTTTACAGCAACATGCATAGCTTAAAAGTACGATTTCTGGGTTTTTAGGATGAACAGTGAACTGAGACATTCAACCAAGTTGCAATGGTTGATTGCGATTTGGCTTTGAAGTCGCAATGGTCGGTTGCGACTTGGTTTGGAATCGCAATAGTTAATTGCGATTTGGGGTTGGAATCGCAATAGTGGGTTGCGATTTGGGGTTGGAATCGCAATAGTGGGTTGCGATTTGGGGTGAAGTCGCAGTAGTTGATTGCGACTTAGCACTATGCATTGCGATTCTAATTTATTTTTAGTAGGTTGCGACTTGAGTCGAGGATTTTATAAGTTTAGTTTAAAAAAGAGATATTTGGTATTTTGCATGATTTCAGATTCTGTGAAGGATTGACGTACGTGATAATTAACTTGGAAAGACTTTTGGTGAAAAGCAAAACAGGTGAGTTTTGCTTCAAAGTATTTTTACTGGAATACA
Source organism: Saussurea involucrata (assembly GCA_033807775.1). Lineage (NCBI taxonomy): Eukaryota > Viridiplantae > Streptophyta > Magnoliopsida > Asterales > Asteraceae > Saussurea > Saussurea involucrata. The sequence goes on from CM066317.1 coordinate 62,308,115, forward strand.
TTTAAGTGGATAACAAATACTTGATAAATTGTATGAATGTGTCATACGTGTGTAATTATAATATATTGAGATATTATGATTACGTGAGTATTATATGAGAATATAATACATGGCCGGGCTTTGGACCGGTGTGTTAAATTGGCTCGCAACCAATAAATTTGGCCATTGGTGGAGGGATAAGGTGGGATGAGATAGGTACGATGCACAAATCTTGGTTGGTATTAATTTACGTGTGATATATGTGTATTTATATAATAAGGATTTTATATAAATGAATTTTAATGATTTCCAAATGACAGGGATTTTCTCACTAGACCCTTAGGTCTAACCCTCATTTTGCTTTTAAAAATATGTATTCCAGGTGGTGGTTCCAGTAAGACCAAGTGATTAGAATACTTGATGGATAGCTTTTTGGGAAGATGATCGTTATGAAATTGTGGATGCTCTTGTACTTATAACTTTGTTATTAGTTAGTATGTAATCTAAATAGGATCAAGTTTGTACTGAATTTCTTACTATGTCTAGTCAGACTTTAGGACCAAATGTGAAATGTGAAGTACTTTTGCTGAAAACATGTTATGAAATATATGATATATGTATATTTGGATAGTGGGTTGTTACAGATGGTATCAGAGCCATTGTTTAAGGGATTTAGGTATTAGTATCTGTACCTAGACTTAAACTGTATGAGAAGTAGGATGTCCCTATTTATTTAAGAACCTGGGGATGCTAAGTATAAAAGGTAGAAGGAACATCATGTAAGGTAATTTCAGATTACACCTGGCCAGTGTAATTATGATCTTACAGGTACATGTTTGAACTAGAATATCCTGTTATATGGGGTATGTGCTTATGTGTATATTAACCTTGTTTGAATCTACAGAATGGAAAGTGGCACTAGAAATCAAAGGGGGGAAGAGGAGGAAATAGAGGTGGAGGCAGAACTGGGGGTAGGAATCCACCAGGCGGTTCTGAATTTATTACAAGGGATGATCTGATGACCGAAATGGGAAGGTTACAAGCGAGTATACAAACTATGTTCAATCAAAGTCGTAACAATGGAACTGAAAGACCAGATCCGAATCATGAAGATGAACTGTTCATTACACCTACGGCCTCAGCGGTACAAAGGAAGTGTGATTATAAAATGTTTCTAAGTTGTAAACCTCCAACATATGATGGAGAGAGAGATCCAGTGAAAGCTATGCGGTGGTTAAAAGAGATAGAAGTTGTATTCAAAACCAGTAAATGTGCGGAAGAATATAAAGTCTTATATGGGACGGCAATGCTGAAGGCAGATGCATTGTACTGGTGGGAGGCTCTTACTGAGTCTAGGGGACCGGATGTACGCACTAATATTGCTTGGAATGACTTTGTAACAGCTTTTAAAGGACAATTTTGTCCTCAAGCAGCAGTAAGGCAGTTGGAAGAATAGTTTATGAATTTGCAACAAGGAAACTTATCTGTTAGGGATTATACGGCTCGCTTCATAGAGAAGTCTAGATTTGCAGAATATTATGTTGCAACGGAAAAGATGAAGATGGAGAGGTTTATTTATGGGCTGAATACGGAAGTTAGAAGATTGACATCTGCAACTAGGCCTATTACTTTCTCAGCAGCAGTTGATGCAGCCGAAAATGTAAAGCGAGACAACAAAAGAGATGTTAATGATAGGGGTATGGGAAAAAGGAAATGGGAAGGGCCACCACATGATCAGAAGAAGTCCAGATTTCAGAGGTTCGATAACCGTCCGTCGTTTCGACCAGCGGAAAGACCATGTCCGAAATGTAATCGCTACCATCAGGGAAATTGTCAAGTGGAATCTCGAGTTTGTTTTAAGTGTGGGAAAACTGGGCATGTTGTTAAATATTGTCGCGGGACGTGGTTATGTTATTTATGCAACTCTCCCGATCACATGTTATCAGATTGTCCGAAAAGAAGAATGCAACAGGGCGGATCATCAGGGATACCAGCAATTACTAGACCAGTAGTTCCTAGACTAGATCCACCAAGAACAAGAGATCGTTCATTTCAGATGTCAGCAAAAGAAGCGGAGGAAACTCCGGATGTGGTCACAGGTACATTTTTCGTAAACTCCACACGTGCTAAAGTGTTATTTGATTCCGGTGCAAACCGATCTTTTGTGTCTCCTTCATTCGCTGCTCATATGTGTTTAAAGCCCAAGGTGTTAGATCATGCCATATTAGTATATACTGCAAATGATAACCAAGTGTTGGTTAAGGAAGTTTTTGATAGCTGTGTGATAAATATAGAAGTGTGTGGAGTACCGATACAATTGTTTCCAATAGCTTTGATCGAATTTGATGTAGTAGTGGGGATGGATTGGTTAGCCGAGAATCAGGCTAACATAGTTTGTGATAAGAAGATAATTAATGTTGTTCTACCTGATAAGAGACCAGTAATAATTTATGGTGATCGTAGCAATCATCAGTCTTGCCTTATATCTATGATAAAAGCCCGTAAGTGTGTCAGCAAGGGTTGCCTGAGTTACTTAGCCTAAGTGATAGATAGTAGGCCTGAAAAGAATAAGTTGGAAGATATCCCAGTTGTTAGTGAATTTACAGAAATTTTCCCCGAAGACTTGAATAGTCTTCCTCTTGTTAGGAAAGTAGAATTTGGTATAGACCTAGTACCTGGAGCCGCTCCTATTGCTCGTGCACCATATCGACTAGCACCTCTAGAGATGAAAGATATGATGGCACAACTGCAAGACTTAACCGATAAGGGTTTCATCAGACCTAGCTCTTCGCCATGGGGTGCACCAGTTTTATTTGTGAAGAAGAAAGACGGTTCAATGAGAATGTGTATCGACTACCGGGAGCTGAACAAGCGTACGATCAAGAACAAGTATCCGCTTCCAAGAATTGACGATCTCTTCGATCAATTAGTTGGGGCTTGTTACTTCTCCAAGATTGATCTCAGATCTGGCTACCATCAGTTGAAGGTTAAAGAAGAAGACGTTCTAAAGACTGCTTTTCGCACAAGGTACGGTCACTACGAATTCTTAGAAATGCCATTCGGACTGACGAACGCTCCAGCCGCTTTTATGGATTTGATGAATCGGGTATGTAAGCCGTATCTCGATAAATTTGTCATAGTATTTATCGATGATATACTTATTTATTCCTGATGGGAACAACCGAAGACGCCAACGGAAGTTCGCAGTTTTCTGGGCTTAGCCGGGTATTACCGAAAGTTTATAAAGGATTTCTCTCGTATCGCGACGCCTCTTACTAAGATGACTCGAAAGAATCTGAAGTTTGAATGGAAAGCAGAACAGGATGAAGCATTCAGAATATTGAAAGAGAAACTCTGCAGCGCGCTAATATTAGCATTGCCGGAAGGTTCCGATGATTTTGTGGTTTACAGCGACGCTTCTAAACTAGGATTAGGATGTGTACTTATGCAACGTGGAAAGGTGATTGCTTACGCTTCTCGTCAACAGAAGGACCATGAAAGACAGTATCCTACTCATGATATGGAGCTTGCAGTAGTTGTCTTCGCTTTTAAGATTTGGAGACATTATCTTTATGGTTCTAAGTGCCAAATTTTCACTGACCATAAGAGTCTCCAACATCTTTTCGATCAGAAGGAACTGAATATGAGGCAAAGAAGATGGCTGGAATTTGTGAATGATTATGATTGTGAAATCCTTTATCATTCCGGGAAGGAGAATGTAGTAGATGATGCACTGAGTCGTCAAGAAAGAAGTGGAACAATGAGAGCTATTTCACTACGGGCCGAACTTCTACCGAACATATTGGATGAATTGCAAAAATGTCAAACAGAAGCATTCCAAGAAGAACATCTGAAGACAAAACGATTAATGGGGGTATCAGCATTATTAGTAAAGGATGATCGTGGGTTGTTGTGTCTGGAGAACAGAATTTGGGTGCCTAGTTTGGGTGGGTTACGCGATCGTGTGTTACAAGAAGCTCATCAGTCTCGTTTCTCTATTCATCCGGGTACGAACAAAATGTATAAAGACTTAAAACAATTTTATTGGTGGCCAGGGATAAAAAGAAGCATTGCTCAGTATGTGGAAAGCTATAATACTTGCAAGAAGGTAAAGATCGAACATCAAAGGCCGTTTGGTCAGTTACAACGTCTGGAAATACCAATGTGGAAGTGGGATCAGATCACTACTGATTTTATTACAAAACTACCAAGGACTCCGAAGGGATTTAATTCTATTTGGGTGATTGTTGATAGATTAACGAAGTATGCTCATTTCTTACCGATAAAGGAAACTGATTCGATGGAACGTTTAGCCAAGTTGTACATAGATGAAATAGTGACTCGACATGGAGTACCAATCTCGATTATTTCTGATCGATATAGTCGTTTTACTTCCAGATTTTGGAGAAGCTTTCAAAAAGAAATGGGAACACAGTTAAAGCTAAGTACAGCGTATCATCCTCAAACTGACGGTCAGAGTGAAAGAACAATCCAAACTTTAGAAGATATGCTTCGGGCTTGTATAGTTGATTTTGGGGGATCGTGGGATAAACATCTTCGATAGAATTTGCCTACAACAACAGTTATCATTCCAGCATTCAAGCGGCACCGTTTGATGTACTGTATGGTAGAAAATGCCGAACGCCTCTTTGTTGGAATGAAGTCGGGGAGAAACAATTAGCGGGGCCAGAAATAGTACAGTTAACAGCGGATAAGATCACTCAGATTCGGGGCAGAATAAAAGTGGCTCAAGATAGACAGAAAAGCTATGCAGATCGACGTCCGAAACCGTTAGAGTTCCAAGTCGGGGAATTTGTGATGTTGAAAGTCTCTGTTGGGAACTGAAGATACGCTAAGTATGGTTAGTACTGCCAGAACAACATTACTACTGCCAGTTCAAGGTTAGTACTGCTAGTTCAATGTTAGTGCTGCCAGAACAAAGTTACTACTGCTGGTACATGGTTAATGCTGCCTGAACAAAGTTAATACTGCTGGTATATTACTACTGCTGGAATATTATTAATGCTGCTTATGTGAGGTTAGTACTGCTTGTCAAAGTTACTACTGCAAGTCAAGGTTAGTACTGCTGGTGCATATCGAATATCTGTTAGTACTGCTCGTGACTTAATACTGCTGGAGATTGTTAGTACTGCTCATGAAGAATGAAGGTTAATACTGCTGAGTTTGTTAAGATTGGTATGCGATACTTTTGGAGACAAAGAAGGAATTGATCAAGATATGTTTAACGAAGATTTAGAAGATCAAGTTACTTTTTGATAGTTATCTTGTAATTATTCTTGTATAAATAGTATTGATAGATAGCTATTAGAGGACATATATGATATACGTGTGAAAAAGAATTCGATATCGTTTTCAGAGAGAATTAACCTCAAGGTGTAAGAACCCTATTTCTAGAGAAGTAGAAGTCGTCTTGTTGAGCCTGTTCAACAAGATTGAGGTTTGGTTGTTAATATTGTGAGTCGATTTAGTGAATATACAAAGTGGTGAATTTTCTGTTACATTGTTCTTGATTGTGAGAATTAAAGTTCTTTTCCGCAGATTCTTTAATTCTGAATTCTAAGTGTTTATTGTCTTGTTAAGATTCGATCCTGACAAGTGGTATCAGAGCAAGTGTTTCTTAGAATTCTACAGTCATTATGGAAAATTCTTTTGAATCAAACAGTACTCTTGTATCTAAAGTTCACATGCTCAGACCCAATGAATTTGACATGTGGAAAATTAGAATCAAGCAGTACATTCTGCTTACTGATTATTCAATCTGGGATATCATTGAGAATGGTCCATGTGCTGAAGGAAGAACTGGACCAGATGGCAAAAGACCTCCTCCTAAGACTGATGCAGTGAGGAAAGTCAGACAGACAGAGATGAAGGCCTTAAGCACCCTGCTTTTGGCTATTCCCAATGAGTATCAGCATCAATTCCATCACTGCATTGATGCTCAGATTCTATGGAATGCTTTGGAGAAAAGATTTACTGGCACCAAAAGCACAAAGAGAAATCAAAAGGCAATTCTCAAGCAGCAGTATGAAAACTTTACTTCTACCAAGAATGAGTCCATGACTCAAACGTTTGATAGATTTAATAAGCTGATTGGAGAATTAGCCACTGTAGGAGTCAAGATGGAGGCTGATGATGTCAACAGGAAGTTCTTAAGATCATTGGGTGAAGAATGGACAATGTACACTGTGTCCTTCAGACAGAATGATCAACTGGAAGATAAGGAACTTGATGATCTGTACAATGATCTTAGAGTATTTGAATCAGAGGTTGAAGCCAAAAAGAAGCCCTCTGGATATGTTCATAATGCTGCACTTCTTTCAGCATCACCTGATTCTACTGCTAACCATGAATCAGTTAGTACTGCTGGTTCAGTTAGTGCTGCTGGTTCAGTCAATCAGGAAAAGTCCAAAAATACAGTACTAGAAGCTTTCTTTTTCCAGTCATATAAATTCCTCTTTGATTAATGATGATTTAGAACAGGTTAATGCTGATGATCTTGAAGAGATGGATATAAAGTGGCAGATGGCTATGCTGTCTATGAGAGTGAAGAGATTCATTAAGAGGACAGGGAGAAACAATTTTTCCCAAAGAAGAGAGGATGGTGCTGGATTTGACAAATCCAAAGTTGAATGCTACAAGTGTCACAAGATGGGACACTTTGCCAGGGAATGCAGAGGAGGAACATCTTACAACAGCCATCAACAAACTCAGGTCGGAAGTTCCAATCAAAACAGAAGCTCCATTCAAGCTCTTGTTTCTCAACAAGGAATGGGATTTGACTGGAGTGACCAAGCAGAAGAAGCCATCCAAAATCAAGCACTTATGGCTGAAATTTCAGATCTTCCCACTGAGGTAAAAACTAATCTCTGTACTCAAGCTTGTATAGATACTGTTAAAAGGTATAGAGATCACAATCAGGGTATGTGTGATGATCTTAAAAGGTTAGAAAAGGATAGAAGAGACTATGTGTTGATTGTTGAGAGGTTTGAAGAACAGATTAGGGCCTTTCAAGCCAATGAACTTCAACACTCATATGATACTAACTACTGGAAGTGGGAAAAAGGTGGTCTGGAGTTCCAACTGAAAGAGTCTAGGGAAGAGTGTGAAAAATTAAAAGAAGAACTTAAGAAAGTTACAGCTGATGTTGAAAAGTTTTCAAAAGCTTCTAAAGCCATGGACACAATAATAAATGCTCAAGTCCATGGTAAGATGAAAACAGGCCTAGGGTATAATGCCACTCCTCCACCCTACAACAACAACTACATCCCTCCTAGGTCAGACCTTTTAGAAACCTTGGATAGTAAGGACTTATCTGAAGGAGCCACTAGTGTAGACCCATTAGATGCAGTTGTTGTTGAAGATGGATCTGATGGGGAAGATTCTAAGAAGGACAGTGATGAGATCCCATTAGAAAATCACATCAAGACTAATGAGGAAGGTGGAAGTTCTTGGGATAGGAGTAAGGAGATGAAAAGGACTGTAAAAGGAAAGAAAGTTCATTACACACAGACCACAGTTGTAAACTCTAATACTTGTGAACAGTGTTCTTGCAGGAAATCTCAAGAGTATAAGCCCCAAAATCATGATAATAAGAGGGGAAATCAAAGGAACTGGAATAACCAGTGGGCACTAAGGCAAGGAGTTGATCTGCAAAAGATTAACAGACCAAAACCTTGCTTTATTTGTGGCAAACTGAATCATCTTGCCAAATACTGTTTCTTCAATCCTATTAACCAAAAGAGAAGTTTTCAAAGAAGTTATCAAAAACCTTCTGGCTATAGGAAGCCTACAAGAACAAATGTGGCTATGAAACAAGCTGAACCAAAAAGCCACATGAAGAAAAAGCCTGAAAAGGAATGTGTTACAATGTGGGTTACAAAAGGCACTAAAAATAATACTGCTGCTAGCAGTGTTAGTACTGCTAACACTGTTAGTACTTCTTCAAGAGTTAGTGCTGCTAGCAGTGTTAATACTGCTAGAAATTCTTCAAAAGTTACTGCTGCTAGCAGTGTTAGTACTGCTAACACTGTTAGTACTTCTTCAAGAGTTAGTGCTGCTAGCAGTGTTAATACTGCTAGTAATTCTTCAAAAGTTAGTGCTGTTAGCAGTATTAGTGTTGCTAACACTGTTAGTACTTCCTATTCAGATAATACTGCTTCTAGCAGTGTTAACTCTGTTAATACTGCTAACTCTGTTAGTACTGCTGATACTGCTGCTAGTACTGATAGTGCTGCTATCGATACTGTTGCTCCCAGTGTTAGTACTGCTAGCACTGTTAGTACTTCTGAGGTTAATACTGCTTCTAGTGTTGCTAAACCAATCATATTGACAAAGTACTCCAGTACTGCAGTACCTAAGATTGAAAATCTCATCAAAACCAAGTGCAAGTACTTTGATGAGCAAGGGAGACCCAAGACCACTTCGGCTTGGGTTCCCAATAAAACTAACTGATTTATCTTAATGTGCAGGGCAACCAACAGCTCAAGGGGAAGAGCATTTGGCATGTTGATAGTGGTTGCTCCAGGCACATGACAGGTAACATGGCCTGCCTCAAAAATTTCAAAAAGATTGATGGAGGACATGTTGCATTTGGGAATAATCCTGCTGGTGGAAAGATAAGTGGTAAGGGTGATGTTTCAAAAGGTAAGATGACCTTTGAAGATGTGTACTATGTTGAGCAATTAAGATACAACCTGTTAAGTGTATCACAGGTTTGTGACAAGAAGCATAGCATATTGTTTACTGATTCTGAATGTATTATCCTTGCTCCTGGATACAAAGTGGTTGATGAAAACATGATACTTCTGAGAACTCCTAGGAAGGATAATGTATATTGTTTAGATTTGGAAAGTGTTTCATCTGATTCATCCCTAAATTGTTTAGTTTCAAAAGCTTCTTTGGATGAATCATCACTTTGGCACAGAAGGATGTGTCACGTGAACTTTAAAACAATGAATAAACTTGTTAAGAATAACCTTGTAAGGGGTTTGCCATCCAAAGTCTATTCATGTGATGATCATTGTGTTGCTTGTCTCAAAGGCAAAGAACACAAAACTTCTCATAAGACCAAAGAGATAAACACTATCTCAAATCCTCTTCAACTGTTACATATGGATCTGTTTGGTCCTACTAATGTGATGAGTATTGGCAAGAAATCATACTGCTTAGTTATTGTTGATGATTATTCTAGATTTACTTGGGTATATTTTCTGAGAACTAAAGATGAGACAAGTGGACTGATCAAATCTTTTATTCTCAAAATTGAAAACCAATCAAATAAAAGAGTGAAAGTCATTAGATCAGATAATGGAACTGAGTTTAAAATTTTTGATCTAAACACATTTTGTGAAGAAAAAGGAATTGGGAGACAATACAGTGCTCCTAGGACTCCACAACAAAATGGTGTTGCTGAGAGAAGGAATAGGACACTGATTGAGGCTGCTAGATCTCTGTTAGCTGATTCAAAGTTACCAATTACTTTTTGGGCAGAAGCAGTTAATACTGCCTGCTATGTTCAAAACAGAGTTTTAGTTGTAAAGCCTAAAAAAAAGACACCTTATGAGCTTTTCCATAAAAAGAAACCATATATTGGATTTTTCAAACCATTTGGATGTCCTTGTACTATTCTCAATACCAAATCTCACTTAGGTAAGTTTGATAGCAAAGCAGATGATGGTTTTCTTGTTGGGTATTCATCTCAGAGTAAGGCCTACAGAGTTTTTAATACCTCTTCTAGAATAATTGAAGAAAGTGACAATGTCAAATGCAATGAGAACACACCAAATCCTATTGGTTCAGGTCCTAATTGGCTATTTCACATTGATTCACTCACTAATTCTTTGGGTTTCAGTAGTGATGTATATGCAGGACAAAGGGATACACCAACATCAGAACACAGAATTCAATCTGTGATATTTCCACTCCTTTCCATTGATCCTATTGAATTCTGTGAACAATAAGAGGAGGCTGAACCTATTCAGAATGAATAAGAGAGGAGAGCAGAGGAAAATCAGTCTTCAGGTCCAAATTCCAGAGAATCTGAGGTGACTGAAGAAGCAGAAACAAATCCAGAATTAAATGAGTCAAATCTGGATGAGAACATACAAGAGGAAGCTGGTCATCCAACAAGAACTCAGAAAAATCATCCTCCTGAGTTGGTGATTGGAGATATTGCATCTCCCATGATGACTAGAAAGCAAAGCAGACTCCAAGAGTTGCAAGAGCAGCAAAATACAGTTAACACTGTTCTTACTTGCTTTCTGTCCCAGATTGAGCCCAAAAAGGCTTATGATGCTATGAAAGACCCAAGCTGGATAGAGGCAATGCAAGAGGAGCTGCTACAGTTCAAATTACAGGATGTTTGGGACTTGGTAGACCTTCCAAAAGGTCATAGAGCAATTGGCACCAAGTGGATTTTCAGGAACAAGAAGGATGACAGAGGGATTGTGATCAGAAACAAAGCTAGACTGGTTGCACAAGGGTACACTCGGGAAGAAGGAATAGATTATGAGGAAGTCTTTGCTCCTGTGGCAAGGATTGAAGCAATCAGGTTATTTCTAGCCTATGCCTCATACATGAAGTTCAAAGTGTACCAAATGGATGTCAAAAGTGCATTTCTGTATGGAAGTATTGAGGAAGAAGTATATGTCTGTCAACCCCCTGGATTTGAGAATCCATTGCACCCTGACAGAGTATACAAGTTGAAGAAGGATCTTTATGGTTTGCATCAAGCCCCAAGAGCATGGTATGACACCTTGTCTACCTATATCTTGAAAAATGACTTTGAAAGAGGAGTAATTGACAAAACCCTGTTTATCAAGAGGAGAAAGAAAGACACATTACTTGTTCAGATCTATGTGGATGACATCATCTTTGGATCCACCAATGATCAAATGTGTAAAGAGTTTGAGGAGTTAATGCACAAAAGCTTCAAGATGAGTTCCATGGGAGAACTTACTTTCTTTCTTGGGCTTCAGGTAAAACAAAGGAAAGATGGGATTTTTATTAGCCAATCCAAGTATGTGAAAGACATCCTGGACAAGTTTGGTTTATCAGACTCAAAGCCAGCAAGCACACCTATGGAGACACACAAACAGCTCACTGCTGATCTTGAGGGGGAGGATATGGATGTCCATCATTACAGATCAATGATTGGATCTCTCATGTATCTCACAGCCTCTAGACCAGATATTATGTTTTCAGTTTGTGTTTGTGCCAGATTTCAAGTTACACCAAAGCAATCTCATCTTCATGCAGTCAAGAGAATTTTCAGATACCTAAGAGGGCAACCTAGACTAGGTCTCTGGTATCCTTATGAATCATCTTTTGACTTGCTTGCATACTCAGATAGTGACTTGGGTGGAGCTAACATGGATAGGAAGTCTACTTCAAGTGGATGTCAGTTTTTTGGTACAAGACTAGTATCTTGGCAGTGTAAGAAACAAACCACAGTGTCCTTATCTACCACAGAGGCTGAGTACATAGCTGCTGCAAGCTGCTGCTCTCAGGTTCTATGGATTCAGAATCAGATGTTGGACTATGGGGTAACATTTCTTCACACTCCAATCTTCATTGATAACAACAGTGCTATTAGCATTGTTAATAATCCAGTCAAACACTCAAAAACAAAGCATATAGAGATAAGGTATCACTTTATAAGAGATTGCAATGAAAAGAAATTAATTCAGGTTGCTAAAGTTCATACAAATGACCAGTTTGCTGATCTATTCACAAAAGCTTTTGATATGGGTAGATTCACCTTTTTGGTAACAAGTGTGGGCATGATCAACCTAGAATAAATTCATGACTTTCTGTTTTTATACCTGTATTTCTTCACATATTTGGTGCTACTAACTCTCTTTCTCAGAATCCTCTGTTTCCCTCAGATTACCAAGTGCAGAAAAGTGTAAGTGTAGTTACTACTGCCTGTGTTGAGTTACTACTGCCAGTGCAGAGTTACTACTGCTAGTGCAGAGTTACTACTGCCAGTGTAGAGTTTCTACTGCTAGTGCACAGTTAATACTGCCAATGAGTAGTTAATACTGCTCAGTAGTTAATACTGCTTTGCAGTTAATACTGCTCAGTAGTTAATACTGCTCAGTAGTTAATACTGCTTTGTAGTTAATACTGCTCAGTAGTTAATACTGCTCAGTAGTTAATACTGCTTTGCAGTTAATACTGCTCAGTAGTTAATACTGCTCAGTAGTTAATACTGCTTTGCATTTAATACTGCTCAGTAGTTAATACTGCTAGTGCACAGTTAATACTGCTTTGCAGTTAATACTGCTCAGTAGTCAATACTGCTAGTGCACAGTTAATACTTCTCAGTAGTTAATACTGCTTCGCGGTTAATACTGCGTATGTCGTTAATACTGCTTTTGAAAATCTAGGGCAAATACTGCTATAAATACCCCTGTTTGCCCGCCAAAGTTCATAACGACTCTTCGCATTAACTTCTTCTCTCTCGTTCTAACCTAGTCTCCCTAGAATCTCTGGGTTTTCTTTACAAATCCTCAGGAAGCACAACGATTATGGAGTTTGTCGACGAGCATAATGAGATTGCAATGCTTCAGAAGCCGAAGCAGGCCGACGGATTTCATGAAATTGTGGATTTTCTCAAGTCCACTCATATTTCATATGCCCTAACGGTGAATCCAACAATATACATCGAGCATCAGACGCAATTCTGGGCCAATGCCACCGTGGAATCCGAAGATGGGCATAAAGTCATTCAAACAAGGGTATGTGACAAACCCTTGAAAGTTTCAGAAGAACTCATTCGCATCACTCTTCGACTAGATGATGCCTCAGGTATATCTTCTATTCCCAATGAAGAACTCTTCTCAACTTTACAAAGAATGGGGTATGAAGGTCCCATTGGAGTTTTTAAATTCTACAAGTCAAAGTTTTTTACTCAATGGAGATTCTTTGTTCATACCCTAATGCATTGTATTTCAAAGAAAACTACAGGATGGAGTGAGTTCAGCAGTACTATTGCTTATGCTCTAGTCTGCTTAGCCACTAACAGGAAGTTTAATTTTTCTCAAATGATTTTCAATGATCTTGTGGCAAACCTGGAATCCAAAAAGCGTTTCTATATGTATCCAAGGTTTGTTCATGAAGTAATCACCAAGGAATTGACGGATATGCCTCAATTTGATGAGGTATATGTGCCAAAATCCCCTAAAGGGAAGGTTTTTTCAAATATGAAAAGACTTCCTAGGGACTCGGAAGGAGTTGACACACCATTGTTCTCTACAATGATGGTTGTGTCCCACACACCTGAAGGTATGGCATCAGGGTCAAGGCCCTCATTAGACACACCCACTGATGACCAATCCCAACCTTCCATCACAAAAGAAATCCCTCAGTCCATTCTTGAACGACCCACTCCCACAATAACCAAAAAGTTTGAAAGAAGAAAGGTACACAAGGTTCCTTCCCTTGATGTATCTCCTAAGAGCCCGAAGCATTTAAGCCCTCTGTTGGAGCATTCTCCAATGGAGAATATCGAAAGGGAAACCACAGGGGTGTCTCCCAACCCCAAGAAGGTGCTCACTAAGGAGAAGGTTGAGCATGTGAGTCGCAAGGCTGCCACTACTTCTGCTAGCAAAGAGAAGGCCAGTGGTAAAATAACTAAGCCCTTCCTCACGGCAACTCAGGGTGAGAAATCATCCAGAGGTCCCAGGTGCCAAGAAACCAAGGGGGTAGGTAGTGCTTTTGCTAGGCAAGAGACACCTGCTAAAACTTCCAATGATCCTTTAAGGGAGGTAAAAACTCCTAAACAGGGTGAGGATAGATATACGTACGAGGAATTGATGGAAACTATTGCAAATATCAACATTGAGGTCATGGATCAGAAAAAGGAAATTGATGAACTCAAGAAAGTGGTCCTCTATCAAAACTCACAGCTTGAGAAGCAAAGGAAGATGATCACTAAGTTGATGCACAGAAAGAAGAGAGCTCAGTTTGTCCTTAGGAGAAGAAACCCTACCAATGATGCTTCCAAAAAGGGGGAGTCAGACTCAGATCTAAACATGGAGGATGCAAACATTGAGGGGGAGTATGAGTATAAGGTTGAGGGGGAGACTGAGGAGGCTGCAGATATTACAAAGGAAGCAGAAACAGAAACAGCAGCAAAACTGTTACTGCTGCTGACATTACAAAGGAAGCAGAAACAGAAACAGCAGCAGAAACCGTTACTGCTGTTGATATTACAAAGGAAGCAGAAACAGAACCAGCAGCAGAAACGGTTACTACTGCTGAGGTTGCAAAAGAAGTAGAAACAGATAATGCTGCTGAAAAACAAAAGGCAGCAGAAACTGTTAGTGCTGCTAAGAGCCACAAAGAAGAAACAGCTGAAACCACTCCTGAAGCTGTTAAATCTTTCAAAAGAACACAGAGGCCAAGAACAAAGTCAATAGCCTCAAAGAAGAAAGATATAAAGAAGCCAAGGGTGGATCCAACTGTAGAAGAAGCACAGGAGGAAGCAGTTAAAGAGAAATCTAATCCAAAAGTTGCTGAAGAAGAATTGGCAACTTCATCAGGTCAACCAAGCAATGTACAATCACAATCAAATGCTCAATGTGATTTGTATATTACTGTGGTTGATACTAAACCAATCAAGACTACACCATTGTCTTCCATGACTCCTGAGATCATCTTCTGGGACACATTGAAAGATGGAAGAAAGGAGTTCATCAGAATCAAAAGGGCAGATGGAAAGTTTGAAGTTTGTCCTACTTGGGGAAAACTTATCAGAACATGCTCTAGATCTGACCTGGAAGAGATGTTCAAGGTGGGAATGAGGCTATATGGAAACATGCTGACAGAGCAAGGTATGTCTATCACAAAGATGGTTCTTGAATACTTGTGCTTAATGTTCAAACCAGAAGCAGTTCAGCATTTGATGGCAAGGAATTTTCAAGTCATTACCAACTGGATGCTCATTGAGAATTGTGGAGTGTATGTCATCTCTCTTGACAATACATTTCATGAATATTATTTGGTGGATGTTGTATACAAACACAGCATGAAAAAGTTGAAAGGAATGCTGCATGCTAAGTTGGTAAGTGACAAAGACTCTAAAATGGCAAGATACCTTGTAAAAAGGATTCTCAATCAAATTCTGGGATTGGATCCAAATCTATGCGTTGATGACTAGGTTTTGGAAGCATCATCTGAAGAACTTAACTTCTCATCCTGAAAAGTCAAGTTAGGGGGAGATTGTTGGGAACTGAAGATACGCTAAGTATGGTTAGTACTGCCAGAACAACATTACTACTGCCAGTTCAAGGTTAGTACTGCTAGTTCAATGTTAGTGCTGCCAGAACAAAGTTACTACTGCTGGTACATGGTTAATGCTGCCTGAACAAAGTTAATACTGCTGGTATATTACTACTGCTGGAATATTATTAATGCTGCTTATGTGAGATTAGTACTGCTTGTCAAAGTTACTACTGCAAGTCAAGGTTAGTACTGCTGGTGCATATCGAATATCTGTTAGCACTGCTCGTGACTTAATACTGCTGGAGATTGTTAGTACTGCTCATGAAGAATGAAGGTTAATACTGCTGAGTTTGTTAAGATTGGTATGCGATACTTTTGGAGACAAAGAAGGAATTGATCAAGATATGTTTAACGAAGATTTAGAAGATCAAGTTACTTTTTGATAGTTATCTTGTAATTATTCTTGTATAAATAGTATTGATAGATAGCTATTAGAGGACATATATGATATACGTGTGAAAAAGAATTCGATATCGTTTTCAGAGAGAATTAACCTCAAGGTGTAAGAACCCTATTTCTAGAGAAGTAGAAGTCGTCTTGTTGAGCCTGTTCAACAAGATTGAGGTTTGGTTGTTAACATTGTGAGTCGATTTAGTGAATATACAAAGTGGTGAATTTTCTGTTACATTGTTCTTGATTGTGAGAATTAAAGTTCTTTTCCGCAGATTCTTTAATTCTGAATTCTAAGTGTTTATTGTCTTGTTAAGATTCGATCCTGACAGTCTCGCCCTGGAAAGGAGTCATACATTTTGGGAAGCAAGGTAAACTCAGTCCGCGGTATATTGGGCCATTTGAAATTACGGAAAGAATTGGTGAAGTAGCTTACAGATTAAATCTTCTGTCGGAATTAAGCAGGATTCATAACGCATTTCACGTATCGAATTTTCGAAAATGTTTGGTTACCCCAGATCAGGCAGTCTCTCTACCAGATATTCAAGTTGACGAAAAGTTGAACTATGTGGAGGAACCGGAAGCTATAGTTGATCACAAAGTCAAAGTATTGAGGAACAAAGAGATCAGACAGCTAAAGGTTCAGTGGAAACATCATAGAGGTCAGGATGCGACGTGGGAATCAGAGTCGGAAATGAGAGCCAAATACCCTTATCTATTAACTTAACTGAATTCCGGGACGGAATTCTTTTAAGGGGGAGATGTTGTAATAACCAGGTATGTTATTGGTTTATTTAAAAGTGTGACTTTAATTTAATAATATGGAATTAGGAGTTAAGGGGTAAGTTTTAAATTTAATATGGAAATATAGGGGGTTGTTTTGTCAAGTGAGTAAACCTTAGGGTGTGTATGGCCTCTTTGCCAAAGACCACACCACCACCATATTCACATCACTAGGAGGTGTCCTCCATAGTTTAAACAAAAATATCCTAAGTGTTTGTGTGTGTGAGTGTGTTCGGTTTAGAGAGAGAGGGAGAAGGAAATCGAGAAAGATTAAGGGAAAGAAGAAGAAAGAAATCAAGAGTTTGCTGCTGTGATTTAAGGACCAAACTGAAGTAAGCAAGGTAACAAATCCATCCTTTTATGTGTATTAATTTCTTAAAATGTTCTTGAGTTTGCTAGTTAGGTTTATAGGTAGGTTTTCTTAAAAATGGATGTTTTGGGAAATCTGAGCTTAAGGTTAGGTTATGTTCATAGTCTTAAACATATTTGCACCTTTACAGCAACATCCATAGCTTAAAAGTACGATTTCTGGGATTTTAGGATGAACAGTGAACTGAGACATTCAACCAAGTCGCAATGGTTGATTGCGATTTGGCTTTGAAGTCGCAATGGTCGGTTGCGACTTGGTTTGGAATCGCAGTAGTTAATTGCGATTTGGGGTTGGAATCGCAATAGTGGGTTGCAATTTGGGGTTGGAATCGCAATAGTGGGTTGCGATTTGGGGTGAAGTCGCAATAGTTGATTGCGACTTAGCACTATGCATTGCGATTAATTTATTTTTAGTAGGTTGCGACTTGAGTCGAGGATTTTATAAGTTTAGTTTTAAAAAGAGATATTTGGTATTTTGCATGATTTCAGATTATGTGAAGGATTGACGTACGTGATAATTAACTTGGAAAGACTTTTGGTGAAAAGCAAAACAGGTGAGTTTTGCTTCAAAGTATTTTTACTGGAATACATTTATATGGATAACAAATACTTGATAAATTGTATGAATGTGTCATACGTGTGTATTCCAGGTGGTGGTTCCAGTAAGACCAAGTGATTAGAATACTTGATGGATAGCTTTTTGGGAAGATGATCGTTATGAAATTGTGGATGCTCTTGTACTTATAACTTTGTTATTAGTTAGTATGTAATCTAAATATGATCAAGTTTGTACTGAATTTCTTACTATGTCTAGTCAGACTTTGGGACCAAATGTTAAATGTGAAGTACTTTTGCTGAAAACATGTTATGAAATATATGATATTTGTATATTTGGATAGTGGGTTGTTACACCATGTACATCCGCTGCTAAGGTAAGTAACCGGGTAAATGTTTACCAGGTAAGCTTTTGGTAAAAGGCCACTTACACGATAGTATGATGTGGGAACCAGAGTTCCATAATGCTCGTTGAGGTTGATGACACCACCAAAATCAATCATATTTCTCTCTAGAATAGAAGGCAATTATACAAGTTATAGATATATTTATACCTCTCTTTCGCTTAAATTTGACTTGAGACCTCTTGTGGTAAGATCTTGACTTCATTGGTTTGACAAATATATGAATCTCGTAATCCTGTTACCCTCGTATCTAATTATGAACCAACAGAATTTTCATAATGCAACAAAGAATCCCATAAGAATTGGGAATATTACTTGTTTTCTGGTGTAGGAATGGGGTTATTGTACTTGAGGATTGTACTATTCGACTTAAACTTCTGGCTTGGGATATTCTGGAATTTGTACTCTTGATGTTGCTTTAACAGCATGCGCCCATGGAAGATTGTCTCCTTGTGAACTCACTACGAAATAATAACAAATGTTGGACTTGGATAACGTTAAAACAAAATTAATAGACCACGAGATGAGATAGAAGACAAATGTTGGATAACAATGACAAAATCCAACAGGTAGATAAACTGATGATGTAACAGGGAAATCAAACCACAAATAACCAAATCTGCCCTCTGATGACAAAACCAAACTTCGTGAGCAACTGATCATACTCCAATGAACCAAGTAAAATAGCAGCAAATAGTGACACCAGCTGATCTATTGAACCATAAAAAGGTATTCCCTTGCAAACATTAAACAAGGGTCAGAATCCTAAGAAAAATTCCAAGAATACACCATAGGCCAACTGTTGGATCCCAGGTTCACTTTAGACAAGATTAACAATCTATTAGTTTGAGTATGTTTGATGCGGAAGCGTATTTAATAAACTAACAGATATGTTTGATAGATATTGAACACACACTTATAAATAAACAGTAAAGAACGAAATAATATCTTTAAAGGTTACTGTTATTCAATATATGATAAGAACACCAAGAACAGATTTAGAACTGTTTGGTGTGTGTGTGAGAGTGTAATACTCAGACAGATTTGACGATATAAAGCGTAAGAGTATTTTAGATTCGTTGAAGGAAGATCTCAACAAGAGACTTCCTTTTGTACTACTCTAGGAGACCATAAAGCATGAGTTACTGTTCTTTTAACGGCATGAATAGTAGAACGGATGGTATGAGCAGTGGACCGGATGGCATGAACAGTTGTTCGTGCTGTATGCATTTAATGGAGCAGATGTACTCTTTGTATTGCATTAAATGGCGCAGACGTCTATTTTGTACTATGCCCTATTGAGTCCATTCATAGCTTGACACGTGTTGAGGTCTGACAGGGCACGCTTCCATGCAAGTTGATGAACGAATCCAGTAACAGTAGTAAGGTATGAAATATCTTCAAGTCTTCATTGCAAACCACAGAGGCTCTGTAATGGGTTACAGAGGTTCTGTGGTCTGGTCTTCAGTAGAGCAGACTTCACCGGGTTCCGAGTAGTTGATCTTCTTTGTGCGTACAACAGAGGTTCTGTTTACCTCTATTGTATCTGTAGCATTTTGACCTTGATCTTTCAGAAGAAGTGGCAGAGCCTCTGTAAGAGGCTTTCTTTACTTAGCCTATTTTTCACTACTTCTAAATACTTCTATGATTAGGAAGATTGAAGCTAACAATCTCCCCCTAAGTAGTGAAAAATAAAAATTTGACACTAAAGTACTTTTAGGCTAAGTTAGATATGACAGAGGTTAAACAATACCTCGAAAGTTCTTTCATTTAGAAAAGTGCCAGAGGCATTTTACATTTGAGTACATGAAAGATACAAAAAAATGGTTCACAAAGATTTTGTTTGAGAATCAGATGTTGGCCTCTGTGAAATCATTGTAGCTTCTGTTGTCTCTTCCAACTTCTCTGATCTCTCTGTAGAAACTAATGCAGAGTTCTCTTAAGCGTATAGTTGCATCAATCTCTGTGATGAAGGCATCTGCAGTGTCTCTCTTCATTAGCTCAGTATCTCTGTATTTCACCAGGTTTGATCTGAGCTTGTTCAGAGTACTGGTTGAGTACTTCTGACATTCCATGGGCAAGAAGAGTTTGGCTTCGCCTTTTGAGTTTTGATATACTAACCAGATCCTTGGTTCTGTAATGATTGAGTTTGGCACAGCGTCAGGTGGGCAGCGATCTTCTGGTGGACGACGGTTCAGATGTTTGAGGCCAAGATCCTTTCCTAGATGAAAATCTAACAGACTATAGATCAGAAGCTTTTCCCTCATGGATTTTCTTAACACTTGATAGGCTCTGGTGTTCGGCTCTGTGTTGTAGTTGTCCTTCGTCTATTGCAGAAGTTCAGGTAGATCATAGGGATTCAGATTCTTTATGTCAGCATCAGCAAAGGTGGTTTCTGAATTGTTTACTCTTCTGACTTTATAAAGATTGTACCTGATTCTTGGATAGGTTCTTGTAACAGAGAACCTACAGAAGATTACCTTTTTGATTTTGTGAATTGAGAAGACTTCTGCTTTGGTTCTTGGCTTTGTTCTGCAGAAGATGTTCTCAAATTCTTCTCTGATCTTTGGATCTGTGACATGGTCTATTGGAAGATTTGTCTGATAAGGTTGTTTGTAGAGGTATTTGTGTACCTCTTCTTCCATTTCTTCGTGTGTTGGACCACGTGGTGGTACTTGTCTTCTGAGACTCTCCATTTGTTGAACTACTTCTGCAGCTCTTCCAGTCAGTGTAACGTTTGATGGAGGCTTTAATCCGTATGCCCAGTCCTCTTCTTCTGGTTTTGGAGTTTGGAAGGCATCAAAGGCGCTTTTCATTAATTTCTCTGTGGGGTTGGGCAATGTTTTCTTTTTCTTGGGCTCTTCTATCATTTTTGCCTTTCCCTTGTCTTTGGCTTTGGGAGGATCAGAACCTGTTGCCTCTGTAGGTTTTGACACTTGTTCTTGAGAGGACTTCTGTGGCTCTTGTGCTGTTGGTTTTGTTTGCTCTGTAACCTCTGTTGGAGGTTCTTTTGTGACTTCTTCTGTGAGCTCTGTTTCTGGGGATTGAGGAATGTCGAATTTTCTTGCCATTCTTAATGCTAATGAAAACCTGTGATTTTCTACTGCTCTTTGCGCCATTCGATCAGTCATTGTGTTGTGCATTTGTCTTAGAACAGAAGAAACAGAGGTTTTTGTTCTTTTTGGTTTGTGGGCAATCGACTTTTCCTTGGGATGGTTTGGGGTTTTTCTGTTGGTTTTGGTGTTTGGGAGGGAAGATCTTCTGAGGAGGATGTCAGATGTTGAGCATCTTCTCCAAACATTGAAGGGAACTCCACAGAGGTGGGTTTTTCTTCTGTGGTCTTTTGAGTTTCTGTTTCTTCGGGTTGGTTTGTTGTTCTCTTTTCCAGAATGATTATCACAGAGGTGGTTGTTTCTTCTGTGGTCTTTTGAGCAGTTTCTGTTCCTTTGGTTTCTTCAGCAGTTGATAACACAGAGGTGGGTATTGTCTCTGTGGTCTGTTGCGTTTGTTGCTGTTGTTGGGTTTGTTCTGGAGTGGCTTGACTGACAGGTTATGCGGCTATTGGAGGACCTGTAAGTCCTTTGCTTGCAGCTTTCTCCTTTGGTTTCTCCCCCTCAGGATGATCTGATGGACCAGGGTGGTCATCATCAGAGTCATCCTGACCCTTATCTGAAGTACCCTCTGCCCTGCAGGAAGCTTTTGGTTTCTTTGGAAGTTCTGCTCCTGCGGCCATTAATTTTGTGCATACATCATCACAGAGGCCGAGAATAGTTGCAAGCTCTGCTTCTGTGTTGAATCGCATTCTGCCTACACATGCTCTGAATTCTTTGACGTAGTTAGCATTTACAGTGGTGAAGGAGAGGATGACTTCTGTAACCTGATTTATCACATTCTGCCCTAGCTCTATTAGTTGTGCTTTTGTCATGTAGTCTTTTGGTTGCATCAGCACAGTGTTTCGCATTGCTTCTTCTTGAACATGTTGCAGGGCCTTCTGTAGATCTGCAAGAGTGATGCCTGTTGCATTTGAAGAATGTGTGTTCAGTTGTTCAAGGAACTTTTTGACAGATTCCTCGAATGTAGAAGTTGCGATTTTTGCGGCAGAAGTGGTAGTTGTAGCAGCAGAAGACTTCATCTGAGAAATGGCAGATTGCACCTCTGTGGACAGGTTGTCTATTTTGGTGTTCAGGTTTTGCAAGGCCGTCGATGTTGTCTTTGCAAAAGATTCGAAAGAGCTTTTCAACTCTTTCAGGGTTTGGCTCACAGAGGTGACAAGGGTTTGGAACTCAACCCTTGATACTTGTGATCCGGTGGTAACCTCTGGAGGAACACATGCGTCTCTAGAGTGAGTCCCTGTTCCTCGGACACCTTCGGTCACCCTTGTTTGTACGTTGTGGGTGGAAGGATTTCCTTCTGATCCTCGAGAAGAAAGGTTAGTTTCAATCTCTACAGAAGTTCTGTGAAGAACAGTGTCCAAATCCACTCCAGATATGGGTATTGGAATGTTCTTCTATTGACTAGGACACTTGTCTAGAGTCTCTTCGTCACTGTGCTCACTACTTCTCTCTGAAAGAAGTGTTGGTCCTAAGTTGTGCGTGGCAGAGGAAACGAATTCCTCTGTAGGATTTTCTGTTGTGATCTGAGGTGAAGGATCACGAACTATTGGTGAGTCTCTTTGAGGAGACTCCCTAGAAATGGTTTCCCCGGTTTCTGTTGGCGCAGAGGTTGAAAGAATAACCTCTGGCTGGATGGGTTGGGTTTGGATCTAGCTGTGCTGCTCTATTTCAACAACACCTTCTGCAGCTAGACCTGCGGTGTTAGAAGTGTGGGTTACACTTGGAGGGGGTGATGGATGTGTGCCTTCTGCTTCTACGACACCTTTTTCTATTTCTTTTTCTTTTTCTCCCATTGTCTCTAAAATCCCCGTAACCTCATCCCTGTTCCAAGCAGGTTGAAGTCTTTCTCTTGTGGCATCATCTGATAGATCGATTTCTTCTATGCCTTCTTCTATAGTTGGGCTTGGACTCCTTCTGTGAACGCTCAAACCCTGTTGTATGAAAGGGTTCTGTAGGATATCTGGAGTTTCACCCGTGTGATCTCTGGGGGTTTGGTCGTCATCGAGCAGAGTTGTGTCAACCCCAGAGATAGAGAAATTGTGTTCTTCTTGGTGTGGTGGTCGAGTGGTGGTGCAGTCCACCCAGCGGTATTGAGGGTGTTGGCAATGTCAGGATTTTCAAGGAAGTCACTTAAGCTTCCTTGATGAGTAAAACGATCTACAACCTCTTCTGTAGTATCTTCCTCTGCAGATGCTTCTACCCGGGCCTCTGCGACCTCTGTTTCCATATTTTCTGCAGGTTCTTCTTCTGCGATAGTTACCAATGGATCAAGATGTTTTCTGTGCTTCTTTTTGGTCTTCCTCTTCTTCGGTTTTGGTGCCCCTTCTTCTGTGGGCTTTGATTTCCTTTTCTTCTTTGGTTGTGAAGAAGAGGGAGGTGCAGAGGAGCCAACGAGGAGGTGAAGGTTGAGTTTCTGCAACACTTGTAGAGGTGCCTTCTGCAGTTTTCCTCTTCTTTGATTTCTTCTTCTTTGAGGTTGAGGCAGAGGCTTTAGAAGACTTCTTTCTCTTGAGTTTTTCTCGTTTGGCCATAAAACTGAGTTGTATAGCCATGTGTTTGGCCAATTTCTCTTCCTTTCCCTTTGAGGAGAGGGGTTCTACTACTATTGCTCCTAGGGGTACACCTAAACGTGGGGGTATCACAGGACTCGGTTGTAGAGTCCTATGATCGCGTATATATTCTCGCTTAAGGGTTTTGCTCTTTGCATACTTCAGAAGCTTTGTTGATAGTGGTCTGCAGAATATGTACCCTCCTATATGATCTGTGGGGATGTTTTTGTTCATGGGAACTGTTTGGGAGTTGGCCCTTCCATTGGCCATTTCTGTATTAATAGCAGAGGTTCGAATAGGACTCCCAAAATTCTTTGAAATTGCAGGGGCGGTAGATAATTAGGATCATTCTCTTTTACCCTTTTTGTGTTGTTCTTTCTGTCAATCGTGTTTATGATCTCTTGCAACATAATGGTTGAGTAATCGAGAGGGAGATCGTAGTAGACCCCGTACATGATTGCTAATATCTGGTGCGAACTCTGGTCTATGCTGCCTATCTTCGCTGTGAGGCACCTATTTAAGATTGAAAACAAAGTGTTCCACAGAGGTGGTAATCTTCCTCTGCGGAAATCATTCCTCTTTCTTAGATGGGCGTTGTACCCAAGCATCTCTACAAACTTACAGAGATCTTCATCTGTTGGTTGTTCTGCATATGATTTTAGTCCAAGAAGACCCCTCGTTGGTAAATTGAACTCAAGAGAAACATTGTTCGATTAAACTTGAGTTCCAAGTGCTCAGAGTTATCGGGCTTTGAAATGTACCCTTTGATGAGGGAATCATCTTTATCGAATCTGCAGCTCTGCCAAAATTGGTTTAAATACCTGACATGTATTTTCTCTGGGGTTCTGGAGAGTAAAGGAAAGAGAAAATGGTTTTCTATGATATGTAGAAGAATGGCATGGGCTTCGCCGAAAGCAGTGGCTGAGGGGACCAGATAGCAGTTGTTTGATTTGATGGGTAGCATCTCTTCGAAATGATCTTGTGCAATAAAGTTTTGGAGATGGGTGGTCGGAGCAAAGTCTGCGGAGTCGCCGGAATCTTCATGTTCAGCATTTCTGGCGATGTGGGGGTTTTCTGAATGTTTAGAATGAGCAGGGGAGGGTTCTGGTGAGTTCGCCGGAGACTGTGTAGGGGAGATAGCTCGAGAAGATGAAGCCATTTTATAATGAGTAAGATATTTGCAGGTTTTGCAGGGTTTCGTCGGAGAAGAATGAGGATTCGTAAAGTTTTTATGAGGGGGTAAGGTTGGGTTTTATAGATGGGTAAAAAGATAGAATTTGAAAGGGTAAAGATTTTTGGCAATGAATAATTATTTGGAATCCGTACTCGAGTTAGAACGGGGTTCCACTTTCCATAAAAACGTGCTTTGTACGCCCCAATGAAAATGAGAC
Organism: Saussurea involucrata; assembly: GCA_033807775.1. Lineage (NCBI taxonomy): Eukaryota > Viridiplantae > Streptophyta > Magnoliopsida > Asterales > Asteraceae > Saussurea > Saussurea involucrata. The sequence continues at coordinate 62,332,957 of CM066317.1, forward strand.
ACGTAGGCAAGTGTCAGAGGTTGACAGGAGGTCGTGCGCGGCCCATTAATGCTAGGCGCGTGGGGTTGTTCTTAGCCACAGAAAGTTCACTCTCAGTAAAAGTAACCGTTACTTCACATAAATGCCCAAAAACCAAATTCACAGAAGCTCTGTTGTTTTACAGAGGATCTGTGATTTTCAAAATCTTGGATTTTCACCCTTTTCTCATATATCTCCTTGATATCATGACTCCGTGGGTTCTACTTTGACCAAAACATTTGTAAAAGCATTGGAGAGGATTAATAGGATTTTAGTGAAGAGTTTTCGTTCACAGAGGTTTTGAGGCTCTGTAAGGGCTTGTAGAAGATCTGTCAGGGCCAGCAGAAGCTCTATGAGAGAAAATTTCTCATACCTAAAAATCTATTAACTATTTTGATCATCCAATTTTTGACATGCGTTAAGAAATGTTTTTCGGACATATTTGAAAGTTGGTGTCCGAGAAAACTGTTTTGGAAAAAGTTTTGTGCGAGGTCATGGTTTTTGTCCGATATCCGAGCTAAATTTGCGATTACAGAGCTGTGTTCTGGCAGAGCTTCTGTTGAGCTCAGCAGAAGCTCTATTACCTCAAATTTCTCATAACCCAAAAACTATAAAAGTTTTTAACAGAATTATTTTTGAAAAGATTATTCCCGGTAATTTTAGGACGAATTTGACAACTAATGTCCCTGAAAACTGTTTTCAAAAATATTTTGTACGAGACATACCTTTTGGTTCTTCTTTTCTTGGAAGTGATGTATGGCTTCTGTTGATATAGACTCGTCGACACTTTTCCTTGGCTCCCCTTTAGAGATTATCCTCTGTAGTTTATTGCAATGTTTCTTTTGCTCCCCCTTGACCTAATCATCTCTTTAGATCAAGTATTTTCTTTCTGCTCCCCCTTGACCTATGCTTGGATCAAAATAGGATATGTTTTGCATAGTACATAGGTCAATTTTATCAGAGGTTCTGTAGGGGTCGTCAGAGGTTCTGAGCATACCCACAGAAGCTCTGTGATTTCAAGAAAGATTTGAGAATTTACATACAGAAGGAAAGTCAACCAAAGCAATAAATAAAGCAATGTATTTACTCATATTTACAGAAGATAAGCTATACTTACAGAGGATTTTCACGTCATGTTTATCATTCCTAACTTACCCATCAAGAAATTGAATCTTTTTACGTCTCAGGCTTTGGTGAATAAGTCTGCTAGTTGATATTCTGTGGGCACGAAATGCATCTCGATTGTACCGTGTTCAACATGATGTTTCAAGAAATGGTACCTTATATCGATATGCTTGGTTTTTGAATGTTGCACAGTATTGGCAGAGATGGCAATGGCAATTTTGGAATCACAGAAGATGGGTATTTTGAATAGGATGTGCCCGTAGTCTTTTAGCTGAGTCTTCATCCACATAACCTGAGAACAACAGCTAGCAGCAGCAACGTATTCAGCTTCTGCCGTAGATGTTGACACACAATTCTGCTTCTTGGAGGTCCAACTGACTAGCTTACCACCTAGGAATTGACAACTCCCAGAGGTACTTTTCTATCTAGCATGCATCCTCCATAGTCTGAATCTGTATAAGCCTTAAGACAAAACCCAGAGTTTTGTGGATACCAGAGACCAAGATTTTTGGTCCCCTTTAGGTATCTAAAGATTCCTCTAACCGCATCATAATGTGATTTCTTAGGAATAGCTTGATAACGTGCACAAAGACATGTGGCATGCATAATGTCAGGTCTGCTAGCAGTTAAATATAATAGAGATCCAATCATGCCTCTGTAGAGAGTGCTTTCTACAAAGATGCCATCTGGATCTAAGTATAACTTATTTCCAGTGGCCATTGGAGTTTTCATGGCAGCGGCATCAGAGAGGCTATACTTTGAAAGAATGTCAGAGACATATTTGGCCTGATTTATAAAAATTCCCTCTGATGATTGTTTGACTTGAAGTCCGAGGAAGAATGTTAATTCTCCCATCATACTCATTTCAAACTCACTTTGCATGAGTTTTTCAAAACTTTTGCACTCTTCTGTATTAGAAGACCCAAAAATTATATCATCCACATAGATTTGTACAAGCATTATTTCACTGTCTTTATGTTTATAGAATAGGGTAGTGTCTGTTGTACCTCTGTCGTAGCCATTGTCTAGAAGAAAGGTAGAAAGTCGTTCGTACCATGCTCTTGGAGCCTGTTTCAGTCCGTACAGAGCCTTTTCAAGGTAGTACATATGTCTTGGGTACTTTGAACTTTCAAACCCTGGTGGCTGATTTACGTAAACCTCTTCTTGGATTTCACCGTTGAGAAAGGCTGATTTTACGTCCATTTGATAGACTATAAAACCTCTGTGGGCTGCGAAGGCTAAGAAAATTCTTATTGCTTCGAGCCGTGCGACAGGGGCAAAAGTCTCATTATAGTCTATGCCTTCTTCTTGTCTATATCCCTTTGCCACTAACCGTGCCTTGTTTCTGATGACCACTCCATCTTCATCCTTCTTATTTCTGTAGACCCACTTAGTTCCTATGGCCTGTTTCCCCCGTGGCAGAGGTACTAGAGTCCATACTTTGTTGCGCTCAAACTGCAGAAGCTCATCTTGCATGGCGTCTACCCAGCTTGGGTCATCAAGGGCTTCAGAAATCTTCTTTGGTTCTATCACACGAATAAAGTTCGTTGTAACGTCCCAAAAATTACAAGGAAATTTAAATTTTCTAAAACATATATTCCATTATTAAACAACCACAATTTAATAAACCGTAACTCAATTAAAGTTAATGCCGTCAACTCAAACAGTCAAAAAAATTTATGCAGCGGAAATATTATAAATAAAATTTAAAAGTTTAAAAGTGTAAATTCCAACAATTCTCGGCGCCCGTGCTTTGTGTGTGTACCGTCAAGCCCGACTGCCGCTCGCACCTGAAATCACAACATATTGGGAAAGGGTAAGCTAAACGCTTAGTGAGTCCTACCACCCACGCAGGTAGCAACCCCACGTATATCGCTCCTACTCGAAAGTAGGTAACATCACTATCACCACGAATATAAACCAAATAATAATTAATGTATAAATACGAACCTCGGTCCCACCGAGTACACAAAAATATATTGATACAAGCTCAGTCCCACCGAGCCCTCGGTCCCACCGAGTAAAGATAATATAATTGTACTAGCTCAGTCCCACCGAGCCCTCGGTCCCACCGAGCCCCCCAGTCCCACTGAGGTGTACGCAAGCACAAATAATCGACATATAATTTCAACAATTCACAACTAATCATCACATCCCAACTAGTTCATGTAAACACGTAATAACACGCGACAGAAAATAACGTTACACATGAAATTCCTAACTACGCGGTGAGAGAACTCACCTCAAATGCGCGCCTAGCTCACAAACAATAGTCCAAGCTCCACAATCCAAAATCACTTCCCAACACCTAAACGAACGTTAAAATGTATTAACGCGAGACCCGGACCCTAAAACACGACACACGCTTAAACTGTCACTAAAATGACTTTTCTGTCTTGCCAAACAGGTCTGTTCGGGACCTGTTCCGACCTCCCCAAACACATAAAATCCTCAATTACATTACATCAACATAAATTTCTCTGAGTTAGGGTTCCAAGGACATATTATACTCCTCCTAACGATTTTTCTACAATTTAATACGGATTTTACAAAAACGGTTCGCAGAACAGCGAAAACAGAACCTTTCAGTACAAAACGACGATTTGACCTAAGCTACGTTCCGTACTGGTTTTTGAACAAAACATATAAAAGTTACTAGACACAAAATGGGAACTTTTGGAACCGATTTCGCCCCAATCCTAGTTACGAGGAAAAAGTTACGGTTTAAGCAATACAGTGGCAGATTAGTAATTTTTCACATGAAATGACACTATTGATTATTAACCCATTAAGTCGTGGCTTAATCCCAACAGACCCGAAAAGCATATGAACTACTGAATATGGGTTACCCTAGGCTGGACAACAGCCGTGCACCACCCCCTGCCGCCTCCGGCGGCGGTGGTGGTTGGCGGCGTTTCTTTGACATACGATAACAACAAACGAGAAATAGACGAACTTACCTCGACGAACCCTTCTTCCTCCTCTTTTCCGACCAAACTTTCCGGCGATCGCCTCCTTCCTCCTCTCTCCTCGTCGCCGGCAGCAACCTCTATCACCCTCTCGGTTTCTCTCTCACTCTCTCGGCTTCTTTCTTTCTCTCTCTCTCTCTCTAGTTCTCTTCTTGGCCTAACACACAACAAAGGGGGATGGGGAAAAGGTTTTTGCGAGTTGTTTAAGTGAAAATGAAAGGGGAAGGGGGAGGGGATCGGTCATATGGCTGGTCCCTTGCACAAGTTTGGTGCATTGACCCAAATGGCCCCTCGACTTCCTTTCCTTGCAAAGACCAAAACAAGGTTGACCCCGTTAACTTTTTATCCCATTTCTTCTAATTCCGTTAACGAACACCAAGCTAGGGAGAAGGTTTAAAAAGAAATTAATAAAAATAATAAAAAAAAGGCATACCGGAGTGCGGGATTTACAACTCTCCCCCGCTTGAAATTAGACTTCGCCCTCGAAGTCTTGACCGATGAATAGCTCGGGATAATTCTCGCGCATCTCCGCTTCGGGCTCCCACGTCCACTCTGAACCCTTCCGGTGTTGCCACTGAACTTTCACTAGTCCAATGACCCTGTTACGCGAGGTTCTCGTCCTCCTGTCAGAAATGGCAATCGGCTTTTCCACGTAATTAAGCCGATCGTCGATCTGAATGTCTTCAAGGGGGATCACTGCAGACTCGTCCACTACACACTTCCGCAATTCGGAAACATGGAAGGTGTTGTGAATAAAACTCAGTTCCTCAGGTAGCTCTAAACGGTAAGCTACTTTCCCCACACGGGCGATAATCCGGTAAGGCCCAATATAACGAGGCCCTAGCTTTCCTCGCTTGCGAAACCGGATCACCCCTTTCCAGGGTGAAACCTTCAACAATGCATAATCGCCTACCTGAAACTCTAAGTCTGACCGCCTTTTGTCGGCGTAGCTCTTTTGTCGACTCTGAGCAGTAACTAATCGATCTCGAACCACCTGAATCATCTCGGTCGTTTTCAACACAATGCCAGTGCTCCCTAACACCCGATGACCAACCTCGCCCCAACAAACGGGCGTCATGCACTTCCTACCGTACAACAACTCGTATGGCGGCATGCCAATACTAGAGTGGTAGCTGTTGTTGTAGGAAAATTATGCTAGAGGTAGGTACTGATCCCAACTACCTCCAAAATCGACGACACAAGCTCGAAGCATATCCTCAAGGGTCTGAATGGTTCGCTCGCTCTGTTCGTCCGTCTGTGGATGGAAGGCCGTACTAAAGTGTAACTGTGTTCCCATCTCCGACTGGAACTTCTCCCAAAACCGGGAGGAAAAACGAGTGTCTCTGTCGGAGACAATCGAAACTGGCACTTTGTGCCTGGCCACGATCTCACATACAAACACCTCCGCAAGCTTCTCCGCCGAGGAGCTTTCCCTGATGGCCAAGAAGTGAGCACTCTTGGTCAGACGGTCAACGATCACCCAAATGGCATCGTTCCCACGAGGAGTCCTTGGGAGTTTCATTATGAAGTCCATAGTAATCTTTTCCCACTTCCAAACCGGGACCTCCAACGGCTGCAATTTCCCATGTGGTCGTTGATGTTCCGCTTTGACCTTCCGACAGGTCATACATACCTCAACACATCTAGCAACATCCCGCTTCATGTCGGGCCACCAATAACCTTCACGCAAGTCTCTGTACATCTTTGTAGCTCCCGGGTGAATCGAGAAGTTGGACTTATGTGCATCATCCATTAGTACCTGCCGGTTCCCACCGAAGAATGGAATCCAAACCCTACCGTGTCGAGTTAACAATCCCCGACTATCACGAACAAAATTCGGGATTTCCCCCGACACTCTTTCCCGTTTTGCATTTTCCTCCAAGACAGCCACCTCCTGAGCGCTCCTTATCGACTCCAGAATCGGTGTAACCACTGTCAATCGCTGACATAAACCCCTCAATGGATTACCGACCGGATGTCGGCTGAGTGCGTCCGCGACTACGTTCGGTTTACCCGGGTGGTAAAGTATCTCGCAGTCATAATCCTTGACCACATCGAGCCACCTTCGCTGACGCATATTAAGGTTCTGCTGATCCATCAAGTACTTGAGGCTCTTATGGTCAGTGTAGATCGTACACTTGACACCATAGAGATAGTGCCTCCAAATTTTAAGGGCAAACACTACCGCTCCCAACTCCAGGTCATGAGTCGGGTAATTCGCTTCATGAGGCTTCAGCTGCCTCAAAGCGTAGGCTATGACCTTGCCGTGTTGCATAAGCACGGCACCCAAACCTTGGTGAGAAGCGTCACAATATACTACCAAATCCTCCATGCCCTCGGGCAAGGTTAACACAGGAGCCTCGCACAAACGCCTGCGTAGCTCCTCGAACGCCTTCTGTTGTTCCTCACCCCAACTGAACGCCGCAGATTTCTTCGTCAATCGCGTCATAGTCATCGCGATCTTGGAGAAATCCTGAATAAACCTTCGGTAATACCCTGCCAATCCTAGAAAGCTTCGCACCTCAGTAGGAGTCTTCGGCACCTCCCACCGCATCACTGCTGAAATCTTAGTTGGGTCGACCATAATACCATCCTGATTCATGACATGTCCTAGGAACTGGACCTCTCGCAACCAGAACTCGCACTTGGAAAACTTAGCGTATAACTTCTCTCGCCTCAATACTTCCCACACTTCTCAAAGATGCACCTCGTGCTCCTCCTTGGACTTTGAATACACCGGAATATCGTCGATCAACACAATCACCGATCGGTCCAACATCGGACTACACACTCGGTTCATGAGGTCCATGAATGCTGTCGGTGCATTGGTGAGCCCAAAAGGCATCACCACGAACTCGTAATGACCGTACCACGTACGGAAGGCCGTCTTCTCCGTGTCCTCACTCCTGACCCGCGTCTGGTGGTACCCCGACCGTAAATCAATCTTGGAGAACCACGAGGCCCCCTGAAGGTGGTCGAACAAATCGTCAATCCTTAGTAAAGGATAACGATTCTTTACCGTAAGCTTATTCAGCTCCCGGTAGTCTATGCACATGTAACACCTTAGGCATATCCCACATCGGCCGTGGACATGAGAGATGCTGGGTATATTAGTAAACCTTGGCCTTACGAGACACAACGCGTTTTGGGGCCACAAGCATGCGGGTTCCTTGGGAACTCTGTGGTTAAGCGTGCTTGGGTGGGAGTAGTACCAGGATGGGTGACCTCATGGGAAGTCCTTGCGAAGTCCTTGCCAGGTCGCCAAGAACAAAGCCGTGAGCTAGTGGGGCAAAGCGGACAATGTTGTGTCGTGGTAAGCGGGATGTTACAAATGGTATCAGAGCCACTCCTGTGCCGTTCGGGGTGGTGGGGCAAATCTCATCGAGGACGATGAGTCCCTAAGGGGGGGTGTGTAACACCTTAGGCATATCCCACATCGGCCGTGGACAGGAGAGATGCTGGGTATATTAGTAAACCTTGGCCTTACCAGACACAACGCGTTTTGGGGCCACAAGCATGCGGGTTCCTTGGGAACTCTGTGGTTAAGCGTGCTTGGGTGGGAGTAGTACCAGGATGGGTGACCTCCTGGGAAGTCCTTGCGAAGTCCTTGCCAGGTCGCCAAGAACAAATCCGTGAGCCAGTGGGGCAAAGCGGACAATATTGTGTCGTGGTAAGCGGGGTGTTACAGCACATCCGCTGCGACCCTTCCTTCTTCTTCACGAATAAGATAGGTGCTCCCACGGCGAACAGCTCGGTCTAATGAACTCCTTCTCGAGAAGTTCCTGCAACTGGGCGTACAGCTCTTTCATTCCTGGTGGAGCCAGGCGATAGGGTGCCTTGGCCACCGGAGCAGCACCCGGGATCAGATCGATCCGAAACTCTACCTGTCGTTCGGGAGGTATCCCCGGCAAATCCTCGGAAAATACGTCGGTGAACTCCCGTACAACTGGCACGTCTTCCGCAGACTCCTTCGCTTCCCCAACATGCGTGTCAATCACGTATGCCAAATATCCCTGACCACTATGGTGAAGGTACCTCCGAGCTCTCGCAGCCGAACATATGGCCATAGTCCGTCTAGACGAATCTACCTGTACTAACAGTTCTCCCCCGCTTGGGGTTCGAACTCGCACTTGTTTGTGACGACAAACAATCTCCGCGTCGAACTTATCCATCCAATCCATGCCCACAATCACACAAAGATCCCGCATAGCGATCGGGATCAGGTCAATGGGAAACCGCACTCCTGAGATCTCTAAAGTGCACCTACGAAACACGTCCGTGACCGTCAAGGTCCTATCATCAGCCACCTCAACAACAAGAGGATGACTCAAACGTCCTACCACTCGGCCCAAACCCTCGTTAAAAGTGTGAGACACAAAAGAGTGAGTAGCCCCGCTATCATACATCACAACCGCAGGCACCGAGTTAACTAGGAACGTACATGTAACCACTTTAGGCGTCACCTGCGCCTCATCCACCGTCAACTGGTGAACTCTACCTCGAGCCGTTCCCACCCCGGCAGACCTGCTCGACCATCGGTAATACGTAACGGGGCATTCCTAGGCGCCCTCTGTGCTCCACCCCCAATAGCTACCCCTGCTCTAGGACAGTTGGCCTTTACATGGCCCGTCTGATTACAGTTGAAACAGACCACTAGCGGTACCTTACAATCCCGGCTAAGGTGACCGGGTTGGCCACACTTAAAACACCCCTACTACGCTCACGCTCCACTCCTTGGCTTTCTCGTGACTCTCCCCGACTCGAGTATGGACCCTGTGCTTCAGATAGTAGGAGCTCTGCTACTACCCTTCACACCTATCCTTACTCGTTTCGAGTCCTGTCCCGGGACGTCCAAGTAGTTGCTTACCACAAACAAACACATATGTCCACTCCGGCATATGTAAACACTTTTCCTAGCTCCCTAGAAAAGTCGTAACAACCCACTACCCTTTCTAGAACGGGACCCCCACTAACCCTGACGAGTCGCCTCGTAAACGCGCAGTCGTATACAGTGAAATCAGATAGACATTCGAATATAAGATTCTATCCTACAACGGTTGGACTCAAACAAGAGCTGCGCAATAGAACTAAATCCAACATTCTAAGGCTATTCGGTTCCTACCGCATACAACCTATAGTGCATTCGCTTAACAACCTATCAAAGTTAGCATAAGTCCCTAATAGCAAGCAACAACCATACAATACAGTGTATTAAGCACCAAGCAATCTAGCATACATACTCCTATGTTCTAGAAAGCAATTTTTCATACGTACTCATATGTAAACGCTATTCCCAGCTCACTAGGAATTTCATCTCATCCCACTACCCTTGCTACAACGGAATCCCTGTTAGCCATAACGAGTTGCCTCGCGAATACCCAGTCGCATGCAGCGTGAATCAAATAGACATTCGAATACAAGATTCTATCCTAGAACGGTTGGACTCAAACAAGAGCCGCGCAATAGAACTAAATCAAATATTCTAATGCTATATGATTCTTACTGCATACAACCTATAGGGCCTACACTTAACAACCTACTATAACTAGCATTGATTCCTACTAGCAAGCAGTCATCATACAGTACAGTGTAAACAACATAGGCAATCTAGCATGCATACCCTATGCCTAGAAAGCAATAAATACACTAAGCACTATACCTTCCCAATTGGCGTCGGCTGACTGTACACACTGCGCCCACGATCACCGGTTCCCAAACGGGTTTTCCCTTTTTCTTTTATTTTAAAGGATTTTAGTAAAAGAATTTAAAATTTTCACAACCGCAACTTGAGACCAAACACACCGAGATGTGTTTGATTCACTCAAGTTGTGCTATGATACCAAGTTGTAACGTCCCAAAAATTACAAGGAAATTTAAATTTTCTAAAACATATATTCCATTATAAAACAACCACAATTTAATAAACCGTAACTCAATTAAAGTTAATGTCGTCAACTCAAACAGTCAAAAGAATTTATGCAGCGGAAATATTATAAATAAAATTTAAAAGTTTAAAAGTGTAAATTCCACCAATTCTCGGCGCCCGCGCTTTGTGTGTGTACCATCAAGCCCGACTGCCGCTCGCACCTGAAATCACAACATATTGGGAAAGGGTAAGCTAAACGCTTAGTGAGTCCTACCACCCACGCAGGTAGCAACCCCACGTATATCGCTCCTACTCGCAAGTAGGTAACATCACTATCACCACGAATATAAACCAAATAATAATTAATGTATAAATACGAACCTTGGTCCCACCGAGTACACAAAAATATTTTGATACAAACTCAGTCCCACCTAGCCCTCGGTCCCACCGAGTAAAGATAATATAATTGTACTAGCTCAGTCCCACCGAGCCCTCGGTCCCACCGAGTAAAGATAATATAATTGTACTAGCTCAGTCCCACCGAGCCCCCTAGTCCCACTGAGGTGTATGCAAGCACAAATAATCGACAAATAATTTCAACAATTCACAACTAATCATCACATCCCAACTAGTTCATGTAAACACGTAATAACACGCGACAGAAAATAACGTTACACATGAAATTCCTAACTATGTGGTGAGAGAACTCACCTCGAATGCGCGCCTATCTCACAAACAATAGTCCAAGCTCCACAATCCAAAATCACTTCCCAACACCTAAACGAACGTTAAAATGTATTAACGCGAGACCCGGACCCTAAAACACGACGCACGCTTAAACTGTCACTAAAATGACTTTTCTGTCTAGCCAAACAGGTCTGTTCGGGACCTGTTCCGACCTCCCCAAACACATAAAATCCTCAATTACATTACATAAACAGAAAGTGCTCTGAGTTAGGGTTCCAAGGACATATTATACTCCTCCTAACGATTTTTCTACAATTTAATACGGATTTTACAAAAACGGTTCGCAGAACAGCGAAAACAGAACCTTTCAGTACAAAACGACGATTTGACCTAAGCTACGTTCCGAACTGGTTTTTGCACAAAACATAGAAAAGTTACTAGACTCAAAATGGGAACTTTTGGCACCGATTTCGCCTCAATCCGTGTAATACCCCGGGTAAGTTCGTTAGTTAAATCCTAGTTCCGTTAAATTTAGTTAACTTTAAAGTTATTATTTTGGGTAAGTTGAGATGCTTTAGTAAGTTAAGGGTGCTTTGGTTATTATGGAATAGTTTACGGTCTAAAATGGTAATTAGAGTGGATAATATATGAATTGAGAGTACAGATGTATTCATTATAGCAAAACTCAGCTGAAGGTGTATGTGTGTGTTTTGGGAAGAAAAGAAGAAAAAGAAGGGTTCTTGTGGTTAAGACTTCATTTGGTGTATTTGGAAGAGAAATTGAGGTATGTTGCTTTACATTTTATGTCTATAATTGCTAGTAAGTAGTTCCTATCGGAGTAGAAACATCCCAAACACTTCTGTTAATGATTCAGTCGATTTCTGGGTGAAAATGGGGTAAACCGACAGAGGTGTCCGGATAAGTTGAATGTGTCCGGGTAGCTTCTTTGGGGGTGTCCGGGTAAGTTGTTGATAGTGTCCGGACGATTTGATTGATGGTTTCCGGATGATTTAGAGTCCGGATGGCATCCGGATTCCTTGGGTTGTCCGGATAAGTCGTGTTGTCCGGATTAGTCTTGCTGTCCGGATTACTGAGGTTGTCCGGAAAAGTCTTGTTGTCCGGAAAAGGTGGTGTTGTCCGGGTTGTTTGGGTTGTCCGGATACTTTAGCTGTTTTGGTCACTTTTGAGGATTTGAGTTATCTAGAGTCCTTGGTCTTCTAGTATGTTTTATGTGATCAGTTAGTAAGGGGATATTTGTATTTAATCTATTTGCAGACTCTGTGGATTGGGATTGATAGACTCAATCTTTGGAAAAGGCTTGGAAGCGTATTTTAAGAATTCGAGGTGAGTTTTACTTTAAAAGTATTTTCAACTGGAATACATACGTATGGTTTGGGAATGTGATAATTAGTGATTAATGTGCTTATATGTATGGTGTACGTGATTGATAATATATTGAGATATATGTTGTGTTTATATTGCACGAAACGAGTATAGGTGAGCCGAATTATTGTTCGGCGGGGCTGTATGGAAATACAGCGGGGCTGCATGAAATGGCAGTGGAGCTGTAGGTAATTGCAGCGGGGTTGTATGTAATTACAGTGGAGTCGACTGTATTGTATAGTGACGATGATTAGTTGGCTTGCTACCGACTAATGTGGCCAGGGGAAAGAAGATGAGATGAGGAGAGATACACGGTGTACGAGTCCTAATGTGGTATTTATATACGTGTGGTATATGCGTGCTTATACGGAAGGTTTTATGTAAACTATTTTGATACAAAGCATTATGTGAAAAGAGTTTTATATTGATTTTGGAAAAGACCGGGATTAACTCACTAGACCCGTTTGGTCTAACCCTCATTTTGTTTTCAAAAATATGTTTTCCAGGTTAAGGATCGGCAGGAGAGGATGAAGTGTAGGAAGCTTTTGATGGATGTTGATTAGGAAACTTTTATATATTTTGTAATGTCAAGACTTTTGAGACCGTACTTGGTTTGTGATGTATCTTTTATTATGAATGTAATGAAGTTATGCAATGTATGTTATTTGTTGTATGTTTGGGAAATCGGGTCGTTACAAATGGTATCAGAGCCCTAGTTTAAGAGATTTAGGTATTTGGATTTATACCTAGACTTAAACTGCATGTGAAGTAGGATGTCTTTATTATTTTAGAACCTTGGGATGTTATGTATAAAAAGGTAGAAGGAACATCATGTAAGGTATGTTCAAATTACACCTGGCCAGTGTAAGCGTGAACTTACAAGTACATGTTGAACCGAAATATCTTGTTATATTGGGTATGTGCTTACGTGTATATTAACCTTGTTGAAATCAACAGAGTGGCAAGTCGGACTCGATGTATGGATAGAGGCGAAGACAGGTATATTTCTATACACTCTATACGTGCTAAAGTGTATTCTATGACTTCGGTGTAAAATGATTATTGGTACTTTCGTGCTTTTGTTGCTTAGCGGTGTTAGAGATATAGGTAGAGGCGGAGCGTCTATTCAATTAGTTCCTATGGTTTTGATGCAGTTTGAAGCAGTAGTGATAAGTATTCGTTGCCTTTTTGCTTAACCGAATTCCGGAACGGAATTCTTTTAAGGGGGAGATAATGTAATACCCTGGGTAAGTTCGTTAGTTAAATCCTAGTTCCGTTAAATTTAGTTAACTTTAAAGTTACTATTTTGGGTAAGTTGAGATGATTTAGTAAGTTAAGGGTGCTTTGGTTATTATGGAATAGTTTAGGGTCTAAAATGGTAATTAGAGTGGATAATATCTGAATTGAGAGTACAGATGTATTCATTATAGCAAAACTCAGCTGAAGGTGTATGTGTGTGTTTTGGGAAGAAAATAAGAAAAAGAAGGGTTCTTGTGGTTAAGACTTCATTTGGTGTATTTGGAAGAGAAATTGAGGTATGTTGCTTTACATTTTATGTCTATAATTGCTAGTAAGTAGTTCCTATCGGAGTAGAAACATCCCAAACACTTCTGTTAATGATTCAGTCGATTTCTGGGTGAAAATGGGGTAAACCGACAGAGGTGTCCGGATAAGTTGAATGTGTCCGGGTAGATTTTTTGGGGGTGTCCGGGTAAGTTGTTGATAGTGTCCGGACGATTTGATTGATGGTTTCCGGATGATTTAGAGTCCGGATGGCATCCGGATTCCTTGGGTTGTCCGGATAAGTCGTGTTGTCCGGATTAGTCTTGCTGTCCGGATTACTGAGGTTGTCCGGAAAAGTCTTGTTGTCCGGAAAAGGTGGTGTTGTCCGGGTTGTTTGGGTTGTCCGGATACTTTAGCTGTTTTGGTCACTTTTGAGGATTTGAGTTATCTAGAGTCCTTGGTCTTCTAGTATGTTTTATGTGATCAGTTAGTAAGGGGATATTTGTATTTAATCTATTTGCAGACTCTGTGGATTAGGGTTGATAGACTGAATCTTTGGAAAAGGCTTGGAAGCGTATTTTAAGAATTCGAGGTAAGTTTTACTTTAAAAGTATTTTCAACTGGAATACATACGTATGGTTTGGGAATGTGATAATTAGTGATTAATGTGCTTATATGTATGGTGTACGTGATTGATAATATATTGAGATATATGTTGTGTTTATATTGCACGAAACGAGTATAGGTGAGCCGAATTATTGTTCGGCGGGGCTGTATGGAAATACAGCGGGGCTGCATGAAATGGCAGTGGAGCTGTAGGTAATTGCAGCGGGGCTGTATGTAATTACAGTGGAGTCGACTGTATTGTACAGTGACGATGATTAGTTGGCTTGCCACCGACTAATGTGGCCAGGGGAAAGAAGATGAGATGAGGAGAGATACACGGTGCACGAGTCCTAATGTGGTATTTATATACGTGTGGTATATGCGTGCTTATACGAAAGGTTTTATGTAAACTATTTTGATACAAAGCATTATGTGAAAAGAGTTTTATATTGATTTTGGAAAAGACCGGGATTAACTCACTAGACCCGTTTGGTCTAACCCTCATTTTGTTTTCAAAAATATGTTTTCCAGGTTAAGGATCGGCAGGAGAGGATGAAGTGTAGGAAGCTTTTGATGGATGTTGATTAGGAAACTTTTATATATTTTGTAATGTCAAGACTTTTGAGACCGTACTTGGTTTGTGATGTATCTTTTATTATGAATGTAATGAAGTTATGCAATGTATGTTATTTGTTGTATGTTTGGGAAACCGGGTCGTTACAAATGGTATCAGAGCCCTAGTTTAAGATATTTAGGTATTTGGATTTATACCTAGACTTAAACCGCATGTGAAGTAGGATGTCCTTATTATTTTAGAACCTTGGGATGTTAAGTATAAAAAGGTAGAAGGAACATCATGTAAGGTATGTTCAAATTACACCTGTCCAGTGTAAGCGTGAACTTACAAGTACATGTTGAACCGAAATATATTGTTATATTGGGTATGTGCTTACGTGTATATTAACCTTGTGGAAATCAACAGAGTGGCAAGTCGGACTCGATGTATGGATAGAGGCGAAGACAGGTATATTTCTATACACTCTATACGTGCTAAAGTGTATTATATGACTTCGGTGTAAAATGATTATTGGTACTTTCGTGCTTTTGTTGCTTAGCGGTGTTAGAGATATAGGTAGAGGCGGAGCGTCTATTCAATTAGTTCCTATGGTTTTGATGCAGTTTGAAGCAGTAGTGATAAGTATTCGTTGCCTTTTTGCTTAACCGAATTCCGGGACGGAATTCTTTTAAGGGAGAGATAATGTAATGCCCCGGGTAAGTTCGTTAGTTAAATCCTAGTTCCGTTAAATTTAGTTAACTTTAAAGTTACTATTTTGGGTAAGTTGAGATGATTTAGTAAGTTAAGGGTGCTTTGGTTATTATGGAATAGTTTAGGGTCTAAAATGGTAATTAGAGTGGATAATATCTGAATTGAGAGTACAGATGTATTCATTATAGCAAAACTCAGCTGAAGGTGTATGTGTGTGTTTTGGGAAGAAAAGAAGAAAAAGAAGGGTTCTTGTGGTTAAGACTTCATTTAGTGTATTTGGAAGAGAAATTGAGGTATGTTGCTTTACATTTTATGTCTATAATTGCTAGTAAGTAGTTCCTATCGGAGTAGAAACATCCCAAACACTTCTGTTAATGATTCAGTCGATTTCGGGTTGAAAATGGGGTAAACCGACAGAGGTGTCCGGATAAGTTGAATGTGTCCGGGTAGCTTCTTTGGGGGTGTCCGGGTAAGTTGTTGATAGTGTCCGGACGATTTGATTGATGGTTTCCCGATGATTTAGAGTCCGGATGGCATCCGGATTCCTTGGGTTGTCCGGATAAGTCGTGTTGTCCGGATTAGTCTTGCTGTCCGGATTACTGAGGTTGTCCGGAAAAGTCTTGTTGTCCGGAAAAGGTGGTGTTGTCCGGGTTGTTTGGGTTGTCCGGATACTTTAGCTGTTTTGGTCACTTTTGAGGATTTGAGTTATCTAGAGTCCTTGGTCTTCTAGTATGTTTTATGTGATCAGTTAGTAAGGGGATATTTGTATTTAATCTATTTGCAGACTCTGTGGATTGGGGTTGATAGACTGAATCTTTGGAAAAGGCTTGGAAGCGTATTTTAAGAATTCGAGGTGAGTTTTACTTTAAAAGTATTTTCAACTGGAATACATACGTATGGTTTGGGAATGTGATAATTAGTGATTAATGTGCTTATATGTATGGTGTACGTGATTGATAATATATTGAGATATATGTTGTGTTTAATGAGCCGAATTATTGTTCGGCGGGGCTGTATAGAAATACAGCGGGGCTGCATGAAATGGCAATGGAGCTGTAGGTAATTGCAGCGGGGCTGTATGTAATTACAGTGGAGTCGACTGTATTGTACAGTGACGATGATTAGTTGGCTTGCTACCGACTAATATGGCCAGGGGAAAGAAGATGAGATGCGGAGAGGTACACGGTGCACGAGTCCTAATGTGGTATTTATATACGTGTGGTATATGCGTGCTTATACGAAAGGTTTTATGTAAACTATTTTGATACAAAGCATTATGTGAAAAGAGTTTTATATTGATTTTGGAAAAGACCGGGATTAACTCACTAGACCCGTTTGGTCTAACCCTCATTTTGTTTTCAAAAATATGTTTTCCAGGTTAAGGATCGGCAGGAGAGGATGAAGTGTAGGAAGCTTTTGATGGATGTTGATTAGGAAACTTTTATATATTTTGTAATGTCAAGACTTTTGAGACCGTACTTGGTTTGTGATGTATCATTTATTATGAATGTAATGAAGTTATGCAATGTATGTTATTTGTTGTATGTTTGGGAAACCGGGTCGTTACAATCCGAGTTACGAGGAAAAAGTTACGGTTTAAGCAAAACAGTGGCAGATTACTAAATTTTCACATGAAATGACACTATTGATTATTAACCCATTAAGTAGTGGCTTAATCCCAACAGACCCGAAAAGCATATGAACTACTGAATATGGGTTACCCTAGGCTGGACAACAACCGTGCACCACCCCGTGCCGCCTCCGGCGGCGGTGGTGGTTGGCGGCGTTTCTTTGACATACGATAACAACAAACGAGAAATAGACGAACTTACCTCGACGAACCCTTCTTCCTCCTCTTTTCTGACCAAACTTGCCGGCGATCGCCTCCTTCCTCCTCTCTCCTCGTCGCCGGCAGCAACCTCTATCACCCTCTCGGTTTCTCTCTCACTCTCTCGGCTTCTTTCTTTCTCTCTCTCTTTCTCTAGTTATCTTCTTGGCCTAACACACAACAAAGGGGGATGGGGAAAAGGTTTTTGGGAGTTGTTTAAGTGAAAATGAAAGGGGAAGGGGGAGGGGATCGGTCATATGGCTGGTCCCTTGCACAAGTTTGGTGCATTGACCCAAATGGCCCCTCAACTTCCTTTCCTTGCAAAGACCAAAACAAGGTTGACCCCGTTAACTTTTTATCCCATTTCCTCTAATTCCGTTAACGAACACCAAGCTAGGGAGAAGGTTTAAAAAGAAATTAATAAAAATAATAAAGAAAAGGCATACCGGAGTGCGGGCTTTACATTCGTGAAGAAACAGAAATTAGCAGTGGCAGACCTTGGCTTTACCTTGTCAGAAGGTTCACCAATTATTTGGCTTGGAGGATGGCTTTTTGTCCACTTAGTTGTGCGTGGAAGATGGTCATCAATGTCATTGATTTGTTTTGCAGAGGCTTCTTGATGTTCTACTTCTGTTGTAGCCTCTGTAGTAGTGCGTGCCTTTGTAGTTGATCCTACAGGAATGATTTGTATGAGTGGTGGTGGAGTTCGTTCCTCTGAGGACGTA
Source organism: Saussurea involucrata (assembly GCA_033807775.1). Taxonomy (NCBI): domain Eukaryota; kingdom Viridiplantae; phylum Streptophyta; class Magnoliopsida; order Asterales; family Asteraceae; genus Saussurea; species Saussurea involucrata. Next base: position 62,350,934 of record CM066317.1, read on the forward strand.
TAGACTTGGTCCTCTACATCCTTTGTTATTGGTTCCTCTGTGGATTGCGGAGTTTGTTCTTCAGCAGCTTCTGTGGTCGTTTTTCTTTGTGTTTCATCTTCTATAGATTCTTCCTCAGCATTTGCATCTGTAGTATTAACAGAAGAAGATGAAGCATTATTTGGACCAGTTAGAGTCATACCTGTAGGATTTTGTCCGACAGAGGATGGTTCTGCAGAAGCTCTTATTTTTCCAACAGAGGGGTCAATGTCGTCGTGGAACATCTCTAGGAATAGAAGATTCATTTCTTCTTTTGTTTGGGAGATGCCAGAGGATTCCCCTTTGAGTCCGAGTTCTGAACTTATTTGCTCAGAAGTCTTCTGGAATGAGTCATCAAAAGAAACATTGATGCTTTCTACGATCTTGCGTGATTTCGTAAGGTATACTATGTAGGCTTTGGAAGAGGCAGAGTATCCAATGAATTTTCCTTCGTCAGCTTTTACTTCGAATTTTCCTCTGGAATCTCTGTCGTTTAAAACAAAGCATTTACATCCAAACACATGGAAAAACTTGATGTTTGGCCGCCTTTTGTTGATCAGTTCGTAAGGAGTTTTGATGTGTCTTTTCACAATGGTTGAGCGATTCTGTGTATAACATGCTGTAGAAATCGCTTTTGCCCAAAAGTTCATCGGTAATCCGCATGCTGATAGCATAGTTCTTGCAGCCTCCACGAGTGTTCGATTCTTTCTTTCGACTACTCCGTTCTGCTGTGGAGTACGTGCTGCAGAGAAGTTCTGTGATATTCCTTCTGTAGAAAGATAGGCTTCAATGATAGAATTTTTAAATTCTGTGCCATTGTCACTTCTTAACTTCTGTATTCTGCATTCATGAAGAACTTGGATTCTTTTCATTAGATTAATCAAGATGTTTGGAACATCTGATTTCTTTCGGACAAACTCAACCCATGTGAAACACGAATACTCATCAACTAAGACAAGTATGTATTTCTTGCCACCTAGGCTCTGTATGGCAATGGGACCACAGAGGTCGACATGAAGCATGTACAGAAGCCTGGTGCAGGAGACATCTGTTTTGCCTTTGTGGGAAGCTCTTTTGAGTTTTCCCATCTCACAGGCAGAACACAAATGATCTTTATTAAATTTAACATTAGGCAAACCTTTAACTAGATCAAGTTTGACCAGTTTATCCAAGGTGTGAAAGTTCTAGTGACAGAACCTGTTATGCCATAACCAGGCTTCCTCACTTTTGCAGGCTACAAGGCAAACTTTGTCCTTGTTCTTTGAACTGAAATTCATCAGATATAGATCACCTCTTCTTTCTGCTCGCAGAAGTTCTATACCTGTGTCTTCACTTTTCAGAGCGCAGAAAGTTCTTTTGAATAACACATCGAATCCTGTATCACAAAGTTGGCTTACACTGAGTAGGTTGTGTTTAAGGCCATCCACATATGCAACTTTGTGTACAGAAACGTTTTCCTTCTTTATGGCTCCATAGCCTTTTATATGTCCCTTTTTGTTGTCACCAAAAGTTACAGATCCACCTTCGAGTGTTTCTTTGTATGTGGATAGTAAACTTCTGTTGCCAGTCATGTGCCTTGAGCATCCGGAGTCAAGATACCAGGTTGGCACATACTTTTTCTGCAGGATAATCACAGAGATTTAGGTACCCATATCCACATGGGTCCAATATTGTTAGAATTTTTCAAGTTTGCCTTAGCATTCTTGAAATACATTTTGTCTTTTGTAGAAGAATCAGATTGTTTCTTTGTGGGATTTGACTTTTGAACATTTGAGAGTAAACAATCTTGACTAGAGAAATGATTATTAAGTTTAAACATAAGATCAAAGCAATGACAATATTGAATATGAGACGTAATTTGCTTGAACTTTTCGTTGAAATTATTGAACTGAGCCACAGAGGCATTACATTCTTTCTTAACAGTAGATTTCCTATTACAAGAAGATCTATGAATAATCAAATGTTGTTTGCAAAAGCTCTGTTTAGGTCATGCCTTATGTGGGTTGCTTCTGTGGTGAACATCTTTCTTCACTGTCACAGAAGAAAAAGATTTGTTAACATTATGTTTTGAAAATCTAGAACTTATAGGATCTATAGAGGTCTTCTTTAATATATCAAGCTCAGCAGAGGTTTTGACTTGTAGATTCAAGTTTAGAAAATCTGGGCAGATAGGAATCTCTGTGAGGAACTTCAGAGGAGTAATTAACATCCTCTGTGTCATAGTGAACTATCCCAGATGTAACATCGGTCTCTGAGTCGTCAGAAGATGAATCGTCCTCGTATACAGAGGTTGAGTCATTTCTTTCGACTGAGGCTGAATTTTCCGAACATGTATCGTACGAGCTTTCTTCCTCTGTAGAATAATTTTCATAGATGGCAGAGGTTTCTGATAAGATCTCTTCAGCGAGAATTTTATCTATAGAAGATGTACAAAATTTTTCTAAAACGCTTGTTTTCCATATTTCCAAAATTTCCCTTTCAATTGTTTCTTTAAATTTTTCTTCTGAAAAAATGGGTTTAAACTCAGGAGCTTCTGCCGATAATTTCTTTTCAACATTTATCAAACAGACAAAAGCATCTTGTGTTTGAGTCTCTGGTTTACCAAACTTGAAGATACCAATCTGATCTTATGTTTTCAGATATTTCTTTGGTTTGATACCTCTATTGACAGAGGTTGAAGATGATGAATCTGTGTTTTCAAACCACATGTTGATCATCTTCTTATGTTTCCTCAAGTAAGGTTCCACAGAGATTTTTGCCCTTTTACTTTCAGAAATTAGGTTTGGAAAATCTGGTTTGTTCGTTTTTCCTATCACAAACAGAGAAGACAGAGGTTTAATTCTTTTGCCTTCAACACCTAGGGTGATATCATCATACCCTATACCCCGTCTCCCTATTTGTGAGTTTACTTTTTCATAAACCTTCTGTGCATCTTTATAGTTTTTAAGTAAAACTTCTCTTCTGAGTAGATCTTGCCAAAGTATCTCTCTCTCTTTGAAAGTATTCTTTAAGAGCTCTTATGTCAGTTGTTTCGCTCCTTGAAACTGAAAGTTCTTTTGTTTTATCTTTTAAAGCAGAGGTTAATTCAGAAATTTGCTTTTTCAAAGGATCTAGATTTTTGTTCCAATTCTTTTCTATTCTTTTTTTTTCTTCAAAAATCTCGGCCTTTTCTTGAGTGAGAAGCCGTACTTCTCTCTCATTAAAAATGAGTCTTTTCTGAACTCTTTTAGTTCAATTAATTCAATGTTAAGTCTAAGTAAATTGTCATCTACAGAGGTAGTACAAGAGGTAGAGTTTGAAGTGGATACCTCAGAGTCAGTGCAGGAGTCGACTTCTGCCATGCCATAGAATAGGTAATTGGCGGTGTATTCATCGTCAGAAGTAGAGTCTGACTCGAAGTCTTCCTTGTTCGCCTCAGAATGCCCTTTGTTCGCCATTAGGGATTTTTGCGCATAATACTCAGCCTTCTTTTTGTAAAAAGTTGAGTCCTTCTGTGGGCGATTCGATCTACTTCTGCATTCATTTGCAAAATGGCCTGGCTTCCCACAGTTGAAACAACCTTGGGGAGTGTTTTCCAGTACGATCGTTGGACTTCTGTAGGTCTCCACCTTTCTCTGTTCGGCATTCGTTTTCATAATGACCAGGCTTGCCGCACTTGTAGCATTCTTGTTGTGTGTGGCTTACCAAGTCATCTGACCTCTGTCGGTCATTCCCTCTGTAGTTTCTGTCGCTTGACCTCTGTCGGTCATTTCTATCATTTGACCTCTGTCGGTCACTAGATTCTTCTCTTCTTCCATCATTTCTTCTTTCTCCTCGGTTGTCTTTGCCATATCTATCATTTCCAGAACCTCTCTGGTTTCCTCTGAACTCTCTTGTGAATAGAGTTAAGGATTTAGCTAATGACGCAAGAGTTATCTCTTCTGCTATCAGCTCGTCTTCTTCGCTGTCAACCATCACCATCTTCTTCTTTTCCTTCTTCTTTTCTTCTGTAGCTCTCTCACTACTTGATCTCTCTGCAGCCTCTGTAGAATTACTAACCAATGCGTATGGTGCAATGGTTAGTGTTTTGGCCTGTGCTATTTGAGGATCTTGTGCGGCTAGTGTTCCATAGAGATCAGAGAGTGTCCAGGAGTCTAGATCTTGGTTTGTTTGTAAAGACATAGACAACTGGAGCCACTCATCATTCAGGCTCTTCAAAAACATGACGTTGTTTTCTTCTGAGGTTCTGTGAATGCCTGATTTTCTGCATTTGTTTACGAGAGAGTTGAATCTGTCGTACGTCGTTTGCAGAGATTCTGTTGCAGAGGCTCTGAAGGCATGATATTCATTTATGTATTGTGCCCTTCTGTTCTTCTGTGTTTTAGCACCCCCTTCAAGCTGTCTTTCTAATTCTTTCCAAAGATCGTGCGCTGTTTCGCATGCATCTAAGGATTGAAAAAGTTCATTTGGGATAGCCATGATTAATATTCTCTTGGTTTTCTGTGCAACTTCATCTTCTGCCTTATCTTCGTTTGACCATTCTCCTTTTGGCTTCGGTTTTAGATGTTCCGGGATTTCAAGAGATTCAGCTGTAGCTGGTATACGTGGTACGGTTATCATGGGAACTTGAGGAGGGTTGTAAAGATATTGTACGAGAGATTTTTCAATACCCTCAAAGAAATGGATCATTCTTATCTTCCATTGAGGATACTCATCTCGAAGAAGAGTAGGAGGTTTGGTTAGCGAACCAGCAGTGAAAAAGTTATTTGTATTTGTCATTTTGTAAGGGTTTCTAAGGTTCTAAAAAGATAATATGATGAAAGAGTACGAGTTTGATGATCTGGAAGATTTTCTAGGTTTTTGACAGTTCCCAGTTTTCACTTTAAAGGAGTTTTAACCTGGTGAAAACAAGTTTCTTTTAAGAATACAGTTTTTGAATGTAAATCGAAAAATGATAGGAAATACAGAAACCTCTTAATGAAAATGAAGAACAGGTTAAAACAGAATGATATCTATCACAGATCTTGTAAAGAGGATCACTTGATATTGAAAATCAAGGTTCACTCTAATACCAATTGTTGGATCCCATATTCACTTTAGACAAGATTAACAATCTATTAGTTTGAGTATGTTTGATGCAGAAGCGTATTTAATAAACTAACAGATATGTTTGATAGATATTGAACACACACTTATAAATAAACAGTAAAGAACGAAATGATATCTTTAAAGGTTACTGTTATTCAATATATGATAAGAACACCAAGAACAGATTTAGAACTGTTTGGTGTGTGTGTGAGAGTGTAATACTCAGGCAGATTTGACGATATAAAGCGTAAGAGTATTTAGATTCGTTGAAGGAAGATCTCAACAAGAGACTTCCTTTTATACTACTCTAGGAGACCATAAAGCATGAGTTACTGTTCTTTTAACGACATGAATAGTAGAACGGATGGTATGAGCAGTGGACCGGATGGCATGAACAGTTGTTCGTACTGTATGCATTTAATGGAGCAGATGTACTCTTTGTATTGCATTAAATGGCGCAGACGTCTATTTTGTACTATGCCCTATTGAGTCCATTCAGAGCTTGACACGTGTTGAGGTTTGACAGGGCACGCTTCCATGCAAGTTGATGAACGGATCCAGTAACAGTAGCAAGATATGAAATATCTTCAAGTCTTCATTGCAAACCACAGAGGCTCTGTAATGGGTTACAGAGGTTATGTGGTCTGGTCTTCAGTAGAGCAGACTTCACCGGGTTCCGAGTAGTTGATCTTCTTTGTGCGTACAACAGAGATTCTGTTTACCTCTTTGTATCTGTAGCACTTTGACCTTGATCTTTCAGAAGAAGTGGCAGAGCCTCTGTAAGAGGCTTTCTTTACTTAGCCTATTTTTCACTACTTCTAAATACTTCTATGATTAGAAAGATTGAAGCTAACACCAACAGTAAACAAAAGCTATAGTCTTGATGATATTGATGTAGATGAACCTGAAAATTCAAGACAACAACCTTGGGACAAATATCTATTGTAAACTGATCATACTCCAAGAAATTTTCAATAAACCGAACCAAAAGAATAGACCAAAAACCGGGAAAGGAAGCAAATGTTGGGATAACATTACAGTATCCAACTTAGAAAAGAAAGAGGAAATATCAATCATTTGAGCACAACAAAAACCAAATTTGAGCACAAAATTTCACCCTTATCACTCCAGTCCCAAAACCTCAAATACTTGAAAGCAAACATTGTCCATAATGGCTTTTGAAGACCGGCCAAAATCCATTCAAGTCCATGATCACAAATTGCTAAAAGAAACCTCCTTTGATAAAACCACATCTGAATAAAACCCAAGTTGCAGTTAATGTATATTTCCCATCATTCACCACATAAGCATGATTACCTTGGAAGTTGGAACCTCCCAAGAGAAAGCATCAAACCAGTAATGGTGATAGGCATCAGTTTCCTATAAAATCCACGAACTTACATCAAAACTTTATACAAAACCTGGATAGTAAAAGAATCATTAAATCACAAAGCAATGAATTCTTTTTATTTATTACAGAAAGATGCTCTACCAAAGTTCCTATGCTTAATAGAATGGCTTACATCTAAACTATTTGATTCAGATCACGACATACACATTCGGAAGAGCTCTGGTACCTATGTTTAAACTGAGATAATAAACATCAAAAAACTCTGAATAAAAAAAATAGAATCAGAATAACATAGCAAGAAACTTGGTCCTGGATGTATGAAATTCCTTGTTGAAACAACCGGCAAATACGAAGGAGCAGATCCCATTATATCTATTTTATGGAGAAAGAATTGTAAAACACTATACAACATTATCGAGGGTTGAATAAAACTTGCAAATAGCCTAGTCATTTAATAAGCTAACAATCAAACCTTGATTAGAAATTTTTTAGCATCATTCAACAATATGTTTGTGCTTTGTAATCACCTTATGATTTTTTTTTAATTCTAATCATCATCGAAGGTCATCTTCTTTCTTGCAAAATAGAAAAGGAAGATGAATAAAAATGGTTGTTAATTCAAGTTGAAAACCGCCAAAAACACGAAAGAAAGAATGTATTTGTGCCAACACCGTTTATGCTTGGTCAGGTAGGTCGACGACCTCTACAACCATGCCCACCGTCGGATCTTCCACCATCTCGGCCAACAAACCTACCTCGTCTCCCTCCACTCCTACCACAAAGTTCCAGTGTTTGATTGAACCCATTACTGTCAGCAAAATCAATATGAGCGTACCTGTAAAAAGATGAAAAACATAAAGTTTCAATAAACCCTCAGAAATAAACCTTCAAATCGCATGAAAACACACAAAATAGAAAGGAAATTGATGAAACCCTAGAGCTGAGAGTGAATTTGAGACAGAGGAGTACCTGTGATTCGTGAAGCAGCGAGGGACGAAGAAATTTTAATTGTAAAACCCTTCCACTTGGATTCTGACTCTTTCCCTTCTCACATTGTTTATAGGTAGCAGGTAGAAGCGTATGGCATGATACTGTGAAGCCGTAGAAAGGGAGGTCAAAAAGCATGGCTGGAGGTATAAGGGGATGGTGATAAGGGAGTCGATCAGAAAGTAGGGCTGGAGTTGGGCCGTACAGGGATGGACCTCCATGTCGATCAGAAAGCAATCAACCGTGGCCAGGTTTTAAATGTATTGCATTAAAGAGTTGTACATTATGCTTTAAAGATGGTAATTAAGAGTTTTCTCATTTTTGTGCTTTAGAAACTTGTACGTTATGCATGAAAACTTGTCTTTAAGACTTTAGATGTAAATGCATATATAAGTAGTATAGATATAGATAGATATATGTTTGAGCTTTTCTATATATATCTGTTTGGGCTTTTTCTATCAATGGTCAAAATTCACATTAAGCAGTAGGCAACTAAGCATGGAACAAAATTCAGAACATAAAAGTAGCCATTGAATCTCTTTGACAAAAAAAGTAATATAGTAATTTTTTAAAGGAAAATTAATTGTTTTAGCCAATTTTTTCATGATTGTTTAATCTTTTATCTATATTTTCTTTCACTTTATCAAAATAGTACTAGGTCTGTAATTTTTGTGAACCTAACTAAAAAATACTAAATAGATTCAAACTTGATCGTTTTACCTTTATAAAAATGACTTAGGTCTGCAATATAAAAACAGATTGATGAGATTCGTTTTTTTTTTAATTAAGTCCGTACTATCTTTCATCTTTGCAGACCCGGTGCCATTTTGGTAAACTTGAAGAGAATGTGGCTAAGATGTTGAACCATCATGAAAAAATGGCTAAAACAATTAATTTCCCTTTTTTAAATTAGTTATGTGATATTCAAAATATTTTGATGAAACAAAAAATCTTACGCTTTGTTCTATGAAACTAAGTTTTAGTCCCATACCATCTTACTTATTTTTGTCCTATAACGTACCAAACATGAAACTACTTTTTCTTTGTTCCCTTATATCTCACACAATCCAAATGCACCATTATCTTTATGGTTTAAAAAAAATGATGTGAACAAAAAATTTATCTTTCTAATGGCAATCACTATGTTTTTTCACAAGCCAAAAAATCATTTAAGTTTTAGTAAATTACATTTTTGGTTTTTGTGATTTATACAAAATCACTTTCTACACCTTTAATTTGAAATAGTTATAGAAAACATCCCGTGTTTTACATTTTTCACGTATTTAGTCCCTTTACTCTAACACCATAAGATGATTATGTTAAGTAGATTAATTAGAAGTGCAATTTTGTAATTTTGTGATTTTTTTTGTTTTCTATAAACTATAGAGACCAATAATATACTATATTAATACCCTTGTCCATCTCTTTCTCTCTCTCATCTCTTTGATAATATATACACACATACATTATATATATATATACACATGACACATTGCATATACATATATATATATATATACACACACTAGAGCACATAATTGTATATACATTCACAGACACAATATAGGCAAAGCGGGAGCATATATACCTATACATACATAGCATTCATATATTCACCCATATATACAAATGATAGGCGGGTTTACACCCTTCTATTCCAACCGCAAGTGTATGAGTTGAATCAAGTAATATGTACTTGGAAGTACGAGTATTGAACCAAAGAACTAGGAACGGAGTATCACAATGACTATAATCACTATTAACTGGACGATCCAATTGGAATAGTTGTTGATAATATAACCGATTAATAACTAAATAAAATAAATAAACTTTAGAGTAAAAGCAAAGAACAAATGTGGATTTTTTTGGGAGAAATGTAGTTGAGGGTTGGAATCCCAATGGTTTCACAAAGAATACTCCACTTATGATAATTACCCGACTAATCCAATCAAATGAATACACAATCACGTAAATAATTGTTATTCTCTCTAGAGCAACAACAAAGTTATTTCTAGAAAACGCAGGTTTTATCTTCTCGATCTCAACCTAGGAATTCAGAAATTCATTAAGAACAAGATTGTAAAACAAGTACTAAGGTTTACTTGGTATATCTCTATCCACTTTCTCACCGTATGCATACAAATTCAAGCGAGGTTATGGAATATTTCTCTCGAATCGGATTCGTAACAATTAAATCAATTTGCAAGGTGATCAAACTCACAAAAGCATTAAAACCAAATTCATATGTTTCATTGATTAGAAGAACTAATAAGAATCACAAGGTTTCGTGTTCATATGCTTACAACCCAAAGTTCATCCACCCCCAACAAATCTAAAGATTAGTTCATGTTGGGGGTGTTAAAACACAAAGCAAAAATGAGAGAAAGTAGAGTAGACATGGTTCTTGAACATGAAATCAATGTATGAACAAAGTCCCTTTTGTTGAATCGTAATACCCACGAACAAGGAATTGATCTTCATTAATTCGGCGTTCCACTATGATTTCGTTATGTTAATCAGCGTTAAAATCTATGGAAAATCGTCCCTTGCCTATCTCAAGTCGATATCGTGAACGTATCAGCTCGTCGCCGGTACTTACACCGGGGGTTAGGTGCCGACAAAAGTACCGATGACCACTGTTTTCCAGAATTTTGGGATGGCGGGAGTTACAGCGGGACTTAAGTACCGGTAGGCACTGTTTTGCAAAAATTAAGATTTTCCATTTGCATGACGGTCCAACTTTACACGTCTCGGTGGCACTTTTTTGAGTTTCTTTAATGCATCTCTTCGGCCTTTGATGTAACGTCCCAATTTCATAAACATTCAATATCATATAATAAGCATTTGAATATCATAATTAAGCTTTTCTTTACCTCATCGCTAAAACATACTAAACCTAATCATGACAGTGAAAGTCTCTAGGTTCACAGCCGAGAACTAACTATAGATATCATAAATAAAAACTGGAGTTGCTCTAATCTCCAAGTCCTTCATGTCGTCTTTCCTAGTTCTTACCAGAAGAACCGGCTGTACGCTTACCTAAAAATGGTTTAGTCTTGAAAGCGAGGGTTAGACCAAAAGGCCTAGTGAATTCCCTCCGAAAACAACATGTAAAATAGTTGGAGAACATTTATCAATAAACCATAAAGTATCATCAGTCATGGTACTGCACTGTGCATGGATCACATAAACATTCTGCGATAAGGGTTCCATTAGGCTCCCTTCTCGCCCTCTTTGGAGCCCACACAGACTCCCCTCTACCGGATAGGAGGGAAACGAATTCCAACCTACCGGCCTGTCATACATATCCAAGGGATCCTCAGATCCCGAGAATCTTTCTCTGAACCCACAGTGCAGACCGACACCACATAGCATACACATACATTCATGAAAACATGTAGGTTAAAATATCCATACGTCATGCCTTTCATTTCTTCATGCTAAACATTTCTTTTAATAAAACAGATACGTTTCGTGAAAATCATGCAAATTAGTTCATAACATTGCATGCTCGATAAACCATAATCAGTTAAAACATTTATCACTTTGCGTTATAAAAAAGGTTTTAGGGAACTCACCTGATAGAAGTTTCCTTCCTAACCTCGTGCCTTGAACCGACTGTGCACCTATTGCATAATCATCATTTAATTAGGCATGTCTCAATTTTCCGATCCTAGTTCCTTCTCTTAACTTAGTCTCAATTAACTGTTTTCTAAGTCCAATAATCAATTTCCTTGCCTCGTGAACCTTAATCCAAACTTAAACCAACCTCGGTCCAACTTTCATGTGAAATGGGCCTGTCAACAGAAGCCCGAAAGGTCCAGGTCTCAGGGTTTTGCGCCAGCTGAGGTTTGCGCCAACCTGGCTTGCGCCAGGTGAGGTTTGCGCCAACTGCACTTTGCGCCAACTGCACTTTGCGCCAAACCTGATTCTTTCTAAGTGTCGCGCTTGCAGGTTCGAACAGATATCGATTTCATACTTTACTAATACTGAAACCTTCTTAAACATTCCAATTAATGAGGTTTTTAATACATAATCTTACCAATTACTTCCATTTACTCCTTAACCAGTAAAATCCCTAATCGACTGATTTCTTTAATTAGCAAACACATTCGTGAGTCAAAACCTCTACATTGCTTGATAAATTATTACAGCTAAACAAGAAATCATATAGAACATTAACTTATCTAACTATGCACTAAGCAAGAATTAACATTTAGTGATTGAATGCTTACCAAACAATTGAGATTCTCTTCCCCAATTTATGCCTTAACGAAAACTGCTCTCACCTTCTTTTCTTCAGGCGCCAACCAAAACTATAATGCTCCAAATGATTGAAACCTAGAATATCGTACCCTTTTATAACTTCTTCAAATTGCTAGAAGGTCCTTCAATTCCAACTCTATTTTATAAAAAATTTGCCACCAAACCTTTCATTTTCTTTTAGAAACTAGGGTTGTTACATTTGACCCATGAATTGACTCGTACATCCTCCATTTGTCATTAACTCGTCGGATACTTCATTTTCGTCTATAATTAGCTTCTTTCGAACCAAATTCTTCGTTTATTCTCGAAACATGGATTCCTGAAAAATCATGAATAAATCGTGAAATACGCTTTGTTTGTTTGGAATTTAATCACGGAAAGTGGTGCTAAAATAATGCAAAAAATGGCGTTATCAACAAACAATATATATATATATATATATATATATATATATATATATACACACACACACACACATGCAAGGAGCATCATCGACGAGAGAGAAACGAAAAAACATCCTACCTCGACGTCACCATCTCCACTCTACCCACGTTGTCGACCATATCCACTTTGGTCACTTCAATCACCTAAATCCATCATGGAGCCTTGTTTAAGATTCAACGGTTCTGTTAACGGCTTAATATGTTTTTGTATCCTGTTATATGATGAAATTAAGATATGTAACCCTACTCTTTCCACCGTATCAACTCTCCGGTCATGTGATCCCTTTCCCAGTAGAAAGCATTTTCGATTCGGGTATAATCCTAAAACGGATGATTATAAAGTTGTCAAGTTAAAGCATAGTTTTAATCTTGTAACGTCCCAAAAATTACAAGGAATTTAAAATTTTAAAACATGCATTTCATAATAAAACAATCACAATTTAATAATTCGTAACTCAAATGAAGTTAACGTCGTTAACTCAAACAGTCAATAAAGTTTATGCAGCGGAAATTTCATAAAATAAAATCCAAAGGTTTGAAAGTGAAACTTAAACAATTCTCGACACTCCGCGCCTAGTGTGTGTACCGTCAAGCCCGACTGCCGCTCGCACCTGAAATCACAACATATTGGGAAAAGGGTAAGCTAAACGCTTAGTGAATCCTATCACACACGCAGGTAGCAACCCCATGTATATCGCCCCTACTCGCCAGTAGGCAACAAAACCATCACCACGAATATAAATCCACATAATAATTAACGTATAAATACGAACCTCGGTCCCACCGAGCACACCAAAAAAATATATCGACACAAGCTCAGTCCCACCGAGCCCTCGGTCCCACCGAGTAAAGACATTGATACCAGCTCAGTCCCACCGAGCCCCCGGTCCCACCGAGTAAAGATAATACAATTGTACTAGCTCAGTCCCACCGAGCCCTCGGTCCCACCGAGCCCCCCAGTCCCACCGAGGTGTACACAAGCATAAATAATCCACATACACATTCAACAGATCACAACTAGATATCACATCCCAACAAACTCACGTAAACACGTAATAACACATAATAACACGTAACACAAAATAACGATATGCATGAAATTCCTAACTACGCGGTGAGAGAACTCACCTCATAAGCGCGCCTAGCTAACGAACAACAGTTCAAGCTCCACCAAACCGGGATCACTTCCCAATACCTAAACAAATGTTAAAATGCATTAACACGAGGTCCGAACCCTAAAACATGACGCACGAACAACTGTCGCTAAAACTACTTTTCTGTCTAACCAAACAGGTCTGTTCGGGACCTGTTCCGACCTCCCCAAACACAGAAAATCCTCAATCACATTACATCACCAGAAAGTGCTCTGAGTTAGGGTTCCAAGGATATATTATACTCCTCCTAACGATTTTTCTACAGTTTAATACGGATTTTACAAAAACAGTTCGCAGAACAGCGAAAACAGAACCTTTCATTACGAAACGACGATTTGGCCTAAGCTACGTTCCGAACTGGTTTTTTCACAAAACATAGAAAGGTTACTAGACTCAACATGGGAACTTTTGGCACCGATTTTACCCCAATCCGTGCTACGAGTAAAAAGTTACGGCTTACGCAATACAGTGGCAGATTACTAACTTCCCATGAAATCATAAGATGGCTTTGCAAAACGACTAGGCGGTTTCGGGCCAAGACCACAACGGTCTTAGGGTTCCACCAGGTGGTTTTTAGGGTTTAGGCCGCGGCCCCACCCACTGCCACCTCCGGCAGTGGGGCACGGCGGCGGCGGCGGTGGTGGCTTCGCCGGAAAATGAAAAGAAAAAAGGAAAAGGAACGAGGGTTTACCTTACGGCGAAGCGGCGGCGTTTTCTACACTCCTCCGGCGGTAGTGGCAGCGGTGAAGGATGGTTGCCGTCGTGCTCTCCCTCCCTCTCCTCTCGCCGGCGACCTATCTCTCTTTCCCTCTCGATTTCTTTCTTTCTCTCTCTCTCTTCGATTACTCTCTCTCTAGCTTTCTTCTTGGCCGAACACACAACAAGGGGGGGGGGGGGGGGGGATGGGGAAGGTTTTTGGGAGTTGCTTAAGTGGAAAACGAAAGGGGTGAGGGAAGGGGATCGGTCATATGGCTGGTCCCATGCACAAGTTTGGTGCATTGACCCAAATGGCCCCTCAACTTCCTTTCCTTGCATAAAACCAAAACGAGTTGACCCCGTTAACTTTTTGTCCCATTTCGTCTAATTCTGCTAACGAACACCAAGCTAGGGAGAAGATTTTAAAAAGAAATTAATAAAAATAAAAAGAAAAAGGCATACCGAAGTACGGGCTTTACAACTCTCCCCCGCTTGAATTAGACTTCGTCCTCGAAGTCTTGACCGACGAAAAGCTCGGGATAACTCTCGCGCATCTCCGTTTCGGGCTCCCACATCTCAACCTCAGGTTCCCAAGTTCACTCGGAACCCTTTCGGTGTTTCTACTGGACCTTCGCTAACTGGAATTTACGATTTCCCACACCGCCTAAAAATCTCTCGAATACTTTTCTTACCACAAAACTCCTTCAAGGACACTGAAATTATGATCGATAGAACACTTCACCAATTGGAATCATTCCTAGCCAAGCGACTTCGGTTGTCTCCCAACCTTAGATATTCCATACCTCCCGATTCAAATCTCAAGCTCTAAACATTCTAAAATTTCTCACCAATATACCCTACAGGATACTCGAATTCGATCATTCCTACTATTAACTGTCGATTAACTCCTACGAGTTTCACTAGACTCCCAAAATTTACCTTACACGAATCGTCAAACCAGTAAATTTAAAGTCACTCACGAAGATCATTCCACCATAACCATTCACCACAAGCAAACATCTCAGGATTACTACTACCATCAACATAATTTCCTTAAAATCGGCTACAATTCTCCAATTACACTAAGGTGTTTGGCCTCAAGCCCAAAAGTCGACACCTAAATATACTATTTACCTCAAAAGTTCTACGCATTTATCCTCTTTATTACAAAGGGCATCATTTCCTAACCGCTACTATTCGGCCTACAGTACTCACACGCTTGGAATACCCAACCTTCCACCATCGACGTATCTTCCACACTCGCTCTACGAAGCCTAGTTACACCCCAACGCCTACTTCTCAGGTACGTCTCAAGTCCTGGCACATCGGAGCTACCTCTTAGGTAAGTGCCCAAGACTGTATTCTCTTAGTGCCTACTGGAAAGTCAAGGTCATAACACATGAATACCGGAGTCCCACCCCGAGATACCCAACCGATCATTAAGACCGATCAATTGACCCATGACTATCACGGACAAAATTCGGAATTTCCCCCAAAACTCTCTCGCGTTTGGCATTTTCCTCCAAAACTGCCACCTCCTGAGCACTACCTATCGACTCGAGAAGAGGTGCAACCACTGTTAACCGTTGACACAAGCCCCACAGTGGCTCACCATCCAGATGTCGACTAAGTGCGTCCGTAACAACATCCGCTTTACCGGGGTAGTAAAGTATCTCACCATCATAATCCTTGACCACGTCAAGCCACCTCCTCTGACGCATGTTGAGGTTTTGCCGGTCATCAAGTACTGGAGGATTTTATGGTTAGTGTATACACTTGATGCCATACAAATAGTGCCTGCAAATCTTGAGAGCAAACACCACCAAATCTTACATACCCTCCGGCAAAGTCAACATCGGAGCCTCGCATAACGCCTGCGTAGCTCCTCAAAGCCCTCTGCTGCTCTTCACCCCAACTAAAAGCCGCAGATTTCTTCGTCAATCGGGTCATCGGTAAAGCAATCTTGGAGAAATCCTGAATGGATCTCCGGAAGTACCCTGCTAACCCAAGAAAACTCCGTACTTCAGTGAGAGTCTTTGGCACTTCCCACCGCATCACAGCCGTAATCTTGGCCGGATCTACCATAATACCATTCTGGTTCACGACATGCCCTCGAAAGTGGACCTCTCGTAACCAGAACTCACACTTGGAGAGCTTAGCATACAGCTTCTCCCGCCTCAAAACTTCCAAAACTTCTCGCAAATGCATCTCATGCTCTTCCTTTGACTTCGATTACACAAGAATATCGTCGATGAACACGATCATCGATCGATCCCACATAGGGCTACATACCCGGTTCATGAGGTCCATGAACGATGCGGGTGCATTGGTGAGCCCGAGAGGCATCACCACAAACTTGTAAATGGCCATAACGTGAACGAACGGCCGTCTACTCCGTATCCTCTCTTCTCACCCGCATCCGATGATACCCCGACCTCAAATCAACCTTAGAGAACCACGAGGCTCCCTGAAGCTGATCGAACAAGTCATCGATCCTTGGCGGAGGATAACGATTCTTTACCGTAAGCTTATTCAACTCACGGTAGTCTATACACATCCGTTGGGACCCGTCTTTCTTTTTCACAAACAGAATCGGGGCTCCCCACGGTGGACAACTCGGCTTGATGAACTCCTTTTCGGTACGTTCCTGCAACGAGTGTACAACTCCTTCATTTTCGGTGGAGTTAGGCGATAAGGTGCCTTGGCCACCGGAGCAGCATCCGGAATCAAATCAATGCGGAACTCTACCTGTCGCTCAGGAGGTATCCCCGGTAACTCCTCGGAAAAATACGTCAGCAAACTCCCGTACAACTGGCACATCCTCCGCATACTTCTTCTCTCCGTCGACGCGCATGTCGATCACATACGCCAAAAATCCCTGACCACTGTGCTGCAAGTACCTCCGAGCCCTCACAGCCGAACATATCGCTGAGGTCCGCCTGGGCAAGCCGCCCTGAACTAGCATTTCTCCCCCGCTTGGGGTTCGAACTCGTACTTGTTTGCGACGACAAACAATCTCCGCATCATACGCATCCATCCAATCCATGCCCACAGTCACGCACAACTCCCGCATAGCGATCGGAATCGAATCAATCGGGAACCTCACACCAGAGATCTCCAAAGTGCACCCCCGGTACACGTCAGTAACCGTCAAGGTCCTGTCTTCAGCAACTGCAACCACAAGTGGACAGCCTAACCGTCCTACAACTCGGCCCCATACACTCACTGACTATGTGAGACACGGAAGGATGAGTAGCCCCGCTATCAATCGTCACCACAGCAAGCACCGAGTTAACCAAGAACGTACTTGTCACCACTTTATACGTAGCTTGTGCCTCCTCCACTCCCAGTTGACGAACTCTACCTCAGGCCGCCTCCATCACTACAGCAAGTGAAGCATACTGCGCGATACTCACGAACTCCCTGATCTTGGTACGTAACATATCCTTGTACCGTGTCCTCTTCATGTCCTCAAAAGCAGCATGCTAAGGATAGAATAATGTCATTTCCGTGAACTTTCGGTTCACCTCCTTTATGGCCTCCGCAGTCTGAGAGAGCTCCAAGAACTCTTTGGCACTCCTCTCCATCTCCACTAGAGGCACATGCTCTACACGAAACATACGACGAACTCCTCCCAGGTCAAGTAGTGCGCCCGTTAAGCGTCAAAGCAGTAGCACACCAGTCTTTCGCTCCATCTCGTAACAGATTCACCGCGAAGCGAACCTTCTAGTTCGCAGGACAACCACCGGTAAGGAATGTGCATTCCATAACCGATCCCGACTCTCTTGTTCGGGGCTGCCCACCCGCATGGGTGGAATCGCCGCGATGCGCTCCTCCATCGACACTATTACCTCATCACGAATGGCGGTAATAATTTCGGGGATCGCCTCCTCAAAATATGCGACACCTCGACCGCAAACATCTCACGAATCTGATCAGCAATAATTCCAGCATCAGCATCTGGATCAACATTGTTGTTCCTCCTTAACGAGCTACTAGCACACATTAAAACCTGCTAACTACGCTCACACTCAACTCTTCGGATTCTCCGTGACTTTCCCCGACTCGAGCACGGATCTTGTGCTTCAGATAGTAGGAGCTCTGCTACTACCCTTCACACCTATCCTTACTCGTTTCGAGTCCTGTCCCGGGACGTCCAAGTAGTTGCTTACCACAAACAAACACATATGCCCATTCCGGCATATGCAAACACTTTTCCTAGCTCCCTAGAAAAGTCGTAATACCCCACCACCCTTGCTAGAACGGAACCCCCACTAGCCCTGACGAGTCGCCTCGTAAACGCACAGTCGTATACAGTGAAACCAGATAGACATTTGAATATAAGATTCTATCCTACAACGGTTGGACTCAAACAAGAGCTGCGCAATAGAACTAAATCCCACATTCTAAGGCTATTCAGTTCCTACTGCATACAACCTAAGGTGCATTCACATAACAACCTATCAAGGCTAGCATGAGTTCCTAATAGCAAGTAACAAGTATACAGTACCACAAAATCCACGTAAGCAATCTAGCATACATACTCCTATGTTCTAGAAAGCAATCTAGCATACGTACTCATATGTAAACGCTATTCCCAGCTCACTAGGAATTTCATCTCATCCCACTACTCTTGCTACAACGGAATCCCTGTTAGCCATAACGAGTTGCCTCGCGAATACCCAATCGCACGCAGCGTGAATCAAATAGACATTCGAATACAAGATTCTATCCTAGAACGGTTGGACTCAAACAAGAGCTGCGCAATAGAACTAAATCAAATATTCTAAGGCTATATGATTCTTACTGCATGCAACCTATAGGGCCTTCACTTGACAACCTACTGTAACTAGCATTGATTCCTACTAGCAAGCAGTCATCGTACAATACTGTGTAAACAACCTAGGCAATCTAGCATGCATACTCTATGCCTAGAAAGCAATAAATACACTAAGTGCTGTACCTTCCCAATTGGCGTCGGCTGACTGTACACACTGCGCCCACGATCACCGTTTCCCAAACGGGCTTTCTCCGTTCATTTATTTTCAAAGATTTTAATAAGAGAGTTTAAAAAAACTTCATAGCCGCAACTTGAGACCAAACACACCGAGATGTGTTTGATTCACTCAAGCTGTGCTCTGATACCAATTTGTAACGTCCCAAAAATTACAAGGAATTTAAAATTTTAAAACATGCATTTCATAATAAAACAATCACAATTTAATAATTCGTAACTCAAATGAAGTTAACGTCGTTAACTCAAACAGTCAATAAAGTTTATGCAGCGGAAATTTCATAAAATAAAATCCAAAGGTTTGAAAGTGAAACTTAAACAATTCTCGACACTCCGCGCCTAGTGTGTGTACCGTCAAGCCCGACTGCCGCTCGCACCTGAAATCACAACATATTGGGAAAAGGGTAAGCTAAACGCTTAGTGAATCCTATCACACACGCAGGTAGCAACCCCATGTATATCGCCCCTACTCGCCAGTAGGCAACAAAACCATCACCACGAATATAAATCCACATAATAATTAACGTATAAATACGAACCTCGGTCCCACCGAGCACACCAAAAAAATATATCGACACAAGCTCAGTCCCACCGAGCCCTCGGTCCCACCGAGTAAAGACATTGATACCAGCTCAGTCCCACCGAGCCCCCGGTCCCACCGAGTAAAGATAATACAATTGTACTAGCTCAGTCCCACCGAGCCCTCGGTCCCACCGAGCCCCCCAGTCCCACCGAGGTGTACACAAGCATAAATAATCCACATACACATTCAACAGATCACAACTAGATATCACATCCCAACAAACTCACGTAAACACGTAATAACACATAATAACACGTAACACAAAATAACGATATGCATGAAATTCCTAACTACGCGGTGAGAGAACTCACCTCATAAGCGCGCCTAGCTAACGAACAACAGTTCAAGCTCCACCAAACCGGGATCACTTCCCAATACCTAAACAAATGTTAAAATGCATTAACACGAGGTCCGAACCCTAAAACATGACGCACGAACAACTGTCGCTAAAACTACTTTTCTGTCTAACCAAACAGGTCTGTTCGGGACCTGTTCCGACCTCCCCAAACACAGAAAATCCTCAATCACATTACATCACCAGAAAGTGCTCTGAGTTAGGGTTCCAAGGATATATTATACTCCTCCTAACGATTTTTCTACAGTTTAATACGGATTTTACAAAAACAGTTCGCAGAACAGCGAAAACAGAACCTTTCATTACGAAACGACGATTTGGCCTAAGCTACGTTCCGAACTGGTTTTTTCACAAAACATAGAAAGGTTACTAGACTCAACATGGGAACTTTTGGCACCGATTTTACCCCAATCCGTGCTACGAGTAAAAAGTTACGGCTTACGCAATACAGTGGCAGATTACTAACTTCCCATGAAATCATAAGATGGCTTTGCAAAACGACTAGGCGGTTTCGGGCCAAGACCACAACGGTCTTAGGGTTCCACCAGGTGGTTTTTAGGGTTTAGGCCGCGGCCCCACCCACTGCCACCTCCGGCAGTGGGGCACGGCGGCGGCGGCGGTGGTGGCTTCGCCGGAAAATGAAAAGAAAAAAGGAAAAGGAACGAGGGTTTACCTTACGGCGAAGCGGCGGCGTTTTCTACACTCCTCCGGCGGTAGTGGCAGCGGTGAAGGATGGTTGCCGTCGTGCTCTCCCTCCCTCTCCTCTCGCCGGCGACCTATCTCTCTTTCCCTCTCGATTTCTTTCTTTCTCTCTCTCTCTTCGATTACTCTCTCTCTAGCTTTCTTCTTGGCCGAACACACAACAAGGGGGGGGGGGGGGGGATGGGGAAGGTTTTTGGGAGTTGCTTAAGTGGAAAACGAAAGGGGTGAGGGAAGGGGATCGGTCATATGGCTGGTCCCATGCACAAGTTTGGTGCATTGACCCAAATGGCCCCTCAACTTCCTTTCCTTGCATAAAACCAAAACGAGTTGACCCCGTTAACTTTTTGTCCCATTTCGTCTAATTCTGCTAACGAACACCAAGCTAGGGAGAAGATTTTAAAAAGAAATTAATAAAAATAAAAAGAAAAAGGCATACCGAAGTACGGGCTTTACAAATCTACCCCTAGAAACACATCGTTTTCTGGTTAAAGCAAATAGGCTTCAAGTAGAGGTTTATAGTATGAAGAACTCCTGCTGGAAATTAATCAATGACTCTAGATTTCCAATGCATATATTTCAGCCCTTTCTGATGACGACAAGGTTTGTGTAGATGACCATTATCATCACCATCATCTTCATTGGTTTGGTTATACCCATACCGATATTAAAGGTGTAATGGATCTAAAAACAATAGTCTCTTTTGATTTGGGTTTGGAGACTTTCAGTGAGATACCTCTTCCTCATTCTCTAGGAAATGGAAAGTACCCCAATAGTCTGGGCGTGTTGGATGGAAAGCTTTGTGTGATGTCAGCAGCCATTTACGATATGGGTTATGGATGAGTATGGCGTGGTAGAATCATGGGTCAAACGACATTTTCTTCCAAATTCATGTTTTATTGGCATCAAGGGCGTCTGTCCATTCGGATTCTCATTAAACAACAAGTGTGTATTTGCATTCTTCAGGTTTACGTTCAAGCAGAAACCCCTGCAAAGAGAGTACATAAAAAACATGTTAGAAGACGAACTATCCCTCTCTCTCTCTCTCTCTCTATATATATATATATATATATATATATATATATATATATATATATATATAGAGAGAGAGAGAGAGAGAGAGAGAGAGGTTCAAACAAGAACAGTACCTAAACAAGAAAATAAGATTGCAGTAAAATCATGTGCAAAATCACATGTGATTATACATTAACGTTCTACAAAAGGGTGTGCCATAAGAATAGAGACTGATTATGTGAAGACACCTGGCTTGTATAAAGGTTTTGAGAAAAGAAAAACAACAAAGTTGTTCGACTATTTCAAGGGTTTTGTAGGAGACTCATTTATTTACTAAAAGTCAAAAATAATTTCAACTTATTTTCAACATACAAAACGGTTTAATACATGGAACTAAATTGAACCAAAGTTGACCAATTCAATTTAGAAAAGAATAACTAAAACACTCGCACTCTTAAAAAGAACCACAACTTCATCTGAAATAAAACACTTTGAATAGAGGGTAACATGATCAGGATGATTAATACCTTGGGACATGAAAACCCGCTACCAATTGTGTGGGTTTGCATCAATCCTGATCTCAACTTCTCGATCTTCCATAAATTATCAACGTCTCCTGTAAAGACATCAAATAGGACACAAATGAGATTGATGTTGATATTATTAATCATTAAGATTGCGTTTGGTACCCAGACAGGACTGGACGGGCGATACTGAAAGAATTACGGAAGATTTTAGGGTTTTAGTTTGGCATGGGTAGTTTAGTAATTTACCAATCTTGTCTTGATCTCCTTGACTTTTGTTCCACCTATTTTGGTGGGACAAAAAATATGAATTTTTGTCCCACTCAATAAATAATATAGGTGATTTTAAACGACCAAAATTTATTTGAAGTGACAAATGAATAGATTATATTTTCAGGAAGAAATGTAAATGAGCACCTAGTTTTGCGGCGAATGTCATCCAAGTATCAAATCAAGTTCGTCGCAATTTTGCTCCTGCCGTGACAAACCGTTTTGCATACTTACTCATCAAATCCCACCTATCTGTATTGTAGCAAATGCTGCAAGCAAGAAAGATACATGATATATATCGATAACAACGTTGGAGAAATAAGTAAGATTCCATTCATTTATACGAGTTTTCTCCATTCTGTGTTTCATGGATCCCATCTTTGTATCAAGTTAATGGGATCCACGATAACATTTCATTATGGCCCCAAACAATGGTGATGTGAAAGATTTTTACATTTTGTTCACTTGCACCATCTTCATATAACCTATTCTCCTTATGCCCTACATCTGAATGGGATAAAATGGATACATTTGGGTTTATCTTTCACATCTCCTCACAACAATTAAAAGGGGCCAACCATAGTTGTGAAAAGCGCGCCTGAGGCGCGCCTAGGCACTGAGGCACATAAGGCGTAAAGGGTTGGCCTTTTTCTCTGTCGAGGCAAGGCGGCTCACTGAGGCGCACCAAGGCGCAACGCCTTTGTCGTGAGGCGTAATATGGGCTTAGGCGCGCCTTATGAAGATCAACCCTAAATTTCAAACAATTTTTACTTCTATAACAGAAGAGTTATTAAATAAGTCGAAACCTAATATTAGTTATGTGTTTTAACCTCCTAGATTTCTACAAAACACATTTATTAGATAAGTCTCTTCAATTGTCTCTTTAAATTTCTATTCAATTTGGGGAATATAAACCCGATGTGAACATTGAAGAATAGACACTTGAAGATGATAACGAGAATTGAGCATCGACCTATTAGTCAAGATTTTATTGAGATATCTTTGATATTCATGTTACTACTTTTTCAAATTGAAATTGAACTGTACAAGGATACTTGAGTTGATATTAAAACTTTTTATATAATGGTATTTGAGTTGTGTATTACTATGTGTGTATGTATTTATGTGTACATATGTATTTATTTATATATATTATTTTTTATACGATGCGTCTCGCATTCGTCGTGAGGCCCGCGCCTCGCCTTTGCGCCTCGCGCCTAGGCCTTAGGACCCCATTGCGCCTAAGTGCACCTTGCGCCTTTAATAACTTTGGGGCCAACAACCATCTTTTTGTTTGGTAAATGAGACCCACAAAATGGATATGCAAATAATATAAAGTGTTTTCCTCCATTCTCAATATCATAGATACCATCTTCTTTTTCGCTCACATAGAGCAAATAGGATCCATAAGAACATGTCGATAACATCATGAAAGAAATAAGAAAACAAACGTGAAACATGTATAGGTTTATGTGTTACTTTACACCATCTTCCTCTACCTCCACTTCGCGATTTTTAATACATTCTCCTCTCATCAACTAAACAGAACCCACAATAAAACTCATTACTAGACACATCATAAAAATGGGTCCCATGAATTAAATTCGGAAGAAGAATTGTCTTCTCCAACGTCTTCGCGCATCTCCAAAGTTGAAGAGCATCACATATATATATATATTCTTACCCACTTTGAAGAGTATCCCGTAACTCCCACTTTGTATATATTTAGTATATATTGTATCAGGCAAGGGATCATGTGAGAAGTTGAGGTTAACTTGAGAGAAGTGGGAAGTGGATCTGAACCATTGATCACTTATAAACAAATGCCCTCCCATGAATTGCAGCGTAGAAGGGAATTGATTTGGTGCGTCTCAGTGCATTTTATCTCGGTGCATCTCATCCTAATGTGCGTCCATTTCTCATCCAATGGTTGATAACCAGTCTCATGTTAACCTCAACTTCTCACCGGAACCCAATCCTATTGTATCATATATATATATATAGGGTACAAATCAAATGCAAACCTTGCATTTGTTGCACCCCTTACAAACCACTGTCTGCATATGTGCAGACTTGTTCTGTGTAACGTCCCAAAAATTTCAATAAATTTTGACTTTAAAAATAGGCATTTTAATAAATAAAACCTTATTAAATATCCAACACCGTTTCGTTTGCAATTCAATAATAAATAATCTCAGTAATAATAAACAGCGGAAAATAAATTATTTAATAATAACTCTAATATCATGATTATAAAAACTCTTCACGCGCGGCAGTGTGTACCCGTCATGCCTTGGAGCCACAAGCACCTGAAACCACATTAAAATAGCAAAGGGTAAGCACAAGGCTTAGTGAATTCAAACCATAAATAGGATCGCAATTATATCAGCATCACCCTTAAACAGCTAGTTATCGCAACCAACTCATACCATGCAATCACGTCTTGCACCCAAATTTATATATATATACCAAATAAACCAGCACATATATTTCTTGGAACATCCATCAAGAAAATATATCACAATTAATAATAAGCCCTATACTTCTTGGAACGACCATCAAGAAGATATAATCACAACTCATTATACAAACACATATACTTCTTGGAACAACCATCAGAAAATATATCACCATTAACAATAAACCTTATACTTCTTGGAACGACCGTCAAGAAGATATAATCACAACTCATTATACAAACACATATACTTCTTGGAACAACCATCAAGAAAATATATCACCATTAACAATAAACCTTATACTTCTTGGAACGACCATCAAGAAGATATAATCACAACTCATTATACAAACACATAAACTTCTTGGAACAACCATCCAGAAGTACATCAATCACAGTTCAATATATATACACAATTATATATACCCCATAACACAATAATATCAACAAACAATCATAACTATCACACTCGAGCTATAATAATACAAATATAATTCCCATCCTATTTAGTGAGAGAACTCACCTCAAAAGCAAAGCTTATCTCCTCAGCAGCAACACGAACCGGCTAACACCATCTCACCTTTTTCCACCTAAATAAGTGATATCAAACGTCACCACGAAGTCCTAGCCCAAATTCACAACTACTAGATTACAAGTTACAAATTCCAGCTTTTACTCTAAAAACACAGGTCTGTTCGGGACCTGTTTAACCCCTTATAAACTGATAAACCCAGAAATATTATTCCATAATCACAAATTCCCATGTCTTAGGGTTCCAGGGACATATCGCACGTGCTCTAACGATTTTTCTACAATTTACTATGGATTTTACAAAACCGACTTGCAGAACAGTGAAAAACAGGACCTTTCAGTACAAAACAACAATTTTACACTAGCTATGGTCCGAACTGGTTTTTCCGTAAAACATATGAAACTTACTAGACTCGGAATGGGAGCTTTTGGCACTGATTTCACCCCAATACGACGTTCCTATAAAAAGTTATGGCTTTCCCAAAAACAGAGGCAGAAACTGTGTAATTCACATGAAATGACAAATATTGATTATAAATCCATTAAGTCATAGCTTAACCCAAACAGACCCGAATGAACCTTTGAGGATGCAAACAAATAGGGTATTCTAAATGCAAGTAAAAACAACCCCAAAACATACAATCAACAACCACAATGAGACCCCAAAATTTTAGCGTGGAAAACCCCTCAAAATCGAGAGTAAAAACCACGGGACTACTAGAGCCGCTTCAAATCCACTACCACCAATAATAGAGTAATAAAAAGTCTTCTCTAGATTATACTAGAGGCATACAAAATCATCATACACTTGGAAATAAGCACATCAAGATGTGTGGAACCAAAATAGAGCAAGAATGGAGAAAAATCACCACAAAGTTACTGCTGTGCAGAATCCCACGAAACCATGACCTCCGGAACTCAAAACCACGATCCCACCGTCCAGAATGTTGATGAAGATGTCGTGAAGTTGCTCACCTAAAATCACGACGATCCGACCGTTCAATCTTCGTAAAACAGAAGTTTTCTGCAGCTAGGTTTACAAATACGAAAAATGGAGCTCTCTCACTTTTTCTTGTTTCTCTCTACTCTCTCTTTTGTTGCTACTCTCTCTCGGCCGAACTCACAAGGGAAGGGGAGGGAGGGGCCGTAGGGTTTTTCCTTCTCCCTTTCTTTCCTCTTTTCTTCCTTGCCAAGCCACGAAACCAACACCCTCAAAATGAAACATGAAATCGGTTTTAGGTTGTGCATGGGCCGAAATGTACATTGTTTTGGCCCTTTAACAATTTGATCCCTCAACTAATTCCATCTCGCACTCTAACCAACGATTTGACATAATTAACTATTAGGTCCAATTCGTCTAACTCCGTTAACGGAAACCACGTTAAATAAAACTTAAGAGAAAAGAATTAATAAAAAGAAAATACATATTGGGATACGGGCTTTACATTCTGCATATGTGCATTCTAGTTCTGCATATGTGCAGACTGGTTCTGCATATATGCATTGTCCCATATGAATGTATGTCCATTATATGTATATTATTGCACCTATTCATATGCATATGTGCAGAACCAGTCTGCACATATGCAGACTGTGGTTTGTAAGGGGTGCAACAAATGCAAAGTTTGTATTTTATGGAGCCTCTATATATCTATATATATATATATATACATGCCTTAGGGCTTATGCCTCGGACCACCTTGAGGCCCAATTCCGCTTTTTAACACCTTGGCTTTAGCACACATCAAATTTTAGTAAACTAATAAACTTATTTGCATATGCATCACAATGCTTTAGCTCATGTCTTGGTATAACAGTATATATATCACCAGGATAAGCACATAGAAGACGCCTTCAGTATCCAATGATCAAAAAAATATAATGTTGAATGTTTGAATCACAAAAAAGACCTTTACATACCTAAATACGATATCCGCTGTACCAGGTTGAAGTGGCACGTCATTTGCTTTCAAGAGTTTCATCACGTCCACCAAGAGATTAGCATCATTGTGTTCTTTAGCATGCAACTACAACCACATGATATTAAATCATCAAGAAGTAAAAAATACCAGTAAACTGTAAGCAGATGCAACACTAGGAGTCAACCATACAAATTGTGTTTCCACTATCTCTTCTTCCCTGTTATATATAGACATGGAAAGGACTTAGACTACTAGTTTACCAATTTAACGTTCACATTTTAAGCGTCCCGGTTATATGGTGCCAAAGAAAATAACAATATAATTGTGAGTCTCATTTGCTTTGATGGGAGAAGAAATGAAGATAAGAGTCGAAAACCAGAAAACGATGAATGAAGAAAATGATATAAACAAACGGAAATGTCATTTGTTTACAACATATTCCTTTGTTCTCCATTTTGTGGGTCCCGTACTCTTTTTTAATCAAATCGAAAACCGGGACCCAAGATCACTTCTTCATTCTCCTCGCATCACAAAAATGAACATCCATATGAAAGGATGGACACATGCATTACATATTATATCATACCAAAGTCGATAGCCTCTACTCGTACACATGCCTTGGATATTTCCCGACAAAGATTGTCATTAAAGTTTTCAAAAATTCGAAGATTTGATAGCCTCTGCAATGGAAACGCGTTGAATACTACTAAATTATTTCAACCTTAAAATAAAATAAGAAGCTTAAATGACCAGCAGTCAAAAGAGCAACAAGAATATAACTAACAAATTTCCAAAGGTTCTCCAAGACATTAAAGAGAAGTTTGATGTCTTCACGATTGGTGCATTTTTCTATGAGGGTCCATAACCAATTGTTTGGAGGTGCGGTTCTTTGCTCTATCACGGATTTGAGCAATTTATCATACAATTCCTTAGCAGCCTCTGCAGTGAAACAAATAAACATCTTTAAACAACGATACCCTTCTAAAAAAGAACAAATCTAGAACCTAATAACGCAATCAAGATAGTACACGTGGGACCCACTTCTAATGTACTCGCGTCGGAAGAGTATAATGCCCTCGACAACATCATCGAGCATGCTGGGTGTTGAAAGTTCCGTTCTTGATTGTTGGAAGCACGTGGGACAAGACTTTCACTAATACTTCCTGTACATTTCACAGGTTTCATCTTATTCTATAAAGTGACTCATAATCAAACACGAGAAAAGTTCAAATGAGTACCATAAACACTTTTGAAAACCTCAGAACCAACTATTTCATGTATTCTTAATGATGAATAATCCTAATTATTCATGAACATCATGCACTTTCGTTACTAATGATACCATGCATTTTCATCTTGAAAATCATGTACTCTCATCGTGAAGACGTGAACATCATTAATTTCTTCATTATGAATAAATTTCTTGATGAAAATCTATCACGACATTCATCATGAATAATACATGAATAGTTAGTTCTAACAATCGTCCTGCTTCATATGCAAAAGAATAATAAAAATAAAAACTAGGAATTGATATCAATAAACTCTGCATCAAGAAATGGCAAAGTTGCATTTATCTCTTGCATGTATGTATATATATATATATATATATATATATAAGTATGTGCCACATAACCAAATCCAGAATACAAACCAATAAATGCGATAAAATAGATTGAGCAGAAAAATATGAACAACCACCAATAGAATTGATAGGGTAATAAGAACCTGCATTGCCTCCAAACTTCAATGAAGTATGATAATAACATGCAAATAAGTTTTTAACTGGCCTCAACTGTGAATGCTGCCTCGACACCTATAAAAGGTCAAGAGTGTAAGATGGTTTTTATTCGATAAAAAGAGTAAACTGAGATAAATATGTGGAAAGAAAGTCAATATACATATCCTAAACCACATTTCAATCACATTGTAAAACATTAAATAGTGAAACCAAACAAAATTACTCCTTGTGGCCCAAATATATAGCAACCTTGCAACTTTCATGCTTCGCAATATAATAATTTGATCGAAACTACCAAATAATTTCTTGAAAGATTGAATGAGTAGTCATTTTGTTAATTTGTAATAATTGTCTTTAAATCTATACATAGTTGTTAAAAGTGTGTCTAATGGCATTGAGTCGAGATGCATTTCTCTCATCCACCGAGATAAGATGCACCGGACCCGTCCTTGTATCAAGCGCGATTAATGGTTGGGCTTGAGATTAAAAGTGATAAAGGGTTCAGATAGCCTTCTCACGCTTCTCACGTTAACTCAATCTCCACATCCAAGGTCAATATCTTCTTTCAGAAAGGATGATCATAATGATGACAAAAGCATAACCAAACCTTAGGGCAAGAAATGGAACTTCTAACATCAGTGATCAACTTCACATTAAATCAGTAACCCCAATTAAAGTTAAATGGGGAAAGAACCCCCCCCCCCCTCCCCCAAAATAATAATAATAATAATAATCATAATAATAACCTTTCTTAAACCCTTCTACATCTTCTTTTTGGGGGTGATTTCGAATACCCAATCAAGTCATTCACAATTTCCAACTAACTGAAGAAGTAAATCATTTAAATTCCAAAATAGGGAATTAAATTAGGGTTCAAGTAACAATAAGAAATTGCAAACTAATATAAATCTGAGATTACAATGCCCAAATTTATATGCAAAATTACACGGAAACGAATTTTTTTAGATAATTATATAGATCGAACAAACCTCTACGAGAAGGCGCCGGAAACTCATTTCGTTTCAAGACAAAACCAACAGAAATCTTGATTAAATATCGCCCCTTTCTACTAAATACTGCAACTACAACAAAAATGGTTTAACTTTGTTCTGTTCCGTTTATCGAAGGAGAAAGACGACGGCCGGTTCAATCACTGTGACAGCCATGGGCCTACAAGCCTAATTAGGGCCCAGTAAATATCTGTTTGGGCTTTTTCTATGAAGCCCAATATACACAAAAATAGCATGTTCTATATTATTAATACTAGATATGTACCCGCACGCGATGCAGTGCGAAGTATCTCGAATCTGAAGCTGAGAATTCGAAGAAAATAATTTTGTTTCATGTTCATATTTATTCGCTTTAATATCGCATATCAGTTGTATAAAATTAAAGGTCAATACGGTTAATTGGTCAAAAAATGAAAAATAAGTGTTCTATAGTGGGGTTCTTCAAACTCGTAACATTTATGCTCATTTTGAACGTTTTGTTGAATGGTTATAATGGTATAATTTATAATAAAAAAAACATATTGGTTTAATGTATTTTAGTTTATGTATGTTGATATATAATAATGTAAAATGAATAATGAAAGAAAAATGAATACAAAGTAAATTAAATAACTAATTATAATGGTATAAATTATAATTTAAAAAAAATATATTTTTAATTATCATGTTGAACGTTGGAGGTTTTAAAGCTTTTAAACTTGTATATGATGTATTGAGATTTGTATTTCTTAAAAATTCAACAATAAACGTAAATGGAATTATTTTTAAAAAAGTATAATACCTAAATATAGATAAGTGTGTAAAATGTACAAATTTAAAAAAAAAATCTCAGTACGTTGTTTTTTGAAAAATCTTGATACGTATTTATAATATTTCAAAATATTATTAAGTTAAAAAAATATTCAATAATAAATTTATTTTGAAATTATTGACGAGAATTTTGTAATATTATAATTTGTAAAAAAAATGCATTTATTAATATGTCTTAGTTAAAGTCTACTTGTCTCATTATTGCCGAGATAATGGCCTGCTTCTTTACATTCACCGCACAATGCATGCACTTATTGATAGACAGAAGAATCATGGTATACACTTTATTATGTATTTTTAATATTATAAGAGTGTAAAATGAAAATGGTTAATATAATGGATATAAAACAAATTAATTCGTACATGTTCATAATATTTAATAATAGGATTAAATCCAAAAATATTCAACATTTGGCTCATTTCAAATGTATTGACAAGACGATTACAATGGTGTAATTTGTAAAAAAAAAGAAATGTATTTTTTAATGCATTCTTGTTCATATAGAATTATTATTTATGTTAATATGATAAGGGTATAAAATAAAAAATGAAAAAGTAAGGGATTAAAAGTAAATTAGATAACTAATTCTAAGGGTATAAAGTGTAACTTAGAAATTGAAAATTGTTTAATTTTGAGAGGAACGTGGGAGAGAAGAGATTTCTTAGTTAGTAGCTGAGAGTTGTACATATAGATTAAGAAGTGATACGACTCAAAACTTTAACATCTTTTTCATGCTTATATATATATATATATATATATATATATATATATATATATATATATATATATATATATATATAGTACTAGTAGTGAACCCGTGCAATGCATCGGGTGAGCAAGGTGTGAAAAATTTATCGTAAAAAAAAGCCCTGGAACGCGTAGCTCATTTGGCAAGTGGGTTGAGAGATTTTGCCCAAACACATAACAGATTCAAAGTGGAATCCTGCAGGAGACAGGGTTGAATCCCTTGGTTAGCCTTAGTCAGCTCTGAAATGTCTCCTCACTTGTGTCTCCTAGAGGTGGGCTCCATCAAAACTATAGCTTGAAGTTACAAATGCTGTGAGCATAACCACAACAAATATTAGTTCAAATATTTATAGGTCAGTAACCAAATAGCTTAATAAAACATTGATAACGAATAAAAAATACCTCGGAAACTTGCGATTGATATAAAAATGCAAATATCCTCATACACCATATTTTTCCACACCAAGTGGGTTCTTTGCCAGCATATCTCGCCACATTTAAAGCTTAATAAAACATTGATAATGAACACAATTTACCTTGCAATTGATATAAAAATGAAAATACTCCCATACACCATATTTAGCCACACCAAATGGTTTTTTGCCACATTTAAGCACAATTGCAGTACAAAGATGTAAGCATATCAATAACCAAAATAAAGAATAGAGTGGCCAACACAGAATATAACCATGGAGACTACCATTTACCCAAATGCTTACCCCTTATCGATGGGAGTCAATACACTCATTTACCTTACCGGGTAAAATTTACCCCATCAAAATGGGTAAGTGACGGTGAGTAATACTCTTGGTCCCTATCAACGCTTTTACCGGGTAAGATTATGAACTTTCCATGTACATCCGCTGCTAAGGTAAGTGACCGGGTAAATGTTTACCCGGTAAGCTTTTGGTAAAAGGCCACTTACACAATAGTATGATGTGGGAACCAGAGTTCCATAATGCTCGTTGAGGTTGATGACACCACCAAAATCAATCATATTTCTCTCTAGAATAGAAGGCAATTATACAAGTTATAGATATATTTATACCTCTCCTTCGCTTAAATTTGACTTGAGACCTCTTGTGGTAAGATCTTGACTTCATTGGTTTGACAAATATATCAATCTCGTAATCTTGTTACCCTCGTATCTAATTATGAACCAACAGAAAGTTCATAATGCAACAAAGAATCCCATAAGAATAGGGAATATTACTTGTTTTCTGGTGCTTGAATGGGGTTATTGTACTTGAGGATTGTACTATTCGACTTAAACCTCTCGGCTTGTGATATTCTGGAAGTTGTACTCTTGATGTTGCTTTAACCGCATGCGCCCATGGAAGATTGTCTCCTTGTTAACTCACTACGAAATAATAACAAATGTTGGACTTGGATAACGATAAAACAAAATTAAAAATTAATAGACCACAGGATGGGATAGAAGACAAATGTTGGATAACAATGACAAAATGCAACAGGTAGATAATCTGATGATGTAATTGGGAAATCAAACCACAAATAACCAAATATGCTCTTTGTTGACAAAACCAAACTTGGTGAGCAACTGATCAAACTCCAATGAACCAAGTAAAATAGCAGGAAATAGTGACAGTAGCTGATCTATTGAACCATAAAAAGGTATTCCCTTGCAAACATTAAACAAGGGTCAGAATCCTAAGCAAAATTCCAAGAATACACCATAGGCCAACAATAAACAAAAGCTATAGTCTTGTTGATATTGATGTAGATGAAACTGAAAATTCAAGACAAAAACCTTGGGACAAATATCTGTTGTAAACTGATCATACTACAAGAAATTTCCAATAAAACAAACCTCCTTTGATAAAACCACATCTGAAGAAAGCCCAAGTTGCAGTTAATGTATATTTCCCTTCATTCACCACATAAGCATGATTACCTTGGAAGTTGGAACCTCCCAAGAGAAAGCATCAAACCAGTAATGGTGACAGGCATCAGTGTCCTATAAAATCCACGAACTTACATCAAAACTTTATACAAAACCTGGATAGTTAAAGAATCATGAAATCACAAAGCAATGATTTTTTTTTATTTATTACAGAAAGATGCTCTACCAAAGCTCCTATGCTTAAAAGAATGGTTTACATCTAAACTATTTGATACAGATCACAACATACGCATTCGAAAGAACTTTGGTACCTATGTTAAAACGGAGATAATAAACATCAAAAAACTCTGAATAAAAAATAGAATCAGAATAACATAGCAAGAAACTTGGTCATGGATGTATGAAAGTCCTTGTTGAAACAACCGGCAAATACGTAGGAGCAGATCCCATTATATCTATTTTTATGGAGAAAGAATTGTAAAACATGTACAACATTATCCAGGGTTGAATAAAACTTGCAAATAGCCTAGTCATTTAATGAGCTAACAATCAAACCTTGATTAGAAAACTTTTAGCATCATTCAACAATATGTTTGTGCTTTGTAATCACCTTATGATTGTTTTTTAATTCTAATCATCATCGAAGGTCATCTTCTATCCTGCAAAATAGAAAAGGAAGATGAATAAAAAATGGTTGTTAATTCAAGTTGAAAACCCCCAAAAACACGAAAGAAAGAATGTCTTTGTGCCAACAGCGTTTATGCTTGGTCAGCTAGGTCGACAACCTCTACAACCATGCCCACCGCCGAATCTTCCACCATCTCGGCCACCAAACCTACCTCGTCTCCCTCCACTCCTACCACAAAGTTCCAGTGTTTGATTGAACCCATTACTGTCTGCAAAATCAATATGAGCGTACCTGCAAAAAGATTAAAAACATAAAGTTTCAATAAACCCTCAGAAATAAACCTTCAAATCCCATATAAAAAAAATTTGAAGGGAAATTGATGAAACCCTAGAGCTGAGAGTGAATTTGAGACGGAGGAGTACCTGGGATTCGTGAAGAAGCGAAGGACGAAGAAATTTGAATTGTAAAGCCCTTCCACTTGGATTCTGACTCTTTCCTTTCTAACATTGTTTATATACAACGTTTTTGGGAGGTAGCAGGTAGAAGCGTATGGCCTGATACTGTGAAGCCGTAGAAAGGGAGGTCAAAAAGCATGGTTGGAGGTATAAAGGGATGGTGGTAAGGGAGTCGATCAGAAAGTAGGGATGGAGTTGGGTCGTACATGGATGGACCTCTATGTCGATCAGAAAGCAATCAACCGTGGCCAGGTTTTAAATATATTCCTTTAAATAGTTGTACATTATGCTTTAAAGATTGTAATTAAGAGTTTTCTCATTTTTGTGCTTTAGAAGCTTGTACGTTATGCATGAAAACTCATCTTTAAGACTTTAGATGTAAATGCATATATAAGTAGTATAGATAGATATCTGTTTGAGCTTTTCTATATATATATATATATCTGTTTGGGCTTTTCTATCAATGGTCAAAATTCACATCAAGCGGTAGGCAACTAAGCATGGAAACAAAATTCATAACATAAAAGTAGCTATTGAATCTCTTTGACAAAAAATGTAATATAGTAATTTTTTAAAGGAAAATTAATTGTTTTAGCCAATTTTTTCATGATTGTTTAATCTTTTATCTATATTTTCTTTCACTTTATCAAAATAGTACTAGGTCTGTAATTTTTGTGAACCTAACTCAAAAATACTAAATAGATTCAAATTTGACCGTTTTACCTTTATAAAAATGGCTTAGGTCTGCAATATAAAAACAGATTGATGAGATTCGTTTTTTTTAGTAAGTCCGTTGTATCTTTCATCTTTGCAGACCCGGTGCCATTTTGGTAAACTTGAAGAGAATGTGGCTAAGATGTTGAACCATCACGAAAAAATGGCTAAAACAATTAATTTCCCCTTTTTAACTTAGTTCTGTGATGTTCTAATTATTTTGATGAAACAAAAAATCTTACTCTTTGTTCTATGAAACTGAGTTTTTGTCACATATCATCTTACTTATTTTTGTCCCATAACGTACCAAACATGAAACTACTTTTTCTTTGTTCCCTTATATCTCACACAATCCAAATCCACCATTATCTTTATGGTTTAAAAAAATGATGTGAACAAAAAATTGATCTTTCTAATGGCAATCACTATGTTTTTTCACAAGCCAAAAAATCATTTAAGTTTGAGTAAATTACATTTTTGGTCTTTGTGATTTATACAAAATCACGTTCTACACCTTTAATTTGAAATAGTTATAGAAAACATCCCGTGTTTTACATTTTTCACGTATTTAGTCCCTTTACTCTAACACCATAAGATGATTATGTTAAGTAGATTAATTAGAAGTGCAATTTTGTCATTTCGTGATTTTTTTTTTGTTTTCTATAAACTATAGAGACCAATAATGTAGTATATTAATACTCTTGTCCATCTCTTTCTCTCTCTCATCTCTTTTGATAATATATACACACATACATTATATATATATATGCACATGACACATTGCATATACATATATATATATATATATATACACACACTAGAGCACATAATTGTATATACATTCACAAACACAATATAGGCAAAGCGGGAGCATATATACCTATACATACATATCATTCACCCATATATACAAATGACTATAATCACTATTAACTGGACGATTCAATTGGAAGAGTTGTTGATAATATAACCGATTAATAACTAAATTAAATAAATAAACTTTAGAGTAAAAGCAAAGAACAAATGTGGTTTTTCGGGTGAAATGTAGTTGAGGGTTGGAATCCCAATGGTTTCACAAAGAATACTCCACTTATGATAATTACCCGACTAATCCAATCAAATGAATACACAATCACGTAAATAATTGTTATTCTCTCTAGAGCAACAACAAATTATTTCTAGAAAACGCAGGTTTTATCTCTCGATCTCAACCTAGGAATTCAGAAATTCATTAAGAACAAGATTGTAAAACAAGTACTAAGGTTTACTTGGTATATCTCTATCCAATTTCTCACCCTATGCATACTGTTGAATCCAGATCCGTGCAACAGTTTATGAAATCGTAATGATAAGCAATAAGAGCAATGATTTCAACACGTCATCCATTTCATTAACTTTCAGAGAGAATAATACAATACAGAATAGAAAGCTAAAAAGTGATTAGCTTGTTTTTCCAAGCTAATCAACATTAAATGCTATGGGCCCGTGGTTAACAAGCCCACGGCCCGTTCACTAATAGGATCTAATTTCAAAAAATACAGTTTAACCCTTGCACTTTAAATCAACATTAAAACTGCTCTAACAATCTCCCTCTTTGATTTGAAGTTCAGTTCGCACTCTAGCTCTTACCAGTTGAATACGTATCGTTTGCGCCATGCGAAGTGAACCTCAAACAATCTGATTGCTCGGCGATAGTCGATGCGGTCTTCAATCATTTCCAAAGCTTCCCGAGCAGTTATTTCTTTCGGATTCGGGACATATGAATGCTTTGGATTCTCAGACTCGTGCTGAATAATCTTTCGAAGAGCATCTCTGATCTTTAGGAGTGTGCCGTCGCAAAATCTGCCTACCTGACTGAAACGCAAAAACTTCTTTTCTTTCTGTTCGTTGTTGTAGGCTATCCCGAATTCAGATTTAGCATACCTAGCTTGAACATAAGAGTTTTAAAACGCTTTTCGTCCAAGGCTTTGGTAAACAGGTCTGCTAACTGATGCTCAGTATTTACGAAGTAGAGTTCAACTGTACCTCTTTCGACGTGATCCTTAATGAAATGATACCGAACGTCGATGTGCTTCGTCTTTGTTTGTTGGACCGGGTTGCTGGATATGGAAATCGCGCTCTTTGAGTCACGGTAGATCGGGACTTTGACATACGTTAAGTCGTAGTCTTTGAGTTGAGTCCGCATCCAGATGACTTGGGAACAACAGCTAGCAGCAGCCACATACTCCTCCTCTGCAGTTGATGTGGAAACACATTGCTGTTTCTTCGAAGCCCAACTTACCAGGCTATCTCCCAAGAACTGAATGTGCCACGAGGTGCTCTTGCGGTCCAATATGCATCCCGCGTGATCCACGTCAGAATAAGCGATTAAACCAAAACCTATCTCTTTCGGGTACCATGGACCAAGATTAGCAGTACCACGTAAATAACGAAAAATGCGTTTAACGGCAGTTAAATGAGACTCTTTAGGGTTGGATTGATAGCGGGCGCAAAGAAATCTTGAGAACATAATATCCGGTCTACTGGTAGTTAAGTACATCAAAGAACCGATCATTCCCCGATACAATTTGGCGTTGACAGCCTTTCCTTTCAGATCAGCGTCAAGCTTTGTATTGATTGCCATGGGAGTTTTCATTGGTGAGGACTGGTCCAATTGGAATTTCAGAAGAATATCCCGAATGTATTTGGACTAGTTTATGAAAATACCGGTCGACAGTTGTTTAACTTGAAGTGTAATAACCAAGTATTTTATTTAATTTAAAATATGAATTTTATAAGTTTTTATGGGTATTTAAGGAGTTAGAAGTTAAGGGGTAAGTTTTGATATTGAATATGGAAGTTTAGGGATAAGTGTTGCCAATTAAGATAAGTCTAGGGTGGCTTAGTCACTTTTGCCAAACCCTTTCTCTTAACCGACTTGTGTATAGTCAAATGGGAAATGATGTCTTATTATTATTATTATTAGCAAAAACACAATTATCCTAGTGTGTGTGTGTGTTTCGTGAAAAGAGAGAGAAGAGAGAGAGGAAGGAAAAACTAAGAAAGAAGAAGGAAAGCTGTAGATTTTTCTGCTGGAATTGCTTATAACAACTGAAGAAATCGAGGTAAAAATCTATCCTAATTCTTCTTTTTTTAGGTATAATAGGTTTTACATGAACCTTAGAAGTGGGTTAGGTTTCTTTTAGAAAGATATGATAATTTTGGGTTTGGAATAGTGTTCTAATGGTAGTATAAAACATATCTGCAAAGTTACATAAACATGCATAGAATAAAACTGTAAAAATCTGGGTTTTAGGAGAAACAGTAGACTGAGACATTCATCGAAGTCGCAGTAGGCTAATATTCATCGAAGTCGCAGTAGGCTAATATTCATCGAAGTCGCAATGGATGACTGTGACGTTCATCGGAGTCGCAATGGTTGGTTGCGACTTGGGTATGAAGTCGCAATGGTCGTTTGCGACTTGGCTTGGAATCGCAGTAGTTGATTGCGATTCGGGTTTGGGATCGCAATAATAGGTTGCGACTCCAGGGTGGAATCGCAGTGGTGGATTGCGACTTAGGGTGAAGTCGCAATAGTGGGTTGCGATTTCGGGGGTGAAGTCGCAGTAAGAGGTTGCGACTTTGTACTGTTCATCACGATTGCGACTTGTACTGTTCATTGCGATTTCATGTCCTTTTGGGTTGCGACTTGGGTTGAGGATTTCGTGAGTTTAGTGTTAAGAGAAATATTTGGTATTTTGTGATTTCAGATTCGGTGAAGGGGCGACTTACGTGAATTACCTTGAAAGAGTTTTTGTAATAACGCACGAGGTGAGTTTTTATTTGAAATGTTTTCAAATGGAATACATATATGTGATTTAATGTAATATGGTGCATATAGTGTTTATATGAATATTACATTGTATGAGTACTAGTTGGCCGGGCTTAGGACCGGTGAAAGTTGGCTGTACAAAGGGACAGTGGTGTTGGCTATATTTAGTACAGCGGTGTAAATTAATTAATTGGCTTGCTACCAATTAATATGGCCAAGGAAAAGAAAAGAGATAGAGATGGAAAGATACATGATGCATGAGTCATATTTGGTATTCTTACGTGAATTATGTGCAAATGTTTTTTCTTTAACTAACAGGGGTTTTTCTCACTACACCTCAAGGTCTAACCCTCATTTTTGTTTTAAAATATGTATTCCAGGTCAAGGAGCAAACAAAAGGCTATGATAGGATGTCTCATGTTTAGCTTTTGTGGATGTTGAATGATTATGAAGATTTCAGTTATAATTAGTAGTTGTTATGTATTTTACTTTATTCAAAAAAGTTTGTACTGAAAGACCTAATTGTAGAATTTAAGGGACCGTATTTGGATTATGATATGTTATTTTGTGGTGAATTATATGAAACTTGTATGTTGGAATTAAGGGATGTTACAAATGGTATCAGAGCCTTAGTTTAAGAGATTTAGGTATTAGTATCTGTACCTAGACTTAAACTGCATGCGAAGTAGGATGTCCTTGTTATTATAGAACCTTGGGATGATAAATATAAAAAGGTAGAAGGAACATCATGTAAGGTAATTTCAGATTACACCTGGCCAGTGTAATTATGATCTTACAGGTACATGTTGGAACCATAATACTTTATTATATGGGGTATGTGCTTATGTGTATATTAACCTTGTTTGAATCAACAGAATGGCAAGTGGAACGAGACAAACAAACCGAGAAGGGGAAGGGAATCCGAATAGATCTAATCCAATAACCGGTGGAAGGGGAAAAGGGGGAGAAAGAGGTAGAGGTAGGTCAGGGGGCAGAGTACAGGGGCGAGGCACAGAGTTTGTTACGAGAGACGACCTAGCGATTGAAATGAGAAGACTTCAGGCAAATATACAAGCTATGTTTAACCAGACTCAACATTCGGAAACAGAAATACCAGACCCTACCCTTGAAACCGAAGTGCCTATCGCACCTATTGTCACATCAGCACCAAGAAAGTGTGATTATAAAATGTTTTTAAGCTGTAAACCACCCACTTATGGAGGGGACAGAGATCCAGTAAAAGCAATGCGATGGCTGAAGGAGGTTGAAGCTGTATTTAAGACCAGTAAATGCGCGGAAGAAGATAAAGTGTTATATGGAACAGCAATGTTGAAAGCAGATGCCTTGTGATGGTGGGAAGCCCTTATTGACTCGGAAGGACCTGATGTATATTCAACTTTTACTTGGGGCGAATTCTCGATAGCATTTAAGGAACAGTTTTGCCCGCAAGCCGCAGTTAGACAGTTGGAAGAGGAATTCCTGAGCCTACAGCAAGGAAATTTATCGGTAAGAGAATACACTGCCCGTTTCTTGGAAAAGTCGCGTTTCGGAGAATATTATGTTGCCACAGAAAAGATGAAGATGGAAAGGTATGTATTCGGATTGAATTCGGAGATTAGAAAGTTGGTAACTGCAGCGAGACCTAATACTTTTTCAGAAGCAGTCAACGCTGCGGAAAATGTGGAGCGAGACAATAAGAGGGATGTTGGGGATAAGAGTGCGGGAAAGAGAAAATGGGAAGGACCACCACACGATGTGAAGAAGTCTGGATTTCAGCGATTTGATAGTCGTCCACCTTTTAGAGCAGCTGAAAGACCTTGCCCAAAGTGCCACCGTTTCCACCAAGGAAACTGTCAAGTAGATCCTAGAAACTGTTATAAGTGCGGGAAGTTTGGACACATTGCTAAAGATTGTAGGGTGGTTAGATTTTGTTATTTATGCAATTCGCCAGATCATCTTCAATCAGATTGTCCACTGGGAAGAATACCATCGGGTGGCACGTCAACAAGAGCATCGGGTGTTAGACCAACCGTACCGAGGTCAGAGCCAGCAAGAGCAAGAGACCGTTCATTTCAGATGACAGCAAAGGAAGCGGAGGAAACTCCGGACGCAGTTACAGGTACATTCTTAATAAATTCCACACGTGCTAAGGTGTTATTTGATTCTAGTGCAAACCGATCGTTTGTGTCTCCTTCATTTGCTGCTTACATGCGTTTAAAGCCGAAAGTGTTAGATCATGCTTTATTGGTAGATACGGCAAATGAAAATCAAGTATCAGTTAAAGAAGTATTTGATAGTTGCGTGATAGATATAGAAGGGTGCGGGGTACCGATCCAGTTATTTCCAATAGCCCTGGTAGAGTTTGATGTGGTAGTGGGAATGGACTAGTTAGCCGAGAACCAATCTAATATAAATTGTGATAAGAAGTTAATAAACGTTGTGTTACCTGAAAAAGGGCCGGTAGTGATTTATGGCGATCGTAGGAATTATCAGTATAATCTTATTAGCATGATAAAAGCCCGTAAGTGTGTTAGTAAAGGTTGTCAGAGTTACTTAGCTTATGTAATAGATACTAAGCTAGAGAAGAGTAAGTTGGAAGACATTCCAATTGTTAGTGATTTTCCAGAAGTATTTCCTGAAGACTTGCACAGTCTTCTGCCCGTTAGGCAGGTAGAGTTCGGTATAGATCTAATTCCTGGAGCTACCCCTGTAGCCCGTGCACCGTATCGTTTGGCGCCTCCGGAAATGAAAGAAATGATGGCACAACTGCAAGATCTATCCGATAAGGGTTTCATCAGACCAAGTTCTTCACCGTGGGGAGCACCAGTCTTATTTGTGAAAAAGAAGGATGGTTCGATGAGAATGTGTATCGACTACAGAGAATTGAATAAGCGCACGATCAAAAACAAGTATCCTCTACCTAGAATTGATTACCTCTTCGATCAATTAGTTGGAGCTTGTTGTTTCTCCAAGATTGATTTAAGATCCGGTTATCATCAGTTGAAGGTCAAAGAAGAAGACGTGTTGAAAACTGCTTTTCGCACCAGGTACGGTCACTACGAGTTTTTGGTAATGCCATTTGGATTGACGAATGCTCCAGCTGCTTTCATGGATTTAATGAATCGGGTATGTAAGCCGTATCTTGATAAATTCGTTATTGTGTTTATTGATGATATACTTATCTATTCCCGATCCAAGGAAGAGCACGCGCAACACCTTCGTTTGATTTTAGAACTATTGAAGAAAAGAAAAGTTGTACGCTAAGTTCTCTAAATGTGAATTCTGGTTGCGGGAAGTTCAGTTTTTGGGGCATATAGTTTCCGAAAAGGGTATACAAGTCGATCCGATGAAAGTGGAAGCAGTTGAAAAATGGGAACCGCCAAGGACATCAACGGAAGTACGAAGTTTTCTGGGTTTGGCCGGCTACTACCGAAAGTTTATAAAAGATTTCTCTCGTATTGCCACACCTTTGACGAAGCTGACTCGGAAGAATCTGAAGTTCGAATGGAAGGCAGAACAGGACGAGGCATTCAGGATATTAAAGGAGAAACTCTGCAGCGCTCCGATATTAGCATTGCCAGAAGGTTCGGATGATTTTGTGGTCTACAGTGATGCTTCTAAGTTGGGTTTGGGATGTGTACTCATGCAACGTGGAAAGGAAAAGCAAATGTGGTGGCAGATGCGCTAAGTCGACAAGAAAGAAGTGGAACGATAAAAGCGATATCTCTAAGAGCTGAACTTCTTCCAAACATTTTTGACGAATTACTGAAGTGCCAAATAGATGCTTATCAAGAAGAAAGTTTGAAATCTGAACGGTTGGTTGGGGTATCAGCATTGCTTGGGAAAGATAACCGTGGGTTGTGGTGTTTGGGGAATAGGATTTGGGTACCTCGTTTGGGTGGATTACGTGATCGTGTACTACAAGAAGCTCATCAATCTCGATTCTCCATTCATCCAGGTACAAATAAAATGTATAGAGATTTGAAACAATTCTATTGGTGGCCGGGGATGAAAAGAAGTATTGCTAAGCATGTGGAAGACTGCATTACCAGCAAGAAAGTAAAGATTGAGCATCAGAAACCGTTTGGTCAGTTACAACGCTTAGATATTCCAGTGTGGAAATGGGATCAGATCACAACTGATTTCATTACCAAGTTACCAAGAACTTCAAAGGGATTCGATTCTATTTGGGTGATTGTGGATAGGTTGACGAAGTCTGCTCATTTCTTGCCGATAAAAGAAACCGATTCTTTGGAACGTTTGGCCAAACTGTACATTAATGAAATAGTAACTCGACATGGAGTACCAATTTCGATTATTTCTGATCGAGATAGTCGTTTTACTTCTAGATTTTGGAGAAGCTTTCAAAAAGAGATGGGAACACAAATCAAGTTGAGTACAGCATATCATCCACAGACTGATGGACAAAGTGAAAGAACAATTCAGACGTTAGAAGATATGCTTCGGGCTTGTATAGTTGATTTTGGAGGATCATGGGATAAACATTTGCCTTTGATAGAGTTCGCTTACAACAACAGTTATCATTCTAGTATTCAGGCGGCACCGTTTGAAGTATTGTATGGTAGGAAATGCCGAACGCCTTTATGTTGGAATGAAGTGGGGGAAAAGCAGTTAGCAGGGCCAGAAATAGTACAGTTAACAGCAGATAAGATTACTCAGATCCGGGATAGATTGAAAACGGCACAAGACA
Organism: Saussurea involucrata; assembly: GCA_033807775.1. NCBI lineage: Eukaryota > Viridiplantae > Streptophyta > Magnoliopsida > Asterales > Asteraceae > Saussurea > Saussurea involucrata. Next base: position 62,394,778 of record CM066317.1, read on the forward strand.
GACAGAAAAGTTATGCAGATCGACGTCGGAAACCGTTAGAATTTCAGGTTGGGGAATTTGTGATGTTAAAAGTTTCACCTTGGAAAGGAGTCATACGTTTTGGGAAGCAAGGTAAACCCAGTCCGCGGTATATTGGGCCATTTGAAATTACAGAAAGAATTGGTGAAGTAGCATACAGATTGGATCTTCCGTTAGAATTGAGCAGGATTCACAACGCGTTTCATGTGTCGAATTTTCGGAAATGTTTAGTCACGCCAGACCAGGCAGTCTCTCTACCGGATATCCAGGTTGATGAAAAGCTGAACTACGTGGAAGAACCGGAAGCTATAGTTGATCACAAGGTTAAAGTATTAAGGAATAAGGAGATCAAGCAAGTAAAGGTCCAGTGGAAACATCACAGAGGTCAGGATGCTACGTGGGAGTTAGAGTTAGAAATGAGAGCCAAATACCCTCATCTTTTCTTTTAACTGAATTCCGGGACGGAATTCTTTTAAGGGGGGGATGTTGTAATAACCAAGTATTTTATTTAATTTAAAATATGAATTTTATAAGTTTTTATGGGTATTTAAGGAGTTAGAAGTTAAGGGGTAAGTTTTGATATTGAATATGGAAGTTTAGGGATAAGTGTTGCCAATTAAGATAAGTCTAGGGTGGCTTAGTCACTTTTGCCAAACCCTTTCTCTTAACCGACTTGTGTATAGTCAAATGGGAAATGATGTCTTATTATTATTATTATTATTAGCAAAAACACAATTATCCTAGTGTGTGTGTGTTTCGTGAAAAGAGAGAGAAGAGAGAGAGGAAGGAAAAACTAAGAAAGAAGAAGGAAAGCTGTAGATTTTTCTGCTGGAATTGCTTATAACAACTGAAGAAATCGAGGTAACAATCTATCCTAATTCTTCTTTTTTTTAGGTATAATAGGTTTTACATGAACCTTAGAAGTGGGTTAGGTTTCTTTTAGAAAGATATGATAATTTTGGGTTTGGAATAGTGTTCTAATGGTAGTATAAAACATATCTGCAAAGTTACATAAACATGCATAGAATAAAACTGTAAAAATCTGGGTTTTAGGATGAAACAGTAGACTGAGACATTCATCGAAGTCGCAGTAGGCTAATATTCATCGAAGTCGCAGTAGGCTAATATTCATCGAAGTCGCAATGGATGACTGTGACGTTCATCGGAGTCGCAATGGTTGGTTGCGACTTGGGTATGAAGTCGCAATGGTCGTTTGCGACTTGGCTTGGATTCGCAGTAGTTGATTGCGATTCGGGTTTGGGATCGCAATAATAGGTTGCGACTCCAGGGTGGAATCGCAGTGGTGGATTGCGACTTAGGGTGAAGTCGCAATAGTGGGTTGCGATTTCGAGGGTGAAGTCGCAATAAGAGGTTGCGACTTTGTACTGTTCATCACGGTTGCGACTTGTACTGTTCATTGCAATTTCATGTCTTTTTGGGTTGCGACTTGGGTTGAGGATTTCGTGAGTTTAGTCTTAAGAGAAATATTTGGTATTTTGTGATTTCAGATTCGGTGAAGGGGCGACTTACGTGAATTACCTTGAAAGAGTTTTTGTAATAACGCACGAGGTGAGTTTTTATTTGAAATGTTTTCAAATGGAATACATATATGTGATTTAATGTAATATGGTGCATATAGTGTTTATATGAATATTACATTGTATGAGTACTAGTTGGCCGGGCTTAGGACCGGTGAAAGTTGGCTGTACAAAGGGACAGTGGTGTTGGCTGTATTTAGTACAGCGGTGTAAATTAATTAATTGGCTTGCTACCAATTAATATGGCCAAGGAAAAGAAAAGAGATAGAGATGGAAAGATACATGATGCATGAGTCATATTTGGTATTCTTACGTGAATTATGTGCAAATGTTTTCTTTAACTAACAGGGGTTTTTCTCACTAGACCTCAAGGTCTAACCATCATTTTTGTTTTAAAATATGTATTCCAGGTCAAGGAGCAAACAAAAGGCTATGATAGGATGTCTCATATTTAGCTTTTGTGGATGTTGAATGATTATGAAGATTTCAGTTATAATTAGTAGTTGTTATGTATTTACTTTATGCGAAAAAGTTTGTACTGAAAGACCTAATTGTAGAATTTAAGGGACCGTATTTGGATTATGATATGTTATTTTGTGGTGAATTATATGAAACTTGTATGTTGGAATTAAGGGATGTTACATGAAGACCAAGGAAGAAGTTCATCTCACAAAGCATACCCATTAGTAGAGCCAAAAATGATGTTATCGCCATATACTTGGACTAGGATGATATGACCCTTTTCATTCATGATAAATAGAGTACAATCAATTGTACCTCGTGTAAAGTCGGATTCTAAAAGGAATTTAGAAAAGGTGTTGTACCATGCTCGCGGAGCTTGCTTCAAGCCGTAGAGCGCCTTGTCTAAGATGTAGACATGGTCAGGCTTTGGGTCGTCCACAAATCCGTCTGGTTGCGACACGTAGACTTCTTCTTGGAGGTCACCGTAGAGGAAGGTTGTCTTCACATCCATTTGGAAGACTGTGAAGTTCTTATGCGCTGCATACGCGAGAAAAATTCGGATTGCCTCGATGCGGGCGACTGAAGCATAGGTCTCATCATAGTCGATCCCCTCTTACTGTCGATCCTATGGCTACGAGACGCATCTTGTTGCGAACAACAATACCGTCTTCGTCCTTCTTATTTTTGAAGATCCACTTTGTACCGATTACCGTTTTATGCTTAGGACGTGGAACCAGTCGCCATACTTTTAGAGCTTCAAATTGATTCAGCTCTTCTTGCATGGCTATAATCCAGTCCGGATCTTCTAGTGCTTCGCGTACATTCGTTGGCTCGATCTTACTTAAGAATCCGCAAAATAGGCAGAAGTTAGCGGAAGCACCTCGTGTACGTACTGGGGTGGAAGGATCACCGATTATCTGATGGAGGGGATGTGCATTTGTCCATTTGGTGGAGTGTGGAAGCGGTTGTTGGGTGGAATGTGATGCGTCCGGATCCACATAAGCGCCAGATGGAAGATCTTGAACTTGTTCAGGAGTTGCAGGCGAGGTCCTTGGAGGAATTGGGGGAGGATTCGTCGAAGGTTGCACAACTTCCGGTTCCGAGGAGATCAGAGTTTGAGCATCGGTTGAAGTACCAGATGATGATGGTTGAGTTGTCTCGATTGAAGTTGACGGCGTACTCGTAGAGGGAGGCGGACCAGATATAACGGCCGAATCCTCATTGCGAGCAGCTTCAAGTCGCGGTTGCGCTGAGACAGGAACAGAAGAGTTAAGTAGGTCATCATAAAACTATTGAAACAGTAAATCTAAATCCGAAGAGTCTGCATTCGATGAAGATGCATGATTCGGATTTACTGTCGCTTGTGCAGATCGCGAACTTGAAGGTCCGGAAGCCAGCACGCCGGTTAAACTGGTTTCTGAATTGAGTTGTTCAGAAGCCAAATCTGCGGCTTCGTCGAACGTCACGTTTATACTTTCAACAACGGATTTGGTCTGTTTGTTGTAAACGCGATACGCCTTAGACTGCATGGAGTATCCAATGAAGACTCCTTCGTTCGCCTTGGGGCTGAATTTGCCGAGATCGTCCTTGTCATTTAGCACGTAGCACGAGCACCCGAAAGCGTGAAAATATCTGACGGCTGGAATGTGCTTGTTCATGATCTCGTACGGCGTCTTATTAAACCGCTTGAGAAGAATAGAGAAGTTCTGAGTGTAGCAAGCCATAGACACCGCTTCAGCCTAGAGGTATAACGGTAGTTTTGCTTGGGACAACATCGTGCGTGCAGCTTCAACAAGAGTACGGTTCCGTCGTTCCACCACTCCGTTTTGTTGGGGAGTCCGTGCCGCAAAGAGGGTATGGGAGATGCCGACTGAAGTCACATAGGCATCCATCTTTTGGTTCTTGAACTCCGTCCCGTTGTCAGTTCTGATGGACTGAACAGGTTGAAGCTTGTTCTTCTGGATCGTCTTTAGATGATCAATGATGAGGTCCGGAGTTTCGTCCTTCGAGCGTAGGAACCTCACCCAAGTGTAGCGCGAGTAGTCGTCCACCATCAAAAGTATGTACTTGCGTTTATTTGTGCTCGGAACACGCATTGGACCGTACAAATCCATGTGAATGAGTTCGAGGGTCCTGGATGTGCTCGGAGTTGCCATCGGCGGATGGGATGCACACTTCATCTTTCCCTTTTCGCATGCTCCACAGAGATGATCCTTCACGAACGGAAGTTGGAGCACGCCTCTGACGTGTTTGCCTAACACGAGTTGATTGATACTTCTGAAGTTGAGATGCGAAAGACGTTTATGCCAGAGCCAGACTTGATCGGATTCGGCTTTTGACAAGAGGCAAACTGGTTTGTCAGTTTTGATTTCTGCGAGGTTGATGGTGTAGAGATTGGTCTTTCGAGTCCCAACCAGTAGTTCTTCTCCTTCGTTGTTGAGTACTCTACACCTCGTGGCTTTGAAGCTGACTTCAAGATCCTTGTCGCATAATTGACCGATGCTGAAGAGATTGTGGCCTAATCCGGCGACCTGGGACACCTTCTTGATCGTGATCTTGTCTAGAACAATGTCGTCGTAACCCACGATTGGCGATCTCTCATTATTCCCAAATCTCACGCTGCCGCAATATTCTTCCTTGTAATTCATGAGAAGCTCCCTCCTTCCGGTCATGTGCTTGGAGCATCCAGAATCTAAGTACCACACATGACCATTCTGCAAAACAATATTAATGTTGTTTAGGTACCCAAATTTTTTTGGGTCCTGGAGGGTTAGGTTTGGCACCGGTTGGGAAAATATGCGTTGTCCCAGCTTTCCCTTTAGGTGTAGGGTTTACACCAGTAGAGGGAGCTGGTTTTGGCACTTGTTTCTTTCTTGGTGCAGAATTTGCACCTTTAGGGGGAAACGAGTTTGCTTTTCATCTATGTGCTGGTTTAACCCCAGTAGGAGCGTCTCGTTTAGGAATGGGGTGAGACTCCAGCTGTAGTTTAACCTTTTGATTGGTACCCCTTGTTGAGCGGTGTGGTTGCTTATTATTATTGGGTTTGCGCTTATTGTTAGATCTGAAGTTTTGTCAATAAACCAAGTGTTGAAGATCTGATAAGAAGACTCAGATGTTCTGAGTAGAGAAGTCAGAGGTCTGACTGTGAAAGCTCAGAAGTATTGATAAGAGAAATCAGAAGTCTGGGAAGAAAAGTCAGATGTCTGAGTTAAGGAGTCAGAAGATCTGAGATGCGTTATCCGAAGAATGTTCAGAAGTTCTGAACTACCTGTTCAAAACTTATGACGAGATACTTTACTTAGTATTTTATAAACTAATTAGGACACGTGTTATGTTCTTATTAGTCTTTCTTATTTGTACTGTAGCTTTAAGATGTCCGTTGCAGTATAAATAGTAGTTAGCTCTTCGTTGCTAACTGATTTGATTTTTCCCGTATAACTTTGTATTCATTCTTTGTAATCTTTGAGATTCTCTCTCTCTTAGATCTGTAATTCTGTTCATCATTGAATACAATTGGGCTTGATCATACAAATTCTCAATTACTGCTTTCTACATTGATTGTAAGATAAGATCCTGAACTTTCAATTGGTATCAGAGCTAATCAACAAACAAATTCGTTCAAGATTGTTATCGCGAAGATCGATTGATCAATTTCTTGAAGATTTCTTGATTCATTCAAAATTCGATTCCGCTGCTAGGGCTAGTTCTTGAATTCTTGGCAATTCTTGAATTACCTGTTACATTTCGATCAAGAAACTCGAATTTGTCTTTCTGTTGAATTTTCTTACAATCATGTCTTCTAAAGAATATCTAGCCATGGGATCTGAAACCAAACCTCCTGTTCTTATACCAGAAGAGTATCAGCAATGGAAAATCCGAATGATCCAATTCCTAGACAACATTGATGAAAATCTTATGATCTCTATTCGAGAAGGTCCAATTGAAGTGTACATCGATGTTGCTGCAACTCCTGCTACAGAGACAACTCCAGAAATTCCAGCGACCAGGGTGAAAAAGAGTTATTCCCAATACACAGCTGAACAGAAGAATAGGCATGCTATTGACAAAAGAGAAATTACTTTGATGACTTTGGCTGTCCCAAATGAGGTTCTTAACAGGATTGACAGTGGATCATCAGCTAAAGAAATGTGGGACGAATTGGAAAGGCAGATGCTAGGAACTGTGAGATCTATTCAGGCAAAGTTAAATCAAAGCATAAATGCTTATGAAAGGTTCAAAGCAAAAGAGTCAGAAAGTTTGACACAGACATACAGTAAATTTTGCACTATTCTAAATGACTTGAGAAGAAATGGACTGAAGAAAACGAAGTCAGAAATAAATTACAAATTTCTGAACAGTCTAAATTCAGAATGGTCATCATTTGCCATAAGTCTGCAAATGAACAAGGATATGTGTGAAGAAGACTTAAATGATCTGTTCTGTGTTCTTAATCAACATGAAGATTCTGTCAAGTTAGTTGTGGAAGAGAAGAAAAATGTTGCTGATCAGTTAGCATTCTTATCAAAGTCCAAAGCAATCAAAGCACCCAAAAAGACTGCATATCTATCAGAGATACCTAATCTGGAAGAATCTGACAAGGAAGAAGGATCAGAAGATGATGAAGATATCAAGATAATGGCTGAGAAACTAGCTTTGTTGACAAATACTTTCAACAAAAGGTATGGGAAGGGTAGATTTCAAGGAAATTATAAGAGAGTTGGGAGTTCAGATTATAAGAAGAAAGAAGACAGAGAAGAAAATAAGTTTGAAAAGAGAGTAGAGAGAAGTGAAGAAAACAAAGAAGAGAAGGATGAGAGAAAAGAAAAGAATCTGTGTTTCAAATGTGGAAAATCTGGCCACTATGCTAAGGATTGCAAAGTTAAAATTGTGAAAGACTATGAGTACTACACCAAGAAGGCTCAGCTTGCAAAGAAGAGAGATGATAAAATTGCTTTGTTGGCTGAACAGGAGAATTGGTTGTACTATACTTCTGATGAAGATGATCATATCAACTTTCCACAGATGCAGAGCTATATGGCAAAAATGAGGAATGAGGATGATTCTGATTTTGAAGATGCTGATTCTGAGTCATCTGCTGAGGTACATTCTTCACTTGAATTAGAGTTAATGACACAGATTGGTGAAATGAAAACTGAATTTGCTAATCTAAGAAAACATATAAAAGGAGAAAGAAATTTGGTTAACAAATTCAGAATTGAAAAAGAAGTAATAAAAGAACAATATGAAGAATCTGAGACTGAGAAACAGAAAGTTGAAGATGAAAATTCTGAATTGATGAAAAGGCTTTCTGAACTAAAAGTTGAGTTTTCAAAAATAAAGGATGAAAAAGGTGATTTACAAATAAAATTTGATATGTTATTTGAAGAAAGAAAGAATTTATACACCAAAATTAAAGAATTAGAAGATCTAAATTTGAAAAGGGGTCAGACTCAGCAAACACTAAATCTTTTATTAAGCAATGTTAAAGATACAAGATTTTACAACCCAAAGAAGGGATTGGGATTGGAAGAAAATGTCACTTTAAAAAGAGCTTCAATCAACTTGTATGAAAAACTTCAAGTTTCTAAGCCAAAAATCCCAGAAATTGTTGAAGTTTTCATAAGACCTGCTAGTTCTATAACAAGTTCTGACAATTTTCAAAGACCAAACTCTAAAAAGTCAGATGAGAAAATTTCTGAGTCTAAAACAGAAAAGTCAGTTGGTTCAGAAGAAAAGGTTAAGAAAGAAGTTTCTAAACCAACAGATGAGAAGCCAAGATACAATGATACTAAATTCAAGTATGATTCTTTAAATGTCAGCTACAAAAATAAACAACCAAGTTTTTCATATCATGACATTGAGAGCATATTTGACACAAGTAAAAATTCTGAAACAGTCAATCAGAAGTCTGAAACTTCTAGTCAGGATTCTGAACTTTGTAGTCAGAACTCTGAGTCTAAAGATCAGACATCTGAGTCTGTAAATCAGAACTCTGACTTAGGTAGTCAGAAGTCTGATTCAACTGGATTTTCTGAAACAAAATCAGATGAATTTTTGCAACTTGAAAAGAGATTTAATCTTGTGAGTCAAGAACTTGAGGACTTAAGGAAAGCTTATGATGAACTTGAAAATGATTTCTGTGAGGTGGATATTAAACTTGAAGAAGCTTTGAAAGAAAAGAATATTTTTATTCAGAAAATAACAGAGCTTGAAAAACTGAAGACTGAGTATGATCTTTTTAAAATTAATGCTTCAAGAGAAAATGATAAATTCTTTAATGAATCAAGTACATATGAAAAAGGTGAATCATCTAATTCTTCTAACAAAAAGAACTTGATTTTTTCAGAAAAAGAAGAAAGCAAAAGGAAAGATGATCTTGCAAAGTTGAATGATCTGAAAATGGATCTTGAGAAGCTTAGAATGAAATCTACTTCTGAACTTAAAGCTAGAAATTCTTGTAATAAGGGCAATTGTACTCTGAACAGTATCAATAAAAATGAAATGACCTATGTTTCAGATTTATTGTCACTTGCAAAGAAAAATCTTGTTTGTGTTAGATGTAAAAATGATTCATTCCAATATTCTCATAAATGTCAAGTCAAAATAACTTCTGTTTCATACATAAGAAAAGATATTCAGAAAGTTTATGTTCCTCAAAATACAGAAAAGAAGGAAAATTCTGTTCCTCAGACTCAGAAGAAAGAAAAGATAAAAGAAAAGAAAGTTGAAAATATAGCAAAACCAAAAGTTACAACTCTCAAAAAGAATTTGAACAAGCTTGTAAGCAGAAAATGTTCTGACTTCATAAAAGTTCAAGGAAAATGGTGTTTGAAGAAAGATTTTGAGTGGAGAGTAAAAGGTACTAATGTTAAATCCAATGACAAAGCTAACAAAGATGGACCCATTCCAAAATGGGTACCTAAACCTAACTGATCCTTTTGCAGGGCTGTCATGTGTGGTTTTTAGATTCAGGAGCTTCAAGACACATGACAAGTCAGAAGTCTTTTCTATCAAACTTCACAGAAAAGGGGATCTGACTATCCAAAACGTTTTCTATGTTGAAGGATTACAGCATAATCTTTTCAGCATAAGTCAGTTTTTAGACAGTCTTTGTCAAATTAAGTTTCAAATAACAGGTTGCATGATTTTAACTGAAAATGATGTTAAAGTCTTCTGGGCCAAAAGACATATGGACTTATTTGTAGTTAATTTTTCAAAATTGAAAACATTAAATACAGTTTGTCTTTTATCAAAATCAACTGCAAATGAATGCTGGCTTTGGCACAAAAGATGTTCTCATCTGAATTTCAAAGATCTTAATAATCTCGTTGCAAAACATCTGGTTAAAGGCTTACCAAAGCTTAAATTTGAAAAAGAATCATTATGCTCAGCTTGTGAAATGGGCAAGATGAAAAAGAGTTCTCACAAATTAAAAATGGACTCATCTTGCAAAGCACCATTAGAAATGATTCATACTGATCTTTGTGGTCCAATTTCAGTTCAATCTATGGGAGGAAAGAAATATATGCTTGTGATTGTTGATGAATTCTCCAGATACACATGGGTTGAGTTCCTAAGAGCTAAGTCAGAAGCTGCTACTATATTGATAAATTTTATCAAAAGGATTCAAGTTCTCTTACAACTTCCAGTTCAGAAAATCAGAAGTGATAATGGAACAGAGTTCAGAAATGAGACTCTTCAGAATTTTTTAGAAAGTTCTGGGATTTCTCACAATTTTTCTGCTGTCAGAACTCCTCAACAAAATGGTGTTGTTGAAAGGAAGAATAGAACTCTAGTTGAAGCTGCGAGAACAATGCTGGCTTATGCAAATCTTCCTACTTTCCTATGGGCTGAAGCAATTGCAACTGCTTGTTTTACACAGAATATAACTTTAATCAATAAGAGATTAAATAAGACTGCTTATGAACTGATAAATAAAAGAAAACCATTAATCAAATTCTTTCATGTTTTTGGTTGCAGGTGCTATGTTCTTAGAGACAGAGAAAATCTTGCCAAATTCGATAAAAAGGCAGATGAAGGATACATTGTGGGTTATTCTTTAACTTCCAAAGCATTCAGAATCTACAATAGAAGAACCAAGAGGATGATGGAGAGCATAAATGTAACTTTTGATGAAGCCAGAATGCGGACTTCTGAACAAGACAGTTCAGAACTCATGCTGAACAAGACAAAAATGACTTATGATACAAATTCTAATCCTATTTGTTCAGAACTCAATTTACTGTTTAAGGATGCTTTTAGTGAACTAATTCCTGATTCTTATGCAGAATATGAAAACCCAAAGATGGTCAAAGAGATGAAACATAAGACTACAGAAATAGTTCAATCAACTGTAATTTCTGACAAAGGTCCATCAGAGGAATGTCCAAATCTAATAAATACTAGTGGTGAAAATTCTGAACCTTGTAATCAGAATTTTGATTCTTGTACTCAGAACTCTGAACAAGTCACTCAGAATTCTGACTTCATTAATCAGAACCCAAACTTGGATATAACTCCTATTCATACATCAGAACAAGGGGACAGTTCAGAATTACAAGCAATCATTGATGAGAATGATGCAAACAACAATTATTCAGAGATTGATGTACTCCCTAGTGCTAATAAATGGACTAAAAATCATCCTATTCATCAAGTAATAGGTGATCCATCAGCAGGAGTAAAAACCAGATCAGCTACAGCAAATGAAGCAATGTTTGCTGGTTTCTTAAGTGTGATTGAACCAAAGAAAGCTAATGAAGCCCTAGAGGATCCAGACTGGATTTCAGCAATGCAAGAGGAATTGCTTCAATTTGAAAGAAATAAAGTTTGGAGACTCATTCCAAAGCCTGAAGGTAAATCTATTATTGGAACTAAATGGGTGTTCAGAAACAAAAAGGATGAATCAGGTGTTGTCATCAGAAACAAGGCAAGATTGGTTGCTAAGGGATACTGTCAACAAGAGGGAATTGATTATGATGAGACATTTGCACCAGTGGCAAGAATAGAGGCAATCAGAATATTTTTGGCCTATGCTGCACATAAAAACTTCAAGGTGTATCAAATGGATGTCAAATCAGCATTTTTAAATGGCAAACTTAATGAAGAGGTGTATGTCCATCAACCTGAAGGTTTTGTTGATCCAGAATTCCCTGATCATGTTTATATTTTAGACAAAGCTTTATATGGTCTAAAACAAGCACCACGAGCCTGGTATGACACTCTTACTAAACACTTGTTAGGTTCAGGATTCAAGAAATGTAAGATTGACACAACTTTGTTTTTAAAGAAACAGGGTGATGATTTGATTCTGATTCAGATTTATGTTGATGACATAATATTTGGTTCTACCAGTCCAGAATTATGTGATAATTTTTCAAAAATCATGTCATCTGAATTTGAAATGAGCATGATGGGTGAGCTGAATTTTTTCCTTGGTCTTCAAGTCAAACAATTACCAAAAGGTATTTTTATAAATCAAGGAAAATATGTCAGAGATATTCTGAAAAAGTTCAAAATGTCTGATTGTGCTTCTATGAGAACACCTATGGCAACTAACATAAAGTTAGATGCTGATCTCAAAGGTGTTTCAGCAGATATCAAACTCTATAGAGGCATGATTGGGTCATTACTTTATTTGACTGCAAGTAGACCAGATATCATGTTTTCTACCTGTTTCTGTGCTAGATTTCAATCTAACCCGAAAGAATCACATATGTTGGCTGTCAAAAAGATTTTAAGATATCTCAAAGGAACACCTGATCTAGGTTTATGGTATCCAAAAGAAACTGACTTCAAATTGACTGCTTTCACTGATGCTGATCATGCAGGAAGTAGGTTGGACAGAAAGAGTACATCTGGTGCTTGTCACTTTTTGGGAGATAAAATAGTGAGTTGGGCATCAAAGAAGCAGAATTGTGTGTCCACTTCAACTGCTGAAGCAGAATATGTTGTTGCTGCTGCTTCATGCTCTCAAACATTGTGGATGAGAACACAACTCATGGACTATGGATATCAGCTTAACAAGATTCCCATCTATTGTGACTCAGAAAGTGCAATTGCCATTACTCAGAACCCTGTTCAACATTCGAAGACTAAACATATAGATGTGAGGTATCATTTTATAAAGGACTATGTGGAAAAAGGAACTATAGAGATGCACTTTGTGCATACAAAGTATCAATTGGCTGACTTGTTCATAAAGCCTCTTGATCACAAAAGGTTTTCTTTTCTCATATGTAAAATAGGAATGCTTAATCTGCCTAATTGAAAATATTTTTTTTCTTAAAAATGCTAAATTTTTCTAAGTAAAATTGTCTGAGTAGTGTACTCAGAACTCTGAGTCTTAAGAATCATAATTTCTGAGTCTTGAGGTCAGAACTTCTGAGTCTTGAGGTCAGAACTTCTGAGTCTTGAGTTCAGAACTTCTGAGTCTTGAGATCAGAACCTCTGAATCTTACGGTCAGAGATTCTGAGTCAATACATCAGCAATCTAGCTTTAAAAAAAATTATTTAAAAAAAAAATACTTCAACTGTGTGGATTATGCTTCTTCTATTATCTTTTCATCTCATCTTTATGTATCATTAATAGTCAAATGCATGATCAAGTCAAGGGGGAGCATCAAAATTCCTTTGGAAATCATTTTGTGATGCTTAAAAGATTTGCTTTCATTTTCTATCTCTGATTATTCTAAGAAGAACAAGCTTTTCATGATAAATTTTGTTGTTATTCAAACTATATCTGAATTAAAAAAAAATCATATTCAGATATAAGATTTTAAATGATTTTTTAATTCATCATAATATGAACAGAATTTTGATGATAAAAAGTGTTTCTATCTGTTCAAACCTCTTCTGAATAATCAAAATGTTTTATATTTGTCAGAAGTTGATTTTAAATGACATTTTGGTTACAAGGTAAAATTCTTATGAGAAGAACAATCAGATATCTGATAAAGAAAAGTCAAAACATCTGAGCGTGTTATTCAGATCTTTGACTTGAGTCAAAATACTATCCACTAACACGTGTCAGCTTCATATTTGTTTGATTATGCCACGCATTTCATTTAAATCCTCTGTGGCATTTCAAATGTGTTGACTCCGTTATAACATTGATTTCGCTTTTCCGTTAAACCTTTCAACTTCGCGAATTTTAAATAGGTCTTAAAATCCCTATTTCAAATCTTTTCAAATTCCAGAGCGAAAAGTGAGATACGAATCAAATCCAGAGTTCTTTGAATTTGTTTTCTTCTTAAATCATGTCTAGAATTCAAAGGAGTGGTCAAATTTCGCTACACTCTACAAAATCGATAATGGATTCATCTGATTCGGATAATGATGAAGTACAGAATAGAGCTGTAGAGGAAGAAGCAATAAGAAATGATGGAGAAGATGAACAAATGGATGAATCTGAAGGAAATGCGGATGAGGTAAACGTTAATATTGAACATGAACAGAGTGCTGCAGGTTCTATTATGTCAGATAGACCTATTTTAGTGGAAAGAATTGTTCCTGAGAGTGAATGGCTGAAATTATCTGAAAATAACTGTGTTATATTATTTGAGGAAAGCCGTTTTAAGCCTGAACACAGAATTATCATGGAGTTATTCAAACACCATCCGTACAGAAAATGGTTTACACGAAGTAAAAATGTGTCTGTTCAGTACATACAACAATGGTGGAAACATCTTAGGTTAGAAGATAATAAGTTTGTGTCTGAAATTGCAGGAGTGACATTTGCCTTATCTATCTCTGCACTAAGAGAAATGCTGAATTTACCAGAGAAAGATGATGTACAAAGAAGGACAGATTTTGAGGACTCACCCTTAACAGAGGAATTAATAGCAGAGTTTATGAAGTTGGGATACAATGAAGGATTGAGGACTCTCAGTTTGTTCAGAAGAAACAAATTACCACCTATTTGGGATTGCTTCTTTCATGTGGTAAATAAATGTGTGTCAGGGAAGAATAGTTCTGCTGATCAAGGTTCTAAACAAATTCTTCAGATCTTTCAGGGTTTAGTGAAGAATAGGCATTATGACTATACTTTAATACTTTGGGAAGACATGAAGAATACATTTGAGAAGAATCAGAAAGCAATTCAGAAGAAAACAAAGGATGCTCCACTGACATACATTCCTTATATAAGGTACTGGCAAATTGTTATTTGGTATGCCATGCAGGAAAACAGAACAATCTCAAGAAGAACAAATGAAGAGCATGGTCCTACATTTTATTTGGGTAAGATGACCTCGGTAACAAGACTTGAAAACTATCCCAATCATAAACTGTTGCCAAAATCACTTAGGAATTATATTCCAAGGGAGAGTGAGATTTTAAAAGCTTATTGCACCTCTATGGGAATTGAATTACCTCAAATCCCTACCCAAGAGGACCAACCTGAGAAGAGAGGTGAGGGGTCTAGTCGAATTAGAGAGGGGGAGGATGTTCAGATGGGTGAACATTCTGAGAGACTTGAGAGGGAAAATTCTGAGAGCTTGGTTAGATTTGGTGAGGAAAAACAGAATGAGAGTGATGAGGATGAGAGATTGTCAACAGAGGTTCAAACAGAAAGAGATGCCTCTGAACCAGCTAATCTTGACCAGGTAACAACAAATGCTATTGGTTCACATCTCTTGGTGTCCAATATTGAAACAAACACCATGGACCTAGTGGTGGATCTTGAACAACCCATCCATATCCACTCAGAAGCATTTCAACATGCTACTGTTTCATACAAATCCGGGGAACCATCCCAAACTCATTTGGAGGGAGGTGATAAATCCCAATCTATTTTTCAACACATTGAGTCTGAATATCACAGTCCTATTCATATTGAGCCTGAAATTCCTTCTGACACTTGCACAAATCAGGAATTTCGTATTCCTGAAACAACATTCATAGACATACCTAATGTTGGGTGTCGAGGATTGGATGGAAGTCCTGGTGAGGTGAACATTACAAAAGCCTCATTCAAACGTACATCTGTTGTACAAGATGACTGTGTGTTATCTACAGGCCATGAGCCCTCTGGGCACATGAAAACTGGACCATCTGTTGGTTCAGGTTCACTGTTAGAAACTTCTGAATTTGAAAAGATTCAGAAACAAAACAAGGAGATGGGGGAAAAAGTAGAAAATTTGGAGAAGAAGGTGGAGGATTTGAATGATGAGATGTCAGATTTGAAAGTTGTGTTGGAGAAAAAGTTGATTTCTGTTGAAACCAAAGTAGATGATGTAAAGAAATCCTTGGATTCTCACAAAAAGGAGATCATGGATATAATGTCTGGTTTTCAAAAAGATATGTTAAAACAAATGCAAGGTATGCAGGAATCTATACTGAAAGCACTGAGTGTATCATTGGCTTCTACTTCAAAGCCTCTTGATCCTGTTCCTATTGCAGAAGCTGAACCTGAAGTTACTTTTAATCAGAACTTGAAAAGAAAGTTTGATGATAATGAGCCTCATGATCATCAAAAGGGGGAGAAAAGACAAAGGTTAAGTTCTGATGATGATATTGGCATAGAAGATTTTGAGATGGCAGATATGCAATTAGCTAGTACAAAAAGTTCAGAAGATCAGACACAAGAAAATTTAAAGGCAATAACTCAGATAGTTCAGATTGATAGCTCAGATACAAAGGAAATGGAGTTGGAAAGTACAGATGGTGGTGATTCAGATAAAACAGAGGAATTGAACTTAGACATAGAAAAGGAAGGAAACTCAGATGAAACTGAAGCTATTGAGGAATCTGTATTGAGATCAGAAAAGACAGTGGAAAGTGAAGTGGTCAACATGTGTACAGATATTGTGGTGTATAACAAAGAAAATATGATGGATTCTGAATTAGAAGAAAGGAGGTTAAGTGAAGAGTTGATCAGAAGAATGCATAATAATTTAGTCAGAGCTTTGAATGTTCAAAAAGTTCAGCAAGGAATAAAAATGGTAAGACCTATTGATCTAATGGGAGAAGAAGACAGAACTGTGAATTATACTCAGGATTTTGAAGATGATTTTATATTTAACTTTTGTGACGAGTTAAATACAGAAGAAGAGTATGTGAAAGTGAAAGACTTCTTTATGCCTTCTGAGTATGTATTCAGAAAACCAATTGAGATCCCAAAGATTAACTTGCAAAGACTAGAAGAACCTGTATGTGATTTCATTCTAGAGTTAAGTGATGTGCCATTAGCCAGACAATTTCATGATGATATTTTTCCTGAGGAAATATATGATAATATCTACTACACAGAAGGAGAGTATGAGCCTTTGGAAAGTAACATTGATGGTTTTATGGATGACAGAGCTCAGATGGTCTACTCAGAAGCTTCTAACAGGTTCAGAGTTCCTGACTCAAAACTGCATATTCAGAAAAGAATTGAGAAAGTTCTGATGTTTCAACAAGATGAATTCAATGGTTTAATGTTTGTTAGAATGGAAGTACTGAAAGAAAGAAATACAAAGGTTTCCATGTCTACTTTTGATTTTCACAGATTGACTCTTGATGATCAGATCTTTTTAGTCAAGTTCTTTGCCAGCACTGAAGAAGCCTGATGGAAATTGAATGCAGAAGACTTCTGGGTATCTATGTCAGAAATATATACTTGTATGACTTCCAATTAGCTATTGAAGAAAGAAAAGAAAAGTGTAATCTGAGTTCTCCCACAAAGAAAACAAAAGTTGGTTTGCATTTGAAGGGATTTGTGAATGAAGGAATGGAGACAGAAGGGTTCACATATACAGTTCACGAAAGGCTTGAATTGTTCAGATTAAAAGAGTTGGTGAAGTACAGTGATGCAACTCTAAATTGGTTATTGATTAAAATGGAAGTAAGTGTGAAAACTGAAAGAGAGAGTTTAAAGAAGAGATGTATAAACTGTGTGAAGAGGAGGTTGGATCTTAGAAGAAAAATCAGAAACACTAGTGAATGGTTGCTATCTGAGGTGAATCCGAAAAAGATTCTACATAATGATTTTGTGTTTCCTGCTGAGTATGAAGTGAATGAAATTCTGTCAGATGAAGTTGAAGAAGTGCAGAACACAACATCTCAGAATGTGCAGATAACTAGTTTTGATCAAGCTGAACAGTCTGAACCCAAAGAAGATGAAATATCCATTGATCTAAATGGATACTTTCTTGAATTTGATTTGCCTGAGTTCTTCAAACCAAAAGAAGTACAATTCTTGGATGTGTATTATGATAGACCTAAGGAGACTCAGATCTGGTTGGCTGAAAAATCAAGATGTCTTGGCAAAACAAAGCAAGCCGTTTACTCAGATTTTTTAATTACTGGAATCAGAGAATTGAGGGTTAAGAAATTCAGAAAGATGGAGTACTTATCCTTTGAAGTTCTGAGAGAAGATGGCAAGGTTTATTACTTCACTGATGCAGATTTTGAGAAACTATCAGTGGTTGACTTCTACAGATTACACAGCTTTCTATGCTTCAAAGAGTCGAGCAAAGACAGAAATGAAAGGAAGGCAAGAAGTGTGGTAATTGAGGCCATGTTCTACATCTTAAGGTGGCACTGTTATACAGATTTTCAAATAGCTTTGTACTTACAAAAGTCATGTGTTTATCTGGCAAATCCCAACACAGATCATGAACAGAAAAAGGTGTTAAAGACTGGAAGTGTTCACAAATATCCAGATTTGGGAGTATTTTTGAAAAACAAAAGTGGAAAGATCTTCTTCAGAGCAAAGGAAACTGCAAAATACTGTTCTGGAACTTTAAGAATCATAAAGCATAATTTGGAGAAAAAGATGCTGAAAGTGAAGGAAGCAAACATGACTCAAGAAGTAATCAATCAGCAAGTTGAAATTATTCAAGAAATCATTGACAAAATTGATAAGAGGCTTAATCTGAGAAATGTGCTACTTCAGAAAATTGTTCCTGCTCTGAAAGAACTAGATGATGCAAAGTTTAAGTTTATTTGACAAAAAGGGGGAGATTGTTAGATCTGAAGTTTTGTCAATAAACCAAGTGTTGAAGATCTGATAAGAAGACTCAGATGTTCTGAGTAGAGAAGTCAGAGGTCTGACTGTGAAAGCTCAGAAGTATTGATAAGAGAAATCAGAAGTCTGGGAAGAAAAGTCAGATGTCTGAGTTAAGGAGTCAGAAGATCTGAGATGCGTTATCCGAAGAATGTTCAGAAGTTCTGAACTACCTGTTCAGAACTTATGACGAGATACTTTACTTAGTATTTTATATACTAATTAGGACACGTGTTATGTTCTTATTAGTCTTTCTTATTTGTACTGTAGCTTTAAGATGTCCGTTGCAGTATAAATAGTAGTTAGCTCTTCGTTGCTAACTGATTTGATTTTTCCCGTATAACTTTGTATTCATTCTTTGTAATCTTTGAGATTCTCTCTCTATTAGATCTGTAATTCTGTTCATCATTGAATACAATTGGGCTTGATCATACAAATTCTCAATTACTGCTTTCTACATTGATTGTAAGATAAGATCCTGTACTTTCACTTATGAAATAGGTTACCAACAAAGTGAGGCGCATACCAATCATTATTACGAATATCATTAAATTCATTCCATCCACAATTAGAACAACATAAACAATCATGCGATAACTAAATCAATTGATTAAGAGAGTTAACTTTAACGGGAAAAGAAACACCAAAAAGATTCCAATTATTCCAAGCATAACTGTTTTTGTCTACTCTAGAATTGAAAACAGGTGGGGAAGACTTTGACGCATCCTTCTTGACAGATTCCCTCTTTAGCCACTTTGGTGTTTCTTTGTTAGCGCGGCCATTTTGATCTGAAACAGCAGGGACAGTATGATCAGTGACTTTGGAGGAAGCAGGAGTCTTAGTGGTTGGTCGTTCGGTCTTTTGCTTCGGCTGTGATTGTTTTTTAGAAGGTGAAGCATTTTTAAGAATCCTAATCACAGGCGGAGTCTTTGTTTGAAAACAGTCGCCCTTTAGAAAATTGACCGGACGATTAACCACTGGAGTCAAAAAAATCAGGTTGACGAGGAGAAATAGGAGTGTTTGCAGCCAATGGTCTGGTTGCTTGCCCTGTCTGTGATTGCTTTTTGAAAATGGGCCTTTCGAGGTCGGTTTTGACTGAGAAATCTTAATCACAGGTGTGGTCTTTGTTTGAGAACAACTATCTTTTAACGAAGTAACCGGAGAATTGACCACGGGGAATAAAAATTCAGTATGACTTGGAAGAGGTTTGTCGAAGGGAAACGAATCAAACTCTTCTTCACAGTTCCCTTCGGAGTTCATGTATTCTGAATAATTTATCTTGGGAAGGAGTGGACTTTGATCAGGTGAGAAGGGCGAGGAACTCTTTGTGTTGGTGTGCTTTGGGGAATTTGGTGCGGAAGCGTTTGAAAAATCAGAGTTTAAATTCCTTGTAACACATTCATCTTGAGAGACTTGACTTTCTTGAGACGAAATATTTCCTATGAAGGCTTTACACGAGGATGTGTTAGATGAGATGGAAGAAAGATCAGGTGAATTTTGCTTTTGAGTTTGGAGAGTGTCAATCTGCTGTAGGAGTTGACTGTTTCTCTCGTGCTCTATCATCGTTTCTCTTGTCAATTTAGACAGTCTCGATGAGAGCTTATTTATTTCACACTGAAGCGTTTCCTTTTCTACATTTGAGACACCCTCGGTTTTCTCAGATTTAAGTTTCTCAAGCTCATACATTAGTGCTTTCTTTTCCTTTTGAAAAACTGACCTTTCTTTCTCGAATGACTCCTCCAACTGGACTATTTTTGCTTCCAAGATGAGAGGGGGAACATAGAGTTTAAACTCGTCCGTCTCAATCTCAGTTGCTGGTGCTTGATCCTCTTCCTTTTTGGAGGATTCCTTGGATCTAGGTACCTTGTAGGAGTTGAAGTAGTCATTTGAAAGGTACTTTTTGTCCTTCTGATAAGAGTAATTAAGTGGTTCTTAATAAAATGGAAGTTCAATTCCTCGTTTTTGTGTGCGTTTATGTTCCTCGGTTTCCTCCTCCTTTTCTGGTTTAAGAGGACCAGTCCATTGAATTGCGTACTCTGTGTACTTTTTGTCTAACCCAAGGCAAGCAAAATCATACAAGGTAGGAACTTGATATCTTCCATTTTTTAAGTAGTGAGGGTTATCATATCCGATTCCCCACTCTCTATTGAAGTACGTGAACTCTTTGGGTTTGTTTAAGAAAATGGTTTGATCAGTTTGGCCCCTTTTGTGAATTTTGGTTTCAAGTTCAAGAATTTTAGCGACAAACTCCTTATTCTGAGTTTGAAGAGAGGATCATTGGTAAATAATTTCCTCTTTCTCATTCATACACTGATCAAACTTATGCTGAAGGTCAGATAATTTGGCCCTGAGATCTTTAGGTGCTCACATTAAACAACAAGTGTGTATTTACATTCTTCAGGTTTTCGTTCAAGCAGAAACCCCTGCAAAGAGAGTACATAAAAAACCTGTTAGAAGACGAACTATCCCTTTCTCTCTCTCTCTCTCTCTCTCTCTCTCTATATATATATATAGAGAGAGAGAGAAAGAGAGATAGATAGGTTCAAACAAGAACAGTACCTAAACAAGAAAATAAGATAGCAGTAAAATCATGTGCAAAGTCACATGTGATTATACATTAACGTTCTACAAAAGGGTGTGCCATAAGAATAGAGACCGTTTATGTGAAGACACCTAGCTTGTATAAAGGTTTTGAGAAAAGAAAAACAACAAAGTTGTTCGACTATTTCAAGGGTTTTGTAGGAGACTCATTTATTTACTAAAAGTCAAAAATAATTTCAACTTATTTTCAACATAGAAAACGGTTTAATACATGGAACTAAATTGAACCAAAGTTGACCAATTCAATTTAGAAAAGAATAACTAAAACACTCGCACTCTTAAAAAGAACCACAACTTCATCTGAAATAAAACACTTTGAATAGAGGGTAACATGATCAGGATGATTAATACATTGGCACATGAAAACCCGCTACCAATTGTGTGGGTTTGCATCAATCCTGATCTCAACTTCTCGATCTTCCATAAATTATCAACGTCTCCTGTAAAGACATCAAATAGGACACAAATGAGATTGATGTAGATATTATTAATCATTAAGATTGCGTTTGGT
Organism: Saussurea involucrata; assembly: GCA_033807775.1. Taxonomy (NCBI): domain Eukaryota; kingdom Viridiplantae; phylum Streptophyta; class Magnoliopsida; order Asterales; family Asteraceae; genus Saussurea; species Saussurea involucrata. Next base: position 62,415,899 of record CM066317.1, read on the forward strand.
ACCCAGACAGGACTAGACGGGCGATAGTGAAAGAATTATGGAAGATTTTAGGGTTTTAGTTTGGCATGGGTAGTTTAGTAATTTACCAATATTGTCTTGATCTCCTTGACTTTTGTTCCACCTATTTTGGTGGGACAAAAAATATGAATTTTTGTCCCACTCAATAAATAATATAGGTGATTTTAAACGACCAAAATTTATTTGAAGTGACAAATGAATAGATTATATTTTCAGGAAGAAATGTAAATGAGCACCTAGTTTTGCGGCGAATGTCATCCAAGTATCAAATCAAGTTCGTCGCAATTTTGCTCCTGCCGTGACAAACCGTTTTGCATACTTACTCATCAAATCCCACCTATCTATATTGTAGCAAATGCTGCAAGCAAGAAAGATACATGATATATATCGATAACAACGTTGGAGAAATAAGTAAGATTCCATTCGTTGTTACGAGTTTTCTCCATTCTGTGTTTCATGGATCCCATCTTTGTATCAAGTTAATGGGACCCACGATAACATTTCATTATGGCCCTAAACAATGGTGATGTGAAAGATTTTTACATTTTGTTCACTTGCACCATCTTCATATAACCTATTCTCCTTATGCCCTACATCTGAATGGGATAAAATGGATACGTTTGGGTTTATCTTTCACATCTCTTTTATAACATCTTCAAATTTCTAGAAGGTCCTTCAATTCCAACTCTATTTTATTAAAAATTTGCTACCAACCCTTTCATTTTCTTTTAGAGACTAGGGTTGTTACATTTGACCCACGAATTGACTCGTACATCCTCCATTTGTCATTAACTCGTCGGATACTTCATTTTCGTCTATAATTAGCTTCTTTCGAACCAAATTCTTCATTTATTCTTGAAACATGGATTCCTGAAAAATCATGAATAAACCGTGAAATACGCTTCGTTTGTTTGGAATTCAAGCAATTTAATCACGGAAAGTGGTGCTAAAATAATGCAAAAAATGGCATTATCAACAAACAATAGATATATATATATATACACATACAAGGGGTATCATCGACGAGATAGAAACAAAAAACCATCCTACATCGACGTCACCATCTCCACTCTACCCACCTTGTCGACCATATCCACTTTGGTCACTTCAATCACCTAAATCCATCATGGAGCCTTGTTTAAGATTCAACGGTTCTGTTAACGGCTTAATATGTTTTCATATCCTGTTATATGATGACATTTAGATATGAAACCCTACTCTTTCCACTGTATCAACTCTTCGGTCATGTGATCCCTTTCCCGGTAGAAAGCATTTTCGTTTCGGGTATGATCCTAAAACGGATGATTATAAAGTTGTCAAGTTAATGCACAGTTTTAATCTACCCATCGAAACACATCGTTTTCTTGTTAAAACAAATAGGCTTCAAGTAGAGGTGTATAGTATGAAGAACTCCAGCTGGAAATTAATCAAGGACTCTAGGTTTCCAATGCATATATTTCAGCCCTTTCTGATGACGACAAGGTTTGTGTCAGGATCGAATCTTAACAAGACTAATAATACCTAGAACTCAGAATTAAAGAATATGCGGAAAAGAACTTTAATTCTCACAATCAATGAACAATATATCAAAAAACACACAGCTGTATGTATTCACTAATTCGACTCACAAGCTTACAACCAAACCTCAATCTTGATGAACAGGCTCAATCAAGACGACTTCTACTTCTCTAGAAATAGGGTTCTAAACCTTGAGGTTAATTCTCTCTAAAACAAAACGTATATTGCGTATCTCGTTTGTCTCTGAATAGCTATCTATCAACATCTATTTATACAAAATAATTACAAGATAACTATCAAAACAAAATTGATCTTCTGAATCTTCTTTAAGCATATCTTCATCCATTCCATCTTTATCTCCAAAATCTTCGCATTCCAAACTTATCACATCAGCAGTATTAATCTTCATTCAGCATGAGCAGTACTAATATTCTCCAGCAGCACTAATTCATTCCAGCAGTATTAACTCATTCCAGCAGCATTAACTTGTTCCAGCAGTATTAACTTGATCCAGCAGTACTAACTTGATCCAGCAGTACTAACTTGATCCATCAGTACTAACTTGATCCAGCAGTACTAACCATGACAAGCAGTACTAACTTTGATCCAGCATCATTAATGCATCAGCAGTACTAACAGAGTTCCAGCAGTATTAATTTTGTCTTGCAGTAGTAACTTCACTCTAGCAGTATTAATTATGCTCTGGCAGTATTAAGGTTGTTCTGGCAGTAGTAATGTAGTTCTGGCAGTACTAATCATACTTAGCAAATCTTCAGTTCCCAACAATCTCCCCCTAACTTGACTTTTCAGGTTGAGAAGTCAAGTTCTTCAGATGATGCTTCCAAAACTTAATCTTGAACACACAAGTCAGGATTCAATCCCAAACTTTGATTTAAGATCCTTCTTACCAGGTATCTTGCCATCTTAGAATCTTTGTTACTCACCAACTTAGTTTTTAGCATTCCTTTCAACCTTGTCATGCTGTGCTCGTATATTTTATCCACCAAATAATACTCATGATATGCATAGTCAAGTGTTATGACATACACACCACAGTTTTCAATAAGCATCCAGTTGGTAACAGATTGAAATTGCCTTTCTGTCAAATACTTAACTGCTTCTGTATTGAACATTAGACACAAATATTCAAGTACCATTTTGGTGATGGACATTCCATTCTCAGTCAGCATATTTCCATAAAGCTTCATTCCCACCTTGAACATCTCTTCCAAGTCTGATCTAGAGCACATCCTTAAAAGTCTTCCCCATGTAGAACTGACCTGAAACTTCCCATCTGCTCTTTTTACTCTAATGTACTCCTTTCTCTGATCTTTCAAAGTATCCCAGAAGATGATTTCAGGAGCCATAGAAGCTAATGGTTTAACTTTGATAGGACTAGAATCAACCACAGTAATACACATATCACATTGAGTATTTGTTGGTGATTGTACATTGCTTGGTTGACCTGATGGAGTTGCCACTTCTTCTTCAGCAACTTTATGATCAGCTTTCTCTTTCACAACTTCCTCCTTAGCTTCTTCTACACTGGGTTCCACCCTAGGCTTCTTTACAACTTTCTTCTTTGAAGCTATAGACTTTGTTCTTGGTCTTTTGTTTGACATCATCTTGGTTCTTTTGAGAGTTTTAACAGCTTCAGGAATGGTTTCAGCTGTTTCCTTTGTTTCTGCTGCTTCAGGAATGGTTTCTGCTGCCTTATGTTTTTCAGCAGCATTAACCATTTCTGCTGCTTGAATGGTTTCTGCTGCTTTTTGACTGGCAGCATTAACCATTTCTGATGCTCTTCCTGTTACTGCTTCTTTTAATATCTTTGATACTACTTCTTTCACAATCTCAAATACCTCTGCTTCAATCTCAGATTTAGTTACTGTAGATACAGATACTGCTTCCTTCTCACTGTTAGATACTGCTGCATCAACAAGACTGTGTATAATTTCAGTTACTGCTGCTTCAATCTCAGATACTGCAGCATTAACTGTTTCTACTGCTTTTTCTGTGGTTTCTGCTGCTTCAGTTACTGCTGCTTTCTCACTTTCTGCTTCCTTTGCAACTTCTGCAACCTGCTCAGTATCCCCCTTAACCTTATACTCATTCTCCCCCTCAACCTTTGCATCCTCCATGTTTAGTTCAGTTTCTAACTCCCCCTTTTTAGAAGAATCAGTGGTTGATCTTCTCCTTCTAAGAACATACTGAGCTTTCTTTCTTCTTTGCAGCAGCTTGGTGATCATCTTCTTATTTTTCTCTATCTTAGTGTGTTGATAAAGAATCACCTTTTTAAGCTCATCAATCTCCTTCTGCTGATTCATGTCATCAATGTTGATGTTGGCAATGGTTTCCATCAATTCCTCATAAGTATATCTATCCTCACCCTGTTTAGGAGTGTTTACCTCCGTTAAAGGATCACTGGAAATTTTAGTAGGTGTCTTTTGCCTAGCAAAAGCACTGCCTACTCCCATGGTTTCTTGGCGCTTGGGTCCTCTGAATGTTTTCACATTCTGAGTTGCCGTGGGGAAGGTCTTATTGATGTTACCACTGTCCTTCTCTTTGCTAGCAGAAGTAGTGGCAGCCTTGCAGCCCACATGCTCATCCTTCTCCTTAGAGAGCACCTTCTTGGGGTTGGGAGACACCCCTGTGGTTAACCTTTTGATATTCTCTATTGGAGAATGCTCCAATAGAGGGCTTGTAGGCTTAGGGCTATTAGGAGATACATCAAGGGAAGGAACCTTGTGTACCTTTCTTCTTTCAAACTTTTTGGTGATTTTGGGAGTGGGTCTTAAAAGAATGGACTGTGGGATATCTTTGGTGATGGAAGGTTGGGATTGGTCATCAGTGGGTGTGTCTAATGGGGGCCTTGACCCTGATGCCATACCTTCAGTGGTGTGGGACACAACCATCATTGTAGAGAATAATGGTGTGTCAACTCCTTCCGAGTCCCTAGGAATTCTTCTCATATTTGAGAAAACCTTCCCTTTAGGGGGTTTTGGCACATATACCTCAGCAGACTGAGGCAAATCCGTCAATTCATGGTTAAGTGCTTCTTGGACAAACCTGGGATACATGTAAAATCTCTTTTTGGATTCTAGGTTTGCCACAAGATCATTAAAAATCATTGCTGAAAAATTGAACTTTCTGGCAGTGGTTAAGCAGACCAAGGCATAAGCAATGGTACTGCTAAACTCACTCCATCCAGTTGTTTTCTTTGAAATACAGTGCATAAGAGTATGAACAAGAAATCGCCATTGGGTGTGAAAACTTTTCTTTTGGTTAATAGGATTGAAATAACAGTATTTGGCAAGATGATTAAATTTGCCACAAATAAAACAAGGTTTTGGTCTGTTAATCCTTTGCAGATCAACTCCTTGATTTTGTGCCCACTGGTTATTCCAATTTCTTTGATTTCCCCTCCTTTTATCATGTTTTTGGGGTTCATCCTTTTGAAGATTCTTGCAAGAACAATGTTCACAGGTATTGGACTTCACAACAGTGGTTTGTGTATAATGAACTCCTTTTCCTTTTTCAGATCTTTTCATCTCATTGTTCTTATCCCAGGGACTTCCACCATCCTCATTGGTCTTTATGTAATTCTCTAAGGGAATCTCACCACCGACATTCTTGTCCCTTTTCTTAGACTCTTCTTTTTCAGTTTTATCCTCCACAACAACTTCATCTAATGGATCTATTTTAGTAGCTCCTTCAGGTAAGTCCTTTTTATCCTTGGTTTCTAACAGGTCTGACCTAGGAGGGATGTAGTTGTTGTTGTAGGGTGGGGGTGTGGCATTGTACCCTATTCCTGGTTTCAACTTACTATGGATTTGAGAGTTGATTATGTTGTCCATGACTTTAGAGGCACAAGTAAACTTTTCTACATCAAGTTTGACTTTCTCAAGCTCTCCTTTTAGTTTCTCACACTCTTCCCTGGATTCTCTAAGCTGGAACTCTAGACCATCCTTTTCCCATTTCCAGTAGTTTGTATCATAGGAGTGTTGAAGTTCATTGGCTTGAAAAGCCCTAATCTGTTCTTCAAACTTCTCAACAATTACTACATAGTCTTTTCTGTCCTTTTCTAATCTCTTAAGGTCATCACACATTCCCTGATTGTGATCTCTATACCTTTTAACAGTGTCTATACAAGCTTGAGTACAAAGATTAGATTTTACCTCAGTAGGAATATCTGAAACTTCAGCCATAAGTGCTTGATTTTGGATGGCCTCTTCTGCTTGATCACTCCAATCAAATCCCATTCCTTGTTGAGAGACTAGAGCTTGAATAGAGTTTCTGTTTTGATTGGAGCTTCCAGCCTGAGTTTGTTGATGGCTGTTGTGAGATGTTCCACCTCTGCATTCTCTGGCAAAGTGTCCCATCTTGTGACACTTGTAGCATTCAACTTTGGACTTGTCAAATCCAGCACCATCTTCTCTTCTTTGGGAAAAGTTGTTTCTCCCTGTCCTCTTTATGAATTTCTTCACCCTCATAGACAGCATAGCCATCTGCCACTTGATATCCATCTCTTCAAGATCATCAGCATTAATCTGTTCTAAGTCATCATTAATTAATGAGGAATTAACATGACTAGAAAAGAAGGCTTCTAGTACTGAATCATTGGTCTTTTCCTGATTGACTCCTCCAGCAGCATTAACTGATTCAGGGTTAGCAGTAGAATCAGATGATGCTGAAAGGAGTGCAGCATTATGTACATATCCAGAAGGCTTCTTTTTGGCTTCAACCTCTGCTTCAAAGACTCTAAGATCATTGTAAAGATCATCAAGCTCTTTATCTTCCAATTGGTCATTCTGTCTGAAGGACACAGTATACATTGTCCACTCTTCACCTAATGATCTTAAGAACTTTCTGTTAACATCATCAGCCTCCATCTTGACTCCTACTGTGGCCAATTCTCCAATCAGCTTATTAAATCTATCAAAAGTTTGAGTCATAGACTCATTCTTAGTAGAAGTAAAGTTTTCATACTGCTGCTTGAGAATTGCCTTCTGATTCCTCTTGGTGCTTTTGGTGCCAGTGAATCTCTTTTCCAATGCATTCCACAGAATCTGAGCATCAGTGCAGTGATGAAATTGATGCTGATATTCATTGGGGATAGCCAAAAGCAGAGTGCTTATGTAATAACCAGGTATTTTACTTTTATTATTTTAAGTTTCATGTTAACTATTTCTTGAGGATAAGAGTCAATAGATAAGTTAAATTGTTAAATTGGTAGTTTAGAAGTTTAAATGGTCAAGTGTTATAAGTTGAGGGTTGAATTGGTACTTATGATCAAACCTCTTTACAAACCGACTCATATTAGATATTAGGATGAGAAATCAGATTTTATCAAATCAATAGGAGTGTGTATGTGTGTGCAAAAATCGGTCAAGAAGAGAAAGAAGGAAGAAGGGAATTCAAGGAGAAAACTTGTGATTGAGAGTTAATCTTAAGGTAAATCCTTTCAGACCTTGTGGTCTCTTGTTAATTATCTTCTTTGTGTTTGATTCTAGCTAGAAGGTTTTATATGTTTCATAATTTAGCTTCTGATTTTCAATTAGGTTTCTATGAGTTCTTCATGAATTCAGAGTTAGAAGAGGATTGGTTGTTAACTTGGTTGATAATGGAGTTTTGGGATTTTGGGATTTTGGGTTTGAAATTGGTAAAATCAATGATTTGGAATTGTTGGTTTTGCTATTGTTATATGTTAATATTGTTTTTTTTAAGGTTTATAGTACTCAAAATATTGATTTGGGGAAGTTTAGAACTGATTTGGGAAGGTTTGGGTTTGAGAAAACCTTGAATTTTGGAGAAAAAGTTCGTGCAGGTTTTTGGAACAGAGCTCCGCGCCGATGGCTGGCGCCGATGGATCGGCGCCGAGCAGTTGGCGCCGGCTTCTGTTTGGTTTTGCAAAATTTTCCTAACTTTTGGCCGTTTTAGTTTAAAGTCGAGGCATCGTTTAGTAAGTTGTCTGAGGTATTGTTAAGGGTATTTGGATGTATAATTAGACAATTTAATACCATCTTATGTGTCAAATTCAAGTTGTTCGGTTTTGACTTGGTTACATTTTAGGAGTGTTTTGGTGAGTTGCTAAGATTGCTATTCATCATAGTAAGTCTTGTATGCATATAGATATGTGATATTCTACCAATATGAATGTATTACAGGATCGGTTATTCCTCGTTAGTGTGGTGTGGACATTTGTGGTATTGCTAATAGTACTGTGTGCAAGTACGGGTGACTTCAAGTTATCATAAGGTGAGTTTTACTTCAAAATTATTTTACTGGAATACATTTATGTGGTTAAATAAATGGTTGATAAAGTGTATGAATATGTCATACGTGTGTGTGATTATGATGTATTTATATATCATGAATTATGTGAGTATTATATTGGGATATAATACGTGGCCGGGCATAGGACCGGTGTGTTAATTGGCTCGCAACCAATGTATTTGGCCAATGGTGGAGGGATAAGGTGATACGGGTGATATAATTCTTGAATGGTATTTGATATGCGTGTGAAAATTATACAAAAGATTTATTAAAACTAACCGGGATTTCCTCACTAGACTGTTTAGTCTAACCCTCATTTTGTTTTAAAACATGTTTTCCAGGTGGTGATTCGAGTAAAGATCAAGTAGTTAGATAAATGGAGAGATAGCTTTTGTGGAGATGATCATTATGAAATTTTGGATGTTTTGTACATATAACTTCATCGTTAGTTATTTTGTAACTTAATTATGAAAAAGCTTGTAATGGGTTTTTCTTGTTTATATTAGCCAGAATTTGGGGACCGAATGTGAACTATGAATTACTTTTGGTGTGAATGTGTTATGAAATATATGTTATATGGATATTTAGTTAGCGGGTTGTTACAGATGGTATCAGAGCCCTAGTTTAAGGGATTTAGGTGTTAATATCTATACCTAGACTTAAACTGCATGTGAAGTAGGATGTCCATAATATATTAGAACCTGGGATGCTAAGTATAAAAAGGGTTGATGGAACAGCATGTAAGGTAATTTCGGGTTACACTTGGCCAGTGTAATTATGATCTTACAGGTACATGTTTGAACCAGAATACCTTGTTATATGGGGTATGTGTTTATGTGTATATTAACCTTGTCTGAATCTACAGAATGGCAAGTGGCACTAGATATCAAAGGGGAGGAAGAGGAGGACAAAGAGGTGGAGGAAGAAATGGGGGTAGGAATCCACCAGGCGGTTCTGAATTTATTACAAGGGATGATCTGATGACGGAAATGGGGAGGTTACAAACAAGTATACAAACTATGTTTAATCAAAGCCGTCACATTGGAACTGGCATACCTGATCCGAATCAAGAAGATGAATTGTTAGTTACTCCTACGGCCTCATCGGTACAAAGGAAGTGTGATTATAAAATGTTTCTAAGTTGTAAACCTCCAACTTATGCGGGAGAAAGAGATCCAGTGAAAGCTATGCGGTGGATAAAAGAGATTGAAGTTGTATTCAAAACCAGTAAATGTGCGGAAGAAGATAAAGTCTTATATGGAACGGCGATGCTGAAGGCGGATGCATTGTATTGGTGGGAGGCTCTCACTGAATCTAAGGGACCAGATGTACGCACTATTATTGCTTGGAATGATTTTGCAACAGCTTTTAAAGGACAATTTTGTCCTCAAGCAGCAGTAAAGCAGTTAGAAGAAGAGTTTATGAATTTGCAACAAGGGAACTTATCTGTAAGAGATTACACAGCTCGGTTCATAGAAAAGTCTAGATTTGCAGAATATTATGTTGCAACGGAAAGGATGAAGATGGATAGGTTTGTTTATGGACTGAATTCAGAAGTTAGAAGATTGACATCTGCAACAAGGCCTACTACCTTCTCAGCAGCAGTTAATGAAGCCGAAAATATAGAGCGGGACAACAAAAGGGATGTGAATGATAGGGGTATGGGAAAGAGGAAATGGGAAGGACCACAGTATGATCCGAAAAGGTCCAGGTTTCAAAGAAACGATAACCGTCCGCCGTTCCAACCAACGGGAAGACCGTGTCCGAAATGTAATCGTTTTCATCAGGGAAATTGCCAAGCGGAATCTCGGATATGTTTTAAATGTGGGAAATCTGGGCACATTGTTAAAAACTATCCCTTAACGCGGTTTTGTTATCTATGTAACTCACCGGATCATCTTCAATCGGATTGTCCGCGGGGCAGAATACAACACGGTGGAACATCAGGGAAACCAGCAACTGTCAGACCAGTAGTTCCAAGGATAGAGCCACCGCGAACAAGAGGTCGTACGTTTCAGATGACAGCTAAAGAGGCGGAGGAAACTCCGGATGTGGTCACAGGTACATTTTTCGTAAATTCTACACGTGCCAAGGTGTTATTTGATTCCGGTGCAAACCGATCTTTTGTGTCTCCTTCCTTTGCGGATAGTGTGCAATTAAAACCTAAAGTGTTAGATCATGATATGTTAGTAGATACTGCTAATGATAGACAAGTGTCAGTTAAGGAGGTGTTTGAGAAAGGTGTAATAGATATAGAAGGATGTAAAGTGCCTATACAACTGTTTCCTATAGCATTAATTGAATTTGATGTGGTAGTCGGGATGGATTGGTTGGCCGAGAACCAAGCTAACATTGTATGTGATAAGAAGATTATCAATGTTGTGTTACCTGATAATAGGGCCGTGGTGATTTACGGTGATCGTAAGAACCATCAGTCTAGTCTTATATCCGTGTTAAAAGCCCGTAAGTGCGTCAACAAGGGTTGTCAGAGTTATATAGCCTATGTGATAGATAGTAGACTTGAGAAGAGTAAGTGGGAAGATATTCCAATTGTGAGTGAGTTTCCTGAAGTATTTCCCGAAGACTTGAATAGTCTTCCGCCTGTTAGACAAGTAGAGTTTGGCATTGACTTAATTCCCGGAGCCACTCCTATTGCTCGTGCACCGTATCGTTTAGCACCTCCAGAAATGAAAGAGATGATGACACAGTTGCAAGAGTTATCCGATAAGGGCTTTATCAGACCTAGTTCTTCGCCATGGGGAGCACCCGTTCTGTTTGTGAAAAAGAAGGATGGTTCGATGAGAATGTGTATTGACTACCGGGAACTGAATAAACGTACGATCAAGAACAAGTACCCGCTACCTAGAATAGATTACCTCTTCGATCAATTGGTGGGAGCTTGTTATTTTTCCAAGATTGATCTCAGATCTGGCTATCATCAACTGAAGGTTAAAGAAGAAGATGTTCTGAAGACTGCTTTTAGAACAAGGTATGGTCACTATGAATTTTTGGTAATGCCGTTTGGGTTGACGAACGCTCCAGCTGTTTTCATGGATTTGATGAATCGAGTATGTAAGCCATATCTCGATAAATTCGTTATTGTATTTATTGATGATATTCTTATATATTCTCGATCCAAAGAAGACCATGCTCAACACCTTCGTTTGGTTCTAGAGTTGCTGAAGAAAGAAAAGTTGTATGCTAAGTTTTCAAAATGTGAGTTTTGGTTACGAGAAGTTCAGTTTCTGGGGCATGTCGTTTGCGAGAAAGGTATACAGGTTGATCCGATGAAAGTGGAAGCAGTTGAAAAGTGGGAACCGCCAAAGACAGCAACGGAGGTACGCAGTTTTCTGGGTTTAGCTGGTTATTACCGAAAGTTCATCAAGGACTTCTCTCGTATCGCGACTCCTCTGACTAAGCTGACTAAGAAGAATCTGAAGTTTGAATGGGAAGCGGAACAGGATGCAGCATTCCGAGTACTGAAAGAGAAATTATGTAGTGCACCGATATTAGCATTGCCTGAGGGTTCTGAAGATTTTGTGGTATACAGTGATGCTTCGAAGTTGGGTTTGGGTTGTGTACTTATGCAGCGGGGAAAGGTCATTGCTTATGCTTCTCGCCAATTAAAAGATCATGAAAGACAGTATCCCACACATGACATGGAGCTTGCTGCGGTAGTTTTCGCGTTGAAGATTTGGAGGCATTATCTGTATGGTACCAAGTGTCAAATTTATACTGATCATAAGAGTCTTCAACATCTTTTCGATCAGAAGGAATTAAACATGAGGCAAAGGAGATGGCTAGAACTAGTGAATGATTATGATTGTGAAATTCTATATCATCCGGGAAAAGCTAATGTAGTAGCTGATGCTTTGAGTCGGCAAGAAAGAAGTGGAACAATAAAAGTTGTTTCATTAAGGGCTGAACTGTTACCGAATATCTTTGATGAATTGCAAAAGTGTCAAATCGAAGCTTGTCAAGAAGAACATTCGAAAGCGGAACGGATAGTGGGATTGTTGGCATTGCTAGTAAAGGATAATCGTGGGTTGTTGTGTATGGAGAACAGGATTTGGGTACCTCGTCTGGGTGGGTTACGTGACCGTGTACTGCAAGAAGCTCATAAATCCTGTTTCTCTATTCACCCAGGTACGAACAAGATGTATAAAGATTTGAAACAGTTTTATTGGTGGCCGGGTATCAAAAGAAGCATTGCTAAGTATGTGGAAGAGTGCAATACTTGTAAAAAGGTAAAAATTGAACATCAAAAGCCGTTTGGTCAATTACAGAAGTTAGAAATACCGATGTGGAAGTGGGAACAGATTACTACCGATTTCATTACAAAGTTACCGAGGACTTCAAAGGGGTGTGATTCTATTTGGGTGATCGTCGATAGGTTGACAAAGTCTGCTCACTTCCTACCGATAAAGGAAACCGATTCGATGGACCGTTTGGCTAAGTTATACATTGATGAAATAGTAACGCGACACGGTGTTCCAATCTCGATTATTTCTGATCGGGATAGTCGTTTCACTTCGAGGTTCTGGAGGAGCTTTCAAAGAGAGTTGGGAACACAGATAAAGTTGAGTACAGCATATCACCCTCAGACAGACGGTCAGAGTGAACGAACAATTCAGACGTCAGAAGATATGCTCCGGGCTTGTATTGTGGATTTTGGAGGATCGTGGGATAAACATTTGCCATTGATTGAATTTGCCTACAACAACAGTTATCATTCCAGCATTCAAGCGGCACCGTTTGAAGTATTGTATGGTAGAAGATGTCGAACGCCGCTATGTTGGAGTGAAGTGGGAGAGAAACAGTTGGCAGGACCGGATATAGTTCAGTCAACATCGGATAAGGTTACTCAGATTCGGGAAAGATTGAAGATGGCTCAAGACCGACAGAAAAGCTACGCAGATCGACGCCGGAAACCATTAGAATTTCAGGTTGGGGATTTTGTAATGCTGAAAGTTTCGCCATGGAAAGGAGTCATCCGATTTGGAAGGCATGGAAAGCTTAGCCCGAGGTATATTGGACCGTTTGCAATAACAGAAAGGATCGGTGAGGTGGCGTACAGATTGGATCTTCCGCCAGAACTGGGTAGAATTCATAACGCGTTCCACGTATCAAATTTCCGAAAATGTTTGGTTACTCCAGATCAGGCTGTTTCCTTACCAGAGATACAAGTGGATGAAAGATTAAACTATGTTGAGGAACCGGAGGCAATTGTCGATCGCAAAATTAAAGTGTTGCGGAATAAAGAAATCAGACAAGTGAAAGTACAGTGGAAACATCACAGAGGCCAAGATGCGACCTGGGAATTAGAGTCGGAAATGCGAAACAAATACCCTCATCTGTTCATTTAAATGAATTCCGGGACGGAATTCTTTTAAGGGGGAGATGTTGTAATAACCAGGTATTTTACTTTTATTATTTTAAGTTTCATGTTAACTATTTCTTGAGGATAAGAGTCAATAGATAAGTTAAATTGTTAAATTGGTAGTTTAGAAGTTTAAATGGTCAAGTGTTATAAGTTGAGGGTTGAATTGGTACTTATGATCAAACCTCTTTACAAACCGACTCATATTAGATATTAGGATGAGAAATCAGATTTTATCAAATCAATAGGAGTGTGTATGTGTGTGCAAAAATCGGTCAAGAAGAGAAAGAAGGAAGAAGGGAATTCAAGGAGAAAACTTGTGATTGAGAGTTAATCTTAAGGTAAATCCTTTCAGACCTTGTGGTCTCTTGTTAATTATCTTCTTTGTGTTTGATTCTAGCTAGAAGGTTTTATATGTTTCATAATTTAGCTTCTGATTTTCAATTAGGTTTCTATGAGTTCTTCATGAATTCAGAGTTAGAAGAGGATTGGTTGTTAACTTGGTTGATAATGGAGTTTTGGGATTTTGGGATTTTGGGTTTGAAATTGGTAAAATCAATGATTTGGAATTGTTGGTTTTGCTATTGTTATATGTTAATATTGTTTTTTTTAAAGGTTTATAGTACTCAAAATATTGATTTGGGGAAGTTTAGAACTGATTTGGGAAGGTTTGGGTTTGAGAAAACCTTGAATTTTGGAGAAAAAGTTCGTGCAGGTTTTTGGAACAGAGCTCCGCGCCGATGGCTGGCGCCGATGGATCGGCGCCGAGCAGTTGGCGCCGGCTTCTGTTTGGTTTTGCAAAATTTTCCTAACTTTTGTCCGTTTTAGTTTAAAGTCGAGGCATCGTTTAGTAAGTTGTCTGAGGTATTGTTAAGGGTATTTGGATGTATAATTAGACAATTTAATACCATCTTATGTGTCAAATTCAAGTTGTTCGGTTTTGACTTGGTTACATTTTAGGAGTGTTTTGGTGAGTTGCTAAGATTGCTATTCATCATAGTAAGTCTTGTATGCATATAGATATGTGATATTCTACCAATATGAATGTATTACAGGATCGGTTATTCCTCGTTAGTGTGGTGTGGACATTTGTGGTATTGCTAATAGTACTGTGTGCAAGTACGGGTGACTTCAAGTTATCATAAGGTGAGTTTTACTTCAAAAGTATTTTACTGGAATACATTTATGTGGTTAAATAAATGGTTGATAAAGTGTATGAATATGTCATACGTGTGTGTGATTATGATGTATTTATATATCATGAATTACGTGAGTATTATATTGGGATATAATACGTGGCCGGGCATAGGACCGGTGTGTTAATTGGCTCGCAACCAATGTATTTGGCCAATGGTGGAGGGATAAGGTGATACGGGTGATATAATTCTTGAATGGTATTTGATATGCGTGTGAAGATTATACAAAAGATTTATTAAAACTAACCGGGATTTCCTCACTAGACTGTTTAGTCTAACCCTCATTTTGTTTTAAAACATGTTTTCCAGGTGGTGATTCGAGTAAAGATCAAGTAGTTAGATAAATGGAGAGATAGCTTTTGTGGAGATGATCATTATGAAATTTTGGATGTTTTGTACATATAACTTCATCGTTAGTTATTTTGTAACTTAATTATGAAAAAGCTTGTAATGGGTTTTTCTTGTTTATATTAGCCAGAATTTGGGGACCGAATGTGAACTATGAATTACTTTTGGTGTGAATGTGTTATGAAATATATGTTATATGGATATTTAGTTAGCGGGTTGTTACAGCTTAAGGCCTTCATCTCTATTTGTCTGACTTTTCTCTCTGCATCAGTCTTTGGAGGAGGTCTTTTGCCATCTGGTCCAGTTCTTCCTTCAGTACATGGACCATTTTCTATGATATCCCAGATGGAATAATCAGTAAGCAGAATGTACTGCTTGATTCTAATTTTCCACATGTCAAACTCATTGGGTCTGAGCATGGGAACCTTAGAAACAAGAGTACTGTTTGATTCAATAGAATTGTCCATAATAATTGTAGAATTCTAAGAAACACAAGCTCTGATACCACTTGTCAGGATCGAATCTTAACAAGACTAATAATACCTAGAACTCAGAATTAAAGAATCTGCGGAAAAGAACTTTAATTCTCACAATCAATGAACAATATATCAGAAAACACACAGCTGTTTGTATTCACTAATTCGACTCACAAGCTTACAACCAAACCTCAATCTTGATGAACAGGCTCAATCAAGACGACTTCTACTTCTCTAGAAATAGGGTTCTAAACCTTGAGGTTAATTCTCTCTAAAACAAAACGTATATCGCGTATCTCGTCTATCTCTGAATAGCTATCTATCAACATCTATTTATACAAAATAATTACAAGATAACTATCAAAACAAAATTGATCTTCTGAATCTTCTTTAAGCATATCTTCATCCATTCCATCTTTATCTCCAAAATCTTCGCATTCCAAACTTATCACATCAGCAGTATTAATCTTCATTCAGCATGAGCAGTACTAATATTCTCCAGCAGCACTAGTTCATTCCAGCAGTATTAACTCATTCCAGCAGCATTAACTTGTTCCAGCAGTATTAACTTGATCCAGCAGTACTAACTTGATCCAGCAGTACTAACTTGATCCAGCAGTACTAACTTGATCCAACAGTACTAACCATGACAAGCAGTACTAACTTTGATCCAGCAGCATTAATGCACCAGCAGTACTAACAGAGTTCCAGCGGTATTAATTTTGTCTTGCAGTAGTAACTTCACTCTAGCAGTATTAATTATGCTCTGGCAGTATTAAGGTTGTTCTGGCAGTAGTAATGTAGTTCTGGGAGTACTAATCATACTTAGCAAATCTTCAGTTCCCAACAGTTTGTGTAGATGGCCATTATCATCACCATCATCTTCATTGGTTTGGTTATACCCGTACCCATATTAAAGGTGTAATGGATCTAAAAACAATAGTCTCTTTTGATTTGGGTTTGGAGACTTTCAGTGAGATACCTCTTCCTCATTCTCTAGGAAATGGAAAGTACCCCAATAGTCTGGGCATGTTGGATGGAAAGCTGTGTGTGATGTGAGCAACCAATAAAGGATTTACGATATGGGTTATGGATGAGTATGGTGTGGCAGAATCATGGGTCAAACGACATTTTCTTCCAAGTTCATGTTTTATTGGCATCAAGGGCGTACGTCCATTCGGATTCACATAAAACAACAAGTGTGTATTTGTATTCTTCAGGTTTACGTTCAAGCAGAAACCCCTACAAAGAGAGTACATAAAAACCCTGTTAGAAGACGAACAATCC
Organism: Saussurea involucrata; assembly: GCA_033807775.1. NCBI lineage: Eukaryota > Viridiplantae > Streptophyta > Magnoliopsida > Asterales > Asteraceae > Saussurea > Saussurea involucrata. Next base: position 62,432,395 of record CM066317.1, read on the forward strand.
CTATATATATATATATATATATATATATATATATATTGAGAGAGAGTGAGATATAGGTTCAAACAAGAACAGTAACTTAACAAGAAAATAAGATAGCAGTAAAATCATGTGCAAAATCACATGTGATTATACATTAACGTTCTACAAAAGGGTGTGCCATAAGAATAGAGACCGTTTATGTGAAGACACCTGGCTTGTATAAAGGTTTTGAGAAAAGAAAAACAACAAAATTGTTCGACTATTTCAAGGGCTTTGTAGGAGACTCATTTATTTACTAAAAGTCAAAAATAAATTCAACTTATTTTCAACATACAAAACGGTTTAATACATGGAACTAAATTGAACCAAAGTTGACCAATTCAATTTAGAAAACAAGAACTGAAACACTCGCACTCTTAAAAAGAACCACAACTTCGTCTGAAATAAAACACTTTGAATAGAGGGTAACATGATCAAGATGATTAATACCTTGGCACATGAAAACCCGGTACCAATTGTGTGAGTTTGCATCAATCCTGATCTCAACTTCTCGATCTTCCATAAATTATCAACGTCTCCTGTAAAGACATCAAATAGGACACAAATGAGAATGATGTTGATATTATTGATCATTAAGATTGCGTTTGGTACCCAGACAAGACTGGACGGGAGATAGTGAAAGAATTACGGAAGATTTTAGGGTTTTAGTTTGGCATGGGTAGTTTAGTAATTTACCAATCTTGTCTTGATCTCCTTGACTTTTGTCCCACTCAATCTCGTCCCCTCCGAATAAATAATATAGGTGATTTTAAACGACCAAAATTTATTTGAAGTGACAAATGATTAGATTATATTTTCAAGAAGAAATGTAAATGAGCACCTAGTTTTGTGGCGAATGTCATCCAAGTATCAAATGAAGTTTGTCGCAATTTTGCTCCTGCCTTGACAAACCGTTTTGCATACTTACTCATCAAATCCCACCTATCCGTATTGTAGCAATGGTTGCAAGCAAGAAAGATACATGATATATATCGATAACAACGTTGGAGAAATAAGTAACATTCCATTCGTTTATACGGGTTTTCTCCATTCTGTGTTTCATGGATCCCATCTTTGTATAAAGTTAATGGGACCCACGATAACATTTCATTATGGGCCAAAAAAAATGGTGATGTGAAAGATTTCTACATTTCGTTTACTTGCACCATCTTCATATAACCTATTCTCCTTAGGCCCTACATCTGAATGGGATAAAATGGATACGTCTGGGTTTATCTTTCACATCTCCTCGCAACAATTAAAAGGGGCCAACCATAGTTGTGAAAAGCGCGCCTGAGGCGCGCCTAGGCACTGAGGCGCATAAGGCGTAAAGGGTTGGCCTTTTTCTCTGTCGAGGCAAGGCGGCTCACTGAGGCACACCAAGGCGCAGCGCCTTGTCTTGAGGCGCAATATGGGTTTAGGCGCGCCTTACGGATATCAACCCTAAATTTCAAACATTTTTTACTTCTACAACAGAAGAGTTATTAAATAAGTCGAAACCTAATATTAGTTATGTGTTTTAACCTCCTAGACTTCTACAAAACACATTTATTAGATAAGTCTCTTCAATTCTCTCTTCAAATTTCTATTCAATTTAGGGAATATAAACCCGATGTGAACATTGAAGAATAGACACTTGAAGATGATAACGAGAATTGAGCATCGACCTATTAGTCAAGATTTTATTGAGATATCCTTGATATTCATGTTACTACTTTTTTGAAATTGAAATTGAACTGTACAAGGGTACTTGAGTTGATATTACAACTTTTTATATAATGGTATTTGAGTTGTGTATTACTATGTGTGTATATATTTATGTGTACATATGTATTTATTTATATATATTATTTTTTATACGATGCGCCTCGCATTCGTCGTGAGGCCCGCGCCTCGCCTTTGCGCCTCACGCCTAGGCCTTAGGACCCCTTTGCGCCTAAGTGCGCCTTGTGCCTTTAACAACTTTGGGGCCAACAACAATCTTTTTGTTTGGTAAATGAGACTCACAAAATGGATATGAAAATAATATAAACTGTTTTCCTCCATTCTCAATATCATAGATACCATCTTCTTTTTCGCTCACATAGAGCAAATAGGATCCATAAGAACATGTCGATAACATCATGAAAGAAATAAGAAAACAAACTTGAAACATGTATAGGTTCATGTGTTACTTTACACCATCTTCCTCCACCTCCACGTTGCGATTTTTGATACATTCTCCTCACGTCAACTAAACAGAACCCGCAATGAAACTCATTACTAGACACATCATAAAAATGGGTCCCATGAATTAAATTCGGAAGAAGAATTTTCTTCTCCAACGTCTTCGCGCGTCTCCAAAGTTGAAGAGCATCACAAATATATATATATATATATATATATATATATATATATATATATATATATATATATTCTTACCCACTTTGAAGAGTATCCCGTAACTCCCACTTTGTATATATTTAGTATATATTGTATCAGGCGAGGGATCATGTGAGAAGTTGAGGTTAAGTTGAGAGAAGTGAGAAGTGGATCTGAACCATTGATCCCTTATACAAATGCCCTCCCATGAATTGCAGCGTAGAAGGGAATTGATTTGGTGCATCTCGGTGCATTTTATCTTGGTGCATCTCATCCTAATGTGCGTCCATTTCTCATCCAACGGTTGATAACCACTTCTCACGTTAACCTCAACTTCTCACCGTAACCCAACCCTATTATAAAGACCCTTCCAAAATTAACATGCAAAACATCAATTTCATAATATCCCAAAAATCACGGTCTCAAAATTTCATTACAATTACTCAATAGGTTCGCGGAAACAACCTACACAACTAAGAAAAACTAATAACTAGAGTGTCACTACGCTTCTTGACTCTTCTTGCTAAGCTCAGCCTATTTGCCCGAGCTCCTGGAAACCTGTTTACCTGAAAAGGTTTTAATTTGAAAATGCGAGGGTTAGACCATGAGGTCTAGTGAGTCCCTCCTAACAGTTATCAAAGCATTGAAAAACAGTTTATCTTTTCAGCCTTAATCATTCATAATCAACACGTCAAAAACACTTACGGACCGAAGTCCGCCTCCTCGTAATCTGACACCCTGAAGCCACCCGAAGGTGACAACGAGTCAGCCTCATGCTGCCTTGCGGAGCCTCGCTCCTGGCATATAGGGACCTCCCTTCCCGCACGAGAGCTGGCGGAACGACTCTCCCGTCTTTGCCAGTTTACGTCTCCTTGATGTATGCATACATTCTACATAAAACTTTAAACATCTTTCATGCAATTAAAGCATAATAATACAACATGGCAATTTTCATCATTCAACACATTTTGAAAAAACTTTAAAAGCCACACATTTTGGTTTAGAAAACTCACCTGGTCGCAACTCCCGTTTACTTCAAGACTCGCTCCAAACGCACACCTAAACAATAATTTATTGATTAAGTGGATGCACCTAGCTAAACTTTCTCAGCTCTAACTCGCAAGGCACGAAAATCGCAGTCCTCTAAAACTCGCAAGACTCTAAACTCGCAGGGTACTGAAACTCGCAAGACACAGAAACTCGCAGGGCTCTGAAACTCGCAACCTTGGGTTGCGATTTTCTCCAAAACTCGCAAGCTTAGCTTGCGATTTTCCCCAAACTCGCAGGCTTAGCTTGCGAATTTCCCAAACTCGCAGGCTTAGCTTGCGAATTTCCCAAACTCGCAGGCTTAGCTTGCGAATTTCAGACTCAACCACTTCATCTTCTTCCCAGACACGCAGACAGGTCTGAAACAGGGTTTTTCTACTGCTCAAAACGAAAACTTGCTAAAACTTACCGAAAACCTTTATGCTAAACTAGAAATCGGTTCAAAGAGAGATTCTAGGCTCACATTACCGATTAAACTCAAAAATCGATTTCCCAACCTCCATAATATTGCAAACAGCGCTGGACATCGAGTGTGTGTGTGATTACACACACCCAAACCCTCCCAAACATCTTCAAATCGGAAAGAAGGAGGATTAGAATACTTACTTGAATAGATGCCAAGAATTCCTCACTTGCTTTCCCAAAATCACCAACAGCGCCCTTTCTTCTTCTTTTCTTCTTTTCCTCTCAGCCGCCACACACACACAGAGCACACACAGAAATAATACTGATTGAAGAATGATTTCCTCCTAGGGCTTTGGACCCCTTTTAAATAACTTTCCCAACTTTATACTTTGACCCCTCAAACTTTCTTCTTGTTTCACCTTTTACACAAGCCCTTAATTATTTAATTACGTAAAAAATATCGGTTGTTACACCTATTGTATCATATATATATATATATATATATATATATATACATAGGGTACAAATCAAATGCAAACCTTGCATTTGTTGCACCCCTTACAAACCACAGTCTGCATATGTGCATTATGGTTCTGCATATGTGCAGACTGGTTCTGCATATATGCATTGTCCCATATGAATGTATGTCCATTATATGTATATTCTTGCACCAGGTTGAAGTGGCACGTCATTTGCTTTCAAGAGTTTCATCACGTCCACCAAAAGATTAGCATCATTGTGTTCTTTAGCATGCAACTACAACAACATGATATTAAATCATCAAGAAGTATAAATAAAAAATAAGAAATGAAAAGGAATTTTAAAAAGATTTAGAAGAAATAAAATACCAGTAAACTGTGAGCAGATGCAACACTAGGAGTCAACCATACACATTGTGTTTCCACAATGTCTTCTTCCCTGTTATATATAGACATGGAAAGGACTTAGACTACTAGTTTACCAATTTAACGTTCACATTTTAAGCGTCCCGATTATATGGTGCCAAAAAAAATAACAATATAATTGTGAGTCTCATTTGCTTTGATGTGAAAAGAAATGAAGATAAGAGTCGAAAACCAGAAAACAATGAATGAAGAAAATGATATAAACAAATGGAAATGTCATTTGTTTACATCATATTCCTCTTTTCTCCATTTTGTGGGTCCCGTACTCTTTTTTAATAAAATCGAAAACCGGGACCCAATATCACTTCTTCATTCTCCTCGCATCACAAAAATGAACATCCATATGAAAGGATGGACACATGCATTACATATTATATCATACCGAAGTCGATAGCCTCTACTCATACACATGTCTTGGATATTTCCCGACAAAGATTGTCATTAAAGTTTTAAAAAATTCAAATATTTGATAGCCTCTGCAATGGAAACGCGTTGAATACTACTAAATTATTTCAACCTTAAAATAAAATCAGAAGCTTAAATGACCAGCAGTCAAAAAAGAGCAACAAGAATATAACTAACAAATTTCCGAAGGTTCTCCAAGACATTAAAGAGAAGTTTTATGTCTTCACGACTGGTGCATTTTTCTATGAGGGTCCATAACCAATTGTTTGGAGGTGCGGTTCTTTGCTCTATCACGAATTTGAGCAATTTATCATACAATTCCTTAGCAGCCTCTGCAGTGAAACAAATAAACATCTCTAAACAATGATACCCTTCTAAAAAAGAACAAATCCAGAACCTAATAATGCAATCAAGATAGTACCTGTGGGACCCACTTCTAATGTACTCGCGTCAGAAGAGTATAATGCCCTCGACAACATCATCGAGCATGCTGGATGTTGAAAGTTTCGTTCTTGATTGTTGGAAGCACGTGGGACAAGACTTTCACTAATACTTCCTGTACATTTCACAGGTTTCATCTTATTCTATAAAGTGACTCATAATCAAACACGAGGAAAGTTCAAATGAGAACCATAAACACTTTTGAGAACCTCAGAACCAACTATTTCATGTATTATTAATGATGAATAATCCTAAATATTCATGAACATCATGCACTTTCATTACTCATGATACCATGCATTTTCATCTTGAATATCATGTACTCTCATCGTGAAGACGTGAACATCATGAATTTCTTCATTATGAATAAATTTCTTGATGAAAACCTATCACGACATTCATCATGAATAATACATGAATAGTTAGATCTAACAATCGTCTTGCTTCATATGCAAAAGAATAATAAAAATAAAAATAAGGAATTGATATCCATAAACTCTGCATCAAGAAATGGAAAAGTTGCATTTATCTCTTGCATATATATATATATATATATATATATATTTATAAAAGTATGTGCCACATAACCAAGTCCAGAATACAAACCAATAAATGCGATAAAATAGATTGAGCAGAAAAATATGAATAAGCAACCAATAGAATTGATAGGGTAATAAGAACCTGCATTGCCTCCAAACTTCAATGAAGTATGATAAGAACATGCAAAAAAGTTTTTAACTGGCCTCAACTGTGAATGTTGCCTCGACACCTATAAAAGGTTGTTAGAGCACTATTTGTAGCTATCAAGACAGTATTAAATCTTTGTACTGTTACTCCTTAGTAGAGGCATGGGCTTGTCATGTCCTACTATATAAAGGAGTTCCTTTGTAATCTTTTGTAACCTCTTGAGCATTTGTCATTTGTACTTTTAAGATCAATATATGGATGACAAGTTTGCTATCTAGATTCTCTCTACATTTGTTCATTATCTTTTGCTAGATTTGGGATTTCACAATTGGTATCAGAGCTAAACAGAAGATTCAAGCAGATCGAAGACCAAATTGAAGATTTTTTACACTAAGCTTGAAGAATTCGGATCTGGTGTTCTTCACTGTTCATCTTATCACTTATCATTAAGACACAGATTTTTTCTAGATTTTGATATTTTGGATCATTTCTTTGCATTGTTGAACTCGGAATTGATTACTGAACATCATTAATTCTTGGATCAACATCAAAATCTGCACAGATTCATCTGATTTGATCGTTTTTTGGATTGTTGTTCGAAAACCCAAAAGTTCACTGTTTGGATCATAATTCGTTTAAATTGATCGAATTGTGAATTGTAATCAACAAGAAAAGTGTGCGGATTTCGATTACGAACAATTTGATATAAGATTCATCACATTTGATCAAGAACTGTAAAAGTTATGGAAGATTCAATGATTTTGAAGTTCGAAGTGCAGAATTCGGATCATTCTTGGTGAATTCGGATCATTCATACTCAATTCGGATCATTCAAGGGAATTCGGAGTGTTCTTGGTCATCACAAGTGTAGATTTCGACTCGAGAAGCTTTCGAATTGAGTTGAATTCGAACTCTGTTAAGTTCGAATTGAGTTGAATTCGAACTCTGTTAAGTTCGAATTGAGTTGAATTTGAATCGTTGATTATTCGAATTGAGAAGTTGTGGATTAATCTGAGTTGGATTTGATTTTCCAAGTATAGAATTCGAACCCTGTTAAGTTCGAATTGGGTGAATTCGAACCTTGTTGAATACGAATTGAGTGAATTCGAACCCTGCTAAGTTCGAATTGGATGAATTCGAACCCTGTCAAGTTCGAATTGTGTGAATTTGAACCCTGTTAAGTCCGAATTGAGTGATTTCGAACTCAGTTAAGTTCGAATTGGAAGATTTCGGATTCAGTTAAGTCCGAATTGAGCATCCGAATTCTTGGAAGTGTTAGTTGAATTCGAATTCTATACTTAGCATCTGTTGAATTCGAATTCTCTTAAGTGTATTTTATTTACACTTACTGCTTGATCTTCTGAACGATCGTTTATCTAGCCAATTATCAGAAGATGTCGAGAGATATGTTGAGCATGGGTTCTAAGAACAAGCCTCCAGTCTTGATAGCTGAAGAATATTCTCAATGGAAAAGGAGAATGATTCAATTTCTGAATCATCAGAACAGAGATCTTATGTTGTCTATTCAAAACGGTCCTTACAAAGCATACATAGAGGTTGGTGGTATTGCTGCAACTGAAACAAGTCAAGAGATTCTTCCGAGAAGAATAGAAAAGGAATACAAATATTACAGTGATGCTGACAAAGCTAGAGTCGAAATTGATGAGCAAGCTTTGACATACTTGACAATGGCCATTCCAAATAATATCTACAATCGTGTAGACAGTCGAAATTCAGCAAAGGAGATTTGGGATGAGCTAGAAAGGCAGTTTGAGGGTTCATCAAAATCTATGAAAACCAAAAAGAATCAAAGCATTAATGCTTATGAAGGGTTTAAAGCTAGAGATGGAGAATCATTGAAAGAGACCTATGACCGTTACAACATCATTCTTAATGATTTAAGAAGGAATGGAGTTGACAAATCTGAATCGGAGATTAATTACAAGTTTGTCAAGAATTTACTGCCGGAATGGGATTCATACTCTATTCAGCTTCAAATGTCAAGGGATATGGATGATGAAAAGTTGACCGACATTTTCAGTATTCTGGGTCAACACGAAGAAAAGGTAAAAGCTGTCAAAGAGAAGGATAAAAAGGTTGAAGAATCTTTAGCCCTTCTGAGTGAACACAAGAAAAGTGGAGCTATGAAAACAAAGGCTTTGATCTCTGGATTAAGTAAAAAGAAAATAAGTTCTGATGATGATGATGAGAGTGATAGTTCTGGAGATGAAATGAATGAGATAGCTGAAAAGTTAGCCTTGTTAACTACCAGATTTCAAAACAGATATGGGAAGAAGAAGTTTCATTCAAAAATCAAACCTGATTACAACAAAGTGAACAGATACAAAAGGTTTGAGAAAAGGTATGAAAACAAGGATCAAAAGGAAGAAGAGAAAGAAAAGAAAGTTGAGAAAAAGGAAAGGGAAGAAAAGAAGGATAGGGATGACCGAAACTGTTATAACTGTGGAAAGCCATGTCATTTTGCCAGAGATTGTCAGTTAAAGAAGGTTAAGGGTTCTGAATATTATCAGCGTAAAGCACATCTCGCAAAAGCCAAAGCAACCGGAAAGCCAGTAAATGCTGAAGAAGAAATATGGCTTATGGATTCTTCAGATGATGAAGAAGCTCACTTTACTCAAGTGAAGCACAGTTTAATGGCTAAACTTGATGAGGAAGATCTGGAATCCGAGGTACAATCTCTATACCCTTCTCTTTATTCTAATACTTCTCTTTATTCTGATAATTCTGAAAATGAATCTGAAACTGAAAATGATAAATATGAAGAAATGCAAGTTGTGATATTTGAGCTTAATGAGAAATTTAAAAAGGCTCAAAAGAAAATTGAAAAAGTGCAAAAGCAATTTGAAGATGAGAAAAGCTCAAAGCTGAAATATCATGATGAAGCACTTCTTTATAAATGTTTAGTTGAAGATAGAGAAAAGGAGAAAGAAATTATTAGATCAAATGTTAAAACACTTGAAAATAACAGATTTAAATGATGAAAACATAGATTTTCAGTTCAAAATCAAGGTTCTTTCTGATGAAAGAAAAGAAGCAATTGAAAAGATTAAGCAGCTTGAAGATTTAAACTACAAAAGAGTTCAATCTGAGCAAACGCTGAATTTGTTAACTAGTAATCCAAAAGATAAACGATTTTATAATTCAAAAATGGGTCTAGGATTATCTGATGACAAGGTTTTCAAACCAATAAAACCCATTGAAAAAAGGGAAGTTTTGAAGCAAACTCTGATAAAGGAGATTCCTCTAATTGCAAAGGTTTTTGTTAAACCAACAAATGAAAAGTTGCAACAAGTCATTATAACAGAAACACCTGTTAATTCACATGTATCTGTTAATTCACATGCATCTGTTAAACCAAATAATGAAGTGTTGCAACAAGTCATAATAACAAAAACACCTCCAAAACCACATGTAAAAGCTAAGGCAAATAATGTAATTTTGCAACAAGTTATTTTAACAGAAACATCTCCTATATCATAAACTCCTGTTAAAGACAATGCTTCAAATTCTTCAACTCCTATTTCAAAGAAAGATGAAGCTAAAACAGACAAAGGTTCAAAAGAAAAGCCTAGATACAACATAACAAATTTTAAATATGATGAATTAAACTCCAGTTACAAAACCAAAATGGTTGAACCAACTGGATTTAGTTCGTTGTTTTCCGATGAATCTATGGCTAAAACAATTGTTGACAAAATCAATGAACCTATATCTGTTAAATCCGAATCTAATGTTGAAATGGAGTCAAATATTACTTCAGATTCTGACAAAAAGGAGTTTGTTCCAGAAACCTCTTATGAATTTCCTGATTTGGACTCAGCTTTACTTAAAATTGTTGATTTAGAAAATCAAATTTCTAAATGGCAATTAGATTTTGAAAAATTAGAGGATGATCATGGTAACATTGGACTAGAATTTGATCATACAAAAAAGATCAATCTTGATCTTAAGAGTGAGATTCGAAGACTAGAATCCAAATTATATGAAATATCAAACTCTAAGGCTTCAAAAAGCTGTGAAAAATGTTTAAAACAAGCTGAATCCAACGAACAGAATAAATCTTCAAGTATGTTTGATCCTTTTGAAAAGCTTAAATTATTTAAAGAAAAGAAAGATCTTGAATTAAGATGTGTAGAACTTTCAAAACAAATTTCAGATTTTGAAAAAGTTCTATTTCTTGAAAAAGAAAAGCAGAAAAAAGAGAGAACTGAGTTTGAAATAGAATTAAAATTTTGTGAAGTCTATCATAAAAAGTTTTCATCAAAGATATCTGATTTAAAAACAGAACCAGCTTCAAAAGGAAAAGAGAAAGAAAAATCATCCGAAAATAAATCTAATTTGTTTTCAAGTGATACTTCTACTTCTAAGGGTTCTGACAATGTTTCTTCTTCTCTCTCAGAAATGGATGAAGAAAAGTATGTGGATTTGAAGGAACAAGTTCTAAATAGCAAGAATAGAAGTATCGACACTGAGAAATGTAGTTCTTTTAATAAAAATTGTATACATTCTTGTAATGTTTGCAATATTTGTGGCAATAATAATTCCGCAATTACAGATTTCAAATTATTGTCACAAGCTAAAAGAAGAATTCATTGTGCTCACTGTTGGGACAACTATTTCAAGCTAAACAGAAATGCTCCAACGAATAAAAAGTCTAATACTTCTTCCTTCTCTTTAAAATCTTCAGCAAACAAATTTGCCAAAATGTTCGGTTTCAGATCAAACAAACAGAATAAGAAGATAAAGGAAACAAAAATAGTTGAAGTAAATATGGATTGGAAATGGATTCCAAAAGATGAAGTTAACAAACCAAATTTACTCAATCGCCTAACTTTTAAAGGCAAAATTCAGGGGTCATCAAATGTCATTAATAAACTGGTCCGTACTAACAAGAAAGGACCCATGCAGATATGGGTACCTAAAATAAGGTAATTGTTTCTTAACAGGACAGTCATGTGTGGGTCATTGATTCGGGAGCATCTAGACACATGACGGGGTACAAGCACTTCTTGCAAGATTTTATTGTACATCCTGGAGGATCAGTGGGGTTTGGAAATGATTCAAAAGGTCACGTTCGAGGCTATGGAACGTTGAAAAATGACTCAATGCAAATAGAAAAGATCTTGTATTGAAGGTTTAGGGCATAACCTTTTCAGTATAAGTCAGTTCTGCGACAAGAACTGTAAGGTGTTATTTGATAAAGATTTTTGCTATATTTTGGATGCTAATTGGTCAGAAATCTTTAGAGCAAAAAGATGCGGAGACTTATACATGACTGATTTTAAAACTCTTGTTGCTTCAAATCAAGTTTGTCTTGTATGAAAAGCTTCACACGATGAATGTTGGCTATGGCATCGAAGACTCTCGCATCAAAACTTTCGAAGCATAAACAAGCTTAGAATAGATGGATTAGTTTCCGGGCTTCCTGAAATAAAAATTGACAAAGTTTCTGTGTGTCCAGCTTGTGAAATGGGAAAGATGAAACACGTTTCGCACAAGACTAAGACTTTGTCTAATTACAACAATGCCTTGGAATTAATTCATATGGATCTTTGTGGCCCTATGCGAACTCAGTCAATGGGAGGAAAGAAATATATCTTAGTTATGGTTGATGAGTTTTCGCGATATACTTGGTTGGATTTTTTACGACTCAAGTCTGAAGCACCCGAGCAGATCATTAAATTCATCAAAAAGATTCAAACTCTTCTACAACGCTCTGTTCGAAAAATCCGAAGTGACAACGGAACTGAATTCAAGAATGCAACTCTTCAATCTTTCCTTGAATCCGTTGGAATAACTCACAATTTTTCTGCCCCAATCACTCCACAACAAAATGGAGTAGTTGAAAGAAAAAATTGAACTCTTGTAGAAGCAGCTAGAACAATGCTTGCGTATTCGGGTCTTCCACCAAGTCCATGGGCTGAAGCAGTTTCCACAGCGTGTTTTACACAAAACAGAACTATCATCAATAAACGCTTCAACAAAACTGCATATGAATTAATCAACAATCGCAAACCTAACATCAAATTTTTGCGTGTATTTGGATGCAGGTGTTTTGTCATGAAAGATCGTAAATATCTTTCAAAGCTTCAAGTTAAGGCTTATGAGGGCATCTTTATAGGCTACTCCTTAAACTCGAAGGCATATAGGATCTACAATAATCGAACAAAATCAGTTATCGAGAGCATCAACGTTACGTTTGACGAGACTGTGACATTGACTTCTGGACAATTAAGTTCAGAACTCGTACAGAAATCTGAAGCTTCTACTAAGAAAGGAGTAGAACCTGTGGAGAAACAGTTTTCTAATTCAGTTTTAAATAATAATAATACTACTGATCTAGATCTATTATTTCATGATGCATTTATGGATTACTGTGCAGATATGGAACCACCCATCACATATGTGAATGCATCTCAGAAACAAACGAGTGCAAATATCTCCGGTCCAATTGAAGATGTTGATACCAGTACTTCTGTGGAAATTAATGAGACTCCGAGTGAACAAGTTCCGATTTCTGAATCTGAAATTCAACCAGAAGTTCAAGTTTCAGAAAATAATTCATCGGAGACTTCTACACCTGAAGGATTAGAAACAGAAGTTACAATACCAGAATCGACAAATGTATCTTCAGCTGAATCAACCGAAGAAATATTTGCAGTTTTAGATGAAAATGATTCATCAAACACTCGTATGGATATTCCAACTCTTCCGAGTACTCATAAATGGACAAGAGCACATCCTTCGGCTGATATAATTGGTGATCTGAATGATGGAGTGAAGACCCGATCTGCGACTACAAACGAATGTTTGTACGTAAATTTTCTTAGCACGTTAGAACCCAAGAAAGCATCTGAAGCTTTACAAGATCCAGATTGGATCAACGCCATGCAAGAGGAATTAAACGAGTTCAAACGCAACGAAGTGTGGCACTTGGTGAAACGTCCAAAAGACAAAACCATAGTTGGAACTAAATGGGTTTTTAGAAACAAAAAGGAAGAAGCGGGGATTATAGTCAGAAATAAAGCAAGACTGGTTGCTAAAGGTTACAATCAACAAGAAGGAATCGATTCTGAAGAAACCTATGCACCAGTAGCAAGGATTGAAGCAATCAGGATCTTTCTTGCATACGCAGCACACAAGAACATGAAGGTATTTCAAATGGACGTCAAATCTGCGTTTCTGAATGGAATACTACATGAGGAAGTGTATGTAAGTCAACCTGAAGGCTTTGTTGATCCCAAATATCCCAACCATGTCTACATTTTAGACAAAGCACTCTACGGCTTAAAGCAAGCACCGAGGGCATGGTATGAGACTCTGACTATTCATCTGCTTGAAAATGGATACACCAAAGGTACAATTGATACAACTCTATTTCTCAAGAAAAAAGGTAAAGATTTAATGCTAGTACAAATATATGTTGACGACAAATATTTGGTTCTACAAATCCAGATATGTGTAAAGATTTTGAAACGGTGATGAAAAGCCGATTTCAAATGAGCATGATGGGAGAGCTAAAAATTTTCCTTGGTCTCCAAGTGACACAGTCAAATAAAGGCATTTTTATCAATCAATCAAAATATATAAATGATATGCTAAAGAAATTTGACTTAAATTCCTCTTCCACCATGAAAACTCCCATGGCTACTGGTAAACTTTTGGACGCTGATTCATCCGGTGAATCGGTTGATCAAAAGTTATACCGGGGTATGATTGGATCTTTACTATATCTAACGGCAAGTAGACCGGATATTTTGTTTGCAACATCCTTTTGTGCACGTTTTCAAGCTAACCCGAAGGTATCTCACCTTGTGGCTGTAAAGCGGATTCTTAGATATCTCAAAGGCACAAGAAATTTGGATCTTTGGTATACTAAGGATTCAGGGTTTGAACTAACTGCTTACACAGATGCAGATCATGCGGGAAATATGATGGACAGGAAAAGCACATCTGGTGCTTGTCAGTTTTTGGGAGATAAGCTTGTAAGCTGGTCATCAAAGAAGCAAACCTGTGTGTCAACATCTACAGCTGAAGCAGAATATGTGGCAGCTGCTAGTTGTTGTTCACAAGTAATCTGGATGAAGACGCAGCTTAAGGATTATGGATACATCATCAACAAAATCCCAATTTACTATGATTCCAAAAGCGCACTTGCAATAACTGAGAATCCTGTTCAACACTCCAAGACAAAGCATATAGATGTAAGGTATCATTTTATCAAAGACCATGTTGAGAAGGGAACAATAGAAATGAACTTTGTACCAACAGAACTAGAACTTGCTGATCTTTTCACAAAACCTTTAGATGAAAAAAGGTTCAATTTTTTAATCAGCAAACTAGGAATGTTGAATCCTTAGTCATTTCTCACTCTCTTTAAACACATTAAGGGGGAGTTCGTGTTCTTGTTTATTTAAAATTATGATAATATCCTAACCCACTAGGACCCAAATGCCACTGGGTACCAATATCTGCTTAATCTGTTTTGCAGGTTCTTCATGTGTTGAACTGAATTGTAGATTCATACCACACACATGACTGAAAACAGAAGAGAAGCGGCGTATTTTTTCTGAAAAATATTTGTACCATTAAGGGGGAGACAAATATTAATGGCTTTTGGACATATCAGTTCAAAACCCGTTCTTCAAAGACTATGGCTTCTGAACAATTCAGTTCAGGACCCGTACTTCAAAGACTAAGACTTCTAAACAAATCAGTTTAGAACTCACACTTCTAAGGTAATATCCTTAACTGTTATATCTTTTTACTTCAAGGAACAGGTGGTGAAACGTAACATTGGATTATATTTTGTTTCTACTACTTTGAAAACTTGAAACTTTACAAATTTAATTCAATGACATGAAATTTTCAATCTTCACTCAATGAATTAAATGTGTGCTAAAAGATGATTTTACAAGAAACTTTGTACTATCTGAGTTAGATTTGCTTCAAAGTTCACCTCTGAAATAAATCGAAAGGTCAGCAAAACATGAATGAAATTATGCTGAATGCTCAAAGTTATGTGAATCTGGATATATATAGAATATAATGCTCAAAAAGCCTATATGTCAGAATGATGAATGGAAATGAAAATATGGGAGAAGCACTATGTTTTAGAACCAAGTGACTGAGATAAAATTGTTGCACTATCATTTAGTTTGAAAGTTTGTGCCTGTGGCCTTTCTGGTTTGGGAAAGTAAGTCCTAAGGGGTGCTCGACACCTAGTCCCTAAGATCAACTGGTCTGGGATCGGCTGACCCAAACCCTGCAATAGAACCAGATAGAAAGCCATGTTTTACTGGTACAAATGGGTTTAAGATATATCGATGTGGCCTTTCTGGTTTGAGAAATTAAGTTCTAAGGGGTGCTCGACACCTAGCACCTAAGGCCAACTGGTCTGGGATCTGCTAACCCAAATCCTACTATAGAACCAGATAGAAAGTCATGTTTAACGGTGTATCTTATTCTTACTAAACTTTTTGATCAAAAGATGCCAATGAGCACAAAATCAAAAGTTGCCAATGAGCACAAAATCAAAAGATGCCAATGATCACAAGATCAAAAGATTCAAATGTGCACAAAATCAAAAGATGCCAAAGAGCACACATCTCTTGAAACTTGGGAAAATACAAAGTCGTGATAAACCCGTAAATTTATGAAATTATGATTTTGGACAAATAGTGTGAGTAGAGCAGAGTATTCTTATATGTTTTAGAAATGCATAAGCTTTATACTAATCATATTTCGCATGCTAGCACACCAAATAGATTTGATAACGGGGTTGACACTGAACGTTTGTAACTTGATATGCAATGAAGTCTTGTTTTTGAATCCAAACACATGCATTTGATTTCATTTGATTGAAATATCAGTTAAATTTCATTAAGTTGAATTTCTCTTGTAAAGCTTTCAAATAATCAAACAATAGTAGTTATAAAATAAAATTCAATGAATCTTAACTTTCCTTGAGCAATGTGTTTCTATTACAATTTCAAATACTGTGCGTTATTGAAATATTTGCATACTTTCAGAGGAAGAAAACAAGTTGCTCCAGAATTCATATTTTGAGGGGGAGTTAGATTTTTACACAAAGTGATAATTCTAACAGTTTGGACTCATGTTCTATGAGTACCAAGTTTTCATCTGTTTGTGCAGATTTCTCAGAAGAAAAGACAGCAATTTATGCAATTGTTTAGGGGGGGCAATTCGGCATAAGTCTGTAAGGGTTGTATCTGAGAGCTTACAAATTTTATCTGATGTGAGATTTTTGGAACAGTTGTTAAAAAATTTCTGAAAAAGTTGTAATTTTTCATGCAATTTTTTGAAGAATTCGATCTCTTAAGGATTCGAATTCAAAGAATTCGGATTCCTAAGGATTCGAATTCAAAGAATTCGGACTCTTAAGGATTCGAATTCAATGAATTCGGACTCTTAAGGATTCGAATTCAATGAATTCGGATTCTTAAGGATTCGAATTCGGACTCTTAAGGATTCGAACCCTTAAGGATTCGAATTCAATGAATTCGGACTCTTAAGGATTCGAATTCAATGAATTCGGACCCTTAAGGATTCGAATTCAAAGAATTCGGACCCTTAAGGATTCGAATTCAATGAATTTGGACTCTTAAGGATTCGAATTCAATGAGCTCAATATCACTTCTTTTACAACTTTATCTGATTCGAACTCTTTTGGAACTTTTTACATCTTTGTTTATGTAAATTGTTCAGATGAACAGTGCCATATCTAATTTTTTGAAACATGCCTTTTTCTACTGATTGCCAAGTGGTGTACTCTAATGTGTGCCAAGTGTTCAATTTTTTTTGTAAGTATAAATAGAGTTTGAAACCTTATTTCCCACTTTTCACTCTCTGCAAACGTTTCAAATACTCCAAAAAGGATCACTGTTCATCGTCTTTATTATCGATACTTCATATGTTCGATTCACCATCATCAGGTAACCATTTATATTATTTTTTGTCTCATTAGAATCGATTTCATCATGCGAATCATTCTATCCGTATCATTTTTTCGATTGTAAACTTTTACTATGCTAATTTGCATGATTTCTATAAAAGTTTACTGTTCATATCTGAGTTCATATGAACATGATTTCGAATCATTCTTGATTCGAATTCATGAAAATCTTTGAAGTAAGAAAATATATTAGATTCGAATTCCTTAGTGTCAAGTTATTTTGGATTCGAATACTTTGTTTACAAATCATTTTAAATTCGAATACCTTAATTTCAAAACACTTTGGATTCGAATTCCTTGATGTCAAATCATTTTGAATTTGAATTCCCTAATTTCGAACCCTTATGGATTCGAATTGCATGATTTCGAACCACTTTAAATTCGAATTCATATGTTTCAATTTATCTCAAAGCTTAAGTGATGAATTCGAATGCTTCTAGATTCGAATTCCCTAATTTCGAACCCTTATGGATTCGAATTGCATGATTTCGAACCTTTCTAGATTCGAATTCATATGTTTCAAATAGTCAGAAGATAAGTGATGAATTCGAATGCTCCTTGATTCGAATTCCCTGAATTCGGATTCTCTTTAATTCGAATTCATGCGCAGATGAGGATCCGAATTCTATACTTAAGAGTTTTTCAAAAAAAATTGTCAAATTTTTTTTTCAAATTTTTTTTCAATTTTTTTTCAAAGAGTAATCTTGTCAGAACTGTTATCAACAGATCAAATGGTCAATCAGGAAGAACAGAGTCACATTCAAGGCTTTGATGATCATATTCCGAGCCTACCCGAACCGACACACGATGTACCTTTACCGTCAACACGATCAGTACATCAATCCCAAGTCGGAATTCATCCAGATCATCCTATTATTCATCCGGTCAACTATATTGCGATCATTCCCAACAATCATCACATTGATTTTGATCGCATCAACATTCATCTGGTGATAAAGGAAGTGCTCAGAAATCATCCGCTAGCATACGCATTGACGAATACTGTTGTTGTGCCTATGTTATACTTACAGCAAGCATGGAAAACAATAACCACAACTATGGAAGATGGAAGACCAATCTTTGTATTCCAGATAGACGACTTCATTACAAAGCTTGATTTCCAAAGACTACAAATGATTCTGAGGCTACCTGAACCTGATTCACGAGAAGGAAAGACTGAGTTTGATCCATTTCCATCTAAGAAGAAACGTTTGAAGGCATACGAGCTATGGGATACACTGGAAACTTAACTCGGGTGAAGGAATTCCACAAGGCGAAACTACCACCATTATACTATACCATCTTCTCCGTCATTAACCGATGCCTATCTGCCAAACATGCCGGAACAGACAGTGCCAGTGTCGGATTTCTGAAGCTATTTCATGCGGTGGTGTATGATCTTCATGTATATTATGCAGCCATCTTCTGGCATGAACTGAATGAGAAGATAGAGCTTCGTCGTCAAAACAAAGGAAAGCCGTATATTCCATACATGAGGTTTCTTCAGATTATTATTCATAGCATGCTTCATTCTAACAGAGAAATTCCACGACGAGCAAATCATCCGACTGTGCCCGAGAAAGCCATGCAGTATCTCCAGTTTCGTAACACGGAATATGACTATGAGATGCCGTTATCTGAAGGGTTTCTACGATACGCGGATCAAGACGCTGAGTGCATTATCGAGTATAGAGAGTCTATGGTCCAGCCAGAACCGGAGGGACCTACCCCAAACTCAACCCCTAGGCGAGAGGAGTCGGTGAGTGTTCAGGATGCACGGGCTACTGAACGGGGAGAGTCGAGGGAAAACACCGAGAGGGGAACTGGTGGGGGTCAAACATATGTACTTGAAGATACAGGGTCATCGTCCGAGGACACACATACAGATGACCTTGTACAACACGATTCTGAGGGAGTAATTCCTAAACACATTGGGGATCCTCCTTTAGTTGAGTACTCTAGTGATAGTACAGAGTCTAATAACGCGTCTGATCCAACGGAGGAACATCGTGATGATGATGATGAAGATGACAACGATGATAATGATGATGATCAAGGGAATGCTGAAAATCTTGGTGCTGATGCTACTACAGAAGAAAACTGGTTTGGTAATATTTCTGATATACTTGAATTTCCACAAATGCATATGTCAGATAATGTTAATGTGGAAACCTTAAACTTGGATGACATGCCTTTAATGTCGTCTCAAGTTAGTGAAGGAACGGGAGGTATAAAGAGAACCGAGGGAGTATCAGTTGAAAATATATGTGAGTCTGTGAGAGAAACTGAAGAAAAGAATATGGAGAGTATGAGAGATATCCGAACCGTCTATTCCAGAAGGGCAGCCACATCCACCACCAGATCTCATTTGTTGGGATCAGGTTTTGAACAAGACGTTACTCGCCCAGTAACAAAATTGCACACCTCTGCCAGCCATTCAGCTTCTTCTTCACAAGAAACTGTCTCATTTTCTCACGGGGTTTTAGCACAAACACTATCTGGATCTCGTTCGAAGATTCCGGATATTGAAACAGAGCGACTTCCTCCCCAGTCCTCGACCTTCTTTCCTGCACAAAGTTCGAGTCTAGTGCCTGTTGCTAACATATTTGATTCTTTGAATAGGAGACTTTCAGGAACATCTGATGCGCGTCTTGGTGACCCATCCGAAACACTCAGAGTAGATCCTTTTACAGGACTACAAGGACAGAGTGGAAATCCTACCAGTGCTAACACTATGCTAACACTGAGCGTAGGTCACACAGTTGCAACAACTGTTGTGTCAACGGCAAACCTAAGTGGTGCCGGTGTTACTTTACCCGTCTTTGTGACAAGGGAAAACTTCGATGGCGCCCTAAAGGCTATTGAAACCATGTTCATTCGGGTGTTGCAAAGTGTGAAGAATCAGTTGAAGGGGAAAGAACCAATGACATATGAGCCAGTTGTACGTCCTCGTCCAGAAATCTACTTGGCTCCACCTCGAGTACCTCAGCCGTCTCCTATGCAACAACTACCAGTGGATCAAAGTGTTGAAGAATTGAGGGATCTATTCTATGCAAAGCTGATGTCTATGAGTCCTGAAGATCAGCAAAGTAAAACCTTGTTGTCTCTACTTCAGAACTTTCAATCTACTCCAAATCCACCTCCACCTCCACCTACACCTTCAGTTACACCCATGAAGCTTCAAGCATTATCCACAGAGTTATCTACGTTCAAGTCTGAAGTTGTGAAGTCCTTAAGTGATATGAAGCAGTCAATTGCTGAATTGAAAGCATTGATGGAACAGTCGTGTAAGACTCAAGCTCAGGGAACTAAGAGAATACATGATCAGGATCCCGATGATCATGATCATGAGGGGGAGATAAGTAATAAGAGAAGAGCTGAGTCAGAAAGCTCTCAAGGCCAGAAGAAGAATCCGACTGTTGCTGAAGTATCTAAAATGTTTGAATCAGGGGCTATGGGTGATCAAAGCGGAAAACATATTGTATTATATGTTGATCCGAATATAGAACCGACGGTTGAAAAGGCTGAGGTAAATGAGGAGGAGATAAGAGAAGTGGTTGATCGATTCGTACAATCTGTGGAGTTGATTAAAATTAGTTCTGATGATGAAGAAACTGATGAAAGTGCAAGAGCTTATGATCGGTATTAGAAGGTTAAGGAAGAAGAGGAATCACTTTTGATACTCACTTATGAACCAGAAGATCAAGGTGTTGGATTTAATGAAGAAGAGGTTGATATTTTGTCAGAGATATATGGGCCACAAACTCCTGAAGAAATAGTCTTTAGCCCTGTTCAATCACCCGAACATATCTCAACCACTTTGATGTCAGATCAACCTTCTGTTACACCTATAACTATCAACCTTAACCAATCTACTTCAGCTCAAACCACTACACCAGTATCTGAACTATTTCCAGCTTCTGAAACAATTCCCACTCAATCTGAACCACATCATTCTCATGATCCATTACCTAAAGAGCCAAAACCCGAAGAGAATGATCCTCAATCCATTACACCTTTAGTACCACCTATCATTCCTGGTCATGATGAAGTTGGTCCATCTAATCCAGCTGATCAACCTGGTCCTTCATCCTCGCGGAGCAGAAAACTGACTGAACTTGAACAACGACAAAGAACTTTGTATTTGAGAACACCTTTCTTGGAAGAGGCAGAAAGAAGATTGTTTGTGCACAGAATCAGAACTTTGAATCCCTACGCCGTGTTGGGTATTACAGATCAAACAGCCGAATACAAGTTCGAGTATATGTACTTTCTAAGAGACAAGTGTCAAAAGAAGAAAGACGTGAGGAACAAGAAATTGATTGTGTCTATAAAGGAGGTAACTGCCAGGTTATACTACAAATTGTGGTATCCAGAGTTTCTTGTTCAAAGGCAAGATTGCAAAGATTACAGATTTACTGAAGCAGACTTTTGTCACCTAACGATGGAAGATTTTGAGTTTATGTATCATCATTTCAGTGATCTTCAGATCAGAAGGGAAAACGTGACTCTTGCTTTGAATGCCATTAAGAGATTTCTGAGAAGACACGTTTTATTCACACAGTGTCATGATCTGCAGATGGGTGTGGAAAGCTATCAACCAAGAGTGAATTTAATAAGACCAAATCAAGAATTGGCTGGGTTGATGAGGATGCCTTTATATTATGTGAGTGCAGATCCAGAGTTTGGTGTTGTGTTCAGAAATGGTGCAAACAAGATATTCATTAGACTTAATGAGTTGGAAAAATATTCTGATGGTACGCTCAAGATTGTAAGACTTCAGTTAGCCAAAAAGCTCAAGAGACATGATGCTGAAAGAAAGATTAATTGGATGTCTTCAAGACCTAGAAGAATCTTATCCAGAGCCATTGAAGAGATTGATGAAAGATTGAACTTCAGAATGGCTATGAGAAGAATTGAAACCTATCTTGGTTTCCAAAGAAGAAGAAGACCCTTCCTGCCTTGATAGCTAAGGGGGAGATTGTTAGAGCACTATTTGTAGCTATCAAGACAGTATTATATCTTTGTACTGTTACTCCTTAGTAGAGGCATGGGCTTGTCATGTCCTACTATATAAAGGAGTTCCTTTGTAATCTTTTGTAACCTCTTGAGCATTTGTCATTTGTACTTTTAAGATCAATATATGGATGACAAGTTTGCTATCTAGATTCTCTCTACATTTGTTCATTATCTTTTGCTAGATTTGGGATTTTACAAAGGTCAAGAGTGTAAGGTGGTTTTTATTGGATAAAAAGAGTAAACTGGGATAAATATGTGGAAAGAAAGTCAATATACATATCCTAAACCACATTTCAATCACATTGTAAAACATTGAATAGTGAAACCAAACAAAATTACTCCTTGTGGCCTAAATATATAGCAACCTTGCAACTTTCATGCATCGCAATATAATAATTTGATCGAAACTACCAAATAATTTCTTGAAAGATTGAATGAGTAGTCATTTTGTTAATTTGTAATAATTGTCTTTAAATCTATACATAGTTGTTAAAAGTGTGTGTAATGGCATTGAGGCGAGATGCATTTCTCTCATCCACCGAGATAAGATGCACCGGACCCGTCCTTATATCAAGCGCCATTAATGGTTGGGCTTGAGATTAAAAGTGATCAAGGGTTCAGATCCCCTTCTCATGCTTCTCACGTTAACTCAATATCCACATCCAAGGTCAATATCTTCTTTCAGAAAGAATGATCATAATGATGACAAAAGCCTAACCAAACCGTAGGGCAAGAAATGAAACTTCTAACATCAATGATCAGCTTCACATTAAATCAGTAACCCCAATGAAAGTTAAATGGGGAAAGACCCCCCCCCCCCAATAATAATAATAATAATAATAACCTTTCTTAAACCCTTCTACATCTTCTTTTTGGGGGTGATTTCGAATACCTAATCAAGTCATTCACAGTTTCCAACTAACTGAAGCAGTAAATCATTTAAATTCCAAAACAGGGAATTAAATTAGGGTTCAAGTAACAATAAGAAATTGCAAACTAATATAAATCTGAGATTACAATGCCCAAATTTATATGCAAAATTACACGGAAACGATTTATTTAGATAATTATATAGATTGAACAAACCTCTACGAGAAGGCGCCGGAAACTCATTTCGTTTCAAGACAAAAAACAACATAAATCATGATTAAATATCGCCCCTCTCTACTAAATTTTGCAACAACAACAAAAATGGTTTAACTTTGTTCTGTTCCGTTTATCAAAGGAGAAAGACGACGGTTGGTGCAGTCACTGTGACAGCCATGGGCCTACAAGCCTAATTAGGGCCCAATAAATATCTGTTTGGGCTTTTTCTATGAAGCCCAATATACACAAAAATAGCATGTTCTATATTATTAATACTAGATATGTACCCGCACGCGATGCAGTACGAAGTATCTCGAATCTGAGGCCGAGAATTCAAAAAAAAAATTGTTTCATGTTCATATTTATTCGCTTTAATATCGCATATCAGATGTATAAAATTAAAGGTCAATATGGTTAATTGGTCAAAAAAATTGAAAAATATGTGTTCTATAGTGGGTTCTTCAAACTCATAACATTTATGCTCATTTTAAACGTTTTGATGAATGGTTATAATGGTTTAATTTATAATAAAAAAAACATATTCGTTTAATGTATTTTAGTTTATGTATGTTGATATATAATAATGTAAAATGAAAAATGAAAGAAAAATGAATACAAAGTAAATTAAATAACTGATTATAATGGTATAAATTGTAATTTAAAAAAAATATTTTTAATTATCATGTTGAACGTTGGAGGTTTTAAAGCTTTTAAACTTGTATATAATGTATTGAGATTTTTACTTCTTAAGAATTCAAGAATAAACGTAAATGGAATTATTTTTAAAGAAGTATAATAATTATATATAGATAAGAGTGTAAAATGCACAAATTTAAAAAAAAAATCTCAGTACGTTATTTTTTGAAAAATCTTGATACGTATTTATGATATTTCAGAATATTATTAAGTTAAAAAATATTCAATAATAAATTTATTTTGAAATTATTGACGAGAATATTGTAATATTATAATTTGTAAAAAAAATGCATTTATTAATATGTCTTAGTTAAACTCTACTTGTCTCATTATTGCCGAGATAATGGCCTACTTTACATCCACCACGCATTGCATGCAATTATTGATAGACAGAAGAATCATGGTATACGCTTTATTATGTATTTTTAATATTATAAGAGTGTAAAATAAAAATGATCAATATAAGGGATATAAAACAAATTAATTCGTACATGTTCATGATATTTAATAATATGATTAAATCCAAAAATATTCAATATTTGGCTCATTTCAAAGGTATTGACAAGACGATTACAATGGTAAGGGTATAAAATAAAAAATGATAAGGGTATAAAATAAAAAATGAAAAAGTAAGGGATTAAAAGTAAATTGGATAACTAATTCTAAGGGTATAAAGTGTCACTTGGAAATTGAAAATTGTTTAATTTTGAGAGGAACGTGGGAGAGAAGAGATTTCTTAGTTAGTAGATATGAGAGTTGTACATATAGAATAAAAGTGATACGACTTAAAAGTTTAACGACTTTTCATGCTTATATATATATATATATATATATATATATATATAGTACTAGTAGTGAACCCGATGCATTTAGTACTAGTAGTGAACCCGTGCAATGCATCGGGTGAGCAAGGTGTGAAAAATTTATCGTAACAAAAAGCCCTGGAACGCGTAGCTCATTTGGCAAGTGGGTTGAGCGATTTTGCCCAAACACATAACAGATTCAAAGTGGAATCGTGCAGGAGACAGGGTTGAATCCCTTGGTTAGCCTTAGTCAGCTCTGAAATGTCTCCTCACTTGTGTCTCCTAGAGCTTGAAGTTACAAATCCTTTGGTTAGCCTATAGCTTGAAGTTACAAATGCTGTGAGCATAACCACAACAAATATTAGTTCAAATATTTATAGCTCAGTAACCAGATAGTATAAACTTGCAATAGCTTAATAAAACATTGATAACGAACAAAAAATACCTCGGAAACTTCCAATTGATATAAAAATGCAAATAACCTCATACACCATATTTTTCCACACCAAGTGGGTTATTTGCCAGCATATCTCGCCACATTTAAAGCTTAATAAAACATTGATAATGAACACAAATTACCTTGCAATTGATATAAAAATAAAAATACTCCTATACACCATATTTTGCCACACCAAATGGTTTCTTTGCCAACATATTTCGCCACATTTAAGAACAATTGCAGTACAAAGATGTAAGCATATCAATAACCAAAATAAAGAATAGAGTGGCCAACACAAAATGCAACCATGGAGACTACCATTTACCCAAATGCTTACCCCTTATCGATGGGAGTCAATACTCTCATTTACCTTACCGGGTAAAATTTACCCCATCAAAATGGGTAAGTGACGGTGAGTAATACTCTCGGTCCCTATCAACGCTTTTACCGGGTAAGATTATGAACTTTCCATGTACATCCGCTGCGAAGGTAAGTGACCGGGTAAATGTTTACCAGGTAAGCTTTTGGTAAAAAGCCACTTACACGATAGTATGATGTGGGAACCAGAGTTCCATACTGCTCGTTGAGGTTGATGAAACCACCAAAATCAATCATATTTCTCTCTAGAATAGAAGGCAATTATACAGGTTATAGATATATTTATACCTCTCCTTCGCTTAAATTTGACTTGAGACCTCTTGTGGTAAGATCTTGACTTCATTGGTTTGACAAATATATCAATCTCGTAATCTTGTTACCCTCGAATCTAATTATGAACCAACAGAAAGTTCATAATGCAACAAAGAATCCCATAAGAATAGGGAATATTACTTGTTTTCTGGTGCAGGAATGGGGTTATTTTACTTGAGGATTGTACTATTCGACTTAAACTTCCGGCTTAAGATATTCTGGATGTTGTACTCTTGATGTTGCTTTAACAGCATGCGCCCATGGAAGATTGTCTCCTTGTGAACTCAGTACGAAATAATAACAAATGTTGGACTTGGATAACGATAAAACAAAATTAATAGACCACAGGATGTGATAGAAGATAAATATTGGATAACATTGACAAAATCCAACAGGTAGATAAATTGATGATGTAATAGGGAAATCAAACCACAAATAACCAAATCTGCTCTATGATGACAAAACCAAACTTGGTGAGCAACTGATCATACACCAATGAACCAAGTAAAATAGAAGAAAATAGTGACAGCAGTTGATCTATTGAACCATAAAAGGTATTCCTTTGCAAACATTAAACAACGGTCAGAATCCTAAGCAAAATTCCAAGAATACACCATAGGCCAACAGTAAACAAAAGCTATAGTCCTGTTGATATTGATGTAGATGAACCTGAAAATTCAAGACAACAACCTTGGGACAAATATCTGTTGTAAACTGATCATACTCCAAGAAATTTCCAATAAACCGAACCAAAAGAAAAGACCAAGAACTGGGAAAGGAAGCAAATGTTGGGATAACATTACAGTATCCAACATAGAAAAGAAAGAGGAAATATCAATCATTTGAGCACAACAAAAACCAAATTTGAGCACAAAATTTCACCCTTATCACTCCAGTCCCAAAACCTCAAATACATGAAAGCAAACATTGTCCATAATGGCTTTTGAAGACCGGCCAAAATCCATTCAAGTCTATAATCACAAATTGCTAAAACAAACCTCCTTTGATAAAACCACATCTGAAGAAAACCCAAGTTGCAGTTAATGTATATTTCCCATCATTCACCACATAAGCATGGTTACCTTGGAAGTTGGAACCTCCCAAGAGAAAGCATCAAACCAGTAATGGTGACAGGCATCAGTGTCCTATAAATCCACGAACTTACATCAAAACTTTATACAAAACCTGGATAGTAAAAGAATCATGAAATCACAAAGCAATGAATTTTATTTATTTATTACAGAAAGATGCTCTACCAAAGCTCCTATGCTTAAAAGAATGGTTTACATCTAAACTATTTGATATAGATCACGACATACACATTCGGAATAACTCTGGTACCTATGTTAAAACTGAGATAATAAACATCAAAAAACTCTGAATAAAAAAAATAGAATCAGAATAACATAGCAAGAAACTTGGTCTTGGATGTATGAAATTCCTTGTTGAAACAACCGACAAATACGAAGGAGCAGATCCCATTATATCTATTTTTATGGAGAAAGAATTGTAAAACACTGTACAACATTATCGAGGGTTGAATAAAACTTGCAAATAGCCTAGTCATTTAATGAGCTAACAATCAAACCTTGATTAGAAAACTTTTAGCATCATTCAACGATATGTTTGTGCTTTGTAATCACCTTATGATTTTTTTAATTCTAATCATCATCGAAGGTCATCTTCTTTCCTGCAAAATAGAAAAGGAAGATGAATAAAAAATGGTTGTTAATTCAAGTTGAAAACCCCCAAAAACACGAAAGAAAGAATGTATTTGTGCCAACAGCGTTTATGCTTGGTCAGCTAGGTCGACGACCTCTACAACCATGCCCACCGCCGGATCTTCCACCATCTCGGCCACCAAACCTACCTCGTCTCCCTCCACTCCTACCACCAAGTTCCAGTGTTTGATTGAACCCATTAATGTCTGCAAAATCAATATACAACGTTTTTGGGAGGTAGCAAGTAGAAGCATATGGCCTGATACTGTGAAGCCGTAGAAAGGGAGGTCAAAAAATCATGGCTGGAGGTATAAGGGGATGGTGGTAAGGGAGTCGATCAGAAAGTAGGGTTGGAGTTGGGCTGTACAGGGATGGACCTCCATGTCGATCAGAAAGCAATCCACTGTGGCCAGGTTTTAAATGTATTGCATTAAAGAGTTGTTCATTATGCTTTAAAGATGGTAATTAAGAGTTTTCTCATTTTTGTGCTTTAGAAGCTTGTACGTTATGCATGAAACTTGTCTTTAAGACTTTAGATGTAAATGCATATATAAGTAGTATAGATATAGATTGATATCTGTATGAGCTTTTCTATATATATCTGTTTGGGCTTTTTCTATCAATAGTCAAAATTCATATTAAGTAGTAGGCAACTAAGCATGGAAACAAAATTCACAACATAAAAGTAGCCATTGAATCTCTTTGACAATGGCAGTGAATCACTTTCACAAAACAGAACAAAAAAAGAAATATAGTAATTTTTTAAAGGAAAATTAATTGTTTTAGCCAATTTTTTCATGATTGTTTAATCTTTTATCTATATTTTCTTTCACTTTATCAAAATAGTACTAGGTCTGTAATTTTTGTGAACCTAACTCAAAAATACTAAATAAATTCAAATTTGATCGTTTTACCTTTATAAAAATGACTTAGGTCTGCAATATAAAAACAAATTGATGAGATTCGTTTTTTTTTTAAAAGTCCATAATATCTTTCATCTTTGCAGACTTGGTGCCATTTTGGTAAACTTGAAGAGAATGTGGCTAAGATGTTGAACCATCATGAAAAAATGGCTAAAACAATTAATTTCCCTTTTTTAAATTAGTTCTGTGATGTTCAAATTATTTTGATGAAGCAAAAAATCTTACGCTTTGTTCTATGAAACTAAGTTTTAGTCCCATATCATCTTACTTATTTTTGTCCCATAACGTACCAAACATGAAACTACTTTTTCTTTGTTCCTTTATATCTCACACAATCCAAATGCACCATTGTCTTTATGGTTTAAAAAAAAATGATGTGAACAAAAAATTGATCTTTCTAATGGCAATCACTATGTTTTTTCACAAGCCAAAAAATCATTTAAGTTTGAGTAAATTACATTTTTGGTCTTTGTGATTTATACAAAATCACGTTCTACACCTTTAATTTGAAATAGTTATAGAAAACATCCCGTGTTTTACAATTTTCACGTATTTAGTCCCTTTACTCTAACACCATAAGATGATTATGTTAAATAGATTAATTAGAAGTGCAATTTTGTTATTTCGTGATTTTTTTTGTTTTCTATAAAACTATAGAGACCAATAATGTACTATATTAATACCCTTGTCCATCTCTTTCTCTCTCATCTCTTTTGATAATATATACACACATACATTATATATATATATATACACATGACACATTGCATATACATATATATATACATACACTATAGCACATAATTGTATATACATTCACAGACACAATATAGGCAAAGCGGGAGCATATATACCTATACATACATAGCATTCATATATTCACCCATATATACAAATGATAGGCGGGTTTACACCCTTCTATTCCAACCGCAAGTGTATGAGTCGAATCAAGTAATATGTAGTTGGAAATACGAATACCGAACCAAAGAACTAGGAACGGAGTATCACAATGACTATAATCACTATTAACTGGACGATCCGATTGGAAGAGTTGTTGATAATATAACAGATTAATAACTAAATTAAATAAATAAACTTTAGAGTAAAAGCAAAGAACAAATGTGGATTTTTCGGGTGAAATGTAGTTGAGGGTTGGAATCCCAATGGTTTCACAAACAATACTCCACTTATGATAATTACCCGACTAATTCAATCAAATGAATACACAATCACGTAAATAATTGTTATTCTCTCTAGAGCAACAACGAATTTATTTCTAGAAAACGCAGGTTTTATCTCTCGATCTCAACCTAGGAATTCAGAAATTCATTAAGAACAAGATTGTAAAAGAAGTACTAAGGTTTACTTGGTATATCTCTATCTGTTGAGAATCAGAGACGCGACTGAAATTGAAGAAGGTTTTCGATGATCATGATGCACACTTTCATCGAAAAAGGGGGAGAAATGTTTAGTTCAATTTCATGTCAAAGCTTTCAAGTCAAAGATTCGATTTCATGAAAGGGGGAGAAATGAAGAAAGAAGATTTCGTCTGAAGCTAGTAAAAGGGGGAGAATTCTTCTTCAAGAGTCTAAGAGAAATCGATTGATCATCTTTTTCAAGAAGATCTCTTTTTCTTAAACTTGTGCTATATGGTGAATATCGTTACTGAAGATTGAAGTTCTCAAGTTAAAGAAAGAAAAGGGGGAGAATTCTTCAAGAGTTTAGGAAAAATCGATTGATCATCTTGATTTCTCAAGAAGATCCCTTTTTCTTAGATTTGCGCTACATTGTATCAAAATGCCTTGTGTGAAGATTCATATTCTCCAGATCAAAGAACGAAAATCTTCGTCAGATCCCCATCTGAAGATTTTGTGATGATTTGACTTTGACAAACCTTGATAAAGACCGAAGTTTTGAAGATTCAAGAAGCCGAAGAATGCTGTTCTCAAATGTTTAAATCTTGAATCCAAGGGGGAGATTGTTAAGGCTAAAATATGTCTTCAAGATTTAATATAGAAAGTCCAAGTCAAAGTCATTGTATAAAGTCAAAGTCTTTATATTTAGAGTTGTCTATCTTAGCTTAATTCCTTGTTAGTCTTAGGTATATAAGCATGTGGTTAGTGTAATCTTGTAAGCTCTTGGTCATAACTCGCATCTTGTAATATTGAGAGCAAACCCTAATACGAGATCTACTTTCTCTCTCTACTCTCTCTCTAGAATTTCTCTCTAATCTTGATAGATCTTGGATTAACAATTGGTATCAGAGCTGGAACAAGATTTAGAGAAGGAATTCTACTGATCAATCATACGAATTTGGTGATTTCCCAAGAAAATTTGATTGGTTTTCTTGATTTTTTCAAGAAAATCTCGTTTTCTTGAGATTTTATCAAATTTTGGTGATTTTTGATCGAATTTGTTCAAATCTTAGTTCGTTGGTTTCGTTTTTGATAGAGGAACATTTCTTGTTCAAGGATCGAGAGCTAATTTCAAAAATTTGGAGGTCAATTTGAAGAATTTCAAGATTTTTGTTTAGTTCGTCAATTTCGGTCTGATAATTCTTTCAGATTTCGAGTCAGAGGTTTTCAGACATTGCTTGTTGAAGAAAAATTGTCAGAATCTGGATTTCGAGCATTTCTTTACAAGTTTGGTTTAGTAATTTTGGATTTCAGAGGTGTTTTAGACGATTTTGGAATATCTCGCTAGATCTGAACTTTCCGCAACCTTCAGTTTTTCTATTCCAAGTATATTTTTCGCTTAGATTCTCGCTTCCATCAGTTGTGAATTCTATAATTTTCGCAACCTTCTCACCCAAAAAACCAAAAAATTTCGCAACCTTTGCTTGCGAAATCCTCATTTCTCGCAACCTTCTTTTGCGAAAAGTAATTTTTCAGATTCCCACATCCAGCCCAAGTCTACTTCTCGCAACAGTTGCTTGCGAATTTCTCAATTTTCGCTTCCTTTGCTTGCGAGTTCCTTATTTCTCGCAACCTTTGCTTGCGAGTTTCTTATTTCTCGCAACCCTTGCTTGCGAGTTTCTGACTTGGTTATTTTTAGTCGATTATTAAAAAAAAATTCTTATTTTGAGAAAAAAAAATTCTATAGTGTATTTCATACACTTTAATAGTTTTTCAAGAAAAAGTTTTATATAATTTTTTTTTCCTGATTGTTAATTTTCAGTAGATTTTTTTTCATTATAAAGATCTTTTAATCGTAAAGCAAACATGAAGCGGCTTCCAGTGCTGTTCAAAGAATCTGATTTTGAACTATGGAGAGTCTTGTTCATCGATTTTATTGAAAGTAGAGAAAATGGTGTAAACATGATAAAATCTTTCACTGAAGGCCCAATGATCAGAACTGGCAAAGATTATACAAAAGAAGAGATTGACAGAATAAAAGCCGACAAGGAAGCTTCATCCAACTTGATCTTCGCACTTTACAAACTTCCACAAAACATCTTCAAACGCGTTGAATGTTTCAAAAATAACCCAATGCAGATGTGGAACGAATTATCAAAGTTAATTCTGGGATCTGAAGTTGCGTTTATGAGAAAGGAAGAAGAAAAGAAAGCTGAAAAAGAGGATGCGGAACAGAAATCATCAAATGCTGAAATTGAAGAACTTAAGGAAAAGGTTATAGAGCTTACAAAGAGACTTTCTGACTCGGAAAAGTTGCTAAAAGAGGAAAGAGCGAATCGTACAAATGACAAAATGTGCTATGAAAAGCAAACTTTGTGTCTTTCACATAAAGTTTCTGAAATTGAAAAGAATGAGAAGATAGAGAAGAAAGGAAATGAAGAAAAGAAAGCCCTTGAACTCAGATGCATAAAACTTTTTAAACAAAATGCAGATTTTGAGAAAGTTTTATTTCTGAAAAAGAAAAATTGGAGAAGAAAAGGGTCAAGTATGAAAAAGAAAGGAAAAGCTTTGAAGCGAAGAATGCGAAACTGTCAAAGAAAATTTCTGATCTTCAAAAGGATTTAGAAAAGGAAATACAAGAGCTAGATAAGGAAAGTTATGAGCTAGAAAAGATGAAGAAAGCTAACTTTCAAGCTAAGTGCGTTAAAGACGAATTTTCTAAAGAAAGGAAGATATTTCAGCAAGAAATACGAAAGCTGACAAAGAATTTGGCTGTGTTATCGACTGATACCATGAAAGAGAGGTTGGTTAAGTCTGATATTCAGAAGAAACTTGATTTGGTGACCAAGGAAAGGAACAACTTATACTACAAAGTGAAGTCACTTAACAAATCCAAAGGCTATTCTGAATGTCCGATGCGTCCGTCTAATCTCTTCTATGATCATTCAGTGGATAATTCTTCCAAGTTTCAATCTGCTGATCTTCCTTCATACAAGAAAGTCAACATGCAATGTGTTAGAGCATTATTGTATTCAAGATTTACTGTAAAGTCAATGTACTGTATGAGTCTATACAGTATTGTGAATGCCTTTATACCTTGTATGTCATGGGTATAAATAGGCTTGTCTAGACCATTTGTAAGTAACACTTCAAAAGCTTTGGTAATCTTTTAGAAACCTTTTGTAATCCTTTGAGCTCAATACATGGATGACATATTTGCTCTCTAGATTCTCTCTCACTACATACATATCTTATTGCTAGAGATCTGGGATTTCTCAATTGGTATCAGAGCCAAACAGAAGATTCAAGCAGATCGAAGACCAAATTGAAGATTTTTTACACTAAAGCTGAAGAATTCGGATTGGGTGTTCATCACTATTCATCACTGTTCATCAAGAATTCTGACCCTTCTTCATTTACTATTCATCCAGATTTCATCTTTTCTTTAATTTTTGATCTTTTGGATTGATTCTTGACATCATTGCACTCGGATTTGATTCCTGAACATCTTTAATTCTTGGATCAACACCAAAATCTGCACAGAATTTGCAGATCTGATCATTTTATATCATTTTTGTTCGAAAACTTTTTCTACTATTTTTGGATCAAAATTCGATTAAATTGATCGAATTAGGATTTGTGATTAACTAAGAAAGTGTGTGGAATCAAATTTCGAACAAATCTGTGCAAATTTCATAACAATTGATCAAGAATTGAAAAAGTTATGGCTGATTTAGTGATTTTCGTGTTCGAAGTGCAGAATTCGGATCATTCTTGGTGAATTCGGATCATTCTTGGTGAATTCGGATCATTCAAAGAAGAATTCGGAGTGTTCTTGGAAATACAAGTGTAGAATTCGACTCAAGAAGGATTCGAATTGATTGAATTCGAACCCAGCTAGATTCGAATTGAGGAGAATTCGAACCGTGTTAGATTCGAATTGAGGAGAATTCGAACTGTGTTAGATTCGAATTGAGTTGATTAAATTTTCCAAGTGTTGAATTCGAACCCTTAAGCATCCGAATTCATTGAATTCGAACCAAGTTAAGTCTGAATTGAGTGAATTCGAACCCTTCAGCATCCGAATTCATTGAATTCGAACCCTTCTTCATCCGAATTCATTGAATTCGAACCCTTATTCATCCGAATTCATTGAATTCGAACCCTTATTCATCCGAATTCATTGAATTCGAATCCTTCTTCATCCGAATTCGTTGAATTCGAACCCTTACTCATCCGAATTCTTGTGAATTCATTGAATGAAAATTGAATTAAACATTTCTCCCCCTTTTTCGATGAAAGTGAGCATCATTATCATCGAAAACCTTCTTCAATTTCAGTCGCGTCACTGAGTATTACTAACAATCTCCTCCTTACAGAATAACCTTGCTCCCCCTCAAAATAAGAATTCTGGAGCAATTTATTTTCTCCCCCTGAAAGTATGCATATGTTTCAATAACGCACAATATACAAATTTTTTAAAAAAAATTTACACAAGGAAAATAAAATTCATTGAACTTCATTTTATAACTACTAACATTTGATCATTTGAATGCTTTACAAAAAAAATTCAACTTAATGAAATTTAACAGATTTTTCAATCAAATGAAATCAAATGCATGTGTTTGGATTCAAGAACAAGTCATCATTGTATATCAAGTTAAAAAATGTTCAGTTTCAACCCCTTTATTAAATCTATTTGGTGTGCTAGCATGGGAAATATGATTAGCTTCAAGCATATGCAATTCTAAAACATATAAGAATATTTTGCTCTACTCACACTATTTGTCCAAAATCATAATTTTCACAAATTTACGGGTTTATCGCGACTTTGTATTTTCCCAAGTTTCAAGAGATGTGTGCTCATTGGCATCTTTTCTTTTGTGCTCATTGGCATCTTTTGATTTGTGCACATTGGCATCTTTTGATTTTGTGCTCATTGGCATCTTTTGATCAAAAAGTTTAGTAAGAATAAGATACACCGTTAAACATGACTTTCTATCTGGTTCTATAGCAGGATTTGGGTCAGCAGATCCCAGACCAGTTGGCCTTAGGTGCTAGGTGTCAAGCACCCCTTAGAACTTAATTTCCCAAACCAGAAAGGCCACATCGATATATCTTAAACCCATTTGTACCAGTAGAACATGGCTTTCTATCTGGTTCTATTGCAGGATTTAGGTCAGCCGATCCCAGACCAGTTGATCTTAGGGACTAGGTGTCGAGCACCCCTTAGGACTTACTCTCCCAAACCAGAAAGGCCACAGGCACAAACTTTCAAACTAAATGATAGTGCAATAATTTTATCTCAATCACTTGGTTCTAAAACATAGTGCTTTGCCCATATTTTCATTTCCATCCATCATTCTGACATATAGGCTTTTTGAGCATTATATTCTATATATATCCAGATTTACATAACTTTGAGCATTCAGCATAATTTCATTCATGTTTTGCTGACCTTTCGATTTATTTCAGAGGTGAAAGATGAAACAAATATAACTCAGATAAAACAAAAACACTTGTAAAATCATCTTTTAGCACACATTTAATTCATTGAGTGAAAATTGAAAATTTTATCTCATTGAATTAAATTTGTAAAGATTCAAATTTTCAAAGTGGTAGAAACAAAATATAATCCAATGTTACCTTTTACCACGTTCCTTGAAACAAAAAGATGTGACAGTTAAGGATATCACCTGAGAAGTGTGAGTTCTAAACTGATTTGTTTAGAAGTCTTAGTCGTTGAAGTA
The DNA here is from genome assembly GCA_033807775.1 of Saussurea involucrata. Classification (NCBI taxonomy): domain Eukaryota; kingdom Viridiplantae; phylum Streptophyta; class Magnoliopsida; order Asterales; family Asteraceae; genus Saussurea; species Saussurea involucrata. The sequence goes on from CM066317.1 coordinate 62,468,142, forward strand.
CGGGTCCTGAACTGATTTGTCCAGAAGCCATAGTCGTTGAAGCACGGGTTTTGAACTGATATGTTCAAAAGCCAATGTCGTTGAAGCATGGGTTTTGAACTGATATGTTCAAAAGCCATATTTCTTTGTCTCCCCCTTAATGGTACAAATATTCTTTAAAAAAATCCACCGCTTCTCTTCTGTTTTCAGACATGTGTGTGATATGTATTTACAAACCAGTACAACACATGATGAACCTGCAAAACAGATTAAGCAGATTTTGGTACCCAATGGCACTTGGGTCCTAGTGGGTTAGGTGTAGATTTCTTACAAGGAATACTATAAGTACCGTACCAAAAAGAAGTATAATTTTTATGCACAAAATCATTTGATCCACAGTAAGAACAACAAATTTTCTTATGTGCCAAACTAATCAGATGATTTACAGAATGAATAGGATTAGGTTTAGCATAAGATTTACCTTTTGGCGCATTGTTCTTCTTGGCATTTGATGTGAATACCGATGATTTTGGCACATCTTTCTTTGGAATTGTTGTGCCTTTGATTCTCCATTCCATCTTCACCCTCTTGAAGACTGGAACTTCTTCAGATTTGGAAGTATTAATTTTAGGCACCTTTGTTTTGTTATCTGATTTATCATACAGAGGATTATAGAAGAGATTTGTTGAACGAATCCGACCTTTTGAGAAATTTGTTGATCTATTAAATTGTTTAGAAGAAATGTTTTTAAAACTTGAACTTGAAGCAGTTTTAAAAGAACATTCAGAATCATTTGAATCAACAAATGGAGTCTGAAAGATAGAATTATGACTGGCCTGCTTTGAGACATCAAATTTAAAAATGACGTCTTCAAGTTCTTTGACTTTGTTTATTAAAACATTTTTCTCTTTAGAAATTAGATCAAATTTCTGTTGGAGATCAGATTTGATCAACTGATCCTTCATAATATCAGCTGATAAACCAGATAATCTTTTGGTAAGATTAAGAATCACATCTTCAAAATATTCGCGTTCCGATTCAAAATCTTTTTCCAAAAACTTTCTTTTATCAGTAATCTCTTTGAAAATTTCCATATTTTTCTTTTTAAGGGTTTTACTTTCCTTTTCAAAGAGATTTTGCTTTTCCGTGAAATCTTTTCTTTCCTTTTCCAAAAGATTTTCTAATTCAGAGATTTTCACGGAAAGTTCAGAACTTTTATTCTCAAAATATTTTCGTTCAGTTTCAAATTTAGCTCTTTCTTTTTCGAGCTTGTCTTTTTCTAAAAATAAAACTTTCTCAAAGTCAGAAACTTGTTTTGAAAGTTTTATACAATTAAGTTCAATTATTTCCTTTTCTTTAAGAATCTTCTCTCTCCTGTCTTCAATGCTCTTCAGATCAGCATTTTCCTTTTTAAGAGTTGTTACTTTCTCTTGAAGTTTCTCGATTTGATCGTGCAGACTTGAGTTGTCTTTGTCTTTCTTTGTTTCAAGACCTGCAATATAAACTTCAAGATCAGTTATTCTTTTAGTAAGTTTAGCATTTGAAGAAGAAATGTCTAAAATTTGTCTTTTCAGATTAACATTTTCTTCTTCCAATGCTTTATTTAAATAGGAGTTGAAGAATTTGCAAGTCAATGATTCGTGAACAAAGACTGAAGATCAGGGGAGAAGGATCATGTGAAGTCTAAATATTGCTGAATTTGGTTATCTTAGTTCTGAGTGGTTCTCGGAATGCGCTTACACCTAAAAGTTCAAAAATATAGATGGTTTCGCATCCTTCATGATTCGAATTGCCCTGATTTCGAACCCTTCATAATTCGAATTGTCCTGATTTCGCACCCTTCATGATTCGAATTGAGTGATTTCGAATCCTTCATGATTCGAATTGCCCTGATTTCGAACCCTTCATAATTCGAATTGTCCTGATTTCGCACCCTTCATGATTCGAATTGAGTGATTTCAAATCCTTCATGATTCGAATTGCCCTGATTTCGGACCCTTCTTGTTCCAACTTACTTGAATTCGAATCCTACTTGATCCGAATTGAGCTGATTTCGCATCCTCTAGCATCCGAATTGATGGTTTCGGATCTGCCTACATCCGAATTGATGATTTCGGATTCTTAAAGTTAATATGAGAACTAAGGTTCTTGCATCAAGAAGGATACGAGAAGTTGATGTTTGTTAAAGACTGATAAAGCTGTAAAGATCTGTTTTCATGTACAAGGCTTGAAGATAGTTTGATAAAGTGTCTGTTGAAGAAGATTGACTTTACAAAGAGCTGAAGACTGCTGTCAATTTTTTTAAATCTTGAATCCAAAGGGGGAGATTGTTAGAGCATTATTGTATTCAAGATTTACTGTAAAGTCAATGTACTGTATGAGTCTATACAGTATTGTGAATGCCTTTATACCTTGTATGTCATGGGTATAAATAGGCTTGTCTAGACCATTTGTAAGTAACACTTCAAAAGCTTTGGTAATCTTTTAGAAACCTTTTGTAATCCTTTGAGCTCAATACATGGATGACATATTTGCTCTCTAGATTCTCTCTCACTACATACATATCTTATTGCTATAGATCTGGGATTTCACACAATGGAGAGTAAAAGGTACGACTCCTGAAAAAGATGTACCAAAATCGTCTGTTCCCAACAAGAACACTAAACTGAAAGGTAAATCTTTTGTTAAACCTGATTCAATATATTCCGCAAATAATTTAATCAGGTTTGCACAAAAGAAAATTTGTTGTTCTTATTGTGGAACTAACGATTTTGTTAAAAATGATAGTATTCAATATTGGTATGGTACTTATCATTTTCCTTCCTATAGAGCTCCGCTTAACAAGCCAGGACCCAAGACACGTTGGGTACCAAAATCTACTTAATCTGTTTTTACAGATTTAGAAGCAAAGCGTTGAACTCTCGGAAGAAGATTATTTGTGCCATTAAGGGGGAGTAAAGAGATTGGTTTCTAAACACATCAGTTTAGAACCCGTATTTCACTGTTATTGGTTTCTAAACACGTCAGTTTAGAACCCGTATTTCACTGTTATTGGTTTCTAAACACATAAGTTTAGAACCCGTATTTCACTGTTAATGGTTTCTGGACAAATCAGTTCAGGACCCGTGCCTCAACGACTATGGCTTCTGAACAATTCAGTTCATGACCCGTACTTCAAAGACTAAGACTTCTAAACAAATCAGTTAAGAAATCATACTTCACAGGTGATATCCTTAATTGTCATATTTTTCTGTTTCAAGGAACTCATGGTGAAAGGTAACATTGCATTATGTTTCATTTCTACTGCTTTGAAAATTTGAATCTCAACAAATTTAATTCAATGAGATGTGCTAAAAGATGATTTTACAAACATTGTTGTATTATTTGAGTTTTATTTGTTTCAACTTTCGCTTCTGAAATAAATCGAAAGGTCAGCAAAACATGAATGAAATTTTGATATATGCGCAAAATTGTGTAAATCTAGACTTATAAAGAATACGATGCTCACAAAGCCTAATTGTCAGAATGAAGAATGGAAATGAAAATATGAGGGAAGCACAAAGTTTTATAACCAAGTGATTGAGATGCAATTAAAAAAATTCAAATCATTAGGTTTGAAAGTTTGTGCCTATGGCCTATCTGGTTTGGGAGGTTAAGTCCCAAGGGGTACTTGTTACCTAGCCCCTAAGATTAACTGGTCTGGGATTGGCTGACCCAAATCATGCTATAGAACCAGATAGAAAGCCATGTACTACTGGTACAGATGGGATTAGGATATATCGATGTAGCCTTTCTGGTTTGGGAGAGTAAGTTTCAAGGGGTGCTCGTCACCTAGCCCCTAAGGCCAACTGGTCTGGGATTGGCGGATCCAAATCCTACAATAGAACCAGATACAAAGTTACGTTTACGGTGTATCTTAGTCTTAATAAACTTTTTGATAAAAAGATGCCAGTATGCACAAAATAAAAGATGCCAATGTGCACAAAATTAAAGATGCCAATGAGCACACATCTCTTAAATCTTGGGGAAATTATGATGTCGCGATAAACTTATAAATTTGTGGAAATTCTGATTTCGTCATATAGTGTGAGTAAGAGCAAAGTATTCTTATAGGTTTCAAAAGTACATTTGATTGTTGCAAATCATATTTCGCATGCTAGCACACCAAATAGATTTAATAAAGGGGTTGAAACTGAACATTTTTAACTTGATATGCAATGATGTCTTGTATTTGAATCCAAACACATGCATTTGATTTCATTTGATTGAAAAATATGTTAAATTTCATTAAGTTGAATTTCTTTTGCAAAGTTTTCAAATGATCAAATGGTAGTAGTTATAAAATGTAGTTCAATGAATTTTATTTTCTTTGAATATATTTTTCAACTACTGTGCTTAAATGAAATATTTGCTTATTTTCAGGGGGAGAAAACAAATTGCTCCGGAATTCTTATTTTGAGGGGGAGCAAGGTTATTCATTAAGGAGGAGATTGTTAGTGAGAATCAGAGATGTGACTGAAATTGAAGAAGGTTTTCGATGATCATGTTGCACAATTTCATCGAAAAAGGGGGAGAAATGTTTAGTTCAATTTCATGTCAAAGCTTTCAAGTCAAAGACTCGATTTCATGACAGGGGGAGAAATGTTTAAAGAAGACTTCGTCTCAAGAAAGGAAAGGGGGAGATTTCTTCTTCAAGAGTTTAAGAGAAATCGATTGATCATCTTGTGATCTCTTTTTCTTAAACTTGTGCTATATGGTGAATATCCTTACTGAAGATTGAAGTTCTCAAGTCAAAGAAAGAAAAGGGGGAGAATTCTTCAAGAGTTTAGGAAAAATCGATTGATCATCTTGATTTCTCAAGAAGATATATTTTTCTTAGATTTGCGCTACATTGTATCAAAATGCCTTGTGTGAAGATTCATATTCTCCAGATCAAAGAAATAAAATCTTCGTCAGATCTCCATCTGAAGATTTTGTGACGATTTGACTTTGACAAACCTTGATAAAGACCGAAGTTTTGAAGATTCAAGAAGCCGAAGAATGTTATTCTCAAATGTTTAAATCTTGAATCCAAGGGGGAGATTGTTAAGGCTAAAATATGTCTTCAAGATTTAATATAGAAAGTCAAAGTCAAAGTCATTGTATAAAGTCAAAGTCTTTATAATTAGAGTTGTCAATCTTAGCTTAATGCCTTGTTAGTCTTAGGTATATAAGCATGTGGCTAGAGTAATCTTATAAGCTCTTGGTCATAACTCACATCTTGTAATATTGAGAGCAAACCCTAATACGAGATCTACTTTCTCTCTCTAGAATTTCTCTCTAATCTTGATAGATCTTGGATTAACACTATCCAGTTTCTCACCCTAGGCATACATATTCAAGCCAAGTTATGGAATCGTTCTCTCGAATCGGATTCGTAACAATTAAATCAATTTGCAAGGTGATCAAACTCACAAAAGCATTAAAACCAAATTCATATGTTTCATTGATTAGAAGAACTAATAAGAATCACAAGCTTTCGTGTTCATATGCTTACAACCCAAAGTTCATCCACCCCCCAACAATCTAAAGATTAGTTCATGTTAGGGGTGTTAAAACCAAAGCAAAAAAGATGAGAAAGTAGAGTAGACATAGAAAGACATCGTTTTCTTGTTAAAGCAAATAGGCTTCAAGTAGAGGTGTATAGTATGAACAACTCCAGCTGGAAATTAATCAATGACTATAGGTTTCCAATGCATATATTTCAGCCCTTTCTGATTACGACAAGGTTTGTGTAGATGACCATTATCGTCACCATCATCTTCATTGGTTTGGTTATATCCATACCCATATTAAAGGTGTAATGGATCTAAAAACAATAGTCTCTTTTGATTTGGGTTTGGAGACTTTCAGTGAGATACCTCTTCCTCATTCTCTAGGCAATGGAAAGTACCCGAATAGTCTGGGCGTGTTGGATGGAAAGCTTTGTGTGATGTCAGCAGCCAAAAAAGGATTTACGATATGGGTTATGGATGAGTATGGCGTGGCAGAATCATGGGTCAAACTACATTTTCTTCCAAATTCATGTTTTATTGGCATCAAGGGCGTCTGTCCATTCGGATTCACATTAAACAACAAGTGTGTATTTGCAATCTTCAGGTTTACGTTCAAGCAGAAACCCCTGCAAAGAGAGTACATAAAAAACATGTTAGAAGACGAACTATCCCTCTAGATATATATATATATATATATATATATATATATAGAGAGAGAGAGAGAGAGAGAGATAGATAGAGAGAGAGAGAAAGATAGGTTCAAACAAGAACAGTAACTAAACAAGAAAATAAGATAGCAGTAAAATCATGTGCAAAATCACATGTGATTATACATTAACGTTCTACAAAAGGGTGTGCCATAAGAATAGAGACCGTTTATGTGAAGAGACCTGGCTTGTATAAAGGTTTTGTGAAAAGAAAAACAACAAAGTTGTTCGACTATTTCAAGTGTTTTGTAGGAAACTCATTTATTTACTAAAAGTCAAAAATAATTTCAACTTATTTTCAACATACTAAACGGTTTAATACATGGAACTAAATTGAACCAAAGTTGACCAATTCAATTTAGAAAAGAAGAACTGAAACACTCACACTTTTAAAAAGAATCACAACTTCATCTGAAATAAAACACTTTGAATAGAGGGTAACATGATCAGGATGATTAATACCTTGGCACATGAAAACCCGCAACCAATTGTGTGGGTTTGCATCAATCCTGATCTCAACTTCTCGATCTTCCATAAATTATCAATGTATCCTATAAAGACATCAAATGGGACACAAATGAGAATGATGTTGATATTATTGATCATTAAGATTGCGGACTGGACGGGCGATAGTGAAAGAATTACAGAAGATTTTAGGGTTTTAGTTTGGCATGGGTAGTTTAGTAATTTACCAATCTTGTCTCGATCTCCTTGACTTTTGTTCCACCTATTTTGGTGGGACAAAAAATATGCATTTTTGTCCCACTCAATCCCGTCCCCTCCCAATAAATAATATAGGTGATTTTAAACGACCAAAATTTATTTGAAGTGACAAATGAATAGATTATATTTTCAGGAAGAAATGTAAACGAGAACCTAGTTTTGCGGCGAATGTCATCCAAGTATCAAATGAAGTTCGTCGCAATTTTGCTCCTGCCTAGACAAACCGTTTTGCATACTTACTCATCAAATCCCACCTATCTATATTGTAGCAAATGCTGCAAGCAAGAAAGAAACATGATATATATCGATAACAACGTTGGAGAAATAAGTAAGATTCCATTCGTTTATACGGGTTTTCTCCATTATGTGTTTCATGGATCCCATCTTTGTATCAAGTTAATGGGACCCACGATAACTTTTCATTATGGGCCCCAAAAAATGGTGATGTGAAAGATTTCTACATTTCGTTCACTTGCACCATCTTCATATAACCAATTCTCCTTAGGCCCTACATCTGAATGGGATAAAATGTATACGTCTGGGTTTATCTTTCACATCTCCTCGCAACAATTAAAAGGGGCCAACCATAGTTGTGAAAAGAGCGCCTGAGGCGCGCCTAGGCGCTGAGGCGCATAAGGCGTAAAGGGTTGGCCTTTTTCTCTGTCGAGGCGAGGCAGCTCAATGAGGCGCACCAAGGCGCAGCGCCTTGTCCTGAGGCGCAGTATGGGCTTAGGCGCACCTTATGAAGGTCAACCCTAAATTTTAAACATTTTTGACTTCTACAACAGAAGAGTTATTAAATAAGTCGAAACCTAATTAGAGTTATGTGTTTTAACCTCCCAGACTTCTACAAAACACATTTATTAGATAAGTCTCTCTTCAATTCCCTCTTCAAATTTCTATTCAATTTGGGGAATATAAACCCGATGTGAACATTGAATAATAGACACTTGAAGATGATAATGAGAATTGAGCATCGACCTATTAGTCAAGATTTTATTGAGATATATTTGATATTCATGTTACTACTTTTTTGAAATTGAAATTGAAATGTACAAGGGTACTTGAGTTGATATTACAAAATTTTATATAATGGTATTTGAGTTGTGTATTACTATGTGTGTATGTATTTATGTGTACATATGTATTTATTTATATATATTATTTTTTATACGATGCGCCTCGCATTCGTGAGGCCCGCGCCTCGCCTTTGCGCCTCGCGCCTAGGCCTTAGGACCCCTTTGCGCCTATGTGCGCCTTGCGCCTTTAACAACTTTAGGGCCAACAACCATCTTTTTGTTTGGTAAATGAGACCCACAAAATGGATATGCAAATAATATAAATTGTTTTCCTCCATTCTCAATATCATAGATACCATCTTCTTTTTCGCTCACATAGAGCAAATAGGATCCATAAGAACATGTCGATAACATCGTGAAAGAAATAAGAAAACAAACTTGAAACATGTATAGGTTCATGTGTTACTTTGCACCATCTTCCTCCACCTCCACTTTGCGATTTTTAATACATTCTCCTCACATCAACTAATCAGAACCCGTAATAAAACTCATTACTAGACACATCATAAGAATGGGTCCCATGAATTAAATTTGGAGGAAGAATTGTCTTCTCCAACGTCTTCGCGGGTCTCCAAAGTTGAAGAGCATCACAAATATATATATATATATATATATATATATATATATATATATATATATATATATATTCTTGCCCACTTTGAAGTGTATCCCGTAACTCCCACTTTGTATATATTTAGTGTATATTGTATCAGGCGAGGGATCGTGTGAGAAGTTGAGGTTAACTTGAGAGAAGTGAGAAATCGATCTGAACCATTGATCACTTATAAACAAATGCCCTCCCATGAATTGCAGCGTAGATGGGAATTGATTTGGTGCATCTCGGTGCATTTTATCTTGGTGCATCTCATCCTAATGTGCGTCTATTTCTCATCCAACGGTTGATAACCACTTCTCACGTTAACCTCAACTTCTCACCGGAACCCAACCCTATTGTATCATATATATATATATATATATATATAGGGTACAAATCAAATGCAAACCTTGCATTTGTTGCACCCTTACAAACCACAGTCTGCATATGTGCAGCAGACTGGTTCTGCATATATGCATTGTCCCATATGAATGTATGTCCATTATATGTATATTTTTGCACCTATTCATCTACATATGAGCAGAACCAGTCTGCACATATGCAGACTGTGGTTTGTAAGGGGTGCAACAAATGCAAGGTTTGTATTTTACGGAGCCTCTATATATCTATCTATCTATATATAGATATTTCTCATCCAACGGTTGATAACCACTTCTCACGTTAACCTCAACTTCTCACCGGAACCCAACCCTATTGTATCATATATATATATATATATATATATATATATATATATATATATATATATATATATAGGGTACAAATCAAATGCAAACCATGCATTTGTTGCACCCTTACAAACCACAGTCTGCATATGTGCAGCAGACTGGTTCTGCATATATGCATTGTCCCATATGAATGTATGTCCATTATATGTATATTTTTGCACCTATTCATCTACATATGTGCAGAACCAGTCTGCACATATGCGGACTGTGGTTTGTAAGGGGTGCAACAAATGCAAGGTTTGTATTTTACAGAGCCTCTATATATCTATCTATATATATATATGTATCTGCTTTAGGGCTTATGCCTTGGACCACCTTGAGGCCCAATTCCGCTTTTTAACACCTTGGCTTTAGCACACATCAAATTTTAGTAAACTAATAAACATATTTGCATATGCATCATAATCCTTTAGCTCATATCTTGGTATAACAGTATATATATCACAAGGATAAGCACATAGAAGTCGCCTTCAGTATCCAATGATCAAAAAAATATAATGTTGAATGTTTGAATCACAAAAAAGACCTTTACATACCTAAATACGATATCCGTTGTACCAGGTTGAAGTGGCACATCATTTGCTTTCATGAGTTTCATCACGTCTACCAAGAGATTAGCATCATTGTGTTCTTTAGCATGCAACTACAACAACATGATATTAAATCATCAAGAAGTATAAATAAAAAATAAGAAATGAAAAGGAATTTTAAAAAGATTTAGAAGAAATAAAATATCAGTAAACTGTGAGCAGATGCAACACTAGGGGTCAACCCGTACACATTGTGTTTCCACATTGTCTTCTTCCCTGTTATATATAGACATGGAAAGGACTTAGACTACTGGTTTACCAATTTAACGTTCACATTTTAAGCGTCCCGATTATATGGTGCCAAAGAAAATAACAATATAATTGTGAGTCTCATTTGCTTTGATGTGAGAAGAAATGAAGATAAGGGTCGAAATCCAGAAAACGATGGATGAAAAAAATGATATAAACAAATGGAGATGTCATTTGTTTACAACATATTCCTCTGTTCTCCATTTTGTGGGTCCCGTACTCTTTTTTAATCAAATCGAAAACCGGGACCCAAGATCACTTCTTCATTCTCCTTGCATTACAAAAATGAACGTCCATATGAAAGGATGTACACATGCATTACATATTATATCATACCGAAGTCGATAGCCTCTACTCGTACACATGCCTTGGATATTTCCCGACAAAGATTGTCATTAAAGTTTTCAAAAATTCGAAGATTTGATATCCTCTGCAATGGAAATGCGTTGAATACTACTAACATATTTCAACCTTAAAATAAAATCAAAAGCTTAAATGACCAGCAGTCAAAAGAGCAACAAGAATATAACTAACAAATTTCCGAAGGTTCTCCAAGACATTAAAGAGAAGTTTAATGTCTTCACGATTGGTGCATTTTTCTACGAGGGTCCATAACCAATTGTTTGGAGGTGCGGTTCTTTGCTCTATCACAGATTTGAGCAATTTATCATACAATTTCTTAGCAGCCTCTGCAGTGAAACAAATAAACATCTCTAAACAACGATACCCTTCTAAAAAAGAACAAATCCGGAACCTAATAATGCAATCAAGATAGTACATGTGGGACCCACTTCTAATTTACTCGCGTCGGAAGAGTATAATGCCCTCGACAACATCATCGAGCATGTTGGGTGTTGAAAGTTCCGTTCTTGATTGTTGGAAGCACGTGGGACAAGACTTTCACTAATACTTCATGTACATTTCACAGGTTTCATCTTATTCTATAAAGTGACTCATAATCAAACACGAGGAAAGTTCAAATGAGAACCATAAACACTTTTGAGAACCTCAGAACCAACTATTTCATGTATTATTAATGATGAATAATCCTAAATATTCATGAACATCATGCACTTTCATTACTCATGATACCATGCATTTTCATCTTGAATATCATGTACTCTCATCGTGAAGACGTGAACATCATGAATTTCTTCATTATGAATAAATTTCGTGATGAAAATCTATCACGACATTCATCAGGAATAATACATGAATAGTTAGTTCTAACAATCGTCCTGCTTCATATGCAAAAGAATAATAAAAATAAAAACAAGGAATTGATATCAATAAACTCTGCATCAAGAAATGGAAAAGTTGCATTTATCTCTTGCATGTATATATATATATATATACATATATATATATATATATATTGTTAGGACCATAAATGTCCTTCATATTAGAAAGATATATAAATAATTATATATAGCTTAATTAGATTAATTAATCTTTTTGTAAAAACCTTTAATCATAAAAGGGCTTAGATTAGGTTGATAGGCCATGGGCCTTTGTGTTTAAAGCCTTAATATATAATGTTTAGGTAACCTTAGAATCAGGTTAGGCAATTGATTAGCCATCCAAACGATTTATTAGAGAGAGAGAGATAGTTGTGTTCTTCATTCTAACCTTTGTAACTATCTTGATTTATGAATACGAGAGGGATGACACATTGAAATAATCAATTGTTCGTGTTATTATTCATTGTTATATTGTTACCTGATAAATCTAGGACTAACAATTGCTATCAGAGCAGAATCGGTGATTTGAAGATACGAAAGAAATTGAACGAAAGCGAAAAAGGCAAGAAAATTCGCAGAAAATATTCTGGAAAATAGCAGCGAGCCGTTTCGTCTATTTCCGAAGATTGAACCGTCGGATCGTCGTGAGTTTTGGACAGTAGCTTCGGGACATCGTGTTTCACATTCTGATCGGTTGGATTGATCTTTTGAGGTCCAGAAGGCATCCAAAGGATTTTCGTAAAACTGCAGCAATTTTTGAAGAAAATCGTTCTTCAATCGGTTTGCAAAGTTCTTTTATCGTTTTAATAACTCGTTAGTTATATCTCGATTGATTAATTGCCTTAATCTAGACTTTATCTGCGATTACAAGTACTAAAAACTATTAATTTTGCATGTTAAAAATCAAATCTTGAGTTTTGGTGTTCTTGAAGTTTTGTGGTGATTTTTTGCATAGAAATCTATTTGGGTGTGTTTGTTTTTGTGTTTTTGGTCAAAATCTAACCCTACAGGAGTAAAATCATGCAACCCTATCGATTTCAGATCCGAATTGCAACCACAGCCGCACTGTCTGGATGTTTCTCTTTGTTACCGGGTAAGTTTCCTATTTCTCAAATCTGTCCGGATAAAATAAAGTTTCCGGATAAGTTGTTGTCACTTTCCGGTTGAATCACAAAACTGTCCGGACACGTTGATTTCCCGGTAACCTCACCCATACATTCACTTCCCGGATGACTTTCATTTGTTTGAGCCGCTATTGTTGACTATTGTTTGACCATTTCACAAGCCACCGTCCTTCACTTTCATACATCACGTGCATATTTTTTTATCTTACAATTCCATTTAAGTGAACATCCACTAATGCTAATAGTCTTTGTCATTCATACATGCATGGCATTTAGATGAATTTGTTTGTTGAAGCTTTTACATAGCATACATATATATATATATATATATATATATTTAAGTTGGAAGCAAATTGTTTTTGTTTGTGTTAATTTTTTGTTGGTTTGCTTTTGATCGAGAAACATCTTCATCTGGTAAGTTTCGTTTTGTGCGAATTATTCATCCATCCGGTAAACAACTCTTACCCGGAAAGCTCATCCGGTAAGTTGTCCATCACCCGGTAAGTGCAATCTCCATCCGGATTCTCATCACATCCGGTAAGTTCTCATCGTATCCGGTAAGTCTCAATTGTCTTTACCCGGTAAGTCACATTTTGTGTTGTCCGATAAGTATCACCCGGACTCTCTCACGCCCGGTCACCTCACACTTCACCCGGAAACTATATCACCCGGTAAGTTCCTCTTCATCCGGTGTCACAACTTAATTGTCCGGTAAGTTTTAATCTTTGTTGATTGATTGTCCGTTAAGTTGTGCTTTTGGTAAGTTGTGTTTTGGTAAGTTCTCGTCGGTACCCGAGTTACCGCCCGTATCGTGACTGAGAATTTAACGAAAGTTGCGATTTTTTCTAAACGATCGATTTGCAATATTCTTTGACATTTCAGATTATTTGCGACGATTTGCTATTATTAGCGACTATATCATTTTAAGTGATTTTAGTTGTCGTTCTTGAACTAACTTGGTTTGTTTATCTTGCAGATTTCACTCTCGAAGAGTGATTTCGTTCGTTCGAATCCTATAATAATCAGCAGGTAACAAATGTCTTATTCATCTCAGTATGAAGCAAATTGTCAGGACGAAGATAAGGTAATGGAAATTCTGAGCGAAAAGAAGATTGCGTCCAAGTCACCTGCGAAAAAAGAAGACAGTGATTCTGATGATGAATTCACAGCCTTTAAGTAGGTAGATGAGCACAAGCAGCCTGATAAGAAGAGCAAGACTGAAGAAGAGCAAACAAGACTAAATGAAAAGAATATCAAGCAGAAAGATGATTTGATCAGCAAGTACGTCAAAGAACTGAAGGAACTGAAATCTCAAATATGGAGTAGTTCTGAGAAGCTGGCTAAAACTGAAGAAAAGGCAACAGCGTTAGAGTCTGAAAACACTAAGCTAAAAGGAAAGATTTCTGATTTGCCATCACATGAAGAGATAAAGGCACTGGAAGAGAAAGGTAAGCTCCTGAACTGTGAAAACCTTGAGCTTAAAAGTAAACTAAATACTCTTGAAAAGGTTTTTGAAAAGGAGAAAGAAAGCTTTGAAAAGGAAAGACAATTGCTCACACAAAAGCCATCTGGGGTTTCAACCAAATCTCTTAAAGAGAAGAAGAGACTTGAGCTGATTTATTTAAAACTTTCAAAACAGATCTCCGACTTTGAAAAAGTTTTGATTTCAGAAAGAGAGAAGTTTGAATTAGAACACAAATCTTTCTCTAAAAAGAAAGGAGAACTTTCTTTGAAAATAACCGATTTGGAGAAAGAATTAGACATTCTAATCAAAGAGTATCAAAAAATGAAATTTGAAGGTTTTAGGGCTAAATGTTTAAAAGATGATTTTGAAAAAGAAAGAAAGATCTTTCGGATTGAGATTTCTAAACTTACACATAGATTATCTGGATTAGCAACCGAGATTTTGAAGGAACAAAAGGTTAAATCTGATTTACAAAAGAAATTTGATTTAATTCTCAAAGAACGAAATGATTTATTCATTAAGGTCAAGAAACTTGAAGAAAGCAAGTTCAAAGGTGTTCAACCTTCTTATGCTTCAAGTTCATTTTCTACAAATCGTTCTTCAAAGAATTTTGTCAAATCAAATGATTTTTTAAAGAATCAGATTCGACCTTCCAATATTTTCTATAATTCTCGTGTTGATAATAATGATAATCCATCTTTCAAAGGAGTAAAAATGGAGTGGAGAGTTAAAGGAACCACTCATGCTCCAAAGCCATTTGTCCCTGTTAAGAATGACAAGAACTACACAGCTTTCCATGCTAAACCTTTTGTGAAAACTGATCATGTTTACTCTGTTAATAAACTGATCAGCTAATCTATACAGAAGTTGTGTTGCTCTTATTGTGGTACAAATGACTTTGTAAAGAAAGACCATGAAAAGTATTGGTATGGTACTTATAGTATCCCCGGTCCTCACTATAATAGGGCACCTAACCGTCAAGGATCCATCAAAGGATGGATACCAAAATCCTACTAATCTGTTTTGCAGGAATGTCATGTGCGACTTTAATTCCTATTATTCACATCACATGACGAGCATTCAAAGGTTATGCCAATTTTAAGGGGAGCACTATTCTATGCAAGGTAAGTAAACTTCAACTGAATTCAAAGACCGTCGTAATTCATTTGGGATAACTTACTTGTGTTTGTTATCTCCTTGTTAAATTCCATGATTTCCACGTGTCATTTTTCTTGATTTAGTTATTTCCATGTCTCAAATGTTTGTTGATTTTTCAATGGAAATACACTCGTTTTTGAATTCCACTTTGTGTTCATAGTTCATCAGTTCACACCAATGATTCAATTCTTATCTGATATGTTAATTGTGAATTGTTCTTCACAATTAAACTTTCTAATCCTTGTTTCATTTTTGCAAATATTGTGCTTACTGAGTCAATCTGTTTTGCGCTTGATCTTGTTTATTGAACCTCTGGTATTTCAAATGATGACTTCTGATTACTTCAGATCAGAACTCGGACTTAACTTTATGACTTTTGATCATTTCAGATCAGAACTCGTACTTTATTTTTATGACTTCTAATTACTTCAGATCAGAACTCAGACTTAACTTTATGACTTCTGATTACCTCAGATCAGAACTCGGACTTAAATGCTTTGACTTCTAAACATTTCAGTTTAGAACTCGTACTTCAACTGTTTTAATAAACTGTTATACTCGATGCATGAAAGGAGTGTTAGGTCTTACATTGTTCTATGGTCAAGCTAGAACCGGAAGGACCTACCCAAGAGATACATTGTTCGATGTGATTTGTCTTGGTGTGTTGAACCGGGTTACTTGATATAGCAATGGCGCTATTTGAGTCACAGTAAATCGGGACCTTGACGTACGTGAAACCATAGTCTTTGAGTTGCGTCCTCATCCAGATGACTTGGGAACAGCAGCTCACGGCAGCCACGTACTCCACCTCGGCAGTTGATGTTGAAACGCATTGCTGCTTCTTTGATGCCCAACTTACCAGGGTATCTCCCAAAAATTGAATGTGACCCGACGTGCTCTTCCGGTCCAGCATGCAGCCCGCGTGATCCGCGTCAGAATAGGCAGATAGTGCAAAACTTGTCTCTCTCGGGTACCACAGACCAAGATCAGCAGTACCACGTAAATAACGAAAGATTCGTTTGACAACAGTCATATGGGACTCTTTAGGTTTTGATTGATATCGAGCACACAAGAAAGTTGATAACATAATATCCGGCCTACTTGCAGTTAAGTACATTAGGGAACCTATCATCCCGCGATACAATTTAGGATTCACATCCGTTCCGTGAGGATCGGCGTGAATCTTTGTATTGGGCGCCATGGGAGTTTTCATTGGCGAGGACTGATCCAACTGGAATTTCCGAAGAATATCCTGGATGTACTTAGCCTGTTTTATGAATATCCCGGTCGACAGTTGTTTAACTTGAAGACCAAGGAAGAAATTTATCTCGCAAAGCATGCTCATTTTGAAAAAATTTCTCATGAGAGTGGCAAAGTTCTTAGCATATAGGGGACTGGTAGAGCCGAATATTATATCATCTACATACACTTGAACAAGGAGTATGTGACCATTTTCAATTTTGATAAATAAAGTCGAATCGATTTTACCTCGTGTCAATTTGGACTTTATCAAAAACTCGGACAGAGTTTTGTACCATGCTCGCGGAGCTTGCTTTAGACCGTAAAGCGCATTGTCTAAAATGTATACGTGATCAGGCTTTGAGTCGTCCACGAATCCGTCTGGTTGCGACACATAAACTTCTTCTTCGATATTGCCGTAGAGAAACGCGGTCTTCACATCCATTTGGAAGACTGTGAAGTTCTTGTGTGCGGCATAAGCAAGGAACATTCGGATGGCCTCGATTCTTGCTACCGGAGCATAGGTTTCATCATAATCTATCCCTTCTTCTTGACGGTAGCCCTTGGCCACTAGACGCGCCTTGTTGCGTATGACGATTCCGTCTTTATCCTTCTTATTCTCGAAGATCCATTTGGTTCCTATAACCGTTTTGTTCTTTGAACGTGGAACCAGTCGCCATACCTTCAGAGCCTCGAATTGGTTGAGCTCTTCTTGCATAGCAATGATCCAATCCGGATCTTCAAGTGCTTCGCTTACGTTCATCGGCTCGATGTTGCTTAAGAAACCGGAAAATAGACAGAAGTTGGCGGATGCACCTCCTGTTCGAACAGGTGTAGATGAATTACCGATGATTTGGTGTAAAGGATGACCTCGCGTCCATTTGGTGGTATGCAGAAGCAGTTGCTGAGTAGAGTGAGACGCGTCTGAATCCACATAACCACCAAAAGGTAGGTCTTGTACTGCCTCGAGTGTGGTAGGTTGATTTCTCGGAGGAGGTGGGGGAGGATTCGTCATGGTTGGTCAACTCCCGGTTCCGAGGAGTTCAGAAGTTGATCGTCGGTTGCAGCAGAAGACGAATCACCAGGAGTGATCTTAGGATTTGTAACAGGTTCCTCCGGGGGGATAACAGTATCAGTAGATGTTGATGACGATGGTTGTGCTGTCTCCACAGTGATGGATGGCATGCTTGTAGAAGGCGGTGGACCGGATAGGTGCGACGAGTCCTCAATATGAGTAGCTTCAAGTCGATGTTGTGCTGAGACAGTAGGGGAACCATTAAAGATGTCATCATAAAAATACTTAAACAGTAAATCTAAATCAGACGAGTTATCATACGATGAAGATGCATGATTCAGATTTACTGTCGCTTGTGTAGATCCTGAACTTGGAGGTCCGGAAGCTAACACGCCAGTTAAACCGGGTTCTGAACTGAGTTGTTCAGAAGCCAAATCTGCGGCTTCGTCGAATGTCACGTTTATGCTTTCAACAACGGATTTGGTCCGTTTGTTGTAAACGCGATACGCCTTAGCCTGCATGGAGCATCCGATGAAGACTCCTTTGTCTGCCTTGGGGCTGAATTTGCCAAGATCATCTTTGTCATTCATAACGTAGCACGTGCATCCGAACGCATGAAAGTACTTGATGTTCGGAACATGGTTGTTCATGTTCTCGTACGGCGTCTTGTTGAACCGCTTGTTGAGGATGGAGCGGTTTTGAGTGTAACAATCCGTAGAAACCGCTTCGGCCCACCGAAATAGCGGTAGGTTGGCTTGGGAAAGCATAGTGCGAGCAGCCTCGACAAGAGTGCGGTTGCGCCTTTCCACAACTATGTTTTGCTGAGGAGTGCGTGCAACCGAGAAAGTGTGAGCAATGCCGACTGAAGACAGATAAGTATCGACTGTCTGATTCTTGAACTCCGTCCCATTGTCAGTTCTAATAGACTGAACTTGCTGCATTTTGTTGGACAGTCATCAGGTGGTCGATGATTAGCTCCGCAGTTTCGTCTTTCGAATGTAAGAACAGCACCCAGGTGTAGCGCGAGAAGTCGTCCACCATCACGAGAATATATTTGCGTTTGTTTATGCTTGGAACACGCATCGGCCCACACAGATCCATATGAATAAGTTCTAGGGTCCAAGTCGTGCTTGGAGTTGCCTTCGGCAGGTGCGACACTCGCTTCATCTTTCCCATCTCACATGCGCCGCAGAGACGATCCTTCACGAACTGAAGATCGGGCATGCCTTTTACGTGTCCTCCCAGCACCAACTTGTTGATACTCTTGAAATTTAGGTACGATAGTCTCCGAAGCCAAATCCAAGCTTGTTGGGAATTGGCCTATGACATGAGGCAGACGGGGTTATCGGGCTTCAGAGTTGCGAGGTCGATCGTGTAGAGATTGGTCTTGCGTTTCCCAACCAATAGATCCTCTCCGTCATCGTTGAGGATTCTACACCGTGTCTTTTTGAAGCTGACCTCGAGATCTTTGTCGCAGAATTGCCCGATGCTGAACAGATTGTGTCCCAATCCCGCGACGTGTGATACCTTCTTGATTGTGAGCTTATCTTGAACAATGTCGTCGTAGCCCACGATCGACGCCTTGTTATCGTTTCCAAATCTCACGTGTCCACCGTATTCTTCCTTGTAGTTCGTGAGAAGCTCCTTTCTTCCGGTCATGTGCTTGGAGCATCCAGAATCTAAGTACCATACATGACCGTGTTGCAAAAACAGATTAACGGAGTTTAGGTACCCAAATTTGTTTGGGTCCTGGAGGGTTAGATTTGGCACCTCGTGGAGGAACTTGCTTTGATAGAGATTTCCCCTTGGGTGTAGGTTGTACACCTTTAGCGGGAACTGGTTTTGGCACAGGTTGCCTCCTTGGTGTAGAATTTACACCGTTTGGAGGAAAGTTATTTTTAGCAGGTTGCCTCTTAGGTGCCGGTTTAACCTCAGTAGGAGTAGCCCGTTTTGAATTGGGTTTAGTCTCCCGCTGTGGTTTAACCTTTGATTGGTACCCTCGTTGAGTATGGTGTTTCTTGTTGGTTTTGCGATGGTTTCGTTTGGGTGTATGATTAAACATGTGAGGTGACCCATACCAATCATTTAAGTTAATTTGATCAAAATCATTCCAACCACATCTAGAACAAACTAAACAATCACGCGATAATTAAATTAATTGATGAACTGAATTAAGTTTAATCGGGAAAGAAACTTCAAAACGATTCCAATTATTCCAAAAACAATTGTCTTTGTTTTTTCTAGAATTGAAAGCATT
The DNA here is from genome assembly GCA_033807775.1 of Saussurea involucrata. Lineage (NCBI taxonomy): Eukaryota > Viridiplantae > Streptophyta > Magnoliopsida > Asterales > Asteraceae > Saussurea > Saussurea involucrata. The sequence continues at coordinate 62,487,846 of CM066317.1, forward strand.
AGGGAATGACTTTGACGCTGCATCCTTGACAGATTCCTTGTTTAGCCACTTTGGTTTTTCTGGTTTTGCTCGACCATTTTTATATGAAACAAAGGGACAGAATGGTCAGTGACTTTAGAAGAAACATTACTTTTGTTAGACAATGGTCTGGTCTCCTGTCTCAGTTGTGATTGGATTTTAGAAACAGGTTTGGAAGTTGGTTTTGATTGAGAAATCTTGATCACAGCTGTGGTCTTTGTTTGAGAACTGCTACCCTTTAGAAAATTGTCTGGATGATTGACTACTGGAGACAAAAAATCAGTGTGACACGAGAGAGGATTGTCGAAACAGAATGACTCAAACTCTCCATCAGAATTGCCTTCAGAGTTCATGAATGCTGAAAAATCGACATCTGGAATTACTGGACTTGGACCGGTCGAGGAAGTCGAGGAACACTTTGTGCTTGTGTGCTTTGGGGAACTTGGTGCAGAAGCGTTTAAAAATCAGAATTTAAATTCCTTTTAACACACTCATCTTGAGAAACTCTATTTTCTTGTGAAGAGATATTTCCGATGAAGGCTTTACACGAGGATGTGTCAGATGAGTTAGAGGAAAAATCAGGTGAAATCTATTTTTCAGATTTGAGTTGGTCAAATTTCTCTTGGAGATGACCATTTATTGCATACTCCTCCATCTTTTCTGTTGCGAAAGCAGTCAGTTTCGATGTGAGCATATTAATTTCACCTCGAAGGATTTCCTGTCCTTCATTTGACCCACCTTCGGTTTTCTCAGATTTGAGTTTCTCAAGTTCCTGAATTAGCGCTTTCTTCTCGTTTTGAAAAGCCGACCTTTCTTTCTCAAACGACTCCTCCAACTCGACAATCTTTGCTTCCAAGATGAGAGGGGGAACATACAGTTTAAACTCGTCCATCTCAATCTTGGTTGCTGGTGCATGGTCCTCAACCTTTTTGGAGGAATCCTTGGGCTTAGCAACCTTGTAAGGGTCGAAGTAGTCATTTGAGAGATACTTTTTGTTCTTTTTATAGGAATTATTCAAAGGTTCATAACAAAACGAAAGCTGAATTCCTCGTTTGTGTGTGCGCTTATATTCCTCGGTGTCCTCTTCCTTTTCGGGTTCAAGAGGACCAGTACATTGAATGGCATATTCCGAATACTTTTTATCTAATCCAAAACAAGCAAAATCATACAAAGTGGGTACATGCCATCTTCCCTTTTTCAAATAATGTGGGTTATCATATCCGATACCCCATTCTTTGTAAAAGTACATGAACTCTTTGGGTTTATTTAGAAAGATGGTTTGATCAGTGTGACCCCTTTTGTGGAGTTTGGTTTCAAGATCAAGAATTTTTGTAACAAACTCCTTGTGCTGAATTTGAAGAGAGGAGCATTGATAAACAAGTTCTTCTTTCTCATTCATGCACTTATCAAACTGAGACTGAAGATCAGATAATTTGGCCCTTAAGTTTTTGGGTGCTATTGAAAGGATTTTGCATTTTTCCTTTAACATAGCATTTTCATACTTATGTTTATCAGTTAATCGCGTTTGAACATCTAGCTTTTCGGTTAGTGAACTAATCTCAAGCTTTTGTTCTTTAGTGGTAGTCTTAAAAGAATTTGCCTGATCATTAAAGGATTGCATTTTATTCAGAAACTCTTGTTAAGGAACATAACATACTTGACTTGTCTTCTCTTCATCAGCTGGAGAATGATAGCCCATGAAAGCATTTGCACAGTCTGAATCGCTTTCATCATCCGAACGACCCAACCAGTAGTCGTTTTCCACAAACATAGCTTCTCCAGCTTTCTTCTGCTCAGCCAGTGCCAGTTTGGCCTTGTAGTAGTGAGAATTCTTTACTACAGGCTTTTTCCAGTCTTTAGCAAAATGACCAAGCTTTCCACAGTTGTAGCAGGTCACTGGTTCATCTCTCTTCTTTCTATCATCTTTCTCCTTCTTCTCTGACGTGTCCTGCTCATCAACTTTCTTCTTTCCCTCGTGCTTGTATTGATAATCATGGCGCTTGTTGGAGGCAGTGGAGTAGCGCTGATTATTAGATGTTGGCTTCTTATAAAATCGCTGTTGTTGAAAAGATTTAGTGAGAAGAGCAACAACTTTCTTTAATTCAGCTACTTCATCATTCGAGTTATTGTCTTCCTTTTCAGACTCGGAAGAGCTTTGCCTTTGAGCACGTTTAGAATGATGGCCCGAAGATTTCCCTTTCTTTGAGGATATGAGTGCTATAGGATCAACAGCTGGCTTTGCTTCAATTTTATTCTCTCCCAAAAGTTCATTTACTTCATCTTCGTCTTGAAGAAGCGTCTCATACAGTTCGTTGATGCTAAGATTCTCTATCAAGTTGTTGTGCTTAACATGAGAAGTAAACACCTTCCATTCGGGTAACAGATAGTTGAGGAACTTGAGCGCGTTCTCCGTGTTGGAACGAACAATCTGGTTCTTGTTCAGTTCATTGAGAAGTAAGCAGAAGCGTTCATATGCTTGGGTGAGAGTCTCGCCACTTGATCCCACATGCCTTTTGCCGTACCTTTGTAGCTGTCGATAGCTTGGTAGATTGAGTTGGGAAGTGCTTGTATAATATATCTCTTGGCATGCTTTTCGCCTTCTATTCTGCCACTTTCCTCTGCGGTCAGTTCGGCTTCAGTCTTGTCCTTAGAACTAGTCGCAGGATTTGCTGCAGTTGGTGCAATGGTCTTCTTCGGCCATTGAATCGGACCCTCGTCAAGTGATTTCTTGATGTACACATAGTTGTCCTTAGATTCAATGAAAATCATGAATCTGTCTCGCCATTGGCTATACTCACCTTGATAGAGACAAGGTGGTTTGGAGTCGGTTCCAATAGCAAGTGCGTCACGTGAAGTCATCGTAGGTTGCAACGGAGTGATCGTCAGACGTGTAGATTGATTCAAAGAGTAAACCTAACGAAAGGCGCTAAAACTGGGATCCTAACGCAGGTTCTACGATTGATATGAACTAAGAGTGATCTTACTGGATAGGAATCCGAATAAGGGTCTGATCTGGAAGTGTCCGGATCAGAATTCGTGAAAACAGTTTGAAAATGCAAAAGAATCCGGATAGCTAAGAGAATCCGGATAACAAAGGTTACCGGAAAGTATGAGTGTCCGAATAGATTAATAACAATGTAATACTTACCGGATAGCTTAGGATTTCCGGAAAACAAGAGTTTCCGGAAGAAGTACTTACCGGATGAAAGGATATCTGGGAAGAATTATGACCGGGAACTTTGGATTTCCGGAAACAAATTTTACCCGGATAGATTGGAGTTTAGTATACTTACCCGGAATGCTGAACTTACCCGGAAAGAATGATGTACCCGGAAAGATGACTAGTCCGGATGGAATAACACAAACGTCCGGAAACCACGGCTGTGTTGTCCGGAAACCACGACTGCCTTTTCCAATTTGATCGATTATCGATTAGGGTTGCTCAAGAAGGTTCCTGAAAGATTAGAAACCCTACCAAACACAAAACTAACACTAACCCAATCGATTTTGAAGCAAAAACCAACAAGTTTTGATGATAAAAATTCGATTTTTGATGAAGAACACTACCAAAAACTTTGAACTTTGATTTGCTTAATTGAATACTCAAATCGACGAATTGGGATGAGAAAATTTGCAGAAACACTATTAAGTATAATGCTAACACAAGCCAATAAACAAAATTGAACAATTTTCTCAGAATCAAAGATTTGAGAAATCAAGAATATGGCAGACGAGAAAAGTCAAGAAATTACCAAAAGTCAACTTGAATGCTTTGAATCGAATCCGTCCGTCTGCTCTGATACAAATTGGTAAATCCAGATCCGTGCAACAAATATGAAATCAGTAATATGAACGATAAGAACAATGATTTCAACTGGTCATCCCTGTATTATGCTTTCAATCAAAGTGTTTACAATACGAGTAGGAAAGCAAATGAGACAACTAGCCTATTTTCTAAGGCAAATCAATCTATTTATATGGCGGGCCCGTGGTTAACAAGCCTACGGCCCGTTCACTAATAAGGCTCAAAATAAAGAATTACATTCAGACCCTTGAACTTTAAATCAACATTAAATTGACCCTAACAGGCATTGAAGTTATAAGAGTGATGGGGTCAGGTGTACCCAAGATGTTTTCTAGTGTTGTTTATTTTTTATTTTTTTTAAATGGTAAAATGTACGAAATGATCTATCTATTGCGTTGTCATGCATGAAGGCTATGAACTCCCTAGGTCGTAGGATATTGCATGTTAATCTAAGGAAGAACTTCAAGAGTGGAGAAGTGTCGGACAAATCGGGAAAGAATGTTGTAGCCTTAGTACTTATGTTCAAGAGGAAAGGTGAACAGTGGTAGAGTCGGAAGTGAATTATAGTATCGGTTGTATGAGGGTTTACACCCTTGTTCGGTAATTGGAAGTACGGTTGTCAAGAGACGACTGTGTCCAGAGGAAGGATTTCAGCCTTCAAGGTGATGGTTTTTGCAACTCGTTATGAGTAGTGTGGCGAGGAAGAATGAAATGTCTATGGAGTAGGAATATGAGTTTCGAGGTGAGCTTGTAATGTCGAGGTTACTTGAGTAGGTTTCGAAAAGAGGGAGACAGATCATGAAGTAATTATGATATGTTGGAAGGATTAGGCTCCGTAAGGAACCCATGTTAAAGAATAAGTTAAGAAGGTAGTTACAGGATATCTATTGTTGTAGAGGTCGGTAGTTGTGCAAGATGGTTAAGGCCGAAGGCTTGAACCAGAAGAGCAAAAGTTGATAGAACTCCTTGTGGGGTGCTAAGTTAGTGAGAGGCGGCTGTTGCTTATTAAGCGTTCTATTTACGAAGTTTGGAGGGTTCGTAGAATGATGAGGTATGTAACACGAGCAAAGCGAGTGTGTAGATTTTATCGTCCAGTGAGGGACTGTGCCCAGCTTATGTAAGGACTTGGATCGTAAAGAGCGAGCAAGAACGATTACAATTTGAGCTAATTGGGAACTAGGGAGTTATAGTTCAACTAGAGTGAGAAAGGATAAAGTAGCGAAATAGACCCGATTGTGTATGCAAGAACATGTGAAGGCGAGTATGAATTATGTAAGAATAGCCATGAGAGATTTGGTCTGCAGTGTGATATGATGAGTGAATATGTCACATCCCACCTATCCAAAAGTACATATTATCATATATTTATATGTTTGCAACAAAAGTACATCACATTCCACATTTGGTCCCAACAAAAGTCTAGACATAATAAAAATTCAGTACAATTTGATTCACTTTAAATTACATAATAACTAACAACAATTTATAAGTACAAAAGCATCCACATTTCTCTTATCGATCATCTCCTCAAAAGCTATGCAACAAGTTTTCTAATCACTTGGTATTACTGGATCCACCACCTGGAATACATATTATAAAACAGAAAATGAGGGTTAGACCTAAAGGTCTAGTGAGGAAATCCCTGACATTTGAAAATCATTAAAGTTTCATTTATATAAAACACTCTTTATATAATTACACATATTTCACACGTAAATTAATACCAGTCAAGATTGCTACATCATACCCGTCTCATCCAACCTTATCCCTCCACCAATGGCCAATATCAATTGGTTGCGAGCCAATTAAACACACCGGTCCAAAGCCCGGCCACGTATTATATTTTCATATAATACTCACGTAATTATAATATCTCAATATATTATAATCACCCACGTATGACATATTCATACACTTTATTTAACATTTGCTATTCACATAATGCATTCCAGTAAAATACTTTTTAAAGTAAAACTCACCTGATCTTTTTAGCAAAGGTCCTTCAAACTTTCCTCAAAACAGATTATCTTTTAACCCTGATCCTTAGTATCTGTCTTCGTCTCTATCCATACGTCGAGACCGACTTGCCACTCTGATCTTTTTAGCAAAGGTCCTTCAAACTTTCCTCAAAACAGATTATCTTTTAACCCTGATCCTTAGTATCTCTTGGATTTACTGCACCAAACAAAAATCCCAGCTGAGTATCTTTCTTCTTCTTCTTCTTCTTCTATGGTTCTTCTTCTCTCTCTCTTTCTCTCTGCCGTGAACAATTTCACACACACACACACTATGTGGGTTTTGCTATTAAATCCCAAACGAGATATTTCCTATACTTAACTACTGAGTCGGTTTGTGGTTTTAAAGAGATTGGGTAAAATACCAACTAAACCCTAAACTTGCTTCACTTGACAAAACACACTCCTAAGCTTCTATTATACAATAAAAACTTATCCCTTGATTTCTTAACTCCATAAAATACAAAAATCAAGACTTATAAAATTCCAATTTTAAATTAGATAAAATACCTGGTTATTACAACATCTCCCCCTTAAAAGAATTCCGTCCCAGAATTCACTCAAGCAACGAACTAGGGTAACTACTGTTGAAAAGATATCAAATTCTATGAACACATCAAAATGTTTACGGAATCCTCAAAGGACTTTTTACTAGACCCACCGCTTTACTGCTTCTAGTTTACCATTTGTTCCCACTTCAAAATTTCAACCCAAAACATCAAGAGTTTTAATTTCTCTCAAGAAATCTGCCCCTTTAAAACAATGATACACACTTGATAATCAAATCCTATGAAGGTTCAAATTAACTCGACAATTCACTTATCTCTTAGAAAGAAATAACTTATACTCATATGAATCTAATACAAATAATAGAACATTATAGGCTTACTCGGGACATTTACCACGCTAATACTATTTTTAACCTCACCGGCCTTTTACTACAAACGTCGTGTTCTACACTTTTACAATACTAACTCTAAAAAGTAAACATATACTTTCAATATAAAATTTGCTTAGTAAATACTACCTATTTCTTATACTCTTTCATTGAATAGAATATACTCAACCCGAATCACTCTATATCATGGAAAAGTTTCTTAATTTTATCAAACCCGCAAACTTCATCCTACCATTTCCATTTCCCATGAAAGCATAGCATAATTACTATAATCACACAACCATACTTAATTGCACTTGACACCAATTCATCCATCCAATTAAAACAAAGCCTAAATAGCAACTTAATTTCTCGAATATCAGCAAAACACAATTTCAAACATTTCAATTATCTCAATAACCTCACCACCATAACTCATACCGACTTCCATCCAAATATCAATACCAATTCATTCCTTAATAAAATAACAAACTCGTTATCACATCAATTCCTTACATCTCCAACTTAGCATAAAATTACTAACACAATTCTTTAGACATTTGTTTCACTTAAACCACTCTGAAATTTGAAATTTATCAACACCGGGATCACCTTACCCAACTAAAATAATTACCAAATCATCATGAAATAATTTCACTACAAAACTAAGCCGAAAAGAATTCATCACAACTCCGTTAAAATTTCATGTCACTAATCATATAACTCATTAACGACTTAACATGCAAAGTCCAGCACCAAGTTTAAACAACTCCATAAAGAAGGTTCATCACACGACCATCAAAATATTTATTGCTCATTGCTTTCTTCCCACTAATCATAACACTTAATATAAATCCCTTTTTCAACTTAAATTCTCCAATTCATGGGAAGTATTAGGTAAACATCCAACCCGTTGAACCATTTTTCTATATCCAGCAAACTCTCAAGCATCAATTTCTTATACTTTATGAACATAGTATGCATATTCTCTTTCAGTTAAGTCCAGGTTATCAGTAACCTAGTTTTCTAACCTTGCGATCCACTATCGCCAATGCTTCCCCCACATCACTCCGTCTTTGATCCAGTCCGGTGTTTTCTAACGGTACAACCTTAGTTGCTTCGGCTAAGCCCTTCCACAGAATCGACACGGGAAAGGCTGAAAGAACTCTCACTAAGCGTAACCCTTCAATACCAAGGCTCATACCAACAATTTAGTACCCTCCTAACTGCAACAACTCTTACTCTAAGAGAAAAACCCGCGTGATACAAACAAGGTATAATATCCCAGATTAATCATACCAATATCATTCACAAATCCTGACTCCAGGTTCACCTCATCCTACTACCCTTGCTATGACGGAATCTCCACTAATCATGACGAGTCGCCTCGCGAATGCACAGTCGCATACAGTGTGAAATCAGATAGACATTCGAAATAAAGATTCTATCCCACAACGGTTAGACTCAAACAAGAGCTGCGCAATAGAACTAAATCAAATATTCTAAGGCTATTTAGTTCCTACTGTATACCACTTATAAGGCAGTCACTTAACAACCTATCAGGACTAGCATAAATTCCTACTGGCAAGTAATAGTCATGCAGCAAAGTGTAATAAGCACCAGGCAATCTAGCATACATACTCCTATGTTCTAGAAAATAATAAATTACACTAAGTACTCTACCTTTTCCCTTGGTCTCGGCTGACTGTACACACCGCGCCTTCGATCACCGTCTCTAAAATGTCCCAACAATCCAACACTCAAAAAAAAATAACGACATTCTACTCCCCAATAGATTACAAAATCAACTTGGAGTATCACCCTAACCCGTAGTTGAACTTTTCTCCATAGGTCATCCCCAACTCTACCGTCACTTCTCTAATCCAAAATATACCTAAGACAGACAACACTTTCTTGCATTAATTACACCGACCCCGAACCTTAGATTACAATTGATTTCCACACTTGCCACAACATCACTTTCATACTACTACCACGTCCTATCCCATGGTCCTTCACCCCGATCATTACATTCGACTATTTTCTTCTACTCTTTCCTCAACATAAAATACGTTTCCCCAAGGATAGCTCACTAGGAGGTGCTTACTCTAGCCCGACCCTATGAGCTAGCTGTCTTTCACCTCCAAACCAATCGCACACACCCAATTCCCACAATTACTATACTTAACCAATAATTTCACCACACCTCATAACAGGAATTTAACCGAGTTAATCCGAATTCACATCCATTGCCCGAAACAACCACATACTTTTCCAATTTTTTTTTTAAAATCGTTTACATATTCTTTCAAAATGATAATAAACAAATTGGATCTACACTATACACCCATCCCCAAAATATAACAACCATAAAAACATCTTTACTTCACCTCGTGCCTCTTTCAGCACAAAATATGTCATCGTGCCTCTTCCAGCACAAAATTATATATCACAAATCATTTCACACGTTTAAAATTTTATTCATAACATAAACTTTAACATTTGGAGGCATAACCTAGCGTTTGAAATACTGAATTACACATAACGCCACAATCTATACGTTCGCAATAACTTTCCAAAATTCTAATCATATACCTTCAATTTGAAAAATTGCAAACAATTGCAAGTGTTAGATCCTTCATTCCAATTTAAACTACCATCCACTTTCGTTCTCATACAATAAATTTTATTACCACCTTGATAAATCTTTCGAATCCAAACACACATGATAACGGATTATCACCTTGATCACTAATAGCTATTCCTTACTAATCACTCCCAAAAACAATCTTCACTTTCTAGTTCAATTATCCTTGATTTCTCACTTAAATTTATCCCAAGCAATATCATAATGAATAAGCATACTAAATTCGATATCATCCAAAATACTTGTTATACTCTTACTAAATTAGAACCAACCTCTTTTCACACCAAATGCTTCCAAACCTACACTCTTACTAAGCCTTATCGAAATTAATTCATATATCCTTGATATAAAACTTGTTAACAAACGGAAACTTTAAATCAATCACTCGACAATCTCTTCTTTCATCATAACTACTTATTCCAATAAATACCGAATTACCGAGGATCACTTATCATTACCTAATCGACAATTTTAACAAAATCAAGTTCCAACACCATCCTATACTTACTACTACCTCAAATTCTGACAACATTATCAAAAATAACTTAATAGGCACTCCACTCTTATCTATATTACCCATACAATTATCAAATTCTTTTCTAACGCATATAAGCAACAAAAGATTGAAAACACAATTAATCAGTTTGTACCGAAGTCAAATAGCACTTTAGCACGTGTAGAGTTTATATAAATATACCTGTCTTCGTCTCTATCAATACGTCGAGACCGACTTGCCACTCTGTAAATTTCAACAAGGTTAATATACACATAGGCACATACCCCATATAATAAAGTATTCCAGTCCAATTATGTAATTGTAAGTTCACAATTACACTGGCCAGGTGTAACTCGAATTTACCTTACATGATGTTCCTTCTACCTTTTTATACTTAACATCCCAAGGTTCTAAAATAATGGGGACATCCTACTTCACATGCAGTTTAAGTCTAGGTATAAATCCAAATACCTAAATCCCTTAAACTAGGGCTCTGATACCATCTGTAACATCCCACATATCCAAAAGTACATATTATCATGTATTTATATGTTTGCAACAAAAGTACATCACATTCCACATTTGGTCCCAACAAAAGTCTAGACATAATAAAAATTCAGTACAATTTGATTCACTTTAAATTACATAATAACTAACAACAATTTATAAGTACAAAAGCATCCACATTTCTCTTATCGATCATCTCCTCAAAAGCTATGCAACAAGTTTTCTAATCACTTGGTATTACTGGATCCACCACCTGGAATACATATTTTAAAACAGAAAATGAGGGTTAGACCTAAAGGTCTAGTGAGGAAATCCCTGACATTTGAAAATCATTAAAGTTTCATTTATATAAAACACTCTTTATATAATTACACATATTTCACACGTAAATTAATACCAGTCAAGATTGCTACATCATACCCGTCTCATCCAACCTTATCCCTCCACCAATAGCCAATATCAATTGGTTGCGAGCCAATTTAACACACCGGTCCAAAGCCCGGCCACGTATTATATTTTCATATAATACTCACGTAATTATAATATCTCAATATATTATAATCACCCACGTATGACATATTCATACACTTTATTTAACATTTGCTATTCACATAATGCATTCCAGTAAAATACTTTTTAATGTAAAACTCACCTGATCTTTTTAGCAAAGGTCCTTCAAACTTTCCTCAAAACAGATTATATTTTAACCCTGATCCTTAGTATCTGTCTTCGTCTCTATCCATACGTCGAGACCGACTTGCCACTCTGATCTTTTTAGCAAAGGTCCTTCAAACTTTCCTCAAAACAGATTATCTTTTAACCCTGATCCTTAGTATCTCTTGGATTTACTGCACCAAACAAAAATCACAGCTGAGTATCTTTCTTCTTATTCTTCTTCTTCTACGGTTCTTCTTCTCTCTCTCTTTCTCTCTGCCGTGAACAATTTCACACACACACACACACACACTATTTGGGTTTTGCTATTAAATCCCAAATGATATATTTCCTATACTTAACTATTGAGTCGGTTTGTGGTTTTAAAGAGATTGGGTAAAATACCAACTAAACCCTAAACTTGCTTCACTTGACAAAACACACCCCTAAGCTTCTATTATACAATAAAAACTTATCCCTTAATTTCTTAACTCCATAAAATACAAAAATCAAGACTTATAAAATTCCAATTTTAAATTATATAAAATACCTGGTTATTACAGAATAATGTACAAATATGTAATGGCATTACTTGCCAAGTTAAATGTACCAGCTAGTGTCGTAGTGATGTGATATCAGAGAGAAAGAAAGCATCAAATAGACGCCTTTTGGGGGGTTTGTATGAGATGTACGATTTGTTACCAGATTGTTGGAGCACGTAGGTGTAAGTTGACGTTGTGGTATGATTATGTTCGGAATAGAATGACGGAGTGGTGGTGGGTGTTTACCCAAAGGAGAAACCAAGTGTTTTTAGTTGTAAGAGTCGCTAAGTAAGCATATTTTTTGGATCATTGAAAGTTTAAAGAAGATGATGGGTGTGTTAGACAAATTGTAGTGGAATAGATGTGAAATCCTTAAAAAGTGTGAACTATTACTTATGTGCGAAAGAATAATTTGTGTAAGTAAAAGTTGGAGATCAAAGAATGTGTAATGATGCCGATCACTAGTGTTGTTTCAAGACGACTTCGTTGAATGCCTTAAGTTAGGATATTGATGCAACTGTTTAGTTATGTAAGTAACGAGGAAGTGATGTCAGAATGTAGAAAGGTCGAGAGAGAAAAGCAAGTAATGTTTGATGGGCAGTGTTCTACGCTAACGTGGGGGAGGTGAAGATAGTATGTCGGATTAAATGAGTAAATATGGAAGTAGTACACTTGGTAGGAATGCCGCAAGGTGCAGTGTAGTGTAGATTGTCATTGTTAAGTGTGCGAACCGTTAGAAAGAGTATCGAGGAAGGGAATCGTGTATGACCTTGTGCAGGAAAGAAGTGGATGAGATAACTGAATGAGTTATGTTAGTGACTTGGTGAGAAATGATTAAACGAATTAGTCACGCAGTGATAAAGCTAGAGAGAATAGTATGGTGTGATCATGGTTACTCCTCCCAGCTGTGTGAGGGTAACTGGTGTTATGTTTTATATGACTAAATGGGCATGTCAATCAGCGAGGAAATGGTTGTGTTTCAAGATAAGTTTAATTCAAGTAGGGGAACACTGCAACGATGGGTTTGGAGGTTCCTACTCTTAGTTACGTATAAGTCTGGAGTGGGGAAGTGGTGAGGATATGAGACATAGTCGACGAACTATGGTCGAGGTGGTCCGAGAAAGGGAAATGTCACTCTGCATAGACGATTGTTGTTGGGAGAAGTAATCTAGAATTGCTTGTATTGCGATGAAGGAACTCTGGGTGGTGAGTTGTCAGGACGTACAGGTTTGGTCTTGTGCCAAGTTGTCGAGTGTGTGTTTGTCTCTGGGTAGATAAATCTCGTGTTGTGGCGGAGGATTTAACCAAGTTCCTCCTTAAAGGAAGTATAGATACATGAGAAGTCTTAGTCAAATTTATGTTGTCAAGATTGACCGAGTAGGAGCAGTAGCCTACAGGTTAGAGTACCGTAAGAACTGAAGGGAATGCACCCAATGTTCCACGTTGCGAATTTGGGGTGGTTGACTGAGTCAAGAGAGGATTTACCTTGGGTTTGTATCAGTATTACTGTGGGCAGAGTACCCACATCTTTTCCCAATAAGGAATTCCGGGGACATAATATTGGGACCCAGATTTGTAAATGTTATGACTTAATGCTATGTTTGTCCTATTGTAAATTTGGGATGTTACAACAACATATTCCTCTGTTCTCCATTTTGTGGGTCTCGTACTCTTTTTTAATCAAATCGAAAACCGGGACCCAATATCACTTCTTCATTCTCCTCGCATCACAAAAGCCTCTACTCGCATTACATATTATATCATACCGAAGTCGATAAGCTCTACTCGTACACATGCCTTGGATATTTCCCGACAAAGATTGTCATTAAAGTTTTAAAAAATTCGAATATTTGATAGCCTCTGCAATGGAAACGCGTTGAATACTACTAAATTATTTCGACCTTAAAATAAAATCTGAAGCTTAAATGACCAGCAGTTAAAAGAGCAACAAGAATATAACTAACAAATTTCTGAAGGTTCTCCAAGACATTAAAGAGAAGTTTGATTTCTTCACGATTGGTGCATTTTTTTATGAGGGTCCATAACCAATTGTTTGGAGGTGCGGTTCTTTGCTCTATCACGGATTTGAGCAATTTATCATACAATTCCTTAGCAGCCTCTACAGTGAAACAAATAAACATCTCTGAACAACGATACCCTTCTAAAAAATAACAAATCCATAACCTAATAATGCAATGAAGATAGTATATGTGGGACCCACTTCTAATGTACTCGCGTCAGAAGAGTATAATACTCTCGACAACATCATCGAGCATGATGGGTGTTGAAAGTTCTGTTCTTGATTGTTGGAAGCACGTGGGACAAGACTTTCACTAATACTTCCTGTACATTTCACAGGTTTCATCTTATTCTATAAAGTGACTCATAATCAAACACAAGGAAAGTTCAAATGAGAACCATAAACACTTTTGAGAACCTCAGAACCAACTATTTCATGTATTATTAATGATGAACAATCCTAAATATTCATGAACATCATGCACTTTCATTACTCATGATACCATGCATTTACATCTTGAATATCATGTACTCTCATCGTGAAGACGTGAACATCATGAATTTCTTCATTATGAAAAAATTTCTTGATGAAAATCTATCACGACATTCATCATGAATAATACATGAATAGTTAGTTCTAACAATCGTCCTGCTTCATATGCAAAAGAATAATAAAAATAAAAACAAGGAATTAATATCAATAAACTATGCATCAAGAAATGGCAAAGTTGCATTTATCTCTTGCACGTATATATCCTAATCCACATTTCAATCACATTGTAAAACATTGAATAGTGAAACCAAACAAAATTACTCCTTGTGGCCCAAATATATAGCAACCTTGCACATTTCATGCATCGCAATATAAGAATTTGATCGAAACTACCAAATAATTTCTTGAAAGATTGAATGAGTAGTCATTTTGTTAATCTGTAATAATTGTCTTTAAATCTATACATAGTTGTTAAAAGTGTGTCTAATGGGATTGAGGCGAGATGCATTTCTCTCATCCACCGAGATAAGATGCACCGGACCCGTCCTTGTATCAAGCGCGATTAATGGTTGGGCTTGAGATTAAAAGTGATCAAGGGTTCAGATCCCCTTATCACGCTTCTCACGTTAACTAAATATCCACATCCAAGGTCAATATCTTCTTTCAGAAAGGATGATCATAATGATGACAAAAGCATAACCAAACCTTAGGGTAAGAAATGAAACTTCCAACATCAATGATCAGCTTCACATTAAATCAGTAACCCCAATGAAAGTTAAATGGGGAAAGAACCCCCCCCCCCCCCCCCTCCCCCAAAATAATAATAATAATAATAATAATAATAATAATAATAATAATAATAATAATAATAATAATAATAATAATAATAATAATAATAATAATAATAATAATAATAATAATAATAATAATAATAACCTTTCTTAAACCCTTCTATATCTTCTTTTTGGGGGTGATTTCGAATACCCAATCAAGTCATTCACAATTTCCAACTAACTGAAGCAGTAAATCATTTAAATTCCAAAATAGGGAATTAAATTAGGGTTCAAGTAACAATAAAAAATTGCAAAGTAATATAAATCTGAGATTACAATGCCCAAATTTATATGCAAAATTAAATGGAAACGAATTTATTTAGATAATTATATAGATTGAACAAACCTCTACGAGAAGGCGCCGGAAACTCATTTCGTTTCAAGACAAAACCAACAGAAATCTTGATTAAATATCGCCCGTTTCTACTAAATTCTGCAACAACAACAAAAATGGTTTAACTTTGTTCTGTTCCGTTTATCGAAGGAGAAATACGACGGCTTGTGCAGTCACTGTGACAGCCATGGGCCTACAAGCCTAATTAGGGCCCAATAAATATCTGTTTGGGCTTTTTCTATGAAGCCAATATATACAAAAATAGCATGTTCTATATTATTAATACTAGATATGTACCCGCACGTGATGCAGTGTGAAGTATCTCGAATCTGAAGACGAGAATTCGAAAAAAATAATGTTGTTTCATGTTCATATTTATTCGCTTTAATATCGCATATCAGATGTATAAAATTAAAAGGTGAATATGGTTAATTGGTCAAAAAAATTGAAAAATATGTGTTCTATAGTGGGTTCTTCAAACTCATAATATTTGTGCTCATTTTGAACGTTTTGATGAATGGTTATAATGGTATAATTTATAATAAAAAAACATATTCGTTTAATGTATTTTAGTTTATGTATGTTGATATATAAGAATGTAAAATGAAAAATGAAAGAAAAATGAATACAAAGTAAATTAAATAACTAATTATAATGGTATAAATTGTAATTTAAAAATAAAAAATAATTTTATTTTTAATTATCATGTTGAACGTTGGAGGTTTTAAATCTTTTAAACTTGTATTTGATGTATTGAGATTTGTACTTATTAAAAATCAAGAATAAACGTAAATGGAATTATTTTTAAAGAAGTATAATAGTTAAATATAGATAAGAGTGTAAAATGTACAAATTTAAAAAAAAACCAGTACGTTATTTTTTGAAAAATCCTGATACGTATTTATGATATTTCACAATATTATTAAGTTAAAAAAATATTCAATAATAAATTTATTTTGAAATTATTGACGAGAATATTCTAATATTATAATTTGTAAAAAAATGCATTTATTAATATGTGTTAGTTAAACTCTGTTTGTCTAATTATTGCCGAGATAATGGCCTACTTCTTTACATCCACCGCGCAATGCATGCAATTATTGATCGACAGAAGAATCATGGTATCCACTTTATTATGTATATTTAATATTATAAGAGTGTAAAATGAAAATGATTAATATAAGGGATATAAAACAAATTAATTCGTACATGTTCATGATATTTAATAATATGATTAAATCCAAAAATATTCAATATTTGGCTCATTTTGAAGGTATTGACAAGACGATTACAGTGGTGTAATTTATAAAAAATGTATTTTTAATGCATTCTTGTTCATAAACGATTATTTATGTTAATATGATAATGGGTGTAAAATAAAAATGAAAAAAAGTAAGGGATTAAAAGTAAATTGGATAATTAATTCTAAGAGTATAAAATGTAACTTAATATCATAAGGGTGTAAAATGAAAATGAATAATGTAAGTGATATAAAACAAATTAATTTGTACATGTTTATGATATTTAATAATATGTTAAATCCAAAAATATTCAATATTGGGTTTATTTCGAAGGTATTGACGAGACTATTACAATGGTGTAATTTGTAAAAAAAGAAATGTATTTTTTAATGCATTTTTGTTCATATACGATTATTTATGTTAATATGATAAAGGTATAAAATAAAAAATGAAAAGAATAAGGGATTAAAAGTAAATTGGATAACTAATTCTAAGGGTATAAAGTGTAAGTTAGAAATTGAAAATTGTTTAATTTTGAGAGGAACGTGGGAGAGAAGAGATTTCTTAGTAGCTGTGAGAGTTGTACATATAGATTAAGAAGTGATACGACTTAAAACTTTAACGGCTTTTTCATGCTTATATATACTAGTTATCGTATCCGCGCGATGCAACGGGATGTATTTTAATTCTATACTTGAATCCTCAATCTTACTTCTTGTTTTTTTATTTCGTTCATCTTGATTTTATTTTTATGGTTCGATGTTTAACATGTTTTATTAATAACACATAACACTTATTCGATATTTGAACATGTTTATAAACAAATTAGTTCAAACTTCGAGTTTTATGAGATTGTAGATTTACATTAATACGATCTAAATGTTTCATAATATGGTATAGATAGCAAATTGTCCGTGTGGAAATGGCATTGTAGTTATAATCAAAGTTGAAATCATGGCGACACTTTGCTCAATTTTTTTGATTACTTAATTGCTATAAACGTACTAATTAAAATAGACCTCTTTTAGTTTTTTTGTAAGGAGTAGGCTACGGGATAAACTTTTTTTTTATTAAAAAAGAGAGTTTAAAAAAAGAGATGAGCATACCATCACAAAAATGTCTAGCACCATGTTTTTGGTACACATACTATAAACATGACTATAGCGTATAAAGTTCTTTATGTCCAAAAGTGCTATGCAACAACACCATAATATGAACATGTAACCACATAACTTTTTAGAATTTTAAAAAGATGATCAATATACACCAATTAAAAAGATAAACCCTAATACAATAGGTCAAGGACCATTTTTAATTTGGCACCTACGTCAATCCTCATCCATCGGTGAAAAGAGAAAGCAATAGAACTCACCACAACAATTCAAATAAAAAGTTACATCCACTGTATTCATATACTTAGTAGTAGCTAGAGTGACCTAAAACGGTCGTCGTTACTTAAGCTATCAACATACGAACTATAATTTAGTTTCAAAATCATCTTCATAATAACAGCTAACAGTCAACTGGTACAGCAAAGCAGTAAACTGTCCACAGATCTTCTGGGTCTGCACATCTTAGAACTCCTTTATCCTTCCATGCTTCTTCTTCCATATAGTTGTTCTAGAGCTGGTGTAATGGTAGCAAGTTGCTCCTTGATGATTCGTGTAGTCAGTCTTCTCACGCTCTACATCAAACCATAAATCATTAAAAAACAACATAAGACCATCTCCAAAGGGGTTACCAAATCTTATACTAAACACTAAGAGGATGTTTACTTACAACTTAATGAGCTTAATGGTCTATGCGGCTTATTCGCTGGGCTATACAATGAATGGTCTATGCGGCTTATTCGTTCCGCTATACAATTAATGGTCTATGCGGCTTATTCGCTCAACTATACAATTAATGGTCTATGCGGCTTATTGGCTCAGCTATATAATTAATGGTCTATGCGGCTTATTCGCTCAACTATATAATTAATGGTCTATGCGGCTTATTCGCTCAACTATACAAGAGTGTTTCTTTACGCCTTATTTATTAAACCATTAAGCTAAAATGATTATACAAAATAAGCCATGACCGCTCACGTGTCCCACTGTAAAAACAAATTAACACCAAAAAATGCTCTAGAATTAATCCACCCCTCTCTTTGTTCCCTCAAACAACAATACATATTTGTCCAAACAAACAACTTAAACCATCAGCGTAATGGACAAACAAAAAATAAACAACCCCTTAATCTCACATGAAGTGTATGTTTGTTAGTAGCTTAATGAGACTCGCAGCTTATTCAGTCAGCTTTATATGACCTTTTGGTATTGGCTTAATGATATAGAAAGTGGCTTCTTCCATAATGGAAAAACCCTCACAAACAAAAACCTTTATGTCTATACATGTAAATCGATCCATACATACAACTTTATCCCCACGGGACTTGATGAAAAACCAACCAAAGATGAAAAACCAACCAAACAGCCCCTAGCACCAGTAATGTCTTGTGCATCAACTTGACAACTTTTGCCCTCTACAAGGTAACGATTGAAGAGCACATGACAAAACTTTCATACGGGATTTAACTTGCAATAAGGATTAAAATATTGTTAGTATCTTCTTTTTCCACATTACTTAAAAATTCTCACCAATCAACTCCTACAATTCAAAGAAATATTGGTATTTCATGGGATTTTCCAGGAGTTGTATGTAATATTGGTTTAAATTGTGTTAAAAACATTTGTTTTGTAAAACCCAATTAACAAAAACATAATTTAATTATTTGTAAAAAATTATAACTTTTTATAAATAATGGAATTCATTCCATTCCAAATCCTACAAACCAAACACACCAAAGATTTCAAATCCTTCCACGTAATCAAATCCCTCAAAACCGTTCCATCAAACCAGACGTCCCCTAAGACTATAAGATAATAGAGTCAGTATTTATGTTTGGTTAGTTAGTTTGTTATATTAGACCAGTTAGTTAGTTGGTGGGGGGGGGGGGGGGGTGTTTACACCTCTGGTGTGTTTTGTAGAAGATATAAATATGTGCACATGTCATTGAGTAGTTTAGTTACAATATATAACTAACCAAAAAAATAAATGCCAACTCTATTATAAGACAAAGCAAAAATAGATCAATTTGTTGCACAGTAGTGGGTACCTCAAAAATGAAAAGATACTCTCCAACATCAACACGTACTGGCAAAGCGTCCTGGGTATAAAGGGCTTCTTTAGGGTCAAATTTGAGTTCCTGAAAATGGAAAAGTGAAGAAGATAGAATAATCGAAGATCGGAATTCAGAGCTTAACAACTCTATGCATAACATGATACATAACTGTGGTACTAAGGGGCTGTTTGTTTACCTCTTAATAGTTCCATTAAAAGGCAACCTCTGAATCGTTAAGAGGTGAATCTTGTTTGGCAGGAAAAAAAAGTTTGTCTATTAATGGTTCTAAACCATCTTAATGATTTTAATAGGTATTTAAAACACGAAGTTAGAAGGAGTAAAGTTACAACCATCATTTATGAGAAATACAATATCGAAATAAACAAAGTAGCCACAACAGGAACTGAAGGGTGCAGATGTAAGAATAGATCAATTTGCAGCTAATCCAACACCATCAGTAACCATAATTAGCAAATTCTATCCTCTGTACCGGACCTATAGCAGGATCAGTTGAAGCAACCAATAGTCCAAAAACCAACATATCCAACCAAATCTGTAATCGGTCATCAAGAACTTCAAAACCCAAAAATCAAGAAAGATTTTACATACCTAAAACCAAGACTAACTGTTGTGTTGTACATTCTGGTAACAGAGACACTCGCCTCTAGCATCATTGCAAAAACGTTTTACCTGCAATTCTCATTACAATATCATAACTCTAGCAAAAATTATTGGCTAATTACATACATTAATACATTTAATTTTTTTTCTCAGTGAACAATCTCAACTAAAACCCAAAAATTCACCAACCGTAGATGACAATTAAGAACCTAAATTTTGATTTGCTCTTGAACCAATCCTAACCAATCGAACCAGGTGATCCTCAAGGTGTCATCTGGTAAATAAATCACCAAAATATAGATTCAATCGTTAATTAAATCAATCAAGAATCATCACATAAATAAGAATAGTGTGACGTATAGATCCTCATTGATGCACCCCGAGCTAAACAAAGATACTGGCTTCTGAGAATGAAAACTTGTATATAAGACCCAAACAAAAACTTGGTGGAAATGGATCGATGTAACTCGAAATCATAGAAGATAAGCACATAAACAACACCAAGTTAAATGGGTTGCTAGAGCAGACTTCATATCACCTTCCTTGTCAAAAAGAGACTTTTTTATATCAAATTTTTGTAATATCAACGGTAGAAGCAATTTCAAAAGTATGAAACCCTTTTATGTTCTTGATGCACATATAGTGGTTTTGTAGATGTCAAAAATATGGTAACGATGTGTGTAGTGAGAGAAAAACTGAAGCTAAAAGATATTGCAAGCAAAACCAAGCCGAAGGAACTAACATACCAACATTTCTCATCCCAAAAAGCGGAGATTTCGAGTTGAACTTGCTTGATGCTCTCTGAAATACAACATTAGCGGTGGTAGCCAACTGTCGTGAATGGATGAATGGAAAGAGTCGTCATTTTAGAGAGGACCTTTTCAGAACAATGCTTCTGTGACATTATCTACAAGTCAAAAGTCAAATAGTTTTTTTTCCAACTACAGAACTGGTTTAAATCCTGGACTTTTACATATACTACATGTTACAGTTCCATTCTACATCAACATTGTAGTGTGAGCTAGGTAATAGAAAGGACCCTTATGAGTTCTTTTTTTGCAAAGAATTTCATATTAAAAGTTAAAAGATAATGATAATAGTATGGTACAAAGAATTAAGTGATGAATTATGAGATTTTACATTAAGATGTTTGCTTGCCATAGTCTAGCAGTTGTTTGTGTAGTTTTTAATTGCTCCAGCAACTCATCTTCCCATGGTTCCATCTTCATCCCTGCAGTCCCTGCATACCATAAATTTCCATATATTACTTCTTCATTCAGGTTATATTCCATGTAGAAGTGGCAGATAAAAGTATATACCTGAGAAGCTAAAAATCAAGGATGAACATGAAGAACCCTAACAACACGTTTTTTTAAGATATTGGCATATGTCAAATTGAGAGCTCTGTTAGTGAAAAAACACAAATACGAATCAAATGAAATCAGATAAGATGGAGATGAAGCACACTGATTGAGACCTTGAAATCGAATCGAGATGCAGACATCGTTATTTTAGGAAATCAAAAGTCGAACATGTAGGACCTTTGTGCAAAAATCAAATGAATCGATGGTGAGAAATCATACCTCAGAACCTTTGGTGATTCGAAGTAAGCGTGAAACCAGCAAAATCAAAATCAAAATCAAAATTAAGAGTTGAGCCAAAATCATGAAACTGAAATCGAAAATCCAAGAAATCATAGAGCCAAACCAAAATCGAGAAACAACATGTAGAAAACTAACCTGAGAAACCCTAATTGATGAAACGAAGAAATCCAACCTGGTTTATAAGAAATCAAAATGAGTGTGTAGAAATCGCAGGTGGAGAAGAAGTAGAAATCGCAGATTAGGGTTTGGTTTTTCTGGAGAAATCATGTGTTCTCTCGTTGATTTGAAAAATGGCAGACTTCATTATTGATTAGGAGAGAAACTGAATGAGGTCGTGGGGAAGAGAAAGGGGAGAAGAACGTGAATGTTGAAAAACTGAATGTTAACGGTTCCCACTATTCTTTTTTATATAGTAGAATATATATATTTATATATATATATATATAGTACTAGTAGTGAACACGTGCAATGCATCGGGTGAGCAAGGTGTGAAAAATTTATCGTAAATGAAAAGCCCTGGAATGCGTAGCTCATTTGGCAAATGGGTTGAGCGATTTTGCCCAAATACATAACAGATTCAAAGTGGAATCCTGCAGGAGACAGGGTTGAGTCCCTTGGTTAGCCTTAGTCAGCTCTGAATGTCTCCTCAGTTGTGTCTCCTAGAGGTGGGCTCCATCAAAACTATAGCTTGAAGTTACAAATGCTGTGAGCATAACCACAACAAATATTAGTTCAAATATTTATAGGTCAGTAACCAGATAGTATAAACTTGCAATAGCTTAATAAAAACATTGATAACGAACAAAAATTACCTCGAAAACTTGCGATTGATATAAAAATGCAAATAACCTCATACACCAAATTTTTCCACACCAAGTGGGTTCTTTTCCAGCATATCTCGCCACATTTAATGCTTAATAAAACATTGATAATGAAGACAAATTACCTTGCAATTGATATAAAAATGAAAATACTCCCATACACCATATTTTGCCACACCAAATGGTTTCTTTGCCAACATATTTCGCCACATTTAAGCACAATTGCAGTACAAAGATGTAAGCATATCAATAACCAGAATAAAGAATAGAGTGGCAAGCACATAATGCAACCATGGAGACTACCATTTACCCAAATGCTTACCCGGTAAACGCTTATCAATGGGAGTCAATACTCTCATTTACCTTACCGGGTAAAATTTACCCCATCAAAATCGGTAAGAGTCGTCACCGTCACTTACCTAGGGTAATACTCTCGGTCCCTATCAACGCTTTTACCGGGTAAGATTATGAACTTTCCATTTACATCCGCTGCTAAGGTAAGTGACCGGGTAAATGTTTACCAGGTAAGCTTTTGGTAAAAGGCCACTTACACGATAGTATGATGTGGGAACAAGAGTTCCATAATGCTCATTGAGGTTGATGACACCACCAAAATCAATCATATTTCATAGAAGGCAATTATACAAGTTATAGATATATTTATACCTCTCCTTCGCTTCAATTTGACTTGAGACCTATTGTGGTAAGATCTTGACTTCATTGGTTTGATAAATATATCAATCTCATAATCTTGTTACCCTCGTATCTAATTATGAACCAACAGAAAGTTCATAATGCAACAAAGAATCCCATAAGAATAGGGAATATTACTTGTTTTCTGGTGCAGGAATGGGGTTATTGTACTTGAGGATTGTACTATTCGACTTAAAACTTCCGGCTTGGGATATTCTGGAAGTTGTAGTCTTGATGTTGCTTTAACAGCATGCGCCCATGGAAGATTGTCTCCTTGTGAACTCACTACGAAATAATAACAAATGTTGGACTTGGATAACGATAAAACAAAATTAATAGACCACAAGATGGGATAGAAGACAAATGTTGGATAACAATGACAAAATCCAACAGGTAGATAAACTGATGATGTAATAGGGAAATCAAACCACAAATAACCCAATCTGCTCTCTGATGACAAAACCAAACTTGGTGAGCAACTGATCATACTCCAATGAACCAAGTAAAATAGCAGCAAATAGTGAAAACAGCTGATCTATTGAACCATAAAAGGTATTCCCTTGCAAAAATTAAACAAGGGTCAGAATCCTAAGCAAAATTCCAAGAATACACCATAGGCCAATAGTAAACAAAAGCTATAGTCCTGTTGATATTGATGTAGATGAACCTGAAAATTCAAGACAACAACCTTGGGACAATATCTGTTGTAAACTGATCATACTCCAAGAAATTTCCATTAAGCCGAACCAAAAGAAAAGACCAAAAACTGGGAAAGGAAGCAAATGTTGGGATAACATTACATTGTCCAACTTAGAAAAGAAATAGGAAATATCAATCATTTGAGCACAACAAAAACCAAATTTGAGCACAAAATTTCACCCTTATCACTCCAGTCCGAAAACCTCAAATACTTGAAAGCAAACATTGTCCATAATGGCTTTTGAAGACCGGCCAAAATCCATTCAAGTCTATAATCAGAAATTGCTAAAACAAACCTCCTTTGATAAAACCACATCTGAAGAAAACCCAAGTTGCAGTTAATGTATATTTCCCATCATTCACCACATAAGCATGATTACCTTGGAAGTTGGGACCTCCCAAGAGAAAGCATCAAACCAGTAATGGTGACAAGCAGCAGTGTCCTATAAAATCCACGAACTTACATCAAAACTGTATACAAAACGTAGATAGTAAAAGAATCATGAAATCACAAAGCAATATTTTTTTTAATTTATTACAGAAAGATGCTCTACCAAAGCTTCTTTGCATAAAAGAATGGTTTACATCTAAACTATTTGATACAGATCACGATATACACATTCGGAAGAACTCTGGTACCTATGTTAAAACTGAGATAATAAACATAAAAAAACTCTGAATAAAAAAAATAGAATCAGAATAACATAGTAAGAAACTTGGTCCTGGATGTATGAAATTCCTTGTTGAAACAACCGGCAAATACGAAGGAGCAGATCCCATTATATCTATTTTAATGGAGAAAGAATTGTAAAACACCACACAACATTATCCAGGGTTGAATAAAATTTGCAAATAGCCTAGTCATTTAATGAGCTAACAATCAAACCTTGATTAGAAAACTTTTAGCATCATTCAACAATATGTTTGTGCTTTGTAATCACCTTATGATTTTTTTTTAATTCTAATCATCATCGAAGGTCATCTTCTTTCCTGCAAAAAATAAAAGGAAGATGAATAAAAAATGGTTGTTAATTCAAGTTGAAAACCCCCAAAAACACGAAAGAAAGAATGTATTTGTGCCAACAGCGTTTATGCTTGGTCAGCTAGGTCGACGACCTCTACAACAGGCCCACCGTCGGATCTTCCACCATCTCGACCACCAAACCTACCTTGTCTCGCTTCACTCCTACCACCAAGTTCCAGTGTTTGATTGAACCCATTACTGTCTGCAAAATCAATATCAGCGTACCTGCAAAAAGATGAAAAACATAAAGTTTCAATAAACCCTCAGAAATAAACCTTCAAATCCCATGAAAAACACACAAATTAGAAGAGAAATTGATGAAACCCTAGAGTTGAGAGTGAATTTGAGACAGAGGAGTACCTGTGATTCGTGAAGCAGCGAGGGACGAAGAAATTTGAATTGTAAAACCCTTCCACTTGGATTTTGACTCTTTCCCTTCTCACATTGTTTATATACAACGTTTTTGGGAGGGAGCAGGTAGAAGCGTATGGCCTGATACTGTGAAGCCGTAGAAAGGGAGGTCAAAAAGCATGGTTGGAGGTATAAGGGGATGGTGGTAAGGGAGTCGATCAGAAAGTAGGGCTGGAGTTGGGCCGTACAGCGATGGACCTCCATGTCGATCAGAAAGCAATCAACCGTGGCCAGGTTTTAAATGTATTGCATTAAAGAGTTGTACATTATGCTTTAATGATGGTAATTAAGAGTTTTCTCATTTTTGTGCTTTAGAAGCTTGTATGTTATGCATGAAAACATGTCTTTAAGACTTTAGATGTAAATGCATATATAAGTAGTATAGATATAGATAGATATCTGTTTGAGCTTTTCTATATATATCTGTTTGGGCTTTTTCTATCAATGGCCAAAATTCACATTAAGCAGTACGCAACTAAGCATGGAAACAAAATTCAGAACATAAAAGTAGCCATTGAATCTTTGACAAAAAAAGTAATTTAGTAATTTTTTAAAGGAAAATTAATTGTTTTAGCCAATTTTTTTCATGATTGTTTAATCTTTTATCTATATTTTCTTTCACTTTATCAAAATAGTAATAGGTCTGTAATTTTTCTGAACCTAACTCAAAAATACTAAATAGATTCAAATTTGATCGTTTTACCTTTATAAAAATGACTTAGGTCTGCAATATAAAAACAGATTGATGAGATTCATTTTTTATAAGTAAGTCCGTAATATCTTTGCAGGGTCGTGCCAGGAGGAGGGCGGGCCGGGCGCACGCCCAGGGCCCACAAAAAGTAGGGGGCCAAACTTTTTAGTATATAGTAGTAGTTCAAAAAATTAGTCAATAAAAGTGTACAATTTTTTTTGAGTTTCTTTAACGCATCTCTTCGGCCTTTGATGTAACGTCCCAATTTCATAAACATGCAATATCATAGAATAAGCATTCGAATATCATAATTAAGCTTGTCTTTACATCATCGCTAAAACTTACTAAACCAAATCATGACAGCGGAAGTCTCTAGATTCACAGTCGAGTACTAACTATAGATATCATAAACAAAACTGGAGTTGCTCTAATCTCCAAGTCCTTCCTGTCGTCTTTCCTAGTTCTTACTAGAAAAACCGGTTGTACGCTTAACTGAAAATGGTTTAGTTTGGAAAGCGAGGGTTAGACCAAAAGGCCTAGTGAATTCCCTCCGAAAACAACATGTAAAACAGTTTGAGAACATTTATCAATAAACCATAAAGTATCATCAGTCATGGTACTGCACTATGCATGGATCACATAAACATTATGCGATCAGGGTTCCATTAGGCTCCCTTCTCGCCCTCTTTGGATCCCACACGGACTCCCCTCTACCGGATAGGAGGGAAACGGATTCCAACCTACCGGCCTGTCATACATATCCAAGGGATCCTCAGATCCCGAGAATCTTTCTCTGAACCCACAGTGCAGACCGACACCACATAGCATACACATACATTCATGAAAACATGTAGGTTAAAATATTCATACGTCATGCCTTTCATTTCTTCATGCTAAACATTTCTTTTAATAAAACAGATACGTTTCGTGAAAATCATGCAAATTAGTTCATAACATTGCATGCTCGATAAACTATAATCAGTTAAAACATTTATCACTTTGCGTTATAAAAAGGGTTTTAGGGAACTCACCTGATAGAAGTTTCCTTCTTAACCTGTGCCTTGAACTGACCGTGCACCTATTGCATAATCATCATTTAATTAGGCATGTCTCTATTTTCCGATCCTAGTTCCTTCTCTTAACTTAGTCTCAATTAACTGTTTTCGAAGTCCAATAATCAATTTCCTTGCCTCGTGAACCTTAATCCAAACTTAAACCAACCTCGGCCCAACTTTCATGTGAAATGGGCCTGTCAACAGAAGCCCGAAAGGTCCAGGTCTCGGGGTTTTGCGCCAGCTGAGGTTTGCGCCAACCTGGCTTACGCCAGGTGAGGTTTGCGCCAACTGCACTTTGCGCCAAACCTGATTCTTTCTAAGTGTCGCGCTTGCAGGTTCGAACATATATCGATTTCAGACTTTACTAATATTGAAACCTTCTTAAACATTCCAATTAATGAGGTTTTTAATACACAATCTTACCAATTAGTTCCATTTACTCCTTAACCAGTAAAATCCCTAATCGACTGATTTCTTTAATTAGCAAACACATTCGTGAGTCAAAACCTCCACATTGCTTGATAAATTATTACAGCTAAACAAGAAATCATATAGAACACTAACTTATCTAACTATGCACTAAGCAAGAATTAACATTTAGTGATTGAATGCTTACCAAACAATTGAGATTCTCTTCCCCAATTTATGCCTGAACGAAAACTGCTCCTCACCTTTCTCTTCTTCAACCGCTAACCAAAACAATAATGCTCCAAATGATTGAAACCTAGAATATTGTACCCTTTTATAACTTCTTCAAATTGCTAGAAGGTCCTTCAATTCCGGAACCTAAAAAAGAACAAATCCGGAACCTAATAATGCAATCAAGATAGTACATGTGGGACCCACTTCTAATGTACTCGCGTCGGAAGAGTATAATGCCCTCGACAACATCATCGAGCATGTTTGGTGTTGAAAGTTCCGTTCTTGATTGTTGGAAGCATGTGGGACAAGACTTTCACTA
This sequence comes from Saussurea involucrata, assembly GCA_033807775.1. NCBI lineage: Eukaryota > Viridiplantae > Streptophyta > Magnoliopsida > Asterales > Asteraceae > Saussurea > Saussurea involucrata. Next base: position 62,516,070 of record CM066317.1, read on the forward strand.
ATACTTCATGTACATTTCACAGGTTTCATCTTATTCTATAAAGTGACTCATAATCAAACACGAGGAAAGTTCAAATGAGAACCATAAACACTTTTGAGAACCTCAGAACCAACTATTTCATGTATTATTAATGATGAATAATCCTAAATATTCATGAACATCATGCACTTTCATTACTCATGATACCATGCATTTTCATCTTGAATATCATGTACTCTCATCGTGAAGACGTGAACATCATGAATTTCTTCATTATGAATAAATTTCGTGATGAAAATCTATAACGACATTCATCATGAATAATACATGAATAGTTAGTTCTAACAATCGTCCTGCTTCATATGCAAAAGAATAATAAAAATAAAAACAAGGAATTGATATCAATAAACTTTGCATCAAGAAATGGAAAAGTTGCATTTATCTCTTGCATGTATATATATATATATATATATATATATATATACACACATATATATATATATATTGTTAGGACCATAAATGTCCTACATATTAGAAAGATATATAAATAATTATATATAGCTTAATTAGATTAATTAATCTTTTTGTAAAAACCTTTAATCATAAAAGGGCTTAGATTAGGTTGATAGGCCATGGGCCTTTGTGTTTAAAGTCTTAATATATAAGGTTTAGGTAACCTTAGAATCAGGTTAGGCAATTGATTAGCCATCCAAACGATTCATTAGAGAGAGAGAGATAGTTGTGTTCTTCATTCTAACCTTTGTAACTATCTTGATTTATGAATACGAGAGGGATGACACATTGAAATAATCAATTGTTCGTGTTATTATTCATTGTTATATTGTTACCTGATAAATCTAGGACTAACAATTGCTATCAGAGCAGAATCGGTGATTTGAAGATACGAAAGAAATTGAACGAAAGCGAAAAAGGCAAGAAAATTCGCAGAAAATATTCTGGAAAATAGCAGCGAGCCGTTTCGTCTATTTCCGAAGATTGAACCGTCGGATCGTCGGGAGTTTTGGACAGTAGCTTCGGGACATCGTGTTTCACATTCTGATCGGTTGGATTGATCTTTTGAGGTCCAGAAGGCATCCAAAGGAATTTCGTAAAACTGCAGCAATTTTTGAAGAAAATCGTTCTTCAATCGGTTTGCAAAGTTCATTTATCGTTTTAATAACTCGTTAGTTATATCTCGATTGATTAATTGCCTTAATCTAGACTTTATCTGCGATTACAAGTACTCAAAACAATTAATTTTGCATGTTAAAAATCAAATCTTGAGTTTTGGTGTTCTTGAAGTTTTGTGGTGATTTTTTGGAAAATATGATATATTTTGCATAGAAATCTATTTGGGTGTGTTTGTTTTTGTGTTTTTGGTCAAAATCTAACCCTACAGGAGTAAAATCATGCAACCCTATCGATTTCAGATCCGAATTGCAACCACAGCCGCACTGTCTGGATGTTTCTCTTTGTTACCGTGTAAGTTTCCTATTTCTCAAATCTGTCCGGATAAAATAAAGTTTCCGGATAAGTTGTTGTCACTTTCCGGTTGAATCACAAAACTGTCCGGACACGTTGATTTCCCGGTAACCTCACCCATACATTCACTTCTCGGATGACTTTCATTTGTTTGAGCCGCTATTGTTGACTATTGTTTGACCATTTCCCAAGCCACCGTCCTTCACTTTCATACATCACGTGCATATTTTTGTATCTTACAATTCCATTTAAGTGAACATCCACTAATGCTAATAGTCTTTGTCATTCATACATGCATGGCATTTAGATGAATTTGTTTGTTGAAGCTTTTACATAGCATACATACATACATATATATATATATATATATATATATATATATATATATAGCCTTAGGTTCAATAGAGAAGTGCAAATATTTAGAGAAATGGAGAAGTAAAAAAACACGAGACCGTTCATATATGACTGTTTATATATGACTGTTTATATATGAACGTTCATATATGAACGGTCCCGTGTTTTTTTACTTCTCTATTTCTCTAAATATTTGCACTTCTTTATTGAACCTTTCCCTATATATATATATATATATATATATATATATATATATATATATATATATATATATATTTAAGTTGGAAGCAAATTGTTTTTGTTTGTGTTAATTTTTTGTTGGTTTGCTTTTGATCGAGAAACATCTTCATCTGGTAAGTTTCGTTTTGTGCGAATTATTCATCCATCCGGTAAACAACTCTTACCCGGAAAGCTCATCCGGTAAGTTGTCCATCACCCGGTAAGTGCAATCTCCATCCGGATTCTCATCACATCCGGTAAGTTCTCATTGTATCCGGTAAGTCTCAATTGTCTTTACCCGGTAAGTCACATTTTGTGTTGTCCGATAAGTATCACCCGGACTCTCTCACGCCCGGTCACCTCACACTTCACCCGGAAACTACATCACCCGGTAAGTTCCTCTTCATCCGGTAAGTTTTAATCTTTGTTGATTGATTGTCCGTTAAGTTGTGCTTTTGGTAAGTTGTGTTTTGGTAAGTTCTCGTCGGTACCCGAGTTACCGCCCGTATCGTGACTGAGAATTTAACGAAAGTTGCGATTTTTTCTTAACGATCGATTTGCAATATTCTTTGACATTTCAGATTATTTGCGACGATTTGCTATTATTAGCGACTTTTATCATTTTAAGTGATTTTAGTTGTCGTTCTTGAACTAACTTGGTTTGTTTATCTTGCAGATTTCACTCTCGAAGAGTGATTTCGTTCGTTCGAATCCTATAATAATCAGCAGGTAACAAATGTCTTATTCATCTCAGTATGAAGCAAATTGTCAGGACGAAGATAAGGTGATGGAGATTCTGAGCGAAAAGAAGATTGCGTCCAAGTCACCTGCGGAAAAAGAAGACAGTGATTCTGATGATGAATTCACAGCCTTTAAGAAAACAGTGGCTCGGCTCTCTAGATCCTTCCAGCAGCATTGCCAAAAGAAGGTAGATGAGCACAAGCAGCCTGATAAGAAGGGGAAGACTGAAGAAGAGTAAACAAGACTAAATGAAAAGAATATCAAGCAGAAAGATGATTTGATCAGCAAGTACGTCAAAGAACTGAAGGAACTGAAATCTCAAATATGGAGTAGTTCTGAGAAGCTGGCTAAAACTGAAGAAAAGGCAACAGCGTTAGAGTCTGAAAACACTAAGCTAAAAGGAAAGATTTCTGATTTGCCATCACATGAAGAGATAAAGGCACTTGAAGAGAAAGGTAAGCTCCTGAACTGTGAAAACCTTGAGCTTAAAAGTAAACTAAATACTCTTGAAAAGGTTTTTGAAAAGGAGAAAGAAAGCTTTGAAAAGGAAAGACAATTGCTCACACAAAAGCCATCTGGGGTTTCAACCAAATCTCTTAAAGAGAAGAAGAGACTAGAGCTGATGTATTTAAAACTTTCAAAACAGATCTCCGACTTTGAAAAAGTTTGGATTTCAGAAAGAGAGAAGTTTGAATTAGAACACAAATCTTTCTCTAAAAAGAAAGGAGAACTTTCTTTGAAAATAACCGATTTGGAGAAAGAATTAGACATTCTAATCAAAGAGTATCAAAAAACGAAATTTGAAGGTTTTAGGGCTAAATGTTTAAAAGATGATTTTGAAAAAGAAAGAAAGATCTTTCGGATTGAGATTTCTAAACTTACACATAGATTATCTGGATTAGCAACCGAGATTTTGAAGGAACAAAAGGTTAAATCTGATTTACTATTTGATTTAATTCTCAAAGAACGAAATGATTTATTCATTAAGGTCAAGAAACTTGAAGAAAGCAAGTTCAAAGGTGTTCAACCTTCTTATGCTTCAAGTTCATTTTCTACAAATCGTTCTTCAAAGAATTTTGTCAAATCAAATGATTTTTTAAAGAATCAGATTCGACCTTCCAATATTTTCTATAATTCTCGTGTTGATAATAATGATAATCCATCTTTCAAGGGAGTAAAAATGGAGTGGAGAGTTAAAGGAACCACTCATGCTCCAAAGCCATTTGTCTCTGTTAAGAATGACAAGAACTACACATCTTTCCATGCTAAACCTTTTGTGAAAACTGATCATGTTTACTCTGTTAATAAACTGATCAGCTAATCTATACAGAAGTTGTGTTGCTCTTATTGTGGTACAAATGACTTTGTAAAGAAAGACCATGAAAAGTATTGGTATGGTACTTATAGTATCCCCGGTCCTCACTATAATAGGGCACCTAACCGTCAAGGATCCATCAAAGGATGGATACCAAAATCCTACTAATCTGTTTTGCATGAATGTCATGTGCGACTTTAATTCTTATTATTCACATCACATGACGAGCATTCAAAGGTTATGCCAATTTTAAGGGGAGCACTATTCTATGCAAGGTAAGTAAACTTCAACTGAATTCAAAGACCGTCGTAATTCATTCGGGATAACTTACTTGTGTTTGTTATCTCCTTGTTAAATTCCATGATTGCCACGTGTCATTTTTCTTGATTTAGTTATTTCGATGTCTCAAATGTTTGTTGATTTTTCAATGGAAATACACTCGTTTTTGAATTCCACTTTGTGTTCATAGTTCATCAGTTCACACCAATGATTCAATTCTTATCTGATATGTTAATTGTGAATTGTTCTTCACAATTAAACTTTCTAATCCTTGTTTCATTTTTGCAAATACTGTGCTTACTGAGTCAATCTGTTTTGCGCTTGATCTTGTTTATTGAACCTCTGGTATTTCAAATGATGACTTCTGATTACTTCAGATCAGAACTCGGACTTAACTTTATGACTTTTGATCATTTTAGATCAGAACTCGTACTTTATTTTTATGACTTCTAATTACTTCAGATCAGAACTCGGACTTAACTTTATGACTTCTGATTACCTCAGATCAGAACTCGGACTTAAATGCTTTGACTTCTAAACATTTCAGTTTAGAACTCGTACTTCAACTGTTTTACTAAACTGTTATACTCGATGCATGAAAGGAGTGTTAGGTCTTACATTGTTCTATGGTCAAGCTAGAACCGGAAGGACCTACCCAAGAGATACATTGTTCGATGTGATTTGTCTTGGTGTGTTGAACCGGGTTACTTGATATAGCAATGGCGCTCTTTGAGTCACAGTAAATCGGGACCTTGACGTACGTGAAACCATAGTCTTTGAGTTGCGTCCTCATCCAGATGACTTGGGAACAGCAGCTCACGGCAGCCACGTACTCCGCCTCGGCAGTTGATGTTGAAACGTATTGCTGCTTCTTTGATGCCCAACTTACCAGGGTATCTCCTAAAAATTGAATGTGACCCGACGTGCTCTTCCGGTCCAGCATGCAGCCCGCGTGATCCGCGTCAGAATAGGCAGATAGTGCAAAACTTGTCTCTCTCGGGTACCACAGACCAAGATCAACAGTACCACGTAAATAACGAAAGATTCGTTTGACAACAGTCATATGGGACTCTTTAGGTTTTGATTGATATCGAGCACACAAGAAAGTTGAGAACATAATATCCGGCCTACTTGCAGTTAAGTACATTAGGGAACCTATCATCCCGCGATACAATTTAGGATTCACATCCGTTCCGTGAGGATCGGCGTGAATCTTTGTATTGGGCGCCATGGGAGTTTTCATTGGCGAGGACTGATCCAACTGGAATTTCCGAAGAATATCCTGGATGTACTTAGCCTGGTTTATGAATATCTCGGTCGACAGTTGTTTAACTTGAAGACCAAGGAAGAAATTTATCTCGCAAAGCATGCTCATTTTGAAAAAATTTCTCATGAGAGTGGCAAAGTTCTTAGCATATAGGAGACTGGTAGAGCCGAATATTATATCATCTACATACACTTGAACAAGGAGTATGTGACCATTTTCAATTTTGATAAATAAAGTCGAATCGATTTTACCTCGTGTCAATTTGGACTTTATCAAAAACTCGGACAGAGTTTTGTACCATGCTCGCGGAGCTTGCTTTAGACCGTAAAGCGCATTGTCTAAAATGTATACGTGATCAGGCTTTGAGTCGTCCACGAATCCGTCTGGTTGCGACACATAAACTTCTTCTTCGATATTGCCGTAGAGAAACGCGGTCTTCACATCCATTTGGAAGACTGTGAAGTTCTTGTGTGCGGCATAAGCAAGGAACATTCGGATGGCCTCGATTCTTGCTACCGGAGCATAGGTTTCATCATAATCTATCCCTTCTTCTTGACGGTAGCCCTTGGCCACTAGACGCGCCTTGTTGCGTACGACGATTCCGTCTTCATCCTTCTTATTCTCGAAGATCCATTTGGTTCCTATAACCGTTTTGTTCATTGAACGTGGAACCAGTCGCCATACCTTCAGAGCCTCGAATTGGTTGAGCTCTTCTTGCATAGCAATGATCCAGTCTGGATCTTCAAGTGCTTCGCTTACGTTCATCGGCTCGATGTTGCTTAAGAAACCGGAAAATAGACAGAAGTTGGCAGATGCACCTCGTGTTCGAACAGGTGTAGATGAATTACCGATGATTTGGTGTAAAGGATGACCTCGCGTCCATTTGGTGGTATGCAGAAGCAGTTGCTGAGTAGAGTGAGACGCGTCTGAATCCACATAACCACCAGAAGGTAGGTCTTGTACTGCCTCGAGTGTGGTAGGTTGATTTCTCGGAGGAGGTGGGGGAGGATTCGTCGTGGTTGGTCAACTCCCGGTTCCGAGGAGTTCAGAAGTTGATCGTCGGTTGTAGCAGAAGACGAATCACCAGAAGTGATCTTCGGATTTGTAACAGGTTCCTCCGGGGGGATAACAGTATCAGTAGATGTTGATGACGATGGTGGTGCTGTCTCCACAGTGATGGATGGCGTGCTTGTAGAAGGCGGTGGACCGGATAGGTGCGACGAGTCCTCAATACGAGTAGCTTCAAGTCGATGTTGTGCTGAGACAGTAGGGGAACCATTAAAGATGTCATCATAAAAATACTTAAACAGTAAATCTAAATCAGACGAGTTATCATACGATGAAGATGCATGATTCAGATTTACTGTCGCTTGTGTAGATCCTGAACTTGGAGGCCCGGAAGCTAACACGCCAGTTAAACAGGGTTCTGAACTGAGTTGTTCAGAAGCCAAATCTGCGGCTTCGTCGAATGTCACGTTTATGCTTTCTACAACGGATTTGGTCCGTTTGTTGTAAACCCGATACGCCTTAGCCTGCATGGAGCATCCGATGAAGACTCCTTTGTCTGCCTTGGGGCTGAATTTGCCAAGATCATCTTTTTCATTCATAACGTAGCACGTGCATCCGAACGCATGAAAGTACTTGATGTTCGGAACGTGGTTGTTCATGTTCTCGTACGGCGTCTTGTTGAACCGCTTGTTGAGGATGGAGCGGTTTTGAGTGTATCCGTAGAC